>OY292429.1:10000000-12400000 GCA_958496245.1 Perizoma flavofasciatum | reverse complement strand
CACATAATAGCAGCTTTTATGTTCTAAAATGTAATTACCTACTCTACGCGAGTAAAACCGCGGGCATTGGCTAGTATAATCTATTTTCACTCATTATGATACGACGATTCAAAATTGTCTTTGAAAGTTACCTGCTTTTGAGTTTTGTCTTTGGATCTTGACTTTGTACTTTGACTTATTTGACCTTAATCAACGTAGAGCTTTTAAGACGGACTGTCCACAAACTTTTGAGATCGAATACCTAGCTCAAAAGATGAACTTTCACAATTATTTGCAAGAAAATATATAACGATAGACGACGACTCATGAAGATATTAACGGGGTGTAAAAGACGACTTACTCCTGAAAACTTAAATGGGACGCTTAGACCGTGATTCTTAGTAGATTCGCAACAGAGAAAAAAAAAATCAATCATGTTTGAACTCATACTCATAAATTCTCGGTTTATAAATAAGCTGTTTTTTCATATTAGTGTTTATTTGAGGTCTCGTTACCTCTTTCATTACTTGTAGCATAGGGTTTCTGAAAATACGATTTTTCCTAATTCATTAATATTTAAAAAAAAATGCTGGACATTTTTCACACAGCATCATCTAGCCCCAAAGTAAGCAGAGCTTGTGTTATGGGAAGTACATAACTGATATACTACTTATATACTTTTTTTTGTATATACATAAATACGTATTATACATAGAAAACACCCAAACCCGAGACAAATGAATGCAGATCAAACAAACATTTGTCCCGCAGCGGGAATCGAGCCTGCAACCTTCTGCGTCTCAGGCAGACCTTCACCCACTGCGTCACAGAGGTTGTCAATATCAAAAAAAAAAGAATTAAGCATGATTGCGCCTGTTCTCGTTGACTGTATACCCATAGGTCGCTGGTTCATATCCGGCTCGAAGGACCATATGATTGCGCCTGTTCTCGTGGAGATTGATTGAAAAGCCAGGAGTTGAATTTATCACTGTTTATTCCAGATAAGCTTGCACGTTAAAAGGTTACTACACTACATATCTTTTCGAGGTGTTGTCGGTGACAGGGCGGGACACAATCCTATGCCACAGATTCAATTAAAACCTATCCATAGATTTTATAATCTTTGTTGGGTTGCCAACAAAGCACACTGTCAAGTAATTTTGATAGGCCTGTAGTTAGACTTATCGAATACGTCTCCAGTCTTGCTTTTAACAATGGGTACCACTAGAGTTCGTATCAAGTCCGGAGGTAGATACGAATGGCTAATGCATAAATTGGACATCATTTTTTCAGCGTCTTTATTTATAAGGTAAAATAATATAAAAAATCTAATTATGTACAATTCCAATGTGAATTTAATCCTAGGTTGCACAATCATAATACTTAAAAAAACGTTAATTAAGTTACAGAAACTTATTTAAAACTTATAAAACTACATAATTTAAATCCTGCTACTATTTTAAACGCGAAAGTTTGTGAGGATGGATGTTTGTTACTCTTTCACGCAAAAACTACTGAACGGATTTTGATGAAACTTTATAGTAATTACAGTTTATACATCAGAATAACACATAGGCTACTTTTTATCCAGGTACCACGTTGGAGAAGTGGGCAAAGGCTAGTCTATAATAACATACAAAATTTCTTCAGACTTAACCTACATATATGGGTACATAAATACTTTGTACGTACAAGTTAGCTTAAGGCAAATTTATAAATACCTCGTAAACTTAAAAGTGCGAAAATAATGTCGAAATACTCCGCGGGTTCTGGATATCAGCATCGTCACTTCGACATAGTGATCCTGGAATTTCACAGCAAATGATTCTTGAAAATGTTTGAAATGTCTACCGGGTTGGATGTACCATCGACGCTCACTGGAATGCCAGGCCTCTTTATAAATTGCAGGCAAATTTATAAATACCTCGTAAACTTAAAAGTACCAGATGTGAGCTTACAAACTCCATTTATAAAAAATAATAAACTTTAATTCCTCCCCCAAACATATTTCAGCGTAAAACAATAAGCGGACACATTTCGTTCTTTTTCAAAAATCTCAAAAGATTTAATGCTAAAGTCACCCCCAAATACGACTAGTTGTGATGCAAACTTTATAAACTTTCTAAGTAGACCTACTTATACTAGATGTTTGTGTTGATAGTTTAGTGTGGAATGAAAATACTGCTACTAAAATTCTGATTTTCAACCATATTTTGGACTAACATATCTAAATTGATTCTTTAGAAGCTTTGCTATCCAATCGTAGGTATATACATCATTATCTAGTGGTTTCATATCTAATGCTAGGCGTACCTTATAACCCTGGGCGCGTCATGAATAACGAAATACGAACAGTATTGACGCATGAATGTTCATTATTTATTCAGATTAAGTGCCTTGCTTGTTTGTTGTTGAACGATAGTTATTCTTTGAGACATATAACGAATGTACCTCTATAGATCGATATCAGCCCACACAGTTCATAATGAAAGAGGCTTTTAGCATTAGAGCTATTACTACGTACCTATTCTTTTAGCAGAGATACACTGCAAGAGAGTTTGTTTTATCTGTGGCATATTACTTTGTAGTTCTTCAAAGTGACACAGGTAGCAGTACCAAAAGGTTAGGTACCTATAGACTGCAAAAAATTAACATGACTGGATTTGTTTTTGCAAACTCTCTGTGAGTGCCTTTCACACCTGTCATGTAAGTAAAACCTCTATGGACTATGGATGGTTCTAAGAAGCTAATTGATTGCAGTAAAACCACATTTAAATCGGATATGCCGCTACGGAGATGAATGATACCTAATTGATAACAGAGACATCATAATCATTTATATGCTCTATAAACAAATAAAACATTTCATATACATTTCAAACTACCTACATCATAACATTAGGTATTGTACATTTCATGTTTGGTCTCCGGGGAAAAAAGTTTCATGAAATAATATTAATAAATGTAGGTAATTTATGAGATGAGTACAAATTGATATGGTAAGCCTCAGATGCCCAAGCTAGATTAAAAAGCCTGTAATATTGGCAGATGCGCTATATATATAGAGGTATATATATATATACAAACGATATACAAATATATATATATATATATATATATATATATATGTTATATACAAACAACTTCATAACAACTCCTGTCTTCGCCGGTAAAAATCCTAAACGATGCCATTCCCTCAGCACTCTAGATTGCCTTTCATAAATCTTAAAAAGAGGATGGCATGAAATATATAAGAGCTTAGGAAAGCTTTCAAAATGTTTTAGCCAGCGTGAAGCCGGCATTCGAAGGAACATTTATCACTACTGTGACCTTGGCGCTTCGATCGAATCCTACCTTTATTAGAATAACTGTAAAATGCCATCGACTTTGACTGCGCTGAATCTTACTTTGTCTTTCTTTACAAACTTTATCTTTCTTTTGCACCTTCTGGAATTACGGGATTACCTTAGTAAATCCCTGCAAATAAAAGTATACCTACCAAAAAATTTTAGGATAGGTCAGCTAATACATGATGTTACAATTTATATAGACCCTTATATATTCTACCATCCAAATGGTGTGCAAAATGTCAATAGGTAGATTGAGAATCAATATAGACAAGAATAATTATAAAATGTCAGAAATTATGCCCTCACGTTTGAATTAAAAATGTCAATAACTATTACCTACCTACCAACAACCTACCTATAAACAACTTAATCTAATAAAAAATCACTCCTAGTTAATGGTAATAATATCGTTGTTGCCTACTGTGTGGCTCATAAATTCATTAACGTCATAGAAGCATTGGTCCCCTAACCATTTCGTCAACTTATTTTTAAACAAATTGTATGATAAATCTTTGAATGAATTTGACAATTTATTATACACTTTTATTGCATTAACATAAGCATTTCTCTTATACATCTCTAGCTTGAGTTTAGGTAGGTATTTATCCTGTGCATTAATTGTCAGTCACATAAGGTTCATCATGGTAAGTGAGGAAAAATAAATATACACTTACAAGAAAAAAAAAGTGCACTCAGGTACAGTGCAATCAAAAGCATTGATATCTTTGTGAAAGAGCTCGTCTCGGGACTCCACTACACCGCATTTCTACCGCCAAACATTAATGCTCGCATTTCTTTGATCCGGTTTAAAGGGTATGTGTGCCCGTGAAATTACAAAAACATGAGAATTTTCAACATCATAATCTCGGGGTCGACGCGCGAACCTCTGGTTTTGTGAGCGTTTATATAGTTAGCGATAGTCGCTTACAGGCGGGTCGTATTTTGTTTGAAACTTTATTATTTTTAAAAATATATTTTAATAACTCATTCCCTAGGCGCTAATGCTTTTAGCAAATGGAGAAACAACAAGCCAGAAAATCTATGTCACGCCACAATCAAATCAAAACAGGGGTTTTACCTGAAATCCCTACTTTCGAACCATCGTGTAGCAATTAGCGCGGGTCCATTAGTGGACCAAACATTACGGACTACAAAATTTTCAGAAACGGTAAAAGTTTGAAAGGTAGACCATACAGTAGACCAATAATATAATGAGAACGGCGAAGCAATGGAACATTCCCATCGTCTGTCTTTCCTGAAAAATACAATCTGGATCTCATCATGGTAGGAGTGTATGGGTATATCTTCCAAACCTTCATGCTCCATCTTCGGCCAAATCATCACTTAGGTACCATAAGGTGAGATTTTGGCCGCATGAAGGTCTATTCTTGTTAAATAAAACTGTTAGGTATATAAGTGGTTCGACGCCTATTTGGGTAAAAGCCGTCATTAGTCTCTTTCCTCCCGCGTCTGATTTATTTATTTTACTGGTACCTATTTGTCTCTGAAATAAATATTGTACATCTTATTTGTAAATGACCGTGTTGGCCTAGTAGGCTGTATACCGACTTCAGATACCGACAGTGAAAGATGAAAGCATCGTGAAACCCGTATGATTTATGACCAAAAATTCGTAGGCATGTACCATAGGTTAGTGTTCCAATAAGCGGTTCCAATGGGTCTGGAATCTGTCACGTGAAATGTAATGTTTGGACATGCCTATGACCGCTTCTTCTTTACCTTCGGATCTATTTTTCGCTTACTGAAACACTTACTTATTACTCAAAAAAAAAGACCGTAATTCGAGCCGGCCAACCCTAGTCAAATTCCACGGAAACTGTGATAGTGTGCTCTGACGTCAGTCGGCCATCGATTTATCCCAGACTGTCAGAGACTAGGTAGGTACTTCGGTATAAAATAATAGGTAGGTATTGTTATAAATAAACTAAGGTATCTGTCTATTCAGGCACTGAAAGTAGATCAGATTTTCATACAAAAACGTCGTAGTTTTCGGCTCGGAATGTTTGCTGTAAAAGCTTTTTAAAAATGCGCCCTGTTCAAACTCTACATTATTGATTAAAAAGTTTATTGGCTATGCTTTTCCGAGTACACCTTTAAAAACTAGGTATGTACATTGTTTTTTTCAGAAGTTTGAAAAGCTGTCTAAATTGTGCGTACGAACAAATTAAAACTTTAGTTTGAGCTTCGTGAAACCGTCCGTTTACCTAAACTTTCTGGAAATCATTTTACCACTATTTTATAGAGAGATTTTGGGAATTATGAAACTCCCCACTATGTTTCATATAGTGGGGACCGTTAACTGTAGCATTCTTAAAATAAGACAAAGAAATAAAATAAGAAATAGAATAAGAAGTGTGATTGATGAATCCTACTAAAATTTGTACATATATACAAACTATAAAGTTTGTGATGGTGGATGTTTGTTACTCTTTCACGCAAAAACTACTGAAAGGAATTTGATAAAACTTTACAGTAATTTAGCTTATACATCAGAATAACACACAGGCTACTTTTTATCCGGGTACTATTTTGTACTATACTACGGGGTTATTTTGATTAATAATTCATTCCCAAGGTATTTTTGGATGTGCTATGCCCGGTCGCGCCGTACCTATCATCACAAAACCTCTACGTCCAATGATTTTGTATAAATTCAATATTTTCTTATAGGAAATGAAAGGAATAAGGAGGTATTTGTTTCTTTAAATGTGCTTCAGTGGCGCAGTGGCGATGCCCCGCCTGAGACGCAGAATGTTGCGGGACAAATGTTTGTATGATCAGCAAATATGTTTTCTATCTATAGTATGTATGTTTTTACAAAATGAATGTAAGTAGTATATCAGTCATGTAGTTCTCATTATACAAGCTCTTGTCTCAAGAACTTTGGTTGATACTTTTTAGACTTTATTTAATTCTTTGAGTAGTACTCTTTTTCTATAAATGAGTTCACCTCGTTCGATTGGCACCACACTAAAGCTGAATGAAGGATCATCAAAAAATAACCAAGCAGAGTTTGTTGCCTGATTCTTCTAGACTAGGTCGCGCGCGAGGTATCGCCGTAAATTCACATTAAATTTATTCACGTAGTATTTCAGTTGACGTTTCTATAATGATCCTTGTGATTTCAATGAATAAAAACCTATTGACTTTGACTTTGGCTTTGACTTTGACTTTGACTTTGACTTTGACTTTGACTTTGACTTTGACTTTGACTGTGACTTTGCCTTTGCCTTTGACTTTGACTTTGACTTTTACTTTTACTTTGACTTTGACTTTGACTTTGACTTTGACTTTGACTTTGGGGCTAGATGATACTGTGTGAAAAATATTCTGTGATTTTGCTGCTTAGAGATCTAAGCTATAATCCTATAGGTTTCCTTTACCCAATAAACGATGTTGGGCTAGCAAGCTGACACGCGAGCATGTACCAGATGTAATGTTCGGACGTGCTGCTGACTACCCTACTTGGTACCCTCAAAGACCTACGCACTGAGTATAATAATAATAAATAATAATAATAATAAATAATTCTGGACATTTTTCACACAAATCATCTAGTCCCAAACTAAGCAGAGCTTGTATTATGGGAACTACATGACTGATATACTACTTATATACTTTTTTTTTGTAAATATATACATATTATACATAAAAAACACCCAGACCCGAGACAAATATTTGCAGATACAAACATTTGTCCCGAGGCGGGAATTGAACCCGCAACCTACGTCTCAGGCGGGCCTTCGCCCACCGCGACACAGAGGTCGTCAGATACAGTATGTATCTGAGGATGTTCATCATGGGGATTCAGTCGTAGTCGTGTTTGTTTGGTTTTTATATTGGGCTACCTTTCTGAGGTGCAGGGGTAAATAGCTTTTACCTTTGCCATTCGCTTACAGCTCTCGTGAGTTTTTCCATTAAGTAGCATATAAATTTTAATGACTTTTCGATTCGTCTCCAAGAGCGCAATCTTGTTTCTCTATATAGATTTCAATATACGAAGCTGTTCATGGCAGCTCATTTCGATTTATATTATTCAAGCGGTATCGTTGTACGAGTATTTCATTTTATAACTAGGGCAGGCCTCGTTCGATGAAATACTATGCAAGTCTCAACAAAAGCACACTATCTGGAACTTTTTGTTTGAGAAATACAACGAAAATAATTGTTGAGACATGCCCGTCTATACAAAGACCTGACGCGTGACGCGGTGGAGATGATCATGATATTTCAATTACTAATCAAATATTAAATTACTTTTAAGTAATTATGTACCTTTGATTACCTTAATTATTCGAGACTCCTCTAACGGATACATAGTGGGTGTGGAAAGCCTTCAAACCGGGTTTTAATCAGGTTAGATTCCCATCAGACCTGCGGGATAACTCAATAATTAGACCAAGCCAGTACCTGTAGAGCTGATATAAACTGTTAAATTTCATCACACTAGCTTCTGGCCCACGGCTTCGCTCGCATGGTATAACAGACAAAGTAACTTGGTGATTCTGGTGATTTGATAATACGCAATGAAATTATTCTTGCAAAAAAAAGAAAGCATTGAATTCAGAATTTAAATTAAACAAATAGGTAGGTACCTTTTTGTTTAATTTAAGTTCAAATATAAAAAAATAATAAAAAGAAAAATAAAATAGTATATTCACGTTCCCCGCGGTATTTTAATCAACAAACAGACATGTAATTTTTCATTCTATTAAGTTTGCACATCATGACGCTCTTTTCATACTTAAACGTATTATATCAAGGCTAGAATCAAGGCTAACGTAACTCTCCAAATTGGAGACATTTTAGAAAAAGGCCATTTCAGAAGTACACTAAACCGCCGAGCCGTATGAAGAATGTGATGAGGATGAATGAAGCGAAAGAGGTATGCCAGGATCGTAGCAAGTGGAAATCCTTGGTCTCTGCCTACCCCTCCGGGAAACAGGCGTAACAGGCGTATGTATGTATGTAGGATCAAGGCGAGTTTGAATCGTAGCCTTAGTTTATTTTTTGTCAATTCCCGTTTTTTCCTTTTTTAATTCACCTTCACAATGCGGTCATGTACCAAATTTATTGTTGGGGGTAAACAGAGGTACTGTTTACCCCCTTCTTGAAATACGAGAAAATCTGCGACTGAAACTAAATGTGTATCTAAGGATGTCCATAACGGGGAATACAGTCCAAACGTTAAAAATAAAGTAAAGTTAAAATAACCATTTATCATAGCTTCGACCTTGAGGAGAGAAGTCCAATCAATATTAATTCTATTGCTGTATTTAAGTACGTTTGTATGAAAATAGCGTCATAACGTGAAAGTCTTCAATTTAATTCCAGCTCACGTACGACGCGGTACGATACTTCAACCTTCGTAGACCTTTAACTTCAAAATAGCTCTATTTTGAGGTTAGATTTAAAGTAAATTCAATTTAGGTAAAATCAGTATCTAATTTCTACGAGTGCTACGAGACTCATAGCATTAGACTAACGAATCGATATCTAGATTCTACGAGTGCTACGAGACTCATAGCATTAGACTAACGAATCGATATCTAGATTCTACGAGTGCTACAAGACTCGTAGCATTAGATTAATGAATCGATATCTAGATTCTACGAGTGCTACGAGACTCATAGCATTAGACTAACGAATCGATATCTAGATTCTACGAGTGCTACGAGACTCATAGCATTAGACTAACGAATCGATATCTAGATTCTACGAGTGCTACAAGACTCGTAGCATTAGATTAATGAATCGATATCTAGATTCTACGAGTGCTACGAGACTCATAGCATTAGACTAACGAATCGATATCTAGATTCTACGAGTGCTACAAGACTCGTAGCATTAGATTAATGAATCGATATCTAGATTCTACGAGTGCTACGAGACTCATAGCATTAGACTAACGAATCGATATCTAGATTCTACGAGTGCTACAAGACTCGTAGCATTAGATTAATGAATCGATATCTAGATTCTACGAGTGCTACAAGACTCGTAGTATTAGACTAACGAATCGATATCTAGATTCTACGAGTGCTACAAAACTCGTAGCAATAGACTTACGAATTGATATCTAGATTCTGCGAGTGCTACGAGACTCGTAGCATTAGACTAAATAATCGATATTTAGAAACCTACCAGACATTATTAAGGACTTAATAAATATTTATGATAATATGATAAATGTTGAAATATGCTATTATCTTATCTATCTTATTATCCCGCCCAAAACGAAACCAAAACATACTCGAACCTGCTATGAATGCTAAAAGACTCGTAGCATTAGACTAACGAATCGATATCTAGATTCTACGAGTGCTACAAGACTCGTAGCAATAGACTTACGAATTGATATCTAGATTCTGCGAGTGCTACGAGACTCGTAGCATTAGACTAAATAATCGATATTTAGAAACCTACCAGACATTATTAAGGACTTAATAAATATTTATGATAATATGATAAATGTTGAAATATGCTATTATCTTATCTATCTTATTATCCCGCCCAAAACGAAACCAAAACATACTCGAACCTGCTATGAATGCTAAAAGACTCGTAGCATTAGACTAACGAATCGATATCTAGATTCTACGAGTGCTACAAGACTCGTAACATTAGACTAACGAATCGATATCTAGATTCTACGAGTGCTACAAGACTCGTAGCAATAGACTTACGAATTGATATCTAGATTCTGCGAGTGCTACGAGACTCGTAGCATTAGACTAAATAATCGATATTTAGAAACCTACCAGACATTATTAAGGACTTAATAAATATTTATGATAATATGATAAATGTTGAAATATGCTATTATCTTATCTATCTTATTATCCCGCCCAAAACGAAACCAAAACATACTCGAACCTGCTATGAATGCTAAAAGACTCGTAGCATTAGACTAACGAATCGATATCTAGATTCTACGAGTGCTACAAGACTCGTAACATTAGACTAACGAATCGATATCTAGATTCTACGAGTGCTACAAGACTCGTAGCAATAGACTTACGAATTGATATCTAGATTCTGCGAGTGCTACGAGACTCGTAGCATTAGACTAAATAATCGATATTTAGAAACCTACCAGACATTATTAAGGACTTAATAAATATTTATGATAATATGATAAATGTTGAAATAAGCTATTATCTTATCTATCTTATTATCCCGCCCAAAACGAAACCAAAACATACTCGAACCTTCGCATTCGCTCCGTAGCGTAACAATGCATGCTGAAATTAAATTAAATAAAAACATTTTATGTAGCACTACGTAAAAACAGAAACTAGTACATACCTTATGGTCCAGAAATATGATGTTGGGACACAACTGTTCACCCTATTCCATGCTTTTAATTTATAATTATATCATGGAAGTGAAAAAAACTTTAAATTCTTCACTATCAGTTGATAATGACGAACTTAAGCTATTTTAATACAAGAAATAATATGCAGGTGATTGACCTGGCAAGTGGCTCGCGTGTAAATTAACTAAAATTATTCCTCCCACAATAAGTATTAGATTGTCAGAAAAGCTATTGAAGAGTTCTGATTATACAACCCTATTTAAACTTGGATGAGTTTTTCATATTGGTGTGCGGCGAACAAACAGTTTTATAGAAGTTTCAAACTCATCACAAATTTCAGTTTCTAACTAATACATTTGTGGCACAGGAATAGATCCGTTCTAAAAACTAGAATAGAAACATGAACCATAAAATCATTGAAAAGTTTTTCAGAAAATTAAATATGAAGCATTGTAAGTACCTGCCTCTTGATCTGTGATGTGAAGCTAAGCTTTTCAAATGTCGTATCGGCTCTTGGTCTGTGATGCGAACCTAAGCCCTTTAATTGTCGTATTTCTTGGTCTATGATGCGAAGCTAAGCCATTCGAATGTCGTATCTCTTGGTCTGTGATGTGAAACTAAGCTATTTACATATCGTATCTTTTGGTCTCACTACGAACCTAGACGCAGTATAATACATTTCTTTGTGTCTTATGATAGAAAAATAAAATACTATTTAGTTACATAAAACACGAAAAACAGGTACAGACTAATCGCGTTAATGTCTGCCGGGTCATCTATTTTTGAGTTTTATCCGTTCTACCCACTAACTTATTCATTTCCACCTACCTACGAGACCTTTTCCAGACTAGAGGAAAACCCAAACCCGTGGTCAGCAGGATTATAACGAATTAAACTGTGCTACAGAAAGTTTAATGTTCGCAGAATTTGAGGATTAAATTAAAACAATTTCAAGATTGAAATTGAGTTTCAAAGTTATTTGATTCGGTTCGGTAGGGACTTACATTAAATGTGCTATTTGACAGAGATACCTAGGCGAATAATACGTAGGTATGAAATTGCCGTTTTGCCAAACTGGCCAATTTGGACTGAAATATCTGCGGTTTGATTTGGAATAGTGAATTCCAATCAATGTTGTTTTAAGGCATGCTATTCTATTTTCAAAAACAGTTTTTTTTTGCTTTAGTATCACTGCGGCCGTCACAGGCCACTTGCTTTTCTTCGCCCCTCAAGGGGCGTTCAAAGTTCACCGCTCAGCCCTGCGGCTGTTAGAAACTGCAGGATCTTTTTGGGCGTGATGAGTTTTAGTTCATCTGGAACATTCTTTTCGAACATGACTTACGATGAAAAAATAATGCATCTCAAGCGACATGCAATATTAATTACGTGTATGGACTAACAAAAAACGGCAAGCGAATCACGTGGGTGTGCCCGGGGAACAACGCTAAATTAAGTGAAATATGTAATTTATTTTGAGAATAAATTTGTTTAACCAGAATAATGACATTGAAAGCGGATCCGTCTCAAAGTCAAAGTCAAAGTCAATAGGTTTTTATTCATTGAAATCACAAGGATCATACAGAAACGTCAACTTAAAAACTATACGTGAATCTAAAATGTTAAAGTGAATTTACGCCGGTTCCTCGCGCGCGACCAAGCATAGAAGAATCAGGCAACAAACTCTGCTTGGTTATTTTTTTGATGATCCTTCATTCAGCTTTAGTGTGGTGCCAATCGAACGTAAATGAACGAGACTCATTTATAGAAAAAAGTACTAGTCAGAGACTTAAATAAAGTCTAAAAAGTATCAACCTAAGTTCTTATGACAACACACTATACGCTTTATAATAGTAATGCTTAACATATTCTTAAAAAATATGATACCACAGATATACAATTCCACAATTAAGCTAACGAAGGAGCGGAGTAGTCTCAAACTACAACTAAGATGTTGGTGTCAAAACAATATCAAAACACTATGTAAGTACAACATAGTGAAAAGCTTAGTGCAGACGTGCGTAAGTCTGTGTATAAGTTGTAAAGAAAAACGTATTTAAGTAGTATCTCTATCCCTCTAAGAAATAACCTTCGGAATAGTCAATGACTTTTATGTTCTGCGAAAAGCGGTGTTCCTATTGCCGATATTGAAGTAGTCCGGATAATCCGGCCTCATTGCATCCGACATAAGTTGCCGTTATTACTTCTTGCCGGATATTTATGAACGCGGTTTAGCCTAGTGGTGAGTCCTCAGCACGTGTGGCACCACTTTTGTCGCTACACACTTTCTCGAAACGAGGCCTCACTCTTTTCGTTTGGACGAGCTAGCACACCTGCAAACCAACACAGTTGCACAATCGTGCTAGGCGCGAGGCGCGAGCCAAGTCGCGAGGAAAGATCGTGTTGGCTCACACAATGCGCCTCGCACATAGCATTCCACTCCATTACCACACAACACGCACAGTGCACACTGTGTACCCAAGACACTGTGTGCCTTAACTACGTTCAGAAACTGCCTCGCTGCCTCGCCTCAATTGTGGGACCACAGTGTGCTGGCTCAGTTATAAAACAGTGTGCTATCCATGACTAGTTTAGCCACGGTATAGTTTATTTCTCTTTCAAATAACAAATATAGAGATTGCTAAACTTTACATGGTTATTTTATAAATATGTCTAGCCTATAAGCTAGGTGGACCGATCACTTAAGACAGGCAGTGGGCAGATAGTAGGTGAGAAGAATCGAGTCGCGTATTGGGAGAGGCAGTGGACTGATGTGGGCTGATGATAAGTACTTGGCTTTCATAATTGCTCTTTGTACACACCAAAGATTTGATCAGCTTTTATAGAAACAGGGGTCGAATCAAACGTTTTAAAAAGCAGAGATTTTCTTCGAAACGTAGTCTGGTAGTTTTTAATGTTTTTTTAACATATTTTTTTATTGAAATTTTACTTAATTTCATACCAATCCACATTCCAATGTCGCTAAACCGTTTAAAATAATATAAGACACTAGCTTCTGCCCACGGCTTCGCCCGCGTGGTACCCGGATAAAAAGTAGACTATTCTGATGTATAAGCTATAATTACTGTAAAGTTTCATCAAAAACCGTTCAGTAGTTTTTGCGTGAAAGAGTAACAAACATCCATCCTCACAAACTTCTCGTTTAAACTTTTATGGAATCTTTTCGGAATAATTCTCTGTACAACAAAAGAATCATCAAAATCGATTAACAATAGGCGAAGATATCAAGTAACAAAAAACTATATATTTTTTTAAATCGGTTAATAAAAGAAGTTACAGCCTCTTTCGAACTGAGAAATGAGATTTATGATTCCAGCAGACTGGCTTTTATTAAATTCTTTATCATAGACTCCTCGTTCTCAACCTAGATCGTAAAACCGCTACGAAACAGCCGGTAGACTTTTTACCGTTATTTGTTTGTTCACTGTTTTCACTGTTCACTGTTCAGCCGCATCACTGTTTTTTATATCTTTTTTTTACTCAGTCCTTATTCCACAATAGATTCTCTGTGTCGTAAGTATCCAGGACTACAAGTACCATGGTACCACAAATCAAATCATTTATTGTTTGTGAATTTAGGTAATTGTGTTACATCAAGGTAGTAAATTAAAACCATTTGTAAGTTTTAATTTACTACTTTGATAACCTAACTACCCGAAAGAACATGCAAACATTTATCCCACGGTGGCAATCAAACCTGCACCTCTTGCGTGGCAGCTCGCCAGTCGCGCCACCGAGGACGTTATTTTCTCGTAACCCTTCGTTAGTGACCAGCGCGTTAATTATACTAGAAAAATAGCTTAAGATACTAGACAATACACTAATTTTCGAAGTTAAGGCATTTTAAAAACATCTAAAACTAACGGTATTGGAATGTTTTGGTCAAAAAGCGTTCGCATTTCAAGCTTCCGAGGTTTTGGACATTACTGAGCCAGCCTTCCTCATTGTTATTTCGTTATTGTATTAAGAGGCTGGAAAAGTATGGTGTTGATGGTGAAATAACTAGTTTGGTGAATAGATTCAGTAGACCGTGCAGAGGTAGGTATATTCGCCACAGTATCTCTGAAACAGGGGCAGGTATCTGACAAAGGCGTCTGTTTTTGTATACGTCATGAAGATATGCCAGTTTTGGCAAATCTTTGTGGCGTATGATAACGTAACGTAATTTTTTCTTTTTTGCTTTTTAAAGGCTACTGGGCTGTAAATCGTATAGGGTACGTATTTGTAAGCTGATAAATATTTTTCAGTAATAAAGTTAAAATATCGGGTGTAATAAGACTACTCCCGAAAACATCGGGAGGTGAAAGTACCCATCAATACGAACCACTTTTACTATGGAACCAACACTGTGAACGCGAAAAAAAAATCTGCTGTTCCATACATTTCAGACAAGTCGGTATTGAACTTTAGACAAGTAGGTATTGAACTTTAGTATGGAACAGCTGATTTTTTTTTCGCGTTCACAGTGTTAGTTCCATAGTAAAAGTTGTTGTTCCCTGTATAAAATATGGTCTGAGAGCTTTTACATAGTAATGAAGTTATAAAAAAACGTGAGTCTATCAACAATTTATCAGCAAATAGTAAAAATATAGGTACAACCAGTTTCCCAGCGTTCGTAGCTAATACAATAACGTAGCGAGCTTTAACCGGAAGCGTTTCATAACTCAATCGGTGGGTCGACGTGGGGGCGCTTATCCGGACCGGGCTATCAAGTCACATGAGTTGTTGAATAGGATCTAATTATAAACTTTTCGTTCATAAACCTACGTAGTACCAGAATATCATGCAAGATGACATTTTGACATACAGAAGGCCGAGGCCCCAGAATCTTGCTGCTACATGGTATACTAGAATGTATATGATCCTTCCGGATACGAAAGGGATGATAATGAAAGTAAACAAGTTTTCCTGAAAAACAAACTTGTTTGTCATTTTTATTCTAAACTGTTAACACCCTAAATCTATGTTAATGGATTAGAATAACCTTTTTTGTAGAATAACCAAACTTCAAGTATATATGTATATATATCTATCTCTAGACCTCTTATGCAAATAAATAAAGTAATTAGAAAGAATTAGCTTCTGCCCACGGCTTCGCCCGCGTTGTATCCGGATAAAAGTAGCCTATGTGTTATTCTGATGTATAAGCTATATTATTGTAAAGTTTCATTAAAATCCGTTCAGTAGTTTTTGCGTGAAAGAGTAACAAACATGCATCCTCACAAACTTTCGCTTTTATAATATTAGTAGGATAGGATAGAAGAGAATGTAGTTTATTTGACACAACAATAAAGCATAGAAAATATAGGTATACAAATAAAATAGACACTTCATAGATAACAGTAAGATAGATAGAAAAAGGTTATTTGTGCTAATTAGTTCCATCTGTGCCGTGTGGGCCAAACAGACCCTGTCTCAGCTTAGTGCTGTCTCGCACAATAGTGAGAAACAGCACTGATGTTTCAAAATAGGAATTGTTCCCTTTGGAAGTTAAATTATAAAGAAAATCCTCGAAGAACATGGATTAAATATATACTCGTACGTTCAATAAATATCGTGCCGTTAAATATTTGCAATTTTCTTTTCAAAATATCACCGTGAAATAAATAGTTAGCAACATGCCAACACCTCATTAGTATGCAGTTGTTAGGATAATTTGATTCAAAATAACCCTAACTTTGACCGAGAACTTAGCAAGAAGTTTTGCAAATATAGAAACATAGAATAAAATATAAGTTTAATCCTTAAAGGCCCAGTCAAACTGACACGTCTGGCGGCGGCGATCAGTAAATTAACATAAACTTTGACAATACTAGACAACCACTTGATCAAATCACTTAACAAACAATATATATCGGTGTGGTCGTTATTTAAACATAATGTCGCTATATAAAAATTGATCACCTTCTGCTTTATACAATAGTAGATTGTGTCACAAGGGACCAATATAATGTATTGAGGGCGAGAGCGATTGTTTGAATCCTAAGCGTAGCGAGGGATTCAAAGTACGTCGCTCGAGGTTAAATAATTTTGGTACCGTGTGGCACACTCTGCTTTTCATCCCACTCTATGAGAAAAATAAATAAGAGATGCTTTTAGTAGTGACGAATATTTATATTTACATAACCAAATTATAAATACAGTTTCTGAAAATGACTTTGCTTTTTGTTCATTTTTCCATGTTATTAAATTTTCGTAGGCTTTTAGATATTTTTCTCTCGATTTGTGTGGTAGTAAATTGTTTCTGCGTTTAATTTTACACTTTCTGGTGTTAATATTCCACTTTCACTGCTAGAACT
The DNA here is from genome assembly GCA_958496245.1 of Perizoma flavofasciatum. Taxonomy (NCBI): domain Eukaryota; kingdom Metazoa; phylum Arthropoda; class Insecta; order Lepidoptera; family Geometridae; genus Perizoma; species Perizoma flavofasciatum. Next base: position 12,383,015 of record OY292429.1, on the reverse strand, counting down.
CATCTTTTATTCAATTTGTGTGAATCAAATTAAAATTATCTGTAATATTTAGATAAAATGTCATAAAAAAACGAATAAGACGTTCCCTCGTTTTTTTTATTTAGTTAACCGATTCCGTGTCTACAGGCGCGCTTTTAAGCCAGGACCTTATCAAAGCGAATTGCGTTCAAACTTTTTAATTAAATAGTGTTCCAAATTCAAAAGTCATTTCGTCACTGTTATTAAGTGCGCCGGAATGACCCATTTTTCTCGCACTTATCGAGGAACCCTTCGGCTCTTTTCGAATACTTAGATGGGATGAAAAAGCATTTTTATCTCTCCGAAAAAAACATCCCCATGATGGACCTCCTCACATAAGATATGATATGATGAATATCCTCAACAGAGTAATAACAGAGTAATAAAATAGGTAAGTAAAAAAACAAAAAATATACATATAATCAATAAGAGATAAAATAATAAGAGCGGCAGAACACAGAGCAAGACACGACATGGAGGGAGAGCGTACGAATAACTCACCCTGATCACAGATAGATAGAAGACTTTCGGAATGAATTGAAACTTAGACGGTGCTTTCACCGATAGTAAGGTCCAAGAAAATACCAAATTTACAATTATTATTATTATTATTATCCCTCAATGTCCCACTGCTGGGCAAAGGCCTCCCCCCACTCCTTCCATTCATTCATTTCCTGCGCCAAAATTGGCCGATCTGCTCGGAATTTCGTGAGCTGAGAGATAAAAACTATTTAGTGCTCAACCTAAATTAATTGGAATCTCGATTCTATCTGGGTCAGTCAGCGAGTCTAGATACCAGGGAAAATACCAGTCTGTTTCGCTAAACGAATATTTCGGATGGCCGTGTATTTATAGCTCCAAAATACTGTCGGCGCAGATCAATATCAATTTATTTCAGAGCTTTTAAAGCAATTTAGCATGAGCCCGCCGCGGGGTCAATCAGGCTTATTACCTTTGTGTTATAATCATTCAGCGGATTTTATTTGCGAAGTATTTGAGTGCTGTGTTGAAGGGCGTAATAATTTTAATTGGACGTTTTAATAGCTCAATTACTTTTGCATTTATCCCTAGCTGTTTAACACCATTCAGTTTTGTGATGACGTTCGTTTTCCCTGTTTGTCATTTGATAACCACTTTTATATTAATACGGCATCAACGTTATAGTTGTTGCTGTACAAAGTTTACACACCCTAAGAAAACATGTCAAGTCCAGTTTGTTGAAGATTCTTCTAATGATTAAATAAATAAATAATGCTGGACATTTATCACACAGCATCATCTAGCCCCAAACTAAGCAGAGCTTGTATTATGGGAACTACATGACTGATATACTACTTATATTTTTTTTTGTAAATACATACATATTATACATAGAATTGGTCTGAAGGTACCGAAGTGTGTACATAGTAACCTCTAGCATATACCTAATAAATTTTTTCAGTTGTTGGTATGGGTACATGTGAAAAAAAAAACTTTAATTATGTACGTAAGGCTGTATACAAAAATAAATTAAACATACTTATTAGGGAATATTTACTAAAAGTTTTCCCTTGATGGAAAAACGTATTCAGCCCTAAGTCCAACTTACAATATCAGATGTTAGAGCTTTCACAGACTCATCATCATTTTTCCCTTGTTCCACATTACAAGAAGAAAACAACATGTTTTCTTCTTCCACTCTCCTCTATCAGCCGTCATCTCAATACTCACTCTTTTCTTACCCATGTTATCTTTCACACAATCCATCCATCTTTTCCATAGCCCATCTCTGCTCTTATTTCCATCCACACTGATTTTTAATAATCTTCTCATAATATATCATTCTTCCCTTCTCATGATGTGCCCATACCACCCCAATCTATTACTCCTCAACTTTTCCGTCACTGGCTTACTTTCAGACTATCCCTGATATACTAATTCCTTAATATCTTGTATATTCTTGCAACTCCACACATCTCTCATTCGCATCACAGCCGCGTGCACTCATCTTTCATCAATCCCTTTGGTGGCCCAACACTAAGATCCATACAATACGACAAGTCTTATGATCCTTATGTAAATTTTCCCTTTAAGCCTTAGGGGTATTCGTGGCAGGTTACAGGAACGTGTGAAAGTTTCCGCCATTTCATCTGTCCCGCATTTATTATGTTCTTTACGTCATCTAGATTTTGTATTAATGAGCTTTTGTAGACTTTTGTAGCAGAAATGACTTGCAAGAACATTTATAGGCATCCTATACTGATTCCGTAGGTTTCTAGATAGATAAATAAACTCTTATTGTACATTGCACCATTTTTACAGTTACAACATACAGACCATAATAAAAAAAACTAAAGAAATGCACAATGGACAATCTTATCTTAAAGCGATTTCTTCCAGACAACCCTAGGACGGAGGGAATTATGTTTTCTAGGTTATGTAAGTAAACTTTGTTCGTCACCGTCTTATCAAATGAGCCGGCAGAGGTTTCCAAAGGTGCGGTGAACAGAACCATCTCTATTGACGACCTCTGTGGCGCGGTGGGCGAAGTCCCGCCTGAGACGCAGATGGTTGCGGGTTCGATTCCCGCCGCGGGAGAAATGTTTGTAAGATCTACAAATATTTGTCTCGGGTCTGGGTGTTTTCTATGTATAATATGTATGTATTTACAAAAAAAAATGTATATAAGTAGTATATCAGTCATGTAGTTCCCATAATACAAGCTCTGCTTACTTTGGGGCTAGATGATGCTCTGTGATAAATGTCCAGCAATATTTTTTTTTTTTATTCACCTCCTAAGACCCCTCACAATGGCATTATCCGAGTATACGTGGCAGGTGTCCAATGTTAGATAGTCCGTGAAGGCAGAACGTGTCCTGTCAATAGAGATGAACAATAGGTTTGTTACTTACCTCATAACATATTATCCAGTGAAGCAGAGGCGAGCTTACTCTGAGATCACGCAATCTCGCTACGACAATGTCAATGTAAATAGGTTTTTAATCATTGCAGTCACAAAGATGATTCAATACGTCGAAATCAGGTTATATTTTGAGTCAAAAACCATCTTCAATTTATATTTCTGTGCACCGACGTTTTAAAATATTAGTTATGAGTATAATCCACTAACTCAAAAGTTTATTAAGATTTGTGCAAAAACAAAGTCAAAGTCTTTTCATACTTATTCATTTCAATGAAAAAAAAATTACTACATACTTCAATTTAAAATTGTGAAGTGAAATTCACGCCCATTGTGAATTTTTAATAGAGAATCGGGAGAAACTTTTTAGATGATCCTTGATTCAGCTTTAGTATGGTGCTAATTAAACAAGGTGAACTAATTAATTCAGATAAGTCAAATATAAATAAATAATGCTGTACGTATTTCACACGGCATCATCTAGCCCCAAATTAAGCAGAGCTTGTATTATGGGAATTACATGACTATACTTATTTTTTCAAAGAATTTAATAAAGTCTGACCTCGATACTATAGATTTAGATAATCATATATATGTAGTATATACTATATATATGTAGTATATACTATATATATGTAGTTTATCGTATCCAACTGAATTCTCGCAGCGAAAAAAAAAACATTCTAGTTTCTCCCTAATGATTGACCTAAATAAACCTACAAAAATATTACTTTCACTTGAGAACCTTCTCTCAGGCGTTCTAGTAACTTGTAACTACTTCAAAGTGAAAATTTATTATTTTATTCCGTGTGCCCCTTGTGTGGTCCACGACCAAGGAACAAGTATAAACCAGGCTAGTTGGCAGGCAGGTTGGTATATTTTCAAAGTGAAATTCAGACAATAATCATTGCGCTCATTATTTCGCTAAGCACTACACTATACAGTTTTCGCTAACAACTCTCCAACTTTCGAGTGGGCTCGAAAGTGACAGTCAGTTCTCATCAGTGGGTCACGAATTCTATTCTGGGCTTTCTAGGATTCTTACCTAACTTAAGGTACCTAAGGCTAGCCTCAGACAGCAGAAATAACTTTCTGGATTCGGATACACTAGCTCATAAACTTATTACAAATAAATTTGTTTCGTATAATATTTTAGTTATTCTTAGTATTATGAAGAAACCTGGGAGTCTGTGATATCGCCGATAAGCTACAGAAGAGCGAGTTGAGATGGTATGGACACATCAGAATGATCATTTATATCTTGGTAGAAGATATAAATGAAGATCCAAGGCCACATGTTCAGATGTGTTGCACAAAGATATAGTGGCAGACAATGTTTCTAATTAAGATGTCGAAGATAGAGCGAAGTGGAAGAAAAGCAGAAGGAAAGCTAAGCCCAACATCATGTGGAATAAATAGCTTGGAAGAAAGAAAGAACAGTTTTAGGAAAAACTACAATACAGACATAGTTTTAAGGCCGCCCAAAAGCCTCCGAAGCACGAAAGCGCTCGTATGCCACAATTCCAGTAATCAAAATGATGAACAGGCGAAACATTGCCTATCATTGTATATCAGTCGTGTAGTTTCCATAACACAAGCTCTGCTTAATATAGATGATGCTGTGTGAACATTTCCAGCATTATTATTATTAGCTATTAAAAACTAGCTGATCTGTTAAGAACGACAAAGCAGACACGCTACACCACGAACGCTTCAATTCGAAATAATCCTACTATCCTACTAATATTATAAACGCGAAAGTTTGTTAGGATGGATGTTTGTTACTCTTTCAGGTAAAAACTACTAAAAGGATTTTGATGAAACTTTACAGTAATATAGCTTATACATCTGAATAACAAATACTACTTTTTATCCGGGTACCACGCGGGCTAAGCTGTGGGTAGAAGCTAGTCAATTCAAAATGAATTCAGAACAACGTGTTTTTGGAATTTTAAGAGACGTGCTTACTGCTGTTTCACAGATTATAAATTCTGGATATGAATCCAAAAAGATATTCGGGCCGGGGCGCCTCAGTTATGTATGATAGTGAAGGGAAAACGTTCCCCTAACTCAATGTGCTACGGTAGAGTACGTAGGAAGATCCCTTGTCATAATGTCAGAAATTGTTACCTACTTTGCTGAATATTACACAAATCAAAAGGTGTAACTCTCATTCGCACGAGTATGCGAACCCATATGGGTTCGTATGCAAATATCGTCCTGTACATGTGTGTAGGACGATATTTGCAAATGAATATACAAAGTTTCGACTGCATTCGCTATATTCAGAGAATGTTGTTCTTTTGACGTAATCTTTGATTGTATCAAATAATAGTAGATTATTCAACAAGGGCATTACCTAAACGAGACATTTCATACGAGATGCTTAGCTATAGAAGGATATAGGACCGAGTATAAATGGGTTTTGTCCAGAATCTACTTTTGCGAGAAAATAAAATAACTCTAGGTAGGTACAAAATAAAAAACTTGAATTAGGTATTTCTTTACCTTTCTGCTCCAGTAAGATATTCATTTTCAGTTTATGATATTCTCAAAAATATGTTGTGCGGACACCACGTAATGTGGGATGAGGACAAAAATAATCACGTTCACCTTCACCTCAATAAAAAAACTTTTTTTTAAAACTTTTTTTATTTTATTTTTGACAAACGCACTGACGCATAATCCAACGATCACTAATAAACGCTAGTGCAGCAGTTCAGGTACACATTAAAAAAACAATATAAAAAACATGAAATTACTTCTAAAATGGAACATCGCAAAGCTGAGCATCTCAATATTAATTTTGTAGGTTGTTGATAAAAAAAAACTTTAATCCCTAGAGGCTAACTTATACATTTTAGTCCGCCTACGCTTAGCTGACACTTATATATCATAAGTCATAACAAGTGAAAATAAATATGTAGATAAAGCGCACGAAACTCGAATCTTCCAGCAGTCTCCCACACCATAATTCAAAACGTGGGCATGTATCAAATAACAGGTTTTTACCTATGAAATTGACGTTTTGTATTGGGAAATAATAATCAGATTAAGCTTCTTTGTTTTGCCGAATTGCAACCAATGGCCCAGTATTGTTTTGAAAGAAAGAAAGTTCATTTATTTGTCACACACAAATTTACAGAGAGGATACAGGCAGAAGGTACTAATTCCTCTCCGCAACGCGTGGGCCAAATAGGTACACAAACATCACATTCCTCCGCATTTGACACTAACATCAAAAGCTTATACAAGCTCAGCTACGAACATCCACAAAGTTGGCTTGCATCGTCAATATTTCCAGAAAGAAAGCGGTCGAACCAATAACGCACTGTTCGTTCGTTGGTAATTGCGTGCCGTTTAAGATGCACTGTTTCCTCGTCGTTAGTCAAGTTCGAAAATAACGCGAGTTTTCTCAGAGTCTATGGTTGCAAATGTTATGACATTGTAGGTAAAAGAAAACTGAAAACTGTTTTTGAAAATAGATATAGCATGGCCTTAAAAACAGCTAATATAATGTTTTAACACTATCTCTTACTTGGTATCATCTGCGTACTGAAACAGTTTTACATAGGAGTGCTTATAAATTGCTTTTGTTCCAGATAACTTGTGAAGATGAGGCTGGTGGTACCCGGATTCCTAAAGGACGTCCGCGAGATACCCGAACTAAGGGTCTTCACGCTAGCACTGGCTGTGGGACTGTATTTATGGATGGGTGCGTAAGACTTGCCTCTGAATACCCCTTACTTCGCACAAAGTATACGTAATATACGTTATTATTAAATTACGCAAAAAGCTCTCGGACCATAACAACCAACATTAATTCCAAAAACTTTTATTCTACGACTTTTGATAATTACTGTTTTGTTTCTGAAAATTTTGTTTTTATTAGGTTGCCGACCCTTCAAAAATCTCAAAACTTACTTTAAACAACTCTAAAATCAGATATTTCTTGAAATAAAAGTATGGAATACTCAGGTTATGGGAGTTGAGCTTTTCCCAGTGAGGTGCTTCAAAAATGGAGTTTTGACATTTCTGAAGGGTTTAGGTTATGTTAACGACTTATTAACGTATGGCTGTATGCTTGTCACTTTCGTGATATAAAAAATATATATGTCTTTGAAATGGCAAGCGTAATAAGGGCACACCTAGGTACTCGTAAGTGGCAAGTCTTAAACAACAAATAAGTACTTAAACTTCTTCCATTTACCACATCACGCAAAATTTCTCCATTTTGATGTTGAAAAAGTTAAAGAAACATTTTCAACTTGGAAATACGCTGCTCAGTTCCTATAAATTACCAGAATATCTGAACCCCAGGCTCTGAACCGGGACTGCTTGATTCGGCTATAAACTGTGTTGCTGTGTATCAACTTAGACATTATCATAATCATATCTTAATAACTTATAATATTTATTCATTTATCAACAAAATAACTATCATTACACGCTTAACCTAAATGCAAAAGCGTAGCCATCATAATTATTATTAATTATCAGAAACGAGCGGTCCTGAATCGGGAACAGTGTGAATCGAGAGTAATATATTTTGGTAACTTAGAACTTCTTAATTTATCCGAGTGTTATAAATCGTTTGAAAGAAGTTTAATTTTTTTTCACGTCTTTTGAAGTTGGATACGTTTTGAGTCTTCTTATTAACTTGCTTGTTACATTATTTAAATGCCGTGTTGGCCTAGCGGGTAGTACCTCGACTGCCAATCCGAAGGTCGTGGGTTCGAAACCGGTCGTGGACTAAAAAGATTTTCAATTTATGTGCGCTTAACACGTGATAAAAACGGAGAAGGAAAATATCGTGAGGAAACCGGCATGTGTCAACAGTGTTCCAATAAGCGGCGGTTGGCTTGCAACCTGTCATGTGGAATGCTACTACAATGCAAAACACGGACACGTACCAAATATAATGTTAGGATGTGTCTCTGACTACTCCTACTTGTATCCTCACAGATCTGCGTACTGAGTATGTATCTGAGAATCTCCATCACGGGGTACAGTCATTAAAGTTAAAAGTTAAATATTCATTAAACATGAAGTATAGATTAATTCAACCTAAGTCCCTAAATCTTTGATGTAGGAATTCACATACTTATTTTATTACACACAAAAAAAATATGGTTCCCGACATTGAAAACATATTGTTCCTGAATATTGTTGTTTTATATTGTACTAGATGCGCCACGCGGTTTCACCGCCTAAATTATAGCCTATGTTACTTCCTGATAATTTAGCTTTCATTTGGTGAAAAAATGGTTAAAATCGGTCCAGCAGTTTCGGAGCCTATTCGATACAAACAAACAAACAAGCAAAAAATCTTTCCTCTTTATAATATTAGTATAGATTATAAAAACCAAAATATTTCGCGACAATTTATAAAAAATAAACCAATTAAGTTAATTAACGTAAACAAGAACATTGGTATTTACACGCATTTTACTTGTTTATGAGATCGTGTGTTGAAAAGGGATTCTTTCTAACAACAAAGTACCTACCCACAATAAGGTAAAATGAACGATACCTGTTTTTAGGACTACAGACTTTTATTGAGATTGAATTAAAGTTTTTATCAGCATACGTAGAACGCCAACAAGTAGGTATTGCGTGGGTAATGAAACCTCGATAAAGTCATAAGAAAGTTATTTAAATTTAGTTTGATGGATTTTATTTATTTATTCATAGCAAACTGTCTGGATGGAAATACAGGCTACAATAATAGACGGGGTTTACGAATTTTGTTGAAGAAAGAATATTGGAAAACGTCTCGATAAGTGATAGGAGAAATTAAAATACTTAAGTATATCACTCTCACTCCACGCGAAAATACGCGCAGTGCGAGAGAGACGCATACAGGCACGAGAACCGAAAATATAATTAAATTCTTTTAGAAGAATTACTAGATCAAAATCCTTTTCAATTAATCTTAGTACCGTCCGTAAAAAAAATACTTGTAATATTTTCTAGACTCGAAGGATGGACGTAATACGGGTTTCAAAAGCTCTGATTAAAAAACTGTCGAGAAAAATTCCAGTACTAAAATGAAAGGCAGAAACACGATTTCTGCCTTTCATTTTAGTATTTGGAATAAATCCTCAAGTAACCACTATGTTAATATCAAGTTTGTTATTTTTATTTATTTATTTATTAACTCTTTATTGCACATTTTATTAAAAGTGAAGGCGTACCTATAGTTAGTAGCGACCTCAAAATCTTAACATATCGTCTTAAGACCGCCCATTGTGCATTTCTTTATTTTCTTTTCTTGTTTTGTATGAACCTAAAAATATTTGTCTCGTTTCTGGGTGTTTTCTGTATAATAGAGGTATAATATGTATGTATTTGCAAAAAAAATATAAAAGTAGAAGGTATATCAGTAATGTAGTTCCCATAATACAAGCTCCGCTTAGTTTGGGGGTAGATGATGCTGTTTGAAAAATTGCCAGCATTATTTATTATTTGTTAATTCCTGGGACTTAACCATCAAGACTTATTGAGATTCAATTCAGGCAAAGCTGTCAAATCCTGCTTTGCAGTTGAGGACGCTATGTTGGCTGTCATACTTGTCAATCGCAAAGCGAGATTCGGCATCTTTGTCTGAATTTAATCTATTGAGATAGATAGATTCTTATTGAAGACTTGATGCTTAGACCCCTGGTCGTTTAAGACGCAGACAGGTGCCGAATAAGTACATCAATGCTAATTTTATTTTGCAGGTGCCGCGGTTTTCCAATCCATCGAGGGTCCAATTGAAGAGGAGACCATAGCGCGGATGGATCGACTGAAAGCCAATTTCCTGAGTGATCATCCGAGTGTTACAGGTCAGTAGAAACTAGCCCTCTCATTCATAATTGTGCCCACGGCCCCGACCCACCGCGTCGCATCGCCCGACCGCGCTATTACCTTTTTGCTCGGATCCTAAGGGACGTAGCGTGATGTTGAATAGCCTATAAAATTTTTCAATTTGGCTATTAAAATGCAAAAATATTTTGTCAAATACGACTTAGTAGTTCCAGAGTTTTCAAACAAAAAAAAAAACTCTTCTACTTTTTTATTAGTAACGATAACTCGGTAACTTTAGCATCGTGCTAAAAAGTTATCCGCCTCTATCCTTTGTTAAGTGTTAGAAAAGGACAGGCTTGGAGAAACTATATCACTGGAACAAATACCCGAATCAGACGGCGCAGTTTAGGAACCACCCGGATGGAAGCCCGAGATTGTTCGTCATGGCACTTTTAGGCCTATAGTTCTCAGTGGACTTCAAAAGGTTGTTGTTGATGATAATGATGATGAGAAGCAAGTAGATGGTGAGCGCGTATAAAAAATGCAGAAAAAACAATAAGTAACCACCTATTATTTTTAAAGTAAGTAATAAAACTGCTATCGAATTCCAAACATACAGGGGTGTCTAAACAAATACCTCACGCTTACTTTTCCTTTCACGCTAACGCAAATTTGTCAATGTCAAACTTGGCAGCTGTCACGTGACATTTCCACAGCTCTTGTTATTTTCATAGAAAAAGCATGATGACTGATTTTGAAAAACTGTGTGTCTACTATTATGAAAAAATATCTTATGCATGTACTAAGGTTTTTATAGGAAAACCTTGCAATTTAAATTTGTATGTAGTTTAAAATTCCCGCCCAAACGCTAGTTGGTGTCATGGCGTCTGCTTGTGACGCCATGTCTACGTAAGTAAATAAATATCAACACATCGACTGTAAACATTGGGTTTCAATGCAACATTTCAGTTATTTTGCGTGATCAATATGAATTCTAAAGTATATAAGTGATGTACTGTCCCACAGTTTGATAATACTTGAAGTATAGAATAAAAACTATGAATAAATTAATTGTATACGTTCCACATAACAAAATAATACGAAAAAATGGTACAAGTTATTAGTTGTTAATTTTATAGGTTGTTCAATGTACTGACATGAAAGGTTTAACATTTCTTTTGCACATTTGATCAAAGTCTTTATTTGTTGCGAGAAAATCTCCCAGCATCAACAATTTATCTCTAGGCAAAATAGCTAGAAACCTACGAATAAAATTTAAAAGGGTCTGTTATTTCTACTAAAGATTATGTCATTATAATCTCTCAATTAGCTAATTGACAGCTCAGCTTAGGTAGGTATTCCATTTGTTTGTGTAGATTTTAACCATTTACTACCTACCTAGGTATCTTGGATACATAACATGAGATACCTAGGTAGGTTATACCATGAGACGCATGAGATACAGAAAATTAAGCAGCAGTAAGTAGGTAGGTAATACATATACTTACTTACCTATAGTACTTAATGTAATTTAAAAAATATATAGGTAATTATGTTTCAGAATTTGAATTATCTATGGATCTTTGTTGCATATCTGAGAAAAAAATATTATTTTTTTATTTACTTATAATTTATTTAACTACCTACATAATAATTGTAATAGGTAGGTATACAACTAGGTAGGTATATATATGTGTGTGTATTGTATTGGCTCAAAGAACTTTGATTATGAGTTCAAATGTTCAATTGATCATTTCCTTTACTGCGATATCGGCTGTATGTAGGTTATAGGTAGGTAGGTATAACTACTTACAGTAAAATGTAAAAGGGCAAAAATCTCATTTACCTACTTAGGTTACCTAGATTGCAGCTACCTAATACCTACTGAACCAACCTACCTACTACAACTAAGAAAGTAGGTAACACTTAATTCATAACTTCACCAGAAAGGTATTAGGTACCTAGATAGGAAGCAAAGTTTAGAATGGACCAACTTAGACAGTTTTTAAGCACCTGTAAAATTGCAAAAGTAGAGACATAGGTACGTTCACTTGTTTCTTGTACACGCGAACAGGTAAGTACCGAAGTAGGTAGGTACCTGCCTACCTACATAATTAATAACAGAAAACACTGTCGTACCTATTCCAGATAAGGTTACGTAGGTAGGTAGGTAACTGATAAATGGGTAGGTAATACAAATAAAGATAAGTTTGTAGTAATAATTTAGGTATATGGATGCTTGCTTGAAATGTTACCTTGCCTTCTATAGGTATCTACCAAGGAGAAAATCATTTCAGCCTAAAAATAAGTAGGTAGGTCTACTTTTATGCTGTGAAGATAAAACCTACCTAGGTAAGTAGGTACCTAGCTTTTGTAGGTGCGAATTCTTTTGTTGAATAGGCATTATGAATATGAGACAATAATTTCTACACGCCCGTTATTTAATTATAAGTCCACAAGATAGCAAAATAGAGATAGTGATTAATTGTGTGCTGACGGTACGCACTTCAGTACAGTGACTGTGGTTGGTGGCAGTCGATATTCGACATTGTCGTGTCGATAACCAGTCAGTCAACGGTCACTGTCCCGTGCGGTTACTTCGATACGAAATACGATCTGTCAGTCAGGGCTTCCTTGCCCTTTCGCCGTCTCTAATCATAAATAATTAAAACATGCATCAAAATGGTGATTTTTAAGCTCGAAAACTGTCGCCGCGATACCAAAGTGACCGAAATTATCGCGTTGTTCTTTGAACCCAATCACCCGAAGAGGTTCTTCAAGTATAGTTGACCGAAAATCCCAGTGCGTTCCGGGATTAGGCTTGTGTTCTGGATCTGTGGGGTAGCAACAAGCCGTAGGGAACCGCGCTCTTTTTGACATGAACTTTTGATTTTCGAACTGATTTTTTTATGAACTTTTGACTTTGGAACTACTTAATTTTTTTCATTGGCGTAAACTTTTGAATTTTTGAAAATGGATCAGCAGCAGAAGTATTCCCGCATTCAGTCTTATGGGAGCATGACTTCAAGCCGAAGCGATGACGACATGACGGTGCACAGCAAACTCTACCCTTATCCAAAGAAAATGGTCATAGAAAGAGAGATTTTGTACGAAGAAGAGCATCCTCCCTTCCAGCCCCTGTTTGCTATCAGCAGGATCTTTGGCAAAAAGAGATTCACCTATCTCTTGCTGATTTATGTGGTATTTTATGTGTGCTTTTTGGCGACTGGAGCTCTGGTGTTCTCTGCTTTAGAAGCGCCGATGGAAAACGAGATCAGGCTGACAGTCATTAGGGCTAAGCAAGACTTTATGTTCAAATACCCCAACGTAACAGGTTTGTAAATTAAAACCTTTTGGTTTTCAACAAATTAGCAGCTTCAAAACGGTTCAAAACAAGCCAGCGTACGCCGTACGCACCAAAACGTACCAAACAGCTTAAGTACGTTACGTACCTACTTAAAAACTCATAAAAGTACAAACTATCAATAAGTTCTTGTAAACTTCCTCAGATTAATTTACAAAGTACCTACCTGCCTTTATCATTTTATCTCGTTCTATGCGATTTTATATAAAACTTAGATTATATATTTCCAACAAAATGAAAGCTATTCTGAATATACTGTAAGCTTAACAAAGCCTTTACACAGAACATAACCTAAATACTATGTATATCTATTTCACAAAAAATATTTACTCGAATATTTTTTCGTGGAAAGCTGTCAAAAGAGTATAATAGAGATATGTTGGATCGTCCTTACCTACAGCAGATCTTATCAAGCCTACTAAAATGTAAATACTTTAACAATAAAATTATATACCTATCTGCTTATAAAACGAATTCAGAAATAGTTAGAATTTAACTACCACGCGTTTTAATAGGTTATGGGCTAAGAACATTGCAAATAGGTATAAGCGATACAGAATCTCTAAACTAGGACGAGTATCTCTATCACGTATTGAATCACCCCCTAGTGACTTGTGTGTAGGTTTTACCTATTTTAAAACCATCCTTCAACATATACAAATTGAAAAAAAAACCGTATTCCAATCGGACAAGGCGTTGCGGAGATAAATTGTACCAAACAAACTCCCATACAAACAATCTCATATGCCGCCTTCATAGCTTTTCGGTCAAGTCTGCATTTTATTACATACTAGCTTCTGCCCACGGCTTCACCCGCGCGGTACCCGGATAAAAAGTAGCCTATCTGTTATTCTGATGTATAAGCTATATTACTGTAAAGTTTCATCAAAATCCGTTCAGTAGTTTTTGGATGAAAGAGTAACAAACATCCTCACAAACTTTCACGTTTATAATATTAAGTTAGATCTGTGTTTTCAGCAAAAGTATAGTTATTATTTATTATTCTGTGACATTAGAAAAGGGTTTCCTAAACCGCTTCCAAAAAATTTACAATTTACGATATTCCAAGTGATCTACGACCTCGGAGGCTTAGTGGCCAAATGGCCAGCTGCGATGCAAGAGGTGCTGGTTCGACTGCAGCAGCGGGACAAAAGTTTGCAAGTTCTGCAGATATCTGTTACGGGTCTGGGTGTTGTGGTATCACGGTACTCGTAGTTTCTGATACCCACGACACAGTTAATCCTAGTGTGGGATCAGGATTGTGTTTGTGTTGGGCGTTTATTTATTTTATTATCTACCCGTAAAATCCCATTACCTACATAGGTACATAGGTACCTAGGTACCTACGTTTTGGGATTGGGATTTAACGCGTAACTCAATCGATATGTAGTCAATCTGTAGGTAGGTGGTACCAAGACCTTAGATATAGATTAGGTATCTATCATACCTAATGGTCTCGATTCTGTAGTTCACTAACTAAACTAAATTTAAACTGTCGCTCTTTTTTACTGATAGTGCAACCCACTACGATGCTTTATGATTCCTCTCTATTTATAATTAAATAATCAAATACTAGATGTCGTCAGTGGGAAAATAGATTAGTTGGGAAATATTATTATTTTCTGGTTTATCAGTTAAATTGTATGTGAAACTGACTGACGCAATCCAATAATGTGTAGAGTAGGACATGATCATAATAACATAAACAGCATTCTAAGTAAAAAGATAATATTAAAACTATACAGGGGCATTTCCATTTTACAGGGATATTATATTCCGCCTATTTTTGGAGTAATCTGCCAGCAACGAACGTACAGAAGGGCATTTTTTTGAGTATTTCCTGTTAGATTCCATTAGATCCCTACTATCCCGGGTATTCAGATGGCAAAAGTGTGAATCGGGGTACACCGGAAAAATTCAATTCCCGACAGCCCTTTGATGAAACTTTGCAGTAATATAGCTTATACATCAGAATAACATATAGGCTATTTTTTATCCGGACCACGCGGGCGAAGCCGTGGGCAGAAGCTAGTGATCCATAATTTCGATCGGCATTCAAATTTCCTGTTAAAACCTTACTCAAAGAAGTACTTACAGTCGACGTAATTTGTTTTGTGCCTAGGGTGCCATAATATAATTTGTATAGAAAATTATTCTAGTGTTTAGGTAGGTAATTTAGAATACCTACCTAAAAAAAGTAACATTTGTTACCTATCAGTGTAAAATAATCCCCTTTCGGGATACCTACACCGATATTTTTTGGTCAGTTTAAAGCCGGCGCCCACGTTTTTTATTACTTAGACGTGTTTGTATCGTTGGTTTAGTTTTCGAATTTAATTCGTATTTCATACGGAACTGAATATCGAAAATAATTATCAAAAGTGAGCTGAACACTTGGTAGGGCCGCAGAGTGCAACGACCTTGTAGACTGACGGCGCGGCGGAGCGGGCGGTCAGTGACCCCGCGACCAAACAGCTGAGCCGCCAAGCGAATAGCCACTACTATCGGTGCTCAAAATATCGACTATGTTTCGTGTTATTATTAATTACAAAATAAATTATTTTTGATCAACTATATTTTTTGAGTAAGGTTACAGATATAGATTAAGTGGGCGCCGGCTTTAAACTGACCAAAAAATATGGGTGTATACATAAATGTGTGTTATACAATTTATGGCTAAGATGGATGGGGAGAGCATTCTGTCTCTTCAATTATAGTGTGTTACATTTTATGTAATTAAACTCAAGCGTTTGCAGATTGCATCCGAAAAATTGCATAATGTGAGCCCTTTAATTGGCATCATAACCCTCAACCTCAAACAATACCTAAGGGAACTTTTCAAACGTACCTAACATTATTTCGATAAATAATTTCACTCCAGTGACATAAATTGTAGGCATTTAAGATCAAGTTATTTTCCTACGGTGTAGGTAATTCGAATTGATAGCAGCCACGAGGGTATCTCAGCTGATAGACGGATAACTTTGTTGATCTTTATGGCTAGTTTACACGACGCCAGACAGACAGCCGGTAAGTAGGTATGCGCTACTTACCGACTCACGTAAATCTATACTACGTTTGTACGTACGGTGTAATCTCCGAAACTACTCATCCGATTCGATTAAAAACACCTAGGGTGTTTTTGGTCGTAACTTAAGCTTATTTTCCACCTTGGTGTTATAAAAAAACAGGTTTAATATTAGAATGATCTCATGTAGGCAGGCCTCGAATAATTTTGCCTTTTTTATGTAGGTATAACCTTCTTATTTACATGGATATATAGGTACTTACCTAGGTAGGTACTTTGTTTTGAGTTTGATGAACCAACGTTCTAAGATATCTACTTATAACAGGTTGGTATTTTTGTCAAGGCTATATCCTACTAATATTATAAACGTGAAAGTTTGTGAGGATGGATTTTTGTTACTCTTTCACGCAAAAACAGTAATATAGCTTATACATCAATATAGTTAGGCTACTTTTTATCCGGGTACCACGCGGGCGAAGTCGTGGGCAGAAGCTAGTAGTTACATATTATTGAGACAGTAATCTAGTTCATGGGCCCAGTTCACCTTTTTACGATTGTCCAAGTCTTTTAAATATTCCTCTCCGTTCAAAGGTTGCCTAGAAGATATCGCTCTTAGATATAAGGCCACCAATAGTTATCAATTGAATTAAAACCAATATGGTTGTTGTTTGTACGATTCCTATAAAAAAGTCTTGTGTTTATCACACAAAACTAAACTAAATAGGTACATACTTACCGAGTCAGGTAGTTTCCTGCCAAGTAAATTTTATTATGTTGGTTCTGAAGTGGATGATAATAATGCTAGACATTTTTCACACAGCATCATCTAGCCCCAAACTAAGCAGAGCTTGTATTAGGGGAACTACATGACTGATATACTTACTTTTGTACTTTTTTTTAAATACATACACTTATTATACCTACTTAGAAAACACCCAGGCCCGAGACAAACATTTGCTAATCATCCAAAATTTTGTCCCGCAGCAGGAATCGTAACCGCTTCTGCGTTTCAGGCGGGCCTTCGCCCACTGCGCCACAGAGATCGTCATAGAGGATATTATGAACCAATTCAATAAGATGCAAGAAGATGCAGACATATATTAAGTAAAGACCTAGATCCTACGGACAATTCTACCAGTCTTTCGCTGCGAGTGTGCGGCCAAACAGGCCCAGTCTCAGCATAATGCTACTCCCGAACAAAGTAGGGGAGCAGCACTGGTTTTCAGACTGAGCCTTGACAGGGTGACGTTACGAGCGACACAACACACACGTGAAATTAATAATTAAAAAAAAATTAACAAAAAGGACAAATAATAAATAAATAAATATATATATATCATTTTTACGGCAACTAAACCTAACAGAAAATTTGCATTTAGCTGACGGACATTGACAGCACAAGACCCAGGTTGAATAATGCGAATAAGTTTGTCAATAATTAGCTATGTCTATAGTATAGGTATGTAAAAAAGTGGCAAGATGATTTTAGCTTTTTTTAAATGCTAGTAGTTTTTGTCCGAGTTTTAGCTTAAAACTATTTAATGATTTTAGGGCACTATCTCTATCGCTATAAAGTGTAAAGTATCTCTATACTTTATTCATCTCTTCAAACTCTGGCTTGCCACGTTCGTTGCGTGGTAACGTCATACGAATCGATGTCACATAAGCATCACTGACCGATCTTGGGGTGAGAGGCTATCGGCCCTACCCCCTGGCGATCGCTGTACGCGACTGTACACGCAATTAGTAATGATTTATTGGACTGTTTTGTTAGTGATTGTACCTACGCGGTTATGAGTTTGCCGGAGTTTCTTGAGTGAGCTTGGTTGTTGATGTTTACCTATGTATATATTTCTTCGATAAGT
This sequence comes from Perizoma flavofasciatum, assembly GCA_958496245.1. Lineage (NCBI taxonomy): Eukaryota > Metazoa > Arthropoda > Insecta > Lepidoptera > Geometridae > Perizoma > Perizoma flavofasciatum. The sequence goes on along the minus strand of OY292429.1, from coordinate 12,365,049 downwards.
TAGGTGTGCGTGTATGGACCTATGGTATGTCATCATCATCAAGAGACTAGAAGTCAACTGGCAGTAGGAGAAACATATTCCGCACTAGCTTCTGCCCACGGCTTCGCCTGCGTGGTACCCGGATAAAAAGTACCCTGTGTGCTATTCTGATGTATAAGCTATATTATTGTAAAGTTTTATCAAAATCCGTTCAGTAGTTTTTACATGAAAGAATAACATAAATCCATCCTCACAAACTTTGACGTTTAATGCTAGTAGGATTAGTAGGATATTGTGATGGGCAACTACGAAACCCTACACTGCTAGTGGCCCGACACGCACTTGGCCGGTTTTTCATTTTCATCTTTGTCGTGAAGCGGTGCCTATGGTTTTTGCGCCAAGTTAGTTTATTAATTAAAATACCTAATTTAGAAGTCGAAATACATAAAAGTTACTAAAGTGGTAGCTATATTTTATTAAAGTTTATTTATAAATCAAGAATTTGTTTACCTGTTTGCATAGAATTTTAGGACAAGCCAAAAAAAGTAATGCTTCCATAATGCTCTGAAAACAATAGATAATTGTTGTACTTAAGCATGCTCACATTAAAGTAGGTAAGACCCTAAGTATTACCTCAAACAAAAATATACCTATTTTCATAAACCCATTAAACAGCAATCGGGGTCCTAATGGCTTTTCATTATGCACCTAACTTAGATTTCACCCAAGAAGCCGTTGCTGGCAAAATGAATTATGAATGCGTGGTACGAAACGTGATATTCGCGCGGGAAAACGTTTCCCAGGAAGGGAAAATGGCGAACCGATATCAAATTACTTTCTCTTTTATTACGAACCTACGTAAATTACTCAGATGTTATTTTATTTTACTTGAAGCCTTAGTTGTTTTTGGGCACAGGTCTCCGCTTTGATTGCCAAAATGAAAAATGTTTAGCTAAAATAATTACAGTTAAATCTGCAAAATACAAATAAAATGTTGGTGTAAATTAATATCACTGCTGAACTAGAATCGAATCTTTGGTACATAATAATTATTATTTAGTAATACCTACTAACGTGGCTTCGGTAAATAGGTCCTAAGATAATGATGTCAGCGTTATATTAATTATAAAATAACAGTCAATGCTAATGCGTTGCCCCAGTCACATATAATACTATACCTCCTACCCAAACTAAGAGTCTTCACGGATCTCGTGTCGTCAATTACCAAGAATAAATTCATAAACTCTAGGAAGGCCCCAGATATGTAGGTTAGTATCCAAAACTACTTACTTATAGGTATATTTCCTGATAATACTTAATTTTTCTGCAAAAACATTGATAACTGGATATTTTTACCGATAATCTTCGTTACCATAGAATTGAAAATAGTGGGGTTCTATACTAAGATTATACAAACCACATACCTACTTACTTTATTTTATACTAGCTGTACCCGCGACTTCGTTCGCGATTGTGATCCCTGCAGACTAATTATTCGCATCTGACTTCAGTTTGTCTCATATAAAGCAACGCTGTAGTCTGTTTACTTTGTATTTCTCAGAATACTCGAGATTAAAAAATAATAATATCGGAATAAAATCTGTTAACTCAAATCATGCCAAGTTTCATTTGAATTCATTCAGTAGTTTCGGCGCCATGCGTGATTAAGGTTCAGACAGACAGACAGACACATAGACAAACAGACAGACATACAGACAAAAATGAAAAAAAAATACATTTTTGGCTTCAGTATCGATTATAGAGAAAACTCGAGAACATAACTCACAACTATAAGCCAACGATTAACTTGAACTATTAAACTGCGAACATTTGACTATTTATTTTACTACCTAAGATTGTAGGGGATTGTTCCCCTATAATCTTTCAAATCAAAAACCCAACATCCTTAAATCTCTGTAACTCAAGCTGGCCTGACGGAATTTTAATATTAGTTATAAACACTGATTTAGATCTCGAAGAACACTTAGGTCTCATTTCTATGGGTACCTAGGAACCTATTGAACTCCTAAAGCAATACCTTAACATCTACCCTCAGATGCCGACTTGGAAAGCTTGCTCGATGAAGTCATCCGCGCCAGCAATCGTGGCGTGTCGGCGTCTCGCAACGTTAGTAGCGGCCCTAACTGGACCTTTGGACAGTCACTGTTTTTCTCTACAACTGTGGTTACAACCATCGGTGAGTTCATTTATCAGTTCTTTCATGGTTATCCTTCCTTTGGGTCTGTTGAGCAAAGATTTTTAATCTGTGCTGTTAACCACCCTTCTAGTACCCACACCTCTGTGCCCACACTAACGAAATTGATTTGATGGACGCAACGATTGTCAATTATTTTGACAAGCATAGATGATGTTCAATCTGCTAGAAGGTGAAGAAATTTTTGAAAAGGACTGGTTTTTTAACATTGGTGATTAAACATTTTAAAAGAGATAAATTTTTCCCATTTTCGCTACATTTTTAAAAAATTGATGAAACTTTTGAATATGTACATTTTTATGCAATAACTAGTTTCTGCCCTCGGCTTCGCCCGCTTGGTACCCGGGTACCGGGTACTTATCCTGATAAAAAGTACCCTATGTGTTATTCTGATGTATAACCTATATTACTGTAAAGTTTAATTAAAATCTGTTCAGTAGTTTTTGCGTGAAAGAGTAACAAACATCCATCCTCACAAACTTTCACGTTTATAATATTAGTAGGATTAAACAACTGAAACAACACTATACTTTTTTACTGACTGTACAGATTTTCAATTAAAATATCTAGCCGGCCACACTGCAAATCCCGTCGGAATGTTCCGGCTGCAATATAAAAATGGTCATGTTATATGTGAACCGACTCTTGGCCACAGTGAATGAAGAAATGATTTTTCCTGCCTTTGCCGCTTCAACTTGCTTATTTGCAGTAATTCCTCTCGTTTCCAGGGTACGGCCACGTGACGCCACTGTCGAAGCCAGGCAAGCTGTTCTGCATCATTTACGCAACCTTGGGGATCCCTCTGTCACTGGTACTGATGTCGGCGCTGATAGAACGCCTGCTGCTGCCAACCACAGCTCTGCTGCGAGCCTTGAACGCAGCGCTAGGCCATCTGTACCGCCCCTTTACTATACGACTGCTGCATCTACTGATCGTTGGTGAGAATTGTCATAAACGTAATGAAGCTATTTGTAGCTGGGTTTAGGTCAGCGCTTCTTATGTTATTTCGACTTAGAACAGCGATGTTCTAAATATAATTAATTTTGCAAAAAATGTAAAAACCTCTAACTAGTGCTCCATAAAGGTCGGGAAAACGATAAGAAAATGCCATCATTTAGGTTCTAGCTTTAGTAGTATTAAGTAGTATTTAGTAGTATTTAGTACCTAAATATATTCTTCAAATCAAATCAAAATATTTATTGCGAATATATGTATGTTAAATGTATAGTAGAGTATCATCATAAACAACTTTCTAGCATGCAAATATACCGACTCGATTAGTCAAGAAAACAAAAAAAACCGACATGATGAAATTAAAATAAAATATGTACCTTAATTGTTATTAAAACAAATATTAAACAAGATTAAAATATCGATGTCATTCGTCACTGATTGAGTCATCTAAATAATCATTAACACTATAATACAATTTTTCATGAAGTAGTTTTATACCTAACTTTCTTTTTGAAAATATTGAGAGAAGCTGTTTCCAGAACATTTCAAGCTTAACAACCAGTACTGGTTTTCAACAGATCCTGAACTTCAGTCGGTTGTCCACAAAACTGAACATTTAGCCCATAAGTTTCTAACGACAACTATACTTGCTCAGGGTCCCTTCAACAAAATTTGAGGGCTCAAAAGTATCCCGGAAACTGCCAGGAATATAAGCTTGCCATCAATTTCCGCCAAACATTAGCTTCCATACAAAAAAACTGCGATATTTTATAAAAACCTTGTGATTTCCCAGGTTGTCTTTAAATAAAACCCAAAATTACTTAATCCTATCCTATCCTTCTAATATAATAAACGCAAAAGTTTGTGAGGATAGATGTTTGTTACTCTTTCACGCAAAAACTATTGAACGGATTTTGACGAATTTTTACATTAAGTACTTACAGTAATATAGCTTATACATCTGAATAACACATAGGCTACGTTTTATCCGGGTACCACGCAGGCGAAGCCATGGGCAGAAGCTAGTTATTGATAATTTTGTATTCAAAAGGCAGTGTATCCTCCCCAGTGATCACGTTCGTGGTACTAGGCCTGCTGCTTCCAGCCTGCTTCTTCGTGTACATGGAACCGGATTGGGACTTCCTGGACTCGTTCTATTACTGCTTCATCTCGCTCACAACCGTCGGCCTGGGAGACTACATCCCGGGGGATAGCCCCGACCAACAGCACCGCTCCCTTTACAAAATGTCTACCACCAGTAAGTACATTGAGCACCTCGGCAATCTTCGTCTATCTTCGGATATGCGGAACCTCTATACACCTCCAAATTGTATCAAAAATACCATCATCAAATAGGTGCGGTTCAAGTGAAACTGGGGTAAAAGTAAAAAACTAACAATATATTTATTTGACATAATAAAATGTAGAAACCTGTATTTAACCTCCTGAACTAGTAGAAACTATATTTCAGGAACCATTGGCTTCTCCCATAGACGGTTCTAAATATTAAGTCGTAGGTAGGTACTTACAATAAAATTAACTACATTAAAAAAACAAGCATTGGTAATAGAACTTACGCAAACAATCTCAATAAGCAACAAACTCAGAACTAACTCAAACAATAGGCATATAGGCAAGTTTATTTATTCAAGTTATTAAAAGAATATTCTATCCATTTAATATATTGAATAATCAGTTAACTGATAGGTACCTAATAGGGGGCGTCGTCTCTGTGCACCTTCAAATTGTATAAGAAATACAATCACGAAACAGATGCGATTCAAGTGAAAAGTGGATCGTCAAAAACTCTATGCACCTCCGAATTGTATCAGAAATACAATCACGAAACAGATGCGATTCAAGTGAAAAGAGGATCGTCAAAAACTCTATGCACCTCCGAATTGTATCAGAAATACAATCACGAAACAGATGCGATTCAAGTGAAAAGAGGATCGTCAAAAACTCTATGCACCTCCGAATTGTATCAGAAATACAATCACGAAACAGATGCGATTCAAGTGAAAAGAGGATCGTCAAAAACTCTATGCACCTCCAAATTGTATCAGAAATACAATCACGAAACAGATGCGATTCAAGTGAAAAGAGGATCGTCAAAAACTCTATGCACCTCCAAATTGTACCTACTTAAACCGGTCGTGCTATCGACAAAGGTGCGGTTCTAGTACAATTCTAAAGTTTTTACGCCCCTAGTTTCCCATTTCCGAATATAGACGAAGGTTGCCGAGACGCATAACTGTTTTCATAGTACTGTATAACTTCAGCCAATAAATAGGTAGGTCCAGTAGCATTTTTACGCAATTAAGTCGCCTAGTGAAAAGGAAGCTTTATCTCACATCGTTTTTTTTAACTAACATATTTTTTTGCGTGCAGTCTTTTATTTAAATCTTGATTTTTCTTATAAATTTACCTATCGTTTATGTTTTTTTATATCGTTTGGTAGTGATTACCCTAGAATCCTACTTCCTACTAATATAATAAATGCGAAAGTCTGTGTGTGTGAATGTTTGTTACCACGTATCTCTGTAACTACTAAACCGGTTTTGATGAAATTTGGAATGTAGATAGTTTAGGTTCTGGAATAACACATAGGCATATCTTATTTTCGAAAATCAATCCCTAACGGGGTTAAACAGAGTGGTAAAGTTTCTATGAAAAAAAAAATGTTTGATTCGCTCAAAACTGTACAAATAAACTTTATAGTAAATAATGAAACACTTATTTTTTATTTTTTCAAAACTACCCTTTTGGGGTGTGCAATTGAGTTCTAAACTTTGTATAAATTGTAATCCTTGGTTCGATTCATTTAAAAGTTGGTAGACATAGTTTGAAGCCTGGAGACGGTCATATGCGGGCGAAGCGCGGGCGAAGCCGCGGGCAACAATTAGTGATTAATAATGCTAACTTACCCCTACTACCGAACGCAGTAGGTACCTAACTACACAACGAGTTTCGTTCGAGTTGAGAATGTTAAACGTACATTTAAATAAAAATATAGTAAAAGGGCGTTTATTTTTTATCTTTTGAACTCTATGATTTAAGTACTTTATAAAACTGCACTTGGTTACTGGCCTAAAGCAGGGTGAAAGTGCCTCTTTTCATCATCATCATTAATAGTTTATCGAAGGCTAGGATAAACTACTGAACGGATTTTGATGAAACTTTACAATAATATAGCTTATGAATACATCAGAATAACACATAGGCTACTTATTATCCGGGTACCAACCGGGCGAAGCCGTGGGCAGAAGCTAGTAATATTATAAACGCGAAAGTTTGTAAGGATGGATGTTTGTTACTCTTTCACGCAAAAACTACTGAACGGCTTTTAATGAAACTTTACAATAATATAACTTATCCATCAGAATAACACATATGCTATTTTTTATCTGTTAACACGTGGGCGAAGCCGAGGGCAGAAGCTAGTCACTTATAAACGTCAACTTGCGATAATAACTAAGGGAAGGCACCGACTATGTTTCGACTTAGTCGGTGCCTTCACCGATAGTGCAGTACGTGAAAATTCCCGTTTTTACAATATGAATAGTCAAGTTCACGATAGTTTTTGGAATAAAAATAACTAAGGGAATATACGCCGGTTCCATGACTTTTTCTTCTGTTTTCCAGTCTACCTGCTGCTCGGCACCGCATTCATGTTATTAACGGCCACAGTCTGGTGCGACATCCAGCAGCTGAACTTCGTGACTGCCTTCTCCTCCGTGAACCTGTACGAGGACCCCGAGAAGATGCGTCTCAGTGGTTCAGGGGTGGTGGGCCCGGGGTACGGGCTCGGCGGGCTGGTGATGAGAGATGACTACAACCACCGCGATCAGCGCCGCTCCGTCGTCCACATCCGACCGCACCAAGACGACTCTCCGAGCCCCGAGGACACCACCCCGGTCCACGCTAAAGACATGCGCGTCCACTAAACCATTATAATTCTTATTATTCTTTATTGTATACAGAAATAACACAGAAATATAAAACAAAACAGGCACAGAATTATAATTCTTTTTATTCTTTATTGTATGCAGAAATAACACAGAAATATAAAACAAAACAGGCACAGGATTATAATTCTTATTATTCTTTATTGTATACAGAAATAACACAGAAATATAAAACAAAACAGGCACAGGATTATAATTCTTATTATTCTTTATTGTATACAGAAATAACACAGAAGTATAAAACAAAATAGGCATATACAAAGGCGAAATTAACCCTATAAAGAGTTTACTTCCAGCAAACCTTTAAGGAGAGAAAAGTGATGAAACTCTTTACTGTCGGAACGGGTGCTACAGCCGATTCAGGAATCTCAATTTGCTTTGAAATTAGAAACTAAATGTCTTTTGCTCAGCGCTGAAACTTGAGGAAGTAGCAAAAACTAGCGTGGAGTAGTCTTAAAATGTGTTAGTTATAGTTGATTTTAAGTTAGTGTGTCTGTACACTTCTTGTAATATTTTTTCAGGATTCCCTTGTCGACCGTCCTATTTGCTTTCATTCTTAAATATCAAAGGCATTTTCAATAACTTTGCCAGCAAGTTTCACTGACGTGAGCCGGCTTCGAAATAAGACTGACGAAGTTTTGCAAGTTTTTCACACTTTTCTAATTCTTTTTTTATGAAAATGCCGCCTACGTGGCGGAATAAGTTTTTGAAAATATACATGATGAAAACATTGTCTAACAGACTGACTATCAACATGCCCTTCATGTTATTGTATACGCAAAATGTGCTCATATATTTTGGAAAACAAATAAAATAATAATTGATGTCATATCGCAATAACGCTTACTTTATCTTAATTATTTCAATTTAAATATTATATATGGTCTATCATAATAATTCAAGGCTTAGAAACTCTTTTAAAAAAATCTCTGCAGCAGCCAACTAAGACGACAGTTAAATTAAGTTAATAGGTTTACCTAGTGAAAAAGTTGATGTTAGTTCATTAAAATATCACAAATTATTCTCAAAAAATGTTTTACTAAGTAAAGATGTAGAAAATGTGACGTACGTATCAATTTTATGTGTGATAGAAGACCAATCCTTAGATCCTTTGAATTACATTTCATATAATTATAATTATATGAAATGTAGTAGCAAAATTATATTATAAATATTTACCCTTAGAAACATTTCATCAGTAATGAAATTGTTAAAATATTAGTGTTAAAGAATTTTATTATAACTACACTTGAAAAGTGTGTCTGAACTTTATAAATATAAAAAATACATGGAACCTTAATTTCGTTTATATTTCTAGTATAAAAATCACTAATATTTTAGTTAAGTGACCTCAAAGAATTTGCAAAATTGATGTTATTTTTATACAGAAATGCAACCAATGACAATACTATTAAAAAGTTGTAAAGAGAAGAAAATTATTATTATACACCTACCAACTTACATATTCACCTATTCCATAACAGAGATCAAAGCTATGATTTAAATCTAATGACATTATAATTCTCAAGAATGTGTGTTGTTTTTATAAATTAATTTGTACGTATCTAAGCTCAAAATTATTTAAATACTTAAGCTTGACAATATGGCAAAATACAAATAAACAAACTTTTTAAAACATGTACCTACTTAACTAGGTCAAAGGTCTGAGCGGCAAGCACTTACAGCTACCCACATTTCCCCATTTAAATTCTTATCCTGTTCTTAGACTAACTGACTAACTGTTAGATTAAACTATTTGATGTAACAATCACATATGTCACAGAACATAACTACTAGATATTATATTAAAATTAACATTAGTATTTTGAATGTATCAATGTTATATTAAATATATTATAGTCGACAACTCGACATCATTCAATAAGTATAAAAATGTGTTATCGAAAATAGATCGTAACTAGTAGAAATAAATAGGTACTTAGTTAAAACACGATTAAGTAGTTGAGTGGGTTTTCTGCATCATAGAACAAACTGTATTCAAACAAATGATATCCAAATAAATCAGATTGAAAATGACTTGCATCGCCTATTAATGTTTTATTTTTATAACTCTCATAAATTGTATTGTTCCTATCGCTAGTAGTGCCATGGAAGTTGGAAGTAAATGTGACACTGATTGTCCCACTAGGTAGGTAGGTATCTACCATGTTATACAATATAAGTAAGTATATGCACATCTTCAGTAGGTACTTACAGAAAATATAGTACAAGTTGTACCATGTATATTGTCAAATTTTTGTAGGATTGTCTGAAATAAAAGTACTTATAATAATTAATTATCAACGTCCATAATTAATTAATAACGCAAACCCCGAAAATAGTTTGATCAGAAGCGAGAGTAGTCGATGTATGTAGTTACTTTAATGGGTAGGTGGGTTAATTTGTTTGGTTTGTGTTTTATCAATCAACTCACGATCGAGTTGTCTGAAATCGCTGTTTACAAAAAATATTAATCACCAAAAAAATTTAATAGTAGGGGTGTACAACGATTAATTTCACGCGAGAACGATACGAACGCGTACCTATTAGTTAGGTATCTCAAATATAGTTAATGAAAACAAATAATGCCAGATTAAACAAAATATTTTGTAACAGCGAGATAAATTTAATTTAAAAAAAATTGTCTCGGTATACTTTAGCATCCTAGTTGTCTGTTGTGGTCTCGGTTTCGGTTGTCGCATACCTTGGTTGTCGGTTGATCGAGCGAAATTCTGTGAATTTCTGGGAGGAAAGGAACGGAAGAATTATGTTTCTCGTCCCAGACATCTACACAAGGCCGTGTGTGTACAAGGTTGTTGAGAGGTCATTTGCAACGAACGACATAGAACGACGATCCAGCGTTTTCTGAAAATGCTACTCGTTTGTGTTGTGAAGTAACTAAGTATTTAGTTAGGGCTCCGAGGAAATATCTCTCTGCCCTGGCGTCAACTCGCAGAGACGACTATGTCTGAGTCTTTTGGTGAAAGTTTGAGTGATGAGATGATCCAATGGTCCTTTTCTTCTTGAGGTTACCTAATTTTACCTGTTTTTATAGGTTACCTATGTGACGGTGGTAATTCGGTAGTAAGTTTAGGCCAGTTATCGGTTAGTCTAGTCCTGTACTGAGTGTAGGTACAACCTTCAATACAAATGTTTTTATTGTGTTTCCAATTTTAACAATGATGAAATATCCTTCTTAATAAAGTAAGAAAATACATTTTTAGAGATTTTGCTCTTACTTAGGTCTATTATAACAGTTAGGTATTTTGTAAGTCGATTAAAGTATTGAAACACTAGTTGTTGCCCGCGGCTTCGTCCGCGTGGTATGTTAATAAAAGTAGCATATGACCGTCTCCAGGCATCAAACTATGTCTTCCAACTTTTGAATGAATCGAACCAAGGATTACAATTTATACAAAGCTTAGAACTCAATTGCACACCCCCAAAGCGTAGTTTTGAAAAAATAAAAAATACGTGTTTCATTATTTACTTTAAAGTTTATTTGTACAATTTTTTTTTCATAGAAACTGTACCACCCTATTTACCCCCTTAGGGGTCCATTTTCGTAAATTAGATTATCCTATGTGTTTTTCCAGATCCTTAACTATCTACGTTCCAAATTTCATCAAAATCGGTTTAGTAGTTACGGAGATACGTGGTAACAAACGTTCACACACACACAACTTTCGCATTTATTATATTAGTAGGATTAAATTATTAACTGCGTTATAAAGCCTCAATAAGAGATGTTTTTTTTGTAGGTTCAATGTTTATCCTCGACCTCTGTGGCGCAGTGGGCGAAGGCGAGACGCATAAGGTTGCGGGTTCAATTCCCGCCACGGGACAAATGTTTGTATCTGCAAATACCTGTCTCAGGTCTGGGTGTTTTCTATCTATATTATGTATGTATTTACAAAAAAAATGTACCTATATAAGTAGTATATCAGTCATTTAGTTCCCATAATAGAAGCTCTGCTTAGTTTGGGGTTAGATGATGCTGTGTGAAAATGTCCATCATTATTTATTTATTATTTATTTTTACCTACCTACCTATATAGGAGAATGAGAATGGACTACTTACCAAACCGTTCACAAACTTGACGTTTTATGCACAATCGTTCTTACAATCGCTTATTTTTGAAAGTATCAGTCGCTTAAAGCGTCTTACAACCTTCGAAGGTGAGAAATAGTATTTAAATGAGCTAATTTATAGTTTAGAGCTGGTCTATCAACATGTATCAGTTGTTTTAAATACTACTGATACATGTTGATAGACTACCTGGACTAAAAATACTACTTGGCAAATTTTGCCAATAGTATTTTTTAGATTTTTGGTAACGCTATTGCTACAACAGAAATGTCGTGTCACTAGTGTCAACCAGCTGTCACATTGCCGGAAGACCTGTGTATACATGTGTGGAGTGGAAGCCAAACGTAATTTATACAAGGCCTTATGGATACGTTTCTAGTAAATCTGTGCCTTGTGGATTAGTCTGGGAGCAGCTTACTTGTAAATAACCTCAAAATTAAGTAAAGGTAGTGAATGGTGATTATTTTATTCATGGATTGATTTTGATTTTATTGATTTCTTTCATAAGCTATAAATGTAGACTAACATTGTTTCGTAACGTATCCCACGTTCCAGTTTTTTAGGTAACCATATGTAATCTACAAGTATAATTATCTCAATTAAACCTGAATAATAGGGAGTGAGCGACTAGCAAGCCGCCAAGATAATCCCATTTTTTATGAATAACTGCAGTAGGTAACTACCTACTAATAATGGATTCTCCAGTGTCTGCGTTTGCAATGTACAGTGCCAATAAAAAGCCAAAGAGAGTCAGGAAGAACAGAAAAAAACATGTTTCTCGTTCCACATCAAAAGCATTGGAAATCATTCCTGAAGACTTCCAGATTCAAGTCGCAAAGAAAGCCAAAAAAATGCAGAAAAAAGGTAAGGAAGCCAATAACATTGGCAAGAAGAAAACGCACAAAAAGAAGCGAGAAAAAATAGCCGCTGCTAAGATCCAATTCGAAAATAAGAGGGTCGCACGAGTCTCCGAAAGTGAAGAGGTCCCCATTTTAATGTGTGCCGCTAATGAAACTGTATATGATTCAGATATCGAAGAAATCCGATCACATTCCAGTGCTGGCAGCTTGGAATTTGTGCCTGTGCATTCTGACAGTTCTGAAGAAGGTCTCAAGGTATTCAAATGGGTGATAGCTCCATACGACCCTGAGGAATTCCTCCAAAGAATCTGGGAAAAGAAACCATTGCACATATCCCGAAAAAAGTCCACATACTACAAACAAATAATTTCTACACCAACCATAGATCACATGCTACGAAATGAAAATATACAATTTACCAAAAACATTGATGTTACTTCCTACATCGATGGCAAGCGAGAGACACATAATCCTGAAGGACGTGCTCATCCACATTTAGTTTGGGATTACTATCTGAATGGTTGCAGTGTCCGGTTATTAAACCCTCAGACTTACATCCCTAAACTGCACACGCTGAATGCAACTTTACAAGAATTCTTCAACTCCTTCGTGGGAGCAAATGCTTACCTCACCCCTCCTGATAGCCAGGGCTTTGCCCCACACTATGATGACATTGAAGCGTTCATTCTACAAGCTGAAGGCAAAAAGCTCTGGCGTGTCTATAAACCTTTGAGTGAGAATGAAATTCTTCCAAGAGTGTCTTCCAAAAACTATGACCAAAATGAGATTGGAGAGCCAATTTTAGAAGTAACTTTAGAAGCTGGTGACATGCTGTACTTTCCTCGTGGTTACATCCATCAAGGAGTCACCATAGATGGAGAGCATTCACTCCATGTAACTATCAGTATGTACCAGAAGCATTCATGGGCAGATCTATTTGAGAAGCTGATGCCCGTAGCATTACAAATGGCTATTACTGAGAATGTGGAACTAAGGCGGGGCTTGCCTTTTGACATTTACGACAACTTTGGATTAGTTCACTCCGATTCAAAAACACCTCGCCGAGAAGAAATTGCAGGTCTGGTTAAGACCCTGTTTGATTCGATCAAACAGCACTTGCCAATAGACGATGCTGTCGACCAAATGCACAAGAATTACCAGATGGACGCACTGCCACCTGTCCTTAACGACTCTGAGAAAGCTGTAACTGTTTATGGAGATTCAGATGTCATGGTTGAAAACGGAAAAGTTATCAATAGAGTGGAAATAGCTCTAGATACAAGAATAAGGCTGTTGCGAAAAAATATACTGCGTATGGTCTCCGAGGACAAGATCAGGATTTACTACTATGTGGAGAACTCTATGGAGTACCATGGGAGTGAGCTTCCATTCCTGGAGATTGAGGAGGACTTTGCCCCAGGAATTGAGAACCTGATAACTGCATATCCTGAGTATGTTACAGTGGAGAGTCTTGACTTAGCTTCAGATTCTGATAAGATCCAGTTGGCTGATGCTTTGTGGGGTCGAGGATTAATCATGTCAGAGTATCCATTGGAAACTGTTGAAGATGATTAAATGATTTTGTATTATCTGAAAAAGCTTTGATTATTAATTTATTATTCAAAGATTGCTAGATTTGCCCCAGACTGTGCCCATCCAGTTAAAAATAGCGAGGCCACAACTCTACACAAATACAAATGATTATTTCAAATGTCATATCAACCCTAAAATTTGATATATTGGTTTTATTAAATGAAAAAGAAAACCTCATCACTAGACTACAGAGATGTGGATTTGGCTTCTAAGCCACATCTCTGTGGCTCTGTGATATTTTACGAATAATTTTTAATATTCGAAACTATATTTAATTTTCCAAACTGAGCACTTAACAAAGCAGTTTAGGAATGTGTTTTTTTTATTGGAGGATTGTCGCCGCGCGACCACATCGTCTCGTTAAGTCAACCAAAAAAATAAGTAAAAAAATAATGCTGTCTACCAACTTAGACAGCCAATAAGCTTCTGATGCCAGACAGTGATAATGTTTGGTGCTCTTTTAGCAAATACCTACCTCATAAAACGTTTTATCAGCTAGCTAATGTCATGGTCATAAATACATTTTTATTTAAGAAGAGCATTTCATGTATTATATTCACAAGCCGATATTAAAAAGCAAACATCACTGCGTAAATATCATTTTGCAGTTTATAAAACTCTTAATCATGGTCATAGAATTACCTAGATTTGGTGTGGCGTTAATAGAAGGTAAAAGGTAGGTTAAATATATATTAAAACAATCACAGTTTTCTTAAATTATTATATTTATTCTGAACTGCAATATAAATTTGTGGACTTTCTGTTACAATATTTTCCGACTGATATTTTATTGTATAAAATGCTAAAATTATGTTATACAACTAGTGTACCAGACTCACTAACTTTCCCTCACTTAGATACTTTTTAACAGAAAATACACACACAATAATTTATATTCTACCCTTATCTGCTCTTTTAAAATTAGCCTATTTTAAAATACCACCTAAAACTTAGGTAAGTACCTACTTAATTCTCTAATAATGTTTCACACACACTCATTGCTGCAAAGAGCTGTTAAGATTCAACAACATGGGGACATACTTAAAGGTAAACGATTTAACAAAAATGTTAGGGAATCTTCACCTCCTACCTTATGTTATACAACCTTAAAACAATAAAGGTGATGTAACAAAAAATTACTAATATAAAATGTTCATTTTGCATACAATGTGGTATACACACAATTACAAACTAATAATAAATTGTATTATTTCATTAAATGTATTAAACGGGTCATTGCTTTAAAATAATAACTAACAGATTGATATCTTATAACTCAGCTTGGTTTTTAACAGTAAATTTATGCAACGGACTATTTTTAACAACGTAAAGGCTGCGAAAGTGCATCTATACATTCAGTGACCTCACAATTACAATTTTATAAAA
The DNA here is from genome assembly GCA_958496245.1 of Perizoma flavofasciatum. NCBI lineage: Eukaryota > Metazoa > Arthropoda > Insecta > Lepidoptera > Geometridae > Perizoma > Perizoma flavofasciatum. The sequence goes on along the minus strand of OY292429.1, from coordinate 12,350,004 downwards.
GAGCTTGGTCCGAACGGGATATATAAAACATTTAAGACATTTTAGAATTTCGTCAATATTCTATTAACAATCACGTACACCGTCTACATTCAAATAAACATCGATCATTTTATCAAAATATATTTTGTAAGTTGAAGCAAAAGTACAATGATAAATACATTAATATCCAATATATTTTTAATTCTTTGTACTGATACAAGATTTAATATTCGATTTCGTACATATCTAGTAAATTATAATGCGAGGGTTTCCTTTTTTATCTATAGCAGGCCGTCGTCTTGTTCTTTAGAGCTAAATAGATGGCAGTGTCAGCGATTCGCACAACTGCATGTCACAGAACATAATAGACCACATTTCCAACATTCATTCATAAAAAATATCGGCACAACGCCATCTCTTAAACTTTGAAGAACTATAAAATGAAACTTGCCACAGATCAAAAAGAATACATCATCAAATTAATAGCTCATTTTTTGCCTAGATTTTTAAACGAAATTCCGAGCTTAAAGTTAGGCTGTAAATAATGTCCTCCGCGCTACATCTAGTACCAACTGGAGCATTGCATTTATTCGCCATGACAACAATAGATCAGCCGATCAATAATTATGTATCGTAAACTTTGAGTAGAAGGAATATAAGAACTAGATTCCTCAAGTAAAAATTACAATGGCGAATAAATGTAAAGACTCCCTTACAAGCAAGTAAAAATTAAGATTAAGATATTTGTATATATACATTTAATTATAATATTAGTCCACGTTAGTAAAACTAAATTAACCCGATCAATTCACTCACAATATTTCCGTTCCAATACCATTTTTTAAAGATCATTTCGCAAATCGAAGGACAAGCATGAGACAAAAATTATTAATATATATATAATAGTAATTTAATTTATAAGTTATGAGCGTCACGAAAATGCCGTATGGGCAAATCGACTAGAAACCCAAATCAATAGAATCTAAATCCTGCATTTATAAAGTATAATTTTGCCTCGATTTGTTCTCCGATTTGCGACTTGTTTCCCAATGGAAGTTTGCCATTGGGAAATTAGTTTCTTAAAATAGTTGGAAAAGAACATTTTCGCAGAAGATTACACGCCATTTATTGCTTTAGTTTTCATAATTACCTGAATAATACATTTAAAACATGAAAATCGGCAACATCATATTAGAATTCATAAAAAACATTCAGGAAACAAGCTTAGATTTCATTTATGGGTAAATTGACAACACTCATATTTCATTTGTCTTAGAATCAAGCAACTTATTTCATGTACAATACGACGAATTGTGCTATGACGGGCCTTTCGTACGAGTTCTGCTGCAGCTTTAATATTAAAACTTAGTAGATGGATAGCTTTAACCATCAGCTAGTCTAAACATCTTACCGTTTTGTTAGAAAGGCCCTTAATCTATCTTATGTACTTTAGAAGACATCAACTTTATGTTGCTAGAGAGAAAAATACTTTAACTATAAAAAATATTAAAAACCATGATTATGCTGTTCTAATAAGTAAAATCTCCATAAGAAACTGATACAAAAATTTGCAACTGATAAGCTCACATCACTAAAAACTTGGGGACAAAAAAAAATTGGTAGTACCCACATATATTCTGTAAAATAGTTCTACGGTTTTATTACCCCTTATATGTATACTTTTTGCTGTGATGTAAACTTATCCATTGCCTAATATCAATATAACTATTCAGACCAAACCATTTCAATAATGCACTATCAATTTGAACAAAGGCTTTCTTTCTTTTGGTTTACATCCCTTATCAATATCGCCACTATTTTCCTGGTAGAGATTACTAGGTGCACGATTTTTTTGACATTAAATTACTCTTTCTTTCATAAGCGTTTTGATAAGAGATCTAAGCACAATGTAATTCTGATACCTAAATAATCATAGTACATATTTAACACTCGGCGATCGTGCAACTTACGGTATAACAACTTTCATACAGATATGTTTCAGTGAGCAAATATGTTTTTACCACAATTTCATGAATTCAGATTGAATGTATGATCAATATGCATAACATCGCGTTACCATGATTATATGGATTCTATGGCCTAGCTATGGATTCTATGGCCTAGCTATGGATTCTATGGCTAGCTGTGGATTCTACGCGTCAGTCAGTCACTTCTAGAAGAGCTAGAACATCTCAAACAGCAAATATAGTTGTATATAGTTTGGTAATAAATCTCACATTTTATGTTATCAGAATGTTACGAATGAAAACTACTAAGAATGGCTCTCATACGTAAATGATATACCCCGATAAATTTTCTGCTATTCAAATTAATTATGAGAAAAATCAAGTAAAAATAAACTGCTTAGATAGATTGCTTGCGAATTCAACTTAAAAAAGTTACTCTCAAAAGAGATACTTATTATTGGCTACATTTAGATGGGTCTCTCTAGTAGCTGTTTGTCGGTCACTAGAAACGCGATTTAAAAAAAAAACAGATAGTTTACCTTTGCCTTAGTATCTAGTTTAGTAAGATACACTTTACAATCGATTCTGTGCAGCATTATCTCTAGTTAAATTTAATTTGACAGCGCTAAAAATATTGCCGTCTTTTTTTAATACACTGATATAATAAAGATAGCAACAGTTTTTGTGAGCTGTTAAATCAAATTCAGCTTTAGAAAATGCTGTACAATATGAACACAACAGACGATTTGAAATGTCCCATGTGATTTAAATGAATAAGTTACTATTGATTAAATGAACTATACTCTGTTAACTAAACTTGGATATAATAAGAAAAAAGTCAACTCTTTATAGAAAATCTGACATGTCAATGACATTTCGCTATGTCAAACTGACATTTCTGAGCGATTTTCTTATACACCAACTAAACTTAATCTAAACTGTCTCTCTCTTTGACTGATAGTACAAGAAAGAGATGGCAAGAATTTTACTTCCGTCAAATTAGTTTACTCTTCTTCGTGTTTATAGTCTGTTTTGAAAGCACAACTTAGAAAACTTCAATCTGACTACTCTGACAGCACTATAATTGTTGCTATCCCTTTCTTTTGTTACTGTTAATAAAAGAGAGCGATATAAAAAAAAATAAGTCCAATTGGTTGACAAGAAAATCGACGTCAATGCCCGTTTGGGCGCCTAAGAATCGGCAGCTCCATATTGAATTTTACACGTGTTTAATATTAATTAGACAGATGCTACTCTGCTCCAAAGTCAGTTAATGTTTGGCCGCGACCGCACTACAGGGACTTTGCTTTACGTCAAGCGTCATTCCCTAGCATCAAGACAATGGCTTTGTCAACGGAAGAGAGACACTAAATAAATTAGCAATTAATGTCTAAAGTTAAAGATTAATCGCAACGCAAAACATTGTGACCCTTATACACAGGTTTTTTGATCTTAGTGTGGGGAAAAAAGGTACAATGGCCTCGATTCTGTAGTTCACTAACTAAACTAAATTTAAACTGTCGCTCTCTTTTACTGATACTGCAAGCAAGAAAGAGACAGCTACAATTTTAGTGCTGTCAAATTAGTCAGATTTAAGTTTTCAATACAAATTTAGTCGTAATTTCAAAACATGCTGACTATAAACAAAGAAAAGCGGCACGTAAACTGATTGGACAGCATTTAAAATTGTATCAATCTCTTTCTTGCTTGCGCTATCAGTAAAAGAGAGCGACAGTTTAAAATTAGTTTAGTTAGTGAACTACAGAATCGAGGCCAATATTAAACTTAATGTTTAACTTAGTCCAACGCTCATTAGTATATCATGTTTGTACCGACATACTTCTATGGAACTTTATCTTATCGTATATTTTATATCTTTTAATCTGGAAAGATACTAAAAAAAGTATTCATTGTCATCTCTTCCGTGGTCAAGCCGTTTGTCTTGATACTAAACCTGCTGGCGCCTGCCTAGCGTCGCGTCTAGCGTCTAGCCAACATGGCGGCCACACGCTAGCCGCCTAGTACAGTATAGCCTAGCTTGTTAGTTTTGAGTAAGCGTCATCCCGCAGTGCGACCGCGGCCGTACATTGCGTTATCACTGAGCATAGTGCGGTACACGGTAAGTTGCACATCGGCCGCGGGCACGGGCACGGGCACAGGCACGGGCACGGGCACGGGCACAGGCACGGGGACGCGGCTCACCGAACGTGCTATTTCCTCGCGGGCGGCTTCCGCAGCGCGCGCGCCGTCTTCCCGGACGATGTGGAGGGCTCGGGCTTTGCGTCTGCAAGGAAGGAGATCTGTTAAGCCGGTTGGAGCCCGCGCGAGCGCCCAGTAGGTACCTTACAGGATGAATGCTGGAACAAGTACGAGAGTACTCGTTTAATGCCTGTATTATGATAGGATTTTTTTTATACAAATAAAGTGTCAGACAAGCATACGACCCACCCGTTGGTAAGCGGTTACCGTAACCCACAGGCTCTCAAACTTATTCTTCCCACCACCCCCTTTAAGAATAAAAAAATCCTAGAAATGTTTTCCCCTCTAGACAATGGCCTCAATTCTGTAGTACACTAACTAAACTTAATTTAAACTGTTGCTCACTTTTACTGATAGTGCAAGCAAGAAAGAAATAGCTACAATTTTAGTGCTGTCAAATCATTTCAAAACATGCTGACTATAAACACAAAGAAAAGCGGCATGTAAACTTATTTGACAGCACTAAATTTGTAGCTATCTCTTTCTTGCTTGCATTATCAGTAAGTAAAAGAGAGCGACAGTTTAAATTTAGTTTAGTTAGTGAACTACAGAATCGAGGCCATTATCTTCTAGAGCCTTCTACCGCCCCCCTGAAGGCCTCCAGCGCCCACAAGGGGGCGTTATCGCCCACTTTGAGAAACAGTGTCGTAACCTATGGACGCTTACGGCAACAGCCCGTTTAGTATGAGTACCCAAAACAAAGTTTTGTCTACGAAAGAAATGACAAAAACTAATTCTGTCGAACCAAAGAAAGGGATAAAATATTTTTTGTCTTCTCGGCGGTAGACAGAACCGTTGTCTTGGGTCTTCATGTTAAGCATGTATCACACGCGCGTTGCCGACCCTGAGACATAACAGGTGGAAAGTCTCATGTGCCTATAAGTTGACATACTTTTGGAAGATTTAAGGTGCATCCACACACACCCACAAAAAATAAACCGCCATTTTGACAGATCCCAAGGGCCGGATGCTGAATGCCCAAGTTCCGTCATCCAATGTCGCAAAGTTTCGGATGCTGAATAACGGATTCTGTAGTTCGCGACCGGGAGCGTTCAGTTGCCGATCCTGAGACATAACAGGTGGAAAATCTCATGTGCCTATAAGTTGACATACTTTTGGAAGTTGTAAGGTAACATAATCATCATGCACCCACACAAAATGAACCGCCAATTTACAGAACCCAAGGGCCGGATGCTGAATGCCCAAGTTCCGTCATCCAATGTCGCAAAGTTTCGGATGCTGAATAACGGATTTTGTAGTTTGCGATCGGGAGCGTTCAGTTGCCGATCCTGAGACATAACAGGTGGAAAATCTCATGTGCCTAAGTAAGTTGACATACTTTACATAATCATCATGCACCCACAAAAAATAAACCGCCATTTTGACAGAACCCAAGGGCCGGATGCTGAATGCCCAATTTCCGTCATCCAATATCGCAAAGTTTCGGATGCTGAATAACGGATTTTGGGAGAATCTTCCACATAAATATTTCGCGATCGGGAGCATTCAGTTTAGTTCGCAGCATCCTTAGCGAACTAGGTCGCTCTTTTAGTTCGTTATCTCACAGCTCGAACGAATTCCAGGAAGATCGTTCAAAGACAACTTTCAGCGTTGCCACGTGTACGGTGGCTGAGTCCAAACAAACTGACACATGCCATGGCTCCTGCTGTGTATAATCGGATATCAAAAATGGTTACCGAAGCTATCAATACAACCTAGCACGGCTGCTAAAATATGCTAAAATGTATAAAACACTAGCTTCTGCCCACGGCTTCGCCCGCGTAGTACCCGGATAAAAAGCCTGTGTTATTCTGATGTATAAGCTATATTACTGTAAAGTTTCATCAAAATCCGTTCTGTAATTTTTTCGTGAAAGAGTAACAAACATCCATCCTCACAAACTTTCACGTTTATAATATTAATAGGATTTTAAGATATTGTGATAAGTGCCTTGATTTTATTTAAATGTAAATTGCCTTTGGTTTAATAATAATAATAATAAAAAAATTGCTGAAAAATAAATCTAGGGTTCACCCTAACCACCACTTCAGCGGTGGCTTCTTAGGTTAGTGTACTTGCGTATACGCAGTGTATACCTACCTGATGGCCTCGATTCTGTAGTACACTGACTAAACTGAATTTAAACTGTCGCTCTTTTACTGATAATGCAAGCAAGAAAGAGATAGCTACAATTTTAGTGCTGTCAAATTAGTCAGATTTAAGTTTCCATACAAATTTAATCGTGATATCAAAACATGCTGACTATAAACACGAAGAAAAGCGGCACGTAAACTGATTTGACAGCAGCACACAGCACTAAAATTGTAGCTATCACTTTCTTGCGTACACTATCAGTAAAAGAGAGCGATAGTTTAAATTTAGTTTAGGCAGTGTACTACAGAATCGAGGCCAATATTTAGTTATTATTTATTTTACTCTATTTAGTATTGTTTCTTTACGAATAAATTAGTATCCGACTATCTGACGAAAAAGCTTCCATATATGATAATATCAGTGCCTTTAAAACGTACTATTGTCGTCGTCTTATGTGCCCTAAGGTGGGGAGGTAGCCGAGAATTTAACTTAAAACTATTAAATAATTACCTTTAGCGGCCGCCCTCCGTCCACCCTTGCGTAGCGGTGTGACGACCGGCTCTGGTTTAGGCTTGGCCGGTGTCCGCTTCGGCGTCGACTTCGCGGCCGCTTTAGCCTTTTCAATGACCGCGGTCGCAGTCTGCGAAGTTAAAACTCGTCAGCGTGTGGTACTAAGGATGGGTCCGCAGTGCGGGCGAAGCGTCAAACATATGAAACCGTTTGTGTCCATAATGCAGTGCTATCTCGCTCAGGCGGGTCGCGCTAGGCGCCCGTCTGAGCGAGATAGCACACGTAATTATCAAACGTCCCTATCCTTGCGTTGTGGCCGCACTACGGGCTTAGGCAGCGAATGAGCCAGTGCGCGGACGGCGGGTGTATACCAAAAGAGGGGTCTAGACAAATACCTCACGCTTAGTATTCCTTTCACGCTAACGCAATTTTCAAAAGGTAAAACTTGACAGTTGTCACATGACATTCCAAGACAAATACCTCACGCTTAATATTCCTTTCACGCTAACGCAAATTAGTCAAAGTAAAACTTGGCAGTAATCACGTGACATTATTTCCACAGCTAATATCATTTCCATACAATTCAATTTATCCGCAGACGTTAACGCCAACAGAAAGTGGTATTTGTCTAGATACCAAGGTGAAACTTGGCAACAGTCACGTGACATTTCCTCAGCTAATGTCGTTTAAATACATTTAAATCTTTCCGCAGGCGGTAACTCCAACAGAAAGTGGTATTTGTCTAGATACCAAGGTGAAACTTGGCAACAGTCACGTGACATTTCCTCAGCTAATGTCGTTTAAATACATTTCAATCTTTCCGCAGGCGGTAACGCCAACAGAAAGTGGTATTTGTCTAGACCCTGGAAGACTTGTCGCTCGGGTTAAGCGTTTTCGCACTGTGCCCACCCGCAAGCCCCGCCCTTGGTGCCCGCCGCAGACCTAGTCACCGCAGTGGATTCATTTATAGCGACGATTTCACCACGGCACAGAGAATCCATAGATATTTTATTGTAAGCACGGGTATTTTTCGTACTGCGTATTGTCAATGAAATACATCATGGCTCTTTTCACACAAACATACTCCAAGTCTAGAATTCCACAGCTGAACATAGGCCTCGCCTAAAGAACACTGATTTCCCGCAACGTTTGAGGTCCATCAGGTTTTTATATTTTAAAGCCAAGATCTAAACTAGCGCTTCTAGACTTAAAATGCGTTTGAATTAAAAGAAACGCTTAAGCGATGCATACGGGTGATATCGTCCTATATTTTGGTGTATCTGATTTAAATTGATCTATTAAAGTGGGAATATTTAAGCCACAATATGTTTAGAGAGTTAGATAGAGAGAGATACATCTTGTTCGACAGGGTGTCCCAGAAAATATATGCTATACCAAAACCGGCCATTCTACACATATACAGGCTCTTAATTAATTAACGCTAACTCCACAATTATAATACATAAATTGATCCCTCAATAATTTATTTGTTTAAGGTATTTAAATAAGAAGATATTCTTGTATACTTTGTTCTGAAATGTATTGATCGCTTTATAACTCAACCAATCTTATCAGAGACGCGCACGCCAAGCCGCGCCTCTTTGAACTATCAAAGAGGAAGATTTATTAACTCAAAAAGTAACTTACTCAAAAAGTATCTACATTAGATTCTAAGTTATTTCATAGTTAATTAAACAGAGAACAACATTGTTTGTACGAACCAGAAAAAATCCGCTTTTTAATAAAACCAAAAATAGATTTCATTTTCTTAGCTAATCACTCCTTTACGATTTAAATAGTTGTCGATTTTCATAATACTACATTACACATTTCGGGATAATATACATGTTCTGGGACACCTTAACTAAGTTTACTACACACTTACACATTACTACACATTCCATAAACAAAAATTCACAATCGCATGCAGAAAAAACTTGAGCAAATAATAGAAGAACTCAGGCAGTTAGTCGATAGAAATAACATTAACAAAAGCAATGAGTGTATGAAAATGAATGATGTTAATAGATTGTTAATAGATACCTACCCGCTTAGCATGAACACCGAAGACAACGTTTTGTCTACGAAAGAGAAGACAAAAACTACTTCTGTCGCCTATTCTGTCAAACAAAAGAGAGGGAAAAAATGTTTTCTGTCTTCTCGGCTTTGTCTTGGGTCTTCATGCTAAGCAGGCCGAGTTAGTAGAATCTAATAGAGGTTTCTTGTTCTGTGTCATTTTATAGTTCCTCAAAGTCACATAGATGGCACCGTATCAAACTGTTAGATCTAGACTGTCGACGACCGCGGTGGCGTAGCTGGTGAGTAGCCGGCTGCCGGACAATTTTTTGCATGTTCTGCAGATATTTGATCCCGGATTTGGTTGTTGTGGTACCATGGTACTATTAGTTCCTGATACCCAAGATACAGGGAATCCTAATGTCATGACTATGGATGTGTCTGTTGACTGTTTATTTATTTATTGTTCTTCAAAAGCACGCATATGGCTCTGAACCGAAATCCAGAAAGGAGGAAAAAGTTAGCATTTTTAACATTCAACAGGGTCTGTCTAGTTAACACCAAGGAACCAACCCAGCTTGCCACAGATCTTCGCTGGGTCACTAAAAGCTATCAATTTTGCCAGTTTATCCGATTGTTTTAGAAGTTCAGGTTGGTCAAATTTGGGTCCAACGGCCTCTTCAATATTTATCAGTCATGATAACTCTGATTAAAATTATTAGGATCATAGATAAATAAAGTATTGTAAATGACACACACAGGTTTTGAAATATTTAAAGAAAATACTTCCATTTTTATTATTATTTTTATACACGACCTTTTAAAAGAAATCATGCAACCCATACACCAATATTTGCCTGTTTTCTCCTATTTTCTTATGATGGAAGTGAATAATAAAATAATATTACCTTTACCCATAATAATGTTGAAAACTGGATAACAGTGACAGTGCGCCACAAATCGAGCGTCAAATCTTGCGAAACAAATTCGTACTTATAACTAAAACGATAAGAACGAATATTGCACCAAAAAATATGACTGCATACAGATTAGGGCGACTGTATGACATGCACAGAATATCCCATCATTTATTTTCAATATTTAACAGGAAATCTAACTAGAAAATAAATATTTAACTTTATGAAACACAGTCAACGCTTTATCTGTTTAGATTCATTCGACGATGTAGCAAACAGCCTAAGTTTGAGCTAATCATTGTTTAGAACAAAATAATTACTAATAAAAATTTATTTTAAAATAATCACGGTCATTTCTTAATTGACTAAACCTAAAACGACATGACCACACCAGTTTACTTTAGATATGTATAGCAAATTATGAAAAACCAGTACCCCTGTAAAGCCTTTATTGCCACATAAATAAAAAAGCAAATCCATGCTTTGCATACAGTAAATTTTAACTCATATTTTACTTAGGCTGTTCTTAAAATCATCAAAACAACATAACATTTGCTAAAACTATTCTATCAACAATAATCAAAGCCTCAAGACTTCTTTCAAGTTATCTAAACAGATAGTATCGCCGTCTCGCTCGCGCGTCGCGTGCTTGAGCGAGACGGCAACAGCGCCAGCACACACGTGAATGTAATGAGTGATTGCGATACGTACATTTCTATAGATCCGTTGTACAATGCCTACCTTGCTTGTGCTCGCCACAACGGACAAACTACCTGTAGGCGATTTTAGCTTATTGTTGTTAGTTTTCGGCGCCGGCGCCGGCGAACGTTTCGTTTTCTTGTTCGATTTCGGACTGCGTTTCGGAGTGGTGCGCGCCTTTTTGGTGGGCGTCACCTGTTCCTTCTGTAATTCGGTTGAATGTACTTTACCTTTAATTTCGATACAACCGTTATATCTTAAATTTAATACTTAAACAGAATAACGCAATTGTACCAAATCATCAGACTGACCATATAAAACGAAGTTGATCAGAATAATTTACCTAGTGATTTTCTACTAATAATTTTACTAGTCAACAGAAAAATGTGTTTTTACCGTTCTGCTCATATGCAATTTTACTAATCTTATAAATCTGAATGTATGTATGTTACCGAACTTAAAAGTTTTTAACGGCATAACTATATATCATTTGGGTACGACAGAAGAGAAGCCTGTGGTTAAGCAAAGTTAGTAAACAAACCCACATAAATACCGAACAGTTTTATACCAAGTACTTGCCCACAGAGATTGGAAAGACTGTTGTCCCTGTGATCGGACAACAGTGGACAACTATCCACTTTGGATAGACACACACAGTTAACCATCTGTTGTACGATCAAGAGAAAAGAGCGATCGGACAGTGCCCACCAGAGAAATATGTCTCTATGAAATAAAACCCCGTGTTTTAGTCGAATGATGTGGTAGATTGTGAAATGGCAGGCACGTGAGATGATTTGTTTTGAGTGTTAGTGATTCAGGCAATTCGCAAAACTGATGCAAACTTGGTGAAAAACTTAGTGCGCCTCGCAAAGACGCACAGTAAAACGGCATCTAATGTTGGATTCTAGCGTCAGTTTCTTTCACAATCTAGTCTCGATAGAATTTACTCTCAGTCTATTTTTTTGACACATTTTTCAGAGATTGACCCTACTGCAGTAGAAGGAAAATCTCTGAAAAATTGGCAGTCACAACCGAGACGACATTTTGAATTTGTCCAAGAATCTCGTCGCACAATGAAACCAAAATGAGGAAACGGATCGCCGTAAAAGTGAACTTGTTTAGTGGCATTCCGAATTTGATGTTATGAGCTTTGGACTAGACTTGGAACTTTAATTTGTCAATTTTTAAATTACGAGAATTGAATGTTGTCATAGAAACACTCATAGATGAGACCACTCATCGCATTCTCGAGACTAGGCAGACTTTTAATCTGATTACTATCTGCGACGTCAAGCTCCTCTACTTACGTTTTTCATAGGGTTTGTTTTCAGTGTCAATTTATCTACAAAGCAATTGTCTATCAACTGTATATATCTTTTACAAGCAATTCGTATGACTTCAAGGACGGTTCCAACATAGATTTTATAACCACAAGTCACTAGGAGGCTTTACAATTGACGGTGAAGAACACGTCGGGGTTTTTAAACATTTTGCAAAAAAACACTTATTTTACTGTGAGAATAAGGTAGTCCTGCAAGAATATGATAGTGACCACTCACCACAGTCTCAGTAGCGTTGTCCCCTTGCCCCTTGTTCCGCGGAGATGTCTTGGTGGGGGCGGAGCGCTTGCGACCCCTCTTCTCCAACTGTGACTCGTCTGTGTATAGCGAGAGGTCCACTGTACATGAAGAGGGCAACTTAGTACAATCTGATGTAATGCTGATTACCAATATAATGGCAAACAAGCGTACGACCTACTGCTGGTAAGCGGTTACAGAGTAGCCTATGGGCGCTTGCAACACGATGTATTACTCGCGCGTTGCCAACCCTGAGAAGGCGTATAACGGTGAAAAATCTCATGAAGCTATTATTTCGCAGGTATAAAAGGCATACTTTTAATACCGAAACACAGCAAATACCAAAGGTCTTCGGCGAAGTAGTAATGCTCGCAGCATAACCTGCCTGCTGCAGTTATGATGTACTCACGTCCGTCCGGGTGTTCGGGTGTGAGTTGCAGGGTGCCGGGGCTGCTCTCAGCGCGCAGTGCTCGCTGCAGGATGGAGGTGGCTCGCGCCTGCTGCAGTTATGATGTACTCACGTCCGTCCGGGTGTTCGGGCGTGAGTTGCAGGGTGCCGGGGCTGCTCTCAGCGCGCAGTGCTCGCTGCAGGATGGAGGTGGCTCGCGCCTGCTGCAGTTATGATGTACTCACGTCCGTCCGGGTGTTCGGGCGTGAGTTGCAGGGTGCCGGGGCTGCTCTCAGCGCGCAGTGCTCGCTGCAGGATGGAGGTGGCTCGCGCCTGCTGCAGTTATGATGTACTCACGTCCGTCCGGGTGTTCGGGTGTGAGTTGCAGGGTGCCGGGGCTGCTCTCAGCGCGCAGTGCTCGCTGCAGGATGGAGGTGGCTCGCGCCTGCTGCAGTTATGATGTACTCACGTCCGTCCGGGTGTTCGGGTGTGAGTTGCAGGGTGCCGGGGCTGCTCTCAGCGCGCAGTGCTCGCTGCAGGATGGAGGTGGCTCGCGCCTGCTGCAGTTATGATGTACTCACGTCCGTCCGGGTGTTCGGGTGTGAGTTGCAGGGTGCCGGGGCTGCTCTCAGCGCGCAGTGCTCGCTGCAGGATGGAGGTGGCTCGCGCCTGCTGCAGTTATGATGTACTCACGTCCGTCCGGGTGTTCGGGTGTGAGTTGCAGGGTGCCGGGGCTGCTCTCAGCGCGCAGTGCTCGCTGCAGGATGGAGGTGGCTCGCGCCTGCTGCAGTTATGATGTACTCACGTCCGTCCGGGTGTTCGGGTGTGAGTTGCAGGGTGCCGGGGCTGCTCTCAGCGCGCAGTGCTCGCTGCAGGATGGAGGTGGCTCGCGCCTGCTGCAGTTATGATGTACTCACGTCCGTCCGGGTGTTCGGGTGTGAGTTGCAGGGTGCCGGGGCTGCTCTCAGCGCGCAGTGCTCGCTGCAGGATGGAGGTGGCTCGCGCCTGCTGCAGTTATGATGTACTCACGTCCGTCCGGGTGTTCGGGTGTGAGTTGCAGGGTGCCGGGGCTGCTCTCAGCGCGCAGTGCTCGCTGCAGGATGGAGGTGGCTCGCGCCTGCTGCAGTTATGATGTACTCACGTCCGTCCGGGTGTTCGGGTGTGAGTTGCAGGGTGCCGGGGCTGCTCTCAGCGCGCAGTGCTCGCTGCAGGATGGAGGTGGCTCGCGCCTGTTCCGCCGCGCGCAGGATCTGAGCACCGCCGCTGCCCGCCGCGCGAGTCAGCGACAGCGTCGTCAGCACGCATTCCATGTCTGCAAAACAATAACATTGGACCTTAATAACAGCCGCATGTGACTGGCATGCGGCTGTTATTAAGGTAAAAAATCAAGAGCATCAGTGCATAATGCAGGCTGCATTATGCACTGATGCTCTTGATTTTTCAAAAATGCGCGTGCGGATCCCGCTTGACGCAGCAGACGTCCTTACTTCTAAGATTATTTTAAACAGTTGATTTACACCTCTTTGTACATAACTGACGGAGTAGTCACGCGAACGTAAGCAGATATTGGCGTAGATCCTCTCGTACACCAACTTGACAATAATTTTATGTATCGCTCTATTTTACTGACAGAAACAAAAGAAGGAAATTGCAACAATTTGAGTGCTGTCAAATTTGTCAAATTTAAGTTTTCAATACAAGTTTAGTTATGCTTTCAAAACATGCTGACTAAAACACGAAGAAGAGCGACACAAACTAATTTGACGGGAGTAAAGTTCTTGCGCTGTCTTTGTTGCGTGCATTATCAGTAAAAGAGAGCGGCAGTTTAAATTAAGTTTAGTTCGTGTACAAGAGAATCGGCGCTATTGTGTCCTAAGGCACAACCAAAAGGCGACAGAAAGTTTTCCCTACTGCGTGTAGCTGCCGCGCGCGCGCTATTTAATGGTGTGTCCAAACATAGCCGTTAATCGTGCTGCTTGCCGCACTATGATTGGATGACTGCCGCGCAAACAAACATATTTGGGTATGTCAAGCATAATTTATTTAACTTCAGAAACATTAATATACAGGGTGTAAAAATACTACCGAAAACTTCGGGAGGTGAAAGTACCCATCAATACGAACCACTTTTACTATGGAACCAACACGGTGAACGCGAAAAAAAATCAGCTGTTCCATACTAACGGTAGGCAAATAAAATAAATATACGGTTGGAAAATCTTTACCTCCCGTGCTAGTTGCAAACTGTGCTATGTTTGGAACAACAGTTGTTTTCAACTCACCAGTGACATCATAGAAGTCCGGCTTGTAGGTCTCTCCCGAGGGATCAGCCTGCTTGTCTTGCGACAGCCAACGGATCTTTATTTTGCGCGTGGTCCGGTAAACGTTTTGCATAGTCTGGCACACATAGAAACCGCCCTCCGCGTTACGCACCGCCAGGTATTCGTTTCTGTGGGGAGGAAATTAAACATCCCCGCTGCAAATATTTGTCTCGTATCTGGATGTTCTATCTATATTATGTACTAGCTGCGCTCCGCGGTTTCACTCGCGTTAGTTTCGATTCCGTGGGAATATCGGCGATCTAATTAAATTTTAGAACACAAAAGCTGCTATTGTTACTTAACTATGATAGTAAGATATATTCCCTCGCGGAATTTTTTGTAGGTAATAATGAGTACTTTAATCATGTAGTACATCATTTTTATGGATCATCAATAGTTTTCTCGGCGCACGCCAAATAATAATGTGCTGTATTGTATGTGTCGAATAAAAAACTATCTATCTATCTAATAAATTTTATAGGCAAAATTTTGCTACTTTGGTTTACATTATTGCAATTTTCTTAATGATCTCTATATTTTTGAAAGTAAATTATAGCCTATGTTACTTCCTGATAATTTAGCTTTCATTTGGTGAAAAAATGGTTAAAATCGGTCCAGTAGTTTCGGAGCCTATTCGATACAAACAAACAAACAAACAAAAAAAATATTTCCTCTTTATAATATTAGTATAGATTTATTTACAAGAAAACAATTAAATAAATAAATAATGCTGGACATTTTCACACAGCATCATCTAGCCCCAAACTAAGCAGAGCTTGTATTATGGGAACTACATGACTGATATACTACTTATATACATTTTTTTTTGTAAATACATACATAATATACATAGAAAACACCCAGACCTGAGACAAATATTTGCAGATACAAACATTTGTCCCGTGGCGGGAATTGAACCCGCAACCTTCTGCGTCCCAGGCGGACCTTTGCCCACTGCGCCACAGAGGTCGTCATTTATTTTTTTCTTTTAATTATATAAGTAGTAGGTATACAATCTTTTTTTTTGAACTTTTGTCGATTTTCGACCATGAAAGTTCAATCGTTCTCTCTTACTTATTCACGATAGTTTCTTTAACCAGCCCATATATGGACCGGTACAGCATGTTAACTGTGTCATCCGGTCTGCGTGTTAGCTATATATCAATCATATAGTTCCCATAATATAAGCTCTGCTTAGTTTGGGGTTAAATGATACTGTATGAAAAATGTCCAGGGCGGCTAGACAAATACCACTTTCTGTTGACGTTAACGCCTGCGGAAAGATTGAATTGTATGGGAATGACATAAGCTGTGGAAATGTCACGTGACAGATGCCAAGTTTTACTTCGACAAATTTGCGTTAGCGTGAAAGGAAAAGTAAGCGTGAGGTATTTGTCTAGCCCCCCTGCATTATTATTAAACTAAGATGCATCGGCTGCCCGAGATTCACATATCATGTAATACTTTCATTGGAGTTTAAAAGGTCGTGATATAAAGCTCAGATTTCAATGCATTGCTTAGAGTCGATTTGGTGTAGAGTTATTATTATGTGCGACGTCCTTAAGTTAAGGTTGACACTTCGAAAACCAAAAAACCATTGTTTCCCATTGTTATTTTGTTGATATAATTAGGGAGCTGGACCTTAACCATCAAGCCTTATTGCGATTTAATTCAGGCAGGTGTCAAATCTCGCTTTGCAATTGACAATAATATTATATGACAATGACATAGCGTCCTTGACTGCAAAGCAGGATTTGACATCATTGCCTGTATTAAATCGCAAAGAAACTTTGATGGTTAGACCCCAAGCCTTTAAGAATCACTTCCTAGCTACTAACTTTGTGTCGTTTTATATGTTTGTGTTGTCTCTTTGTTTTAGAAATTTCAAACTGGCACAAAATTCTGGTTCTATCATTAAATCGGTTTAATGTAACAATACAGAGGTGTGAAAATAAGAATATGGTCGGCCATATTCTTATTTTCACACCTCTGTATTGTTTATGAATGTATCATGGATCAAACGGACACTGGCAGAATTGTGACAACTAGCCACAGAAGCCATAATCAAGAAGTTGAAGTTGAAGAATCACTTCTCAGCTGCTTAAACACTAAGACTTACTTGTAGAAGACAATGAGTTTATCATCATTAGGTTTGGTGGGGGTGGAGCGGCCGGCTGAAGCAGACAGCTTGGTGGCCATCGCTAGCTCAGGAGTCGGGGACTGGTATAACTGTACCTGAAATCATAAGCAATAATTCTTCAACTTGTTTTTTTTTATTTGTTACTAGCTACTGCAAATGGTTTCGCCCGCGATAAGAACCGTTTTTTCAGTGATTTACGTTGCAAAATTGGTCTTTACGAAAATCCCTTTTATTTTAACTGGATAATATACAGCCAAGAATTTTTGAAATTGGATGAGTTGTTTTGCAGATTACCTCCTACATAAAAACTCTAAGGGGGCATCCATAAATTACGTCACACGTTAAGGGGGAGGGAGGGGGTCAATAAAGTGTGACTTCATCTTCAACTCTAGCGAAAAACTTTAGTGGGGGGGTCACACAGATGTGACAAGGATGGGGGGGAGGGCTTCAAAAATCATGATATTCTTGTGACGTAATTTATGGATAGGCCCCAAGTGTAGATTATTGAATTGTGAGCGTATTTTTTTTAGTGTATTCATCACACATTTTGTGTATTCCTTGGCATCCTCTGTTGCGCGGTGGGCGATGGTCCGCCTGAGACGCAGAAGGTTGCGAGTTCGATTCTCGCTGCGGGACAAATGTTTGTATGTTCTGCATACATTTGTCTCGAGTCTGTATGTATTTACAAAAAAAAAAAACTCATATAATATGTATGTATTTACAAAAAAAAAATATATAAGTAGTATATCAGTCATGTAGTTCCCAGAACACAAGCTCTGCTTACTTTGGGGCTAGATGATGCTGTGTGAAAATGCACTATTTATTTATTTATTTATCCTCAGATACATACTCAGTGCTAGATCATTGAGGATACCAAGTTCATTCATCATCATCATCAAGATCATTGAGGTAGCCAAGAGGCACATCCAAACCTTATATGTATGTGGC
Source organism: Perizoma flavofasciatum (assembly GCA_958496245.1). Taxonomy (NCBI): domain Eukaryota; kingdom Metazoa; phylum Arthropoda; class Insecta; order Lepidoptera; family Geometridae; genus Perizoma; species Perizoma flavofasciatum. Next base: position 12,332,189 of record OY292429.1, on the reverse strand, counting down.
ACAAGCCTACATTTTGCAAGTAGTTAGTATTCCACATGACAGGTTGCATATACCTGTTTTTATTTTATTGAATACAGAAATCATTAATGAATGTATTCAAGTTAAATTAGACCTAGATTTTTAAGGCTAATGAGTAATATAATGTTTACCTTAAAGAAAAGGATAAAATATTGCTAAGAATGTTGCCAATAACACCTTTCTGAATGACTATATTTAAGGGATTTAGGGATTTTTTTGTATAATAAATAAAATAAATAAATAATGCTGGACCTTTTTCACACACATTATCTAGCCCCAAACTAAGCAGAGTTTGTATTATGGGAACTATATGACTGACATATTAATTGTATATATTTTTTTGTAAATACATATGTATTAGAAAACACCCAGACCCGAGACAAATATTTGTAGATCATACAAAGATAGTGTTACATTTTCACTACATTGAATTGATAAGCCAGAAAAGAACATTTGTGCGAAGTTTATTAATGCCTGACCTTTCATCCTACTAATATAATAAATGCGAAAGTTTTGTGTGTGTGTGTGTGTGTGTGTGTGTAAATGTTTGTTACCACATATCTCCGTAACTACTTAACCTGTTTAGATTAAATTTGGAATGTAGATAGTTTAGGTTCTGGAATAACACATAGATTAGGTAATCTAATTTTCGAAAATCAACCCCAAAAGGGGTTAAATAGGGTGGTAAAGGTTCTATGGAAAATGTTATTCCTTGGTTAGATTCACTCAAAACTAGGTACAAATAAACTTAAAAATAAATAATAAAACACATATTTTTAATTTTTCAAACTACCCTTTAGGGGTGTGCAATTGAGTTCTAAAGTTTGTATGGATTTTTATTATTCTTGGTTGGATTCACACAAAACTCGGTTTAAATAAACTATAAAGTAAATTGTTTGTCATGAAATTTGTTAGGGACATAGTTTGAAGCCTGGAGATGGTCATACGCTACTTTTACCAAAATACCATGCGGGCCTAGCCACGAGCAGAATCTGGTAGTTTATAATGGGACCCCCTAGTGATATTAGGTGATAAAACCAATTTAAGTACCATCCTGGAAGACCTTGATTCCAAGCAACTGCATCATAATCAGGTAAGCCCTTTCCAAGATTACTGACCAACAATCTCTTGTAAATGCATATGAATACAGGCTCCTAAAATCATTGGTACAAACAAAATTGAACAAACCTTTGTCCTGTTCCTCTTGGTCTTGGCATCAGGGGTACTATCTCCTTCTGCCGCCTTCTTAGCACTTGGTCCATCGCTACCCTTGGCTGGAGACACATGTCTTCTCTTCCTTAGTGGGGGAGTCACTGTGGCCAGTTTGAGGGTAGATTTTGGCTTTGTTTCCTTTTTAGGCTCAACTTTTTCTTTCTCCACAACTTTGATGGGTGCATCTACAGTATCCTCTTTCTTGAGAGCTTCCGGTTTATCATTTAATTCTGTTTCTTTTGGTTTCTCTTCTGTGATTGGTTTATCTGGGACTTCCTTCTTCTCTTCGGGCTTTGTTTCTGGCTTAGCCGTTTCAGCAGGAGGGTTTTGCTTGGCTGGTGTGGGAGTTTTTTCTTTTTCCTGTAGACTGGGTTCACTATTGCTCGGAGATTCTGTTACAGGTTTAGAGTCATTTTGCATCGGTGCTACAGTTGCTAGTGCAGGTTTCGATGATTTCTCTGAGGGTTCACTAGATGCAGCTGCTTTTGGAACATCTACCTGAGTAACTGGGTTGGCTGGTTCAGGTTTCTGAACACTCGGCAAACAGGCAGTAACAGGCTTTTCAGGTGGTTTGGTAGTACTGGGTGATGTCTTTGCAATGTCTTGCTTGTCTATATTAGCTTCTGGGTTTTGGGCTTTCAAAGTAACCGGAGTGTTTGATGCAGATTTCAGAGAATCAATGGCCCCATTAGCTTGTCCAATCGATTCGGGATCTTTCTTCTCTGGCTTTTCCGGTGCTCTTGTGAGTGCTAGAGGTTGAGATGTATTCGCTTTTTCAGCAACCAAGCTCAGCGGGGAGCCGGTGGGGGCTTTGCTAGGACTGGCTGCGACCGCGGGGGCTGGAGGGCCCGAGTTCTGGTTCACATGGGAGAGGTTCCCGTGGTTGCTCATGTTCTGAGCCATTTGCGCCATGTTAGCGGATACGGGCGCCATCGAGGGCACTGCATGCGGAGGGACCTGCGGCGCCGCCGGAACGTGCTGCGTCAGGTTCTGCACGGCCAGGTTGTTGGTGCCGGCGGCGTGATTCAAGGAGTTCTGCGCTCCCTGCGGGTGCCCGACGGACGCGTGGTTCACGCTCGCCACGTTCCCCTTCGCAGGGCTGGACTGCCCAGCCGGTTGGGAAACTCCCGCGCTCGCAAGAACCGGCTTCAAAGCGGAATTCATCTCGATATCTTCGAGCTGAAACACAAATGGTGACTTGTTTACCGTTCTCCAAGCATTTTCCCAACAACAACTCAAGGCAAACGAACGAATATGTATGAATCGAATGCGCGTAACGCAAGAACGCGGGGAGCGCACTGACTGAGCGCTCGCTCAACTCGCGATAAAGGGAGCGCGGGCAGCAAACGATATAAATTTGTAGAGATGTACCGCTAGTGGTTTTGATGAAGAACGCCCATCAATCAGAAGTATGTATCAGCCCGCGGCAAAGATTGCCGCAAAAAATATGCGTTGATGGTAAAGCCAAGAAACTTCCGCCAGATACAGCCCGCCACTATTTACTAGTACACTTTTGACGATGCCACTAAATCGTACACTTGCATTTATCTAATGCTCGATCTCACTCGCGGTATAATTCCATGTTTTAATCACAATTTATAACACGAACAGGCATTAATTCGCTCAAGAACAAGTGGGATAATCGGGAACAAAAGTTCAGAGATGGCGTCGGCACAACGCGCATGCGCCCTTTCTTTCTTTTGCCTTCCGTTTCGTTCCGGCAATAATATCTTGCCTGTGGAAACGAAGCTCAGCTAATGTTGAACGAATTTTTTTCACGAATTTTGTCGCTCTCTTTCTTACTAAATAAAATTGTTATAGGCCATCTCTCTTTATCGTCGCTTCATATCACAGTTTATATTGCCATGACGTCACAACCACTACGTCAGTGACGTTCAAAATCAAAAAACTTGATGGCATGCCACATCATAAAAAATATAACTAGTTTATTTTTTGAAGTTCTTTATGTATTAAGTTGTTCTACAGCTCACCATCGCTGATTAATATTATAGTATTCTCAATGCTCCATACCACGGCTTTATATACACACAATATATATAGCATGGTACGTACAATATTTGTTTGTATCATGGCGTTTAGCATCTATAAAAGCACAGACTACTAGATAGGATGTTAACGCATTTAGTAAGTCTGTGCTGAATTGCTGATTGCTGATGCCCGCACAGACTACTTTGAGACAACAAACAAGGCATGCCGCCGTATTGCCTCTAAGTAGTCTGTGCATGTTGCGTTGCGTTAGCTTCTAGCATAACATACATATACCTAATCCTTACATAATCTGTGCTAGCAACAAAAAAAATCTGTGGCTAGCAGTACTAGACAAATACCTCACGCTTACCTTTCCTTTCACGCTAACGAAAATTTGTCAAAGTAAAAGTTGGCAGCTGTCTGTCACGTGGCATTTCCACAGCTAAAGTCATTCCCATACAATTCAATCTTTCCGCACAGAAAGTGGTATTGTCTAACCCAGTAGTCTAGTCTGTCTGTGCGGCATCTGAGTTCACAGGACTTATTGATGGTTCGGTGAAAAGCAATGGGCGGAATTGTATCTCCTAGACTTCCATACAGTCAACTATGCTAACAATTTCTTGCAATCCCTAGATAATAATAATTACAAAGCTTTCATTCCAGCTTACAATGTCACCAGGATGGGCATTGTTCGTGGAATTTCTATGGATATGTCTGATGAAGAAGTATTGAGTAATATGAAGGTCCCTGAAGGATGTGGTCCAATGAGGAGACTTAATTTCAAGATCACCTAACAATACAGTGTTTCAATTGCTGTCGCTATGGACACACAAAAACCCAATGTAGATCTAAGCCCCGCTGTTCTAAGTATTCCCAGGATCATACTGGGGACTCTTGTGAGGTGAAAGTTAACAATGCAAAATGTATACTCTGTGAAGGCAAGCATTTTGCTAGAAGTAGATCTTGCCCAGAGCTTCAAGGTCAAAAAAATATTTAAAAAACAATGTCAGCAAAATGTATCTCATATGCTGAATGTTGTAAACTTTTCGCTCAATGCAGAAAGTCATTTGCAGAAGTCACCTCCTCTGCCTCTCCCCCTGTCCTATCTGGCTCCCCTAGCTCCTCACTCAATCAACCTATTCATATAAAAAAATAGTCCCTCGTTGGCCACGCTCTCCTCTTCATAGAATTGGATATGATCGTGAAGTGCAGAATAACTTAATCAGAGAAGATTATTCTGAAAGTGCTCCAAATGGATGCGCTTTCAATAATCCACTGGAAAATATCCTATCAAACAATTTATTGCCGAAATTATTAAATTATTAACCATCATCACTTCATTCTTCAATAACTCTGCTTCATCATCTACCAACCAATCAATCACTTATTTCTAATCCTTTCTCTTCTAGAAATCATAATTAAAAAGTCAATCATCCAATGCCAAGGGATTTGAAGTTGTATTAGCTTGGATTGCAGCAACGAATGGGTCGATAATGTTGCAAAAGATGCTGTCATATGTGACAAAGACAAAGTTGGGACAAAGTTCCCTTTATAAACGACTGTCATGATCTCCTCTCTCTTCCTAAATCTCGTATGTCTAGACGTTGGTCGGCTCACTGGAGAAATTCATCTAAAAACTAAAGGTCTTCTTTGCAAAAATCCAACCAGAAATTCCATGTAAACCTTGGTTCTCTATTTGTGAATGTGGCCTTGATGAAGGTGGCCCTAATCATATTTTTTTTTCCTACCCCCTTCTGAATCATTCAAAATTATTTCAGTCTCTTATCTCATTAAAAATTTCCTTCCGTACATATATTCCGGAACTTTTATGTTCCAAAGACCCTAAAATATCCAATTCATAAACTTCAATAATCTGAAATTATAAAAAATATGTATGTATTGTGTATGTTTGTTTATTTCGCCAAATTATTACTAACTGTAGTTGTGTCTGTCTAACTAACCAAATTAATATTTTATTTCAGCTATTCTGGTCAGCTGTGTCAGTAGCAAAAGCTTGCTTCAACGCAGTACTTTTTTTTTTTTTTTCTTCAACTCTTGGCCTTGCCACTTTCGGCATTTGCCATTTTCTAGCGATGGTGCGGTTTATGTAACTTAATTAAAACTTAACATTTTTTTTTTAATAAAAATTAGGGAAACATTACAAATATTTATAAATTTAAACGATACGGAGATTAAAAGGATTAGGATAAGGATCAGCGGAGTTTATGGATATAATATATTACAGGTTAATATTATTAATGCATATGAAAGAAGCTAAGGAAAAATATATATCAGGATCTAAGGAAGAAAGAAGGATATTAACATTAGTAGGAAGAGGAACATGAGAGGAAATGAGATCATGAAATAAAGAGGCATGATCATACAATTTGCAGGCAAAGATTATGTGATTAAGGTCACCCAATTCATCTCCGCAGGCACAATTTGGATCAGAAATAACTTTTATACGAGCAAGATGAGCTGGGGTGCATAAGTGCCCCAAACGCATTCGGATTAAAACTGTAGTCGCACGTTTACTAAGTTTCATTTTAAAAAACCAAGGCTTTGTTGGAATAGATTTTTGTATGTATTTGTAATATTTACCTTTATAACAACCAGAATCGTCCCAAGCTTTATCCCAAGAATTTTTGAGATAAACCTTGGGAAGAGCAAGAATATCATGGGAATAATTTTGATAAGGAAAGATGTCTCCACACTCCACAGCCTCGTTGGCCAATTTGTCAGCATAGGTGTTGCCTACAATACCGCAATGGCTAGGTATCCATACAAAATGAACCAACAGGCCTCGGTTTTTACACTTTAAAAGTTTGTCTCTAGCTTCCGATATAAGAGGGTAATTTTTAGAACAAAAAGGATACCTTGTTAGTGATTGTAATGAACTAAGTGAGTCACTAAATATAACAGTTTTTTTAAGATTCATAAGCAAAATATACTCGATTCCTCTAGTGATTCCGAAACACTCACCAGTAAAGACAGAAGTCTCAGGAGGCAATTTAACTTTTTGAACTATGCCATACTGCTTATGAAATATTCCCACACCAACATTACCAGTTTGCAAATGTTTAGAGGCATCAGTATAGATTTGATGCCAATCATACCACCGCTCATAAATTATTAAATTAAAATAAATGTTAGCATGAGCGTCATTGCGATCAATATTCAAGTCAAAACAAACATTAGGAGGTAGTGTTAGAGCTTCATAATTGCAATGGAAAATGGACAGAAGAGGTGACTGATAAATTGGAGCTGAAAATGTTTTAGACTTGTGAAAACTATTTACTAAATGAGGGGTTGATTTATGGTTCCAATATGAAGAAGAATTAATTAGCTCTGAAAGATGTTTAATTTTAGGATGTAGCTGATGATTCGATAACTGTAATGTACGGAAGAAAAATCTACTAGATAAAAATTGACGCCTCAGATGCAAAGGGGGATCACCACACTCTACTTGTAGAGCATTAATAGGACTGGACTTCATTGCTCCCATAATTATACGCAAAGCGCGCGTTTGTATGGCGTCTAACTTTTTAAAATCCTCTACTCTTCCAGGTTCTAACAAGAAGGTACCATAATCTAAATTACTTCTGATTAATGCATTATAAACAAGTTTTAAGGAAAAGGGATGAGCACCCCACCAGACACCTGTTAGACATCTTAATAAATTAAGATATTTCTCACACTTTTCTACAACATAATCGCAGTGTGGACGACCATTAAGTTTGCAATCTAATATGACGCCAAGAAATTTGGCATGACTTTTTAAAGGAATAGTTATACCTTCATAAAGTATATTGATAGGAGGTATGTTTATTTTACGGGTAAATGGAACCACGACACTTTTTGATGGCGATAATTCCAACCCATGTTTATCCAACCACAATTTTAAAAAACTCAGAGCAAATGTTATTTTATGGGCTGCTGTTTCAATATAAACGCTACATGAATATAATAACAAATCATCAGCATACTGCAAAATACTAACAGTATCACTTACAGATGCTTCAAGATCATACGTATAGATGTTATAAAGAAGAGGACTCAAAACAGAACCCTGGGGCAAACCCTTCCACGCAACTCTTGAGAGATCCGTGGAGTTCAGGTAAAGACGGCATTCCATACTCATTTTATTCACATTTAGGTGAAAATGCCCTACAATATTTACTTGATCTTATCAATTCTGTCATGTTGACAGGTCATATTCCTACAACATGGAAAACACAAATTGTGTTGCCATTTATAAAACCTTCTAAAAATCCAGATGATACAACGTCCTATCGACCCATAGCTCTATCCCCAGTCATAATTAAAATCGCCGAACATTTAGTCAAAAATAGAATAGAGTGGTTTATTGAAAGTCAGAATATTTTATCTAATAGTCAATATGGGTTTAGGAAAGGTAGAAGTTCAATGGACAGCTTAAGTGTTTTTACTACAGACGTACGTATAGCTTTTTCAGAAAACGCAGTACTTCATAATTATGACGTGCCACTGACAGAAATGTTTAAGTAGAAGGAAAACATCATTAAAAAAAAACAGTCTGTCTGTGGTATAGGCTGAGATGTGAGTCCCTGTATTGTACGTCCATGAAATGCACAACCACGGAAAGTACACCCCTGGAAAATACAGCCAGTATTACAAACCATTGGCTTCAAATACTTGGTTTGTAATACTGGGCGTGCATTTCCTACACGTGTTGACCTTGTACGGCCAGTTTTGTACAACCCTGGAATGCACAGCCATGGAATACGAACCAATTTCATGCTCTGTTTACGTGCGCGAGTGCTATCAAGGGGCAAGTGCTGTGTTGCCATAGTATTTAACGCTATTAGGAAATTAACGTAAGTAGATTAGTTATTTATATCGTTTTTTGCAGATATAGTTTAACCGGTTGGTTTCATTTATTTATTAAAGTTTTTTATTATTTCAAAAAAAGAAAACCAAGTTTGTAGGGTTCGGTAGCAATCCTTCTTTTCTGAGTGGTAATCAAAAAAAACCTAGTAACCTAACCAATCCAAGACGGATTTGCCTAGGAAGGATTTTTCAGGCCAAACATTAACTTATTGTTTGCATTACTTATCAATGGCAACTCTTAGTTGAACATATTAGAACTTGCTCAGTGCAAACGAGGCTCGTCTTCGTCATGCGACTACTTCGCATCGACCAATGAGAGGTCAAGGATATGACGAACTCTCGACCAATGAGCATCGAGAATATTGGTTTGTAATCCGGAGTGTACATTCCAGGGGTGTGCAATACCGTCATGTGTTTAGTTTGTACGGAGCGTTTTGTACGACCATGGAAAGCACACCCAGATAATTCAAACCAAATGGTTTGTAATACTGGCTGTACTTTCCAGGGGTGTGCATTCCATGGTTGTCTTTCCATGGCCGTACAATACCGTCTCCCTTAGATGTGAGTGAATCCGTGACTGAAAAAGACGAAGTTTACCTAGAGCAGTGTCTAAGGAAAATGGTAAGCTAATCAATAATTGAAAGATAGCCAGGTCATCAACATAATAATACCACTTAATTTGACAAAGATAATAATCCTACTAATATTATAAACGTGAAAGTTTGTGAGGATGGATGTTGTTACACTTTCACGCAAAAACTACTGAACGGATTTTGATGAAACTTTGCAGTAGGTAATAAAGCTTATACATACATACATATAGTCACGCCTGTTTCCCGAAGGGCTAGGCAGAGACCAAGGATTTCCACTAGCTACGATCCTGGCATACCTCTTTCACTTCATTCATCCTCATCACATTTTTCATACAGGCTCGGTGGTTTAGTGTACTTCTGACCTGGCCTTTTTCTAAAATGTCTCTAATTTGCATTTTTTTATATAGCTTATACATCAGAATAATACATAGGCTACTTTTTATCCAAGTATGACGCAGGCGAAGCCGTGGGCAGAAGCTAGTTATAAATAAAGCTGGACATATTTCACGCATCATCTAGCTTCAAATTAAGCAGAGCTTGTAATATGGGAACTACATGACTGATATACTAATTATATACTTTTTTTGTAAATACATACATATTATACATACACATTGAAAACACCCAGACCCGAGATAAACATTAGTTAATCATACAAACATTTGTCCAGCAGCGGGAACCAAACCTGCAACCTTCTGCGTCTCAGATGGGCTTTCGCCCAGCCACAGAGGTTGTCAGTAAGATGCAGTTATCAACGGATAAGTTTTGAATACCTTCATTAAATGATTTCTCAAATAACTTTAACTGCAGAATTGTCACAAATAGTTACACAAGCCTTACTCAAGAAGTGGAATGAACTAATGTTTAACCGTATCATAAGGCTGCTTATGGCCGTCTAGAAACTATCAGGTACCATCAACGACATACTTGACTAGCTCCAATTTGTTCATCATGGTTTACTCTGCAAATTCCACTAGGTAGGAAACTCATGTCCATCTCATTTAGAAATGTCAGAGTTTTGAGACTATATTGCCACTGATTTAGACCAATCTGATGCAGAAAATTCCTACATCAGATTTTTTATCAGATACATCACACAAGTAAGAGCATATTGATACAAAGCATAAAATAGTTTCTTGTCAATAGTTAAAGGGGTACTACTGTCTGTTCTAAAAATAATAGCTGTAAGTGCATGAAACCTAGTTTCGAGAAAAAGGTGCTTAAACTTTTTAAATCACTTTTCTTCTCTATATCTACAGAATGCACTGTTTTTTACTTATTATAAATTTATATATAAGAGAAAATGATGAAGTTTGTATCTATTAAGGAATAAATACTCTTAAAATAACATATACTATATTAAAATATAAATATACTCATTAGTAAAGAAAGCTTACTGTATTTTAAAGACAAATACCCACCATAAGCATGGTAAGCAACACACATAAAGCGATTTTGCTATTTAATTTATTTGGCTGCGCTTTTGCTTAGGAAATAAAGTCATTGAATTTTGTAATTTTAAGTATAATCACTGTAACTACTTTTTTTTTGTAGCTGTTAAGGAATACATTCGAAGAATTCATTTTTATCTCTAAAAGCAACATTGATTATGGCTTATATTGCAAGTAGATCCTACACTAATTCCAAGAACATGCTTTATGTTGATTTTTTTTTTTCATTTTCATTTTTTTTCTTAATTTATTAAAACTTTTTAATAACCTACATAACAATTATTACATAAAAAAACTTTTATTTGAATATTAAATTTAAGAGCATGCAACACAGTAACCTTATTTATCTACCTAATATTATTTACATTCACAGTCACTAGTTTTCACTCAGACTTTTTGAGATCACTTAGTTTAGTTAATAACAGTCTTATTCATTTACATACTCAATCCGTATTTAATAAATGTATATATTTACAAAAAAAGTATATAAGTAATAGTAACTATATATCAGTCATATAGTTCCCATAACACAAAAATCTGCTTACTTTGGAGCTAGATGATGATGTGTGGAAATGCCCAGCATTATTTATTGATAATTATTTAGCATTCCGCCCGCGACTTCGTCCGCGCTGACGAAGGTAGATAATATAAGTACTTTTTGCCCCTCGAACTCCGCTCCCCGCCTACCTCATCCACATACACAATAATTATGATTCATTAATAATAATTATGATGCAAGCTTTCTTTCTGGCAAAATCTCAGCGTTTAGCCGGTACTTTATTTTAATTGGTCAAAAACGCAGAAACATTATTTATTTATTCCAAAAGTATAGATATTTTGATGATTTTTTAAATCCCTAACTATACAAACCTTCATCCCCTATTTCACCCCTTTCAAGTTTTATTTTGGCAAAAAAGTAGTCTGTCCTTCTCCAAGGCCACATCTGTCTATGTACCAATCCAACAACATTTATTCAGCGGTTTAGGCGTGAAAACGTAACAGGCAGACCCTTCCGCCGCATTTACAGTATTAGCTGCATTCACATTTAAATATTAGTAGGTATGTATTGAAACAAAATCCATAGATTACCATATCCTTATGATCTCTACAAAATAACGACATAATACAAAATAGATCAACATTATAAATGCCGCCAAAACGCGTTCTTTCTAGTATATTCCCGTATGAACGAACCAACGTTACCCGCCTTTTCTCGACAACGTGCTGTCTTTTTAACACACTGTCTTAAAAAGACAGCACTGTCTTTTTGCTATCTCTTACTGTGGTGGTTAGTGTTTTTACTTGGTACTATATCATGCTCCAAAAACAAATAAACCATCTATCCGATAAAATATGGCGTTAGCATGTCGTAATAAGATGGCCACGCACGTAACCATATAAATCATTTAGAAATCACTAGGATCATTTATTGTTCCTAGTGATTTCTAAGACTTTCTATTCTTGACTATGTATTTTATTGATAAGTTGAAATAAGTTCCATAGTGTTGTATCTTAGACATTTTTTATTGATGGTTCGGAGCATGTTGCGAATATTCTCCACAAGCCTGTTTATGTTGAAGGTCAGCGCGTATCACATTAGTATTATTGATTATTCTGTGCCCGTATTACAGAACTAAACTGATACCAAATCAAGTATTGTATCTACAGTTACATGAATTACTTTGGAATTATTTCATTTCAGGTCACACAAAAAAGCGTTATGTTGGAGCTGGGAGAAGGAGTTCATCGCGGCCTACTGCCTACTACCAACTATGGAAACAACAAAAGTCCTTTAGTATTGCTCAAGGAAAATGGGTCTATTTTAAAGAAACAAACAACAGTTAAAGAAGAAGTAATTGATGTTGAAGAGAGTGCACTTTTTGAACAAGTTGAAGAATCAATAGCTAAAGAAGAATTGATAGATATTGAAGAGAGTGCACTTTTTGAACAAGTTGAAGAATCAGCAGCTAAAGAAGAATTGATAGATATTGAAGAGTGTACACATTTTAAACAAGTTGAAGAAACAATAAAGAAAGAAAAATTGATAGATATTGAGGAGGGTACACATTTTGAACAAGATGAAAAAACAACAGTTAAAAAAGAATTGATATATATTGATGAGAATACCTTTTTCGAACAAAATTATGAAACGACAGCTAAAGAGGAATTGATAGATATTGAAGAGAGTACACTTTCTGAACCATACAAGCAAGAATCAATAGGTACTAAAGACATTACATATTTTGAACAAGATGAAGAATTAGCAGCTAAAAAAGAATTGATTGATTTTGATGAGAGAACATATTTTGGAAACACAACAGCTAAAAAAGAATTTATTGATATTGAAGAAAGTACACAATTTGAACAAGATGTAGAAACAAAAGTTGAGGAAAATTTTGTAGATATTGAGGACAGTCCATATTTTGAACATGATAAAAAAACAAAAGCGAATATACACTCTGAACATGATGACAATTCAAGAAATATACAAGACAAAATGTGTTTATTAAAGGTGATAGATAGTTCCGATTCCAATCTCGTAAATATGTGTTTCTATTGTGAGGTGTGCAACAGAAAATTTAACTCTAAGAAAGGTTTATTAGTACATTTGCGAACACACACTAGAGAAAAACCATATGATTGCCATAAATGCGGCAAAACATTTTCATCAGCTGCATATTTAAGAAACCACATGTATACTCATACAAAAGAAAAGCGACATGCTTGCGATAAATGCGGCAAATCATTTTTAAAGTATTCTTTATTAAAACAACATATGCGAACCCACACTGGAGAGAAACCATATGCTTGCAAAAATTGCTCTCAAATGTTTTCCCAAATTGGTAATTTAAGACGACACATGCGTACTCATACTGGAGAAAAGCCACATGCTTGCGATAAATGCAGCAAATCATTTACTACTGCTAACAGCTTAAAAAACCACATGCATCAACACAATGGTGAAAATTCATGCAAAAAGTATGCATGCAATAAATGCAGCAAAACATTTACTCACTCTAATACATTAAAACAACACATGTCTTTACATACTGGAGAAAAACCATATGCTTGCCATGAATGCGGCAAAAGATTTTCAGTAGCTATATATTTAAGACACCACATGTATACTCATTCAAAAGAAAAGATATTTCCTTGCGATAAATGCAGCGAAAAATTTGTTAAGTATTTTGAATTAAAACAACATATGCGAACTCACATTGAAGAGAAATCATATGCTTGCAAAAATTGTAGTAAAATATTTCCCAAAATTGCTAATTTAAGACAACACATGCAAACTCATGCTGCAGAAAGGGCCTATTCTTGCGATAAATGTAGCAAAACATTTACAACAGCTTCATATTTAAAAAAACACATGTATACTCATACTAGAGAAAAGCCACATGCTTGTGATAAATGCAGCAAAACATTTTTGCTTCCTGATGAATTAATACAACATATGCGAACTCACACTGAAGAGAAACCATATGCTTGCAAAAATTGTAGTAAAATGTTTTCCAGAAATGATCATTTAAGACGACACATGCTAACTCATGCTGCAGACAGGCCCTATTCTTGCAATATATGTAGCAAAACATTTACTTTAGCTTATAAATTAAAAAAACACATGCGAACTCACACTGGAGAAAGGCCATTTCCTTGCAATATATGCAGCAAAACATTTTCTAATACTAGTGTATTAAAACAACACATGTTTGTACACACTACAAAAAAGCCATATGCATGTAATCAATGCAGCAAAACATTTTCTGCTACTTCACATTTTAAAATCCACATGCGTACTCATACTGGAGAAAAGCCGTATGCTTGCGATAAATGCAGCAAATCATTTACTACTATTGGTAGCTTAAAACAACACATGCATCTACACACTGGTGAAAAGCCATATGCTTGCAATATATGCAGCAAAACATTTACCTTTGCTATTAAGTTAAAATATCACATGAGAATTCACACTGGAGAAAAGCCATTTGCTTGCAATGAATGTAGCAAAGCATTTTCTCAAGCTAGCTATTTAAAAGAACACATGCGCATTCACACTGGAGAAAAGCCATATTCTTGCAACATATGTAGCGATACATTTCATGCAGCTCGTGGTTTAAGAATACACATGCAAACTCACAATAGAAAGCCTTGCTCAAAATGCAGTAAATAATTTCATTGTAGGTACCAAAACATTACTATTTATACATCTTTAGAAATACTAATTATCTTAATCAGTTATTCAAAAATATTAGTATTTACTATTTTATTGTAGCCTAATCATAATTATCACATAACTAGCTGTGCCACGGCCGCTCTCGGCTCCCAACCACTGCGTCGCATCGCCCGACCGCGCTATTATTTCTTTTGCTCGGGTCCTAAGGATCATGTCGTAATTTATTTATAATAATAACTATATGTAAAATTAACAAATACAAAAGTGATTATTACAAAATCAAAATTACAATACCACTTAAAATAGCTCTAATTATTTAAACTATAACGTTATGCAATAAAATAAAAAAAAACTTATTTTTTTATAGTTAACGAATTCGTCGTAGCTATAAATATTTGCTCGATAAGTCATGACGTCCTAGCGATCACAATAGGCCTGTGACGGCCGCAGTGATACCAAAGCCACTAAAAGCAAAAAAAAAAAGTCATGACGTCAGTAATTCTTGAAAAATAGTGATATTTCCAAAGTGTTCGCGACATAGATTCTAGTTTGTGTCGGTTGCGAGTGTTATATTATATGTGTGAAAGTGGCCGTACTGTAGTAGATGTAGCACGCGCAGACCACTTCAGTAGGCATCACCGAAGTCAACCTGCCTAGCGCGTCGTAACACGCACTCCCTAACTTTCACGCACAACTTGTGTATATGCGCGCAGACCACTTCAGTAGGCATCACCGAAGTCAACCTGCCTAGCGCGTCGTAACACGCACTTCCTAACTTTCACGCACAATTTGTGTATATGGTTCGCTCACTGCCGCCCAAGATTCGGAGATTGGAGATTTGGTACTTTCGACTTGGTCGTTGCCCTACCATCTGTGGAAATCTATAGTACCCCCTAAAAATTATAGGTACACAAATTATGTTATATTTTTATTGATACTTTGTAACATAATGGTTTCACTCGGCTCAGCAACTAAAACATTGTGTAGGTCGGTACATAAGGAAATTGTAATAGGTATATTAATAAAATTATATCAAAATTTAAAGTTCATAGCATAACATTAGAAAATGTTTCTGTTAACGATAATAATAATTGTGATTCCAATTGTAAAATAATTTTCATGAATATTATAGGTAGCCTTACTTATCTATCTTAACCACCGTTTCTCAAAGTGGGCCTTCAGGGCGGTGGGAAAAATAAGTAGAGAACCTGCTAAACTTGTAAAACAATTTGTCCTGACTGACTTTTTGATCTATCAACGCAAATATAAATTTGGTTGTCGAAACTTTGTATGAAAGTCTTTGTTTTTTGAAGTTAAACATGAAAATTTTCCGTGGCACAGCTAATAATTTTTTTAAATGATTTAATTTACCGACATATTTAAATTTTCTAAGTTACTTTATTAGTATTAACTTACCTACATTTTGTCTTATTAAACTTATAAGGATCCTCTCTGAAAAATTATATATTATGTTAGATAAGAAATCAAACAATGTTTTGTACATTAAATAATTACCTAAGTATTTTTTAATTTTATTTAACTAATAAGATAATAGTTTAAAGTGAATGTATCATGGCGTGTAATAGATAATTAATGATACTTATATGTAGGCAACGTCTTTCTTTGATAAAAGTAAAGCTAGTAGGTCTTTATAATAGGTAGTAGGTACCTATGCTTATTAGTGTTAATGAATATTTATTACTTAGATATATTTTAATGACATTATGATTTAGAAACTGCTGTGACATTGTATATAATTTGATATTAGGTTAATTTTCCATATTTTATACATTATCGACTTTAATATTTAAATAAGTGACAAGTTTAAAAATGACACGTGTTTTGAGGGTTTTTTTATAAGTTGAATTTCGATTATATATGATCGATTTCTATGGACACAGATATTATAAAGTACTACCGTAAAATGAGGCTACTTTGCCCCGTGAAGGTAAATATGCTCCAAATTTTAAAAAAGATTAACTGGTTCAAATTTCAAAATGTACAAGGAAATTGAAATATTTTTGAACGCACCCTATTAACGTTTTCGTAGATTGACAATACCAAATGCACTTCCGGTTTCCACCATTTCTTTTTCTTTCACCGTGGCCATTGTTCTGTAGTTTATGTTTTGTTAAAAAAATAATAGTCCGCAAAATCCACCGTCATCGATGAATATACTTGGATATTTAAGGTAAGTAGAGTTTTATGAAATTGGGTATATAATAAGCTAACGGTAACAACTAGTATTTCCTCAATGTGTTGATCTATGTGGGATTCTAACCTATTTTACTTTCACGTTCCTATTATGCGCCATGTTTGAGGATATTTTGCTCCTGGAGCAATGTTACCCAAATTATGTTTTCGAATGAAATTGTAAGTACTAAATAATGTAAATATAAATATATAGAGCATTGAAATCGCTTTTTTTAGGAAATATGCCGCGTAAATACGTTAAGAAAATACCTACAAGGAATTATAAAAACTATTCAGAGGAGACTCTTCGAGATTGTCTAGCAGCAATAGAAAATAAAGACTTAACACAAAGAAAGGCCAGTAACAAATATGGGATTCCAAGGAGGACTATAATAAACCATCTAAGACTTTTACGACGCCACGAAACATCTAGACCACCAGGAGCACCTACTACATTTACAATTGAAGAAGAAAAAATATTCGTATCATGCATACAAAGATTGAGCGAGCATGGCTTTCCACTTACTAGTTTCGATTTGCGATTAGTCATCAAATCTTATCTGGATAAAATTGGAAGGACAGTTCCCAAGTTTAAAAACAATTGCCCAGGTCTCGAATGGGTGTCCAGTTTTTTGAGAAGAAATGCCGAGTTGTCACAGCGTATTGCTGCTAATATAAAACGCAGTAGAGCTGGCATTGATCGGGACACCCTCACCGATTATATCCAAAATTTGACTGAGGTGGTAAATGATGTTCCACCAGAGAATATATGGAATTACGACGAAACTAACTTGTGTGATGACCCTGGGCAAAAAATGATTCTGACAAAGAGAGGCACCAAGTACCCTGAAGTTATAAGGGATACATCGAAGAGCTCTACATCGCTCATGATTGCTGGAAGTGCGGATGGAGAACTTCTCCCGCCTTATGTCGTGTACAGGTCTAAGCAGCTATGGAATACCTGGACAGAAAATGGACCGAAATATACTCGCTACAATTGTAGCCCTTCCGGCTGGTTCGATATGAATTTGTTTAATGACTGGTTTTTTTCACTTGTCCTGCCGAGACTAAAAAAACAGGAAGGTGCTAAAGTCCTCATAGGAGACAATTTATCGTCGCATATTTCGGTGGATGTTCTTAGAGCTTGCAACGAAAATAACATAAGGTTTGTATGCCTCCCTCCGAACAGCACCCACTTGACGCAGCCACTCGATGTCGCCTTCTTTCACCCAATGAAAGTTGCATGGCGGAAAATTCTAACGACTTGGAAAAGTTGCGAACAAGGTAGGAGGGAAAAAACGGTGCAAAAAAGTAGTTTCCCACTCTTACTAAAAAGACTTATTGACGATTTGGAAGAAAAAGCAAAAGAAAACTTAAAATCCGGTTTCAGAAAATGTGGGATTTGTCCGATCGATGCAAATGTCTTATTGGAGAGATTGCCTAAACCTGCTGATAAGACTGTGGCAGAAGATTCATTTCTGGAAACACTTCAAGCGAAGAGAGTGGAATGGACTGAAGGCGTTAACCCAAAAAGACGACGTACAAAACTGAACATAGTTCCGGGAAGAAGTGTCACTGAGCTGATAGACACTCAAGAGGACAACAAGGAAAACGAGGATGTCGAAGAACCATGTTTTGAAGCTGAAGCTCAGGGCTCCACTTCTGAACCTCGTCGTACGAGATTTCCCAGTGATAGCACATACGCTGAGAGTGAAATATCTC
The DNA here is from genome assembly GCA_958496245.1 of Perizoma flavofasciatum. Lineage (NCBI taxonomy): Eukaryota > Metazoa > Arthropoda > Insecta > Lepidoptera > Geometridae > Perizoma > Perizoma flavofasciatum. Next base: position 12,313,965 of record OY292429.1, on the reverse strand, counting down.
TTCATGACTCTTCAAACGATGGTACAATGGACGACTTATTGGAGACGATGTTAGAAGAGTCAAACACGGAAAATGACACCGAAAGTTCTGAAACAAAAAAAATAAAACCACTTATTAAGACCGAAGGACAATATGTAGCTTTCACATACGAAAGCGAAGTTTTCCCAGGTGTCATCACGAAAATAAATGATAAAGGACCATACATATCTTCAATGAAAAGATCTCTTAAATACTGGAAATGGCCAAAACCGAAGGATGAGATCCAATATGATTGGAAGGAAGTTAAGGGATGTATATCAGCACCAAAAAAAATTGGTCGTCGTGAGTTTTATACTGTTCCTGAACTTGATCAAATCTGGGGGATATGATACATTAAAAATAATAAGACATATAATTTGATTGCTTACTATTTTTAGGCCGTAAAGAACAATTTAGTAGATTATACGAGTTTTTGTAGGTGATTTTTCATGGCTGTTATTGTTAATAAGCTAAATATTTGTTATTTTCTGAAAGTTTACATTTGTCTTGATAGATGTTGCCTTTAGTGATTTTAATAGTTTTTTTGTGTTCAGACCTTAAAACTAGGATTATAATCACTATATTTGCTTCCTTATTCTTTTTTCTTGGAGCATACTTAAAGCTGAAGCTGATAATTTTGCCCCTTTCTTATAAAAATGCCTATTTTAGTGGAAGTAAAATGTCGGAGCAATGTTTCCAAAACGGTGGGCAACATTGCTCCATCTTTAATTAAAAAAAAAACATGAATTTAATTATAAAAAAAATATTTTTTCCCTTGCAATATTATAGCTAGAATGTTATATAGGCAGTGAACATTTTAACAAAACCCATAATAAAGAAGGTTTACACGTAGTAACACTTTTTCAAATTTTGGAGCAAAAAACGGAGCAAAGTAGCCTCATTTTACGGTATGGATAATTATTAGTTGAGCCCGCAGAGAACAGACGAAAAAAAAAACGTCTGACATTCTGCTGTTCTGAACCCTTAGTAGATGGCCAGATGGCGCATTAACGAATAAATACCTACATACATAAATTCACGCCTGTTTCCCCGAGGGGTAGGCAGTGACTACGGATTTCCACTTGCTACTATCCTGACATACCCGCCTCTTGTGCTTCATTCACTCTAATTAGGTACTTTCTTCATACATGCTCGCCAGTAGAGTATTCTTGACTCGACCTTTCTCCAAAGCGTCTCAGGATCAAATAAAATATATGTGATTAATTTCTTAAAATAAGTACCTATACGGTAACTTCTTACCGTATAGGTATAACTTCTTTTGTGTAGGTTTTGTGTATTCGGTAGTTTTTGAATACTAAAATAATGTGTTTCTTGAAGGGGAGGTATTTATGTAAATTTATATAACAAACATAGAAAATTCTATAGAACACAAAATAGTAGTAAATAAGTAAACTTAATTCTAAAAAGCATTCTCTCTTATATGTAGGTATTGTGAAAAAGAAGTGTCGGTAGTTGTGATGGATATTTTAATAAATCAATAAATAAATAATTCTAGACATTTTCACACAGCATTATCTAGCGCCAAACTAAGCTGAGCTTGTATTATGGGAACTACATGACTGATATACTACTTATATACTTTTTTTTTGTAAATACATACATATTATACATAGAAAACACCCAGACCCGAGACAAATATTTGCAGATACAAACATTTGTCTCGTGGCGGGAATTGAACCCGCAACCTTCTGCGTCTCAGGCGGGCCTTCGCCCACTGCGCGAGGGAGGTCGTCAAATGAAACCAAACCGTGAGTTTCTTTTCAACTAGTTTATGCCCACGGCTTCGCCCGCGTGGTATGTTGATGAAAGTAGCGTATGACCGTCTCCAGGCTTCAAACTATGTACACCAACTTTTGAGTGAATCGAACCAAGCATTACAATTTTCCATACAAAGTTTAGAACTCAGTTGCACATCCCCAAAGGGTAGTTTTGAAAAAATAAATAATACGCAATTAAATATTTACTTTAAAGTTTATTTATACAAAATATAAAAAAACCCATACAAACTTTAGAACTCTCTTGCATCCGCACTAGAGGTATATTTGAAAAAATAAAAAATAGGTAAGTGTTTTATCATTTATTTGTAGGTAGGTAGGTACCCAGTTTTGAGCGAATCAAACCAAGGAATAAAATTTTCCATAATCATTTTACCATGCTGTTAACCCCCTTAGGGGTCGATTTTCGAAAATTAGATTAGCCTGTGTTATTCCAGAACCTAAACTATCTACATTCCAAATTTCATCAACACCGGTTTAGTAGTTACGGGGATACGTGGATACAAACATTCACACACGCACACAGACTTTCGCATTTATTATATTAGTAGGAAGTAGGATAGGATAGGATGTACTGTTCAATGTCTAGAGTATTCACATTAATATGATTCATTCAAGATTTTTCTTATAATTTTAGATATCTATTTTGTGATTTTGCGGTGGTCTTGCCAGCGTGAGTCAGTTTGGCTCCTTCATCGCATTAAAAATAACCACAGATAAAATATTATTATTTATTCACGACAGTAGTGAATATACCAATACATGAATACGCTGTGCGGTTTTACAATAGTTTTTACTAAAAGAGCGCAGCTAATATTTTCTTTTCGTGATCTTGCCAAATATAGACGCGGTTAATCTATTTTTTCTGTTCTAATAAGTTTAATTCCTAAATTACTTATTTCTCTCATTTTTAGAAGGACACGAAGCTTATTAATTTCGTTTAAAACAAATACTTTATCATACTAAGATTTATAAAACACTCAAAAAAACCTTCTAATAATATAAACGCAAAGGTTTGGGTGTGTGAATGTTTGTTTACACGTATCTCCGTAACTACAAAATCGGCATATAATTTAGATTCTGGAATAACACAGGCTAATGGTTGGTTTTCAAAAAATCAACAGGGAGGAAAAGTTTCTATGTACAATTTTATTCGCCCAAATCTCGTTATGTACAAATAAAATTTATAATACCTATTTTTTTTTCAATGCTACCTTTAGGGGACTGCAAGGGAGTTAGAACTTTGTATGGAAAATTTTAATCTTAAAGCTAACGACAGAATTGTCTGTTCTATCAAGACAATAAATACCATAACCGTCATAGCAAAACTTTCGCGATTAGTATGAACGGATATCCGTTTAGTAGTTTTGCGTGAAAGAGTAACAAACATCCATCTTCAAAAACTTTCGCGTTTATTAGAGTACTTATGAATACACATTCCTAGAAAATCAAGTACACCAGACTCTTTGAAAGCTCTTTTGACAGTCCCTCCGGGCCGAAATTAATTGGAATTTAAATAGCTTCGGCCGGCCGTTAAGGCAGTTAAAATAAAATAGATATAACACAGATAAAAAAAATAGATTTAGGTAGAGTAGACTAGAAATTCTGAACTTGTGAAGTGGCTTATAAACAGAATTATTAAAAAATCCAATAAACTGAAAACATCGGTGTAATTTATCTCTGTGTAATAGATAATAATGGTAAGCAAGAATGGCTGACGTGATAGTATAATCAAAGTCTTAGTAGGTACCTATGGTTTTTTCTTTCTCCGTTATTTCGTCTTCTCTGAGTTACGTATATGTTAAGATACTTAGAAACCGTACATTTCAATTAGAAAGAGAACCGTCTGTTGCAATCTAACAATAATTTTCTTTAGGATGTTCTAACGCGACCTGCCGAGGAGTTTGGGAATGATGAGACACTGGAGCACCTTTGGGCCACGCGGGCGATAGAACACAGCGAGATTTATTTCAATGTAAATAAATTGCTAAGTATGTTAATTTTACAGATAGGTTCCTCTGTGTGCTGTCACTACGATTTTGCACTTTTTTTTAAACTGCATACCATCATGAGTATAGTATAGTTAGGCTCAAAAGAATCGGAACGAAGCTCGTACACACATGCGAGCCGGCTCAAAGTACAGTTTCCGCTGCACCATTCACCGAAAAGTATGTCGCTGCAAGCAGGGCTTCAAGTTTCGCCTCGAGAGTACCTTCGAATTACTCGAAGCGGGCCATAAGGTTCGAGTAATAACTATGGTCCCAACTATAGTATTTCTTGAAGCTCGAAGGCTTGTGTCACTAATGTGCATAAGGACCATTCGTTCCCATCATTCAAATTTCATCATCATCATCAATAGCCTGATGATGATGATGAATAGCTGTAGAAGTCTATTAGTCAATAGCTGTAGAAGTCTATTAGTCAACAACGATTTCACTTCTTGACTTACGCAATAAGTTCATATTTTGTTGGCACCACACTCATAAGTTGAATGAATTGATTAAAATCCGAATGTGTATCTAAAACTCGGTAGAAAAAAGGCCTTCATTTCCTTCATCCAACTAAAGATTGGAGTCCCATAAAGACTGAACAAATGTATAGCTTAAACTATGTAAGTCATTTAAAATATTAAATATGTAGTTCCGTTTTTAGCTATGTAAATAATTATAACTCATTCTTTTCCTGATATTTGTAGCTTCTTTCATTTTCTATGTAATCTGGTGGCTAACAGGCACACAACCCAGGAGTTTTTTTTTCTATGTACCATGCCATTTCTGTCTTACTTATTTACACTTCCTCTAACCAGGCCTGCCCAGCAAATAGTTGATTTAGCTATCGATATCTGCATGAGCATTTTGATGTAAGAGGTTATTTCTGTTACCATTTATACCATTAAAATGAGATTTTTGCAATTAATTTGTATGACTTAGATAGGCTTTATTGGCACAAGTCACACTGCAATAAAATATGGAAAAACAAAATAAGAAATAAATAAATAATTCTGGACATTTTTCACACAGCATCATCTAGCCCCAAACTAAGCAGAGCTTGTATTATGGGAACTACATGACTGATATACTGCTTATACATATACTTTATTTTGTAAATACATGCATATTATATGTAGGAAACACCTAGACCCGAGTCAAACATTAGCTTATCATACAAACATTTAACCTGCAGCAGGAATCTAACCTACTACCTTCTGCGTCTCAGGCCTTTGCCCACTGCACTACAGAGGTCATCTTAAAAGTAACCTGTTATAGTTAAAACACACCAAACCATTATAACTTTCATTCTGGTTAGTGGTGTATTCTTTTTCACTGTTTTCATAGCTCTATGATTTGGTTGGCTGGGTATTCTTTAAAAATGTTGTTGTTGGTTCTGTAATGAAATTACCTAATCCTTATTTCTAGGTATTATGTTCTGTAGACACAAGGTGGCTGCAGCTCACACCTCATGATGACCTGATCCACACAACCTTCAGACAGGACTTCCCGGACTTAAATGTGGCCTTCATAAAGGAAGATGTTATTAAGAATAACACAAACAAAGCCAAATGGAGAGTATTCTGCGATAAGTTCCAAAGCATAGTCGAAGACTACAGTTTCGGAACTCTCATGAGAGCAGACACAAAAGGTGACTATTCAGAACGAAACACGATTCTCGTGCCAAGAGTTCAGTTTTATGCTATAGAAATAGCAAGAAATAGAGAGAATCTAAACAATGATGTCAAGAAACATTTCAAATGTGCATCAAAAGCAATTGTCGAGGAAGAGAATGGAAAAGCAGCTTAGTTTAGCACAATATCAAACATTAGTCTTAGGAGCCTTTCCAGATCAATGGAGCCTATAGCAATAATGCCTAACATGTGATTTTCGAGCCTATTGAAGTAGTTATAGTCACAGCTAAGGAAATTTACCAAGAATATTAAAATTACTTTGTAATTTAAAGAAAAAAATACTACTTTATCTTTAAAGTTCAAGTACTGCAGAGTCAGAGGTAACCAGTTCTTGATGACTGTACACCTACACTTTACAAAAATAACAAACTAACAATGGACGGTCTTATCGCTTAAGAGTGGTGTCTCCTAGACAACATTTCTGTGTTCCATGTCCATACAATTATAATATAGGTTATTAGTTAGATATTGAATTTGTGTCTTATGTAGTTGTACGGACCAACCCGTCCTCAACAAACTGACCTATGCTTATGTGTAAGCCGCATTTCGGAGGCTTGTACAGCCTGGCTTGGTCGTTAATTTGTGGACCAGGCTGGGTCATTAAGCTCACTGAACTCCTAAAGGCGAAGTTTAACTTGACGTTATCAAAATGTATAATTTGTGTAGGTATCTACCATAAATTCGATTTTAATTTTAATAAATATCATGGAAATGGTCCACACATTAAAGATCGCGAGTGTACATTCTTACTGTTCACATTGTCTCTTGAAAGCCTCGCTGCAGTTAGTCTGGCTAGATGACAAGTTGGAAAACATTTTATCTGTTTCAGAAATGTATGGAAGCTCAATAACTTAAAACTTTTTACTATGATATCCTTGAGTTTTATTATAAGTAACCCTGCCTACCTACTCTAGTTAGCGGTTACTGATCTTTACGTAGTGACCATATTTATGAACCTGTGAACCGAACGTTCTTCTTACCCGCGACGCGACGCGACGTAAGGAGTACGTGCCACTAACTTATCTGGCTCTAGTGGTGGGTCCTCAGCACGTGTGGCACCACAATTGTAGCTACACACTTTCTCGAAAGCCTCACTCATTTCGTTTGGACGAGCTAGCACACCTGCACGCCAACACAGTTGCACAATCGTGTTAGGCGCGAGGCGCTATCGTGTTGGGTCGCACAATGCGCCTCGCACATAGCACTCCACTCCATTACCACACCACACAACACACTGTGTTCCCAAGACTGCCTCACTCAACTACGTTCAGAAACTGCCTCGCTGCCTCGCCTCAATTGTAGTACCATAGTGTGCTGGCTCAGTTGTAAAACTGAGCCCCTCGCACGATCCTCGTTTTCAAACAGTGTGGTACCCATGACTATCTGGCTCGGTGGAAAAGACAACGTTATATCAAAATTAGAAAAATACAATCTCTGTGGCGCAGTGGGCGAAGGCCCGCCTGAGACGCAGAAGGTTGCGGGTTCGATTCCCGCCGCAGGACAAATGTTCGTTTGAACTGCAAATATTTGTCTCGGGTCTGGGTGTTTTCTATCTATAATATGTTAATATTACAGCAAAAAAAATCAGTCATGTAGTTCTCATAATACAAGCTCTGCTTAGGCATTTTGGGGCTACATTATGCTGTGTGAAAAATGTCCAGCTTTATTACTTATTAATATTAAAATATGAAAAAAAAACGATGTAGGTACTATAACATCTGTACATGTACCTACTACTTATTACAATTTATTACCTATCTAGTGAATTTCGACTAGCATCATTATGTTAATTGGGTAATCAATTTCTTTCGGAAAATTTTACAACAGCAAAAATAAAAAAAAAAAATGAACGAATGTTTAAGAAAATATGGTGTTATCATTCATATTGTAAAAACGGGAATTTTCACGTACTGCACTATCGGTGAAGGCACCGACTAAGTTTCGACTCATTCCGAGAGTCTTCATCAGGGTGAGTGGTTGCGACTTTCTTCTTCCGCGTCGCGCCGTGCACTACTGTGTGTTATCATTTGTATTATTTATCTATGTTTTAGGATTTATAGCTTGCCACATCTAAGCTAGTATTACGGTATTTTTTGAAAAAATCGAATAAGTGTGTCGAAAAACGCAATTAGAGTGACAATAAACCCACGCGCACCTGTTCAGAGCTGACCGCAGACTGAGGGGCTGGTAGTGTGAGATCAGCGTTGTCGAACCACACCAACAAAATTTTAGATGATAGTTGCCGTTAACGACGTTGAATTAGCTATCATCTCTTGTTTCCCAGTATCAACTTTTAATAGTAACGCAGTATATTTGATTTTCTAAACAATGTTAGGGACAAATGTTTAGGAATGTCAATTAAGTTTTTTTTTAATTAGTAAAATGATGTACTTCATACGTAAGCTGTTTTCATAATTAAAAAACCATGTAAGTATTCAATGCATTCATACATATTTTTTGAGTAATATTATAAATTGTATCGTCACCTAAGCTTGGGGACACGTATTTTTAGTATGAAGATTGGTTATGTTCCGCTGCGTTGCCAAGATATATAAAGCTTGCTTTAAATTAAAAAAAGATTGCACTGTCTTGCTAATAAAATATATTTTTATCTGCTTGGGTTAAAAAAATAAAATAAAGATACGAAATACAGATTTTATTGTTATTTCTATGACAGGGGCACGAAAGGAGTGCCTTAAAAGTTGATTCACCCAATTATGCTGTTCTTACTTATAGTAAGCATTGCTTACTTTGTACCACTAGTTAGGTATATATTGCATGAGAGCGATTGCTACTACAGGTGGCTACAGCCACAGAGCCTTCTTGAATGCCTATGACATTTATAACTATTAGTCATAGTAGTCATAATGTCGGACATCCGTTTCATGCTATTCATATTTTTTTAGTACAAAAAAATGTACCTATATAAGTAGTATATCAGTCATGTAGTTCCCATAATAAAAGCTCTGCTTAGTTTGGGGCTAGATGATGCTGTGTGAAAATGTCCAGCCTTATTTATTATTATTATAATTAAGAAGTTGAATAGTTGAACATTTGGGAGATTTATCTACAATATGGAGCGCGTTCCTCACGGACCAATCTGTATGCACAACTAGTTGTGTCATCGGAACACCTGGCAACACAATTGAACACAATTTGGCACAACTGAATAATCCTTCTGGGCAGAACTGACTCGGATAGGTTAGTTTTTTTATGACCACCCAGAAGGGGTGATGTCTGGAACATTTCTATATAGGGAACACTTATAGCAAACCTTGTTCTGCCAAGTTGTGTCTAACGTAATTATATTTGGGATGGCACAACTAGTTGTGCATACTGCTGGTCCGTGAGGAACACCTGGATTATGATGGTTGAATAAAGAGTTAGCCATTTTTTAATTGTCAGCTTACAAGGTGTTACTTGGGGTAGAAATCTAGGGATATCACAAACTAGGTACCTACATAATGGAGTTGCTTGTTTTGTAGGTTCAGTATTAATATTTTATGTAAAAGAAAGGTAAGATGAGATAAAAACATTATGTCTAATGAAGCTTCCAATATGGCACCTAGTATCTATCTGATCAAAATGCCGCAAGTACGAAAAGCTGCAATAGATGATTGAAAACATGTCAGGGGGTTTTAAACCTTGTGCTAGTTGCCATTGACCTAAGGCTATATGACACCCAGTTCCACTGCTTCAAAATTAACCTACTATAGGTACTGGGTATTATCTACTTAGTAATTTGAGAAAAAAAAAATATGATTTAAAATTGTATGGTATTTGTAGGATGACTCCAATTTGATGAGCTAATGTATGCTAACCTGTAGACCCACTGATGGGTCAATCCATCAGTGGGTCTACAGGTAAATAAGTTGATTTTGCGAGAAATCCAGTGTTCCAAATTACCACTGATACAAATTCATTGTATGGTATTTGTAGGATGACTCCAATTTGATGAGCTAATGTATGCTAACCTGTAGACCCACTGATGGGTCAATCCATCAGTGGGTCTACAGGTAAATAAGTTGATTTTGCGAGAATTCCAGTGTTCCAAATTACCACTGATACAAATTCATTGTATGGTATTTGTAGGATGACTCCAATTTGATGAGCTAATGTATGCTAACCTGTAGACCCACTGATGGGTCAATCCATCAGTGGGTCTACAGGTAAATAAGTTGATTTTGCGAGAAATCCAGTGTTCCAAATTACCACTGATACAAATTCAACCTACTCAGGAAATAAGAAACTGCATAATATTTGAATTTAGCGCAACAGCCTAGACCCATTCCAACACAATTAAAACAATTGCAGAATTTTTAAAATTTATTTTGTCTTATAAACTATGTTTACGAGGCTTCCATTGCGGTGGCTGTTTCCTCCGTGTATTTTCCCTTGTCCTTGCCGAGGGCTGCCAACCTGCCCTTGGCTCTGCGGTCAAGGATTGATTTACGGTCCTTGTTCATCTTTAACTTGACGATCACGCACTGAAAAAGAAACAAGACTTTAATAACTGCTGATAGCTATATTTCTGATGATGTATGAAGGTGTATTCAGAGCCATGGAAGTGTCTCAGCATTAGCAATGTCCCTGTACCATTCAACCATAGGTCGAGACCACAGGCTTTGTGATACATAGGACAGAGTCTAAGTTGAATTTTATCATCATTTGAGTAATTTCTCCCTACAAACTATGGCGTTTTATACCAGGGTCCTTAGACAAAGACCTCACGCCTTGACAAATTTGTGTTGGCTATGGAACACTGCTTTTAGAGCTGGGGATTCCATATTGTGGTTTGCTTTCACTTGCTAGTACCATCCAACAAAATAATAAAACATAGAGGTTGATAGCAGAAGATTTTATATCAACCACAGTCATCATTGTATAGCCCCCATGCATCAAGCAGATCATGGGCTCGAGTCCCACTGTGGTATAACTATGAACTGCTTTCGACGTTATTCCTCATAAGGATTCTGTCAAATACCTTGGCTTTATGCTAGATAGACGCCTTACCTGGAGGGACCATGTTAAAACCGCACAAACTGGACATTCAGTTCAAAAGCTTACACTGGCTGCTCGGGCCTAAGTCCCGATGGTCACTACTTAACAAGCAGCTGGTATACAACATCATCCTCAAACCAGTGTGGACATACGGGCTACAGATATGGAGTACAACCAGTAAATCAAACCGGGCTATCATCCAAAGATGTCAAAACAAGATTATCTGCGTCCTGGCTTACTCACCATGGTTCACAACCAACAACGAGATCCATGAATACCTACAAGTCCCCACAGTAGATGAAGAAGAAATTAATGACAGAGGAAGACGATACTTAGCTCGCCTTAAATGCCACGCCCATCCGCTAGCAAGAGCGCTAGTCGAAAATCTAAGCGACACAAAGAATGTCTTGGATATACTGCATGAATAAAGGGAAGAATTCGCATAATTTTTGACATTTTGTATAATTATTGACATTTAATTTTATTTTGTTTACCTACTTATTCACCTGTTTCATTATTTAAATTGTATGTGTGTAATTTTTAAAATAATAGCTACCTGCAACGCCCTGACAGGGCCGATGTACCTACCAACCTACTAGGAGCTACACTAGACCTAAGCTTAACCATTGTATGTAGGACATTAAGCATGAATAAATGAAATATGAAAAATAAGAAAGACTAATGAGTCAGGATCCCAAGCGCCATTTATCCTTCCAATCCATCTGCTTATAATCCACCAACTGATTGCAGATTAAACAAGAACAAAAAAAAATATAGCTTATAATAAGTTTTATATACAACATACCTTTGAGGGGTGGATACCGACGTATGCACTTGCTCCATTTGCCTTTTCACGTTGAATCCTCTCAATGTAGATGACAAACTTTTTACGGTATACTTGCACAACCTTGCCAACCTGCTGGCCTTTGTAGTGTCCACGAACAACCTGAAAATCAGTTTAAGGATTACAATTCGGTTATAAAGTGTCACTTTGCTGTCTAAATTAATGGCTGGACATTCGCAACCATAATTATATTAGTTGAATCCAAATTTTATTTTCCTGCTACAAATTCTAGAGGAATTTGAAAAATCTTTTCCTTATACACTAAAAGGAATATAACAATACTAACTGGATGGTTATAAGATACTTTATTATTTTGCGTATCAATTGTATTTCAACTTTATAATTACCTACTGTAAACTTTTAATAATGTTGTACAGTGGAAGGTATTATCACTAAATAATAGTCTACCAGACAACCTTAGATGAAATGTTTGTTGATTGTCAGTCAGTAAGTCATGAAAGGATATAATAATATCAAAATTTTAGATCACAGTAGTGTTATTATTCACACAAGGATTCTCTGTGTTCAAATGGTTCGATGTGAGCAAGTAGATTGTATTTACATGATATTTAATGCTGGTCATTTTTCACACAGCATCATCTAGCCCCCAAAGTAAGCAAAGCTTATGTTATGGGAACTACACGACTGATATACTACATATTTTTTTTGTAAATACACATTATACATTGAAAATACCCAGACCTGAGACAAATATTTGCAAATTATACAAAAAATTGTCCCATGGCAGGAATCGAACCTGCAACCTTCTGCATCTCAGACAGGCCTTCACACACTGCACCACAGAGGTAATTTGTATGTTTATGAACTATAAAAATTCTAATTTGAATTTGAATTAATACTTTGAGATGTGATATTTATTTTAAGCATATGATTTCTCTGTTTCATAATCTCACTCTAACTTAGCAAGTCCTAATTTTAACCCTGTCCTTTTCCAACATTAACAAAAGACTTTTAGCGAGTAGTTTTGAAACAAAAACAAAGTCAAAGTCAAAATTAATTAATGCAATAAAATCACAAGGATTACTTTGAAACATCGGTTTTTATGTACTGCCTGTTCCTCTGCGACCAAGCCAGGAAAGAAAGGCAAGAAAACAAGGCTGGTTATTCTTTTTAATTATCCTTTTACAAAACAATAGGTTCGAGTTGGAGCATTTTCAATCCCAAGAGTTTTTATTATCTAAATAATCAGATATTTTATAGTATGCCTTTTTATAAAGTTTTCGTTTAATTATGTTTTTAAATTTGTTCATTGATAATTTTTGTAATCTCTTGGGAGTTTGTTATAAAAGCGTACACCATGCCCTTTAAATTATTTACTAACTTTATGGAGTCTACAAGTGGCAACAGCGAGTTTATCTTTATTTCTAGTATTAACATTGTGATTATCGCTTTTTTTCTTAAACAAATAAATATTTTTGTCAAACAGTGGGTAAGTGTAAAATTAGATCTGAAGTTGTCCATGGGGTTTATAAGTGTTAGCTTGTTTGATTTTTCACCCTACTCAATAATCAGTGACAAGGAAAGAAAAGTCGCAGTGGACCAAACCATCAGAGCCAATTTCTTAACCAGGGCACAGACTAGCAAGTGCATTCAGGACTTGCTAAAGAAAACCTTTAGTTCATCCTTAGTACAGATGCAATCATCCATGGTCTGTGAATGGTTTGGTATCATCATTTGGTTTTGATAGATAGCATTGAGACAAGGGGATAAGGATTTCCTAACAGGCATTATTAATAATAGTTTAGCAAAGCCATCAGAGCCAATTTTTTAACCAGGGCACGGACTAGCAAAAGCACCCAGGATTTACCAAAGAAAACCTTTAGTTCATCCCAAGCACAGGTGCAATCATCCATGGTCTGTGAATGGTTTGGTATCATCATTTGGTTTTGCCAAATGTAAACATAACCTAACAAGGGGAAAATAAGGATTTAATAATGGGGATTTACATTTATTATTAACAGTTTAGCAAAGCCATCAGAGCCAATTTCTTAACCAGGGCACGGACTAGCAAAAGCGCCCAGGATTTGCCAAAGAAAACCTTTAGTCCATCCCAAGCACAGGTGCAATCATCCATGGTCTGTGAATGGTTTGTTATCATCATTTGGGTTTGCCAATAATAAAAAAATGCTCTATTTTAGTGAAACTTACCTGAACCTCGTCGTCCTTGCGGATGGGCATCGATTTGACGTTGAACTTTTGTTTCAGCTCTTTGGAGAGAGGAGATGACATGAGAACTCGTCTGATGTGAGAAGGCGCGCTGAAATGGCGCTTCCTGTTTTTCCTCCTTGAGGACGTGACGAGTTTATTGTACTTCATTCTGTCACTCTTCACTGAAAAGCGAAAATAGCACGTTTTAATCACAGACTCCAATGTTTAGGTTACTGTTTCCTGCGTGCAAACTGTCAGTTTGCCGCGACTGAAATTCCGATCACTGACAATGAAATTGCATAAAATATACATCGTAGGCGAAACTGAATATTATCTTTAAATTAATTTGAACTGCTTTCGCTATATAAATCGATAAATAACACGGATTTTCACGGATTATTCAACGTACCCGAAGCGACACGGCAAAGAATCGAAATAAAAAGGAAATTTGTAAGAGTGTTGCCATGAATCGTTCACTTATTGCCCGATCTTTCAAAAGTTGGTTTATCAAACATGATTAAAAGCTTTGTTAAAAGAATGGCGAGTTAAAAACATTATTATATTAAATAACGTTACAAATAATTTAAATTTTGGTTTGGATTAGAAGCAATGAAATTAATTAATCTGTTACGAATAAAATAAATAAATTCATGTTGTGCCTATCGAAAGAGGAAAATTTAAAAAATGGCAATAATTGTATTCGCCGTCAAAATTACGTTTCTTTTGACGCAAATTATTGTCATCTCAAACAAATTCGATCACAGTAATCATTAAAATCAAAAGAGTTTGAGCCATTATGTATGTACACCAAAAGGTTGCACGAAAAATAATTTTATGTATAGTCCTACTCCTATAAGTCTCTACGATGTATACCTACTAGAGGGAAGATCTAGAAACCAGTAGTTAACGTAGTGGTTATTTACTGTATGCTAGAAACTGAAAAGAAGGTAAAGCTCGACCCCAGCGGTTTAGTTTATAATATCTGTGACCACAGACCCCAGAAATCTAGTATGTCTGGACTGGACTGTAGAGCAGTGTGTGCTTAACTCATATATTATGATATAGATTTATTATTCGCTAGTAGGTATATAACAAATCTATGGCTTAACTCCTGCATGAATAGGCGTATTAAAATATACATAACGCTCAGTTCGGGTTTCAGCCCAAGATTCAACTGAGTCAGCCTTTTAAACTTGAAGCATGCTATCAAGTATTAAACGGTCAGACAGACTCCAGTCTATGCCGGTTGTCTAGGCTTATATAGGGCTTTCGTTCTGGTCTCTTATGATCTATGGCAGAAACTAGAAGAAGCAGGGTTACCGACAGATCTGATATCGACCTTTTGGTTTTGGTACCTTATATTCAAGATGACGCCGATATGGAACAGGAACGCAGGCGGCAAGCCAAGGGTTTTGGACACTTAATCACTTATATCTACCTAGTTCGTTTGGCAAAAAAGTCTTGAAACGGAACTAAAATATTCTTTATACCACCACCAAGCACCATGCAAGACAGCTATTTATTTATAGCTGATTTGCAGAATTCAAGCGAGGTCTTGTCTACTTCAGTGTCGTACCGCTGGAGATTTAGCACACCACAGACGAATTTCGTAATGGTCGCCCGTCTACCGCAGTGAACAACAAAAACGTCGATGCTGTGCGCAATATGATCGAAACAGACAGACATGTAATTTAGGCTACCATGAGATTCGGGCACCTTAAGGTAAGTCGGATACAATCTATTCTAAAATATTTAACATACCCTACTGCAATACCAACACGGGCTTGCATTTACCTGTTGTGCAATTGTGTAACCAATACAATTTCATCAATAAACAAATCCCATCTATTGATATCTTTAGTGATAATATTGTAACCTACAAATGTAAAGTGCTGGAATATTTCCGGCATGAAACTAATGATTAGTTGTTTACCTAGTTTAAGATATAATTGTATATAAATATTATTCCTTAATGTTTGAATATTATATTTTATATAATGATAGTTAAAGTTTATACTTAAAAGATCTCATAATAATAATTTGTCAATGCTGTGTTCGCCAATAATTGGCCTAGGTTATCAGAACATAATCCTATCGTTAAGACAAACTATGTGTAGATACCTACCTAAGCTGTTGGCGTTCGTTATTTAAATAAATAAATAAACAATCATTTGGATGTAAAAAAGCTTTGCTCCCGATGGATCTCTCACAATTTGATTGAGGTTAAAAAAACGTACCGCGTCACTCATTGCAATGCCATGCTTACCTACGTAGATCCAAAGGGACATGAGTTATAGTAAGAGGTGACGTAATTTGGTGTGAGTTTTAGTAAGAGGTGACGAAACTTGGATTTATAGCTGCGATTCCAAAACAAAGCACCCATCGACCGTTTGGGTCTTTCAAGATGAGCTGAAGATGAGCAAAGTCGCGCGCGTAAAAAGTGCCACTAAGCGAATGATTACTTCTTCTTAAAATAAAACTGGACACGTGGCTGCTGTTGCTTTGGAGAATCGTCGTACAGTGAATAGTGATTGGTACACTACCATTTGTTTGGTGGAAGTTATTAATGAACTCCGTAAAAATAAACGTAAACGCCGCATCATCTTACACCATGACAATGCCTAAGAGCTGGCACTGTCAGACAGAATTTTTGAATGTCTCGACCTGGATGACAGATAGATGGCACCTGTGACTTCTATCTGGTTCCAAAAATTAAGCATCAAATACGCGGACGACGATTTTCATCACCAGAAGAGGCTGTCGAAGAGTATGAAAACATGTTTCCGAGGTCACATCAACGCCTCGCTCAATTTTTAAAAGGACTTAACTCGAAGTATTGTAGAATTTTATTTTTACCTACTTTACCTATTTTTAGTAGGTAGGTACATAGGTATATACCTATAGGTATTGTGTTTAATATTACCTACTAGGTACTTACCTAAGAATACTAAATAGGTGCCTACATTGACCGTACCTAGATGGATTGTTTATGTATTGTACGCCATTATTTTATAAAGAAACACGAATAAGATAAACAATATTTTCGTATTGACACGTGCTGAAAAGTGTGAAGGAATATGGGTATCGTGAAGAATTCGGGGCGGCACGTGCCCTACAATCATCGAACACAACCCCAAATAGTTTGAAGGCATGTAACTTCGATGGTGTTCTAAGAAAACGGCGATGATGAGCTTGCAACTTGGCACGTGGAATGTTAAAATATATCAAACGTGTGCATGTACCAAAAATAATTATTATTGGATGTTCCCCTGTCTAGCCTCTAGTTGGTATCCTCACGGCTCTGCGTACCTATTAAAACAAAACAATAACCATTTATTTCCGTTGTCCCTCAGCTTTCGGCCCCATCGGGAGACAACTGGAGTTTATTTTTCCTGTTGTCCCCGATTCACATATTTGCCATTTAGTTCGATATCAAAGATGGCGAACACGAAACACCCAACATACACATACCTACATACCCTACACAAGCATTCCCATTGTCGTGGGTATCAGAAACTACGAGTACAGTGGTACCACAACATGGAATAAATATCTACAGAACACGCAAACATTTTGTCCCACAGCGGGAATCGAACCTGCACCCCGACACAGTTAGCTGCTCGACCACCGCGCCACCGAGGTCGTTGAGGTTTGCCATTGGTGATGGTTCGTAGACAGTACCTTTGACGTGAAAATCAAAGCCGGATAAAGCCTATTTAAGCATATTTTGTAGTCTTCATTAATCTGTCAGTTATTTGTGTAGGTGCTCTACTATCAAGCCTCATGTGGGCCGAATGATCTTTGCTTACTACGTAGGTAGAAAAACAAGGCACGACCATTTAGTAACTTAAGGGCGATTTACGAGAAGCAAACGGTGTTTACGGTGGAAGCCGTATGACCTTGTGACCTCTGAGGCATTGGCATCGTCGACCGAACTCGGGAGATGAGCGAAGTGAGTCTTGCCTCGCACTTGCGCAGTGGCCGCCTGCCCGGGCTCCAGCCGCCAGTGAATGGAGGGCCGGGGGCCGACACGCACGCAGCGTCTGGGCCCGTAACCTGTTATGAGTGACTAATAGTGCACGGTGCGCTGATGATACGCGCGTGAGACCAGGATGGCCGCGCGCTCGCACGGGCCCGGCCGATACAGAAAATGCGTGCCGCCGTAGGTAAGATCAAGGTCGAAGTTCCGTTTGTGACGCGACGCCCTGCCTCACCCGTGTGTTATAACCCTCGAATCCCTAAACCTGGTGATGACATGTGTTCTTCAATGACAGGACAGTTCTCTCTCATGCCCTAACGGTTCTGAGGATGATTAACTTCTACGCGAGCTCGTCACATTTTGGCAGCACATTAGGTAAGTCCTCTAGCATTGAAACTAAATCATTATTCTGACTTGACTGACTTCAAATCAAGATATAGGATTATTAGACGTGTTACTCTCAAAACTCCGCACTTAAAGGTTTTTCTTTAAGCTCTCTATGGATTAATTCTGAGAACATGGCTTCCCCGTACTTTTCATTTCTAAGTTTGCCAACGCATTTTTGAAACAAAGCTTCAATTATCACGAGAAAGATTATGAAACAAGAAAAAATAATTTGAAGTTCACTTTTTTAATAACTTGCCTAATCAACTGAACGTGGATGAAAAAGAAAAGAAGATACTAGGCCAATAGACTCTAAGCCCAAGTCTAGTTATACGGCTAAACCAAGTTTAAAACAACATTCATGAATGAATGAATATTCATGAATGAGTAAAATGAATGAATTTTTGAAAACTAAGAAGCCGATGGAACATAAGCGTATAGAGCTTCTCTAAGGCGTAGGTACTGGTCTTTCACAATTGGTCACTAGGCACTTTTAAAGTTCTCCATATCTCAACCCCTACCCCTTAAATAGAATAATAAAATAGCAACTCATTTTTGCAGCCAAAAGAGATCACGAAAGTGGATTCGTTTTTCTACATTG
The DNA here is from genome assembly GCA_958496245.1 of Perizoma flavofasciatum. Taxonomy (NCBI): domain Eukaryota; kingdom Metazoa; phylum Arthropoda; class Insecta; order Lepidoptera; family Geometridae; genus Perizoma; species Perizoma flavofasciatum. Next base: position 12,295,491 of record OY292429.1, on the reverse strand, counting down.
CAAAATAAGTATCAATTGTCTCGTTAAGATAGTCATTTTGCTGGTATTAGGGCTGGTCACTGACCTAACGCATCCTGCGTTACCAAGTATAAACCAAGTGACCAAGAATATACCAGTGAATAAACGAACAAAGTAAATAGCCTGGAGTTCTCATATACAAAACCAAATACAAAGGTTTTTCATAATCGTAGGATCAGAAGAAAGCGTAGAATCAGTTTCCGCGGAAACTGATCAAACTGTACTTTACTTTGAATATCATAGGACCGGACTACGTATAGGACAGCATAGAACGCTCCCCCGATGGCTCGATGATATCTTACACCTAGATGTCATCGAGCTGCGTCTCAGGCGAGCCTTCGCGCAGTGGGCGAAGGCTAGTCTGAGACGTAGAAGGTTGCGGGTTCGATTCCCGCCGCGGGACAAATGTTTGTATGATCTACAAATATCTGTCTCTGGTCTGAGCGTTTTCTTTGTATAAAATGTATGTATTTACACAAAAAAATTATAATAAGTAGTATATCAGTCATGTAGTTCCCATAACACAAGCTTTGCTTACTTTGGGGCTAGATGATGCTGTTTGGAAAATGTCCTGAATGAATGAATGAAAATACTTTATTGTACACCTTAAGATATAAACAAAATAAACAGTAACACAATATGATAAAGGTACAACGGGCGGTCTTATCGCTTAAAAGCGATCTCTTCCAGACAACCAATGTTATGATTATTATTACCTACTCGATAACTTTATCAGCTTGCTTAAAGTTGTCCTTTGTTTAGTGTTACAAAAGGACAGGGCTAGAGTTATCGACCTGCTAAAGTTTGTGACTGATTATGAAGAAAGTCAAAGTTTTCGCGAAGACGGTGAATGGAGATAGTCTGAGATTGTTATGTCCAGCAGTTGACGCCTGCAGGCTCATAAATAAATAATGCTGGACATTTTCACACAGCATCATCTAGACCCAAAGTAAGCAGAGCTTGTGTTGTGGGAACTACAAGACTGTTATACTACATATATTATTATTTTTTGTAAATAAAATGATCCAAGACAAATATTTGCACGTCATTCAAACATTTGGCCGGTGATGAGATCCGAACCCGCAACCTGCCTCTCAGGCGGGCCTTCGCCCAATGATGATGAAATATCGTCGTAAGGATTCTCTAATGATTCTAAGAGTCCCAAAAACTCAGGAAAAGGTTGTAAAAGGTCGAACTGGATCGATTCGTCTCTGATTTCATTATCCGTCATTATATGAGCCAGGTCTAATTAGCCCTTTTTGATTTTGATTCTGTTTACGGAAAACATTGATCAGAGGGGCCACAGATTGAGAAAAAAATCTCCATATTTGCTAATTTGGAATTTGTGCCTTCGAAAACAAAATAAACAAAGATGGCATTTTGTCAATTTCATCAAAGTTTCAGAATTGAAGAAGCGATGACGAAGTGAAAGTTTGTGAAGATGGGTGTTTGTTACTCTTTCACGCAAAAACTACTGAAGGGTTTTGATGAAACTTCACAGTAATATAGCTTATACATCAGAATAACATATAGGCTACTTTTATCCGGGTACCACGCGGGCGAAGTCGTGGGATGAAGCTAATCGTACCTATTTTCGGAAGTCTTTAGTAAAATAATTTAATTAATCTGTAATGATCTGGATCACTTGACCTATCTATAGATCGTTCAACGACCTTTAGAAAGCTAGCTGTGTCATCTGTATTTTCACAGATGAAACAGCATGATAAACTAAGCAGAGCATTTATTTATCATGTATACTTGTACATGATAAATAAATGCTCTGCTTAGTTTGGGGCTAGATGATGCTGTGTGACAATGTTCAGTATATTTTTAAATAATTTATGTAGTAAATAAATGTTTCAAGACGGTATTTATTTTCAGTGATCAATCTCGTTTCAATCAAGTTCGAGCGATTGCAAGTTTCTAGTCATTTCTAATCACGCTGCTCGACCAAACGTGGTTTTCATTCATGGAATCTCTCCATTTCGAAATTACTTCTAATTTTTTTTTTTCTGAAAATGTTTGTGAGGCAGCGGTACATTATAAGGGCCTAGTGGTACCCCGACATCCGATCCAGAGATCGTGGGTTTGAACCCGGTCGTGCATCAATGTATTTTCCCCTCGAAAATACTAATTAAAAAAAAAACTTTTAGATGTCTCCTTTTACGTAAATTCTGCATTAATTTTATCTATGCTTATAATATTACTCTGCTCTTGACATATATAAATGAGATGTAACATTTCGGAGTTAATTCTAATTCTTTTGAGCGGATCAAAGGGCTTCGCCGTGGTAGAAAATTGGGTTCCGTACAGGGACTGTACAACCCGAGGGGTTTTTTATTTTGTTTTAATCATGGTTAAAATTTATTTTTATGAAACACTAGCTATGCCGCCGCCGCCCTCGGCCCCAACCCACCGCGTCGCATCGCCCGCCGTGCTATTACTTCGTTTTCGCTTAGTGTTATTTCGGCTCGGCCCCTAAGTATAGTATCGTGATGTTTAATAGCCTTCCTCAAGCATTATCCCAATGCTTGAGGAAGGCAAATGAAAATATTTTTTCAAAACAGTTTGATCGTTTAAGCAAACTCCTCAAAAATGTTATCAAGGTGGTTCTTAGAGTATAATAATATCAGTCTTCGAATTGGCATAATGAAAATAAAATTAAATTGAGGGGCGATTAAGAAAAATAAAGCATACATACTTAAGAAAACACAACTTAACTATCTATTATAGGTCTGACAAATCCGACATAATAATTTACACTTTTTCTGAACGAGCCGGGAGAGGTTGCGAAGAATTAAACGCTTGATAGTTTCATTATTATGTGCAAGGGTTCGCCCTCACCAGCTTTCGTTTTACAAGGAGTAGGTGTGATAAAGTAACGTTTGCGAGTATCTCGGATATAACAACGATATTGTATTTAATCATAAATAATAAATGAATGTATGTATATTTTTCGCTTAAAAAGTTAGCTAAAGTCAAATTTATGATGGCAGATATTGAAAAGCAAGAGTTGGGGGCCGACCCATCTGTATCGCATACACTTTCAATTATGCACATTTTCTCATGCAACCTCTTAATGATGGCTTCGGCCCCAGTAAATCCTCACAAAGGACCATAATAAGTTTGAGACATTGAATACATTGTGTGAAATAATCCTACTACTATAATAAACGTGAAAGTTTTTTAGGATTAATGCTTGTTACTCTTTCACGCAAAAACTATTGAACGGATTTTGATGAAACTTTACAGTAATATAGTTTATACATCAGAATAATAGATAGGCTACTTTTTATCCGCATATCACGCGGGCGAAACCGTGGGCAGAGGCTAGTTTTACTACTATTTTAAACGTGAAAGTTTGTGATGGTGGATGTTTGTTACTCTTTCACGCAAAAACTACTGAACGGATTTTGATGAAACTGTACAGTAATATAGCTTATACATAAGAATAACACATAGGCTACTTTTTATCCGGGTACAACGCGGGCGAAGCCGTGGGCAGAGGCTAGTACTTTATAATTAACAGCCAACAGAGACATATACATAGCCCTGCCCCACACTATAATTCTCTATGTCTTGGATATCAGGAATTACGAGTACCGTGGTACCAGAAAACCCAAACCCGAAATAAATATCTGCGGAACATGCTAACATTTGTCCCGCAACGAGAATCGAACCCTAATAAAAACACCTACTTCGACCTTTCTGTGTAAAATGTGTGTCAAATAAATGCATTTTCTTTGTGGTTGTTACTTTGCGGAGATCTCTTAGTTTTAAGTGAAAACAATATGTTCTCATTTTGTTACTGAAATGATGTCCACACAAACAATATACAAAAGTTATTGAAATGGTTATAAACTTTATATTTAATTTGATTGGGATTTAGAAAGAAGTCGCATGAATATAGATAGGAGGTGTAAGGGGTGGATTCCCCATTTCATCGGTACGACTCGTAAAGCTAACTTTACTTCATTCCTAAGAATGAAATAGTTTCCGAGAAATTATGTTTTGAAATTTTGTAGGTACGGAAAAATTCAAAGAAAATTTTGCACTTTAAAGCTTCATATTTCGCAAACGGATCCCTGAATCGAAAAATGGTTTACACATACCTGCAATATTTTTGAACGAACTATCCAACGATATCCACACCAAGGGATGGATGTTAAAAAAAAGAATCCCCACTTTACGTGTAGGGTTGGTATCCCCTATACTAGAAGAAATCTCTTCAGCGATAAGACCGCCCATTGTGCATTTCTTTTGTTTTTTGTTCTTTTATTATGTTTCTGTGTTTTGTATAGTAAAATGGTGTTATGTACAAGAGTTTACATATCTACCTACATACATAAAAAAAAAAATATATTTTATTTTTAACTTTGTCGGCTTGATTGATATGGCAAAAGCTAAATCAATCAATACTCAATACTCAATACATTTATTGCTTTCACATGGTAGGTACATAGATGGTGTTTATAGGTAGGTATCTCACATGAACCCTGTCTAAGGGTATAGCAATAGATAGGTAGGCAGGCAGAAGTTTTGTGTAAACAAAAAACTAGTAGGTACGATAAAATAAAGTTAAGGTAAGCAAAGTATCAAGGTATGTAGCATTTAGAATAACATAATTAAAATAAATAAAATAAAATAAATAATGCTGGACATTTTCACACAGCATCATCTAACCCCAAACTAAGCCGAGCTTGTATTATGGGAACTACATGACTGATATACTACTTATATATATTTTTTTTGTAAATACATACGTAATATACATAGAAAACACCCAGACAAATATTTGCAGATACAAACATTTGTCCCGTGGCGGGAATTGAACCCGCAACCTTCTGCGTCCCAGGCGGACCTTCGCCCACTGCGCCACAGAGGTCGTCATAAACTCATGTGGTATAATTAAGTAGGATAAGTCATTTTTCTTTTGTTATAATTTTCATTAGTCAAAATAGGTAATTACGTCACTTTTTTGTTAGCTTCCTAGTCTAAATAATCGTTAATGTCATAGAAGCATTCGTTAATTAAAAATGATTTTAGTTGTTTAATGAAAAGCGAATCTTTTTGTAATTCTGTGATTTGTTTTGGGAGTTTGTTGTAGATTTTAATTGACATTATGTATGGCCCATCGCTGTGCAATTTTAGATGTGACCTTGGTTGTATGATTTTGTTTCTACCTGGCCTAAGTGCGTATCTTCGAGGAAGATCATCAAGTTTCGTGTACAAATTGGGATATTTTCTGACAAATTAACATATTTCTAGAATGTAGATTGACGGTAACGTCAAGATCTTTAGATTTATAAAATGGGGTTTGCAAGTATCTCTTTTTTATGTTTGCTATAATACGCACACATTTCTTTTGTAAAATAAACAGGTCTTGTACGTCTACACTATTCCCCCATAGGGCTATGCTTCGTGAAAGATGTGAGTACACATAGGCGTAATAAGCCGATAAATTGCTTGTCAGATCAGTTGTCTTTTTTAATTCGCGCAACGCTTACGTAAAACTTGATAATTTAGATTTTTGTTTTTGTTAATCAATCAATCTATCATCGCTAAAGCTATGTAAAAAATAAACTTTCTAAGCAGTAGGAAGCTCTGAGCTAGGCGGCGGACAGACAGATAGACGGACGGACACAGACATGGCAAAACTATAAGGGTTCCTTGACCTGTTTTAAGGCGGAATTTTTTAGAATTTCTTGGGCAATTTTTTTAAATAATAAAAACTTAAAAATCTTTGCGTACGCGCCACTTAATAACTTATACATATAGATTATTTGTCATTAATTTTACTTTACGTTTTTTTCATAATATCCACTTTAAAACCATCTTCCGTCTCTTGCTACTCGACAATACAAAATTTGTGTTCATTTTATGCCTTTGCGTGCGTTCGTTATAGACCCTCGTACTGCTGACCCCACAGATTATGAAGTACAACCCAATGTTATGTGTAATCATTCAGCTTGACCCAAAATGTTTCTAATGGATTCTTCGCTCTACCCCTTTTTACGAAAACCTATGTTGCGAGCATATCATTTTTAAATTGTCATCTTCATCGTAAGACCACTTTGAATGTCCTCAAGGTTTTTATACAAAGGTTCTCTACCTGCCCTGAATTTCAAAACTTACGCGGAATCAAATTAAAATAAATAAATAATGCTGGATATTTTTCACACAGCATCATCTAGCCTCAAACTAAGCAGAGCTTGTATTATGGGAACTACATGACTGATATTCTTCATATATGTGCATTTTTGTGAAAAATAGGTGCATTTATGTGAAAAGCGCGCGTAATTCTTTAATTTGAAGAACTATTCCATAATTTCATTTTCAAAAAGAAATTTAGAATTTGCTTGGAACCTTGTTTAATTTAATTTGTTTTTTTTTACTTTGTGATGCCTTAATCGAATTATGAACCACCATTTTGGTTCATAATTAGCCATGAAAAAAGTGAATGTGCCAAAAAGAAAAAAAAACAAGAAACAAGGCTATCTATCAGTCTATCTATCAAATTGAGAAACAAATTCAATTAGTTTCAAATTCAGAAACAAATTGAGGGTATTCCGAGGCGCTTCGTTTGCCAAAAATAAAACTTATCTGTTATCTTCTTCTTCGCACTCTGTTGTCATAGTTTTTTACATCACGTAATTTTCGTAAGTCCGAGGTAAGAAACGCCACATTATATGGAAATCATTATTACAATAAAAACAGAAACATTTAGTAGCTAGGTACATATACACATTGAGTTGAAACTCGTTCTGCTTGCTCTCAATAGGTGGTGGCTGAAAATCAGTGTTTTTGCTTCTAAAGCAAAATATCACGCTGAGCCAAGGCCTTTTTGACGTACTATAGACATTATACCTAGATTTTAATTATATAATTGAAAATAGTTAACTGTATTTTATTATTGTTTATTTTTACTACTGTATAATTTTTGTATTTTGTATGTTTGTTTCTGAAGTTTAAATAAAGTCTTTTATCTATCTATCTATCTATCTATCAAATCAAATCAAATATTTTATTTGAAGAAAAATGATTGTAAATGAAATGGAATGAAATGAAATGAAATGAAATGAAATGAAATGAAATGAAATGAAATGAAATGAAATGAAATGAAATGAAATGAAATGAAATGAAATGTTTATTTGCGAGAAATATGGTTACAAAGATCTTATATTAAGGAGTTATAGTTTCACATATTTCACCAAACATATTGGCATGCAAATGTTTATCTTAGTTAAAACTAACATCAATTTAATTTCATTATAATTTTAATTTACATTGTTAGATCAAATTCATAACATGTCATGTACAGACCACTTACGAATAACAACTAAAAACTTATAGGTAGGTACCTAAAACAAAACTATCTATCTACCTATTTATCTATCTATCGATTATCACACACAAAAATGACGACACCGTCACGGAATGCAGCCACTCAAATGTTTGCAGATATGGTAGATATGGTTTCTGATACCTACGACAGGGTATCTTAGTGATATGTGACTTGGCTGTTTATTTATTTACTCGTAGTCTCAATGCCTCTCGTTTGTCGCTACTGCTTTGCAGGAGTATATTACTCTGGAGGTCTGCTTAAAATTTCATGAGATCTTGCTTTGACGACCTGTTTTAATGTTTATTAGGAGCTTGACCCGTTTACGAGTTTTTTAATAGCAGAACGGAAGTTTACGATAACATAAGACGAAATGAGATGATTTGTTTGAAAAGGTTTATTGTTTTATGGAAGTTTAAGGTGGCTTTCTGTAACGCGGCAACAGGTTTCAATCGTGATGATTATGGAAAAGGTTTTATTTATGGACATAAAGCATACTCTCCATTGTACCGTTAATTTTGTATGTTATTTATTACGCAACTTGAACATAAGGTTGCGTTAAAATAAAACTCCACTTGTGCGATCTAGACATTTCGATGTGTATCGTGTATTATAATGCTGGACATTTTTCACACAGCATCATCTAGCCCCAAAGTAAGCAGAGCTTGTGTTATGTGAACTACATGACTGATATACTAACTATATACATTTTTTTTTGTAAATACATACATATAATACATAGAAAACACCCAGACCCGAAACAAATGACTGCAGATCATACAAACATTTGTCCCGCAGCGGGAATCGAACCCGCAACCTTCTACGTCTCAGGCGGACCTTCGCCCACTGCGCCACAGAGGTTGTCAGCTTATATATTATATGTAGTAGCCTCTGCCTCCGGCTTTGCCCACCCGGATAAAAAGTAGCTCATATGTAATTCTGATGTATAAGCTATATTACTGTACAGTTTCATCAAAATCCGTTCAGTAATTTTTACGTGAAATAGTAACAAACGTCTATCCATCCTCACAAACTTTCACATTTATAATAACAGTAGGATATTGCGTTTATTCGCATTATATGTGGTAAGTACACAAAATAAGACCTATTTTCTAAAATTTCTTCCAGTCCGTTACATCCAACGGATGTCTGGTAGATCGCTATTTAGCGATAAGACCGCCCATTGTACAACATTGTCAAAGTTTGTAGTACTTAACTAAGCTGATGTGTTATTTATCTATCCATCTATATATCTATGTGGTAGCTCGTTTGTATATCAGTAGTTCGTTGCTTTTCGTTAATGTGACGATTTTAACGTCATATGATTGAGCTCAATAATATGGCGAGAGATGTCGCTGCATCTCATTTGTATTGCATATATTAGTGAATATGTAATAAGTACTTTTAATTAATTTAAATGAAACTGAATGAAGGATCATCAAAAAAATAAACAAGCTGAGTTTGTTGCCTGATTCTTCTAAGCTTGATCGCGCGCGAGGAATCGGCGTTAATTCACTTTTAAATTTTAAATTCACTTAGTTTTTAAGTTGACGTTTCTATTGATCCTTAAAGAAAGAAGAAAGAAAATCTATTTATTCTTCCCCAAACAATACGAAAGTCAAACAAAAATAATAATAAACACAAAACAGATTCTTAACATATAATAGCAAATCGAAACGAAAAACAGACACACTAAGTACGTCATTTTGTGTTGCGTGGTGGTTAGGGTGTTCCGGGAGATGATATCCAAACCGGAGATGATGAAGCTGTGGTTACCCAACGAGTACTTAGGGCGATGCAGGTGGCCGCCTCTGTTCGCAGGAAGGACTAACCTGCTGAACAAGGCGCCACTGACGCCCACCATACAAGCACTAAATCTGGTAACGGTAACCATTGACGTATTCCGCTGTTCACGGAGCGAGTTCGCAAGAGCTATATTCAATCTGTGCTATTGTTAATAATTTATTTTTATAATGACTACTCTATTGAATTAGGCCATACCTGTAAGAATAGGTATAACGTTTTGAATAAATACACATACAAAAATAGGTCTCCATCTCAGCATTATGCTACGCCAGAACCTAGCTGGGTCCGGTGCAGCGCTGGTTTTCAGATCCTTGGGATTTCAATGAATAAAAACCTATTGTGTTGAATTTATTTGACCCAAACCCATTCTGAAATCACAGTGCTTGTCTGTTTTAATAGTTCTGAGAATCTGATCATATATTTATTATGTGCCTAGCTTCCTTTTAACTTCTTTGACTGTGTACAGTGAAGTTCCTACTGAGAAAGTATGAGAATAAAAAAGCTTTCTCGTCAGCAGTTATAACTCACAGTGGCCTGTAATTTAATTATTAGCGAGATTCGTTTAGCTCGTCTCTATCTAGCGGCGTTTACTGCTCGTTTTGTGGTAACTCGTTTTTTATGCAACCGAGCCGGGTAATCGGGTAATGGCTTGGAATTGGAACGCACTTGCAAATAAGATTCGATTTAACTCATAAATAAGACCCGGCAAATGCTTATTTATTAGTCATCATCATATAATAGAATAAGAATAGGGCAGAAGGTTGCGGGGTCGTTTCCCGCCGCGGGACAAATGTTTGTATGGTCTGCAAATATTTGTCTCGGGTCTGGGTGTCTGGGTGGTGTACAATATGTATATATTTACAAAATGAAATGTATACAGGGTGTCCCGGAATGTGTATATAATGCCGAAAGGAGGTCATTGACACCGTGGTGGGGAACATTGTTTGTTCTATGACTGTTATATTTTTTATTCATGAAATGACCATCAAAGTTTCCGTCCTACCTGCTCTTAGCATATCCCTAAAATCAACAAAACAGCGAAGTCAATGACGTCACACGAGGTCATTGACCTCGTGTGACGTCACACTCAAAAGTCAACTAAACAGCTGTTTAGTTAAGATGGAACGAGCAGGTAGGATGGAAACGCAATCAAAAAATACAGCTATTTATCTATACTAATATAGTAATTAATAAACAATTTGCTTGTTTGTTTGTACCGAAAAGGCTCCGAAACTACTGGACCGATTTAACTATTTTTTCACCAATAGAAAGCTAAATTATCAGGAAGTAACATAGGCTATAATTTATTTTAAAAAATAGAGATCCTTAAAAAAATTGCAATAATGTAACCCAAGTACATACATTTATTGGTATAAAACAAATGTATGTACTTGGTTTTGGTGTATAAAACAGCAATGAAAACGGTCTTAATACATGTAGCAATATTAATTTCCATTCAGTTAATAACTCATTGGTTATGAAATCCATTTCACGTAATCGGAAGTTCGTGAAATTCATTTTATGTTGCTACGGGCGTAACCGCGCTACGGCCGCGTAGCAGTTCCGTAGCATTCATTTTTGCCAACAACGATCGAAGCCTGTTACGTAAACCTCAAATAAATAATCAGCCAACAGACATACACATTACTAATTTCTTCCCACGGCTTGGCCCGCGTGGTACCCGGATAGAAAGTAGCCTATGTGTTATTCTGATGTATATATTACTGTAAAGTTTCATCAAAATCCGTTCAGTAGTTTTTGCGTGAAAGAGTAACAAACATCCATCCTCACAAAACTTTCGCGCTTATAATAGTAGTAGGATAGTCCTGAACCCACACTAGAATTCCCTGTATCGTTGGTATCAGAAACTACGAGTACCGCGGTACCACAACACCCAGACCCGGTACAAATATCTGCAGAGCATGGAATTTGTCCTGCAGTGGAAATCGAGCCAGCACCTCTTGCGTCACAGCTGGTTACTTGTCCGCCACGCCAGCAGTCGTCAAATTTCTACATATCGAGTTAAACTTATATGCGTTTGTCGTAAAATCAGCTGTTTTCAGTAAAAACAAATAACTCATAAGACCTACTTAAACAGCAGCAACCAAAAACGTAATATTACTATATGTACAAGTACAAATATGATGGGCGTTCTTATCACTTAAAAGCGATCTCTTCCAGAGAACCTTGGGATGGAGTGGAATCTATCTATTTATTGTAAGAATCGAAGTCAAAATCAAAATTCATTTATTCATTAAAATCACAAGGAATCACTTTGAAACGTCAAATTTTACTGCCTATTCCTCCGCGATCAAGCCAGGAAAGAAAGGCAAGAAACCAAGGCTGGTAATTTTAATGGTTAACAAGGTTAGTTTATAAGTTCGTATGTTAATTGATTTTTAAATTCTGGTGTATGCGATAAAGAGTTATTTTTATATCTATCTATACTTTATCTCGACTGATTCGGCCGAGGCTTTCAATAGGCGCAAATATAAGAAGTCTCGACAGAGCTTACTTATTTAAGCGTTTTGGGGTTGAGACTCTGGGTCCATGCAGCGGCCGCGGAAGTGGGGGGCAGAGGGGCAAAATGCCCCCCCCCCTAAAGCCACATAGGTACCCGCCTATCAATCCAGTGCTGGAGATTGAAGGGGTGACAAAAGAAATTTGCCCCCCCCGTCACGGAGTACTTCCGCGGTTCCTATGGGGAACCTTTGCGTTTTGAAAATTCTTTCAGGGCTGGTCCTTCGACCATCACGCGTTGCTTCCAACGAGCTCCAAGCTTCCAAGAGACCTGGCTCTTAACTGGGTCATTGCCATTCAGCGTGGCAATGCGGCCAGCATTTTGGAAACGCTTCCGTCTGGTAGTGATCTGGAGCAATTGAGCTATCTATAGATAGTTTGCTGTTTTATTTTTGTATATCTGCCCACTTCGCCCGCGTGGTACCCTGATAAAAAGTATGTGTTCTCCTGATGTATAAGCTATATTACTGTAAAGTTTCATCAAAATCCGTTCAGTAGTTTTTGCGTGAAAGAGTAACAAACATCCATCCTCACAAACTTTCGCGTTAATAATATTATAGTAGGATAGAATGAATAAATGTATTATTCTTTAGGTAATAGAAAACGGAGTTGAACGCGAGTTATACGCTAAACTTTGTACATCAGTAGGTAGTGTCACGGCTATAAAAATACGCGTAAAGGGTCTCAAATACCAGCCCGCATTTAATATAGCCTCCTATAAATGTGACGGGGCCGGTGAAGCTTGCGTGCAGGCAGGTGTTATCTAGGGCGAGCTGACGTCAGTCCTCTGTAGCGGAGGCAAATAACCTGGATACCACGATAATACCACACCCAGGTATTAATTCGTACTTCGTGCCACTGATTTTATTGCTTTGGGGCTAGATTATGCTGTGCGAAAATGTCCATCATTTAAAAAATAATATTTTTCATTCTGTGTCAGCGCCTGACCAGACCAATTGATTTATCGAAGTTTCTTCCTGCACTAGAAAAATGCTTACATGAAAGTTAAGGTCGAAAGTTAAGGTATCATATCAAAGTGTTAACCCATCTTTAAGGGAGATCATACGATCTTATAACATCCCAATCTAAATTGCTAAGTTGGTATACAGCAGCGTCGCTCTACCCGCGACGCTCATACAGCATGAGTCCCGATTACACTATGCCACGAAGGTCGAACAGATAGTGGAATATGAGAAGATGAAAACCAACTTCCAAATAAGATTGGGACAGTTGGAGTCACGCCACAACACTTTGAAATCTTTTGTGTGTCGTATCCTTCCCATCTTTCGACCTTCATGAGTGAGAAATTTTGGCCGAAAAATGTGTTGTTTCGTCGTTTTCGCGGGCGACTACTGGACACAGCGCAATTGCGTAACACGTTGCAGACTCTACATGTTAACAAGTAGATAGTATTATAATAATTATGTATGTTAGTCTCTAAAGCATTTATATTATCTATTCAATATATATACATATATATATTGAATAGATTCAGTGCTCAAAGATATTGAACTACATTGGTCCTAAAAACATGTAACGGAAAGAGCCGTTAGGTATGGCAACGGATTTTGCAACGGTCTTTAGATAGATGGGCTGTCTCATATGTATTTGTAGTATTTACTTACTTATAGGTACATAGTGGTATAAATAATTGTATTTTAAAATCATGCACAGGAAAAAATGTTTACCACAATGTTCAATTACAGGATCTTAATGATAAAACGGAAAACCTCAAACTTCTCAAATGATTTATATTTTAATAAAAAAAAATATGAAAGATTGGTTTGTATACACCTACGAGTATTTGGTTAGCTGTTTATTTATCTGTTACTAGCTTCGCCCACGTGGTACCCGGACAAAAAGTAGCCTTTGTTTTATTCTGATGTATAAACTTAATTACTGTAAAGTTTAATTAAAATCCGTTCAGTAGTTTTTGCGTGAAAGAGTAACATTCCATCGTTACAAACTATTGCGTTTATAATATTAGTAGTATATGATAATCATAGATTCTAAATTGTTGTCAATAGTATCTGTCAAAAAATGCTGGTGTCAAAATCACGGGCAATTTGGGAAGCTTGATGAAAATTCGGAAACACGTGCCATGGTCTGAATTGTTTCAAGTAGGTCAGACCTGCTGATATTTGCTTTGCACGTGCGTGTAACTTTGTAAATACTTTGTTACTTGGGAGGGTCAAAGTTGGAGAATTTTATTGTTGTGAGAGTATTTTACCTTAGATTATTATTATACTTAAGTACCTATTGTTAATTTTGAAAATGGTACGTCAACGTTTTGCTTAAGACCTGTATAATTTAGCTTTAGGAAGTGATAACAGACACCCGCATGCGAATATAGATGTCCAAATTCGGACCACTAAAATACAACTCAAAAATTTAATTATTGTTGTGGTCTAAGTTGGTTATTATATATTCCTATATGTAATAAATATAAATAATAAATAAATAATGCTGGACATTTTCACACAGCATCATCTAGCCCCAAACTAAGCAGAGCTTGTATTATGGGAACTACATGACTGATATACTACTTATATACATTTTTTTTGTAAATACATACATATTATACATAGAAAACACCCAGACTCGAGACAAATATTTGCAGATACAAACATTTGTCCCGTGGCAGGAATTGAAGTAATATAAACATACATAGATGGCGCTGTATTGAAAAGTTAAAATAAAAGAAAAGGAGTCTGTCAAAAATTTAACTTCGTATTTAATATTCCATGACATAATTTACATCGTCTAGTGAATGGCATTGGACTAACTGAACCACAGATAAAAAATAAAACCTCAATGTTTTTATTGCATAAACTTTTCTAGTGTTCAAGATAAGATTTAAAACTCTAAATCGACGTCCTCAGAGGCGCGGTGAGTAACAGCGAAACGCGAGGTGCGGGTTTGGTTCCCGCTTCGGGACAAATCTTTGCATATTATGGAGGTATTTGTTTCGAGTCTGGGTGTTGTGGTACCAAGTACTTTTAGTTCCTGATTCACACAATATAGGGAATTCTACGGTCAGGACTATGTAGGTATGTGACTGTTTGGTATTTATTGTTTAATCACATCAGCAGAAAAAAATGGTTTTTAAATGTACATTTTAGGAGTGCACAAATTGCAAAAAATATCCGAACGCAGTTCCGGTAAGTGAGGCTTGACTTTAGGATCGTTATAAATTTTATTACAGCTGTTTTATAGACAGTAAAGGTGGTTCGTAAAAATAACAAAATTACTTGGATAGAATCGTGGTGTTAATACCGGCTTTATTGAGTTTTAAAGGTGTTCTGAGCAAGAGATGGAACGTGACTTCGGTCATAGACAAACTACTTTAGCTAATAAAGAATGATTCGAACAGCATTCTTGGGGTACCTTATTCATCATAAGTTCAAAACGGTATTATTTTTGATTGATAAAAGTTTTAGTAACCTTCAATATTTAACTTTATTACTTATATTTCCTTATTTACTTTGTTGTTCCATAACTTTGATTGGAACTCTCAATCCTTTGTAACGGAGGAGGACGTTGGTGTCTGCGACACAGTTTTTATACTTCTGCAGACATAATCGTTTTTCAATAGTATTCGTATGCCATCGTTTCTGTTCCTCATTAAATATATTTGAATATTTGAATTTGAATATTTGAAATAGTTAAACAGAAAACTTTAGTTTTTTTTCAGTAAGACAGATTTTAGTGAATTTTACGCACAACAAAAACTTGGATTGGATAATTGGATTAAAAGAAAAACATAATCAAAGTTTAGCTTTCGTGCGGTCCAATCTTTTACAAATTCAATTTTATAGCTACGTATGACCAGCACTCTCGCTGAATTACGTTTGTAATGAAAAAAGAGTCATGTGCCATCTGAAAACCCCAGTAGAGGGCTTTCAACTTGAAAAACAGAGCTCATAAAACTTAACTCCATTAAAAACAGAGATAGGACAGTGCTCTAATTTCAATCAGTTCCGGGTCTAGTCGTAAAGTTCGATTTCCGCCATTTACGACCACAGATAATTTACGAGGCCAGCCATATTGCTTTTGCTGACACAAAATGGTGGGTATTTATTAGTTATTGTATGCCTGAATCTTATACAACGTTAATTACTTAGTGCAAGGTTCTGGATAATTATGGATAATAATTAAAAAGGTTTGCAAGAAATCGATTTGGCTTAGATTATGTATAAGGGTACGATTAATAAATTATCCTTGTGATTTCAAAGAAGTATCTAGTTAGATATGAAGATATGTGAGTATTTTGTTGAACCTGGTATTTTTAATGCAGAAAATTTACCAAATTCTTTCGCTTTTCGTATCATAAACACCCTACAGTATGTAACAAATAATACAAAAAGCTTCTTAAAATAAAATAAAATAAAAGGGCATTTATTTACTTACACTTAAACAAACATATCTAGCCTAAGTACAACATAATAAGTAGGTATTTAAAACAGTAGGTATAGTGAGAAGGTATGTCTGTATGTAAGTAAAAAGGTGGAGGACTCAGCCACGCTGTTTTTCAGGCTCGCCTACTGATGTAGCTGCTGACGTCACAGCTACCACTAAAAATATATAATTGGTATGACTTAAACAATCTAACCTAACCACTCATAGAAGTACAGTCCCTAAGTAGATATTTTATATGTAGGTACCTAGGTATGTTAGGAAATTATAAGCACATAATCACAAAATACATGAGTAGATAATGTCTACTCATGATAATATCAGAATATAGTACTTCGCCCTCTAATATCGTAATAGCTAATGCATATGGTTTTAAACAGATTTTTACTCCACTGAGTATACGTAATCAAAGAGCCGCTGCTCGTAAAAGAAAATTATGCGATCAACAAGCTTCACCATAGCCAAACTGTGTTTGAAAAAAAAACAAGTGATTAATTTCATGTTTTTTGTTTTTAAACTCACATTAATGTTGCGCTAAGCAAAGATCATTATGACTTTTCAAGTAGGTAATGAGGCTTGAGTCCAGTTTTTTTTGTAATAATAGCTTTTGTGAGTCTTTTTGTAAATCTACCTATCTGAGCTCTGCATGAAACCTTCACGGTTTCATAATGCGTGTTTAACACGGTTTCGTAATACGAGTAACGTATCAAAACTGGTACCATAACTTACCATAAACATACCATACCTAGATTTAACTGGACAGACTACGAGGATTCAGAAGATTCGCATTCAGGATTGTTCATCTACAGGTATTAAAACTAACATTTACATATTAGAAATCAAAAAACAAGACGTGTTCTTAAAATAAATAATATATACCGTTTGGACGAGAAAATTCTAAACTTATTTTCAACATTGAACAAAAAAGCTAATTTCATTAAGCTGTGATGTAGCTTGATTTTTTGTCACGATTGCTAAAGAGAGTTGACGGCACGGCCGCCATTTGTAATTTTCTAGAGTGCGCGGGAAAATATACCTCTTGAAAAGATAAGTAATCTGTTTCCTCCTGAGAATTTTAATTACTTATGTAAAAAGATATTAATATGTGACTTTACGGTTTATTTCAGAATTTTGGAGAAAGACTCCTTATAATATGTTTTCATTCAATGAACATAGATCTTTCTTATAGATCCTATAGTTGCCTATTGCAATAATGAAATATCTCAGTAATTATTTGCAAATCGAATTACAATGATCCGATTTGCAGCAAATGATCGGAATCTCCGTCTATTAATCGAACTGAATACTAATGAGTTCTATGGTTTGTTTATGATAGTTCCGAACTGCAAGGATGCATGCCTTACTTTGCTAGGTTTCAAACAATGTAAGCTTTTCAGTTGAAATAATAAAGTTGTTAGCAACGGAAAATTTTCCGTACCTAGAATAGAGAGAGTCTGTTACATGTTTCTGTCATCAAAGTTTATGTAAGTTTCCGCTGTTTGCACAGTCCATTTGTTATGCATAGAATATTTTAGTTTGCGAATTGAGCAGAGGCTCTACGTTGGATCAATCGTAGCTTTTACCCAATTAATTACAAATGAGGCACTCTTTACATTATGCAACTTAACGTGTGCAATCTGAAAAGGCATGTGACTAAATGCCTGAGACGCAGAAGGTGGCTTGATTCCTGCCGCGGGACAAATGTTTGTATGATCTGCAACTTGTCTCGGGTCTGGTTATTTTATATATATAATACGTATATATTAACAAAAAAATATATAAGTAGTATATGATGCTGTGTGAAAATGTCCAGCATAATTTGTTATTATTAAATTTATAATAAGTTTTTTTTGCCAAATTGCAAAATCATATTTTCCACCGTCTATTGCAGCGGCCTCGCCGTTTTGGAGATATATGGTAACAGGCAAACAAACAAATACATTGCCGGTAAAACTACAGAATTCAGTAAAACATATTGTGTATTACATATTGTTAGTAACTAAGGATGTAAATCATTCGATAATGTTCACTTCTGTGTTTTTTAGTCTTAATACCTTCAGAATCCTACTAATATATCCTACTACTATTATAAACGTGAAAGTTTGTGAGGATGTTTGTTACTCTTTCACGCAAAAACGGATTTTCATGAAACTTTACAGTAATATAGTTACATCAGGATAACGCATAAGCTACATTTTATCCGGGTATCACGCGGGCGAAGCCGTGGGCAGAAGCTAGAATATTCATAAACGCGAAAGTTTGTGGGGATGGATAGATATTTGTTACTCTTTCACGCAAAAACTACTAAACGGATTTTCATTAAACTTTTAGAGTAATATAGTTTATACATCAGAATAACGCATAGGCTTCTTTTTATCTGGGTATCACGCGGGTGAAGCCGTGGGCAAAGGCTAGTCATAAATAATGCGGTTTTTTTTCACACCGCGTGTTTTTATTGAGCTTATGGTCAATCGAATTGTTTTCCTTCGTACTTTTAAAGGAAATGAATTCCTGCCTCGCAAAAACGGAGAGAAATGAAAGTAGTTGTTTTTTTACACCTAACAGACAAATACATACTACGGTTTCCTGTATCGTGGGTATCAGAAACGAGTACCGTGGTACCACATTACCTAGATCCGGAACAAATATCTGCAGAACATGCAAACATTTGTCATGAGGCGGGAATTGTCCCAGCTGGCTACTCGGCCGCCGCGCTATCGAGGTCGGTTATGATGTTAAATAATCAATCAATCTGTCAATCTCCGCATTAGAACTATACTAGCTTCTGCCCACGGCTTCCCCCGCGTGGTACCCAGATAAAATGTTATTCTGATGTATAAGCTATATTACTGTAAAATTTCATCAATATCCGTTCAGTAGTTTTTGCGTGAAAGAGTAACAAACATCCCTCCTCACAAACTTTCGTATTTATAATATTAGTAGGATTTGGAGGGTTACAGACTCTCCTGTTTTTTTATAAGAATGAGAGATACACTTTGGAATACAGTTGGATTCTACATGTGTTGAATCAAGTTTTTTTTTCAGGAAAAATTAAAAACTGAATACAAATTACGGGAAGATGATGCAAAGTCCAATATTAAATTACATCCCCCATTTTTAAGGGGTAAGATTTTTTCATAAAATTTATATGAGGCCACCCTAAACTTATACATAGGGCTATATCTTACTCATTAAAAATAATTACTATCGGTAATTGGCGCAAACATCGCGACACACAAAAAAAAATTTAGACGTATTGAGAAACTTCTTCTTTATTAAAGTCAGTTGAAAATTTCGAAAAACTTTGCTCTATTGACTACGGCTTCACATGACTGTTTAGCCAGAGCTAAACAGAGAGAGAGGAGTACGAGTGACCAAAAACTAAGTAGGGATGCTATCGCATGGGTAATATTTTCTACTAGGTAGGTAACAAGGCAAACAGTTTCATTAGCTATGAGCCAGTAACTGTCACGGTTGATTACGGCCAGTGACTTTTTCATTTCTCTGAATAAGGAAATCAATAAAAGAAAGTTACGAGAGAAAGGTTCATTGACTTGTTTTTCTTGTGTCTTTATTTGTTGGTTATAGCTACTTTGCAAATAAAGTTTATGAAGGTTCCAATTCTAGGGTGAAATGTTAGAGAAAATTCTGCGGACAAATTACTTTTTTTAAGCATTCCAATAAGTTTATAGATCTAAAGACTTGTTCACCAATTTTTGACAATAATCTATATACCAATTAGGCTTCTGAATATAAATTGCGACTAAATTTTTTTTTAAATACTTGTAAAATAAAAAGTTTACTTACATAATTCTAACTAAGTTTTTAAATAAATAGTAAATGAATGTATTGAACTATTTTTCCTTAAGCTTATATAAGTACCTGGATAAGAAACTGTTAGTTTTATATCGAAGCTATATGTTACTGATATTGGTACAGGACGGAAGACCAGCGCTCTACTTACCTACTTGCGGTTTGCGGCACTTTATGCTGAGTACCATCACAATTTGTGGCTACTTATCAACAGTCCAATCATCTTAGTTATATACTTAATTTATAAGTAGTTGCAAATTAATGATTTATCTATCATAATATAATTATGTTTCTACCGCTCACCAGCACCTATGGACGACCTATGAACGCTATCAACATAGACATCGCTCGCGCGTTTCTGACCCTGAGACATAACAAATGAAAAGTATCATTTAATAAATAAATAATGCTGGACATTTATCACAGATCATCATGTAGGCCCAAACTAAGCAGAGTTTGTATTATGGAAACTACATGACTGATATAGTTTATATATTTGCAGATCAAATCAAACGATTAGATCAAATTATGTATTTAAGTATAATATAATTAGTTTTATTATTAGAGTTTAACCGTTTGTGTACACAACCCCACCATTATTTTTCAGCTGTCCCTATCCACAAAGGTTTGCTGAAAGAAAACTCTTAATAGGGTTAAGCTCGCCTTTGTAAATGTCTTATATGTAAGTTTTTTCTGTATTATCTGTGTGTACATCATCATCATCATCATCATCAGCCTATATTAGTCCACTGCTGGACATAGGCCTCCCCTAATGAGCGCCATAGCACCCTGTCTTCAGCTTGTCGCATCCAGCATCTGCCTGCAGCCTTTCGCAGATCGTCATCCCACCTGGCCGGAGGGCGTCCTACACTACGTTTGCCGAGTCGCGGTCTCCACTCAAGAACACGTTTACCCCAGCGGTTATCGGTTCTATGTGTACAATAAAAATTAAGGAAAGTCTTATGTGCCTGTTAATTCACCCATACTCTTCATACCAACATTTTTACAATAATGTGAGCATTACGTAATCTTTGGAAGCAGAAATAGGTACCTATGGTGGTAGTACTTTACCAGAAAAGCTCGTTCACAAGGAGCTCTACTTCTGATGGGTTTCATAGTAATCACAATTTGAAATATCTATGATTTAAAATCTAGGCCATATTTAAAAATAAACTGCATGTAGTATTGCGAAGTTTTTCAACGCCACATACGTTGTATCTTTATAATGGAGCTTTAATTGTATTTATTTTATTTTTACTCGGATAAAAAGGTTTTCATAGGACACAAGTTAAAAGGTGCAAACATTCGCATTTTCAATCGATTTCAAAAAAGGAGGCGGTCAATTCATCTGTATGATTTTTGGAGCTATCTAAAGATTGTTTGCTACGGGCTTTAGATAGCTAGCGGTTTCATCTGTACTTTTGTACATAGTTGTATGAATACAATATGAATGTGGATAGAAATAAAAGCAGAGGTAGGCCAAAGAAAAGATAGATGAATTGTGTGAAGAATGACATGGTTAAGAAAGGAGTGAGTACTGAGATGACGGCGAAGAGTGGAAGAAGAAAACATGTTGTGCCGACCCCACGTAATGTGGGATAAGGACAAGAAGATGATGAGTTGTATGGATATATAAATGTTTCTATTTTAAAAAAGCTACCCGTTATTCGAAGTCAGTTTTTATATTTTCGTGAGAAATATATACTCGTTCGAATACGCAGTGGGTAATGGGTATTGTGATGAATTTCGCTCTCAAATCTTTTACATTAACAAATGAAATCAAAATACCTCACATGCCAGTCAATAAAAGTATATATAGATTTATTTCTTGTCACAACCTCGCATTGATGTAACTCAGTTTGACTCCCAACCAATTAGAGTTCATACCTGAAATACAGTCACTGAATATCTTGTATTTATCAATGCTGTATCGGAAACTCCATTAGAGCTGTCGCCGTTCAATACAAATCTAATATCCGTTGGTACACACATTTGAGAAGATATTTTCCATTTTCGTATTTTCCTCCGTTCATTGTATGATAAAAAGCTATTTTAGAAGATTTTGATAATCTACTAATATTATAAACGCGAGAGTTTGTGAGGATGGATGTTTGTTACTCTTTCACGCAAAAAGTACTGAACGGATTTTGATGAAACTTTACAGTAATATAACTTATACATCTGAATGACACATATGCTACTTTTTATCCGGGTACCACGCGGGCGAAACACGTCCCGCGAAAAGATTCTATCAGCATCCAAAGATCTTAACAAAGGTACATAAACTAGTAACAATACACGCTTACGTGCATATACTTATAACAATGTCATTTTGATTAGATTTTCAATAATAATATATTTAGCCCGCGACAGCCCTACTGTAAACATGTTTTAGTTGGCGGAGCTAATAAATGCAGTCGAATTTTACTGAAATTGGACTGAGATATTTCTGAAGCTATGAATAATATTTCTACATATCATTTTTATGTCATCTAATTCTCGACAATTCAGAATTTGTTTAAATGTTCATTTCGATTGGTATGTGTAATAGAAAATCCTACTAATATTATAAACGTGAAAGTTTGTGAGGATGTTTGTTCCTCTTTCACGCAAAAACTACTGAACGGATTTAAATGAAACTTTACAGTAATATAGCTTATACATCAGAATAACACATAGACTACTTTTTATCCGGATGCCATGCGGGCGAAGGCGTGGGCAAAAGCTAGTCGTAAATAACCGTGAGAATCGATATTATTTGCGATTTATTGTGATTGAAGATTGGTTAGCTTGAATGAAATTAATCATGCAAAGGTCTTTATCAGATTGTTCTTTATTTTTATCTTTTCTTAATTAACAATTTAATAACTTATCAGCGTATTAGGAGTCCCATCAATGGTAACAATTTCCTGTCCACAGCGGTTTTTATTTTACAATCTCTTCTCCAGATCTGTATACGAAATCCGGTGCATTCTCTCTGAAGACTGCTTCCCAGATCTGCAGCTCTTCTTTATTCGGAGCCGACTGAACCTTTAGCTCGTTGCCAATGTCTAGATATTCCTGCTTTTCGAGGGTGTATGGAGACCACGTCACTCCAAAACTATCGTCGGGTGTAGGGTTCCAGGAAAAATAGATAGATAGAAGATATAAAATACTTTATTGTACACCAAATAACATATCAGCTTAGTTAAGTACTATCAACTTTAACAATGTTGTACAGTGGGCGGTCTTATCGCTAAATAGCGATCTCTACCAGACAACCTTTGGATGGAACGGACTGTAAGAAAGTTTAAAAGGGGAAAATAGTATGATATTAGACTCTTGTTTTACTTTGATTTTATTATCATTAACCATTTTTAATTGCATTTTGTGGTAGCATAGTGGACTCTTAGTTCCTAATACCCATGACAGACTAATATTGATCTGACAACCTCGATGACGTAGTGGGTCAGTAGCCGGCTGCAACGCAAGAAGTGCGGGTTCTAATCCGCTTCGGGACAAATGTTTGTATATTCTGCAGATATATAAATAAATAAATAATAATAAATGATGCTGGACATTTTCACACAGCATCATCTAGCCCCAAACTAAGCAGAGCTTGTATTATGGGAACTACATGACTGATATACTACTTGTATACATTTTTTTGTAAATACATACATAATATACATAGGAAAACACCCAGACCTGAGACAAATATATGCAGATACAAATATTTGTCCCGTGGCGGGAATTAAACCCGCAACCTTCTGCGTCCCAGGCGGACCTTCGCCCACTGCGCCACAGAGGTTGTCAAATATATGTTCCGGGTCTAGGTGTAGTGGTACCACGGTACTTGTAGTTCCTGAAACCTATGACACAGGGAATCTTGTGTGGGGTCAGGACTATGAATGAGTCTATTGGGAGTTTATTTAAAATAAATTTTGGGTTTCGGATTATGTAGGTTGTCCAGTAATGGTGGTCCCAGTAACAAGTGGATTTAATGAGCTAGAAACTGGCCAGTCAACGACAATCACTCATAAGTTCACTGATTCACCACAAGATTTTACAGAATAGGGTTGCACTATGTTATAGTGTGAGTTAAAGGTCCTTAGTAAACTCTAAGCAGTTCATAATTTTTTTCACCAATTCCTCACCATTTTTATTCGGCTTGAAATACAATTTGGTGTCCGTTCTGGCCAAGAAGGCGGTCACCCTTATGAATCGACTTCCAAAAAAGAAGGTTCTCAATTTATCTATTTTTTTTGTGTATGTTACGCAATATCTTCACCAATTATGAACCGATTTTTATGACTATTTTTAAAAATTTAGGGTTTGTGTCAATGGTAGTTCCATATACATTTTATGAAAAAATCCTACCCTGAGGACTATATTTTTTTACGAAAAATATTGGGAAAAAATATATATAGCAAAATACAATACGCACTGTATTGGATCTCTTATCAAATTCTGGTTATTTGAAGCCGTTATTCTCGATATTTTTCGTAAAAAAATATTGTTACTCAAAAGCTCAGCAACTCACCCATATTTAGCTATATTTGTCCACAGTTTAGTCATCATATCAATAAGGCGAAACGAGATTGACACCTTATCAACTTTCTCACAAATCTCCTTGGCATTGAAGAGATACATCAGATCATCGACATGACATACCACCTGCTTATCCTTTACCAATGACTCTAACCCCATGCATTTAGCCTGTACATTTCTGTCTGATATACATGAGAACTTGTACAAAAAAACTTTGTTTTTGTTCAGACTAGCGATTGAATTTATCCATTGGGTAATATCGTAAAGAAAATAGTTCATAGAGTAGAATTTTACAAGCTGCTCCCAATCGTCTGCTTCTATTCTTTCTTTAGAAAAATAAAGTTTCCTTAGCTTTCTACCGACTTCAAGCTGTTTAAAAATTGGGCAGGTTAGTTCTATCTGCTTGGGAACAAACTCTTCGTAAAAGTTATTCATCTGTTGTACCTTCATTTCCAGCTGACTACCGATGCCAACGCAAATCAGGCCATCATCAGCGGTGAACCCAGTAAACACCTCAACACCCTCATGGATGTTGCTAGCAAGATTCAAATGAGTAAAATCTCCATAAAAATATTTTTTTTCGCCAAAATCCTTCTCACTAACGATGGCAAGAGGTGGTTCGTAAGAAGATTTGATACTCTGAGCTAGCGTAATAGGAGCTTTCACATTTATTAAGTTGTCTATCGGTTTATGTTTGAAGAAATTGTACAGTTCTTTGTCATCTTCTGAAAAGCATCCTAGTTTTCTGGCTAGTGCAAGGGTTCTTTCTCTGGCAGCTCTACACTGAGACCACCAGCAAGCAGCAATTCCGCTCTGTATTATAGCCTTTTTGAAAAGGCCTTTTGTCATTGGCGATACTAAATGGTAACCCACGGAGGCACCGCCTGCACTCTCCCCGAAGATAGTTACTTTTTCTGGATCCTCTCCGAAGTTTCATATATTCTTGTTGACCCATCTTAGAGCCGCCACTTGATCCTTCATGCCAGCATTGCCTGAGATTTCAGGCGTATCAAGGCAAAGAAATCCAAGAGCTTCAAGTCTGTAGTTGAAAGTGACCAGTATAACGTTATGTTTGAGTAAGGATTCTGGGCCGTATATGTCGTCATCGCCACTGCCGCTGACGAAGCCTCCACCGTGGATCCAGAACATAACTGGCAGAAGTTGGGCAGGGTTCGAGTCAGGTGTGTAGACGTTTAGGTAGAGACAGTCCTCGCTGCCGTGAGCCGCCTTCTTTTCGAGAAAGTCATGCTGGTAGCAAACATTATTGCACTCCTTGGCATTACGAACTCCGCTCCAAGGCTTGAATGGTTTGTGGCGCCTGTGAATTTGCACATAAGTTGTTACAAACATTTTGCAAATAAAAATGTAGAGTAAGCAGCACTAAACTAAACGCATACCTACTACTAGCTCTAGGATGCTAGAAAACTACATTTCTGAGTAAATGAGTTATTTCTAATGTGAAATGGTATAAAAAATCGATAGTGTAGATACAAAATCTCTAATGTTGGGTAGATAGATAGATACATTATTTATCTGTGTTTGACACGTACTTGAGCACAGACATGTAGAAATTAAAAGAAAAAAGTAAAATTCAATAAAAATATAAAAGGCGGCAAATTCGCTAAACTTATAACATTAATTTATACATACCTAACTATTTTTAACATTAATTTTTAACACTAACCAAAACACTGAACTTGGCACAAATTATTATTTTTATAGAGTAGTTCTAACATTTATTTATTTATTTATTTATTTATTGCTTTCATGCACATAACATAGTTTGTATAGGTTTAAGTAATACATTGAATAGGCAGGTATACATGAGCTCTGTAAGGGCGCTGCAACGTGAGTTCCATACACAATCATAATCAAATTAAAAATAACTTTTATCTGGATTATTATTGGTCAATAACATTTCGAATCAAATTATAATTAAGTATAGGTAACTAGTAAAATTCAAATTGTAATAGAAGTCATATAAAACAAACGTCAAATATTATTTGTTATTTTTGTACAAATAAGTCGATAAGTAGATAAGTCGATAGCCTTAAGATTAATTACATAGGTATAGTCAGCTAATAAATTTATTTAACCTAATCTAGCTTGTTAAAACAAAAATACCTTAAATCGGAGGTGTCCTATATAGGCGGAGCTGCATAAGGTATCCCTTTAAAACTGCAGTATGACCCACCATACTCATTCTTAACCACCTCTCCTTTCAAAACACCTTCACTCACTCGCACTTGAACCGTTACTGACAGATAATACCTCCCGTCTCACGGCCGTCGAGCGCGTTCGCGAATGGTTCTCATAAGGAAGGACCTCTAAACGGTCAAAGAAACTTTATTCCAAAAACTATCGTGAACTTGACTATTCATATTGTAAAAACGGGAATTTTCACGTACTGCACTATCGGTGAAGGCACCAAACCCTTCAACCCCTTTTGGTGCCTTCATCGATAGTGCAGTACGTGAAAATTCCCGTTTTTACAATATGAATGGTCAAAGAAACGTCAGCAGGAGAATAGTAAAGTATGTGGTATAGTCGTAATCATATCTTAAATGATACCAGATCATGATAATTTCATTACTATGATACAAAAAATATGTACATATAATAAAGATGTAACCTTGGGGTCTAGACAAATACCTCACGCTTACTTATCCTTTCACGCTAACTCAAATTTGTCAAGGTAAAACTTGGCAGCTGTCACGTGACATTTCCACAGCTAATGTCATTTCCATACAAATTAATCTTTCCGTAGGCGTTAACGACAACAGAAATTGGTATTTGTCTGGCCCCCCTGGACCTTGAATTGATTAGTACAAGATTGTATTTAGCTAATAGACTATTAAAAACCTGTTTATGAGTATATATTCGTATTGTAAGCAGGTATATAGATGTGAATAACTTATTCACAGAATGAATGTTTTAGTTTAGGTACACTGGTTTCCTTTGCATGACTTATTTGTTACGCGACTTCAAAAAATAGGAGGTTTTATTAAAACGCGAAACGCTTTTTTTATCCGAATTACAATACGACGTCAATACGCCGGATAAGAAAACAGCTCTGCTTTGTAAAACAGCTATCGGTTATGTACAACAGCCTATCTGCAACATAATGTACTGATGCAGCACCTACAACTTTTCGAGGAGCAAATTGTCTCTAATAAGCGTACCTACCTATTATTTTGCATGCAACTTCATTGCTTCCATTACCATTGTGCGTAGCACATCTAATTAGCACAAAAATATTGTATAACCTAGATTAAACAAATAAAATTGAACAAACTCGATTATTTTAATAAATACTACAAAATTCAACCAATAATTCGTGAAGTAGACTCAGAAATATTTTGTTATCTTCGCTCGCTCGACCTATCATTATCATCAACCACCTATAGGTGTCCACTGAGTATATAGGTCCTCTAAAGAGTGCCATAACAATAGATCTTGGGCTACCTCCATCCACTAACTTCCCGGTCCATTGGGTGGGGGTAGTTATAGATTAGGTATAAGTAGATAGCATTTTCAATGATAAAATTAATAACCACTTCTACAAAAGGCCATACATAACAATACCAAATCAGCATCTTACGTCATTTTAAAATTGACGATAGCATCAAACTTTCGTCAATTCGTCTCATGTTTTATGAAAGAGAATTTCTCAAAACAGAAAGAAACTGAAACTGAAACGTTTCACATATTTTTCTACAGGCTAAAGCCCAGTTCACGAACACAATACCGGGTGGTTAGTTCCTAATCAAAGCTTTTTGACACATGTTTTCATAAGAATCTGCCATCATAATCGATGGTTAAACTTGACCGTCCGTTTATTTTGTTTGTGAAAACTTAAGGTTTAGAGTTGAGTTTAAGTCTGTACTGGCACAGATATTAGAGTAGTACTGGTAAGTCGGGCCTAAGTGTCGGGCCTAAGTCGGTAGTATTTAACAATCAAGTAAATTTTTTAAAAAATCTTATAATCCTACTACTATAATAAACGCGAAAGTTTGTGAGCATGGATGTTTGTTACTTTTTCACGCAAAAAATATTGAACGGATTTTATTGAAACTGTACAGTAATATAGCAGAAGCAAGTAAAATTATAGTGAAGGGTTTATTCCGGTCATGTTTATTTAAATGTATCTAATACCGAATGTGGGCAACAGTGCAGTAGGTGGTAATCGTGGCTTACGGACCAAAAGTGGCCAAGCTTTTACCGCAGATCACTATCGATAGTTCTACAGGAAAATGCACCCTAGTGTTCATAAATAGTATACAAAAATATAATAATTAGCTTGATAAAAAGTAGTTGTGAAAAGTAACTCTCGTAAGAAACGCACTTTCTCGATTTTTTTTCGCTCTTCGCTCAACAGTTTTTTTTAACTTACGTTGTAAAATTGGTTTCTATGAAAATTGCTTATATATTTAAGGGATTTTTGAAATCCAATGAGGTTTTGGAGATTACCTCTTACATCTTACAAACCTTACCTCTTTATATTATTATAGTGTAGATGATACCTATAGGTTATCACATTTAACTAACTGAGCTAAACCTCCAAATTATGTCCAATGGTGTAAATAATGATATACCGAATAACAAAAACATTGGGCTTATTCGTCATCTTCTCATTCGCGTTGAGTTCAGAGGTCTAGACGAATACCACTTTCTGTTGACGTTAGCGCCTGCGGAAAGATTGAAATTGTATGGGAAAGACATTAGCTGCGGAAATGTCACGTGACAACTGCCAAGTTTTACCTTGACAAATTTTCGTTAGCGTGAAAGGAAAAGTAAGCGTGAGGTATTTGTCTAGACCACTGGAGTTCTGATTTGTTTCATTGTTTGAAAAGTTTTGGCGTATAAATAAAAATGAGATATTTCAAACGTTTGGTTTGGAAACTTAAATTATGTTTATGTGGATTCGTTCCTATGTAACTATCGCAAAAACTTAGAGAATAGTCTTTCTATGAATAGGGTGTGAAATCGTTGGATACCTATCCTTTTCCGTTTCTGTCCGTTATTGGTCAAGCTAAGCGAGATTATGAGTTCGTGTCAAATCAAAATGTCTTATTATTATTTTATTAAAATACAAACTCGTCCAAAATGTTTTATCTATTATAGGATAGATAGCAGGGATAGCCCCTGATAGCAGGGGGTATACGTAGCTAATGCAGTTGTCAGACAGATACACTTATCACATGGAAATCATGACTGAATGATGCATTAATATCTTATCGGCCGGCATCCGGCATTTGTGCGTGTTCCACCTTACAATACCTACAAGTTCACCTCTATTGTAACGCAAATGTAAAACTTATTTATATACAGGGTGTCAAAAGACTACTCCCGAAAACTTCGGGAGGTGAAAGTACTTATCAATACGAACAACTTTTACTATGGATAAACAATGTGAACGCGAAAAAAAAATCAGCTGTTCCATACTATAATTCAATACCTACTTGGCTGAAATGTATGGAACAGCTGATTTTTTTTTCGCGTTCACAGTGTTGGTTCCATAGTAAAAGTTGTTCGTATTGATAAGTACTTTCACCTCCCGAAGTTTTCGGAAGTAGTCTTATTACACCCGGTATAAATACTCAAGAATAGGTTTGAGAAAAACCAATTCCTGAGTATCTATGATATCTTTTTCTCAATTCTTGCACAGTTTCGCCACGGCACCAAATTGTAAAAGAATCAAGGATGTTCTGCTTTGCGCTTCCAAACTCTGTAATCCCATCTCATAAGAGCACCGTGTTGCCTGCCATTCAGATTTTTGCTATCAAATAAACTCAACATTTCGAGCAAAATGGCCTCAATAAAAGAGCTTACATGTTGCACAATACAGAATTGTCTAGTTATTTTCATAACATCAACTGCTAAACGACCGTAGATGGCTATTTGCAGACTTTTAAAGGTTTTTTTTGGGAATCATCAACTTTGATCAAAGGAAATCAGTTATAGTAAGGCTTGCTTCGAAATATTACAGGTATGTTAAGTACATATTATCCTAAGATCCTATTGGTATATAATACTTCTATTTGATCCAGTGTCAATCAGGTGTTTATCTTTGATCTGCGACAGTCCGATACCAGCGTTGTTCAAAACCAATTTACCGGAAAATGGCTTGTGCAATCTGTCAAACAAAACTGCTATAGATCAAAAATAAACTACTAGTTAGTATGTTGTACATAAAGGAAGTATGATATCAAGTATGATACACTAAAAGAAGAATAATGATGATGCCCAAGACACGCTTGGTCTCCCTCGACGAGATGAGATTGATGTTTATAAGAGAGCTTTGGTTTTGGTCTCAAAGAGCTCATAATAAAAAGTAATACAAGAAAGCCTTTCCTCAACAGTGGAATAAACACTGACACATTTTATGCAGGTTTCAATAAATTGCTTTTTTTGCATGAAGGCCTAGAAATAAACAAGTCTGACATTTCCAATGCATAACAAATTATGAACGCTACTTGGACTCACGTCAGTCACCCCCTACCCTAGCCAGCCAACCCTCCAATTAAAGCACCAATGCATGGCACAATTTTATACTACCACCCCAATACTTTACTTAATGTTTAAATTTAACTAAAGTAAAAATTCAATCGTTGACAATTTTTTCCAGCCAAATGAGAAACGGAGAATCATGGGTGTGAGTATTACCAATCTGTATCCTGTTCCCATGTTCAACTTGCTAGTCCCTTTAGGTGCTGCCCGTACCTACTTATTCACACTGTAATGATTGGCTCGTAGATATATCACAATCGTCTTGTTCTCATTTCCCATTCAATTAATCAATAGGCATCCGTGCCTAGTCATTACGGTAGGAACATATAAATCACTAATGGTTACTGAGCCTGACAATAGAATCGACTCGCTCAGTTCTGTTGTTTAGCTCTACCTGATATGACTCATTTATAATCAAACCTTGCCGTAAACAGTTTTAAACTAACACCGGAGGTAAGGATTCTTAAACTGTATTTTTACGAGTATTATTGTACCAACTATAAACAGTTAAATAGCAACTAGAAACCTAAACAACATATTGTTTTCTCGTTGAGTTGAGCGTTGAGTCAGCTATTCAGTTATAAATAAATAAACTGAATCAGAAGTTGCTGATAAATTCGCACTCATCAATCAATATACCACATATATGTGGTATACCACATACATAAAAAAAAATGTAGTTATTGGCATCGATTCTTTTCTCTTGCATTGATAGTTCACGAAAAATTTAGAAAGATTTAGAAAGAAATGGCAACAATTTTACTCCTGTCAAATTAGTTTACGTGTCACTCTTTTTCGTGTTTATAGTCAGCATGTTTTGAAATCACGACTAAACTTGTATGGAAAACTTAAATCTTATTTATTAGACAGCACTAAATTTGTTGCTACCTCTTTCTTTTATAATGTAAGTAAAATAGGGCGATACATGAGAGAGTCGACCCGACTATTTTTATATGACGGCTTTGTAGCTTTGCTGAAAAATATTTATAGTAATTCACTAGTGGTACTAGAATAGCATTATAATGGGCTTCTGCCCACGGCTTTGCCTGCGTGACCCGGATAAAAGTAGCCTATGTGTTACTCTGATGTAGGTATAAGCTATATTACTGTTAAGTTTCATCAAATTCCGTTTGCGTGAAAGAGTAACAAACATCCATCCTCACAAACTTTCGCGTTTATAATAGTAGTAGAATGTGCTTGTGGCTAATTCGGGTTCCCAGTTTGTACCATCCACCGGTTCTCGCACCTTTTTTTTAATGAGGGTGTAATCTGTTAACAGATACCATACCACATTGAGGGTGTGATAGGCCGGCCCCCGGTGGCCGGCCTCGATGCATGTCAAGGGCCTCCGGGATATCCAAAGGAACGCACCGGTGCCCCTCTCGCGTAACGCCCTTCGCACGTCCCGGGGGCCAGTTGATACCGGTTGTCGCACCTGTGCTCGCCTCACCGTAATAGATGTGCGTACGCACCACTGGCTCAGTAATGGCTAAGCACCCATATCACTTTGGTTCAATGCATATTCGGGAGTTCAGCCCTTGTTCAACAGAACTGTATAATCTGTTGCGCTTGATAGCATATTTTAGAGAAGAAAGAATTAATTGGCATATTCACCGTCAATATAATACGGGCAATAGATTAGATTGTTTTATTATACTAGCTAAATGGCAAACAAGCATATTGTCTACCTGTTGGTAAGCGGTTACCGAAGTCTATGGACGCTTGCAAAACTAGACCCATCTTACGCGTCTGTCTGTCCGCGGCTTAGCTCAGAGACTCTTAGTACTAGAAAGCCGTAATTTGGCATGGGTTTATAGATTAATCACGACGACAAAGTGGTAAAATAAAAATCAAGAAACACATTTAAGGGTACATGTAATGTGGTTTTAATTTTTGTTAGAGTCAAGTGTGTCCCCGTGAAAAAAAATCATGGCAGTAGTATACACAACGAAGTTAAAAGGAAAACTATCACAGCTAAGTAGGCTTTTCAAGTTAACGAGTAATAGTAGACCAATTTATAAAATGTACTTGATGAGTAAAAAGGAAAATTTTATTCCAAAAAACACGACACACGACGAAAAGTTATTGTAGTGCACGACGCGACGCGGAGGGAGAAAGTCGCGATCACTCACTCTGATGAAGACCCTCGGAATGAGTCGAAACTTAGTCGGTGCCTTCACCGATAGTGTAGTACGTGAAAATTCCCGTTTTTACAATATAAAAGGGAAAATTTCGTACAAATTCCACTGAAAATTACTTAGTTTATGGACGACTACGGAAACTAACACTACGCGTGGCCTGGTTGGTTTTTTAAGAACCTTATAGTGTAGTCACTTGGGAAAACCTCAGCAAGAAGATCATTACATAATCTGATTATTCGTGGTTAAATAGTTTAAACTAAAACGGGTGCCTGGGTACTGAGGAAGAAACTTTGTGGTAGCGACAAGCGTTAACAGAATGAGCCGAAACGATAAAGTTTATAAACTTTAGCATATGCTTGCTAAACACAAATTCAGACCAGGCGAAAACTCGAACGGCGCTTTTCAAGCATGGCTCAGATTTTGCTCCGTAAGTTCTGAACTCATTTCAGCTCTCAACATTTGATTTAATAAGCAAATCTACAGGAGTCTTACATTAGCAGATGATTTGTTAAAGGTTATATGACAGGAAATTGTGTAGGCATTAGATGTGCACCGCACGATGGGTAGTTTGACACTATCATCTATTGAAGAAAGTAGTTATTGGTACAATAATTACTTACTAGTATGCTTGGATTAACTAATACTTGGGTCTGATGTGTAATCACAGACTACTATATGTACCAATGTCACTACATTACATACATATCTATTCAAATTAATAAATATTAATCTGTCTATTACCACACTACATATCAATCACTTCTTTGAGAGCTGTAAGAGATAGTAAGGTTGACCTCAACGTTTTCACCTAACAGTGGCTATGAAATAGGGGCCACTAAATTACTTATTCATTAACCAGCTTTTATCGTGCCAGCTCGATGGCCAGTTTGAATATCAAAAGATGCCTTTTGGCTTACCATGATCATCGCATTTCTATTTCGTAGGTAGGATCTTCGAAGATCCTAAATCTA
Source organism: Perizoma flavofasciatum (assembly GCA_958496245.1). Lineage (NCBI taxonomy): Eukaryota > Metazoa > Arthropoda > Insecta > Lepidoptera > Geometridae > Perizoma > Perizoma flavofasciatum. Next base: position 12,261,424 of record OY292429.1, on the reverse strand, counting down.
GCATCGTATCCTTTCTTATTATTTCTAGCCACCAATATCCTATTTCTTACACAAAACCTATACAATAGGTCAACATTCTCGCCTTACAGTCGAAACGATTGGCAATGAAACCGCTGCCGTTATGTGAATTAGGTCACGTCGCGTCATGTTGCCATAGGGACCACAGCTTGTGAATGATAGCTGGGTTTCTTCACTACAGTGGTCAATAGATTACAAAGAGCTAAACTACTAAAAAGTTAAAACCTAGGAGTTATATAAATAATGCTAGATGTTACTCGCTTTATAGATCTATTGGTATGCAGTGCACAGAATTTACAACTTAATATGCATATACTAAGCAAAGAAAAAAGAAAAGCTCAGTGCCCCTTTGCAAAAAAAAATATATAGACGGAGCTGTGAGACAGAGCTCGCTGGTGTTTTATTTGAGCCGTGTTTATCGCGATCGGAGTCTGCTTGTTAAAGAATGCGGGATCAAATTTATTGTTCTTTTATTTGGTTCATACATAATAGAGGAAGATCTAGTTTGGATCAATTCAGCCAAGAATAAAACCTCCGTTTAATGGGGAAAAGTATTGAATACATTTTGTGGTTGTTCATTTAGACTGGATTTTATTTATTTTGAATGTATTATTCGATACTGCAATTCAGTGCATCATACCATGTAGTAAGGATACATATTCCTTGAGCGATTAAAGCTTGAATTCATAGTCGGGGGTTGAACAGTCCCCTAAAATTCATCATTCAGCATTTGCCTTATGGCGGAGTGCTTAAAGAATAAATTGGCACTTGAATTTTTACTTAGCGCCTGAACAGTCCCCTAGGGGAGCTCCTATTTGACTATGAATTCGGGCCTTAGACCGCCCATTGTGCAGTGCATTTATTTTGTTGTTTTTGTAAGATGCATTATAAAATTGTGTTATGCACAATCATAGCCCCAAGAGACGCAATGTTTGATAATTTGCTAGGAAACCATTCTGTCAACTGTCGTGCGAGTCCCGCCGCGCCTGCTGTGTTCTGATTTGTACTTAGAAGATCGGGTATCTTTACCACACCATTTAATTGAGCAGTAGGGCATCGATAAATTTGGTCACTGTATTTTTAAACACAAAGTAACAAGACGCACGCAAGTGACGATCGTCCGAGTTTGCCAACATCAGTCCTAAAAGACTGATGTGTTGACAGAATAGTGTTCAATATGACGCATTTTGGGGTTAGCTGCTCGATGTGCACAATAAAGCGTTTATCTGTATATATACATACCTAGGAGAAATCCCCTATAGGTAGGTACCTAATTGTACAGGTGTACCTACTACTATTGTGCACACAATTTGATGTCCATCGTCCATTGTGCTATTTCCGGTATTGGCGCAAATATGTTGTCATGCAATGATAATTATCTCGCTCTAGTACTTGATTATAACGACCTTACATGAATTCATGATAGTTTCAAATGTGCATTTTATATTACGGTTTGTAGCTAGAGAGTCTTTCAGTGTTTTTCTTGTACGCCAATATCTTAACTATTTTTATAAGTCTGTAATCCCAACGGTTTGTAGATGTCACATTCCTCCGAAAAAACTCTTTATTGCATACCTAATACAAAAATACAGGAACTCATAAACATATGATACAGACTGTCTTAGCGTTAAAAGTGATCTGTTTCAGAAAACAACGGGTGAACGTTGTTTTCTGAAACAGATCTATTATAGAAATGTCACATTACTTTATTTAATTTACCTGATAGCGTGATAACTGATACATCTAAGATCTTTCTAAAGCTTTACTATCTTTCTAAAGTGTAGTTTCCTTTGTCCACAGTGAGGTCCTTGGTGCGTGGGCGCTGCGAGCGCTTGCGCGCGTGTCGCTTGCTGAGTTGACAGCATGCCAAGCGCGTTCAACGAGTCAGACAACTTCACCGACTTGGTGGTTGGCGACCTCCCCGCCAGCCCCTACAGCCTCGCCCAGATAATAGTCATAGCCGTCATCGGCAGCGTCCTCTCAGTCCTCACCGTAGTCGGCAATTCCATGGTGATGATCAGCTTCAAAATCGACAAACAGCTCCAAACCATCAGCAATTACTTCCTCTTTTCCCTGGCGGTGGCTGACTTTGCAGTTGGACTGATATCAATGCCGCTGTTTACCATGTTCACTATTTACGGGTACTGGCCGCTCGGGCCCCACATATGTGATACGTGGCTGGCTTTGGACTATCTGGCTTCGAACGCGTCAGTGTTGAATTTGATGATAATCAGTTTCGATCGGTACTTCAGTGTTACGCGGCCGTTGACATACCGCGCGAAGAGAACTACCCGCCGGGCGACGGTGATGATAGGTGGTGCGTGGGGTTTCAGTTTAGTGCTGTGGCCGCCTTGGATTTACGCATGGCCTTACATAGATGGGGAGAGAAAAGTGCCGCCGCAAGAGTGTTACATTCAGTTTATAGAGACGAATCAGTTTATTACGTTTGGGACAGCGATCGCGGCGTTCTATGTGCCGGTGACAGTTATGGTGTTCCTCTACCACAGGATATGGAAGGAGACGCAAAAGCGGCAGAAGGATCTGCCGAACTTGCAGGGCGGCAAAAAGCACGACTCGTCGAAGAGATCTAATTCTAGGTAAGTTATTCACGTATATTTCTTAGTGTTAATTCATCTACCAAGGCGATGGGATAGACTATTTGTTAGGTATTAAGCATATAGGTAAACGATTGTAACTCAGGATAATCTACTCCTCCATTAGTTCACATGCGCAAATCGTATAATCCATCACACGGCTCAATACGGATTAGTGAAATGCCTTCGATTTTTCGTTTTTAACGGGTTATCAATTTTATCATGTTGTTTCCCTTTAGCCATCATAATTTATCATATTTATTGCTGTAGGTAACTAAGAACCAATTGGACTGAATGTTTATTAGGGTTTCATAAAACTCAATGAACACGCCGTTCAGTAATTAATTACTTTACATTTTCCGAATTTACAAACTCCTGCCTTTTAATTTAACTGGAAGTTGATATTGATGTGGCTACATAAACAGCAAACAGCAAGCCAACCGCACCTGTCGCCGTAACCAAGATTAATATGTAAGGTTTGAGAGCGTTCACTTGTATAGAACTAACTTACCACTTCGCACTCTTATATCGATTCCAGAATAATGAACTGGGATGCCGATCCCGGGTAAATCACTTTAGGGACGACGCTCCTAAATAGTTGTTCAGGTTCATAGGCTTGGGTAAAAAGGATCCTGCTATCACTCTCTATTATCTAAATTGAAGTACGTAAGGGAAAATACTGATGATGACAGTATTTTTTTATCCTCCACTAAGGTTAGCGAATGACCATCATGAGTTGGAAGATGCTGTGTTTGATAGAACATTGTAAATGTTGCGGGAGTTGGTGAGTTGAAAACTGTTTGATACGGTGTTCTATTGACGACCTCTGTGACGCACTGAGCGAAGGCTCGCCTGAGACGCAGACGGTTGCGGGTTTGAATCGATTACTGCTGGAAAAATGTTAGTATGATCTGCAAATATTTGTCTTGTGTCTTGGTGGTTTTCTATGTTTAATTTATATGTAAATATATATATACATATATTTGTAGTACATCAGTCATGTAAACACAAGCTCTATTTTTTGGGGTTAGATGATGCTGACTTTTCACCTGTTATTTCGGGGTCGGCAACACGCGAGTGATACCTCTGGTGTTGCAAGCGTCTATAGGTTACGGTAACCAATTGGTGGGATGTATGCTTGTTGACCACTTTAATAAGTATTCAAAAGATAAAAATAAAACACGTGGCACGTCAACAGTGGGCTTGTTTCGACAGGCGTTTCGAAAAGTCTACATTTATATACTAGTTGTTGCCCGCGGCTTCGCCCGCGTGGTATGTTAATAAAAGTAGCATATGACCGTCTACAGGCTTCAAACTATGCCCACCAACTTTTGAATAAATCGAACCAAGGATTACAATTTATACAAAGTTTAGAACTCAATTGCATACCCGCAAAGGGTAGTTTTGAAAAAATTAAAAATACTTGTTTTATTATTTGTATAGAGTTTTGAGCGAATCAAACAATTTTTTTTTCATAGAAACTATAGCGCCCTATTTAAGCCCCTTAGGGGTCGATTTTCGAAAATTAGATTAGCCTATGTATTATTCCAGATCCTAAACTATCTACATTACACACACACACACACACACACACACACACACAGAGATTTCGCATTTATTATACTATAGTAGGATAGCCCCTACCTGACCCTTATTAATGCTCCCTCAATCTGTAGAGCCGTGTTAGTCTAGTGAGTGGTAAACCAATTTCCGATCCGGGGGTTGTGGCTTCGAACCCATTTTTCGCCATAGACAAAAAAATGTATGTGCGCAAACATGTGCTGAAAACTGTGACGGAAACATTGTGATGAAAGCGATATGCCCTAGAAACAAAAACTCGAAGACATAATGTGTCAGTTAGTGTTCCAATAAGCGGCTTGCAACCAGACACGTGGATAGCTTACTACTTGCAAAATACGGCCACATGTAATGTTTGAAAGTATCTTTGACTACCCCTACTCGGTATCTTCAAAGATCTGCGCACTGAGTATATATCTGAGGATGTATATCATGGGATATATAGTCATGAGCATGTTATGGCACAATTTATATAATTTCCTGATCATAAGTTATAAGATTTGAATGTCGTCTTCACTCACATCGCTTAATTAGCACTGCTAATTCACTGAAGCTCACAAAGCTAGATTTATATACTGACTTGTACTTTTTAACGAGTTTTTACCCGAAACCGTATACGTTTCGTTTATTTGTATGTTTGTTATAATTTATCTCCGTTACGGCTTTGCTTATTTGCTTATTCTGAGCGCCATGTCAGTGAGTCAGTTTTACTAAATTTCCTTGGATCATGTAGCGAAATTCCGAGCTAAAGATCTTTGGCAGTATCAATTAGGCGTAATTTTGTTTGAACATTTTATTTCGCATGATTATCCTACAAGCCTTTACACCAAAATATCTAATTAACTTCGCCATATTTACCTGCCGTATTTTAAGCTGTAACTCACTTTCAAAGACTTGCCATAAAATCGGCAAACATCCCAAGTTTGTCAAAAACGATAAATTTAACCCGACCAAGCCCAAACAGAGATCTAATAAGAACGGCTGCCTCCTAAAAGGCTTTAAAAATTTCATCCTCCGTACACCTTCTGGAACGGGCGAATGTTTTATGTTTCACCCCCTTCCACAGAATAAGTAATATCACGTGCGAAATTTTTATTCAGACGAGATTCCTTTTAAACTGGCTTCGAAAAAGGAGGAGGTTTTAAATTCGTTTTTTTTTGTGCCTGCCCTTACTTTCTAAGAATAAGATTTTGTTTTTTATGTTCATTCATTCATTCAATGGTTACCTAACTAGGCCTGGTTGTATCGTCCTGTACATTTTTTTTTCGGATAACATTTTAGCGCCGCCAGATGCGGTTACCGTCGTATATACCTGCAACACAGATATTTATAGTATAAGTATATTTATTTCATTTCAAGCAGTAGGTACATACATAATTAATTTACATAAAATTACATGCTGATTGCTTATTATAAAGTATTAGTCCAGACAGGACCCACACTAAGACTTGTGTTGTAGGTCCTGCTTTCCTTCAAGAGACAATCATAATTTCGTAGCATAGTAAAACAATTCTATGTTAAGTAATTCCTAAAATAAAACAATAAATAAATAAATAAATAATGCTGGACAATCCACACAGCATCATCTAGCCCCAAGCTAAGCAGAGCTTGTGTTATGGGTACTAGATGACTGATATACTTAATACAATACATTACATAGATAGATATTTTTTTATTATACATAGAAAATACCCAGAACACCCGGAACAAATATTTGCAGATCGTACAAACATTTGTCCCAGGGCGGGAATCGAACCCGCAACCTCCTGTGTCGCAGGCGGACCTTCGCCCACCGTGCCACATCGGTTGAATGTAATATTCCTCAATTATAAATACCTAACGGATTATTTTAAATTATTGCTGATGCGTTGCCAAAAACAAAGTTGCAAATTCTCATGTTCTTGTGATTTCACCGGCATTCAAACTGAGGGTAGTAAAGGACCCTCAGTTTGAATTTAAACTGAGGGGAGAAAATTACTGCTTGATGTCAGAAATGATACAACGCGATTTCGGTACTTTCATGCTAAAATATCCGTCACTCTTTCACCTGAGAAAAAAACTCTGGTGTAGGGGGAAAATTCAATGGGCATTGCGGTATATCTGGAATCATCCTTTTAAAGACAGCGAAACACAAGCGCGTGGTCTGTATTAAAAAACATAGTAGTCTTATATAAATAAATAAATAAATAATAATGCTGGACATTTTTCACACAGCATCATCTAGCCCCAAACTAAGCAGAGCTTGTATTATGGGAACTACATGACTGATATACTACATATATACTTTTTTGTAAATACATACATATTATACATAGAAAAACACCCAGACCCGATACAAATATTTGCAGATCTTACAAACATTTGTCTCGTGACAGGAATTGAACCCGCAACCTTCTGCGTCTCAGGCGGACTTTCGCCCACTGCGCCACAGAGGTCGTCAAGCTAGCGTGTAGTTCATATTTCATATTAACATCTATGTTTGCCGGACTCTTTAAACACAGTGCAAGTACAGTCCGGCATGTTTGCCGGACTCTTTAAACACAGTGCAAGTACAGTCCGGCATGTTTGCCGGACTCTTTAAACACAGTGCAAGTACAGTCCGGCATGTTTGCCGGACTCTTTAAACACAGTGCAAGTACAGTCCGGCATGTTTGCTGGACTCTTTAAACACAGTGCAAGTACAGTCCGGCATGTTTGCCGGACTCTTTAAACACAGTGCAAGTACAGTCCGGCATGTTTGCTGGACTCTTTAAACACAGTGCAAGTACAGTCCGGCATGTTTGCCGGACTCTTTAAACACAGTGCAAGTATCCCGTTTAGGCTTGTTTCCAATACCTGCTCTAAGATACTCATTATACTTTGAAAATTAAACTCACTTTTGCAAGTTCTGCCTACTTCTAGAAGGATCTACGCCATTTCTGTAATCCTACTATCCTATCCTACTAATATTATAAACGTGAACATTTGTGAGGATGGATGTTTGTTACTCTTTCACGCAAAAAGTAATGATCGGATTTTGATAAAACTTTACTGATTATACATCAGAATAACACATGGGCAGAAGCTAGTACTTTATAATTTTAATTATTCGCATATTTTTTGTAACGTAGGCAAAAAAAAACAGATTGAAAGTGACACAGACTACGTCTCCATAATGGGAGGTGGGAGATATTCCCCGCTTTCAAGGCAAAGTAAAAGACATTACTTAGTCTAAGATACTGGGAGATTTACGTCCGCATCACCCGTATGTATTCTCGAAGGTACATAATCAAGTAACGTGACGACGAAAGTTGATTATCTGTGATAGCCCTCTATCACGGATAATCATTGTCAGTAGTTCCAAAAACTTATTTTATTCTATTGATGACCTTTGTGGCGCAGGCAGGCGCCTGGGACGCGGAAGGTTGCGGGTGCGATTCCTGCCGCGAGTCAAATATTTGTCTCGGGATCTGGATGTTTTATGTTTTTACAATAAAATATATATGTATATGTACTTATATTTATAAAACTAGCTACTGCCCACATCTTTAACCGCGTGGCAGCTGAAAGTAGCCCTTTCCTTTCCGTTAAGGCAGTGACGTAAGAACTTCGTCGACTTACATTGCGTATTGGTCTCCACAAAAAGCCCTTTATTTTAATGGGATTATAGAGGTATACAGTATATGTCCATCCTATGTGCAATATTTTTTGAAATCAGATCTGTAGTTTCGAAGGTTACGTACATTCAAACTTGCAAATGCTTCATTATACTTTTAGTGAAGATACATACGATTGATTTAAAAAAAAAAACAAAGTAGGTACTTAATTAGTTTCTTCTTAAAAGGTAGGTCCTAGTGAACGAATTTTGATTATGTAAGTTTAATAACTTTCTACGCTTTTAAGTTCTCTGATAATACTTTCCACGCTTGACACAAATTGCGAGGGGTCCATTTTACTTAATGGATGGGTTCGCTATAACGTCACTAGTCGAATTTTGTTGGCCCGTAATTTAATTAGTAATTCATACACTCTATTTAATTGATAATAATAATAATAAATAATGCTGGACATTTTCACACAGCATCATCTAGCCCCAAACTAAGCAGAGCTTGTATTATGGGAACTACATGACTGATATACTACATTTTTTTTAAATACATACATAATATACATAGAAAACACCCAGACCTGAGACAAATATTTGCAGATACAAAAATTTGTCCCGTGGCGGGAATTGAACCCGCAACCTTCTGCGTCTCAGGCGGGCCTTCGCCTACTGCGCCACAGAGGTCGTCCTCTGTTGATTGATCATTTTACGCAGCTTTTATGCAATGAAAAATATATTTTACTATGTATAGTATATTTATCTTTTTTGACTTTTGGGTTTAAATTTAGCTAGTTCGTTTTTTATTTAAACACCGAATATCAGGAAACAGGGTATCCTAGTATGGGGTCAGGACTATGTATGTAAGTCCTGAACCCTGGTATCAGGAACCACGAGTACAGTACTGCAGCGGTTATCATAGTTTGTTGATCAGACCAATATCATGGGGAATAAAATTGTGTATATTTTGTCTATGATAGATTTAAAATTTAATCTATCATCAGTTTATCGAGACTATAAAATAATTGTATCAAAATCCATACAGCCTCAAGAGATAGGTAAGTAACTTGATAGGCACATATAGAAAAGGATGAGATGCATTATCATTTTCTCATGGACGGTGTGAAGGGTGGGTTCTTATTGATGCAGGGTCTGAAATTAATTGGGATAAAATATCGAGACGTTAGGTTGAAATCTTGCATCTCGATTCCAAGAGCATGAAAATTTATGAGATGACCTGAATAAACGTAAACAGTATTTATGTAGCTTGTAAACACTTAATAATAAAATCGTCTCCTAATATTATAAAAGCGAAAGTTTAGATGGTCAGGTGTGAATTGCTATATATATCCGTAACGACTGAACCGATTTGAATGATGTCGCAGTTATAAGTTCGTGATAACATATAAGTTACTTTTAATCCGGGTACCACGTGAGCGAAGCCGTGGACTGAGGCTAGTTCTGTATATTTTTAAGTTATGGCAGACTGCCAGCTGCCTGACTGCCAGGGAACCTGGGTTTACAAGTACAATCCATTAAGTTTAATGGTCTCTACGGCGTTCGCATTTAGTTTGAAAACGGAAAGTGTAAAATTGAAACTTTGTTTAAGAAGTGATTAAACAGTTTAGTTTTATTTTTAGGATGATATAATGATAAAATATCACAATAAATATATAGTAGGAAGTAAAATATGTGACACAGTGGGCGAAGGCACGCCTGAGACGCAGAAGGTTGCGGTTTCGATTCCCGCCGCGGGGCAAATGTTTGTATGATCTGCAAATATTTTTCTCGGGACTGATTATCTGTATGTATCTAAAAAAATGTTTATAAGTAGTTTATCAGTAATTTAGTTCCCATAACACCAGCTCTGCTTACATTGGGGCTAGGTGATGCTATGTGAAAATGTCCAGCATTAATTATTTAAATAGACTCGTAATATTTCCCTTTCTAGGTTAGAAGAAGTACAAAACAATATTCAAAATGCTATACATAATGACCTAGAATATGTATATAATCTTGAAAGAGGGTAGTCCTCTACACATAATAGGTAACAAAAAGTTAGTGTAACCCGCAACGAGAGTGTTCCGTAAGAGATTATTTATTTGTCTATTAACTTATATCTCCCATACCTATAGCTAACATATGTTATACCTCACACAGATGTGTATGGATCTTTGAAGATACCAATTAGAGGGTAGTTAGAGGCATGTTCGAACGTTTTATTTGGCACTTATCCACGTTTTGCAAGTAGTTAGTATTCCACGTGATAGGTTTCAAGACTATCGCCGCTTATTGGAACATTAAATGGCATATGCCTTCGAATCTTTGCTTGTAGGTTATGCCGGTTCCCTCACGATATTTTCCTTCACTATTTAAACACGTGTTAATGAACACATAACTTATTGGATTTCTACGAAAAACAAAAGCCATTTATTTGTAGCAAAATAAAAACAACCTTGAATGCAGTGATAAATACGGGAAACGTACCCACAATCTTCTGCGTCTCGGGCCTTCGTCTACTGCGCCACAGAGATCTCAGAGGATTCATATATACTAGTATGTGTAAACATTTATAATACTTATACAATTTATAAGTATTATAAATGGTGTCGTGAGATGACTCCATCGCTGAATACGTGACTTCATAAATTACGGAACGCGCACTTAGTCTCCGTCAGAGGGCGAGCCTCGCGTCCGCGTCAAATGATGCACTCAACAATCCATCAGCTCGGTAATGAGACTCCACCGCAGTACTCTGAGTACTTGGCTATGTACCTTTTAAAGTACTCATAGAACTGAAATCCCGCGCAAATTGGCGTGGGGAACCGTAAACACAGGGTTATTGTGTCGGTAGCGAATAATTTACGAGAAAAAGGTTATATTACGACCGATGTGGCGCGATGGGCGAAGGTCCGCCTGCTACACAGGAGGTTGCGGGTTCGATTCCCGCCCTGGGACAAATATTTTTTTCCGGGTGTTCTGGGTATTTTCTATGTATAATAAAAATATCTATCTATGTAATGTATTGTATTAAGTATATCAGTTATCTAGTACCCATAACACAAGCTCTGCTTAGCTTGGGGCTAGATGATGTTGTGTGGATTGTCCAGCATTATTTATTTATTTATTTATTTATTAGCAGATTCGTACACTAAAATTAAGAAGCCATAAAATAAACAACTCAAGTTTCCATACACAAAAACCCGACTTGTTTAATAAAGCTGAGAATTGCATAGCACATTTTAGAGTTGAGTATTTTGATAGACAAAAGTGTTAAGTTTTGTTTTTCTCGAAAAAATACTACTGCGTTTGACGTACTGAGTACGTCAATTAGCGCGGGCCTTCATTACTTGTATGACTGCATTATTAGACTAATGTCTAAGAATTACACACAATTAATCTATTGTACAAAATAAAACAAGTAGGTACACATCGGAACTTAAACTTCATTCTAGTTAACGAACGCAATAACCCAAAAATCTTCATATGCAGTCAATACATGACTGATATACTACTTATTTACATTTTTTTTGTAAATACATACATATTATACATAGAAAACACCGAGACCCGAGACAAGTATTGTAGATCATACAAACATTTGTCCCGCGGCGGGAATCGAACCTTCTGCAACCTTCCGCAACCTTCTGCGTCTCAGGCGGGCCTTCGCCCACTGCGCCAAAGAGTTCGTCAAAACTATACACAGCAGAACTATACACAGTTATCTATTCTTGGAATATTATACTAATATAAAGTAAAGTACTTTAGGTTAGTATAATATTATATTGCTGTCAAAGCAGGTCCGTGCTCAGCGCAATTCAAATCAAATAATAAAAAAAAAAACGATAAAAAGGTAAAGTTTGTAAGTTTGGATATCCGAAACTACTAACCTGATTTCAAAAAATCTTTCACCAATATTTAGAATTGACCTTCAGGTTGGACATTGGCTGTATATTATCCCAATATAAAAAGGCCTTTCGTGAAGGTCAATTTTGCAATGTAAGTCGACGACAAAACGGTCGAGCGAATGCGTTTCACGAACGAGATTTTACGATTTGATGTATCATTTTAATCCGGTTACCACGCGGGCGATTACGTGGGCAGTAGCTAGTTAAAAATAAAATCCCTAGGACTTTGTATAAAACAAAGTAATTTGTACAATCGCGACGAAGGCACACATTTTTTAAATTCATGGCTTTGTGCAGTTTTTAAAGTTTCAAAGCTTTCATATTGCTGTTCGTGACTGTACCTACCTTTGTCTGTGGAAATTGTGAAATACCCTATTTCACAATTTCCACAGACAAAGGTAGGTTTCCGCAGTGTAAATCAGATTCCCAGCACGGCAATGAAGCTTAGAAACGAAAACTCCTGAACTGAAGCCTATTAGATAGAAACCTGTCTTGATCAACGGAAATCGGATTGCAGCCAGAGATGCTGGGAAAATTCTTCATCCAATAAAATTCCTATGGATTTTATAGGATTAAGTATAGTGAATTTTCTTTAATTTTACGAATTTTCTGGGAGCATCAGTGAAAGGTATATTCGTTCATTGGTTCTTTCTTGATAGAATCATGGTTTTCTGAAAAAATATAACATATACATAAAACATTACTAATTAAACTAGTATGGCGTAGGTACCTACTAATGGCCTGACAAAATTTAAAAAATATTAATAATATTATTAAAGAAATTAATAAAAAAAATAAATTAAATTGATTGATTATATTATTACATTTTTATTATTATTTTTAATTATATTAACGATTTTTATGAAAGAGATTCTTAAGATAGCTTCCGTAGAAGCATAGGTCAACAAGCCAGGCTTTTACTACATGTTAAAGCTTATAAGGTGTGAGTGCATAAAATTGTAGGATTTTGTCTAGTTTTTTAGAGGCCACACACAATAACTAAGTAAATAAATAAATAATGCTGGGCATTTTTCACACAGCATCATCTAGCCCCAAACTGAGCAGAGCTTGTATTGTGGACATAACATGACTGATATACTACTTTATATACTTTTTTTGTAAATATTATGCATAGAAAACACCCAGACTCAAGACAAATATTTGCAGTTTATACAAACATTTGTTCTGCGGCGGAAATCGAACCCGCAACTCTGTGGGCGAAGGTCCGCTTCGAGGTCGTCAAATTAATATGTAATATGTAATTATAATTTCCGGGAACTAGCCTGGTTTTCTACAGAAAAAAGAAAACCTGTAAATTCATCAGTTGTTTGTCTTTTTGTAAATTCTCTGGTAGAATATACAAGTATGCCACGCCATTTCTGTCTTCGCCTATAATATCTTTGAAATGAGACAGATAAGGGTACAATTTTACTTTTACAAGGGAAAAGTTAGAGAAATAGCTTCAATGACCTCGAAGCGACCGCGAGGTTCTATCCATCAATGTCTCGTTTTCCACCAGCAGAAATGACCAAACCACTCTGGAAACACAGAGAATATTATACCATAGCACAAGGGCTTACAGTTCAATGTGGTTGTAAAAAAAATATAGGTCAGTTTGCTAATGTGGGGCGATTTCGCAGTTCAAATTAATGTTTTTCAATATTGTAGGGAAAACAATAGCTTGGAAATGATTCAGCAAAAAGCGAATGATATTTTCACTGGAACAAGGGAATTTAAATAGAGATATATCGATGAATCAGACTTGTTTACAAATTCTCTTAGTCATAATTCGTCGAATCCCCTTTTATACGAAGTTTTTCACTGAATCTTCATTTCCTATTAATGACTCAGTATTAAAATTGTACAAGTTTTTCATTAAATCTATGAAAAACCTGTTATCATTTGATTCCGGATAAAAGGTAGCTTACGTGTGTTATTCTTGGTAAAATATTTTTCAAATTTGATTTTAAATTGGTAGGTATGCATCAAAAATCAATGGAAACATCGGCTATGATATTTTCCTTTATCGTTTTCGTCAATTCCTGTCCATCCAAAGGTTGTCTGGAAGAGATCGCTATAAGCGACACGACCGCCCATTGTACCCGCGATTAGCTTGTAATTTGCTCTGTTTGAAATTGTAAGCAACATGTTATGTGGTGTATAATAATTTATCAATCTATCTATCTATGATACAACTAGAAAAATATGAATAATTAAATTAGATTCTGAGCCTGCTCTGCATTTTAACAATTTCAGAGTGAAAATGTTCAACATTTACAAATGTTGTTTTACCTACCGAAAGGAAAATGGAAAGTAAAGTTAAGGTTCAGCAAGCTTTCAATAAAAAAATAATTTGGATTTGACTTTCGTCTAATGGTTTTGAAACACGGATAAGAAAACAAGGACAATCCAATGATGGCAATTAGCTTATAAACTTAAACAATTCCTAGGATTTTTTAGGATTTTAGAATATGATTACGACTATACCACGTACTTTACTATTCTCCTGCTGACGTTTTGTTGACTGTTTAGAGGTTTCTGTCCGCGACCATGCGTAAGACGGGAACTGGTTAAGTCGTAATATTATTCTAAAATGATACCAAACCACGAAAAATTCAATTCCTAGTTTCAGGATTTTGAGAAGTGATTTTATAATCTTAGATAGAGTTATCTATATAAAGGTACTAGCTTCTTCTCACGGCTTCGCCCGCGTGGTACCCAGACAAAAAATAGCCTATGTGTTATTCGAATGTATAAGCTATATTACTGTTAAGTTTCATCAAAATCCGTTCAGTAGTTTTTGCGTGAAAGAGGAACGATAATCCTCACAAACTTTCACGTTTATAATATTAGTAGGATAGTAGTAGGATTCTCTTGTCACATCGAACTAACTAAAAAATGGTTTAGCTGCCATTTATTTTACGTTAGTTTTGTGCCAATCGAATACGAAACTTGATTTCGACAGCTTGAATTTTACCCTATTATAGAAAGGTTTGTACCAAGCGAATTGCCATCTCTAGAGGTATAATCTTCGAAAGTAAAATACCCAAAGTATGGTCATCGAAAACTCAATACTTGCTTTACTCACGTACACACTCATAAAATAGTAAACCGGTCGGCTGCCATTACAAAACATGACGGCACAATTCCGCACACATAACCCGACCTGGGGGGCTAGACAAATACCTCACGCTTACTTTTCCTTTCACGCTAACGCAAATTTTTCAAGGTAAAACTTGGCAGCTGTCACGTGATATTTCCGCAGCAAATGTCATTCCCATACAATTCAAATTTTCCGCAGGCGTTAACGTCAACAGAAAGTGGTATTTGTCTAGCCCCCCAGTTTTAGTTTCGCTTTATAACTTATGCGATGCGGATTCTATTTACTATAGTGTTGTCAGGCACATTTGACTGGTCAGAGTATCACCGTCATTATCATTTTATCAGTTGGCAGAAGTCCACTGCAAACTTCTAAGTAAAGATCTTGAAGCCGTCTCTATATGGTATTGTTAAAATTATACTACTTGTGTTAAATCTAGAATTAGTATAGCTTCTGGTCAAATTAAGATTTTCAATTTCAATTTCAATTGCCTTTATTAACAACTAACTTTACTAATATACTTTATTAATATACTAATACATAATAAAATATAAGTTTAGACATCGGTATATTAGTTGTTTTGCTTTCCAGAATAGGCCTCCCCCAGACAGTGAGCTTTCCTTCTCCATAGTGCGTCTGCTGTCTCTTTGAACAAACTAAGATATTTTTAAATTAATTCTATCTTCGTGCAATTACAATTTAATTTTCATTAGGCCATCGATTGGAGTACCTATATTTACCAATAGAATAAATATATAAATTCTGTTAGTAACATTAAACATAAATATGTTTGTGCAATTACAATTTAATTTCCATTAGGCCATCGATTGGAGTACCTATATTTACCAATAGAATAAATATATAAATTCCGTTAGTAACATTAAACATAAATATGTTTGTGCAATTACAATTTAATTTCCATTAGGCCATCGATTGGAGTACCTATATTTACCAATAGAATAAATATATAAATTCTGTTAGTAACATTAAACATAAATATGTTTGTGAAATTACAATTTAATTTCCATTAGGCCATCGATTGGAGTACCTATATTTACCAATAGAATAAATATATAAATTCCGTTAGTAACATTAAACATAAATATGTATAAAGTTACTAACTGAATTGACGTTGTAGTAACAGCGTCAATTTTTCCCTCGGTACCAGAAAAAAGGTAAAAAAGTCGTTCGGAAAAAAGAATGACCCATTGGATCAAAACGGCTCAATCTTTCTTTATATAAAACGTTATCAAGAACTGCCTCTTGTTAGCTGCCAGTGAAGATATCCTCGAGAGGCGGCGAAGTGTTTGCGGATTATAAATGATAATAGAGGAGATAAGCCGTGGCAATACTTGCTGTCTAAGGTAAAGAAGAACGAAAAAATATATAAATAAATAATGCTGAAAGTTTTCAGCATCATCTAGCCCCAAAGTAAGCAGAGCTTGTGTTATGGAAACTACATGACTGATATACTATTTACATACAAGTTTTTTTGGAAATAAATACAAAATGATATATAGAAAATACCCAGAACCTAGTGCAAATATATGCAGATCATAAAATGTCACACGGCGGAAATCAAACCCGCCACCATCTTTGTCTCAGGTGGGCCCTTCTCCCACTGCGCCATAGAGGTCGTCATATGTACAGAAACAGATTAATTACGCTCTAGACTTCCGTACCAGAAGCCAATTTAAGTAATAACTATAACTGTAGGTATTTTTTAGCTCCAGTTTGCAAAAGTGTAACTACTTTTTCATCATGTTCTCCCAAAAGCAAATACCAATATTTATACAGTGTTCCTGTATATTTATCCAAATAAAGTTTATAAAACTTTATTTGGATAAGTTATAGATAGATAATATAGATAGATAAGATAGATTTATAAGTTTATACAACTTTATTTGGATAAATATCGAACATGGCAAATATTTTTAGACATTCGTGAAATTCAATACTGTATACAAAAAAAACTTGCATGGAGAAAGTAAGGTGATGGATTTGAAACTTCAGTTCACAAAATGACTTACCTACCTAAGTATTTGAAAACACATATTATTCCCAACAATAGATTCTCAAATGTCTATCTCTCTCAGAACAATTGATGCAGATATCCATTGACGTTCCGAGATCCATTCAAGGCATTGAAACACGCGCCGATACTATCAACAGCCATCCCTAGTTTCACCATTATAGCCCCAGGAAGGATGTGTCAGCGAGCGAGACACTATTATACCCACGTCTCGCGTGTGAAAGGGAAGGATACGTATCATTGTGTTGCGCTTCGATTGTTACAACTTTGTATGCATGGTAGAAGCTCCTTTCATATCTGCGCGCCTGGTACTCTGTGTGCATTTAATGATATTTGTTTTACTCATTGGTGTTTTTTAATACATCCAAGATATGCTTTCTCTGGCGTTGGCGGAACATTTTTACTATTATCGTATTCGGGGAGGAATTATTAATTCTTGGCAGGCTTTTACTTATTCACTTGTTTGAACTTTCTTTCGTTTGTTCATCTGCATGCAAATATTTGTTTTGGCTTCTACGAATGTTCTGAGAATTTAATTTGTCTTCTCGGCTTGCGAATTATTAAGCCACAAAAAGGTGTTTGCTATTTTAAGATTAAAGTCGAGTTTTAATTGAAACGTTGACCTATTTAATTTTCGGATTTTCCTGTTTTCTATTTCGAATACCTCACTACCAAAAACTCTTCGTTTTTCTCATACAGGATGGCAAAATGGTGATACGAGGGAAAATACAATTTAGATATTTATTATCCATCACAGGGTACCCAAAGTTAGTTATTCGAAGTCCTTGTAATCGAATTCTATAATTAAATGATCCCAATAGTTTAAGCCCTCTCTATTTACATTCATATTTGGTTCCAAACTCTATATCAAACAAACTGCGTCCCGAAGGTACCAACTAATCCAGAGTAATAAGGAAGGACTGATGTGGTTTTCGTCAACAAATGCCGAGTAATCAGGCGGATCCTGCGATAGTTCAATCAATCTCTGAAGTACGCTGAAAATGATATCATTATCATCATAATAGGTATCCTTTTACTTTTGCCAGTTTCCTCTGTCCTGTGCGTCTCGCATGCCCGCTTAACATGAGCACAACGACAAAGTTTTGTCTACGAAAGAGAAGACAAAAACTATTTCTATCGCCTATTCTGTCAAACATAAAAGAGGGACAAAATATTGTTTTCTTCTCGGCGCTAGACAATACCGTTGTCTTGTTTTCATGCTAAACAAGCTGGTATGATTTCACGCTATCGTCGTTTAAATTGATATAGATGGAGTATAATCAAAGTCAAAGTCAAAATTCATTTATTCAATAAAATCACAAGGATCACTTAGAAAAGTCGGTTTTTATCTACAGCCTGTTCCTCCGCGACCAGGCCAGGAGAGAAAGGCAAGAAAACAAGGCTGGTTATTCTTTTTAATGATCCTTACAAAACAATAGGTTCGAGTTGGAGCATTTTCAATCCCAAGAGTTTTTGTCATCTAAATAGTCAGATATTTTAAAGTATGCCTTTTTATAAAGTTTGAATGAGCT
Source organism: Perizoma flavofasciatum (assembly GCA_958496245.1). NCBI lineage: Eukaryota > Metazoa > Arthropoda > Insecta > Lepidoptera > Geometridae > Perizoma > Perizoma flavofasciatum. Next base: position 12,243,079 of record OY292429.1, on the reverse strand, counting down.
AGTGGTCATTTCTGGTGTTTTTAGGCCATGTCAAAGTCAAAGTCAAAGTACTTACCATATACACAGTTATTTATTTATCATTTAATTCATCTCATTAATTGATTATCAATTTATCTCAACATTTCTGCGGGTGCCGCTCCGTTTTTATCAGACCACCATATGTTACCCCCCTTTCATTTAAGGCACTGATGCCAAAAATCTTCTCACACATTTTCTTTTAATAAAATTGGTTTTTATGTGGCAGTGAGATACTAATATTTCTACTAATGTTTTAAATGCGAAAGTTTGGATGTTTGTTGATATTTACGTAATGGCTGAACCAACCAAGTAGGGCAGAGACTGCTCAAAGTGTTATATTTACGAAAAGTAATCGTCAGATCTAGAAAATTCCAAAAACGTGTGTTATATCAAATTTTTGTAGCAAGCGTAATATCGGTCTTTTGTATGCCGGGACAGGCTTTAACTCCGGCCCATGTCCGCGCCTTAACTAACTTCCTATCCCCAAAAGCGCCCGGAAAACGTATAGCATTTCTGTACTATTTATGACGAAACAGTCTTTTCAATAAACATTATCCAATCCTACATTCGATTCGCGAACTTACCACCTGAAAATAGAATCCAAAATTGCAAAGCATGCGTTGCTTTCCGAAAACAGCTCAGATTTGATGCAATCAAAAGCCAACCCCTCATACCGAGCAGAAGATTCATAATCGCTTGACAGATGATGTGTAGTTTCGCCTTGATGAAGCCAGAAATGGATCCTTGAGAATATCACGGTTGTAACACGCAATTTGAATCTCTATTGTTGATTCTTTTGGAGTTATTTCTGCTTGTGGGTGCCGGGTGCTTACGTTGTGTTATGCGATACAGTGACTGGAAGCATTTAAGGCGATGCATCTTTGACTTCAAAAGAAAACCGAGATGCATCGCCTTAAACGAAAACAGGGTTCGTAGAATAGAACTAACACGTTCTTTTATTTACTAACTAGCTTCTGCCCACGGCTTCGCCCGCGTGGTAACCGAATAAAAAGTACCCGAATAAATGTGTTATTCTGATGTATACGCTATATTACTGTAAAGTTCTATGAAAATCCGTTTAGTAGTTTTTGCGTGAAAGAGTAACAAAAATCTATCCTCACAAACTTTCGCGTTTATAATATTGTTGATAATAATAAATATGATGATCAAATCAAAAGTTTTTATTTCAGACAACACTGGATTTTCAACGCAGCATCATTTAGCCCCAAACTAAGCATAGTTTAAATAGCAACTAAATAACTGATAAACTAAATGCCCAGACCCAAAACAAATATTTACAATTCACACAAACATTTGTCTCCGTGGCTTGAATCGAGCCCGCAACCTTCTGCGTTTCAGGCGGGCTTTCGTCCACTGAGCCATAGAGGTCGTCGTTTTTATAAATTGTTAATGAAATTCTGTGATCGTGTCAGAAACAGTAGTAATTAGCCGTAATCTTATTTTTTAACGCAGGACGAGGTGTTTACGTACAAGAGGACACAACTCCTATATATTGATTCATTCATTCATATTCATTTATTGCCTTCATGTACATATTCATAGGTCTTAAAATTACATAGAAATATGTAGGTACATGAACCCCGTTAGGGCGCTGCAATTTGAGTTCAATATACTCGAAATGTCAAGAAAATAATACATTTGAAAAGAAACATGCAAAATATGAATAATATTAAATTAGTAGGTACAAAGTCAAAAAACATTGTCAAATTCATTAAATTAGATATAAAACGTCATAACGAAGTTTCGCTTCGATAAATATCAACATGGTAAAAATGAATGAAAACACTTTATTGTACACCTTAAGATACAAACAAAATAAACAGTAACAAATTATGATAAAGGTACAAAGGGCGGTCTTATCGGTTAAAAACGATCTCTTCCAGACAACCTTTTCATGGAGAGGATTATATATGATTTTGAAGTGGTCGGGGGTCAACAGACAGACCAATCAAACACTTATACCAGTTTTAAGTTGCGGGTAAAAAACTAGCCCATACTGCATCCGATTTGAAGCGTAACAGAAATATAATATATCCTCTAAAGTGCTACGGCGTAGAGCCAGAGATATATTTCCTCCAAAGTGCTACGGCGTAGAGGCAGACGTAGCAGCTGCTACAGAATTAGTAATGTTTTCATACAGAATGAATAAATGCGAAAACATACCTAACTCTTATGGTTACAACAAACTATACTCCGTACGTATGATTAGCAGTTCTATAACAAACTTTAAAAAACCGACTTTTAAAAACAAAGAGGTATTAAAAAGAGAAAAATAATTTAGTAACATATTCAGGTTTAAGATTATTTTATTTCTCATAAGAATAAATTCAATTGCATGAGAACACAAAAGATTAAATTTAAACTAAGGCTTAATCATAAATAATATGCGCTACCTACTAATCTGAAGTTTTTGTGCGTGAAACTTGAAAACCCGACGTAATTATATTATTCTGTATTTTCACTAGACATTAAATAATACATTTATTCATACAACTATGAACAAGTATATAGTAATTAACTTATGTATCTATAGATCGTTTGCAGCGGCATTTAGACAGGTCTGTTTCATCTGTATTTTTTGTATATACATTTCATCGTCAGTATACACAATAGTAATTTAATGATTTTCAATTTTACTTTGTATTATGGGAACTACATGATTGATATACTACTTATATACTTTTTTTTGTAAATACTTACAAATTACATATAGAAAATACCCAAACCCCGGACAAATTGTAGGTCATACAAATATTTGTCCCGCGGCGGGATTCGAATCCGCAACCTTTTGCGTCTCAGGCGGGCCTTCGCCCACTGCGCCACAGAGGTCGTCTTCTAACTCAAGGGGAATCAGGTACATTTTCGTATGTCCTCCTGGGTTTGTACTACAGATTGATACTGTGTGAAAAATGTCCAGCATTATTTATAAGTTATTTATTTAGTTCTGAACCGTAGAACCGTTTGAGTGTAATGTAATTTCATGCCATAATCGAATTAATTGAGGCATGCCCTAATACATGGCTCAGCAGGTTTGTATTGTTTGAGGTACGGTCCAATTATCATCAACTAAATTACCTTGATACCGACCAGAAGCTTGGTTCATATCCGATAGGCTTACGTCCTATTACACCTCAATGGGGAAAGTTCTGTGTAGTAGACAATAATGGATGGCACAGGGTGTCCCAAAATAATAATATAGTATTTTTTAATTACACATTACTCACAACAAATATTTAATTATGTAATGAGCACATAAAAAGAGCTGGCACGAATTTGCATTAAAATTAAACGAAATAAAATATAAAGTGAGGTGAAGACTTTAGAAATTCAACTATTTTCATTGAAGGTTACGAGAATGGTGGAACAAATCTACTGTTTTCGGTAAAATCCAATAAATCTTGTATCTTGCTCTATTTGGTACTATTCGTATTTAAAAATCTGGATCAGGTATTGTTCCGTATCGGACGGAATTAGATACTTACTTATCTCGATCGAATTACAGATTATGTTTCTTTTTTTTTGCTAAGGTAGGTAGCCCTCTATTGAATAGTGAAGCAGACACAATTTAGAGGGTAAGTCAAGAAAACTTTTATTACTCGTTTCTTATTGGCTATGGTGGTATCGACACTTTCGTGTTTTTGCGCCGGAGTTTCACGAAGATTAACGAGACCGGCATTCATCGTTCGTTCGCCAAGCGAAACAAACACAATTTAAAACTATTTTCCCGCGAATCTAATTTAAGAAAAATAACTTTTTGTTAGGACCTTGATTATTAAATTCGTTGTTTTATGGGCGACATGACTCCTTTTTCGTGTTTGTTCTGGGAAAAAACGTCCGAAATGGCGGTGCGTCAACAAAATATATAATACTAAAAATATGTTATTTAGTATATGTTTTTTACTTTTAGATTATATTTCTGATATTTTTTGTTACATTTTGCAACTAATTAGTGCAATGAATCATTTGTTTAGGGTAAAATATTTGGAAAAGACAAGAAAACTTAATTGGTAATTGTTGATATTAATTCAAAACAATTTCGAAAATGTAAGATTTACATTTACTAAAGAAGGCCACGGGACCGTATTTAGTTATCAAGAGAGCCCAAGGACTTAATTTCTTCAGAAAACAGTTCGTTTCATTTACTAAAAAGCAGGATGCTTTGTAGTAAATGAAACGATAGTAAATTATACTCTATTTAGCCGACTACACTGTACTTAAAGGGGGTAATTGCTTATGTTAATACACAGTGTGCCGTTTTCCTCTAAGCTCTCACTAAAGGCTTATTTGTTGCATAAAAGCTTGGAGAGTTCCAGTTTCCTAAAGAGAATAATTAAGTCTCAACTCTAGAACAAATGATTAAAACTTTAGCAACCGTAAGGCCCACTATCTACTGTAGCACCGCATGAAGAACATGTTCTGTATTTTTTTCTGCTTTTGCAAAGATCTTCCACGAGCTGAGGCAATTCTGATCTACTTGCCCGAGATCTGATGCTGTGACTCCTAAAACTTCTGCTTTCTGGTTTAAGAACTTTATTCTCATACGAATTTATAATTTACTTATATAAGAATTTATAACTAACAAACATTACGTAGGTACTTAAATAGTTGAATTAGTAAACTTATGTAACAAAACCAATTATTATTGAGTAGAATAATACCATGCCTACCTAAAGATTCGCAACAAGCGTTGTTTTACATACCTACCTTAGGACAGAATATTGATATTCTGTCCTAAGGTATGTAAATTGCAAAAATATGAGATAAAATATGACTAGGGTTCTTTTTGTATTTCATTACATAATTAAATCTTTGTTCTGAGTAAATTTATAGTTGTTGTTGGGATAAAATATTATGTTTTGATGCGGTTCAGATTTTTTGCTGTACAACTTAATATCGCGCCATCTGTTGGTAGGATATGATAGTAGCTACCTTTTCTTATATCAGTTATAGCTTGCAGCGTTAAATAATACCGCCGATTGTGCATTTCTATTCTTTGTTGCTTTATTTTTGTGTATTGTATCTACTGCAAAATGGTGTTATACTCAATAAAGATTTTATCTATCAATCCATGATGTAACGTAGTTCAATAATGTGTCGAGAGATGTCGCTACACCAGAACAGGTGATGTCCAGAACATGTTAATTATGATACCCATTACTGGCGCAGTGCTTATAAAGAGTAACGTCGTTCAATAATGTGTCGAGAGATGTCGCTACACCATAACAGGTGATGTCCAGAACATGTTAATTATGATACTCATTACTGGCGCAGTGCTTATAAAGAGTAACGTCGTTCAATAATGTGTCGAGAGATGTCGCTACACCAGAACAGGTGATGTCCAGAACATGTTAATTATGATACCCATTACTGGCGCAGTGCTTATAAAGAGTTGGACACTAGGTCGGTCTTAAACTAGTATTCACAAAGACAACAACATAGAACATAGAAGTGGTTGGAGCTCTTTGTGAGGGAAGACACATTTGTTTCGTAGCGGGAATCGTACCCGCACTTGCGATGTACGGAGCCTGTATATGCGGCTGCCGTAAGTAGGGTTCCTAGATGTTTAAATTGAAAATCCTGACAAGAAGCCTGATTTCTATAAAAATGTCCTGATATTATTGCAACGAGCGCGTGCTATGTAATGCACTATACACAGTTGCACAGCGCAATTTAAGGTAATTTTTATGTAGATTATCAGAATTAACAAATATTTTCATGTTAATTGTGTTGATTTGTTTGAGTTTTATTGTTCTTACAAATAAAATAATAACTAACTTAATTATTTGTATTTGTTTAATTCACCTAAAATTCAGACATTTTCAAAAAAACCCGGAATCCTGACCAATGCTTAAAAAACTTGACGTCTGGTAGGCGAAAGAGGTTGTCCATTCGATGTGTCTATTTTTGTCTGTACCATATTTTATCTGTTTTTCTGATGTGTTTTTGACGATCTCTGTGGCGCAGTGGACGAAAGCCCACCTGAGACGCAGAAGGTTGCGGGTTCGATTCCCGCCGCGGGATAAATGTTTATATCATCTACAAATATTTGTCTCGGGTCTGGGTGTTTTCTATGTATAATATGTATGTATTTACAAAAAAAAGTATATAATTAATATATCAGTCATTTAGTTCCCATAATACAAGCTTTGCTTAGTTTGGGGCTAGATAATGCTGTGTGGAAAATGTCCAGCATTATTTATTTATTTATTTATCTCCAAAACGGCATTTATATCCGATTGAGTCTCGATGAACGAGTGAATCGATTTGTATAAAAGGAAGGTTTTAAGATAAGTTCACTAGGGGGCGACACAACAGACGAAAGAAAATACGTCGAGGGTTTTCAGCAGTTTACTTTCAGTTCCTAAGCGATACAAAGGCGCTTTAGTGGACGACGGACCTCAGCAAACCTACGCTGCAATTACGGAGTAACTAAATTAGTCTGTAAACAAATAAAAAGTAGATGGGAAGCGTTTGTGGTAAACTAACTCATCGGGTTTCAATTAAAGCCGCATACGGATGACGTCTCGTTTATCTGTGAAAAACTGTCAGAACTTTGACAGTAACCTGAAAACTTTGACAGTAACAGAGATTAATAATTATTATTTTAGGAATGAATAAAAACGCCTTCAGGAGAAACAGGAAGTTCCAATATTAAACTTCATCCCCATTTTATCACCCTTTTTCATATTTTTTTATGGGACCACTTTTGAAGTATATATATAGTCTACCACCCCTACACATTAAAATGGGATAATCAAAATCGGTTCACAATATCGCGAAGATATCGAGTAACATACACACAAAAATACAGACGAAGAACCTTCTTCGTTTTTGTGATATAATTTAAAGAGATCCTGAATGTGTTAATCAAAGGCACGTAAAGAGGGCGCAATGGGAATAACCATTTGGCCACGGGCCAACTCGCTCTCACTCACACTTGCAGAGTCAGAGATGGGGGGAGTGGGAGGGGAATAGTGGAAATAGTGTGGAGGTAATTGGAAATTAATATGTGAATAGATGGGGCTGGCTCTTAAAGGCTGGAGTTAGGCGACGATTGTGCTCTTTTATTTTGAAACTGAAGACCGTCTTGGTATTTACAGTTTAGAAGCCTAAAGAATAAGTGTAATGAAACTCTAAAGAAACTTAGTAGGGACTACAAAATTACTATCCTTTTTACAGTTTAGAAACCTAAAGCCCCATGACATTCTAAAGAAATAAGTAAATAGTAGAAAGTACGGACTATAAAGACACCCCTTATTTACAGTTTAGAAACCGGATGAATAAAATCCATGAAACTCTGAAGAAATATAGGTTTACATATATTTATTCTTAAAAAGACACAGTCACTTACATGAGAATGGCTATTTAGCTTAAAGTATACAATTAATAAAGTACATATTTTTGTCGTTCGGTCTGTTGGTTTGTTACAGTTTTGCACAAATGAAAAGATAGGTAAGTACATATTAATACAAATTAGTTAAGTACTAGAAATAAAACAATCTTATTTAATTGGCCCTTTTTACAGTCCAGAAAAAACGAACTCTATCAAGCATAGAGTTTGAGGGTCAAGTCTAAAACATGTTAAATTTTAAAGATACGTTCAAAACTCGCATTGCAACGCATGAATTGCGAGTCATAGTGAGTAAAACCACTCGAAACTCACTTCTCATAATTGTGTCCTTTCTCTGTTTGTTTACACAGCCTAATAAAATAGTCCTAAAATGAACAATAAGGTAGAATAAACAGGTATCAGCTGTCCATGAACAAACGCAGTTTCCACGCGGACAATTTACTGTCAATTTGGATCGCGTTCGCATTTATACAAAGCCTTACCTTTGTTACTGAATTGTACATGATGGCAATTCTATTGTTATTATTTTTATTAATTAATAAATTATACCTCTATGGCGCAGTGGGCGAAGGCCTGCCCGAGACGCTGAAGTTTGCGGGTTCGATGAATGAATGAATTAATGAAAATACTTTATTGTACACCTTAAGATACAAAAAAAAAAACAGTAACTCATTATGATAAAGGCAATCTTAAGATAAAGGTCTTATCGCTTAAAAGTGATCTCTTCCAGACAACCTTTGGATGGAGAGGATTATATATGATTTTCAAGTGGCCGCGGGTGTACTTTATAATTTGTGTAAACTACCCTAAAAGATATCTTCCATATTGTTCGATTCCCGCCGCGGGACGAATGTTTGTATGATCTGCAAATATTTGTTTCGGGTCTGGGTGTTTTCTATGCATAATATGTATGTATTAACAAATATATATAAGTAGTATATCAGTCATGTAGTTCCCATAATACAAGCTCTACTTAGTTTGGGGCTATATGATGCTGTGTGAAAAAAGTTCAGCATTATTTATTTATTTATTTATAATAATGAGGAAGCTTCAAACACTCACATGCATAGTCCTGACCCATACTATACAGTGCAGTTACATCCAGACAAATGTGCATATGAGAACACACACACTGAGGAAAAACAAAAATCCGAATGTTGTTGAGAAGTCGTACCTACCTGACTAACCTCTCTTAGATAACGCTATAATCTTATACAGCAATAAACATTTAAAAGTAAATGAAATAGAATAAGTACCTATCTACTCATGTATTTTGTGATTGTGTGATTATAATTTCCTAACATACCTAGGTACCTACATATAAAATATCGCCTTAGGGCTTTTTACTTACATACAGACATACCTTCTCACTATACCTACTATTTTAAATACCTACTTATTATATTGTACTTAGGCGAGGTATGTTTGTTTAAGTGTAAGTAAATGAATGCCCTTTTATTTTTTTAAGACTTTTACAGACATTATTACTCCGAATAATCAGCACGGCTTGCCTTAAATTTTCGATTTTACTCAAGATGTTTCGATGATAAGTAACCACCTATTTAAAAAAATGAAAATAATGCTGGATATTTTTCACACAACATCATCTAGCCCCAAAGTAAGCAGAGCTCGTGTTATGGGAACTACGTGACTGATATACTACTTTTTATGTTCTAATGTTTTAACAATATGTAATACGTGGGACACTCAGAAAGTTTTGAGAAACTAAAAAACTAACTTCTATGGATAAAATATTTTAATTAAATCTTTTCAATGAACTCTCCACCAGCCTCTATACAAAGTTTCATGCGTCTGAACCAATTTTCGAAACATTTTTTCCAGTCCGCCGCAGACACCTCTTCTACGGTCTTCTCGAACGCTGCTAGCGCGTCTTCCGGCGATGAAAACTGTACCCCTTTCAGCTGATTTTTTATTTTAGGGAATAAAAACAAGTCACACGGTGCCAGATCAGGACTGTAAGGAGGGTGACCCAAGACTCTGACCGGTGTGGTGTCCCGGAAGTCCCTCGTTTTGAGCGCTGAGTGCGCGGGCGCGTTGTCATGGTCAAGCAGTACCCCGCGGAGCTCGGTGTTCGGTCGCTTGTTGCTCATTGTAGACAAAACTTCTGGCAGGCATTTTGTGGTATACCATTCGGCGTTGATGCTGCTTTGGTCTCGTAATGGAATTGAAACCAGATACCCCGTCAAAGTGAAGAAACTAGCGATCAAAACTTTTCCCGCACTTCTCGATCGCTTCACTTTCGTAGGCGTTGGTTCGTTTTGAAACAGCCAAACTGTTGACTGACGCTTTGTTTCTGGATCGTATTGATAAATCTAGCATTCGTCATCTGTTACAATGTCGTAAACGCGCCGAGACGAGCCTGCTTAAATTTTTGAAAATTAACACGGCACCACTCTACACGGGCCTGCTTCTGAGCTTCGGTGAGGTTGTGCGGCACCCAGCGCGAAACTATCCTCCTCACGCGAAGGTACTCGTAAAGAATCTTGTGAACGCTTCCCGAACCAATCTGCAATGTATGTTGAATCTCTTCGTAATTCGCCTGTTTTCTTGAATTATTTTTTTTACTGCCAGCACACTTTCTTCCGTAACAGCCGTCGTAGGACGACCACTCCTTTGTTCATTCAAAGTAAGGCGACTGCGCTTGAACTCGCTATGCCAACGGTAGATGGTTGCTTTTGAAGGTCCTTCATCCATAAAAACCATTTGAAGTCGATCAAATGACTCATCAGCTTTTAGGCCACATTTAAAATCGTAAAAAATCATCGCACGAAAATGCTCTCGATGCAGATCCATTTTAAAATGAGACACGATAATTTAATTTGATTCTCGAAAAAATGTGGAGGGAAATTCGAAATTCAAACAATGGTATTTTTACTTTTAAATAACCAAATTTTTCAAAATAATTACAAGTGGCCAGTGCCTTATACATAAAAACTTTTTTTCGCAAAACTTTCTGAGTGGCCTGGTATTTTAAATGTTTGCCTCGCATTTGTTTATCTATTCATCTATTTTTCCCATACTTAATCTTGGCTTCAGATATACAGGCTAGACCTAGTGCGGAGCTTATTGGCAAACTTCTATTCTTATAAATAAAGTTTTTATATTTGCAACAACATTTATTGTAGCCAGCGAGGTTGCCAATTGATTTACCGTTAGATATTTCATTGCTAGCATTGGAAGAAAGGACACCTAACTTCCTATATCGTATTTGCAACTATGCTGTAATCGACAGTATTATTGGATTATCCAACTCAGCTGTGCCTTGCCTCGATGTTGAGCCTAATTTGTACTGTATTGAGCTAGTTTGAAGCTCGTAGTTAGTTAGCAATATTTGCATACGTAACTTTGCGTTTGATATTTTTTTCTTGAGGTATGTATGACGTTATTTAAACGTATACTTAGGTACAAAACTAGTTAAGTTAAAGTCATCTTGTTTTATTTTTAATTTAACGGACTTTTAAATCTAAATGTTTATGTTATCATCGTCAGCGTCTTGATATCTTGGTAACCTTTTCAAAATTGAGTTAAAAAAAATGCTGGACATTTTCACATAGCATCATCTAGCCCCAAACTAAGCAGAGCTTGTATTATGGGAACTACATGACTGATATACTAATTATACATAGAAAACACCCAGACTCGAGAAAAATATTTGTAGATACAAACATTTGTCTGTGGCGGGAATCGAACCCGCAACCTTCTGCGTCTCAGGCGAGCCTTCGCCAACAGCGCCACAAAGGTCGTCAAATATTATCTACATGCATTCTCAAGCGGCTTTTAAAATGGAGCTTCTAAATTCGTCGAACTCTTAGGTACCTACTACCCCCTGAATGATTGAAAACAGCTTTCCTTAAAAATCTCTTAAAATAAACTAACACGCTCACCACTTTATTCCCCATATTTCATAAATTCTCTTAAGTGTGGGTTACCACTTAAAAAGCCGGACAAGTGCTAGTCAGACTCGCTCACCAAGGGTTCCGTAAATTATTTTTAAAACAGTTCAGGAATCGAGCAGTTTTTTCGAGCTTTTCCTGAAATTCAGTTTCCAAAACCACGAGCAATTACAAATATATAGTTTTCAGATTTGTTTCTGTACTTGTAGTATAAGACGATATCACTTGCCAAATTTCATAGTTCTATGTTTTTTTACTTTATCTTAGAAGTTTGTTTTTTTCACAGCTTCAAGGGACAGTAGACCTGCGTATATGGTTTTAATTTCGACTCTATACCTCCACGCGTTCCCAAGATAAAGGGTCTTGACAGACAGACAGATTAGGGTCCCCTAAGGATTAGGAACCCTATTAGGGTTTTGTTTTTCTTTTTGAGGTACGGAACCCTAAATTGAACAAATAACCATGTACATATTTGTTTCAGCGATGAGACGCGGGACTTGGACGGACGCGCTCGCTCCGAGTCCGGGGATGCTGACTCCGTGTACCACGTGCGAGGGGCTCTGCACGACGGACGTGGCCGAGACAACGCGGTAACATACCCTACTTACATTTTATTACCGTAGTAAACGAAGATTACTTCAAAAGGAGCCTTGCTAGCAAAAAAGCGTGTTTTCAAAGACGATTGCTAAAAAATTTCGTAGAAAATACCCTCATTTTTTTCTGGTTATCTAGTCCAAACTAAACAGAGCTTGCATTATGGGAACTAATGACTTGATATACTGCTTATATCCTTTTTTTTAATACATACATGTTATACACAGAAAACACACAAGATTTACTAAAAATCAACTTACTTCAAATAATGCTTTGAAGTAACCCAATACTATTGCTAAACCTTCATTTCCGAGAAGTAAGTGTTCTCAAACAAACTAACAAAAATATAAATAGATAATGCTGGACATTTTCACACAGCATCATCTAGCCCCAAAGTAAGCAGAGCTTGTGTTATGGGAACTACATGACTGATATACTACTTATATACTTATTTTTTTGTAAATATATACACATTATACATAGAAATACGTATTAATACGTTTTTTTCCTGTTAATACGTATTTATATATTCGACGGGGATATTAGAATAAAAATATTTTTTTTTTATTTTAAAGTACTCGTAAGTATTTTGGAGAACACCAACTATTTTAGCTTTATAAGTGACTAGCTGTGACCCCCGCGGTTTCATCCGCGTAAGATTCGATTCCGTGGGAAAATCGGCATAAAAAGTAACAGCTAAAAAGTACCTGCACCTATGAAGTTTCATTGCAATCGGTTCATCAGTTTCATCGCAATCGGTTCATTAGCTTCATCGCAATCGGTTCATTAGTTTCATCGCAATCGATTCATTCGTTTTTGCGTGAAGAAGTAACAAACAATTATGCACATACTTACTGATGCGTCTGAGCCGCGCGGGTACCTTACTCATAGACGTAACCCCTCCCGCTCCTCGGCAACTCCCGCTCATAGAACAAGGAACGTCACGGCGGCGGCTCGCGTTTTGCATTTTTATACTCGTGATAACTTTGAAATGTCCAATTCGAAAGAATTAAAAAGTATTTTACTGCTACATAAATACACTTGATGATAAAACTATTTATTTGAATAAGAATTAATACTACGATACGAATGTAACCAACTTTGTTTCTATCGGCGATCTAATTAATTTTTAGAACACAAAAGCTGCTCTTGTGGCTTAACTATAATAGTTAGATATATTCCCTCGCGGACTTTTTTGTAGGTAATAATGAGTACTTTAATCATGTAGTACATCATTTTTATGTATCATCAATAGTTTTCTCAGCACACGCCAAATATTGAATTTTATAGGCAACATTTTGCTACTTTGGGTTACATTATTGCCATTTTCTTAAGGATCTCTATTTTTTTTGAAAATAAGTTATAGCCTATGTTACTTCCTGATAATTTAGCTTACTATTGGTGAAAAAATTATTAAAATCAGTCCAGTAGTTTCGGAGCCTATTCGGTACAAACAAACCAAAAAACCTTTCCTCTTTATAATATTAGTGACTAGCTATACGAGCCACGGCCGCCCTCGGCCCTCGACCGATACATCGCGTTACATCGCCCGCTCGTGCATTACTTCTTTTGCTCGGCTCCTAAGGGTCATAGCGTGATGTTAAATAGCCTATAACCATGCCCAAAAAAATAGCTATCAAATGCAAAAAGAGTTTTTCCAATCTATCTAGTAAGTATATTATTCCAGCAACAAAAGATCTTTTCAGTTTTATTATTAGTATAGATTTTGAATGAACTAAATATGGATAGGTCTGAAATAAATACTCTTATTGATCTTACTATATATCCCACGGAATGAGGCACTTCGTAGGTTCAACTGCTTAAAACATTTTGATTTACAACCAAGAGCATTAACTGCACCCATTTGTAGCAATTTGCGTCGACTGCTTTATACGATGAAGGGGAGGAAAGGGGGTGATAAATAGGTACCGAGATGAACTCGGCAACTCCCGTACTTTCTCAATGTCCAACTTCGCAACTCGTTCTCCATTATACAGTGTCCTAGAATGAAAATATGCATACTATTTAGAAAGGGGTATTTTTTTTCTGACCAAGAATATGCACACATTTTCTCAAACAAAGTAAATACTTAGTTAATATAGCATATATGATTTAAAACGATTTTCTTCGCCTGCTTTTTTGACTTTGTGACTGTCTTAAAATGACAAACATCATAAAATAGAGGTTTTATAATGATCGGATTATGTACCGTAATCAGTTTGTTTATTCTATTTTTAGCAAAAACAGTTCTTACAACCATTCCTTTGTTATATAACTTACGAAATTATTACCATGATTTGTGATTTCAACACAGTCGCATATATTATGATCATAGAGGAACTGAAGTTCTTGCGGGTGGGTGTTAGTGAATCGAATCGATCTACCCTCTTTCTAACTCTTTTATTGCGAATAATCCACTACCAGCGGTTTCACTTTCACATTCGAGTACATCTCGGTTCTGATACACAACACTAACGGTATCCAGACGCGCAGCTCACAAACTCACAAATATATACATAAAGTCAAGAGACTACGGCTCTCCACCTGTTACGGTCCTAGCATGCCTCTTACGCTTCATTCATCCTCATGACATTCCTTATACAAGCTCGACGGTTTAGTGTACTCTTGGCTTCCTTTCTCCAAAATGTCTTCAATTTGGTCAGAGTACGTTTGCCGAGGTCTTCCCATTCCAACTATCTCATTCACGCCCGCCTTATATACTTGTTTTGTTAATCTTCTTTCATCCTTTTTACACTCGCGAATCATGGAAAATATCGTGTTTTTAGTAAAAAATATGTTCATTTCTTTGTTGAAAACAGGTGAATATTGAAAAGTCGTCGCATTTGTCATACCAATAATTTGATAAATTCTCTCGGGAAGGTACCTACACATATTCTGGAACAACCTGTAATAAACGGGAAGTTCTGATTGCAGGAATTAATTATCAGAACTTTGTTAACAGTTATTAAGAAATTAATCAACTTAAAAGGCCGGATAAAGTTGTAATTTCTTATCAAGAGGTAACGATTTAAGATGGAGTCAGTGTTCGGAAAACTTCTGAAAATAGTTTTGCTGTCAAAACAACTGCAGTTTAAACCTGTAAAACCTGTACCACAAACAGCAATAATGATGAACAATGTTTTTTTATCCCTGATAAATTGGTTGAAAATTGAAAAAAAAATGATAATTTGTGATTTATATCACTTTGGTATTGTTTTTTTCACCCAAGCTATTGTTGAAAATAATAAATTAAAATTCTAATATATTTTATTTCTCTTCACCCGATGACTTAGGTAAGGTTGTGGGAAGTCCGCGGATGGAGACGGCCGAAGATCGTTTGCCATGACACTCTTTGGGGGAAGCATAATGCCCAGCAGTGGACTTCTACAGTCAAAATGAAGTTATTCTGAGACGATGCTCAAAGAAATACTTTTGATAAAGTGTACTTTTACAGGCTGTTGATAATGATGATTATCAACAGCCTGTAAAAGTTCACTGCTGGACATAGCCCTCCTCAAAGAGCGCCATGACGAATAGTCTTGGACCACCTCCACCCACCGACCTCCAATCCTTGATATGTCATCAGTCTATCATGATGAAGATGGAAAGCAATAATCAGCCCAAAAATTTCAACTTCGAGGAGAACACCAGTTCGAGTTCTGTTATAAAAAAAATCTAGACATTTTAAACACTAAAAAACATTGAATGTTATCAACTATCGCAAAACATTTCTACCGTTTTAACAAAATAACTGAACCGATATCACGAATCGCTAGTAGACTCCAATAAATCGTCTGATCAATTATCCAAACAATGGACTCGTTTAAAAGCCTAAATGCTTTCGAAATGTATACCGTAATTATTAATTTATTGCTCGTATCCTATGTTACGAGTAGCAATGTTGGTACATGAACATTTATTTACTGGCTGACGGAACAAATATTTGCATATTATGCAGATACTTGTTCCGGGTTCCTGAAATGAAATTAAATGAAATGTATTTATTGTGGAAACTATGTACAAAAAAGATCTTAAAAGCTAGGCGGAACAACAGGCTATCCATTAATTATGGACGTACAATATTTAACTTATATAACTAGGTAATTTACGTATTTTTTTTTTAATATATTTTTTTTGACGATCTCTGTGGCGCAGTGGACGAAAGCCCGCCTGAGACGCAGAAGGTTGCGGGTTCGATTCCCGCCGCGGGACAAATGTTTGTATGATCTACAAATATTTGTCCACTTTAAGAATAAAAAAAATCCAAGCGCCCCCCAATTTTTTTAAACATAACAACTTATGCTTTTCCCTATAGACTGCCTTAGCGGCCCCAATATCTTCTAGAGTTTTCTACCGCCCCCCTGGAAGCCTCAAATGCCCACAAGGCGACATTATCGCCCACTTTGAGAAACAGTGGATTAGATAGATAAAATTGTGCTTAGTATATATGATCTACCTATAAGTGACTACAAAACGAGAGCTTTCATCCCATATATACTGTGGTACCACACCACCTAAACCTTGTACAGATGTCTGCAGAAGATGTAAGCATTTGTCCCGCAGCAGAAATCTAACCCCTAGCAGGCTATTCGCCTGCCGCGCTATCAATGTCGTCTAAAATATATTTCTCGCTGCAGGTGTGGCAATAACAATATTCTCGCAACATTTTTGATTATTCAAATGATTGTACACAATACTTTGCAACATTTTTGCTTATTCAAATAATTGTACACAATACTTTAAACATTTTTACTTATTCAAATAATTGTACACAATACTTTGCAACATTTTTGCTTGTTCAAATAATTGTACACAATTCTTTGCAACATTTTTGCTTATTCAAATAATTGTACACAATACTTCCATTATCATGTACGGCCATCCACAAAAATTCGCTTCACCAATACTATTTGTATAGCACGCAGCAGTTTATTTGACTAAATTACAATAATGCTCCGTTACACTCGCACTGATCTTTATCACCCTCTAATAGAGTACATTTTCGCATAATTCTGATACATAACAAATTGGTAAATCGGGGTGAGTTGGACACATGCCAGTAACAGCTGCTGATCATTTGGCACAAAATGTCAAACCCAGTTGTACTTGTTGTCTACATATAGATCGGAAGTTTTTAGTGCAGCAGTAAGCCACACCTAGAATTCCTGTTAAAGTTAAGGAAACGTATGATATTAATGAATTGTGGAATAGCTGAAACTGCCCTCTGAGGTGATTCCACTGAAATATAACATGACACGCTAATAAGCGTCTTACAGAGCAAGCAATACCCCAGCAATACCTCAAATGTTGCAGATCTTAATAGGCACGGTTACCGCGTTTCTTCAGGTGGGCCGTTTACCTGTATTTCTCGATATAACATAAAATAAATAATTCAACCAAGTGCGTGCCACGCGTTATGTAAGGTTCCGTAGTTGCCCATAAACTTATATTTACTACTACCTGTTTTTTATGCAAGCCATGTTCTGCTAATTAATTACATATACGATAAATAAAACAGCCAAATCGGTCGAACCGTTCTCAAGTGATGATCTTTCATACATACGATTTTTATTTATATAGTAGATACGTCTTACGCGGCCGAGATCAGGAGACTTGTGCAAGAAACTCTGCTTGGATTTTTTTAAGACCACACACACAAACACGACACACACACACACACACACATACACACACTCGCACACATGTACACACCCGAACATATTTATATTAGCTTTTTTAGTTAACTTTATTACTTATATTTCTTTATTTACTTTATAAGTTGTTCCATAACTTTGATTGGAACTCTTAATCCACGGAGGAGGGCGTTAGTGTCTGCGACACAGTTTTTATACTTCTGCAGACATCATCGTTTTTCAATAGTATTCGTATGCCATCGTTTCTGTTCCTCAATAAATATATTTGATTTTTTTCATGTTTTGCCATGGTGTTTATTTAAAAGTGTAATAAATTAAAATATATTTTGTCACGGCCATCTCAGGTACATCGTATATTCACACTGCAAGAAAGTTCAGAAAAAGGGTGACTGTTTACGTAGATTTTTCAATTTTATCTATCATTGACTTTCTTGATTTTATTTAATTTGTATCCGGACATTGTGATTAAAATATTGACATGCATGGTAGGAATAAGTAGGTAGATAGGTTATTTTAGATCAATTTATAAAGTAAGATTATTATTATTATTATTTTTTAATGTTTTATTTGACATTCATAATTACGATTTTGCTATTAGTATTATCTCATTTTAAATAAATATTGACTGAACTTGCAGCGCTCTTACAGGGTCCATGTACAGCTTTGATGTAACACCAAGCTGATGTACATTTGAGCATGAATAAATGAATATGAAATATTTATGTTCTGGATAACTGTTCTGTTAACAAAATAATCCTTATCCTAGATGATTTATATAATCATTACCTTTCTCTTCTACAGACCACTCGTAATAACGGCTGCTCTACAAAACGAATGTGTCGCTGTTGCGTACGTATTTATAATCCATAAAATATTGTACAATACGAGAATTATGGATTTTGTTTATTAAATCCACAAATATTATCAGTTGTATTGTAGAAAATTATAATAGTCTGTAGTTTCTGTACTATTGTGCTTTCAATTATAATTGAAGCTTCCAAACATGTACTTGTAAATGTTTGAAGCCAGAATTAATTATAAATTGGTAAATACCGATAACTATGTTGAAATAATATTTGGAATTTGGCTGGAATTTGGCTTACAGCAATTACTAGAGCAGTGTTGCCAGCATTTTGGGGATGCTTGCGTCTGTTAGTGGTCTGCATCAATTGAGCTATCTCTAAATCGTTTGCAAAGGCCCTTAGATGGCTCAGATGTTTCATTTGTACCTTTTGTGTATACTTAAGCAGTTGTATTATTATATATGTGAATAAATAAGTATTTAAGTATTTATATGTGAATAAATAAGTATTTAAGTATTTTATAGATTCAAGCATGTTTAGAATAATAGTTATTCTGTTCCTTCCATTTTTCATAAGACTGTTATCAAATATTATCTTTATAAAAAAAACGCAATTTAGTGACCTTTCAACAAAATAATATCACAAGGAATGTCAAACATATCACATTTTTAAATATTTTTATGCCGTTAAAGTAGAAAATAAACACAAGAGTTACATTAAAGATTTATGCATTCATGTGTTATTCAATTGTCAAATATTCAAATGTCTTTCCTACAGTCATACTACCGTCGTACCGATGTACCTCGTGGGTGGCCAGCTGTTCGGGCATGGTGTTTGGCATGGTGGCACTCTGGACGAGAGGACCTAGAGGATACGGAGGGAGAGGAGGATCCTTCCGAAGCTGGGTACGCCACGCCCGTGTCTGTGGAGACACCACTCCAGAGCTCTGTGTCAAGGTAAACTAAAATAATGTTATGAGACATTGGTCTTATTTTGCTGCACCTTGTCAAAACGAAAAAAATACGAAAATCAGAACTTAAGATATTACAGTTTTTGCATAAACTAGTAGCAGATTTCAATTTATTTGAACAGATTGATACTATTGCTCTTAGGGCTTTAAATAGGTTAGTTTAGTTCAGAGATATGGCAGTTTAAGCAAGACGAATGAGTGTGTGAATATTGTTTGAGTGTCTGCTTTATAGATGTGAATATGTTTTTTTATAATCAAAAATATATCATCAAATAAAACAATGTACTTCCAATCAACTAACATACATCTTCTTTCACAGATGTACATCATTGAACGTGATCAGAGATCCATACGCCTCTCGTGGAGGCTCTGCTGGCAATAGTGACGGTGGGACCTCCCCCCTCCGACGCACCTACGACCCTCTCAACATCCCCTCCGCTCGTGACAGCCGTTCTCTCCCACCCAACACCAGAATCAACGCCATTTCTTCACCAGCTCCCAAATCCACGTCAGCAGATTCAGTATATACTATACTCATCAGGCTACCAGATGCAGATACTGAAAGAGCTACGATAAAAATGATAACTGAAGACTCGCCACCTTCTGCCACTAGAACCCATTTCCGCCCGACTAGGGGTGACTCAGAACTAAACCTGCACCCCGCTGGACACGCCAATTTGACCAGGAGAACATCAGCCATACAGGATGTAAGAATACCATTGAATGCTAAAATAATCCCGAAACAATTAGTGGGTAAGGGGTTTACTGCTAAACAGCCGAAGAAAAAGAAAACGCAAGAGAAAAAGCAGGAGTCAAAAGCAGCTAAAACGCTGTCTGCAATCCTTCTGTCATTTATATTGACGTGGACGCCGTATAATATTCTGGTGTTGTTGAAACCACTGACCGCCTGCACTAAGTGTATTCCCGATGAGCTGTGGTCATTTTTCTATGCACTATGCTATATCAACTCAACTATAAACCCAGTGTGTTACGCTCTATGTAATGCGACGTTTAGAAAAACGTACGTCAGAATTCTAACTTGCAAGTGGCATAGCAGAAACAGAGAAGCGATGACGCGAGGTGTGTACAATTAGTGAAGGTCTCTTGTGTGCGGACTTTGTTAGTTTTTGAATCGAAGAGTTTCCCGGGTACCAAAATGTCGATTGCCCAATTTTGGTATCTTTGGGGAGCTATAGTGTTTTAAGTGTCTTGCAATTGACTTTGAAGAACGTTTAAAAAATGGGAACTAAATTGATGCTAAACGAACAGTGAAGCTGAACCTTATTAGTTCGTATGAGTCCTTTCGTTCCAATAAGATCTATTTTAGTTTTTTGTGATTTGATCATCCCGTCCATGATTGGTAGATGTATGATTTGTAGATTCATTGCGGAACTATGTTTTCGTTGAAACGTCGATTAGACAGATTTTTCTTATTTTAAACCCAAGTCTTCTATTATAAAGAAGAGTAAAAGACATAACTAAATGGAACTAAAGCCGAAATATTAGCTTTATAAAACGTGAACTGTATAGTTAAACTAAAAGTAGTTTTCTCGTGATTTTTAGTCAGTGTGATTTTTCTAGTCCCCAAAAATGTTTGAGCTTTTAGGGTAAACGTTGACGAATTTAGTGCTAGTTTGTGTTTCTTTAGCGCAGCTTTTATATTTATTTTGTCTTTCTCTGTTTTCATAAGTTCCGGAACTGACTCTTGGTGCCATAATATTTCTCATTATGCCAAATATGTCTGTGTTATTTGTTAAAAGACCAATTTGATGTTTACTCTTACTGTTAGTCATAAGTTGATAAATCTCATTCGGTCATTACAAAAACGGTAACCTACGAGAGAATCCTAAGCCTTGTTGAAATGTTCTCAATGTGTGTTCTAATGTTTAATTAAAATTATAGGAATTCGAAGCAATACGCTAAATGTACTTTATCTTTGTTGTCATCTATTGATAAATTTAAGAATTTCGCATTAATATTTAATTTCTACGAATAATTTTATAATATAGTAAAATTCTTACATGAGATTATGGTCTCGACAACTAAATACCATACAACGATTCAAGTAACATTTAGAGAATCACATTAATCAGTGCCAATTTGACTCACTTTTATTAAGATCTTGAACTAAAAATGCCTTTAAACTTGTATTTGATATAATCTACTGTCACTTTTGTGATAACGAAAATATTTTATAATCTGAAGCGAGTTAAAATGGTACAATTACCTCTATAATTACGTATATAAGTAAGTAAAAGTATGTAAGTGTGTTTATATCTAAAACACATATTTTATAGTACCCTCAAATAACTTAAATATCACGTACGTATGTGTCAAAGTAGTAAAGTGATTATAATTCTAAATATTATTACTAAAATGAATATTTAAACTGTAAATACATTTAATTCGAAATTTCTAGTTAATTATACTATAATCCGCGAAATTCTGATAAAAGTATTCCCTTTACTATTTATATATTTGTATGTAAGCATAAGTATTTATAATTTCAATATTTTAATGACTATAATGTTATACATCAAAATCTGTGTGTTGTACAACGTTCCTTTGTTGTCATTAAGGTTTTATTAACCTGTTTATAAACATAATAAGTGTGTAGTTATAGATTGTAATAATAATAATATCAAAATAGTAATATACTTAATGGAAATAAGCCCTAGGTTTGACCTTAAATTTTATACATTTTATGGAGGGTTACGCATTTTGTGCATTTAATTTTACTCGATAAGATTCCTAAAATTTTCTACTAACGGGTTTACTTTCAAATCCTTCGCATAGGAGGTGTATCACACGCGATTAAAGACTCGTAAATTCGTAACATCTGCAAGTGAAAACTTTAGACATTTAAGGTTTTAAACATAATTAAGTGTTAGCTATCGACTTTGCATGGTTTTAAGTTTGACGACGGCACCGCCATCAACCCTTCAAATTAATTTGGTGGTTATCTGGAATCTTATTTATTTTGAACACCGTCTACCTAAGCGAAAAAATTGACTGACGGCAGATATTACCTGCTTTGTGATTAAGCCCACCACACAATTAATGCATCAACATTTTGTGTTTAATTTTCCATGATCTTCAATATAGCTAATAATTATAATTTATTAAAAACTATAAATGCTAAGTGCGTAATTCTACCAATAATTTATACCCAACGTGATATTTTATTACAAATGCAATTTTAACAACTATTTGTAATCTGCCAAATTACATTTATTAATATATATTTTCTACTATAATTGTTTCGAATATTTCAAAGTAACTATACAAAACACATTCTTTCTAAAAGTCTTCAGTCGTCATTCCATATTCTATGGAGGATTATAAATTTCATTTTTATAGTTTTTTTCTGAACGAACTAATTAACTTCTCTAATTGTTTAAATTGTATTTGTAGTTGCATTGTGGTAATATTTCTAATTACTAAAATGTATTATCAATGCGCACAGTAAATTAGACATCGTTTTGTGTCCCTTGTACTAAAAATTACTCAGACATACTTTATTTTAAACCTACCTCGTAGTTATCATCGTCATTGTAATTTTAAGAAGTTTATATACATCTTTAAACACCGTAAAGATTACTAAAATTTACTAAACGATTTGTCACTTGTGGTTAGGTAAAGGTGAAATTACTCAACTAATTGAAGTGTATAATTGATTCATTTTTGGTTACGATCCCGTTCTGCAGTTTTGTAGAGATAACAAAGTAGAAATATATCACGGTGGCTATATTCAACCAACACTATCTTAAGAGGTCATTATAAAATAAACTAATGACAAGCGAATAAAATGAACTGAATTATTTAATTAAATGTGGTGAATCTGTAGAATTATAAAATAAAAAACACTAAAGCCTGAATTCATAGTCGGGGGTTGAACAGTCCCCCAAAATCCATCATTCATTATTTGCCGTATGGCTGTGTGCATAAAGGTTAAATTCGTACTTGATTTTTTACTTAGCGTCTGAACAGTCCCCTAGAGCCCCTATTTGACTATGAATTCGGGCCTAAGTCCCTTACTTACAAAGATTTTAAACAGTTATTTAGCTAAACCGTGTTTTGTCTCCTTCTGTTCAATTTGAAATGACATGTAACAGAAAGAGACAAAGCTGTGTTTGGTTGACATAAGTAAGGCCCAAAAACTAAATGGGCATTGTGTATTGGATATTCGATAAATTGATACGGGTTTTGTGAAATCAGTATATTTATTGTAAATGTATCTTATTATTGCTCATACAATTTTAATAGGTAACCAACACTTCTGAATTCTTCTGAAAATCAACGTTTTGTTATTTCGGCGCCAATAACTCAAGACATTAAAAACAATGTGACTTTTTTCAACGAGTTATTTCTGGATACAAAATGTATAGAATTTAAAAAAAAAACAGTACCAATGCCCTTGTTATGAATTTCTTAAGCGTCTAAATCAACAAAATTCGTCAGTGTATCCATCGTTTAATTTTAAATTCCTATCTTCCAGAATATAATTGTTAGCAGTGTTTAAAAGTGCCAATACTGAACTAGGAAATGTGAAATATCAAGTGTCAAAATAGTTTTAGTATACAATTTTAATATAAACACACAAATATCGCCACTCTTTCCCTAGCCGACGTCATGCAAACCTCGTCTTCTCCTATTTTCTCAAGGTACTTAATAAAAAGGTTGTATACTCAATCGCTATCTCGAAACTGTTTGTTTTCGTCAAAAAAAGAACAAAAGCAAAAAGTTTCGATACGTTTGTAAAAAATACGTTTTTTTGGGCGCTCGAACCTATCCTATTATGGATATATAATTATCATAATACAATATTTGCGACATAATATTTATTGAATAAAATAAATGTGTTTTTGTAAATTATTTTAAAAATTAATCCATGTTTTTGTATAACCAAAGACAATAAAAATTTAACTAAAAATCAAAGGGTCTTTTATTTCTGGCGCCTTTTCCTATCTGATTATTTATGAAACAAGTATATTTTTGCAAAACTTAAAAACCCCGACGTGTTTTTAATCGATTTCGAAGCACTCCTAGTGACTTATGGCGGTAAAAGCTATCAAAGAACTATCCTTGAAGTCATACAAAGCGATTGCAAAAACTGCATCTCAGACAAGCTGTTACGAAGATAAATAATAAGAAACAAACGATCTTTTACGTCAAACACCTACTAGCTCCTTACGTCGCGTATAAAAAAATGCTCACGTTAAGAGTTCCCCCTGATTTACATCTTCAGATCCATTACTCACACGCAGATCCGTGAGGATAACAAGGGGTAGTCAGAGACAAGTCGAAACATATTCGGTACATACCCGAATTTTGTATAGTAGGTAGTAAGCATTCCACGTGATGGGTCGCAAGCTCGCTTTATGTATTGCCAGATAAATACAAAGTTTTACATAACCGTTTTAAAAAGTGTGGAAAAAGCTATTGAAACACGATTGGCATATTTTTGTGATAAAAATATGGTTACTGTTGATTAAAACAATGGGCTTATTCCACAAATCCCCTTCCGGTTTTTAGGGGGGAAGCAAAGGGGATTTCTGGATAAGAGTTCCAGGAATCCCTGATCCATTTATTTACACTGTATTTTTTTAAATTAATTTACTGATAATAAAATGGATAATAGCATTCTTATTTATACATAGGTACTTATTCTTTAACGGTGACACTCTTTATCTCACATAAATTCAGTTTTTATGGTAATTTTTCAGCAGTGTAAAATGCCTTTACCTGTTTTTTTAAATATCTAGCACTATTACAATATGGTACATAATACTATAAGATATAATGTTTTATAATTTCCAGTCCTGAACTATAAGCTAAAATTGAATACAAAACAGGATTGTTTCAAATTATTTAGATTAAATTTAATCACGATGTAATAGGCGCGCGCCGATTTCGTTTGTGAGACGCGCCCTTTGGGGCCTATTCTCAAGATTGTCTGGAACTGGGTCGACTATTTCGTAACTGATGAGAATACGTTGTAGTTACAATTTAAATGACTAGAGGACTTTTCACACCTATCCGTGGCGTGCTGGCAGGGGCGCATACATATTGGTGGATTCCAGCGGCTCTAAATCTTTTTTTAGTTTGAAGAAATTCCATACATCTGAATGAAAACACACAAACACAAATGGAAACAAATATAGTGGATCGGATCTTAACACTTTTAAACAGATTAATCGCCATGTTTTATTTTTTACTAGCGACCCGCCCCGGCTTCGCATGGGTCATCCAAATTGCCGACATTTCCCAAAAAAAATATTGCTTACAAACTTGTTAGGACAAGGTCAAGAAAATTTAATTACGAATACAACAAGAAAAAGAACAATTTAATATCGAGTCGAGTCGTTTTGAAGTGATGATCTTTCATACATGCAGCAATTGATTTTTATTTATATAGAGTCTATAGACAGATTATAGTATAATATAGATTGTTATTCCTGATTTCGAAGGCATTGCAATTTGCTCTCAACAGATCTTCAAATATATTTATTTTTAATATATTTAGAGTCAATCGACAACAATATTGTAACGGAATTATTTAGTCAGAAACGTTCCGATTCCTAACATCAATTCCCAGAAGTTCCAAAATGATTTATATAATTAAAATATTTATCATTTATATCGCAACGGCTCCAAGAACTATAAAATATAATGTTGTAAATACATTGAGTAGAGTAAAATAGACACAAGAGATGCGTGTTCGATTCCCGTTGCAGGACAAATGATTGCATGTACATCAGTGTCATCAGTTGTTGCTATTATTACCAGACTACAAAAATGGGTGGAATTTCTCAATTCGTAATCTATGTACTAGCCTCTGCCCACGGCTTAGCCCGAGTGGTACCCTAATAAAAAGTAGCCTATGTGTTATTCTGATGTATAAGCTATATTACTGTGAAGTTTCATCAAAATCCGTTCAGTAGTTATTGCGTGGAAGAGTAACAAGCATCCATCCTCACAAACTTTCACGTTTATAACATTAGTAGGAAGTAGGATAAGTAGGATTTACAAAAAAAGTATATAAGTATATCAGTCATGTAGTTGCCATAATACACTTCTTAGTTTGGTGCTAGGTGATGCTGTGTGAAAAATGTCCAGAATTATTTAAATAATTAATTCTCTAAATAATACAGACTAAAAAGTATTTTCCCGTCAACTATACAATACACAATACCCTAAATCCTTTTCTGCTTCGATACTGTTAAATCTAAATTGGTCCGGCATTGGGGAATATGTCCCGCGGGGCCGTTAATCTACGGAACGCGATATTTACGACACAAGTTCGGTTCTGTTCGCTTGGTTACACGAGTTACCTACTTACCTGGGACTTAAGGCGAAGTTAGTACCCAAGTTAGCACATCAAAAAGCCATATAAGTCGGCACACGTTAGTCTAAACTCTAGACTGTGGGTATACACAGTCTTATATGGCATTTTGATGTGGCAGGTATACACCTGTGGTATTGTAAAACGAAAATTTTAATGTATTGACTGAGTTTCGACTCATTCCGAGAGTCTTCATTAGACCGCGCCGCGTCTTGCACTGCGCGCTGCCCCTAGTTAGGGCAGCCGTTATCAGTGCTGTTGCTTTTATTTAAACTCTTAAAAAATATTTAGGTTGTTTTTAGGGTTCCGTACCTCAAAAGGAAAAAACGGAACCCATTGGATCACTTTGTCGTCCGTCTGTCTGTCAAGATCCTTTTTCTTTTTTATTTGGCTTTAAAAATGTAAATGTACATATATAATTTAGGTAGAATATGTATGTTGGTCTCCAAAGTATTTATTTTATGGGATATTGTCATAATTTTTAATGTTCATGGTGTTGTGTTTTTTTTTATATTTGTTAGCGTGTTTTTTAGTCTCAGGTTCACGGATCGCCTCAGTGAAACTTGGCCTTAACCGGACGTTCATGGTATTGCAAATGTTCATGGTGTTGCGGGTTATTTTTTTTATTTGTGAGCATGTTTTTTATACTCAGGTTCACGGATCGCCTCAGTGGAATTTGGCCTTAACCGAACGTTCAAGGCGTTGCAAATGTTCATGGTGTTGCAAATGTTCATGGTGTTGCAGGTTTTTTTTTGTATTTGTGAGCGTGTTTTTTAGTCTCAGGTTCACAGATCGCCTCAGTGAAACTTGGCCTTAACCGAACGTTCATGGTGTTGCGGGTTTTTTTTATATTTGTGAGCGTGTTTTTTAGTCTCAGGTTCACAGATCGCCTCAGTGGAACTTGGCCTTAACCGAATGTTCAAGGTGTTGCAAATGTTCATGGTGTTGCAAATGTTCATGGTGTTGCAAATGTTCATAGTGTTGCAAATGTTCATAGTGTTGCAAATGTTCATGGTGTTGCAAATGTTCATGGTGTTGCGGTTTTTTTTTGTATTTGTGAGCGTGTTTTTTAGTCTCAGGTTCACAGATCGCCTCAGTGAAACTTGGCCTTAACTAAACGCTACAGTTTGCTGTTCAAATATCCTTGCAATGAATTCTCACAGGAAATATCGGAGTAATACTAACTAATTCATGGAAATTCGCAATTTGTAGCTGCGATTTCGAAATTTCCTCGCTTTTAGATTATTGAACAGGAATTTAATAAAGCAAATTTAAAACGATTAGGAAAATCCTTTGTTAAATGAATAATCGTAAAATATCCAACATTTGCCTTATATCTGGCGGAGGGCATAGGTATGCCATCGCACAGGTATTTACCTAGTTTGGATGATGATGATGATGATGTGACGTCTGTTACCAAATAAAACTTTATCTTATCTTATCTAACAGTCCTGACACCACCCGAGGTTTTCCGTGCAGTGGGTATCAGGACCTACGAATACCATGGGTGTTGTGTTAACACCCGGAACAAATGTCTACAGAACATGCAAATAGTTGTCCCGCAGCGGGATTCGTACCCGCACTGTCTACTTACCCGCCACGCCACCGAAGCCATCATACCAGTCTAATATTGTTATATACACTATTTTCTAAATATCTTCTACTGCCTTTTCGGTACCACAGTATTTTCTCATCATGAAATATTTTATTACAAAAAATATCGTGAATTTGACTTTTCCTGGTGTAAAAACGGGAATTTTCACCATGGTACAGTAATATCGGTGAAGCCACAAAAAAAAGTTATTGTCATAAAAATATGTTTTCAATAGCCTCGCGTTTTTAACATCTATCCAGGATGTCTAGACAAATACCTCACGTTTAGTTTTCCTTTTACGCTAAAGGAGATTTGTCAAGGTAAAACTTGTTAGCACTCACGACATTTCCACAGCTAATATCATTTCCATGCAATTCAATCTTTCCGCAAGCGTTAACGTCAACAGAAATAAGACAGAAATAACAGGTAATTGTCTAGACATTCTGGACATTATTGTCTTATTTCTGAGAAAATCATTAATTCCGCAGTACCTACCTCCTTTTTTTTATACAGCTGAAATGGCAAACAAGCATACAGCCGATTAGTAAGCGGTTACCGTAACCTATGGCAAATACCTCACGCTCAGTTTTCCTTTTACGCTATAGCATATTTATCAAGGTAAAACTTGGCAGCAGTCACGACATTTCCACAGCTAATGTCATTTCCATACAATTCAATATTTCCGCAAGCGTTAACGACAACAGAAATAAGACCGAAATAAGAGGTAATTGTCTAGACACTGTGGACATTATTAAGTGTTATTTCTGAGAAAACTATTAATTCCGAATGAATGAATGAATGACTGAATGAATGAATGAATGATTGAATGAATTAAAGAATGAAAACTTTATTTGCTTGAATACAGGTACATTAGTTCTTATGCTAAGCTATTAGGTATCACTGTATTCGACTAAATTTATCGTGCAGATATTAGGTACCTACCTACTCAGAAGAAATTTATATTAAATTAAACCTACATAACCAACCTACTTTTTTTAGTACAACTGAATGGCAAACAAGCATACAGCCGATCAGTAAGCGGTTACCGTAACCTATGGACCTTTGCAACACCAGGGGTATATGTAGGTATCACTCGCGCACCATAACCTATGGACCTTTGCAACACTAGGGGTATATGTAGGTATCACTCGCGCAACGTAACCTATGGACCTTTGCAACACCAGGGGTATATGTAGGTATCACTCGCGCACCATAACCTATGGACCTTTGCAACACTAGGGGTATATGTAGGTATCACTCGCGCACCGTAACCTATGGACCTTTGCAACACCAGGGGTATATGTAGGTATCACTCGCGCACCATAACCTATGGACCTTTGCAACACCGGGGGTATATGTAGGTATCACTCGCGCACCATAACCTATGGACCTTTGCAACACTAGGGGTATATGTAGGTATCACTCGCGCACCGTAACCTATGGACCTTTGCAACACCAGGGGTATATGTAGGTATCACTCGCGCATCATAACCTATGGACCTTTGCAACACCAGGGGTATATGTAGGTATCACTCGCGCACCATAACCTATGGACCTTTGCAACACTAGGGGTATATGTAGGTATCACTCGCGCACCGTAACCTATGGACCTTTGCAACACCAGGGGTATATGTAGGTATCACTCGCGCACCATAACCTATGGACCTTTTGCAACACCAGGGGTATATGTAGGTATCACTCGCGCACCATAACCTATGGACCTTTGCAACACTAGGGGTATATGTAGGTATCACTCGCGCACCGTAACCTATGGACCTTTGCAACACCAGGGCTATATGTAGGTATCACTCGCGCACCGCAACCTATGGACCTTTGCAACACCAGGGGTATATGTAGGTATCACTCGCGCACCATAACCTATGGACCTTTGCAACACTAGGGGTATATGTAGGTATCACTCGCGCACCGTAACCTATGGACCTTTGCAACACCAGGGGTATATGTAGGTATCACTCGCGCAACGTAACCTATGGACCTTTGCAACGCCAGGGGTATATGTAGGTATCACTCGCGCACCATAACCTATGGACCTTTGCAACACCAGGGGTATATGTAGGTATCACTCGCGCACCATAACCTATGGACCTTTGCAACACCAGGGGTATATGTAGGTATCACTCGCGCACCATAACCTATGGAACTTTGCAACACTAGGGGTATATGTAGGTATCACTCGCGCAACGTAACCTATGGACCTTTGCAACACCAGGGGTATATGTAGGTATCACTCGCGCACCATAACCTATGGACCTTTGCAACACTAGGGGTATATGTAGGTATCACTCGCGCACCGTAACCTATGGACCTTTGCAACACCAGGGGTATATGTAGGTATCACTCGCGCACCATAACCTATGGACCTTTGCAACACTAGGGGTATATGTAGGTATCACTCGCGCACCGTAACCTATGGACCTTTGCAACACCAGGGGTATATGTAGGTATCACTCGCGCACCATAACCTATGGACCTTTGCAACACCGGGGGTATATGTAGGTATCACTCGCGCACCATAACCTATGGACCTTTGCAACACTAGGGGTATATGTAGGTATCACTCGCGCACCGTAACCTATGGACCTTTGCAACACCAGGGGTATATGTAGGTATCACTCGCGCATCATAACCTATGGACCTTTGCAACACCAGGGGTATATGTAGGTATCACTCGCGCACCATAACCTATGGACCTTTGCAACACTAGGGGTATATGTAGGTATCACTCGCGCACCGTAACCTATGGACCTTTGCAACACCAGGGGTATATGTAGGTATCACTCGCGCACCATAACCTATGGACCTTTTGCAACACCAGGGGTATATGTAGGTATCACTCGCGCACCATAACCTATGGACCTTTGCAACACTAGGGGTATATGTAGGTATCACTCGCGCACCGTAACCTATGGACCTTTGCAACACCAGGGCTATATGTAGGTATCACTCGCGCACCGCAACCTATGGACCTTTGCAACACCAGGGGTATATGTAGGTATCACTCGCGCACCATAACCTATGGACCTTTGCAACACTAGGGGTATATGTAGGTATCACTCGCGCACCGTAACCTATGGACCTTTGCAACACCAGGGGTATATGTAGGTATCACTCGCGCAACGTAACCTATGGACCTTTGCAACGCCAGGGGTATATGTAGGTATCACTCGCGCACCATAACCTATGGACCTTTGCAACACCAGGGGTATATGTAGGTATCACTCGCGCACCATAACCTATGGACCTTTGCAACACCAGGGGTATATGTAGGTATCACTCGCGCACCATAACCTATGGACCTTTGCAACACTAGGGGTATATGTAGGTATCACTCGCGCACCGTAACCTATGGACCTTTGCAACACCAGGGGTATATGTAGGTATCACTCGCGCAACGTAACCTATGGACCTTTGCAACACCAGGGGTATATGTAGGTATCACTCGCGCAACGTAACCTATGGACCTTTGCAACACCAGGGGTATATGTAGGTATCACTCGCGCAACGTAACCTTTGGATCTTTGCAACACCAGGGGTACATGTAGGTATCACTCGCGCTTTGCCGACCGACACATTCACGTGAATCTGACAACCACAGAGCCATTTTCCTTTTATCGCCACGGCTTCCACCACCGCCACCGCATTTGTTTAACCGGGCCCTTAGACATAGCGACTTAGCTCGATATTCCACCTCTGCTAGAAAATGTCGTGTCGTGGGAAACTGCAACCGTTGCTGACAAGAACGGCGCGTGTCAGCGCTGTAGCGAACTAAGCGCTTTTGACTGGAAATTCAGCACTTTCTAACACAAAAACAGTCTTACTTAGGAGCCATTATAAGTAGATTAGCCTCTGCCCACGGCTTCGCCCGCGTGGTGCCCGGATAAAAGTGTGTTATTCTGATCTATACTAATATTATAAATATTTTTTTGTTTGTTTGTTTGTACCGAATAGGCTCCTTAACTACTTGACCGATTTAAATTTTTTTTCACACATAGAAAGCTAAATTATGAGGAAGTAACATAAGCTATAATTTATTTGCAAAACAATTAGAGATCCTTAACAAAACTGCAGTAATGTAACCCAAAGTAGCAAAATTTTGTCTATTAAATTATTTATTTGGCGTGCACTGAGAAAACTATTTGTGATACATAAAAATGATGTACTAGATAATTAAAGTACTCATTATTACCCACAAAAAAGTCCCCAAAGGAATATATCTAACTATCATAGTTAAATCACAATAGCAGATTTTGTATTCTAAAATTTAATTAGATCGCCGATGGAAACAAAAGTTGGTTACATTCGTATCGTAGTAATAACTCTTATTCAAATAAATAGTTATATCATCAAATGTATTTATGTAGCAATCAAATACTTTTTAATTCATTCGAATCGGACATTTAATTTCAAAGTTATCACGAGTATTTAATCGAAATTTACGCGGGTGAAACCGCGTGGCATAACTATTAAGCTATATTAGTGTAAAGTTTCATCAAAATCCATTCAGTAGTTTTTGTGAGAAAGAGTAATAACCATCCATCCTCACAAACTTTCGCGTTTATAATATTACTAGTTTCTGCCCACGGCTTCGCCCGCGTGCTACCCGGATATAAAGTAGCTTATGTGTTATTCTGATGAATAAGCTATATTACTGTAAAGTTTCATCAAAATCCGTTCAGTAGTTTTTGCGTGAAAGAGGAACAAACATCCTCACAAACTTCCACGTTTATAATATTAGTATTATATTATTATTTATAACATCATGAAAAATTTATCGATTGGCTAATTACGTGGTTACTGACATGTACACAAGTTGCACAACTGCAGTTTCCCAACTTCCAAGTAGTTCTGATCGTCAAAGTGTCTGAAGTTAATTGCTTTAAGTTAGTCCGCTTCGGGACTATGTAGCCACATTTGTGACATTTCAACGTACGTGGCGTGAGCGAGTCGGTACTTCATCACGGCGCATGTCACGGCTAAATAAAATAAAATATAATTATTATTTATATTTAAGTAGTTAGATTTATTTAGATTTATTTTTATTTAGATTTTATATTTATATTTATTTTTTATTTATGATTACCTGCACTTTAATAATATACTTCTCATTCTGTATCACATCCACGAATTTTTATTAATTCTCCAGAAAATCCCATATAAATTGTTCAAGCTACAGAGATAAAGCGATTGTAATAATAATAAGCAAATAAAAATCAAATGTAAGAAAAATACCATTGTAATAAAATAATGTATTATTATAAATTACATACACACACACATATACATATATACACACACAGCTCCACACATGTCTCATGATAAACGATTTGAATAACAAGCTGATTTTCTGTATGCCAATAAACTATTACATATGTATGTAGTCTGGTAATAATTGTGAAATTCACCCCTTTTTATTTAACATACATACATAAAATCACGCCTGTTTCCTGGAAGGGTAGGCAGAGATCACGGATTTCACGATCCTGGTAAACCTCTTTCGCTGCATTCCTATGATGTTTCATAGGATACCGAGCTTGTATGAAGAATGTCTTCATACAAGCTCGGTTTAGGGTATCCTTGACTTGGTCTTTCTCCAAATCGTCTCCAATTTGGTCAGAGTATGTTCATGAATAAATGATTATTATTTATTCACTCGCCGCTTAGTTCTTTTGTTCGCGTGATAAAATACCGTCTACACTTGTGACGTTGTTGCCAGTTAGGCGTGTCAGCTACGGTCACGCAGTAATATATTTACTAGCTTCTGCACATGGCTTTGCCCGCGTGGTACCCAGATTTAAAGTAGCATATGTGTTATTTTGATGTATAAGCTATATTACTGTAAAGTTTCATCAAAATCCGTTCAGTAGTTTTTGCGTGAAAGAGTAACAAACATCCATCCTCACAAACTTTTGCGTTTATAATATTAGTAGGATAGGATAGGATTAGTAGGATGACTTGACTTTGACTTGACTTTGACTTGACTTTGACTTGACATTGACTTGACTTTGACTTGACTTTGACTTGACTTTGACTTGACTTTGACTTGACTTTGACTAGACTTTGACTTGACTTTGACTTGATTTTGACTTGACTTTGACTTGACTTTGACTTGACTTTGACTTGACTTTGACTTGACTTTGACTTGACTTTGACTTGACTTTGACTTGACTTTGACTTGACTTTGACTTGACTTTGACTTGACTTTGACTTGACTTTGACTTGACTTTGACTTGACTTTGACTTGACTTTGACTTGACTTTGACTTGACTTTGACTTGACTTTGACTTGACTTTGACTTGACTTTGACTTGACTTTGACTTGACTTTGACTTGACTTTGACTTGACTTTGACTTGACTTTGACTTGACTTTGACTTGACTTTGACTTGACTTTGACTTGACTTTGACTTGACTTTGACTTGACTTTGACTTGACTTTGACTTGACTTTGACTTGACTTTGACTTGACTTTGACTTGACTTTGACTTGACTTTGACTTGACTTTGACTTGACTTTGACTTGACTTTGACTTGACTTTGACTTGACTTTGACTTGACTTTGACTTGACTTTGACTTGACTTTGACTTGACTTTGACTTGAATTTGACTTGACTTTGACTTGACTTTGACTTGACTTTGACTTGACTTTGACTTGACTTTGACTTGACTTTGACTTGACTTTGACTTGACTTTGACTTGACTTTGACTTGACTTTGACTTGACTTTGACTTGACTTTGACTTGACTTTGACTTGACTTTGACTTGACTTTGACTTGACTTTGACTTGACTTTGACTTGACTTTGACTTGACTTTGACTTGACTTTGACTTGACTTTGACTTGACTTTGACTTGACTTTGACTTGACTTTGACTTGACTTGACTTTGACTTGACTTTGACTTGACTTGACTTTGACTTGACTTTGACTTGACTTTGACTTGACTTTGACTTGACTTGACTTTGACTTGACTTTGACTTGACTTTGACTTGACTTTGACTTGACTTTGACTTGACTTTGACTTGACTTTGACTTGACTTTGACTTGACTTTGACTTGACTTTGACTTGACTTTGACTTGACTTTGACTTGACTTTGACTTGACTTTGACTTGACTTTGACTTGACTTTGACTTGACTTTGACTTGACTTTGACTTGACTTTGACTTGACTTTGACTTGACTTTGACTTGACTTTGACTTGACTTTGACTTGACTTTGACTTGACTT
Source organism: Perizoma flavofasciatum (assembly GCA_958496245.1). Classification (NCBI taxonomy): domain Eukaryota; kingdom Metazoa; phylum Arthropoda; class Insecta; order Lepidoptera; family Geometridae; genus Perizoma; species Perizoma flavofasciatum. Next base: position 12,207,577 of record OY292429.1, on the reverse strand, counting down.
TGACTTGACTTTGACTTGACTTTGACTTGACTTTGACTTGACTTTGACTTGACTTTGACTTGACTTTGACTTGACTTTGACTTGACTTTGACTTTGACTTGACTTTGACTTGACTTTGACTTGACTTTGACTTGACTTTGACTTGACTTTGACTTGACTTTGACTTGACTTTGACTTGACTTTGACTTGACTTTGACTTGACTTTGACTTGACTTTGACTTGACTTTGACTTGACTTGACTTTGACTTGACTTTGACTTGACTTTGACTTGACTTTGACTTGACTTTGACTTGACTTTGACTTGACTTTGACTTGACTTTGACTTGACTTTGACTTGACTTTGACTTGACTTTGACTTGACTTTGACTTGACTTGACTTTGACTTGACTTTGACTTGACTTGACTTTGACTTGACTTTGACTTGACTTTGACTTGACTTGACTTTGACTTGACTTTGACTTGACTTTGACTTGACTTTGACTTGACTTTGACTTGACTTTGACTTGACTTTGACTTGACTTTGACTTGACTTTGACTTGACTTTGACTTGACTTTGACTTGACTTTGACTTGACTTTGACTTGACTTTGACTTGACTTTGACTTGACTTTGACTTGACTTTGACTTGACTTTGACTTGACTTTGACTTGACTTTGACTTGACTTTGACTTGACTTTGACTTGACTTTGACTTGACTTTGACTTGACTTTGACTTGACTTTGACTTGACTTTGACTTGACTTTGACTTGACTTTGACTTGACTTTGACTTGACTTTGACTTGACTTTGACTTGACTTTGACTTGACTTTGACTTGACTTTGACTTGACTTTGACTTGACTTTGACTTGACTTGACTTTGACTTGACTTTGACTTGACTTGACTTTGACTTGACTTTGACTTGACTTTGACTTGACTTTGACTTGACTTGACTTTGACTTGACTTTGACTTGACTTTGACTTGACTTTGACTTGACTTTGACTTGACTTTGACTTGACTTTGACTTGACTTTGACTTGACTTTGACTTGACTTTGACTTGACTTTGACTTGACTTTGACTTGACTTTGACTTGACTTTGACTTGACTTTGACTTGACTTTGACTTGACTTTGACTTGACTTTGACTTGACTTTGACTTGACTTTGACTTGACTTTGACTTGACTTGACTTGACTTTGACTTGACTTTGACTTGACTTTGACTTGACTTTGACTTGACTTTGACTTGACTTTGACTTGACTTTGACTTGACTTTGACTTGACTTTGACTTGACTTTGACTTGACTTTGACTTGACTTTGACTTGACTTTGACTTGACTTTGACTTGACTTTGTTGAAATGTCACAAACGTGGACGTAGCTTCACTTGTATCATACTGTCACTACTTTTTTTTTCAATTGGTTTCTTTATGTATTTTTTTATTATCACAACACTGTAACGTTGGTGGCGTGGCGTGAGCTTAACCAGCTGTGGCCTAAGAGGGGCGGGTTCGATTCCTACTGCGGGACAAATGTTTGCATGTTCTGCAAATATTGATACCTACGTTATTATTCAAACTGATCTTTTTATTTTATTTTATACAACTCTCGCGAACAAAAAGTTATGAAACAAAGATTATTTAAAAACACTCAAAACACTGCGAATGGAACAACGATAACGCGACGGACCGACGTCAAATAAAAATATTTAAAGAACTTTCGTCCCAAACCCAACCGTGAGGTGAGAGCGTGAGTCGAGTGTTGAAGCGTTTAGCGTCTTTTAACGTCCCCTTACCGAGGCAAGAACCCGGCCACAATTGGTACATTTACCCTTTAGACCTACATTCGAAATTTTGACATGAATTTTGGAAATATTAAATTAACTTAACTTAAAACACTTACCCAAGTTTTTTACAGAATTCATTAAAACCCCCTTAACGTGTTTCCATCTTTATCTAAGGATTCCTAAAGGCCTCTATAAAAAGAATACATTAGTCTTTGTTCCATAATTTATGTTTAAATTAACATCTAGCACAGAACAGGTTATTCTCATCTCATCCAATATTGTCATCCAACCTGATGTTCGGAGTGCGAAAAAACCCGCATTATCGCACTTTAGTTAATTAGACTTTTAAATATTAGTCTCGGTCTGGGTGTTTTCTATGTATCATATGCTTTATACTATACTATATATCATACTAGCTTCTGCCCACGGCATCGCCCGCGTGATACCCGGACAAAAAATAGCCTTTGTGTTAATCTGATGTATAAGCTATATTACTGTAAAGTTTCATCAAAATCCGTTCAGTAGTTTTTGTGTGAAAAAGTAACAAACATCCATCCTCACAAAGTTTTCGCGTTTATAATATTATAGTAGGATATAGTATAGTATATAGTAGACAGTAGTATATCAGTCATGAAGTTCCCGTAACACAAGCTCTACTTACTTTGGGGCTAGATGATGCTGTGTGAAAATTACCAATTCCAGTAAACATTTTCAATCTGTCTGTTTATAACAAACAGACATTTTCACAAAAATCTAATATTTCAGCCTTAGTTTTAATAAATAAAATTCAGTTTTAAGATTTACTTATTCCTATTGCTTAATTTAATATTGTTAAACTTACACAGATAGATAGGAAATGTATGTTTATGGTTTAAGTTTTTTTTTTCGTTATAAATGTACCACCCTAGGCGGTCGTGGCGTTGACTTCCCATTAGACTCCACCGAAAACCAGCGCTCGGTAGACACACCAGTGTTTATCCAGCATAACGCTGAGTGGAGGCCATATTTACCTCAGACTCTGCTGCGCACACAATAAAGAAAATGTATATAGAAATATTAAGTAGGTACCATACGTTTTGTGTATTACTTTTTAAGGTAAATAAAAATATTTTCCATTCTATTTCTATACTTAGGCTGTTTAAACTGGCCAGTAATAATTTATGTACCTATATCATCGAAGTATCATCTTATATGGTAGGTTTACTTATTTTCCTTCACTGTGAAATTCTTGCCGACAAAGATAATAAAATTCAGAGTTATACGCAGATACTGGTGCCAGCATCATAAACACATCTATAACCAATTTTAATCTCGCTACGTGGAACCGTAACGGCAATATATTTGCCATTTAAAAATAAAACGATAAAGGCACTCCAGCAGCCAGGGATACTAGAGGACTGAAGAATTAGGGTTGTATCTCGTGGGGTGCCATGTCGGTCAACCTTCTCGTGTGCCTGTGGGCTCTGGTCGCTTATGGATCAGACGGATCCGGAGTGAACAGAAGCCTATGGGACGGTGCGCCTCGTTTAAGCCCGACAATAACTTCTCATACGTGGGATCTTATTGTCGAGCAACTAATGGACCGACCGGAGGGGCCCCTTCGCGTGTTCCTATGAGCCGCATGGGGCACAGCGGATGGGGCATTATGGTGGGCTTGTGGAGGAGCACCATGGGAGGGCCGGGGCGGTGTATGCTGCTCCGGTGGGAGGGGGCGCCCCTTTTAAGGGCGCGGACGTGGGGTCGGCGTGGTCCTTTATGGGCCCGTTTGACGGAGTGTGCCCTTTTCAGGGCACACCGTGGAGGGAAGGCCGGGGCGGCTTTTGCTGTTCTGGTCAGCTTGCACGTTCCAATGATCTTCGAGGCTATACCGGCAGGGCTTCCCATACCGGTCAGGCTTGGAGTGAGAGACAGCGTAAGTTGGAGGGGGCGCCCTTTTCAGGGCGCGGATGAGGGCTTGCGCGTTCCAATGATCTTCGAGGCTATACCGGCAGGGCTTCCCATACCGGTCAGGCTTGGAGTGAGGGACAGCGTAAGTTGGAGGGGCCGCCCTTTTCAGGGCGCGGATGAGGTTTTGCGCGTCCCAATGATCTTCGAGGCTATACCGGCAGGGTTTCCCATACCGGTCAGGCTCGGAGTGAGGGACAGCGTAAGTTGGAGGGGGCGCCCTTTTCAGGGCGCGGATGAGGGCTTGCGCCACCCCCGTGGCGGAAGGGGGATGCGTGGCATTTCCCCCTTAAAAAAAAAAGGGTTGTATCTCGTATGAGTGAAATTAAATACGTTTTGACACTCCAAAGAATCCTATTACTATTATAAACGCGAAAGTTTGCGAGGATGGATGTTTGTTACTCTTCCACGCAAAAACTACTGAACGGATTTTGATGAAACTTTACAGTAATATGGCTTATATATCAGAATAACACATAGGCTACTTTTTATCCGGGTACTACGTAGGCGAAGCCGTGGGCAGAAGCTTATAATAAATAAAATGCTGGACATTTTTCACACAGCATCATCAAGCCCCAAACTAAGGAGAGCTTGTATTATGGGAACTACATAACTGATATACTACTAATACTTTTTTTTTGTAAATACATACATAGTTTACATAGAAAACACCCAGAATATAATAGAATAGAAGAATATAAAGTAGTTTATTTGATAACAAGTCTTCTACATAGCTTTACGGCTGTTATAGCCGAGACGACTTTGCAACGTTCCCTCTGGAGCACAGTAACACTCAGTTCTATGCGCCACTAACGGTCACCCATCCAAGTGGAGACCGAGCTAATCTGAATGACGAGGGGTCTAGACCTACCTAAATATAATAAAATACCTAAATACCTCACGCTTACTTTTCCTTTCACGCTAACGCAAAATTATCAAGGTAAAACTTGGCAGCTGTCATGCGACATTTCCGCAGCTAATGTCGTTCCAATACAATCCAATCTTTCCGCAGGCGTTAACGCCAACAGAAAGTGGTATTAGACCCCTTAGGGATCTAGACAAATAACTTAGTTTTCCTTTCACGTTAAAGTTCGTTCCTTCACGCAAATTCGTCAAGGAACAACTTGGCAGTAGTCGTGACTTTTCCATACAATTCAATGTTTCCGCAGGCATTAACGTCAACAGAAAGTGGTATTTGTCTAGATACCCAAGTTAGCTAGGCCACGAGCACTTCTGTAACAGACCGGAAGTTCATAGTCGTCAACGCTATCAATCGAGCACCAGGAAACATACGCAAAAAGTACAAAAAATCACGTGAACAGAACGGTTCTCCATACTTGCTTTTCCTACAGACTTGCAAGTTTTTATAATCTTAAAAGCAATAGTTGGTCCCAATCTTACACAGTCTCATTTCTAAAACAGTTCACAAATTCCGCTGTTCCTTTGTTATTTCGCAATTTCCCCAGCACGGAGAATGTCAATTACTTTCCCTCTCAAAATGCTCCTTACTAGAGATGGGATCAAATTATTTTTACAACATTTCAAATATAAATAGACACCCAACATATTCAAAATCCTGACCACACTATTCCCTGTGTCATGGGTGGGAAACGATGAGTACCGTGGTACGACAACACCCATACCCGGAACGAATATCTGCAGGACAAGCAATTTGTCCCGTAGCGGGAAATAAACCTGTTCCTCTAGCGTCGCAGCCAGTTCCCGCCAGCCGCGCCATTGAGATTGTCATTTCTAAACGACTTATTAACCTACTTTGTCACCAGGCGAGAGGTCTGAGCACTACCAGCCAATGTCTCTAAACAAAGTACGAACACGCTCACAACTGACATACCAACCGAGGAGTAGTCAGAGGCACGTCAAAACATTTGGCTACGTGACAGGTTGCAAGCCCACCGCCGCTTATTTTAACAAGAAGCGAAAACGCATGCCTTCAAATTTTTGGTTTTAGGGCATGCCGGTTTCACGATATTTTCCTACACCGTTTGAGTACTGAAATGCGCATAGTAATTAATCAGATACCTCGAAAGAGCATTCAACCTAATAAAATACTTCGACTGGAACCAAGATTTTATATTAAAACTAGAGTTACGCCCCGCGACTTCATCTGCTTTTTGACGTGAAACGTCTTTCATTTCGGTCAATAAGGGGTCACTTACAAAAACCATATGTAACGAAATGTCCTATGACAAGATCGCTTATTACTTTGGAATTGTTCTGTTCCTTCTGTGGGTGAATTTTCGCAGTGAAGAAAGGGCCCCCGAACCGATAACGTCTCACCGTTCACGGCATCGTTCATAGGTAACACATTTGCTCAACCGTTTTTCTTGTCGAAATATCATGCGTAATAGTTACTATTGGTCTCCACGGAAAAGTACTTTTATTTTAATGGGATAATATACAGCTTATGTTCACCCTGAAGGTCAATTAATATGGGTGGAAAAAGTTTTGGAAATCGGATTAGTTTAGGACATCACCTACATCCAAACATACAAACTTACTAACTTTACCTCTTTGTATTATTAGTATAGAAAAAAGGCGTTATAATTTAAAGCCGCGGTGAGTCAAGCAACCATTTTGTATGTTTCTATTCTTGGTATTGGAAGAATTTTCTCTCATCGGCATCTCTCAGTCGTAGAAACTTTAGCAGTTCATTATGGAATTGAATATGATTGGCGATCGGGTGCCTATCAGGATAGTTAGGGGAAGGGGTAAAGGGGGTTTTAATTGCTTTTTCAATTAGTGGGGATGCTACCCCTTTAGGATCCTCCGAGGCGTAATGGACTGTCCAAAGAGTAGATGGTGTAGAGGGGACGGAAAATAGATAGATAGAAAATGGCGCAGATTCTAGTATACAAACTAAACTTGATTTTAACTTTTACAGATAGTGCACGCAATTTTACTCCTATCAAATTAGTTTACGTTTCGCTCTTTATAGTCAGCTGGTTAAAAACACGACTAAACGTATATGGAAAATTAAATCTGACTAATTTGACAGCACACAAATTGTAGCTATCTCTTTCTTTTGTTACTGTTAGTAAAAGAGAGCGATACAAGTAGATAAAATTAAGTTAAGTTGGTGTATAGCACATGAGAATCGAAGCCATTGCTTCATTGCAAAAGATAAAACATGTATATAGGTGAACTTAATATTGATAAGCATTTTATTGAACAATAAAGTTATACGTAAAAGGTTTAGAAGAATTAATAAATGAACTTTTAAGTATTTTTTTGAAACCTCACACAACATGGCGTTGCTGTTTGTATACAACACTATGTAGTGACTTGTGGTAATAAAACGTACCTAAAGTCTAAGAGCTATCCTTGAAGCCATAAAAATCGATTCCAGAAACCGCATTTTAATCTGATAATTAGTTTAGGAGATAAATGGTTACAGACAAACAAAAAGCTTTTCACGGAAAATATATATATAGCTATAGGCTTTCGTCGCGACTAAAAATATTTATAAGGTAAGGTACAAGTGAATTATAAGTGGATAAAACTCTTGAATTCTTTAAAATACGTCGTTATACTAAATCAAAAAGTATTTTTGCTTTCGATGATACTAATAAAGGCCTAATCGATATGCATAAAATGGTAAAGATAGATATTGGAATAGATGTTTTTAGATCTCAATCTAAAATGAATCATATGCTACTTTTCTAAATGTTAATTTTTTGAAAATAATTTGCTAAAATGCTACAAAAAATATCTCTGTTGAATATGTTACAAATAAACTAAATTTCACTTAAACGTAACCTCTGTCTTCACTTATTCTTGGGCAAGTAAAATCTACACCCAGACGATCATAATTCCATTTGAGTGCCGGATAGTCTCACTAGAGGTTGATACATACAGTATGTAATAAGAAGCCGAACCAATCCAATGAAAGCGTTTTCCTACTTCAAAACGAATCCATGTTTTTTTTACTTCTTGTAATACCAGAGCAATACGGGCGTTGCCGACCCTCTAGAACACTGTTTCTCTTGTGGTCGCTGGAGGCCTTCAGAAGGTGGTAGAAGGCTCTAGAAGATATTGGGCGCTAAGGCGGTCTAGAGAGGAAAGCATAGGTCGTTATGTTTAAAAACTTTGGGGGGGGGGGGGGGCGCTAGGATTTTTTAAAATCTGAAAGTGGGCGTTGGGAATAATAAGTTTGAGAACATGTGCTCTAGAACCTTAGTTCCCAAAGTGGTCTAGGTGGGCCCCCAGGGTCCGCAGGAGACTCGACGGGGGTCTACGTTGGCGTGACAAAAAAATGGTGAACCCCCATTTTTTTTACATATTTTAATAGCTACAACACAAAAAAATATACTATTTTTCTTTTTATATTTACCACTCCGAATGGGGAGTTTTCCACATTAAATAAGTGAGAATTGATTGGTTCCTTGTGCTGTGAGTAGATGTCAAAAAAGTAAAGTTACATGGAATCACTTTTTTGATTGGCCAACTTTACTTTTTTCACATCCACTCACAGCTCAATCAATTAATTAGTTAACCAATCAATTCTCACTTTTTTTGAAAACTATTAATTCGTGGTTGGAACTCAGCCGCAACGCAAATTTCCATAGTTAGATCTAATATTCACATTTTTTGTCGAGTTTCGGGAATATGGTAGAAATGTAGCTGCACCACCGGAACCAGCTAAATTTTGAAAGTGGTCTTTGAGAAAAAAAGGCTGAGAACCTCTGCTCCAGAAAATTCGACCTCATACTGTTGTCACTTGGGAAAACCTCAACAAGGAGATAATTTCATAACCTGAGTGATCACGGAAGTGTGTGAAGATAACTCACTCATTTCATCTTCTGGTTTAGAAAAGTTCATTATCACATTACGACATGCGACACTAACAGAATCACCGCACTGTATAATCGGATCGCGACGCGAACATCTGTTGATCACGCGATTCCAAGACGAAGAGAGGTAACGGATCATACCATAATCAACCGTATAAACACTTACTTAAAAGTTATTTTTTAATCTTTTAAGTAAGTTTTTATACGGTTATATAAAACAAAATAGTTAATAAATTTAAATATGGATTGTTCAGGAAAACAAACCATCCAATAAAGTCTTGATCACAAAACAACAATACTTGTCTTGATTTACTGGATTTACTTCGCAGTTGAATAATTTATTATTTGTCCTTCTCTTTCAAGTTTCCTTTGGTAAGTTGTTTAATTGGTATTGTTTTTGAAGGTGACTTTAAAGGACTTTGTTTACTTGCTTTTTCGAGCGAGCAGATTTGCACTACTAGTAAACAGTTTTTTCAACGTCATATTTACTAGAAAAAATAAACCAATCAATTTCATCATTTTTGTCGTGCTTTTTAAATCAATAATAGATCTTCGTTTGGCTATAATCTCACTAGATGTTAAATTATATAACCGACGATGTAGCTAAAAGATTCACGCTTACCTTGAAGGGACCCAGATTGTATTCTTCAAACGTCTTGAAATTAAATACTTACCTTTTGTATATAGTCCATGAGTTCCGATTCTTAGACGCGACAGATAAATAAGTTTAATCTAGTCTAGTTAGATCTGTGATTTGTGGTTTGTGTCCACGGATTTTTTGAAACGTCAGTTTTTTTGTACTGCCTGTTCCTCCGCGACCAAGCCAGGAAAGAAAGGAACGTCGACCAATGCCAAAATAAAACTAAGATATTCGAAGTGAATGCTTTTAATTCATAGTGGGACCGAATGGAAGGATTGATTTTGTAGGAAAAACACTTCGTCTGTTCATGCTCATCGTCATGTTGGCTTAGTGTAGGATCTTGCCTCCATAGCCACTGAGACTATTGAGACCACCGAGACCGAGTCCGAGTCCACCGAGGCCGTATCCACCCAGACCCCCAAGGCCCCATCCGCCGATACCAACGGTCTTTACCACGGGGACGGAGATAGGGGAGATGATGGGAGCAGATATGACAGGTCTGATGATAGGGATGGGGGCTGCCTTCACGAGATTGGCAGTGGAGACTGCGGGCGCCAGGATCGAGCTGGTGATGATGGGGCCACCGAGGCCTAAGCCGCCGTATCCGAGACCTAAGCCACCGAGACCTAGGCCACCGAGCCCTGCAGGAAAAAAGTTAGAAACTGATGATTCACTCAGGGTGTTGATGTTTTGGGACTGTTTGGGCCAGTCTCGGGCCCTAACTATAAAATTTTTTCGCGATTTTATTAATGAAAAGATGTCTAACTAGCTACTGCCCACGGCTTCGTCCGCGTGGTACCCGGTATAAAAAGTAGCCTATGTGTTATTCTGATGTATAAGCTATATTACTGTAAAGTTTCATCAACATTCAGTAGTTTTTGCGTGAAAGAGTAACAAACATCCTCTCAAACTTTCTCGATTATAATATTAGTAGGAAGGAAGTAGGATTCTGCTTCGCTATTAACTACGTTTTGTCAGCAGTGAAGTTTAAGATTTTTGGTACGAAGCAATAAAATGTTATCAGAGACGAAGCTTGATGTGTATATAATTTTACTCTCTATTGTACTCGTGAACTACTTGCAGGTACTCACTTATCACTAGCTTAAGAGTGGGTCAGGGTGTCTAGACAAATACCACTTTCTGTTGGCGTGAACGCCTGCGGAAAGATTGAATTGTATGGGAATCACATTAGCTGTGGAAATGTCACGTGACAGCAGCCAATTTTTACCTTGACAAACTTGCGTTAGCGTGAAAGGAAAAGTAAGCGCGAGGTATTTGTCTATAGACACCCTTATCAGCCTTATTTAATGTGTGAAAGTTATGGTGAAGTACTTACCGATTCCTCCAACGCCTACTGGGTTGCAGTGTACCCCAGCGACGGCCAAGAGGCAACCCAACTGAAAAATAATGTAATTTCAATTAATCTAGAGCAAATTTGATGGGATTTTATAAACTACTAGTTGTTGCCCGCGGCTTCGCCCGCGTGGTATGTTATAAAAGTAGCATATGACCGTCTCCAGGCTTCAAACTATGTCCACCAACTTTTGAATGAATCGAACCAAGGATTACAATTTATACAAAGTTTAGACTCAATTGCACACCCCCAAAGAGTAGTTTTGAAAAAATAAAAAATACCTCTTTCATTATTTACTTTAAAGTTTATTTGTACAGAGTTCTGAGCAAATCAAATAATAATATTTTTTTCATAGAACCTTTACCGCTCTATTTAACCCCCTTAAGGGTCGATTTTCGAAAATTAGATTAGCCTATGTGTTATTCCAGATCTTAAACTATCTACGTTCCAAATTTCATCAAAATCGGTTTAGTAGTTACGGAGATACGTGGTAACAAACATTCACACAGACACACATACACAGGGTTTCGCATTTATTATATTAGTAGGATTCCAGAAATGAAGTAAACGTATCTGGAAACAGTGTAAGCGTGCTTGGTGATTGTTCAACAATACTATTTGGTTGAACAGCGGCAGCTTTCAGCACCTCTTGGATGGGTAACCGTTAGTGACATTAAAATTGCGACTAAAGTTAATTTTAGCTACTAACCAATACAAACTAAACTTGTAATAAGTAATTGTATTAAGTAACTTCAATCTCGAGGAACCGACAAAAATTCACTTTTGAAATTTTAAATTCACGTAGTTTTTAAGCTCCAAAAACTATCGTGAACTTGACTATTCAAATTGTAAAAACGGGAATTTTCACGTACTGCACTATCGGTGAAGGCACCGACTAAGTTTCCACTCATTCCGAGAGCCTTCATCAGGGTGAGTGGCGACTTTCCCCTTCCGCGTGTAGTGCACGGCGCGACGCGGAACGCGTACATGAAAATTCCCGTTTTTACAATATGAATAGTTTTTAAGCTGACATCTATATAATGATCTTTGTGATTTAAATGAATAAAAACCTATTGATTTTGACTTAATAGCTAGCTTAGAAAAACCTACAATTTATACTAGAAAGACTCAAGACACAAAGATAATAAAGAGTAAAATAACTTACAATGACGTAGGTGTTCATATTGCTTCGATAACAGACAAAGTGTGCCCTGTGGCTTGTATACCCGGGTTTTTATACCCAAGGTACCTACTGATATCCTACTGCCCAATTCAGTGAATTCGGCGGATACATACGTCCGAAGCGCACGCACGCTGGCGCAAACAGCTGTCCTGGTTGCATCAGTTATTAGAATTTATCCTTGTAGTTTAAACATGACAATACTTTTTGTTTATACAACTTAAGTTGCAAACAAACATACACCTTTTGTAAACTGTTACCGTAACGCTATCAACAGCAGAGGTATCGTGCGTTGCCGACCCTGGTAACGGGTTGCTGTTGGCCCCCTACTAGGGACTGTATAGAGAGAAGCCGGCTAAAAATAAATGTTTTTCATAACAAGTAAACTCATCGTAAACATTGAATTTCAATTTGCTAAAATTCCGGTTCAGCAGGCCTCGAATTGCATACCCACGTTTCAGATAAGTGCATTTCACGTGATATGTTACAGCACTTTGGCCCATCGTCGTCTATTTGAACATAAACTATTCCTAAACTATCCACCTTCGAGTTTCGGTCTTAAAACAAGCCAGCTTCCTCTACATATTTTCCTTCATAGTTGGGAGCGTATGGTAATGCGCGCCATACATTTTAATAGAAAAATCCATCGGTGCTGTACGTTAGACATTTGACGTCAAACTAACCTTGGTTTTGAAGACCGTAACGGAAATTATGGTATACCCCAGAAACACGTGACGTTCATTATCATTAATTTTACAGACTTTGAAGGCAGACTTTGGCTACTATGAAATATTTAAGTCACCATCTTCAGCCTAGATAAGTCCACTGCTGGGCATAGACCTACTAAAATAATGCAATGGCAAAAGACACCGCCATTCACTAACTTTCTGTGATCTTAAAGATGCTACCCATCTATAGGAAACCATCCTTTTATAGGATACCATCCATCTATGGGATGCCATCCATGTATAGGATGCATTTTCAGGATAGAGTAGTCCACTGCTGGACATAGACCTACCAAAATAATTCAATACCAAACAGTTTTAAGACACCGCCATTCACCAATTTTCTGTGTTCTTTAGGATGATACCCATCTATAGGATGCCATTAATCTATAGGATACCATCCATCTATAGGATGCCATCCATCTATAGGATCATAATCATCATCATCATCAGCCTATATTAATCCACTGCTGGACATAGGCCTCCCCTAATGAGCGCCATAGCGCCCTGTCTTCAGCTTGCCGCATCCAGCATCTGCCTGCAGTCTTTCGCAGATCGTCATCCCACCTAGCCGGAGGGCGTCCTACATTACGTTTGCCGAGTCGCGGTCTCCAATCAAGAACACGTTTACCCGAGCGGTTATCGGTTCTTCGCGAGATATGACCGGCCCACTGCCACTTCAGCTTGATAATTCGTCAATCTATAGGATGCCATTCATCTATGGCATACCATCCATCCATAATGTAGGGAGCTTTCCTACACGCCATCCAATTAGAGGTCGTCTTCCGCAGCGGTAAAAATACTACAATTTTAAAAGCAAAAGATTGTATTGTGATGATTAGTTAATGCAAGATGATTAATTGCAAGAATACAAATTCAATTTAGTATTTATTTATGTAAAATGGTCTTATTTATTGTTCCAATTAGTGGTGTAAACAACAATGTTCGTTGCATCATGAATAACAAATAATATGCATCCTATCGATTTATTTGGTTCTCGGTTTTGATAACTTCGGTGGCGCGGTGGGCGAGTAGCCAAATGCAACGCAAGAGTAGCGTGTTTGATTCCCGTTTCAGGATAAATGTTATAACAGAATCTTCTTTTTGCATGTTCTGCTAAAAGAAGATTCTGTAATAAAGAATCACATAAATTTTTAGGCTTGTTAGTAAATAAAATAAAAAAAAATACTTGAAAATGACATACCGGTAGAGCATGAGAAATGAAAAATATAAATGGGGTGGGGATAATGCTAGCTGAAAATAATATTAACTAGGGGGCTGACTGTCGGGTATATTCTACTAGCTTCTGTCCACGAATTCGCCCGCGTGTTATTCGGATAAAAAGAAGCCTATGTGTTATTTTAATGTATAAGCTATGTTACCGTAAAGATTCATTGAAATCCGTTCAGTAGTTTTTGCGTGAAAGAGTAACAAACATCCATCCTCACAAACTTTCGCGTTTATAATATTACTAGCTTCTGCCCGCGGCTTCACTCACGTGGTACCCGGATTAAAAGTAGCCTATGTGTTATTTTGATGTATAAGCTATATTACTGTAAAGATTCATAGAAATCCGTTCAGTAGTTTTTGCGTGAAAAAGTAACAAACATCCATCTTCACAAACTTTCGCATTTATAATATTAGTAGGATATTTTAGTTCAAGAGTTGCCAAACCATTCAAAGACTGCTGGCAACATGTTGGCAACTAGAAGTGACAGTTCAATATCTACCTATATGATTGAAATTCGGTTGGCTCATGAAATATTTACAAGCAATAATTTGATAATTATACCCTGTTTCGGTAAATTGAATGATTTGTGGGTAATTTGTAGGTCATCATTTGAATAATTGAATTAAGCTACTGTTTTGATTATTATATTGTAGCATTGAGTTATTTTGTAGTAGGTATATTATATACCTACCTAGTTTAATTATTCCCAAAAAGTTAAACTATCAAGCGGGAAATAATGATTAACAGATGCCTACAGGAGAACTTGTTGACACCGATTTTAAACGCCTTTCGCCAAAGGGTACAGAAATAATTTTTAGAGTTCTGAAGTTAAATAGCGAAAACGGAACCCTTCAATTTAATTAAGTTTATTTAAACATTAATATAGCTTTACAGTTGCAACCAATACGCTATGTCATTTCATTACCTACATAACTATGAAATTAAAAAAAAATATACTATTAGACATAATCTTACTAAACAAGTCTAGTCTCGATAATTTCGTCATGTCTGTCTGTAAGTCTCTATGTATATCCGTCATAAGACAATCACTCAGTTTCAAGCGTATTGAGATATATGGTGGTATGCAGACGTTTTTCTAAACCCAAAAACAAAAATTTTAATATAAAATATATAAGTAACTTTTGCGCACCCAAAAAGTAATGTATGATGATATTTTTTTATTGCAGTCCTCCATGTGAGGTGCCATTGAATAGGTCTCTAATAAATCATATTGATATTTCCTTAGCCATTTTTAGTTCCTTAAATCCTCACCCAGGACTACTCGCACCGTAACTATTTCACCTTGAGTCCTATGAGTATGAAATAAAGTTTAACAGGCAACGAAAATAAGTTAGACAGATTTCCAACGACAACTTTAAGAGTTATGAGGCAACTTGAATCATGTGTTCCGGAATGAAGGGTAATGAAGAGTTTCGGTGAAATTTCGGGCATATGAAACTTTCACCCGTTATGTCTGAGGGTTGGCAACGCGCGAGTATTATATAAAAATAAATTACGGGACCCTAACATATCATGTTCTGACACGTCTTGGGCAGCTTTATTATTTCGTTCCGTTTTCCCAGGTATTAAAAGTTTCGTGTTGTCAAGCTATGGACGTACCGCAATGAATCTTTGAATTTACATATTTCGAGATGATTTTCGAAAATACTCAACCGATTTCAAATAATTTTTAGACAAATTATGTCACCAATATTTAGAATGTACATAAATAATAGAACCACAAATGACTACAGAATGGATATAGGTAACTGAGTATATATTATCCTCTTAAAATGAAAGGGCTTTTCGTGAAGAACAATTCTGCAATGTAAGCTGAAGAAAAAACGCTCGCGTTTCTTAAGAAAAAAATGCGCTTATGAAAGCTGTCTTGTCTAACGGTGAAAGCTATTTATAATTGTGGTAGGTAAAGGTATCGCATCCAGTACTCTGTTTATAAATAATAGACACCCGAAACCTATCTACTTACGTCACCCATGTATAATAATAAATAGTATAAAAAGGATATAATAATTTAATAAAGAGCATTATGTAACCAGCATCCATGAGTTTCATTTGTCCGCATCTCTCACGTCATTACAATCATAATATTTTTTTTATCTGGTTTCACGCAGGCAAAGCCGTGGGCAGTAGCTAATATACCATAGAGTGGCGAAATGCCAGCAGTGTGATAGAATTAGGATCAGGTAAGGAGGTCTTAAGGATGCAATTTTCTTAAGGATCTCTATTTTTTTGAAGATAAATTATAGCTTGATAATTTATCTTCCTGATAATTTAGCTTTCATTTGATAAAAAAATGGTTAAAATCGGTCCAGTAGTTTCGAAGCCTATTCGATACAAACAAACAAAAAATCTTTCCTCTTTATAATATTAGTATAGATAGGCATAAAAAGAAGATACATACTAATTAAGAGCAGATTACAGACAAGTTAAGAGTGTGATTATTTGTATAAGGCGAGTTGAGTTTGTGTGTGCCGAGTGTGTGTAAGAGTTTGTGTGTGTGAAATTTGTGAAGAGTACGCAAGAGATCATGTAGGTATGAATATAAAAAGGCATACTATAAAATATCTGATTATGTAGATGACAAAAACTCTTGGAATTGTAAATGCTCCAACTCGAACCTATTGTTTTGTAAAAGAATCATTAAAAAGAATAACCAGCCTTGTTCTGATGCCTTTCTTTCCTGGCTTGGTCGCGGAGGAACAGGCAGTAGATAAAAACCGACGTTTCAAAGTGATCCTTGTGATTTTATTGAATAAATGAATTTTGACTTTGACTTTGTCCTTGAATGAAGAGCCTGATTCATTGGTTGGTATGTTGACTAGTAGCATTTGTATATCAGTAGGTTGAGGATTATGATTGAGGGGATAAGATATTATACGTGGGTACTAACCATTCAACGAAAAAGTAGCTTGACGACCTCTGTGGCGCAGTGGGCGAAGGCCCACCTGAGACGCAGAAGTTTGCGGGATCGATTCCCGCCGCGGGACAAATTGTGAGACCTGCAAATATTTGTCTCAGGTCTGGGTGTTTTCTTTATATAATACTAGCTTCTGCCAACGGCTTCGCCCGCATTGTACCCGCATAAAAAGTAGCCTATGTGTTATTCTGATGTATAAGTTATATTACTGTAAAGTCTCATCAAAATCCGTTCAGTAGTTTTTATGTGAAAGATTAACAAACATCCTCACAAACTTTCGCATTTATAATATTAGTAGGATGTATGTATTTACAAAATAAAGTATTTAAGTAGTTTAACAGTCATTTAGTTCCCATAATACAAGCTCTGCTTAGTTTGAGACTAAATGATGTTTTGTGAAAAATATCCAGAATTATATATTTATTTACATTGCTGCTCCGCCATGGCGTAGCATCAACATCGTTTAGCTAAATAACTGTATAAACCCAAACCTTTTAGGCCCAAAGTGTTTTACTAAGGTTCCAAGCAGTTCTATAAAAACATCGTGACCTAGCACTCAAAACAATGAAAGAACAGATTATACAAAACAGAAAAGTACTTTCCTACCTAAGAAGGGAAATCGTCTTCAAGTGTAGATAAAATTATAGCAATATTTTTCCCCTATTATTCAGTTTATTTGAATACATTACCACGTATGCTTACACTGAGGTTTTTTATGTCCGCCATTAAAAATATTATGAACATGTCGTAGAGTACTTCTTTATTCTTCTCTCAGGCTATAAAGGGTGACAAAGACTTTTTGGAAGCTAAAAATGAAATGAATGAGCTGAGGCAACTACGAGTATCTTCTTTTCTCGACGTTAGCTCCAGTCTAGTCTAGCCGTGACTACGGCCGAAACAGCCGAAACGTTGAGAATATTTTATATATATACTAGCTTCTTGCCCACGGCTTCGCCCGCATAGTACCCGGATAAAAAGTAGCCTAAGTGTTATTCTGACGTATAAGCTATATTACTGTAAAGTTTCATCAAAATACGTTCAGTAGTTTTTGCGTGAAAGAGTAACAAACATCCATCCTCACAAACTTTCGTGTTTATAAAGTAAGTACGATTTTTTAAAATATACTTCCGAACTACGACCGAACTTCGGTGCATTAATGTGCGCTTAACACGTGTTCAAAACGGTGAAGGAAAACATCGTGAGGAAACCGGCATGCTTAGAACCAACAATTCAAAGGCATGTGACATCAGCTAGTGTTCCAATAAGCGATGGCGATGGGCTTATATTCTGGCATGTGGAATGATAACATCTATGAAAAACGTGGGCATGTGCAAAATATAATGTCCAAAATGTTCGGACATTATGTTTTGCACAAAATGTTTTCTCAAAGATCTACGTACTTAGTATATATCTGAGGAAGATATATATATTCCATCATGGGGAAAAAAGCATGTGTTTATTTTGTTTTGGTAGTCTCAAAACTCAATAAAAACCTAAAATTACCAACAACAACTCTGGTTTGAAAAATCACCCTGTATAAAATATGTTTCGGCACAAACTCCATTCCAGGAAGAGCCACGTTTTACCGGAATTTGTGTGTTGTGAATTGTTTATGAATGCACTCTATGTTCAAGCAAGTTTACGTCTCTGGCAATGAGAAGGATATTGCTTGTTTTTACAAACCAGCAAACTGCTTGACTTGACTTTTTTAAACAAGTGACAAACAAGCATATGTCTCGCCTGTTGGTAACCGGTTACCGTAACCTATGGACGCTTGTAACACCAGAGATATTATTCGCGTGTTGCTGACCCTGAGATAAACGAGTGAAAAGTCTCGTGTGTCTTTAATTACTCCGGTTTCCATACCCTTCAAACCAAAACACAGTAATGCGAGAATTACTGCTTAGTGTCAGAAATAGTGGCAGTACTTCCACGGACGAGCTGTTTCACAAAGAGTTCTACTACTATGTGTTTTCTATGTATAATTATGTATGTATTTAGAAAATAAGCATATTATTATATCAGTCATGAAGTTCCCATAATACAAGCTCTGCTTAGTTTGAGGCTAGATGATACTGTGTGAAAAATATCCAGGATTGTTTATTTATTTTTTATTTATAGTGGACTTTCTTTTTCATCCTTAAATCTTATCTATCTTATTCTTATTATCATTACTTGAGGTCGACAAAATATATTTTTTTCTTCCACTCTCCTTTATCAGCCGTCATCTCAGTACTCACTCCTTTCTTACCCATGTCAGCCTTCACACAATCCATCAATCTTTTCTAAGGCCTAACTCTGATCTTATTTCCATCCACATTTATAATTAAACACTCTTGTCCAAATATGACATAATGCTAGACATTTTCACACAGCATCACCTAGCCCCAAAGTCACCTAGTGCCTAGTAAGCAGAGCTTGGGAAAAACATGACTGATATACTACTTATATACATTTTTTTGTAAATACATGCGGTATTATACATAGAAAACACCCAGACCCGAGACAAATATTCGCAGTTACAAACATTTGTCCCGCGGGAATCGAATCGGCAACCTTATCCATCTCAGGTGGACCCCCACTACGCCACAGACGTTGACATTCTTAGATAGACATTTAGCGTCGATTCTCTTCTACACTTACTAAACTTTATCTATCACTCTCTTTTACTAACAGAAACAAAAGAAAGAGATAGCAACAGTTTTAGTGCTGTCAAATTAGTCAGAATTATCGTAAGTTTTCCATACAAGTTTAGTCGTGATTTCAAAACTTGCTGACCATAAAAACGAAGAAAAGCGGCAAATAAACTAATTTGACAGGAATTAAATTCTTGGCATCTCTTTCTTGTGTAAACTATCCGTAAAAAGTCGCCCTCTTTTGAATAAGGTTTGGTTTAAATACAGTATCAGCGCAACATTAATAGACATTCTATCTATTTATCTATCTATAGTTCGAAAAGCCATCAGCAAAATGCTCAGTAGCAACTGAAAACGCATAAAACGGTAATGACAGAAGAGCGTTCCTCTGGGAAATAAGCGCGAGGCAAATTGTTTTGTGCGAGCGGATGCGATTTAAAATTCATTACTGTGCACGCCCGCGGCTTTCAGGCGGAAAAATGATGGAGATACTCTTAATAGAATATACTAGCATGTATTTGCTAGAATCTGCGAAAGACTGCAGGCAGATGCTGGATGCGGCAAACTGAAGACAGGGCGCTATGGCGCTCATTAGGGGAGGCCTATATCCAGCAGTGGACTAATATATGCTGATGATGATGATGATTTGCTAGGATATAATTTAATTATATTATGTTTTAACACGGGTCTTTCTCGCATTGTTTTATCAAATCTAATCAAAAACAAAAAGCTTGGAAACTTCAGCATCAAAATAAGTCTATACGAAACATCTGCAACCGTTTTAATATAGTCATAGAAGCTGCAGTACAAAAACCTTTAATTTAACCATCCACTCTCGTAAATGTTTAAAAAAAAACAGTTATACATTCTTATAACATTCAACACCGCTCAAGTCGAAATTTTGCGGTTTTTTCATTTTTATGCCATTGGATAGATCTTTTCATTGCGCTTCTGTTCACCAATACAAACATTGAATTTCAACCAATCAGTTTTAATTTCAGCTTTAGCGATTTCATTTCTGTGGAATTGTGCGGGGTTGATAAAACAGTTTTTTGGTTCTCCTGAAAAGTTAGGAAAATCTATTTACGCGGTGTTGTTAGCTAGCCGACGATGTCATGTATACGTACTTTACTATTCTTCTGCTGACGTGTCGTTGATCGTTTAAAGTTTCTTCCTCATGAGCACCGTCCGCTCAAAAAAACCATGATAACATGTACCTTTCATCCCATTACCTGTGTTTTGCAGTAAATATACTATGAAACTATAGAAACTCTTTATTGCACAACTAAAAAGTACTGTCCTAACAAACGCTGAGGAAGAAGGGAAGGAAAGTGGAAATGGTGACCACGAATCGGTTGGGGCTGGCGTCATCCGATTTGTGTTTACCATTTCCACTTTGATATCTTACGACCGATAACATCTTAACCACTCTGGTTGTAGGTTAGTAGGCTTTTAAGAATATACCGCGTTTACATATACGACGCAAGCGATGAGGCGAATGACGAGTGCCAACCTACCGAAAGATGCATGAGTGAACGGGACGCTCAACACTCGTATCGTTTTTCGCATAGAAATTCGCGAAACTGACTGAATACTCCTCGATTGTGTGAACGGTCACGTCGTTATTTCTACACAAACTTTGCGACGATTGCCGAGACGAATACGAACGCGCAAGTGTAAATGAGGTATTAGGTAGCGGGAGGTTGCATCGACCTCCCTCTACCTTTTATACCGCATTTGCACTTGAGAAAATCCAAAATTGTTCGATATGAATATGAACTTTAGCTATGCCCCATAGAACATATTATTACATGTTACACAAGCTAATTACTTGATACCATTAAAACAAACTCTGTCGTTAGTCAAATTCTAAATATATTACAAAGTTATTGAAATTAAAAACTATACTAATTATTAAAAGTAAAAAAGTGTCCCACACAGACAATTATTCAGACACAGCGAACCTTTGCTTGAAATTGACCATGTTTTAGCCATTTCACCGTTTCAGTTTTGGAGAACGGTCAAAAACCACACTTAATGTGCATGCTGAAAGTAGGTTTCAACTAGTTTATACTAGCGTATTATAACGTAATTACCCACGTTTTAATAGTACACAGCTTGTAACGTGAGAAAAACTCAACCCACATTAGTTTAATAAATAATATATTATCTGTGCTAGCTCTGTGTGTATCTATACTCTGTGTATTCGTTTTCTGTAAAAATACTGATTAAGAAATATGTCCACGTTGAGCAAAATATAAATAGTTTCCTTTCAATCGACCCCTACAGAGGCATCTGAACGAACCGATAACAAAGGCAGGAGCCCCACATAACGCTTTTTTTAGCGTTATGTGGGGCTATAAGTCACTTATGTACCTATAACTCGATTTTTTAACTTTGAAATTCACTACACGTAGTAGTGCACGGCGCGACGCGGAAGGAGAAAGTCGCAACCACTCACCCTGATGAAGACTCTCGGAATGAGTCGAAACTAGTCGGTGCCTTCACCGATAGTGCAGTACGTGAAAATTCCCGTTTTTACAATATGAATCGTCAAAATTCGTTTATTAGATAATAAAAAAAAACTCTTAATACATTTTATATTTAAAGGAATATTAAAAACAATCATAATTAAAGTAAGCTATATTGTCGCTTGAAAAATTATGGAAACCATCTCGCATTAGTGAGAATTCCTTTCTAAAGTTAAGTTATTACATAAGTAAAATGATTTTCAGTAGTCTTAAAATACTAGTATTTATCTATGTTATTATGCTTTCTCAGCATTAGATATGAGTATTATCTATCAATATCATTATCGTTTTATGAAATATTTTTATCTTCGCATACTCCAGGCTCAGGCGGAATCGTGAGTGTATTGGTACCATGCTTCAAGTTCTCTGAATAATCCTGAAAACAGATAAAACAAAGTTGAAACAATGAACCACATATAAAACTAATAAAATTGTCATCCTTAAGTGGGGGAACGGAGATCGTACTGACGGATACGTTTTGCTATCTATTATAGAATATAGAATAAAAAATAGTGCATTGTACTTCTTTTGAATGAAATTAAATTCATTTATTTATTCGGACAGTAAAACAGATTAATTTGTATCAGTACATGTAGGCCCTCACTCACATCCCAGGTTAGCAGTATCTTAAAGACTAACCTAACCTTAGTCTTACATGGACCCCAATTCCATCTAATCGGAACACAAGAATAACCATGGTCAATTCTGTGAACTGAATTTTACAAAGAAAAATACTATCCACTGTATTTTCAAATAATAACAAGGTAGATTTTCCTATATTGGTTGGTATTTGTTGAGGATCGAATGTGTCTTGTAACTTATCGTAAGATATACTTGTTAATGATCAGAAATTAATGTTTTTTTATATTTTCTTTTTTCTTTTCTTACATGTGTAGAATCGAGTCGGTCAATCTCATGGACAGTTTTCATCATTTTTTGTGTCCTTTTCTGAGCCGAAGCTGCCCGCTGCTGCAAAATCTGAAAATAAATTAGGCTGAATAACTGCAATTAACACGATGTTTTGTTGTGTACCTACTGTAGGTACAAAGGGCAAAACGGCTGGTGCTTCGAGTAATACTTAGATAATGGTCCCGATGCGGACCGGCGGGATCTAATGGTCCCGGTGGTTACAACTGGCAGAGAATCCTGCCAACAGCAAATTGTTACTGTTTCTATCAAGATAAATAAAAGGTCAAAATCACAAAACGCCCGTCGACAATTACGATTGGCAATGTTTCCTCAATTTGCCATGGGGCATTGCCATCCACCGGCTTAAACATCTGATTCGATGGACTCACTACAACCACAGATATTATAGCATAACTATACAACTATGTTTTTCAGAGTCTGTCTATAATACCACATAGTGCTCGTTATATAGAAGCTCGTATAGCGTGACTTGTCATAACTCAGAGACTCGATACTTCAGTGGAAACGCTATCTGTGACGTCACAGATCTTCACCACAGATAGCAAAACATTCTAAATAAACACGTATGTTTAATAAAACATTAAATGTCAAATAGCCTTTTTCAAATAACGGGAAATTGATTAAAAAAAGTCCAATATGACATTTCATTCCTTACTTCTGCACTTTTTAGGAAATTTTTCATAAAGTTTATATGGGGCAATCCTCGACAATCCTGGACAATACAATGTGGTTTGAGATAATCACGAAGATTACCTCAAACCTTACACACAAAAAAACAGACGTATTGAGAACTTCCTTTTTTGAAGTCGTTTGAAAATTACCGTTTGCCTTCGGAGTTCTGCTTCGGCCAACTTTCCCTCAATATCCGGTAGGCTGATCTCGGGTTGTGGAGGCTGCAATAGCCGCTGTAGATGGGGAGGGGGAGAGTGGGGCCTCTTGGCTCCTTCGAACTCTTCCAGGGGTATCTCGAATGCTATCGCTGGAACGAGATTTGTATCATAATTATTTTTCTGAAACTTTTTGCTTTCCGCGTCATATGATATCCGTGCTAAAATCTGAGTGATTCTGAGTGATCTACAGTTTACTGTAGCTCCCATTTTGCTGAGTACGTACCTTTTTTGATAATACCATAATAATAATAATGCTGGACATTTTACAGCACAGATGATACACACAGCTTCATCTAGCTCCAAAGTAAGCAGTGTTTATGGGAATTACACGAATGATATACTAATTATTATGTTTTTTTTTGTAAATACATACATACCATACATAGAAAATACCCGAGAATATTTGCAAATCATACAAACGTTTGTACGCGACGGAAATCGATCCTGCAACCTTCTGCGTCTCAATCGGGCCTTCGCCAACTGTTGGATTTTAAATGTTTCCCGATTCTTCAGCACAGTTGCATGTACCATGATCACGAGAGGAACTGACGAAACATGGTAAATATCCCGTTTTTGGTAAAAAATCTATTCACAAGCATAATTGTTTCAAAAGGGAGTGAAAAATGATTTGAAAATTGAGGCGCTTACGTGGTTTTGGTTTGATCGGCGTCTCAGGCAGTACCACTGTGGGCAGGTCATCATCATGGGCCCCATTGTGACCATTGGCCGCTCCGTTCCCATAAGCCACTTTTGAGTGACCATTTCCCGCGTCTTGCGATTCTACAGCGTTGTTTGATGTACCGCATCCCATTGTGGAGGTTAATAGTCCATTTCACTTTGCACAGAGTTTTGTATTCACTGTTAAAGTTCTACTTCAGATCACCAATTTACAAAATGAGTTCCACAGAGCTTTTCAGGTTCTGAAAGATAAATAGTGTGTTTTCGAATGCTAAAGTCTTTCTTTTATTTAGTTTTAATTATATTATTCACTGAGAAATAGAGACGGGAGAAGTATTGAAAAGTACGAGTCATTATCCTTTATTATGTTTAGCATAAATGAAATGAAATGAAAATGAAATTAAATTAAATGTATTTATTGTGCAAACTGTGTACAAAAAAGATCTTAAAGGCTAGGCGAAACAACAGTTTATCCATTAATCATGGACGTACAATATTTAACTTATATAACTAGACAATTTATTGATTAAAAAATTCTTTAATGTCATTAAAACATTTTTCTAAAAGCCACCTACGGAGTTTTGTCTTAAATATACTAGTAGGCAGTTCTCTTATGTCTCTAGGAGTTTTATTATATACTTTTATGGTCATGGTAGAGCAATTTTTCCCACTCAGCGCAGTTTTGTGTCGGGGCCGTTTTGTGTCTAAAAATAGAGATCCCAATATAAGCCTAGTGGGATCTCTATTTTTAACCACAGAGTTATTTTTATCTTTGTAGTGGTTAAAAAATGAAGCATGCTCTTTTACAAAACAGCCAATTTGGAAGATGTACATACTAGTTAACGTTAGGAGTTTATGTTCAAGTTAACGTTAGGAGTTTATGTGGTTATGCCTTAAGGCATAGCCTGATGGTAAACGCAGCTGTAGCATTTACCATCAAGTGAGGTGTAACCAATCGCAAACCTATTTTTAATAAAAAATAACCTGTGCTAAACGCTGACCCAGTAGATGCTTATTAACTATTCTTTTGAAGATACCTTAACATGTTTATATATTGTACGAAACACAGACAGGGAATTCAACTCCTTAGCTGTCCCCTTTGAATAGAATAAACGTTTATTTGGCACAAACAATAATAAAGGTAAATACATAGGCCGAAAAGTAGAGGTAGGCACCTCCTTAAATCTAAAACGAACACAATAACATTGTTCTTCGGATCACGTGTCTAATAAGGCTATTGGTTGTAGTTTGTACCAAAATGGTGTTCAGCTCAGCATTGTTGAATGTATTTACAATGCTGATTTTCAGCTGTAACCAAAAAAATGGAAAAGGTAGTGTATTAAGAATCTTAAATCAGCATGAGAGGGCCTAAGTTTAATGGTTCGATCACACGCTCAACTGGTTCACCCCTAAGTAACACACTCGTCATTGTAAAAGAGTAGGAAAAGCGAATGTACGCATGGGCGGTATCCACAACATAAGAGTGAGTGGCTCATCGAGCCTGTGTCTAGCTACTCGTAAGTTCTTAAGAGCAACCCTTTGGGTAACCCAGCACCTGTAGCAGAATTGACTTTCTAGATCACTAAAAACTTTCTCTATGTAAATGACTTGATCGTCACATAAATAATGTTAGGTACTTTGGCTGATACAGTGATATCTTTCTGACTTTGAGTATCAACATATGAAACTCACAACTAAAAAAAACCCCTCATAGAGTCACCATTACCCTATAACCTCCTAACATGTTCCACTGATCCTCCAACCTTAGTTCCGTTCAAAGGGTGACCTCCTTTTGGTCCCGTAATCGACCCCGACTCATCGCAACCATTAACCTGAAAAATGTAATCGAATTAATTGTCCCACAGGTTTTCCATCGCCGCCGCGTGATAAAAGCGGCCAATTTATCATTTCGAAGGCGGCACTTAGCGATACGGGTCGAACTGTCGAAGTTAGTATAATTTGCTGGTGCGGTTTTGTAAAATCCGGAAGGATTTATTCGTTTAAGCCGCTCGCAGTAGGACCATAATAGTAAAACTACTCAATAATTCTATGTTAGGTACACAAAGATAACATTTAATAGTAGCGCTCCTTAGTGACATCTGGAGCCATTGTATTTTTTTAATTATAATCGCATCCGGTTTTTGTTTTGGTATCGTATTTTTTTAAATTAGTTTTGGTGTTTGGAAGAGATCGCTCTTTGCGATACCACCCATTGTATCACCACAGCCTAGCTTATAAGATCTTATGTAAAGTGTCTTTTTTTAATTCTGGTGTATGCATACACCAGAATTAAAAAAAACACATAGAGTTATTATCTATCTATCGATATTATGGTGATAGTATATATGTATCAATAAATCCGTTGTGAAAACCTATCTAAGAGCCTTACTTGAAATCACTTGAAATTACTTGAAATCTGATAAACGGCTATGTAGCCGTTTTGGAGAAAAATGGTAACAAAGGAACGATCATACTTCCTCAAAACATATAACTGGCTCCTTGCTTCCCGAGTAAAACAAATAAAGCCTTGAATCCTCAGAAGTACAGAACTTTTTACACTTGCAAAATCATTTGAAAAGTAGGTAAGTCTGTTTTATTACGTGGTTTCGTAAGAACAAACCACGTTAGCTCTACTTAGATATTAAAACATCAAGTTTTCACAAAAACGTGACAAAAACGCTTCAACAACGAAGCCACTGTTCACACTTTTTTCCCATTCGTGCTACGTAGCCAGAATTGTCTAAAACTAGTTATTTTTAACAGAATCTAATCTTCCATGTGGAAAAAGTTCACTAGCCAAACCAATGTTTTTGCTGATGCGTCGAACACGATACTGAAAGTTACTTTGCAACCCACTACTGATTTCCAGCTGGTTATTCCCACAATTATACACTTGGCCATGACACAACTATTTTTTTTTTAATTGGCAATCGTTGATATACCATTTATCAATGGCTCTGATAGCATTTACTTTGCGCTTTTTTAAAATTAAATACGTCGATGGGCTTTCAACCTGTCACGTGGAATGCTAAATACTTGTACTTGCAAAATGCAGGTATGTGCCAAATATAATATTTGGATATGCCCTTACTTGGTATCCTAAAAGATACAAGCATACCACTAAGTACGTATCTGAAAGTGTCCATCGTGGGGAAAAATAATAAATAAACAAATTTATACCTATATAAATATCTTAAAGGTGTTTTAAGATATCTATAGGACTTGTAAATCCATAAAAACAATCCAGCTATTTAGGCACACCAGACCGAAAGCAAACTAGTAATTTGTTAGGTTTTTGTGATATTTGGTGACCAGTGATTTTATGTTGATGATGATGACTAATTTTTTAATAATATATATGTAGGTACCTAATTTACGAGCATGACATTGAGCTCTGAACTAGGATAAAACTGTATCGCGGAAGCCCATACATAAGTTTTTTCTTATATGAATTGAGTAAACTTGTAGCAAGTTAAGTAGCTAAAAGCACCTCAATTATTTGACTAATATGCAAAAATGAGCACAGCTAAATTATGAATTAAAAAAATAATTTAAAAACAACCGTTTTCGTATTTACCTCAGCAAACCCTTTCATATCATGGGGTGGAATAATTAGTCCGCCATCTTTGGTAATCCGCCATATTGGATTTAAATGATGTCACTTAGTTAACCATGAATTGTCATCCAAACCAAACGTTTGCAAAAAGTCAGCTCAATCGGTTGGGTTGAAATTAAAATTCAGTTGCAAGATTTTACTAATACATACTAACTAACTTCGCAAATAAAAATATATATATAAAAGCTTGTAAAATAGTCACCCACATAAACCGGCAACAGAAACAATTTTCCAAAATGGCCGCGGCTGGACGACAAATGAGTAACAATTTTTCAATACGGTAACACAATTCCTCGGTCTTCGGCACACCAAGTGTAACATGAATCATCTGAGTAGGATTAACTGAAGTGTCCTACCAATGTCTAAGACAATGTTAGGGTACCCCAGTGGATAATATGAAAAGGTTTCTCCACGAGAGAACTAGTAGGTTTATCTTCTACGACAATAACCTACGATATTCATTGTTTTGGTACCATATATTTAATACTGCATTTTGATTGAAAGATATATTTTTAAAGTAGTTTTTTAAATGAAATAAATGTGTGAACTATCTGGACTACTGTAGTCCAGATAGTTCACACATTTATCTATTTTAAACAAACAAAGATACACCTAGGTCTATTTTAAACAAACAAAGATTTTCAATTCATGCAAGCAAGAGTTTTTAAATCCAATAATGGAGAATAAAACAGAGATTTGACTTGTGATCAATGACTAGTGATCAAAAGTGTGTTTCATTCACATATATTTTTTAACTGCTCTGCTTTTTAACCTCTTACGAAAATTGAGGGAAAAATTTAAAATTAAATTTAGAGGTTAAAAATGTATCTGTGGAATTGTAGCTCCCAAACGGATGAACTGATATTGATTTAGTTTAGATTTTTTTGTTTGAATGGTGACTTGACGATAGAGAGTGTTCTTAGTTATGGTTTCAAAATCTGTTCAGCCGTTTTCTAGACTCTTGAATTTGAATAATGTGAATTAATATGTCTATTAGGATGGTTCTTAGGTAGGTCTTATCTATACAGGCCATTAGAGGGCGTTGCAATTATTGATGGAAAACGTCGTCGGTTTTTCAATTTTGTAAAAAATCACTGGTATGTGGTATTTTTTTGGAATTACGAGTAGCAGTCTTTATTGCCATTGAAAAAAGCAACTTGGCCTTTGCCAATGCCAACACAAAAATTATACTGTCCCATCTTAGAATGTACCAAAAGTATATGCTCCTAGTGTGCCAAGCTCCTGACAGCCGTCAGGCGCGGGAAAAGGATAGATTGCCGGCGATATTTCCTGATTATCCAGCACTTTCAAATAAAAACTTTAGCTGAATAAACCTTCTGATCTGTTCGTTATCGTCAATAGATTTCATTGTGTACCTTTTTACAACACTCTTTGCACAATAAGCGACCGATTTCTGCCACATACAGTATTTTCACGTTAAATGCGATCGATTATATATTATTATTTTAGTATGAAATAGTAGAACCGAACCGAACCCGCGTCGTGCCACGAACGCATCGTTACATCGACTAGCGCCGATTAGAGTATATAACATTCAAGCTGGCTTTTTCCATTTCAACCCTGACATGAGCTTACCGCGACCAAACATTTTTGATACTCGTAACACATTCCGATACATTCCAATATGGGATAGCATTTTCATGTTACCTACAAATCGTAGGCAAAATTCTGAAAATCTTTTGGTAACACTGCAATCTGGCTGAAAGCTAAAAATGATAAAAAAGTTTAATCTGAAAGCGGCTGTTCAATTCAGTTGTGTTGTTCAAATGAATATCCGATTAATATGAAACTGGCTTAATAAGTCTCATGTTATATGAAGATTAATGAACTAGGTACCTACTAATTTACGCGAGGTATCATGCGGAAAAACATTAAATTTAACCTCAAACCACTCAATCACTTTAATAGCGAATCTAGAAAAGTACCTTACTTTAATAGTCATAATCCCAACAAACCTTATTGGTTTTCATGTGCTATTTCCCATAATTATTTTATAAAAGTTTTAATTTGTGTAAAAAAATACAGATTCAAATCAAAAATTCACCTCTAAATTTAAAGCCAAGTATCAAGACCGTACACACTCGTACATTCAGGAGCACAATGCTTACATACAAATTACCACCGCGAGTTCAGGCTGCCCTACTGGGCGGACAGAAAGCGAGGAGTCGAATCATTTAAGTTTCCTTTGTTTAGAGTAGTCCACGAATTGCACTGAAAGTCTCTGTCATTGCACCTACGGGGCCGTAAGATCAAAAGTAGTTTTAACCACCGGAGCAAGTTAAATCTGGACGAGAGAGCATGTTGTGCACTCGTAAATCCAGTAGCTCCATGTGCCTTCTACCTACAGGGAATGTAGTTTTTTATTTTGTTTTATAGTCTTCTTTATATATGGACAATATTATACTTTTATTTGTGTGTAATAATAAATGCCTGAAATAAAAATCATTGAATTGAAAAATCTTCTTTGTTCGATTATTTCACATTAAAGGTAGTTTTTCTTGTAAAAAATTAAAGGAATACATTTTACTTTTATAAGACTTTTCACCCGTTATGTCACAGAGGTCGGAAACGCGCGAGCGATACCTCTTGTGTCTTCTTTTAAATAAGTTATTTAAAAGAAGAGGCTCTGCAGTCCTCTTGGTTGGACTATAGAAGCTGGTACAGTTGTTCCATCTCATGAAGTCCGCTCAGCCGTGGTTTGCGTTTTACTTTGCGTTTAGTTGCCATGCTAACGGTACTCGCTGTCAACAGCTGAAGTGAACACAATAAGTACCTACTAGTGACTCGAACCGCGTCCCGGTCGAGACAGATCGCTCCTGAGCTTACTTAGTGTGCGCAACTTACGCACACTAAAACAATATGCAAGTGCATGCAATACAACAAACATTACGAACTCAAAAATTTCCTACGAAAGTGTGCAAGGCCCATAATGACCAATTTATTTCCAAGACCCCCTCAGTTTTATCTTTCATGTTTTTATTTTATTTATATCTTTAATGTTTTTTTTTCTATTTTGTGTTTTGCCCTGTTTGTATTTTGTATTTATGGAAATCGATTTATCTGTAACCGACCTCCCGCGATATAGGCTCGACCTGGTACGGGGACCAAGAGCAACTCTATTGTAACTTTATATTTTTGGTAAATAAATCTGCCTATTTGTAAACGGACTTCGTGAAATAGAACATTTATAATCTGTTGACCGATCGACGGAAAAGAACGGTCGGACAGCGGACACAATGAGGAAAAGTTCGATTAACAATCGACTCTATTCATTCCAGTCGTCACCAGCAATCACTAACACCTCCATTGATTGCCACTACATAATGCATAGACAACCCGTTCCCCCTACCACCCTGGGTGTCCTCAAATTATACTTTTCACCAGTTTAGGTAGACCTTTACTGCTTGTTCTTTTAGGCACCTATTAGTCAAATGAATTAATGAACGAAAATTATTTATTGTACACCATAAGAAAAATAGATATAACTTAACAAAACTAAAAAAAAAAACTTAATATACAATAGGCGTTTTTATCGCTTAGAACGATCTCTTCTAGAGAACCTTTGGATGGAGAGGGTTTAATGAGATAGCAATAATGGCTGGAGGAGCCCCACTCTAGATACAGATGTTCTCTAGATAGATATAGATGTTCTGTTGATAAAAAAAAAAAAAACTTGTACTCGTAGTTCCTGATACTAATGCCGCAGGGTATCCAAAGTGGGGTCAGGACTATGTAATGTAATATGAAAGACGACGACCTGACTGACTGATTGGATATTAGCAGGATAGGTGAATAAAGAGACAGACAAAGGGTCACAGTGAATTGGTGGATCGGTGCATGAACGAACACAGGATCGATTTAAATAATTATACGGGTGTAGTAGTTTTGTCGATGTCAGTTGAAATGGGGTTTTCCAGAACGCGAACGAATAATCTGTTTGACCATTGTAGGTGAGTAGGTAAAGTAATGAGGCAAACAAACAAATGGTCCACCTGTTGGTAAGCAGTTACTGTAGGTTAGGAACGTTTGGAATACCAGATCTATCACTGAAATATCAAAGATCTCGGTATGACAACATTATTGCTTGGCGAAAGAAAGGCGTGGTGGCAGCCCCCCGGATGAGCCCTTTCACAGAAAGCTCCTAAACACAGTTATAATCAATCCTACTAATATTATAAACGTGAAAGTTTGTGAGGATGGATGTTTGTTACTCTTTCACACAAAAACCATTGAACGGATTTTGATGAAACTTTACAGTAATATAGCTTATACATTAGAATAACACATAGGCTACTTTTTATCTGAGTACCATGCGAGCGAAGCCGTGGGCAGAAGCTAGTTGGACATAATTCAAAAGTGTCTTCCGCGTGAGCGAACTCAACTATAAATTTGAGACAGCATTGTTATTTTTATTGTATACAAGATATTGTGGTATAGAATAAAATACCTATAATCTATCTACTTAAGTCAATGTGGGGACGAAGATCTCTTGTTAGGGTTAAGCTTGCCTTTGTACATGTACATGTTCTATAATTACCTAAGTTTTTTGTCTGTATTTTCTGTGTACAATACAGAAAAGACAAAGAGAAAAGAAGATCTTCGAGTTAACTTGGGCAATCCGGCGTTTATAGGTATTTTTGTTTGTCCGACATGAATTGCCGAATCCTATATTCAATCTTGATGGAACTTGGTTGGTAGCTTAATAGAATTTTACGAGTACAAAGATGAGATTAGTCGGTAAAGGGGTGTTTGTAGTATGGAGTAGGATCTATCTATCTTTTTGGGTAGTCGGGTAAAAACGGTAGATGTACTATGCTACATCTCAGTTTGAGGCGAATTACTATAAGTGCCTGCTGGTATTTACTTGCAAACAAACTTATAGATGTTTTTTTTATTTACCAGGCGCCCAGCCATCTCTTAAACTTGACTATGAACTCTACTTTACAAATCATTCATCACAAACTTATCCATTGATCGGCTTAATAATTGGATCAAAGCAATGCCTTACAGAGCTTGCCCTTTTATATTTTTAGTGTATTTGGTTTTATTTCCGTCAATAATAGCGCCTTTGTTTTTTGCGATCGCAATAAAATCCCTAGAGCTTGCTCAGTCTCGTTGGAAACGCCGTCAATACTAATATTTACTGAACTGCTTCAATGTGACTGTAAAAATTGTGAACTCTCTTTGAAGTAAAGCTACTTCAAAGCTGTTTGAATAAGAAAAATGGCAGAGCAAGAAAAACATTTTCAGTAAAATAAACCATATTTTTCGAGTAATGTGCCATCTAGCGGCAACATTTGAACTCCACCTGAATTCCAACACAACTGTCTAATTCGTTTTATCGATTCATCAATGAGTTAGGTCTACCTTAATACCGTCAGATGGCGCTAGGAGTATTAAATTACTTTCATGGTAGAACATGTTAAATGGTGATATTTTTGAGACTCCATAGTTTATGGCCTGTTCGTGAAACGGAGCACTAATATTAACTTACATTTTATTTAAAGTTGGATAAAAAGGAAGCACAAAAATCATAATTTTACCGTCTCATTTAAATGGTTAGACTAGACAAAAAGTGTAATAACCTTTTAAAATGATTTTCAAGTTTCAGTTGTCAATGAACAAAAAAAGGTCAATGGACGAAGTAACATGACCTAAAAGCTTTTATAATGTAAATGTCTAGATTTTTGAAAGCCTTTGTCTATTTACCTACGTGTCTTGCTTGAAATCTAGATTGCTTTTATGTCCTTATAAGTTGTCCGTTTAGTAATATTACCTGTTGTAGGTAGGGCCTACTTTTGGAACAATGATTTTATTTACTGGCTGACGGCATTAAAACGCGCTTATTTCAGTAGCAAATAAATTGGGCGATGCAATTTGGTAGGTGTGCAAAACATGTTCCAAATGTGCCTCTGACTACCTACCAATAGTTACTAGACTACTTGAGTTTTCTGAGAAAGTTAGTGTTAAGGGTAACTTAAAAAAAGAGGTAGGTATGTACTTTTTCGTGTGCACATAGATTGAGTGGTCTCAAAAATATATTAAAGGGACCCAGTAAATTCTTGCAAATTAGATTTTTTACATGAACAATTAATTACTGTCGCATTCATATTATAAAAAACCGGAAAAGTACGATTTTCATTCACGCTCCGAGGCTTCCGTATAAGTTTGTAGGTAGGTACTTATGTTCACCAAAATAATTAACATTACGCGAGTTCATAAACTATGCAAGCACCAAACATTTCTCTAACAAAAAGATAGTCGGACTGAAAGACAAACTTAACTTTGTAGTTGAAAAATTATTCTCCCATACAACGATAACGTCACGGTCAATTCTACAACTGCAAATGTAAGCTTGTTATCCCAATAAAAATAATGTTTTTTATGTGGTAAAACTACAAATTAACGATTTCCGGACTTTTTCCTTAACCTTGTGAGAGCTTCTTGCCAAATTTCATGATTTTAGGTCAACGGGAAGTACTCTATTTGTTTTGATTTATTTGCGAGTATCAAAATACGGCCGTATTTTTTATTGCATCGACTAGAAGCTGGTTTTTTTTAGAGTCCCAAAGGACCGTAGACTTATTTATTTGATATTTATTTAGACTTGATACCTCTACGCGTTCCAGAGAAATAGCGTTTGACAAACAGACAGACAGACGGACGGACAACGAAGTGTTCCTTTTTCATTTTGAGGTACGCAACCTTAAAAAGTAACTATCACAGCAAAAAACTTTTCATTAGTCTAGCTAACAAATAAACAAAAACTCACAACCATGATTCCAAAGATCCTATCTCTGATCGAAATCAACAAACTACCACGCGTTTTCGAAAATGGAAACTGTAAGGTAAAAATACATTTTTCCGGCCGCTACGGTGGGTCAACGCCCGAGTAACTAATATTGTTAACTAGCTTCTGCCTACGGTTTCGCCCGCGTAGTACCCGGATAAAAAGAAGCCTATGTGTTAATCTGATGTATAAGCTGTTTTATCAAAATCCGTTCAGTAGTTTTTGCTTGAAAGAGTAACATACATCCATCCTCACAAACTTTCACATTTATAATAGTACTAGCTTCTGCCCACGGCTTCGCCTGCAGATACCCGGATTAAAAGTAAACCATGTGTTATTCTGATGTATAAGCTGTATTACTTTAAAGTTTCATCAAAATCCGTTCAGTAGTTTTTGCGTGAAAGTGTAACAAACATCCATCCTCACAAACTTTCGCATTAATAATATTAGTAGGAAAGTAGGATAGTTAGGATGTGTGATGCTTCTGTCAAAACCAGGCAATGTTCTGAACGTGACAGAGTAATCAACACGATATTGTTGCTTAATTAATGTGTGAAGCGGTGTTCTAATGCAATTTGGGTTTGATAGATTAATCTGTATAGGCTAGGAGCTCAACTATGCTGTAGGTATAGTTTATTATATATACCTATAAAATACCAAATAAGCGCTTCCGTGGTTCCAAGGAGACAAAGTTTTAAAGCATATTGTATGATTGTAATTTCTCCAACATGGCTGTTGTTCCGGTTATCACAGTAATTTTATAATCGGGACAATAGCTTGAAGTGCCTTTCAATGCACGGAAGCGCTCCGTGGTTAATGCCACAAACGCTCACTTATCCAAGAGTTGACACTGCTGAAAGTTTTTTATGCAGTCGATCGATGTGTAAAACGATGAGGAAATTTAAATAAGCGTGAAATGCGTTAAATATTCCTCATCAAGGTATCTTCAGTGCAAAGGTTTATCCTACTATTATTATAAATGTGAAAGTTTGAATGTTTAGATGACTTCTGTCTAACTTCTGTCAAAATGGGGGTTTGTTTTGTCTATGAAATGCAAAGATTGAATTCGCCACACAGCGCCTGAATCTTCCCCTAGAGAAGTCCCTATCTTGACTATAAGGAAGGACCAGATAAGGATAGACCTAGAATAACAAAAATCAAACTTTTAACTTTTATTCTGTTGCCGTGCGTGCTTAGCCGTGGGCAGAGGCTAGTTAAATTACATTATCGATATAACGTTTTTTTGGAAAAGGGTTACGAACCTACATAAGTTTTAGCAATATGTTTTCAAGAATATTTGAAAAAAAAATAGGTATATATTTACCAAATAATCTTATTCCGATGATGACGACCGATGTGGCGCGGTGGGCGAAGGTCCGCCTACGACACCACCTCCTGAGGTTGCGGGTTCGATTCCCGCCCTGGGACAAATGTTTGTACGATCTGCAAATATTTGTTCCGGGTGTTCTGGGTATTTTCTATGTATAATAAAAAAATATCTATCTATCTATGTAATGTATTGTATTAAGTATATCAATCATCTAGTACCCATAACACAAGCTCTGCTTAGCTTGGGGCTAGATGATGCTGTGTGGATTGTCCAGCATTATTTATTATTTATTATTATTCCACTATCAGTATATTTACCCGATCAACTAAGAAAACGGTCCACCGCCAAAAGCGAATGAATTGCTGATCAGTGTGAATCAGCTCTAATAACGGCGGTGTTACCCTTTTCGGCGATTTATTCTCTACGTTCGCGAGAGAAAATAGCTTTTTTAGGGAAATCGGAATAGCGGTTATATCGATTTCTTGCGATGAGATCAGAATAACGGTGTTTACCTTACAAGGATATAAGTGGAACTTACAAGGACTTTAAAAAAATACACAGGTAGGTGAGTAGGAAAACAATGCTTTTGTTTTTGTTTGTATGAAAATTATTGAAAATACATTATTGTAATAAACAAATAACAAAATAAACAAAACCTTATTCTTATTAAAATAAAATGCGTGGTCTAATCGTTTAGAAGCAATCTCTTCGTATGTTTGTCTGTTACCATGAATCCTCAAAACAGCTTATCAGAATGTAATTTAGTTTTTTGTAATCGATTTAAACGTTTTTAAGGATGGTCCATTGATATGTTTTATTGCCACAAGGCTCTAGAGAGCGCTGCGATAGACGATGAAAAGACTTCTGCATTTTTTTTTTTGTAAATAACTTGTTGATACTCTTTTGAGTTAGATGATAATACCACGACAAAGGGAGGTTTTACCTCGTTTTGTTTCAGACTGAAGACTCCTTTCGAACAAAAGGGAAAGAGAAGTTGACTGTAATCCTTCTTGTGAGCCAGTGAGGATCGGATGAGCTGGATTTTCCGCGAACATTTCTTATTCTCGTTTTGTGAATGAAAACTTTTGTAATATTTTGTGAGCTCAAAGTTTTAGTACTAAGGGTTTTTTATTTAGTATTATTTATCTAATGATTTATTGCACACAACCAATGTAAAAGGGAGGACTTAATGCTATACAACATTTTCTAAAATACTATAACAAACAAGTCTACGTAGATACGTCTAATCTTAGTTATTTTATAGCTAACTAATATGTACCTTTACATAACAAAAAAAATTGTACATTTAGAAGACTAGCTTCTGCCCACGGCTTTGCCAACGTGGTACCCGGATAAAAAGTAGCCTATGTATTATTTTGATGTATAAGCTATATTACTGTAGTTTCATTAAAATCAGTTCAGTAGTTTTTGCGTGAAAGAGTAACAAACATCCATCCTCACAAACTTTTGCGTAGAATAAAATAATATTACACAAAATACAATTTAGAGTATATATAAATATAGAGATATAATAATATTATTATTAGATATAATACCTATATTTAATAAAAAACCATTTAATACATCTCATATAATAATGATCATGATGGAATTGAAATTGTCGTGGTTTGGTATCATTTTATTTATACTATTAGAACAATAATATTAATATTATTAAAAGTGAATAAGATTCCTAAAAAGATAATTTCAATGAAAAATAGTTGAATGAAATTTTAAAACCATTAACCCTATACTTGGCAAGAAAAAAAAATCTTGTTTTTTTATATTTTTTTGAATTAAGTGAGTTACTAGGTGTATATAGAACACGTTTTACTAAATAAAAAAAATAATTATGTTATAATTATGTTTTTATTACAAGTATCCTCAGGGATACATTGCCAAGTTGGCCTTAAAATTATACAAAAAATATTAGTGTCCACGTGGATACACTGCCAAGTCCAAACACATTTTTTTAAGAACATTATAATAAGAATTGAGATCACATTTTTATTAACAATCACAGAATATTAAAGAAAAGTAGTCTCTCATCTTTACTTATATTGTAATAAACATGCAGTTTTATACTTTAAACCTAATTAATTTGGTGCATAAACTAATCTTTGTGCTATGGCGAGATCTGTTTTCAGCTCAGTCTTAAGTTCTTCTTTGGAGATTTGTGAGGTTCTTATTGTCCTAACAATCATTTAGCGTGGTATGCTAAAAAGCAGTTGCGTTCAAAGCTAAATCAAAGTCTAACTTGTCATTTTTCGCAAAATAGCCTGCTCTGGCCTTTGGTGCAATACCTGCATCTTCCTTTTGTATGATATGTTGGGATATGACCAACTTGATCGTAGCGTACGGGATCAGGAGGCCTTTCAGCGAACGTAGTCCTAATTATTTGGGCTGAATTGCTTGGCTTATTGTGAACAGGCGCAGATCTTCCAAATTTGAGCAGGCTTTCATATATTCCATCCGGAACTGTTTCAGGGCTATTGATCTTGAGCCCTTCAGGTCGCGCCTGTAGAGGAGCCAGGCATTATTTATGCAGATGTCAATCATTTGTGAAACGAGAGGTTGGTACCAGCGATGTCCTCGGAATGGTGTTCTGTATAAAGCGATTAACATGTCGGCTAAGTCAACACCTCCCATATTTGAATTATATTGCCTGATAATGTTAGGACAAGTCACAGGCACTTTTCATCTCTCTTCTTTCTTGTATCTCATAACTACCTGAACAGGACGTGAGTCCAGGTAGGTGTTTGCAGCCGTAACGCATTTGTTATCGTGCCACTTAACAACTGCAACCTTGATCTTGTTACAGACCACTTGGGCGTGGCATTTGTTTTTCAAATTTTTGTCTGTAGGAAGTTTCTTATCTACTCCTCGCAGCCTGTTTTGTCTTATTGTCCCAACTTAAAATATGCCATACTCCTTTCGCAAATGCTGCAGCAGCTCTATAGATGTAAAGAAGTTGTCAAAGTACATAATTTTACAAGCTGGTTGGTGAATGGCACTCCAGGGCTATAACAACTTTTGCTCCCAAAGCCATACTGTTTCCTTGGTCAGAAAAGGTGTTGAACCGGAACGTATCTTTACCTCCGTAGACAAGAAAATCATAAACGATTCCGGAAACTCCCGCGCACACAAAGATTTTATATCCCCATTTTTTCGGCTTGTTTTAGGTGTATTGTTTCCGACTGCCCGCTCTTGTGCCTTTATCAGTTGATGTAACCATCATTACATCAACGCTGAAACGCGTTTCTTCTTCTACTACTTCTACTTTTAAGCAGTTTGCTCGTACTATTTGGAGAAGTGGACTCAAATTATACGGGATAAGAATAAATTGAGGGCCTTTTTCCAGAAGTGGACGTAATTCGGGTGAGATGATGATTTCGTATCACATTATTCAAATAAATAAATAAATAATAATAATAATAAATAATGCTGGACAAAACAAAATTTCCCAAGAAAAACAACAATTAGAAATAATTATTACTACTTATTATTGGTTTTTAATATCAATACATATCTGGCAGTGTATCCAACCAGACACATCACAAAAAAAAACAAATTGATAGGCAAGTTGGTAATGTGCACCTGTGGATACTAGTATAAAAACGGGTCTATATCATGAAAACTTACGATAGTTTTCACAAGTAAAACAGCTTTTAGGAACAGAAAATTTCATTGTCTATCAGGTACATTAGTAATTTCACCAATTTACAACGAAATTTCAGTATAAATCAAATATTCTAATCTTGCGAGAAGTAGATGCACGCGCCCGGTCTGCCATTTTGCGTTCTAATGACATTTTGAGGCTGCTAGCAACATCACACAATTTTTTTACCATAAAAGCATAAAATAATCTACCATAATAGAAGTGTTTTTTTGTCGATTAAGCTTCCGGCTATTCATTAGATTTTTCTAATGTATCATGTATCTCTCAGTGCACAGCGCCAAGTTTAGGGTTAAAACCTTAAAAATCCATTTTTGTTAACCTTATGAAATTTGAGCGGTTTAATGTAGCTTGCATACCGACTGTTTTTTGAAAATGTCACTAGGGGTGCTAGCACTTTCTGTTGACGTTAACGCCTGCGGAAAGATAAAATTGTATGGAAATTACATTTGCTGCGGAAATGTCACGTGACATTTTCATACATTTGTATCTTACCGTAGGCCTTAACGACAACAGAAAGTGGTTTTTGTCTAGCACCCCTGGTGACTTTTGTGATTTAATTTTGTGTATTCTGCTCATGCATAGTTACAGTTTCATAGGAATCAGTTGGTAAATTTTGAAGATATCGAAATTTGTAAGTTTGTATCAAGTCGAGAGGAATCAAATATATACAAGTGCTAGTTGTGAAAGAGAGACGTTTTCAGCAGCATAGTTCAAGATTTTTGACTTTACACAAATGTTGCCGCCAATCAGGCTCCAACCTGACAGCCTTCACCTTTTTACACGACCACAATATTTGCATAACTCATCACAAACGTCACTCTGATAACACTGCGTAACTAGCAAATAACCAAATTGGTCAAAATTTAGGATACTACTTGCATACGAAGACACTTTTGACAGCTGCATTTGTAAAATAAGTAAATAAACACTGGTTGGCGTCATTCATATAGTTCTGACCCCGTACTAGGAGTCTACACTATTATTTCCTGTGTCAAATTTAATTAAAGATTTTTAAACAGTTATTCAGACTAAGAGCCAAAGTAATGTTTAATTGTTTACAAAACTTGCGGGTATTTTCATAAACCTAATAATTATGATTAACATAAATTCATAGAGGTACGTTATCTCGTACCTATAGATAGATAGAAAATATTTTTTTGCACAACTGAAAAGTTCTGTATATAAACAGTACTTTTGCTAGAACTTACTGCATTAATGCATTAGCATTCTCTTCCAGCTAACCTTTGCGTAATATGGAAAATGGTCTTAAGGTAGTGCGTGAATGACAAGAAAAGTTATAAATTATATGTTAGAGCTATACTAATAGTAAAACAAACACTATTATAATAATAATAATATTTTTTTTATTTCAGACAAATATCTATATTGAGTTAGTATTACATAAACTATTCCCTAGAAAAACACCTATAGCTGCCAAAAGAGGCTTCATAGCTGGTTGGTTCTATAATTAGAGTATCGTTTCAAAAATGGGCGGGCCATATTCGGTGGCCTAAATTACATGACCAAACATTTGTCTTAAATGGTCACGTGAATTGTCAGGTCAACATGTCAATTGGAAAACTTGACAAGTGCAGTGTTAAGTGACTTATGTCACAATGACACCAAGGATTTTTCGGTAATTTGGAACGACCTGTGGGTGGAATAGCGTAAATATTATCTGTGGCGTGGCTAAGTGGTAGAATAGATAAAGCAGTAAGTAGTTTTATCTAATTATTATAGAATCGCAAAATGATTTTGTGGTCGAAGAATATTCATTTATGTACATATTTATAATATTTTACAGTTTAATTCACAAAAGTTTATTCTTATTCTTATTCTTTATTGTACACACAGATAATACAGACAAAAGACTTACATATAGGACATGTACAAAGGCGAGCTTAACCCTAACAAGAGTTTTCTTCCAGCAAACCTTTGAGGATAGGGACAGCTGATAAATAGCGGTGGGTACGTGTACACAAATGGGGGAAAAATATACAATAATAGCACACATTTTCATATAATATAATACATAAATAGGTACATAGTATAAATATATACAAATACATAAATATATATATAAAAGTTTCAAACCACACCACTAAACTTCGGTATCGATTGAAATACTTTTATGAATCCACATCCAACCTATAATACTTTGAATCCTTAAGTCAAATAGGAAGATAGAAATGATTTAAAAATTTGCATGCTAGTATCATTATAGCGGAATATGGAACTATAGTACTACATTTTTTCAACAACATGAATTTCAACCGAAAAAAAACCTATTCTCTTCTTGTTTATTATATATGTATTTACAAAAAAAGGTATATAAGTAGTATATCAGTCATGTAATGCATGTAGCGAAAGCTCTGCTTACTTTGGGGCTAGATGCTGTGTGAAAATGTCCAACATTATTTATTTATTTATTTTATTCTATAATCTTCTGGTACAAAAAAAAACACTTTTTTTCTCAAGATTTCTTCTCTTTGACTTTTTTCTCGAGATTCTCAGATCCATGCTCAGTAATAATAATAAAACTGGTCATTTTGCACACAGCATCATCTAGCCCCAAACTAAGCAGAGCTTGTGTTATGGGAACTACATGACTGATATAGGTATAACTTATATACTTTTTTTGTAAATACGTACGTATTATACATGCTCAGTACACAGATATGTGGGATAGTAGGTATGAGTAGTCAGAGACGTCCAAACGTTATATTTGAGTAATGTCCGTTAATTAAAAACAGGGTATTTAAAAAACAGAGTCGATAGGCCTAATGTTGCGTGCCGTCGGACAATGGTTTAAGCATTTAGATAGTGGATAGGGAAATATGTAATTATAGGTATTAAATTAAAATTAAAACAGCATTAAATTTAAATTTTAAACGGCGAAGGAAAACATCGTTAGGAAACCGGACATAACAAAGAACTAAATTTCTAAGACATTTGTTACCTATCGGTTATTGGCTTGGAACCTGTCACGCGGAATGCTAACTTCTTGCAAAATGTGAGCATTTGCCAAATATAATGTTCAGACGTGCCCCTGACTACCGCCTACTTGGTATCCACAAAGATCTACTCACTGATTATACGTCTAAACATGTCCATCATGGGGAATACAGTTTTGAAAGTGTATATTTTTTATATTAAGATCAATTAAATAAATTTGCTGTATGTTGTTTATAAATATAATTATAGTGGCGAGTAGCTGGCTGCGTTGCAAGAGGTGTGAGTTCGATTCCCGCTGCGGAACAAATATTTGAATATTCTGCAGATATTTGCTTCGGGTTTGGGTGTTGTGGTACCACAGTACTCGTAGTACTGTGGTACCACAACACCCACGACACAGGTAAAACTAGTGTGGGGGCAAGACGTGGGCAGAGGCTAGTCTATAAATAAACAAAATTTTGCGTTTATTTATAGACTAGCCTCTGTCCACGGCTTCGCCCGCGCGGTACCCGGGTAAAAAGTAGCCTATGTGTTATTCTGATGTATCAGCTATATTACTGTAAAGTTTCATCAAAATCCGTTTAGTAGTTTTTGCGTGAAAGAGTAACAAACGTCTATCCATCCTCCCAAACTTTCGCGTTTATAATAGAAGTAGGATATAATGTCATTGCAATATAAATACATAATTGAATCCATAGTTTTTCGGACATCAGTACTAAACTTATTTAATGGAAACTACAGTGGATGGATATACTATTTATATAAGAAAAGATGGAAGAGATCGCTCTTAGCGTTAAGGCCGCCCATTGTGTCACCAAGACTTAGTTTTAAAGAAGTCATGTAAAGTGATTTTCTTAATTCTAAATAATTAATTTTACTAGTCCATGCAATAAAGAGTTATTTATCTAGGTATCTATCTAGCTAGATGATGCTGTGTGAACATGACCAGCATTATTTTATACTAGCTTCTGCCCACGGCTTCGCCCGCGTGGTACCCGGGTAAAAAGTAGCCTATGTGTTATTCTGATGTATAAGCTATATTACTGTAAAGTTTCATCAAAATCAATTCAGTAGTTTTTGCGTGAAAGAGTCACAAACATCCTCACAAACT
This sequence comes from Perizoma flavofasciatum, assembly GCA_958496245.1. Classification (NCBI taxonomy): domain Eukaryota; kingdom Metazoa; phylum Arthropoda; class Insecta; order Lepidoptera; family Geometridae; genus Perizoma; species Perizoma flavofasciatum. The sequence goes on along the minus strand of OY292429.1, from coordinate 12,163,827 downwards.
TTCACGTTTATAATATTAGTAAGATTTATATTATAAAGTTTCTAGTACAAGCAGATAAGAATCTTAGCGTAAATTTCAACAAATTAGGTTAGTTGGTAGAAACTGCTTTTGCATTAAGTTCGACTGTTGTCAGTAAAACAAATACTCCTAATTCAGCTTTGAAACGTTAAGAATGCAAGCTCCTACGTTCCTAATACGTTCCTTACGTTTCAGCTTTGAAACGTTAGGAACGTATTTACCAAGTAAACAAACCTGCCCCAACAACTGACTCACCACAAACAATCCAAGAAAACCCCCAGACCGCTCGAGAGACACCACGTGCATCTCCATACTAGCTGAACGTCGAACCATATTTTTGGATCCGATCCATAACCATGGGACAGTGTCACCTACCCCAGTTACGAGCGAGGCTTATTTAGTCCTACCTCTTTAAGGCCCAGACCTATTTAGGAGGCCGCTAAAGATGCTAAAGTCTCGTGGGATTTTCTTTTTAGGACTGTCCACTCCTCAAATGGACAGTTATGCAATAGGTATGTGAATGAACTTAAACTGTGTTTACGTTTGATTGGTTTTTTTGTTTCCGAAAGTGGTTAAGGTTCGGTCTATAAACGAGTAGTGAACTTGCTTCATTTAAATATGGTTGTGGTCGGGAGGCAAATTGTAAACATGGGGGGAACAGCAATATTTGGATTGGGTTGTAAACCAGCTGTTTCGTGTATGGGAAGGGAAATATTTTGTCCATCGTGTCTGTACAAATACCTCTTTTGTTGGCGTTAACGCCTTTGGAAAGATTGATATTAGCTGTGGAAATGACACATGCCAGCTGCATAGTTTTACATCGATAAATTTGCGTTAGCGTGAAAGGAAAACTAAGCGTGAGTTATTTGTCTAGCCTATGCTGGGATTATTTTGTGAGAGCGATACCTACCAGATAGATTATATTTGGAGGGTATCCTGCTAAAATTTATTGTTTGTAAAGATTATGTGTGGTCATGTTGTGATAAGACAACATTTTGGTAGAATCTTATTACAAAAAGTACATCACGTTCACGGCTGCATTACCATGATGGAAATTCTCAGTTTGTTTTATACAATTAAAGTGGCATAGCATACGGACCACCTGTTGGTAACCGGTTACCGTAACCTATGAACGCTTACAACACCGGAGGTATCACTTGCGCATTATCGACCCTGAGACATACCTAACGGGTGAGAAGTAAAATAACACAAATTGAGGGGTAGTAGGCACTTCGAAACATTATATTTGGCACGACAATTATTATTTATATTCATATTGTAAAAACGGGAATTTTCACGTACTTCACTATCGGTGAAGGCATCGACTAAGTTTCGACTCATTCCGAGAGTCTTCATCAGGGTGACGCCGTGCACTACTCGTGCGTGCGCGGAGGGAGCAAGTCGCGTTCACTCACTAATGAAGACTCTCGGAATGAGTCGAAACTTAGTCGGTGCCTTCATCGATAGTGCAGTACGTGAAAATTCCCGTTTTTACAATATGAATAGTCAAATTCACGATAGTTTTTGGAATAAAATTATTTATATTATTATTAATATTATTATTTCTTGAAGACAACTTTTAAAATTTGGCGAAGTTATAATATGATGTAAGTGATCTAGAATAACACATTTATAATATCTGTACCCAGTTACTACTTAAAGGACAGCCATGGGTTAGTACTACATTTTGGTACGGCATTGAAATAACCGCATGCTATGATAAGCCATCACCTCGGAAAACCCAGGTCCAAAGAATTGAAACTTATAGATAGGTATTTAACTTAAAATACAAGTAGATTAACAAAACAAGTATACAAGGCGAGCGTGAATGGGATAGTTGGTAGAGGAAGGCCTCGGCGAACGTACTCTGACCAAATTGGAGACATTTTAGAAAAAGGACAGGTCAGAAGTACACTAAACCGCCGAGCTTGTATGAAGAATGTGATGAGGATGAATGAAGCGAAAGAGGTACTCGTATGCCAGGATTTTAGCAAGTGGAAATCCTTGGTCTCTGCCTACCCCTCCGGGAAACAGGCATGATTATATGTATGTATGTATGTAGGTTAAACAGAAGCCGCGTATATTACAAAAAGTGCTAGGCGTAATACCCGCACCGCAACCCGCAAAATCTTGCGGTTTAAAATTTTCGAGGTAATTAGTATCAAATGTTTTTCAATCATTTTAATTTATTAGATTTAAAATATGTTTTTAATTTTATGTAACTAGTGTAATTGGTTTAATCGTGTTAGTTACTTAATAAATAAATACTTAAATAAATAGGTACAGACGTATAGTAAAAATATATACAGACTAATATTGCAATTGGTTGTTTGATAATTTAATACGATACATATTCAGAATGAAAGACAGCAACTCATCTGAATGTGAGTACTCTTGACTTTGCTTCAAGGGACAACAATAATGAGTTGATACAACCTTTGTGTGTGTGTGTGTGTGTGTGTGTGTAGGGTGGGGGTGTGCGTGTGGTGTATCGGTGTGTAGGTGTGTATGTATTTTTGGGGGTCTGTGTGCATGCATGAGATGAGTGTGTGTTTTTATGTAATACAATATTAAGATATAGATACGAGTATACTCTAAATATGTTTAGAGACAAATATTTGCAGATACAAACATTTGTCCCATGGCAGGAATTGAACCCGCAACCTTCTTCGTCTCAGGCAGGCCTTCGCCCACTGCGCCACAGAGGTCGTCAAAATAATAAAATTGTAGGTGCCCTATTTACAAAACATAACCAAATTAACGTTAAAAAATAATAAAAAAGATGTACCCGATAAAGTCCCGTGTAAAACTTTATAAGTACTTTACGTGGCGCGTACGATGCACTTTCTGGTTAGTGTCATACTCTAAGATAAGTAGGTACCAAAGCGTGGTTGCAAGTGTAGGTATAAAAGCGTGGTAGCAAGCGTAAATATCTAAGCGTGGTAGCAAGCGTAGGTGCCGAAGCGTGGTAGCAAAGACAACTAAATGAGGTTGGTAAATGAGGCTCATAAAATCATCTAATGACCTCCCTAGAAGTATAAAGTGAAATCCAGCTTAATAGTTCTTTCTGTCCATAAGTTTCAATGTCAATCACACACCGTTGCGTACGTGCTCTGTCGGTTTTGATGGTGTTCGGTACATCCGGTAACTCAGGAAGGCAGTGGACAGTTACTTTCGTTGTGTTGCATAACAATATCAAATGCGGAAATGCGAAACTATGAATAATAACACACTTAGATAGAGCAACGATTGAAGAAATATATACACGCCGGCTGTTGTTATGGCACATTGCAAACAAAACAGTTTGTATATTATTTCGTTAAGGCTGGACGTCAATACGCCGAATTATTAAACAGTGCTGTTTTGTAAAGCGGCTAGGCTAAACTGTAAGGCTGATTAGGCTAGTTGGCTGCGACATATACACCACTAGCATCTGCCCACGGCTTCGCCCACGTTCCTCACAAACGCGAAAGTTTGTGAGGATGGATGTTTGTTACTCTTTCACGCAAAAACTACTGAATGGATTTTGATAAAACTTTACAGTATTATAGCTTATACACCAGAATAACACATAGGCTACTTTTTATCCGGGTACCGCGCGGGTGAAGCCGTGGGCAGAAGCTAGTTACAAATAAATAAACACTTCATAGACACACACATAGTCCTGATTCACACACTAAGATTCCCATTGTGTGTTATTAATGTGGATTTATGCACAGCAAGCGCTGGTGTCCATAGGCCCCTGCATGTCTCACATGACTCGGAATGACGGGTGTATTCAAAGTAGCACGTTGCAGTACTGAAGCTCGATTAGAATTCTAGGCTGAGCTTATCCGGAGTAGGTTGAACGGGCAGTGGGTTTCGTCTACACATCTTAAGGTAGCTTTCACAGCCAACAACGACGAACAGCCACCGCACTATGAGACAGGAGTTTGCAGGTAACTCACATTTGCACCCAAACATACACTCACATCTACAAAACTAATCTTATTGGTGGTACTTATTTACTTGATTGACTTTTACTTAGTGTCACCTAATTTTATTTTTAGTATACAATTATATTTGTTTACTTTAGACTGTAACTTGTCTCAACAGTCCAACCATTATCTGTACTATGTATATGCATACTTAGATTATGTATTATCTAGTTTGGTTTTGTTGGAGAGTCCGTAGCGAATCCCTGTGTCCCTGCCATACAGGCTATAAAGTGTGGGGAACAGAGCATAACCTATGGTATATTTTATATATAATATATTATATATAATATATTAGAATTATGCTAATTATTACTTACCTACGTAACGATAATATGTACCTACGATATCTGTTTGATTTAATTTTAAACTGAGGTTCATCCCATGGTGCGTGACTCTACGGATCAAGGGATTCCAAGCTATCTCTGAAATGACTTAAATAATAATTCATTTCAGAGATACAGAATTCCAAGAAAATAAAAGAAAAAAGATTTGTTTACTGATTCAGGATTTAGAAGATTCTGCTTGTTCTCAAACTATATAGATTGAAATAGGAAAGTACTTTGAGATAAATAGGATGCCTCTTCTTTTCTATGTGTATAAAACTGGTTTTACAAATTGTAAGATTATTTCACAATCATCAAGGTTAGATACCTTGATTTACAGATTTTCTGGCTTTTCTCTACATCAAAATGGTTGAGTCTTCACTCAATTTGGGAGGGATACCTACTGATTTTTAGCTTCCAATGACAATTAATCCTATCCTACTACTATTATAAATGCAGAAGTTTATGAGGATGGATGTTTGTTACTCTTTCACGCAAAAACTACTGAACGGATTTTGATGAAACTTTACAGTAATATAGCTTATACATCAGAATAACACAAAGACTACTTTTTAATGGGTACCACGCGGACGAAGCCGTGGGCTAGTGTTATGTATAAAACAATATAAATAAAGTTATTTGTTTACATTCTAAATGTTGTATTTTTGACAATTCAATAATAATTCAACGTACATAATCAAAAAGATATGTATTTTTTTTAAACTGATCGCAAACTTTATTTAATATGCCTAGTTTTTTTTTTACTCATCAATATTAGTTTGTAAAAGGTCACCAATTGATAATGACGCGTTCTCCCAAGACACGATAATTATGAAGCGCGCGTCGTCACCGACCAAATCGGGAGGGAACGGTGCGCGTCCGGCGGACGTTGGAAAGTAAACTAAGCTGATCGCACACCTCGCCGGCATGCGAATGTCAGCTTAGACGAGCCTACAGGAAGTGCTTGTGCTCATACTCATTTATTTTTAACATTGGGAACATACACTACACTTGGTTACGTCGAAAAATATCACAGAATTTACATTGAAGAATTTGGAAGGGTGCTAGAAACAGGCAAGCATTTTACTTACATACCTATGAATGTTTACGTAATTAGGTTAAATTGCTGCTGTAAAGGGGCATTGGCCTCGATTCTGTAATACACTAACTAAACTAAATTTAAACTGTCGATCTCTTTTACTGATAGTGCATGCAAGAAAGAGATAGCAAGAATTTAACTGCTGTGTGCTGCTGTCAAATCAGTTTACGTGCCGCTTTTCTTCGTGTTTATAGTCAGCATGTTTTGAAATCGAAAACTTAAGTTTTCCATACAAATTTAGTCGTGATTTCACTGACTAATTTGACAGCACTAAAATTGTAGCTATCTCTTTCTTGCTTACACTATCAGTAAAAGAGAGCGATAGTTTAAATTTAGTTTAGTTAGTGTAATACAGAATCGAGGCAATTGTCCAATAAAAAAAAAGTTGTAGTACAAAGGAGAAAGGTATACAAAAAAAATAACAAGTAATAATAAATAATATTAGCAAAATAATATTAGTAAAAGGGCATTGTCATATAATGTGGTAAACTTTGTAAGTTTTTATGTAGGGGGTAATCTCCGAAGCTACCTATACTCCAATTTAAAAAAAGGCTACCTATATTTAGAATTGACTTTCAGTTAGAACATTGGCTATATAATTATCCCGTTAGAATGAAAAGGCTTTCCATGGAGTCCAATTTTTCAAAGTACTTAAGTCTTCTTACGAACGCTACTTTTCATTGGCTACTCGTTATCTGGGTACTACGTGGGCGAAGCCGTGGGCAGTAATACGAATAAAAGGTAAAATGGACAGCAATTTTCCGCATAGGAGAGATGAATAGTGTGTAGGTACTTAAAAAACACAACGAACAGTCACATACATACTCCCACGCCCCACACTAGGATTCCCTGTAACGTGGGTATCGAGAACTACGAGTACTCAGGACATGGACGAGTAACATGCAAACATGGAATCGAAACCGCGCCGCGTGTGTCAGCCGGCGAATAACTTGTGCATAAAATTGTGTACTTTGTAAAAATCAATTTTCAATCTATCATGGTTTTACTAATGTTCATAATATACCATGACTTGTAGGTTTTTTATATAAAACTAAAGTTGCAAACATATATTTGGTTCTATCAGAATCTGAACATCAAAAGTAGCCTAGAAGTAATTGCTTTCAGCCGATAGAGTCACCATTGAACCGCTGCCTTGTAAATTGCAAAAATGGTTCTCAAATTTTATCTTAGACTAACCAAGGGACAGTGCTCGTCTGAACTAAGCAAAGCAAAGATTTAGGCGCCTTTAATATACATTATTTTCTTAGAAATCTAACTCCAAGAAATGCCTTTAGTCTAAGCCTCAGCAGATGGCTATGAACACCTATCAATATAACTCACTTTCGTACATTTTGGAATACGTTATCAAATTAATTCGGCCCGCCTGATGGTGCGCAGTTCCGTTCTTGCCTGCTCTAAAGGAGTCTTCTTAATATTTTTTAAGCGGATCATGTTATTATTTAGCGGACACCTTAGAAACTCATTCCACAGTTTACATGTACGGGGTATAAAGGATCTCGTAAAGGATGTAATACGTATCAATCATGTGTAGATGAGCCTTGTTTCGATGTCATGAACATCAAACCTTTTTCAACCGCACCTTTTCAATAACGGTTTGGCTTTTTTCAATAAATAACAGAAGGCTCTATAAAATATAGCTGTGTATTAATTAAGTTCTTGCGTTTTACTTATCATTATAATACAGAAATGCAGAATAATCTGCATAAAATTATGTTTGTAAAAGTAATTTGACTCGTTCATAAGTCTAATAAGTATTTTACATATTACTTATTAGAATAAAAATTGCGTCTCTTTAGTCATATTCGTTATTTTTCTAATCAAGTTGTCTTAAGGTCCAATAATGAGGTATAACCATTCATAAAGGGATTCGTCAAAATGACAGAAAAAGAGAATGCTCGCCCCCTAGCTCCAACAGCGATCGTGTCGATCAACGATCGTCAACGATCGTGTAATTATTTAAAATGTAGATATTCTATAAATGTAGATATTAGATGAGTTATTAACATCATACCCATGTCTTGTTACATGTAAGTACGTTGTACTGTGGGATAGATCGAAGTATTTCATGTCCTTACACAAAAACCGGTACATAGTTAATTATGTACACGATATTATGACGTCGTTATAAAAAGGGGTGGTCAATATCTGTAGGTTGATACAAAGTAACTCCTCCCACAGTTTTAGCATAGCATAGACTAGTTTTTACTGAGATACAATGCTTATATTTTTATCAGAAGATATACCTGGTTCTTATTTCATTTAATTTATTCTTTCACAATTGTTTGTCGACCTCTGTGGCGCAGTGGGCGAAGGTCCGCCTGTGACGCAGAAGGTTGCGGGTTCAATTCCCGCCACGGGACAAATGTTTGTATCTGTAAATATTTGTCTCAGGTCTGGGTGTTTTCTATGTATATTATGTATGTATTTACAAAAAAAAATGTATATAAGTAGTATATCAGTCATGTAGTTCCCATAATACAAGCTCTGCTTAGTTTGGGGCTAGATGATGCTGTGTGAAAATGTCCAGCATTATTTATTTATTTATTTATTTATAATAGTATTCAAAATTACTCAAAATTATAAAATTAAAATAGTGCTAATATGTCAGAGAGTAAAAATAAATTCCAAAATGCCTTAGTCTAAATTATTACATGTTAAAAATTTATGAATGGTATAGAAACACTTTTTCAACAATATCTTTGTAAGTTTTGATTGAAATATGTAAGGACTATCAATTGACTTTATGTCAGTATTGAGAATGTTTCGTTTTTTTATAGTGTTTCTTTTATGAAGAGGTAATATTTTTTTTTCGTTTACAAGGTGTAATCTCTGCAATGATTGAACCGATTCTGAAAATCAAAAAAAAAATTATGTTAAAAATTCTTCTCTTATCCTGAACACAGAAGCAGTGTGTGGAAGCTAACTATAAATATAGAGGAAACCGATATTTTTACTAGACTTTTAGAAAAAGCTTAAAATATATACTAACCTTTGTTCTTTGTAGTTTCTAAGTCACGCATTATAACAACGCATTACAAATTTCATCCAAATCGGTTAAGCCGTTACGGATATTAATACTTAATACTCCATTACGTCTTAAGTCACAAAACTTGTAATAAAAAAATAACTAAGCTAAGAATAATTAATCTACATTTCCTCAGAATGGCTTAAGGAACCATCTTTGAAGTCATACAAATTGATTGCTTAAAAACCGCATATCAACTAAATAAGCCGCTTTCAGCTGCCGCAAAATTATTTGTAACAAACTGACATATATATAAACAACCTCTTTCGGCATATGCATATAACGGCACCTTTCGTCGTGAGTAAAAATTAAATAAATAACACTCAGAATCGTAAAATACTGACTCCTAAATCAAAATACGATAATAATGAAGTTACGAGCCCACACGGCCGGACTCGGCTCGTATCAAAATTCGCCTCACTCGATAACAACACATCTTTTTCCAGTCACGAGGAATCCTTCCGTAAATACTTCAGGGCGCATTAAAATTGTATAAGATGCAGTTTTTGCTATAGTATCGTATGTGACGGAGTTGCGAGTAGATAGTTGTAATTAACATGAGGTTTCCCGTAATAACTGCGGAGCGCGCGCGGGTCCAAAATTGGCGCGTACGGGTTTTTGTCCGGCCCGGCGGCGTACCTACGCTGAATATTATAAGCCGTGCGTGTATGAAGACACGGGGGCATTTTTCTTGAAACTTTTCATTTTAGATTGTCCATGCTACTTATTGAAACATAATCAAATAATAAAAAAAGTAAATCAATAGTTTTATAGTTTTGTCAAGTCGTATTTATTTTTGTTATGAACGTAGTGGACACGTAGTGTCTAAATTTTTCAAAGTCAAAGTCAAAGTCAATAGGTTTTTATTCATTGAAATCACAAGGATCATATAGAAACGTCAACTTAAAAACTACGTGAATTTAATATTTGAATCAGGCAACAAACTCTGCTTGGTTATTTTTTTGATGATCCTTCATTCAGCTTTAGTGTTGTGCCAATCAAAAGACTTATTTGAATGAAGACAAATGCCATTTTGTTCGTGGCTTAGCATCTCTAAATAAAAAAAATATTACAGAATAATAATATTTACCTTTATAATCAAATTAACAATGTGTCAACGCATTAGCATTGCTATTCAGCGTGGCAATGCGGCCAGTTTTTTGGGAACGCTTCCATCAGTGATCTGGATCAGTTCGCTATCTATAGATCGTTTGCAACTGTTTCATTTGCATTTTTTGTATCTATGAATAAATGTATATTTTATAATCTAAAACAATTAAATAATCAAACATCTGTTATATTTTAATATAGCCTTCTGCGTCTGGGACGCAGAAGGCGTGTTCGATTCCGCCGTTGTTGCCGGACAAATGTTTGTATCTGCAAATATTTGTTTAGGGTCCGGGTTTTTTCTATGTATAATATGTATGTATTTACAACAAAAAATCATGTAGCTCCTATAATACAAGCTCTGCTTAGTTTGGGGCTAGATGATAATGTGTAAAAATGTCCTGCATTATTTATTTATTATTAGTATCTATTACTACGAGTACTGGTTAGAATCACCCCGTGTGAACGAACTACGTTCGGGAGACAGTGCTACGCCCTCTATAGTGGCTCCTTACGACTTCTATCTACAACTGATGCAATACCTTGCAGAGTACGACACGATTGCTGAAAAAAATATATCATCTTCGATCTCCGAGCTCGAAATGAGCACAGCCGCGCCGAGATATATCGCGAAAAATAAACTCACAAAAAATAGGCGCGGTTCAGACATTGCATTAGATTAAAATTATATTATAATATTTTTTCTTTAAAGTATTGACCTTTAATCGCTCAAGGAGAATGGAGATTCAAATATTTTTTTATTTTTTTTATAATTCATTTATTTTAGATTACATTAATTAGAATTTAAGATAAATCTATTTTTTTCTAATTTATGGGTATTGTTGTAGTCAGATAACGTACTGCCTGTTACATTTAAATACATTCATGTCTGGAAAAGTTCCTTCTATGTGATAAGACCGCCTATCGTATTTTCAACGAGTATAATTTTAATAATAAACCACTTGAGGTCATCAACATTTTGCATTTTGTTTGTTTTGTATAGAAGTCTGAGTACTATTTTGGAAACCCCTAAAATGATCAGTCCGATACGACAGTACGATAAAATCGCATAGTGTAAGTCCACACACCCTCCGATTCCTACTCGTACGTGGCATGAGCTCAGTTTTTGCTTCTCCTCGTAACACGATCGGTCCTCTCGTAATTTTCCTTTTTTTTCGGCAAGCTCCTTATTGAGGCTGTTTAAGTGACCTATTACGTCACTGGCGCTATTGCTATGCAATATGACAGTTGCTATTGCTATGAAATTCCGGGATAAAACCTTAACAAATAACTTCAACCCATTAAGAGCGTATTGTGTTTTTTTTTATATATAGAACGAATTAAAACGATAAAAACAAATATTTTATAAATAAAAAAATAGAAAGATTTGTAGATATTATGCTATATTTGAGTCTACATCGTTTATTTGCTGTTGTATTCATGTTTTTTTAAAATGTACTGTTAAAATTGTAGATCGTCTTCTAAGTGAAACCAAATTTTTTTATGATATTGGTGGTAAAATATTGAATAAATTGCATTCTGAAATTATGAGAAATTCGCGCAAATATCTTATTAATAACATATGCAAAATATGTATGTTAATAATAAATAAAAAAAAATCATTAAGCAACCGGAGAATTTGAAAGCGTGAAGTTAATTTTGTTACTTAAAAATATCCACTCATTTAGCCATTACTCAAGTTAAATTAAATAATACCTTCTTATATCTCTGAATAGTCCTTCAAACAACTTTAAGACCTACCATTCCATTTGTCTCCAAAGCAATAAATACACGTAATTAGATCTATATCGAGAAACAGCAGAAATGTCCCATATGTTAGCGGTACTGGATGTCTCCGCGTAGGCCTAGGTTATAATAGTGTACCTACCTTCGCCACGCATACTAAACACCACGTAGTACCCCAGAAGACATACTAGTTACTATAGTAGAACCAGGGCAGGTATACATTAGGTATCTAGAAGTACGCGATGTCGTTTTTTATAATTATCGATCTCTTGTGCTTTTAAATTAGGTACCTGTAGGACTTTTCCATTAGTATTCCCGAGTTGATGAGGGTCTCTTAAGCAGACCAGACTTGGATGAAATTACATTTTCAAATGCTGTTCCTTAGTAAACACGTATTTTTTGTATTTTATTTAATTTAAAATTAAAAGTACATTACATTATAACGTTTATATTGAATATAGCAATAAAAAAATATATTAAAAAAAACGTTTGTTACAGAGATGTATTGTAAATTCCATTTTGTATTCGTAATACTATTATGTATTTCTTACGTAGTTATATAAGAACCAATCTAGCTATAATATGTGATAAGTAATTAGTTTAAGTAGTTAGGTACATTTACAATTTAAGTATATTGGTCTCGATTCTGTAGTACACTGACTAAACTAAATTTAAACTATCGCTCTCTTTTACTGATAGTGCAAGCAAGAAAGAGATAGCTACAATTTTAGTGCTGTGTGCTGCTGTCAAATCAGTTTACGTGCCGCTTTTCTTCGTGTTTATAGTCAGCATGTTTCGATATCACGACTAAATTTGTATGGAAAACTTAAATCTGACTATATTCAATTTGATCTGATATATAGGTTCAAATATGTGAGTTTATGTATGTAATATGTATATATTTATCACGTGGGTATTAATATATATTTAGATATAGGTATTAGTTATTATATCAAAATAATGTTTAATTTGTATTTTTATGTTTATTTTTCATACTTTTACTGAGGCAATAGCAACGTCATACTTTTAAATAGTTCTCTCTATCCTAAGGTTGTCTGGAAAAATCTCGCTTTCAGCGATAAGACCACCCATTGTGCATTTCCTTTTTGTTGTTGTTCTTTTTACTATGTTTCTGTGTTTATATTATAAATTGGTGTTATGCACAATAGAGTTTAGCTATCTATCTATCAAACAGTTACCCTTTCACGCCTAGACGTCTGAACAGAACTAATTGAAATTTTTACAGGAGGTAGTTTATATCATTGTTATTAGCTATTATGGACACAGCGATATGTAATGCTTCTCTAAGCTTGTCTTAGAATGAGTTTTTACTTGTTGCACTGTTAAAGAAGTTATGAAGTATTTACGTTGTATTGCGTATTTACTAAACATTTTGGTTATTGTCTTCGAGTGATCTTGGTTTAAGCCATAGATACAGGAAATCCTAGTTTGGGGCAAGGATTTGTATGTCTGTTGGGTGTTTATTTTTACTAGTTGTGCCACGACCGGCCTCGGCCCCGACTGACCCATCGCCCGCCGGCCCGTCGCCTCGCATCGCCCGTTCTATTACTTCTTTTGTCCGGCTCATAGCGTCATAGCGTGACGTTTAATAGCCTGTAACTTTCTTCATGAATTGGGCTATCAAATGCAAAAATAAATTTTCAAATCTGACTTGTAGTTCCAGAGATAAGCGCGTTCAAACAAAAAAACAAAGAAACAAAAATACATACTCTTCAGCTTTATAAGTAGGTATATAGAAGATAAATGTTATAGCTAAAACCAAGCCATGTATGTTCTTTAACTGATTTTTCTAACTTTAATTGCGAGATATCAGTGAAAATTTACTTAATTTACAAATTTTATTGTTCTTCAATTTCGTTTATGAGCTTCTTAGGGATGGTTATTTTAAGTTTTTGCCAGAGGCCAGTCTCATTGCCCCTTAGAAGTTAACTTACATACAACAATTGGTTCATGAGGACCCGTCAATATCCGCGTAATCATTTTAACGTCATTGACGGTTGAAGAAATAACTATTCTTTCGATATTCTACAGACTCAAAATAACGAATGAGTATTTCAGGGGAAGTTTGAAAGTAGCGCCCGTAACGGAAAAGTTGAGGAGTAATAGGTTAGCATGGTATGGGCATGTCATGAGAAGGGAAGAAGAGTGTTAAATATGAATGTGGGTGGAAATAAAAGCAGAGATAGGCTAAAGAAAAGATAGATGGATTGTGTAAAGGATGACATGGTTAAGAAAGGAGTGAGTACTGAGATGATGGCTGATAGAGGAGAGTGGAAGAAGAAAACATGCTGTGCCGACCCCACGTAATGTGGGTCAAGAAGATCATGATGATTCTTCAGACTATTTGGGTAATGTGCCCAGGAGCTATGATCTGATATTTACATCTTTTTTTTACCTAAGGATAAACGGATGCACAGCACAGTACCATCCGTATCTTGTCGGTATACCACACATTCGTATTGAACGTTTGGGTTCCAACTTTATTAAATAAATAAATAATTCAGGACATTTTCACACAGCATCATCTAGCGCCAAACTAAGCAGAGCTTGTATTATGGGAACTACATGACTGATATACTACTTCACCGTTCTCATATATATTTATTATGAGAACGTTGAAGGAATGAAACACACGAGCATTCGACGTCTTTCCTGAAAAAACATCTCTCTCTGATGGGTCTCTTCTGGGTATCTTGATGCTCCATCGTTAAGCATAGCATAACTTGCCATTAGTTAAGATTATGGTAAATTCAAACATCCATGATGAAAAAAACTGTAATTATTAAAATGTACCTTCTTACAATTTTAAGAGTTATATTAGATTCTTAGATTAGATAAATTATTAGGCTTACAAAAGTGAAAGATATTTAAATAGTTGATTAAAGACACAAAGCCTCGTCTATTTCTGTATCTGTGTTAAAACCTATATAAGTAAAAAAGCATGTAAAATGTTTTGTGAAGTGGCCTAGTCGAACGCGTGGATAATTGAGTTTGATTCAATTCAGTTCGATTGACGAGCCAGACCTCACTTGATAGACACTTTCAAAATCGGCATGTAGGGCTACCCTTGACACTGTACACTCTCAATTCAATTCCAATACAATCCAGTTTCGTTTCTTTTAAAAAAAAATCTAGTCTGTGACATTACCATTGCAAACTTTACTCCAATCTCGAATGTCAACGTAACATTCAAAAGTACCAAATCGCACGAATTCGATCCTAATCCTAATCCCGATTAGAATCGAGTTTCAAGAGTAGCCCTGCGGTCCATAGCAAATATCCCCGTCTTTGTTTGGTTAAAGCGTTGCTCTCTCTATCTGTCTTAGACGAAAGGAAAAGTAAATTTAGAAAAAAAAAAAAAAAAATCGTGTATTTCCAATGTGTATTACAACGCAACATATTGTAGTTAGTGTTAAAACCTAAAAACCTTTATAAAGTCGTGCAAAACGATTGCAGAGAATTGCATGGTGATTGGTTACGCTATTGCACGTAACATCATCGATAGCGCCCCCTAGTGATTTGATAAAACCTATCTAACAACTTATAGTTCTTCATCCTATCAACCTATCAAAGAACTATAGTAAATTTCATGTCTTATAAATTGGTTGCAAGAGACACAACAAACGAATAAAAAAACCTCTTACGGCAAATGCATATACGGGCTCATGTCGTACAAGTAAAAAGTTAACTTTTAAAACACCGATATTTTTCATCATCGAATACAGCGCTCACTAGTGATAAACCTTATAAGTCGATGACATAAGGCGCTTTTGAGATAAATGGTAACAGACAATAAACAAACAACCAACGAAATTCGAGAAAAACAGTTGATATCATTTTGTGTTAATAGCAAATTTTCATGCAATTCTTTCGTCTTTTCATTCCATTTTATCCTGCCATAGGTTATCTGAAAGAGAACGCTATTAGCGATAAGAGTGCCCTTATACCTTGTACACTAGTACATTGTATGTTTTTGTATTTTTCTTTGGTGTGCATAAAGAGTTAATCTATCCATTTTTCCGTGTAAGTAGTTACGAAGATTTGCAGGAGTTTCTAAATAGTTCCAATTTAGAACCATTTTCAGTTATTTTTTTTGAGTTTATTCGGATTTGACTCTTACGCCAAAATTGGAACTACTGCATGCGAACCAAAATAATTGATTTTCGCACTATGCCAATAAAAAAAACAGTTAAATCTCAGTCAAAAAAAACAGTCAAATTATAATCTTACGCTAAAATTGGAACTACTGCATGCGAACCAAAATAATTGATATTCGCACTTAGCCACAACGAAATCTGTAAAACTAATTCAGTCAAATTAAAATTGAAATCATCATCTTCATAATCATCATCATCATTATCATCATCATCGCAGGGTTTCCTCAAGAAAATTATTCCGGCGGCGACGCTTGCCTTTCACGGAGCGGACGCTGCTAGGCGGCGGGTGCGCACCTGAGAATACTAATTTAGGGCTAATGTGACCACATATTAGCTTTTTGAGCTGGAATACTGGCACCCGGATAATTTGAAGCTTATTACACCAATATGACGGACGAAACAACTTTTTCACCACATGCCTATTTTTTTTTACCCTTGTGGGGCCGTATGCTTGTTTGCCACTTTAGTAATATTTAAAAAAAATTGTCTAAAAAAATAAATATAAAAATAGCGTAGCAACTTTATTTTGTAAAAATAATTTGTTTGTCGTCTGAGTGTCTAAGATAAAATAACTGTGAATTTATTATCTCCCATTCCAAGCGATCTTACCTATACCTACCTTTATTAAGAAAGGAACAAAGATGATCCAAATATATTTTTTAAGACACAATTTGGGATGATTTACGATGAAAAATTTTAAGTTTTAATAACAAGATTCCTTCTATATTAAAAATAACAGTAAAAAACCGAGAAATGTATAGTATAGTTCAAGCAATACTCCTAGATTTAAAATAACAAAAAAAACTAGAAATGTATAATGCTGGGCATTTTTCACACAGCATCATCTAGCCCCAAACTAAGCAGAGCTTGTATTATGGGAACTAAATGACTGATATACTACTTATATACTTTTTTATGTAAATACATATAAATTATACATATAGAAAACACCCAGACCCGAGACAAATATTTTCAGATCACAAACATTTGTCTCTCGGCGGGAATCGAACCCGCAACCTTCTGCGTCTCAGGCAGGCCTACGCCCACTGCGCCACAGAGGTCGTATAATCCAGTTCAAGATGTCTTTGCTCAGCAATTTACATTTACATTCACACATTTTGTCTACATTTTAGATTAGAAGGAATATTGTTCGACTAGTTTTGTCCTGGAAAACCATGAAAATTCGGCCACATTGTCACCCTACGAAAAAATGACGCGCGACCCCAAGTACGGAACCCATTATTACAATAACGTGCCCATATAGAGCATCAGCAAATGGTCTTGAGCGCCACAATGCATGTGTAATAGTGTTTTTCATTGTTCCAAATTTTCCAATGAATTTCAGAGGCAAAATGTCGGCGCGTGCTGGTTGGTTTTTTGTTCATTAGTGACATACCGCAGATAATTTTAATTAAAATATAATAAGTATATAATGATTTTCAGTTTCAGTTTATTTATTTCTCAAAAGAACACAGTTCACTTAAATGAGAATGTACATACATTATTCTTAAGCTTCCTATCTTAACTCATTAATATGTAGGTAATAGAAAGAAAAGAAAGAAAGAATATTTTTATCTGAACCCAAAAACACAAACATGGTAAAAACTGGGAAAGAATTAGCTTATAGAAAATGTGTTGCTCGGGGTCAAAATAGGTCCCTGTATCAGCTTGATGCAGCATCGTGTTAGTACGTTGCTGCGCTGGTTTTCAGACAGACGAGGGTACAAAATAAAAACTAACATAAACTACATAGGTATATTAAGTATAACATAAACTACACATAAAAATGGGATAGCACTATAATTGTAATACATTGATAGTTAGCTAGTAGGTTAAGTTTTAGTTTTTAATCATTTTTTTAGAAAAACATTTGGTACCGTTTGTTTTACATATCAAGACCCAAGTAATTATGTATATTCAGTTTAATATTTTGTTTAAATTACATGATAGTTATTGTTTGAAATTTATATTTATATTTAACTAGCTTCCGCCCACGGCTTCGCCCGCGTAGTACCCGCATAAAAAGTAGCCTATGTATTATTCTGATGTGTAAGCTATATTACTGTAAAGTTTCATTAAAATCCATTCAGTAGTTTTAGAGTGAAAGAGTAACAAACATGCATCCTCACAAACTTTCGTTTATAATAGTAGGATAATGCAGCAATTATTAGCATTTTGTGGCTGGTTAAATATCACTATGAGTATACTGTATTTTCCGTACAAGCACTAGCGTCTCATCCTTTGGTGAACAGGCATAATAAAAAAATAATAAACTAGCTGTCTCCTGCGGTTTCAACCGCGTAAGTTTCGATTTAATACTCGTGATAACTTCGAAATTAAATGTCCGATGCGAATGAATTAAAAAGTATCTACATAATTACCATTGATGATAAAACTATTTATTTGAATAAAAATTAATACTACGAGACACGAATGTAACCAACTTTTGTTTCTACCGGCGATCTAATTAAATTTTAAAAAACAAAAGCTGCTATTGTGACTTAACTATGATAGTTAGACACTTCTCCTTAATAGTCCCTTGAGGACTTTTTTGTAGGTAATAATGAGTACTTTAATCATGTGATACATAAATTGTATGTATCATCTATAGTTTTCTCAGCGCACGCCAAGTAATGAATTTTATAGGCAACATTTTGCTACTTTGGGTTACATTATTGCAATTTTCTTAAGGATTTCTATTTTTTTTGAAAATAAAATATAGCCTATGTTTTTCCTGATAATTTAGCTTTCCATTAGTGAAAAAATTGTTAAAATCGGTCCAGTAGTCTGGGAGCCTATCCGGTACAAACAAACAAACAAAAAATCTTTCCTCTTTATAATATTATATAGTATATTATATAGTATAGTATAGAAGTATAGATATGGCAAAATAGCATACAACCCATCTGTTGGTAATCGGTTACCGTAAAGTGAGGACGCTTACAATACCAGAGGTGTCACTCGTGCCTAAAGTTAGCTGCTGGATTCATATTGTATAAACGGAAATTTTCAGGCACCGTATTCGGTGAAGTTACCGACTAAGGCCTTTATAGATATAGTACATTATGAGTTTGTTAGATGCTTACAGCTGAGTTGGACTGCATTTAGGAAACTGGATCTACTCGGGACTCGAAAAATGCCGCAATGCTTGGAAGACCAAACTTTTAACCAATGTGTCTTGCCCATCATGAGACTTATACATAAATAGCTGACCGTCGGCCTCCAGCCTACCATGTCGCATCGCCCGCCCGCGATATTACTTCTTTTCCTCGGCTCCTAAGGCTCGTAGAGTGATGATAAATAGCAATGTATAAATTGTTCACCGATTCTGACGATTATTTTGTTGTTGTGTAGAGAATGATCCCGAGGTATAGTCTCTGGGATTGCTGTTTATTCCTGAGGGATTGCTGTTTTTCCCGTAAAAATCGTCATCTTATGGAATGACGACTAGCCGAAACATTTTTTCTTGGCTTTTTTACTTTTGTTTTTTATTCGAAAGAGTGTCATTCCGAGTGACCAAACTTCCTCACGTGAGGAAGTCGGTTATTTGATTGTCTTATAAATTATTTTCATTAATTGTCCAGTCTTACAATTATGTAAAAGCCTTCAGAAACAAACTCTGTATGGATATCCTTGTCTATGATTTCGATAAGAATGCATATTATTCTAAAACAGCCAGTAGGAATTCTAAGCTTGCAAATAATGTGGAAACAGATTTCAATACCTATTTGTGGAAACCTTGTGTCCGATAGCAGAAATCCTTGGATCACTTGTCTTATACATATTATTTACTTCTTGAACTTAATTATTTGTTTTTATGAGGGTCTTCATTGCGTTTGATATTATTTTCCAGAAGATTCAAATTTGACGAATTACTTAGACACATTTATTCAAACAACTATTTACAAGTAGGTATATACAAAAAAAATACAGATGAAACAGCTAGCCATCTAAAGACCGTTGCAAACTATCTATAGATAGCTCAACTGATCCAGATCACTACCAGACGGAAGCGTTCCCAAAATACTTGCCGCATTGCCACGCTGAATGGCAATGCTAATGCGTTGACCCAGATACGAGCCAGCTATTACTTAGCTTGGAATATGCTATGTTATGACGTAGCATGTTATTTTTTAACATTTTTTTCCAGTTGTTTTAGGATCGAAGCAAGTCTCTCATAGACAAACGTCGATACTCGTATTCGATAAGTAGTTTCTGCTGACTCTCGAATAGTTTTGGTTAACCTAAGCAGGTAGGTATCCTGTGCCTACACAATATACCCTACATAACTATATAATAAGTGTTGGCAGAACCGTCTAAAACTAGGTCAATTCAGATTCAGTTTTTTTATTTGCAATGTTAAATTACTAATTAGCCTTACTTAGGCTTGATTGTCATATTACTATACATTAATTTAATTTAAGTATAATAATGTAATCTGAAAAATGAAAAAAAAACCGCAATTACCTACGCAATGACCCATCACTGCAGACAATTCATTTAACTGTAGCCCACGGACCTATAGTATCATGATAAGATCTTATTTTACGACTAATTTCAGGAAGGGCATCTCGTAAAGTTTCGTTATCAAAGTCAATAGGTTTTTATTCATTGAAATCACAAGGATAATATATAAACGGTAGCCTAAAAACTACGTGAAATGAGAATGTAAGCCAGTTCCTCGCGCGCGACCAAGCCTAGAAGAATCAGGTAACAAGCTCTTCTGGTTTTCTGGAAGCCTTCATTCAGCTAATAGTGTGGTGTCAATCGAACAAGGTGATTTCGTTGTTATTGATTTTCCCGAAACAAGACTAAATTATTAGGTTTGTCCATTGGGTTGTCAATGATAATTTAGTCTTGTTTCGACTAAATTATCATTGACAACCAATAAATTAAACAACTAATGAAATTGGAAATATATTACTGCCTGTAGGTACGAATAAAAGGAATATTATGGATTCAGCGAGCGCTTGGATCATTTGTACTTGTTTTAGTTTATGGGGTAGGTTTGTCCATGGACCAACCCGTTTTCAACACGGGGTGACTTGAATGCATAAACAAGGTGCGGGGGTGGTTTAAAGTAAAAATGAATACGATACCAATTTAATTTATACTTGTACATAATATAGCTATCCTTACCAATCCTGGGTGTACCTATCTGCTTAGTTAGTTTTGTTACATAATATGCAAACATTTGTCACATACTTTAAGTATTTTTATTAAAAAAAAATTTAGAAAACAAATTTAGATACGCAAAAAACTTCTACTTCAATAGTTGGTAAAAACTTCGAAATACATCTCAATAGCTTCTGTCCCATTACCTAAACCATTTTCGCCCAAATCAAAATAGAGTACTGTGTAGGTTTAAAGGATAAACGGCCTCGATTCTCTTGTACACCAACTAAACTCAATTTTAATTATCTTTCATTAACTTCAACAAAATAAAGAGATAGCAGCAAAAAATAATTCAGATCATTTGATATCAAATAAGTCAGATTTAAGTTTTTCAAACAAGTTTAGCTGTGATTTCAAAACATGCTGGACATAAACACGAAGAGTGACATTTAAACAAATTTGACTGTCGTTGCATTCTAGCCATCTCTTTCTTGCGTGCACTATCAGTAAAAGAGAGCGTCAGTTTAATAATTTAAACTGAGTTTAGTTGGTTAACATGAGAATCGACGCCATAATTATTAATGGATAAACATAATATAATATTAGATACATTGATACGTTAAAAAACAGCCCCTACTTTAACAGTCGACAGAAACTCCGATATAGAAGTAAAAATAACTTTCTTCTGCTCACGGCTGTGCCTGTAAGAGGGCCGAGTAAAAGTGGCCTATGTGTAATTTTTTTTTTTTTTTTTATTATTATTATTATTTTTTTGCAAAAATTATTCCAAATATATAAATCATATTTCAATCTGCTGCCTACCCCCACAGTAAGATGCCAATATGACATAACACTATGAAAATAGCTGAAATATCCTAACCTAGGTATATCTTCATCCTAACTGCCTAACTGCTGACTCTAAAGAACTTTAAAGAATGATTCAAAAGATCAACTCGCAAACACTTCCTAGACAAGTTGTATTCATGGTTTATCTTCACTACCTACATACTATTATTTATATGTATAAGTATAAGTGCCTATATATGTATAATTATATATATTAAGTAAATGTGATTGGATATATAAAATAATATTGTATTTAAAATTTGTAAAATTTGTAGCACGCTTACCGTCAATCACTTCGGGTTGGCTGGTAGAAAATGCTTTAGCATTAAGTCCGCCTATTGTTCACTTTTTATAAAATGTCCAATAAAGAGTTGATAAATAAATAAACTGTACAGCATAACTAAGTCTACCTACAAGTGCTTTTATTTGTGGACTCCATTGCAATTTTGAATCAATATGGAGTCCAAAAAATATAGTAGAATCTTCAAGCGTTTCTCCATTTAATTCAATGTTAGTATTAAACTGAATTACATGCGGCAAAGTGAAAAACTAAGTGTATCAAACACTTAGTTTGTTTATCGAAGTGTATCAAACACCTAGTTTGTTTATCGAAGTGTATCAAACACTTAGTTTGTTTATCGAAGTGTATCAAACACTTAGTTTTTTATCTAAGTGTATCAAACACTTAGTTTGTTTATCGAAGTGTATCAAACACTTAGTTTGTTTATCGAAGTGTATCAAACACTTAGTTTTTTATCTAAGTGTATCAAACACTTAGTTTGTTTATCGAAGTGTATCAAACACTTAGTTTTTTATCTAAGTGTATCAAACACTTAGTTTGTTTATCGAAGTGTATCAAACACTTAGTTTGTTTATCGAAGTGTATCAAACACTTAGTTTGTTTATCGAAGTGTATCAAACACTTAGTTTGTTTATCGGAGTGTATCAAACACTTAAGTTTTTTATCGTTAAGTAAGAGATTATTTACAGTAAACCAATCAAGACTCTCGACAGAGATACGTTTATATCGTCGTAATTAGCTTTAGATATATCGTTTCAGTCTTACATCCTCCATTTTTTGCATGATACTCGCTTTATCATTTCTTGTAAAACAAACAGGAATATTTAGAAATCAATCAGACATTGCAATCATGCCGGCAAATTCACATATTTATTATCATATAGTATTGTCCGCTCGTCACTATTTCACAAGTGGTCCCAGCCAAGCGCGGCTATCGGCCATCGACGTGTGTCAGACCGGCACATTGCTTTGCAAGCAGGGCCTTACGTCATCATCATCAGCTTCCTGTAGAAGTCCACTGACATATACTTCCCCTAAAGAGTGCCATGGTTATATGTAGTTGTGTTTATCTAGGGAATAGTTTTTGTGTTTTATATAACTTTTCTTGTTATTAACCTACCTTAAGACTGCTTTCCATATTACATAAAGGTTAGCTGGAAGAGAATGCTATCTAGCATTAAGTTCGCCTATGTATAGTACTTTTTAGTTGTCCAATAAAGAATTTTCTATCTATCTATTTGACGACCTCTGTGGCGCAGTGGGCGAAGGCCCGCCTGAGACGCAGTAGGTTGCGGGTTCGATTCCCGCCGCGGGACAAATATTTGTCGGGTCTGGGTGTTTTCTATGTATAATATGTATATATTTACAAAAAAAAGTGTATAATTAATATATCAGTCATGTAGTTCCCATAATACAAGCTCTGCTTAGTTTGGGGCTAGATGATGCTGTATGAAAAATGTCCTGCATTATTTATTTTATTTTATCTATGACGAACGATATCAGGCCATCTCCATCGACCGCACGCAACTTTGAAATGAAAATAAATTTAGTTTTCAGAATAAAAAACTGATTTCAATTAACGGGAACTTTATAAAAAGTCCAATATGAAATTACATCCCCCATTTTTCCCCCCGTTAGATGTTAAATTATAATTACAAAATCCAATCAAAAAAGGCCATCAGTTTATTAAAATTGCGTGCAAATAGCATATTTCCCGCAACATTTGAGGCGCATTCAATTATTTATTTTTATGACATAAACATGATTCTCGTTAGGCATGCATCGATCGTATCGCGGTTTTACGTGATTTTACGTGTGGTGAAATCGGTTGAAAATGACGCTGACTTATTCAGAATACCTAGGCACCTACTCAGTTTATTAGCTTTGTGTTTTTGCCTACAGTTAGGGATCCGCAAATTTTTAAAAGTATCGATACCGATAAAAATGTTAAAAACTTTCAAAACTTTCATCGTCTTACAAAATAATTGTTAAATTAGACCTAGGCAAGAGCGAAATTTCCTATGACAAGTATTTTTTACTTAAAAGGAAATTTCATCATTGTTAATATTAAGTACCTTTGGAAACTCAATAAAACATTTGTATTGTATTGTATTGTAAAAGTATCGAATCAAAAGTATCAATACTACTTGGTATCGAGTACTTTTTCATCATCTCAATAAACGTATATTATTAAGCATAATTTTAATTAATAAACTAAAAAACAGTACTGTGACATGTATTGAGTAGGTTACAAAGTATCGATACCTGGTACAGTATCGGAATAAATGTATCGAGTACAAAAATACTAGGTATCGCAACGAAGGTATAGGGATCCGCAAAAAGTATCGATACCTGAGTAGTATCGATACTTTTTGCGGATCCTACCCAAAGTTTTGCCTACATGGAACAGATTAAAAGTAGCCAGTATTTTTTTACTAGCTTTTATTTAACTTGCCTTGTTAGTTAGTATGTATGGATAAAACACAAACAGTTTTACATAATCAGTATTTACATTTAATTCATGCTATGTTACTTCGTACATAGTTTATTATGTATGCTCATTTATTTACTGTCCGTAGAACTTGTTCAAACCAACAATGTTAATCGTAGTTCTTTATGTGCAGATAACAAACAACCAATCAACCCTTGATGATAAAAAAATCTCGATCGAAATAGACTCACAATCACAGAGCCATCTAGGGGAGGACGTAGCTAGGACTAAGTAGGGGCAAGTTGTGTAGAAACTTGTTAGCAATAATAATGTGTATGTATATATATATGTGTAGTAAGTCTGTAGGTATGTATCTTAACATATTTATTATATATATAATACTTATTGTATTGTGTAGTTAATATTCTTTTGTTGTTATTTTATGTACACCCCCGCCACTCTCACAATCTCTTACTATCCTCTCCATCCAAAGGTTGTCTGGAAGAGATCGCTTCTAAGCGATTAGACCGCCCATTGTACTTTCTCTAGTCTAAGTATTTTTATTAATTTCATTCATTCAATGGTCACATTGATGTGTCCCGATTTGAAGGGTGCCGTGAAATCACAGGCACTTGAAACTTTTCACTCGTCATATTTGAGAGTCGGTAACATGCAAGTGTTACTTCTCAGGTATCCCCTGGTATCAGAGTGATACCTCTTAGGTGTTCAGGTGATCAACACTTTCCACTGGGAAAGATTGTGTTTTCTCTTTTATTAATTTCTGATACAACACCATAATTAAAAAGCTATAATTTTGTAAGAAAAAAATTGGTTATAGAGAACATTTTTTTTTTCAATATAATATCCACATTTTCGCTATGTAGGTACTAAAAAATATATTTCTAAAAATCATTATTTTTGTCTTTGAATCCGTTTTAACAGACTATCTAATTAAAACAAATTAATATCGTGTCTTGAATACTTTTCATTTTTTTTTTAAGTTTCAGTAAGTACCTCCTGACTACGTCCACGTAATATTTGATTACCTACTATGCATTATTCTGTAGTGTATCAGTATGTGGCACTAATGCCAGCATGTAGCTTGGAATATCTATAATGTGCACCATATACGGTACATGTCAAATGTGGACATGGAGGTATTGGAGAATTGTCTACGAACTTTGATTTGATTCCACTGCGGGAAAAATTATTGCATGATCGGAAAATATATATTCGTACTTCTTATGACGACCTCGATTGCGTGGCGGGCGAGTAGTCAGCTGCGATTCAAGAGGTGCGGATTGGATTCCTGCTACGGGATCTGGGTGTTGTGGTATCTTGGTAGGTACTCGTAGTTCTTGATACTCATAACACAGAGAATCCTAGTGTGGGTCAGGACAAAGTTTGTGTTTGTTTCTAACAAAAAAAATAAAGAAATGTAAATAAGGAAACAGTGTATAGGAACAAATAAAATAATAATTATACAAATGAAAAAAAAAACAAATAAAGTAACATTTTATTCTGTCCATCCAAAGGTTGTCTGCAAGAGATTGTGTTTAGCGATAAGGCCGCCCACTGTACCTTTTATGTTTGTGAATTCCTGTCTTTTTGTATTTTGCTTCGATGTTCAATAAAGAGTTTATCTATCTACTTATCTATCTATCTAATTAAGTTCTAGAGAAAATCATAGACAACTTTCCAAGCGAAACAGCAACGAAAACTATTTTAAACAGTGTAGGTAAATTATATTCCTATAAAAAATACTTTTAATTCTATCCATGATTTAAAAAAAACAATATCCTGTGTGTCCTGTGTATCCTGTGTCCTGTGTATAGCAACAGGGCGGCAGACAGAGGGTTTTTTATAGGAAGGTATTCTACGAAGGTAATCTGATTTTCAGAGATAGTCTAAATAGCCCGTTTTAGATGTCTTCAATGTTTAGGACCTATGTAAAAGTGAATTATTTGAAAGTTATTGGAGTAAGTTTCAATTTATCATTTTCGAAGTTAAATTTATTAATTATAAAGCTAAAATAATTATGAAGTAAACATTCAGATATTGGTTCAAGTAAATATATTTAATTACTACGTAGTCTCTTGTAACAGGAATTTCAAACTTTCAATTAGTAAGTCATCAAGCGTTAATTAAGAAGAGATATTTTAATTAATATCTCTTCTATAGATATGGCTACTCCATAGTTTTGTAATAAATCGATTATCGATCAACTGTTCCGATTGGCGGATTCTCGACCAATAGGATACCAAATGATAATTATTGAGGATCGAATGCAATGCCAAATATTACCTCCAGAATTATAAGAGCTCTAGGTATAATGTAGTTTTGGAATTACAAGCTAGTTTGCGAATTGGTGACGGTGTATGAGGGATCTAGATAAGTTGGTCAAGAACAAATTGACTGTAATGTTTTTTGTTGAATTACAAGTTTAGGTTTTTGTGACTCTTTGATTCGAGTTCTGTGAAGTTTTTTGAAGAAAATGGCCGATGGATTATAGGTTTTTAGGTAGCAAAATAAACAGACATTGTTTTACAATATTTTATTACAAAAATTAAGGAAAAAGGAACATTATCTTCAAGATACAGCAAACTAAGGTTTCATAATTTAAAACCGCAGGCTCAAATAATGCAAAACTTTGCTAAAAAATCTTAGATTTTAAAGTAATTTTGAACATTATTTTCACCTGCGATTGAAGATAAAATTAAACATAAGTAGACGAAAACGAAAGTTAAATTATAAATGCTTTTACACGAACAAAATAAAACGATGAAAAAACCTGAGTAACTTTTTTCTTTTGAAATTGTTAGACGACAAAATTGAGCGTAAATTAAAAAAAAAGTAATAAGGTACATTGTCACTTTACCAATTATTTATACCGGAAGTAACATAAAACCAAGAAATGGTAAAGCTTCTCAGAGTAAATACGTTTAGCACGAGTTAGCTCAGCTTAATTCGATGGCGCTAAAAACTCCTAATGTTACTACTGGGCATTACTGTAAATCCGGTTTACAATATAATCATATCAAAAACACAAACACGCTCACAACTGTATTCCCCATGATGTACATCCTCAGATACATACTCAGTGCGTAGATCTTTGGAATACCAAGTAGTGGTTACTCAGAGGTACGTCCAAATATATTTGGCACATGCCCGCGTTTAACATTCCACGTGACATATTGCAAGCCCATCGCTGTTATTACAATATAATCGATGATGCGAATGAACGATTAAACTAATGCAATTATCGAATCCTTATATGATATAGCTAAACGGTTACTATAAAATGACCCACAAACTGAACGACGTAGTGTCGGGCCCCTCGCCCGATGTACCGACGTTGTGGGAAATCAGTAGATGAAGGTGGTGTACTTTAAGGGAGGCTTACATCCGGCAGTGGACTATAATGATGATCGTAAATCAGAAATGAATACAGCATAATTGAAATGCGCTTAAAACAAACTAAAATGAACTCAAGTCAAGTATATCTAGATTATAAACACGTTTGAGTAACAGTAACGATGTTAATTGGTACAAAAATACACATTGTTTTTTTTTCTACAAACAATCTAACTTTAAGGCCCGTCGCACAAAGATCAATGATAAATAAGGCCATAATATATAATCGCAAGATATACATTTTATTAGCTCGATACAAAAAGCTAGGTAATGACCTTAAATTCTAACTAGTTTTCACGTACAGATAATCATTGCAAAGCTATGCTACACAGGGTGTAATAAGACTAGTGCCAAAAACTGAAGCAAGAGGTTCATACTGCGATTTTCAACCAATTCTCACTTCTAAATTTTGTTTGTGAGAATTTATTCTGCTATAAAGAAACTTAAATAGAAATGGGTTGTCCACGTCGCACGTATGAAAAGACCAAACAATATGGATGGGACTCTCTTTTTAGACCTCTGCTCTTTCTTTTAGAGGAGCAGAGGAAGACCAAAACAGAGATGGCTGGACGAGATAAACAAATGGCTGGCGAGGACTGGATTATCAATGCGAGTATCGAACAGACAAAATGGAGACATTTACTCATTAAAAGGTTCATAATTATTATCATACTTTATTTTGGTACCAACTGAAATGTAAGAATCAATAAATTTGAAAACTAAAATTGAAAAAAAAATCACTTGCACGATAGTTAAACAAAAATGTTTTAATAAAATAAAATATTAATTCAATTTATCCAAACGAATTTAGTAATCTTAATTTTAGTTAACTTTTACATTTTAACTGAATTAATTGTATTTATTTAAGGAAAAACCGAGGAAATTTTATTATTCATGTAAAGTTACGATATTGGGTATCTTTTAGTTTCAGGTAACCTTTTTCATAATTCCTATTAGTATTAAGGACATTAATAGGAATTATAAATAAATAAAAATTCCTTAAATATGTTATTTTGAGAAGCAGCCCATACAAAAAAACAACCAGAGATTAAACATATTAAAAAAACGACTTTGTTTTCACCTAGTACCCTATATAGGGGTATTGTATCTTCGGTTTTCGGGAGTATTCTTATGACACCCAGGATTTCATAAGATTTTTTATAATATGGCAAGAACGGCCAGTGAAAAAAAAAACTTTAAAAGGTACCTTCAACTTTGCAACAACAAATACTGTAATAAGACTATGTATTGTGATAAACTTCAAAATATTTCTACAGTTTAAAACCAAACAGATTTTAATTCGACTATAGAACGAAATACATGATGGTTCATTCAAATTGATTTATTGAAGACTTAAAAGGAGTTTGACCCATCTTCAATGATACACCTTGTTTAGTAAGAGATTTTGCTTAATTTTACAATCGATTTACATAACACGTTATAAGTCCAAAACTTTGGTAAATAATATAAATGTTAACTACTTATTACAAAGAAATGATTATATTAAGTCATTCCAGCCTTGACGATGAACCTGAAACAAAAATTACATCCATTAGAAAATAAATAAGCCGTGCTGGCCTAGTCTAGACCTAGACTTCCTATCTGAAATTGTATATCTGTGGTATCATATTTTTTAATAATAGGTTAAGCATAACTATTAAAAAACGTATATTATGTTGTCATAAGAACTTAGGTTGATACTTTTTAGACTTTATTTAATTCTCTGACTAGTACTTTTTTCTATAAATGAGTCTCATTCATTTACGTTCCATTGGGACCACACTAAAGCTGAATGAAGGATCATCAAAAAAATAACCAAGCAGAGTTTGTTGCCTGATTCTTCTATTCTTGGTCGTGCGCGAGGAATCGTCGTAAATTCACATTCAAATTTTAAATTCACGTAGTTTTTAAGTTGACGTTTCTATATAATCCTTGTGATTTCAATGAATAAAAACCTATTGACTTTGACTTTGACTTTATCCGTACGTCGTAGGTTCAGTTGAGCACTAATGAATCTTTAATGTTTGCTTACCACGTGTTCAAAAAGGTGTAGCAAAAATTCATAGGTATGTGAAATCAAATAGTATTCGAATAATTATCACTTAAAATGCTAAATACTTCGCCAATATAATGCTGGACTTTTTTCAAGCAACATCATCTAGCCCCAAAGTAAGCAGAGCTTGTGTTATGGGAACTACATGATTGATATACTACTTATATACTTTTTTTGTAAATACATACATATTATACATAGACACCCAGACCCGAGACAAATGAATGCAGATCATACAAACATTTGTCCCGCAGCGGGAATCAACCCGCAACCTTCTGCGTCTCAGGCAGACCTTCGCCCACTGCGCTAAAGAGGTTGTCAAAAGCAGCTATTGGAAAAAACTTCTCCAATAGCTGCTGTTTAGCTTAAAAACCAGTTGCTGATTGGTTTTCGTAACTTTTGACGAGAATCACTTCGCCAAAAGTTTAAAGAAATAAATATAATGATATTCCCTTGCCAATACATCTATGAAAATCTGATGTATGTTAACAAAAATATTAATTTGTTTACGAAAAATAGCGATAATCACAATGTAACTAGAAATAAAGATAAACTCACTGTTGCCACTTGTGGACTCCATAAAGTTAGTAAATCATTTTAATTGCAAGGTGTATACTTTTATGACAAACTCCTAAAGAGCATACAAAAGTTGATAATGAACAAATTTAAAAACGTTGCTATAAAGAGGCATAGTATATCTCTGATTATTTAGATGATAAAAACTCTTGGGATTGAAAATGCTCCAATTCGATGAACAATTTAGATATCTTCTTATTGTTTTGTAGAAGGGTAATTAAAAAGGAAAACCAGGCTTGATTCTGGTCTTTTTTTTCTGGCTTGGTCGCAGAAGAACTGGAGAGGTAAAATTGACGATTCTAAGTAAACTTTGTAATTTTAATGGATAAATGAATTTAGACTTTGACTTAGTTTAGTATCGTGAACGATAGCCGCATCTTAGTCACGTCCAATGTAGCCTCCCAGTGGTGACTCTCACCGCGTCACTTCCTGCCAGTGCTTAGATCCTGTAGCTCGCTGCTGTCATCGCTGGAACAGCCGTTGGCGGAGCTGGCGCCCGCCATCGCCATGTTCGCCATGGACAGTGGGATGGTGATGAACTGTGGCTGGGTTGATGATGACGCTGGAACAAGAATTGCTTTTGTTCATATTGTAAAAACGGGAATTTTCATGTATATCCGCACTATCGGTGAAGGCACCGACTAAGTTTCGACTCATTCCGAGAGTCTTCATCAGGGTGAGTGTTCGCAACGTTCTCCCTCCGCGTCGCGTCGAGCGTCGAGGTAGTGCTCGAAACTTAGTCGTTGCCTTCACTGATAATGCAGTACGTGAAAATTCCCGTTTTTACAATATGAATAGTCAAGTTCACGATAGTTTTTGGAATAAAATTGCTTTTGTGTTATATTTGACGATCTCTGTGGCGCAGTGGGTAAAGGCTCATCTGAGAGGCAGAAGGTTTGATTCCCGCCGTGTTACAAATGTTTGTATCCATATTTGTCTCAGGTCTGGGTGCTTTCTATGTATGTACAAAAAAAGTATACATGTAGTATATCACTCATGTAGTTCCCAAAATACAAGCTCTGCTTAGTTTGGGGCTAGAGATGATGCTGTGTGAAAAATGTCCAAAATTATTTATTAATTTTTTTATGATTCATATTATTATTTTTGCAATATAGAGATAAAATAAACACCCAACGTCACATACATAGTCCTGACCCCCACCCTAACATTGCCTGTATCGTGGGTATCAGAAACTATGAGTACCATGGCACAACAATATTATACCCAGCCCCGGAACAAATATCTACAGAAAGTGTAAACATTTTTCCCGTTGCGGGGAACGAAAAATCATCGTTACTTTGGCAAAATAAGTGTTATTTTCGATTTTCCAAAAATCAACCCGTAGAAGTGTACACATATTGAAAAACTCTCCAAACATCCAAAGTCGCAGGCGTTCCAAGTTTTATAATTTAATAGATTTCATTATTAAGTCTGAGGAATACTTGGCAAAAGTTTCCGACAGAATTTAGCAGCGCATCTACAATTCTGAGAAGCTCGGAAAACAAGCTCATAAAACAAAAATCATATCTTTTATTCAAACATGTCGTCGCGACTAATATAATTATGGAACTGGACACCTGAGCTAAAACCCAAGATTTATTTCGTAAATGAAGTTTACGCTTGCGACTTCCTCCCCGCATTAAAGACACAGTCTAAAAATACTTCTCAGCTGGTTCATTTCATACAAAACTACTGATAAAAAAGATTTATTTTAAACTTGTATGAATGACTCCGTAGAAAGAAACAGCACAGTTTTATTTCCAGTTTACAAAGAAAAACTAAGCCTATAACTTAAAGCACATTTTAAACCCTACCTTAATGTTATTCATAAGAGAATGAGTATTCTTTTTCACTGGGTCAATGATAAATTTAATTTACTAATTGACTTTTGCATTGCTTGAGGCGTTGCTAATAAATAATAAAATAATTATTAGAAATATAAGATATATAAGATAATTATATTATTTCTGTATTATCACGAAAAAACGAACGCTATTATTTTTGAAATTAGGGAACTTATTCTGATTTTAGTACACTCTGACTTCATCTTGATTATCGCGACTAGATCAAGCGCTTATTTGGCAGATTTTTGTAGAAAACTTCGTGATAAAGTGGACTAAAAATCTGCGTATGGTTGTATTATTTCTATGAATATTTTTTTTTTGTCAAGTTTGACGATGGCTGTTTTTTTTGCGGTGAGTGAACCAACTGTCTACGATCTGTGAAAAACACATAACTAAAACTCATCTGCACGTCCGTTCATTTCGCACGTCTGCATTCCAAAAGTTGCCGTCAGTTTTGCATGAATTTGGAATAATACGCGCTGAACCTGAATTTCATAACTTTCAGGGAACTTTTATCATGAAACCCCAGAACTGTAGGTGACATTTTGTGGTTTACCCTCGTTAAATACACACGTAAATTGGCGGTGTCTTTTTTCTTTATGAAAAACTGTAAAAACTGTCATTTTAATGACTACTTAGAAGACGCGGGCCTTAAGTTTGTGTGGATGATTTGATCCTAGTTTGACTGGGCCAGATACTCGCATAGATTGGACATTGGCATAATTGTGACAAATAGTCACACGAATATGTTTCACCCTAGTATTCATTAAAATGGGATGATTCTCAGTAGTCGGTTCAGGAGTGAATTGACACTATCTTCAATCAAATGCCTTCAAATACCAGCATTATAGTATATACGCAAGGAGACAGAAGGCAATAAAAAAACGCAAAATTTCACTGGTTTGCTCAGGCGCAGCCGGCTTGGATAGGTACAGTCAAGAAAAAAGTGTTAAAAAAAATCTGCCATGCCAACGTAAAAATAACGTATGCTGCCAGATCGTTACCTAGGCAGCATACGTTATTTTTACGTTCTTTTTTGTCCTCTTTAACCCCCATATATGAGCCCGTGCTGGTAATCAATTGATAAGATTAACAACTGCGAACTCCCGAACTATAAGAGCCCTCAAAAATAGCCTCTAAACCGCCATCGTAAATGAGTTTCATAACTAATACTTACCCCCATCTTGCCCCTGGTTGGCCAGCCCCAGGATGAAACTATGAGGATAGCTCATCGCCAGGTTACCTAGCCCCATGTTATTCCCGATGCCGTCCAGCCCCAAAACTCCAGGGTACAGCATGGCTCCTCCCGGGATCTTGGGTAGGATCTTGGCGAGTCCTGGCTGGCTGGACTTGCTGCTGTCGGCTTCTTGCGTGCTGGAAGTGGATGCGTGCTGATCCTGGACGGATTCCCTGAGGGTCGGACAGAGAGGAAAATGAGGTACATGGTTCCATTGGTGGGTTAATGGGTTAGAGGTAATTTCTACGGTTACCTACGATTAAAGCGTAATGGTAACTTCCAAAATGGGTTTGAATTCAAAAAGAAATATCTGACCGATGACAAAAAAAAAAACTAAATGTAAAAACTAATTTAAAATATAAACTAAATTAAATTTTGCTTAAATTGATTAGATAATCGTAAATTCCTTCTCGTAATTCAGCGACCCCTAGTGACATATAGCGAGAAAGTCATCTAAGAAACTTCCTTGAAATCAAGCAAAACTGCATTACAATAAGTTAAGTTGCTTAAGTTAAACTGCTACAATAACTTACCAACAGGTGGCTTATGCTTAAATCATAAATCTTTATTTCACCAGAAAATTTACAATTTCCAAATTTCCAAATATTTACTTATGTACCTACCTAGGCTAAAATTAAGCTAACTAGGCAATGGTGGTTTTTTGTATTAGTGGGTATAGAACTTATGGATAAATGGTAAGGACTTATAGGTGCCTATATACATAAATTTGTCCAAGATGTTATTTAAATCATGCATGCCATTTGAGTAATATAAAAGTGTTTGTTTTTTATTTGTCTTTCCTCAACAGGATGTCTTACCTCTTGATGGATTCGTTAGCTTCATGGTTCGCCCACTCCTGCTTATGAATCTGCATCAGCTTCTCGCTGGGAGACTCTGGTTCACTGCCGCTCTCGTCTCCGCTGTCCCCTGACGATGCTGGCTCATCCTGCAACAAAACACATTTTATTTTAAAACCCAACGGACATTCATAAGGATTCGTTGCATCGTGCGTATCAGGAACTAAAAGTATCATGGTACTACAAGACCCAGACCAGACAATATTATGCAGAGCATGGTGTAAAGTCAAAGTCAAAGTACAGCCCACCTGTTGTTAAGCGGTTATCGTTGTCTATAAGCAATGTCACATACATCACACGCGCATTACCTCCTCATGCTGTAGTCACTTGGGAAAACCCTAGGAGATCATTTCATGGCATAGCATTCCCGGGAAGAAGAAACGCCAGTTGAAAATAATGAAATTACGGCTAATTACCGCCTGCTCTTCGTATATTCTGCTGACGTTTCAAAGCGATTTAGGGAAAACTTGTGAACTTGTTTAGTTAAAAATGCGATTTGTAGAATTGACAAAGTTAAACTTAATTATAATTCTATTGAGTATGGCTTCTGATGTCGGGAGCAAAGATAAAGGCAGATAAAAAGAATTGGGGGAAACCTTTGTTCAGCAGTGGGACACGATAGGTTAACAAAAAATTTAGTACGACGATGCCGCCGCAGTTGGTTGACAGTTTTAGGATCATCACCTCACTCAAAGTTCTTAACTTTTTTTAAACTTTCATGACAACGTTCACTTTTAAAACTTTACCTGTCTAGTATACACTTCTAAATTATAAAGTGAAAACATAACGTGTTTCGCTGAAAATGTCTTTATCACGCAAAGGCTCAGGTGTCGCGGAGAATAGGCTTTTTAGGAGAAAAATTTCGTACTGCCACTTAATACTGGGCGCAGCTGAGCGAAACTTATTTCATTATTACTTCATAGCTTGCAGTGAAAACGTTCGAGCAACTAGTAAATTAACAATTCATATCACAGAAAATTCTTAGATTATTTATAAGATAGATAGATAGAAAATTCTTTATTGCACAACTACAAAATCCTCGACTACCTCTGTGGGCGAAGGTCCGCCTGAGACGCAGAAGGTTGCGGGTTCGATTCTTGTCACAGGACAAATGTTTGTAGATCTGCAAATATTTGTCTCGGGTCTGGGTATTTTCCTATGTATAATATGTATGTATTTACAAAAAAAAAGTATTTAAGTAGTATATTAGTCATGTAGTTCCCATAACACAAGCTCTGCTTAGTTTGGGGTTAGATGATGTTGTGTGAAAAATGTCCAGAAAAAAAAAGTAAAAGGTACATACGAACTTAATGCTAGATACCATTCTATTAAGCTCAGGATAGTTTCTTTATAGTGATATTTTTTCTAGATTGTTCTCAAATAAAGACGGTCAGAAAAGACTTTAAATTGGGCATTTTGCGAATTAAACATTCTGCGCCCAAACATCAAGGGTAGGTTGCAATAAAATTTAATAGACTTGAAAAAAAGAATTCGGGCGCCTTTTTAGTGTCATTATGTCTGCGGTTCATATCCTGCATTATTTTCAACACACTATTTTTTTTTATAAAAACGGCACACGTCACAAATAAGGGCTCTTCAGAGCCCTCACTGGAGCGAGGAACTGTAATGGTAAATATCTTCGAAGTACTATGATTTATGACGATTCAAAATAACGAGTCGTTTTTCCTTCTTTTCCTAAAATATTTGCATTGTCTGCATACATATCGTTCTGAAAATATAACCGGCAGATCTTTGATTTACGATCGTAGGCCATCGTAGTTGCTGATATTTGTGGCAAGCTCTCAAACAAACATGTCGGAGTTACGGAGAAAAACAAGTCGTTCCACCGTTATCGAACGGCCCCTGCAAACAAGTGGCCGTCGACAAAAAGAACCGCATTTTGTGATTGCGCGCTGTGTGTGAAAATTAGATAGCATCATTTTCAAACGCATTTTTATGTATACTCTGACTGAAGTTCGCATTAAGATTTTGAATACGATTGCGAATTTAATTACATTCAGAGATCAGTTACGACGGTTCGTCATCAAGACCTGCTATGGAGGTGATCCTCCCAGCAAAAAGATAATCCCAACTGGTAATGATGATATTCGGTGTAGCCTCAGTTTAATGTCCAATACAAATTTGTTTTCTGTTACCAACATGCTTATTAATTAATTAGATGACTTTATTTTTTTTGCTATTTCACAGTTACTATATATCCTTATCTCAAAGAAGCTGATGAGTTGCTATCATTTAGATTATTTATGATTATAGATTATATATGTATTCATGTATGTACGTTTGCGTATGTATATTTATTTTATTTAATAAGTCACTATGTATTTTAGTATTGTCTATACATAAACGTCCTTTATCGTTCACGTCAATTCCTGTCCATCCAAAGGTATAAAGGTAAGAGACCGCTTTAAGCGATAAGACCGCCCATTGTACTTCCGTGATTAGCTTGTAATTTGCTCTGTTTGAAATTGTAAGCAAAATATTATGTAGTATACAATAAAGAGTTATCTCTCTGACTATCTTTATTTATAATGTTTTAGTACAATTTCAAAATTAGAGTGCTTCCCCGTTCAACCCACAATTTTTCTACCCAATATTATTTTTACCCGTTCAATCCCAAACATATGCTCCGTTCTACCCAATCCAAAAATCTAAGTCACAGTGTATTCTAAACAGTACAGACACCGTAATATTTATAAAAAATTGAACTTGATTAAATGATTACTCACAGTTACAAACAATTAGATTTTTTATTTAATATCATCGTCATGGTCAAGCCCTGATTTAATAGGCTTTCTCACAGACTATTCAAATCAGGAGTGGAATGAAGGGCCAAGTTTACATTTTTCTAGCTCACAGTTAAAATCGTTAACGGCCACTTGTCTACAGAAGCTCTTATCGCTTCAGCATCACCGAACAATTTACAACCTATCATAAACGTTGTTCTATTAACCTAGGTACCTGCTGTTTGTGAATTCAGGAAAACTATTTGAACGAATACATTAAAAAGTTGCACAAAAATCCTTGCTTAAGTTTTAACAATCTTACTAACATAAATATGAATGCTTGGAGTTTTTGATAGATGTTTGGAATTTTACCAATCTACGTACCATTTTCATTTGAATGAAATTTGGAACAGATATAGTTCACTAGAATAACACATTAAGCTAATTTTTATCCGGGTAAAACGCGGGCAAATTTTATTTATAAGTGAATTTACGATAAAGAAAGAAAGAAAAAAGAAAAAGAAAGAAAATATTTATTTAACACGACATAAATATATATATACAACAAATTATACAACGATAAAACCTTGAAATATCAGGAAGCAAACTCGGCGTGGTTTTTTATGATCTTTCATTCGTGCGGTGCCGACATATAAAGTCCGATTACACCACTTGGTTTCAGATCCCTAAAAGGAATAACTCTCATTGTTTTAGTAATATCCAACATTCCAAACCCATTATAATATTTCCTCATCGTAGCCAAGCTGTCTACACCAATTGCAATCGACGACACTACACCAAAACGCAATAACAACGGACCGATAAAATCTGGCTAAAACCAGATAAACGCCATAAAGCGGAGATAAAGGCCATATTAGTAGGCCTAATTTACGGCTGGGCTATAATGAGGCAATACTGCATTGTGACGTCACTCGACAAACGAACTGTGCGTCCGAAAACGGTGCTCTAGACTAGACAGTAAGCTAGTGACTATGGACGCTTGAGTACGGTTGGCAGAAAAGACAAAGAGATGAACTAGTTTTTTTTTTTACAAAATGTGTAAACCGACGAGTTTTTTCATCATCGATTGCAGATCATCGACCTAGTGATTTGTTTTGATCGACAGATTTTAGCAATAAAATCTATCTGAGAACTACGCTTGAAATCATACAAATCGATTGCAAAATACCGCATAACAATCCGATATACTGTTTCATAGATAATGGTAACATAGAACAAACACAGAAACAAACAGTGTCTTATGGCAAACGCATATACGGGCTTCTGACGTTGCAAGTCAAAGTAACTAAGATCTTATGATCTAATTAATTTACCTTTTTTTATCTCAAAACTATTACTTTTAAATATATAAATGTTTGTTGTAACTAAGATTTTTTTCTGTGATTACCTGAATAATCGCATAATTAGTTACCGTAACCTATTGACACTAGCAATTAATTAAATTCTGTAAAATTTAAGTTTTATGGCCGCTCGATAGGCTTTTAAACTTAACAACTGCTATAGCCAAAATAGACATTTGTCGTCCCTACGAAAGCATGGAAGCGCTTAGTTCTAATTACCACTATCGGTCACCCATTCAAATAGTGACTTAGCAAAACGTTGCTTTACAAGCTAATCTAAAGATTGACTTAACATGATTATCAAATTCCGAACCAATCTGCACAACATCTGAAATCTTATCTCAGTCACAAAGTACCTACATTATAAAATTAAACGAAATGAAAAACATTTATTTGGCACGACAAACAAATTATATTTAGGAATAGGATAACAGCATTACACATACCAGCCATTAACTAGTTATATTTCGTCTCTGTCACGTGCCAGATTAACGGCCGAGGTTTTTAAATTCACATTAACTCGAGTGAGAAAAAGATAAAACCGACAATCCCAGAAAACATTACAAAAAATAAAAAGCAGTCACATTAACCCTATCAGATCCGCGGGATTTATTTGCGCACGGTACCGTATCAGATTTAAGAAGAAAGCCGAATGCGTTAAACGGTAGTTAGTTAACCGCAATTATTATTATTTAGTGCGTCGGCGAATAAAGGTGACGCCCACGCGGTTTCATAGAACGCACGGCAGGGTTGTGTGGATATGCCCTATTAATATTACTTTTTAATAAGCTAGAGGTATACTTGCAAAAACGCGGGCAGCGCCAATGTAATGTTTGACTGTGTCTCTGACTATCGGCTACGTATAATTGAAATTATCTTGGTTCGGTATCGTTTTAGGATAGTATTAGGTACGACTTATACTACGTACTTTACTATACTCCTGCTTACGGACGGTCCGGAGCAACGTCCATGATCGATCACCTTTGACGATCATGAAAAGGAACGTTCCCGTCCCGTATCTTTTTATACTAAAACTAGCTGCGCCCCGCGGTTTCACCCGCATAAGTTTCGATTCCGTGGGAATAACGGCGATCTAATTAAATTTTAGAACACAAAAGCTGCTATTGTGACTTAACTATGATAGTAAGATATATTCCCTCCCGGACTTTTTGTAGGTAATAATTAGTACTTTAATCATGTAGTACATCATTTTTATGTATCATCAATAGTTTTCTCAGCGCACGCCAAATAATAAATTTGATAGGCAAAATTTTGCTACTTTCGGTTACATTATTGCAAATTTCTTAAGGATCTCTATTTTTTTTTAAATAATTTATAACCTATGTTATTTCCTGATAATTGAGCTTTCATTTGGTGAAAAAAATTGATAAAATCGGTCCAGTAGTTTCGGAGCCTATTCGATACAAACAAACAAACAAAAAAATCTTTCCTCTATATAATATTAGTATAGATAAGCTTGGCAGCTTTGAATTATTTCCACACTATAAGGTATATCCACACTAACCTGCCGAGCACTAAGCGGACGATACCATCAGTGGTTGCAACTCGAATCATCCTGTAGGTATTTATTAACAATTGTACTGTTTGATGCCCGATACCAACTAATTACTGATGTGATTTATTGTTCGTCGGTCTGTTTGTATCGGATGACACGGCCATTGTGTACGTAACCTTTCCGTGGGACTAAGTCTTATTTTTGTAACGGTGAATGCGCTTAATTTATCTATGTTTAATCTGATACTTTGTTTTTGCTGTCAAAATAATTCGTAAGATAAAAGTGCTCGACAATATTCGAACTTACAATGGTCAGTAGCCACCACTAAGCCAACATGGCCACAGTATTTACAAGTAGCAATAAAAATTTTAACGCAAGTTTATTGTGTTAATGTTACAGCATGCGCTGACAAGAAAGTAAGAAATACCGCACGTTTTTCGGATAGACTCCCTGAGAACTGATTACTTTAAAAAAACAATGAACATTTTACGCTAGAATCAAATATTCTGCCACATAAGATTTTCTTTGAAATTAGTTTTTATTAAAAAGTTAATTAAGTAGAATATTATAAAATCAACAGTTTATAGATAAAAGTATTGTTTATTTTATTTATATTAACGTTATTTGAGAGGGATTCATCCGAAGATTATCTTGTTGAAGACAAATTTACATGTTCTGCAGATATTTATTCCGGGTCTGGGTATTATGGTACCAAGGTACTCGCAGTTCCTGATACCCACGACACAGTGAATCCTAGTGTGGGGTCAGGACTATGTAATAAACAAATAAAGGCTTATAACAACTGTTCACATATCAAATCCATTTGATTGATATGTGAACGCGCGACGCGTTTTATGATTATACTAGCTTTTGCCCAGGGCTTCGCCCGCGTGGTACCCGGATAAAAAGTAGCCTATGTGTTATTCTGTTTTATCAGCTATATTACTGTAAAGTTTCATCAAAATCTGTTCAGTAGTTATTGCGTGAAAGAGTAACAAACATCCATCGTTAAACTTTCACGTTTATAATATTAGTAGGATTTAAGGCTATGCAATATTAAATTCAGTTCGATTTGTTTTCAGGTTTCTCCTGCTAGACATCCCTCGGGAGCTCGGTACACTGCGTGTACAGTCGCCGGCCAGCATTAGCGCGATTGACAGGTACACGGGCCTTGTTACCGCCGTACCGAGATGCGTATCTCACTCCTTTGGGCTACTGTTTTCGTATCTTTGACGAAGATTTAGAGTTAGCTAGAAGTGATAACGACAGTGGATACAATAATTATACTAGAACTTAAAGCTTAGGAATAAAGGTTAATATGGATTTTCTTAAATAATTTCAGATTTCGCATTTTCGTTGCAAATTTTGTAATTTTGCTAATTTTGTCTCATGAGGCAACCAGATTCAACAAATACGACGCTTCATAAATTTTGGACATTATCCTTTGTGCAATACATAAATATGTATAATTTACTTAGTAAAATAATACTGACTTAAATAAATATGTATGTCAGTATTATTTTGCTAAGTAAATTATAAATGATAATTTCATTAGTAAAAGTAAGATTTAGAACGTGCACATTTGAATTTTCCTATTTTCTATGATGTTTTTACGTGTTTTTTTGTTAACCAAAGTCCCAAGCACTAGCATTGCACAAGTATTCACTAACATGGAGTTTTTGAAAAACCTTTTAGTGGACCCCTACACATCAAAATAAACATAACCTCAAGTTTCAGGTCTCTAGAACTTGCGATTTAGACTGTGCGTTGATTGTCAAAGTCCGAGACACATCAGCCAGAGAGACGGACACAGAACGATTTCACATACTTAGACTTTATAGTGTGTGACTAATGACACGGTCAAAGTGACGCGGTGGCGGTGGCAATCAAAGGAATATATTGTCAAAGTTTGTGTGAATGTATGACTTTAAATTTATTTGAAATTTTGTCTTCCTGATTTGTCTTCTAGTATAACGTCTCTAGATCCTTGTCCACGGCTCCTGGGTGTAAATGGGTGCATAATAAGGGACCATTCAAAATCAACCAGATACATTCCGTGCGGTGTATAATAGGAATTCTTCACTATACACATGTTGTTCGTCTGTATGTGTGTCCGGACATTTGTATGGGAGGCTTGAATAATGATTTACAATGCTGCTTTAAATAACGTTTTTTGGTGGTTCTCGTTTTTTCGGATTTCTGCTTTATTCCCTTTTTCGTGGTCCATGCCGATCTGTGGGCTGATAACGGCTGTACCCTTTATTTACGAGTACTATGCACGTATTATATAAAATATCGATGTATAGCAACTGCTATGATGTTTTTAAATAAGTTGTGTTTACTGAGAACAACCACACATATCAACTCCAGAAGTTGTAAGTACTTATGGTCGTGGTCGTCGAAATAAAATACTATGTTTTGTTTCAGTTGAAATGGTATTACGAACGTTATGTTATACAAATGGAACATACTTACATAAACCAATGATTTAATAGAAGCGCAATCCTTTATGTAGATATAGTTAACGTAACTTTTGAAACTATCATGGTTTTGAACATATTTTTTACTAAAAAACGGGATATTTACCATGATCTGTGAGTTTAATGTTTCCCGATACTTCGACACAGTTGCATGTACCATGATCACGGGCGGAACTTAAATAAACGAAAACGAAACTTAACGAAATATCAGGAAACATTCAAACTCACAAATCATGGTAAATATCCCGTTTAATAGTAAAAATTATATAGTTAACGTGTTTACGCGTCAGTTGTCAAAATACAACGGAAATGATGGAGTGGACATAACTGATTTCTTTTGAGTCGCACTCGTGACTGACTGAATTTCGGTTCTATGTAGTAAGTACTAGTTACGGGTTAAGGTACAGTCCGTCTATATGGCTACCAGAACCGGCGACCGCGTGAGAACTTACTAAGTCGACTTTACTACAAGCGACTTTAGTCTCATTATCTTAATTACTTTACTTACCTAACTACATTGGTCAAATAGATTATTCGTTCGCGTTCTCGAAAACCCCATTTTAATTGACATCAACAAAAGTCCAACACCCGTATAATCATTTAAATCGATTCTGTATCATCAACATGCACTGATCGACCAATTCACTATGGTCCTTTGTTTGTCTCTTTATTTACCTATCCTATCAATTTCCATTGTAAATGTGCTCTTTTAAAGTGTGTTTTTATACTAATAATGGCATAATAAAAAAAATGCTAGACAATTCACACTGTATCATCTAGCCCCAAACTAAGCAGAGCTTGTGTTGAGCATGACTGTTAGACTACTTATATTTTTTTTTATATATACATATTATACATAAGACACCCAGACCCGAGACAAATATTTGCAGATCATGCAGATATTTGTCCCGCGGCGGGAATCGAACCCGCAACCAAGGTTGTCATACTTTGCCACGAACTGATATCTCGCGACGTATCGTTTTTACCCCATAGTAGTACTATATCCTACTACTATTATAAACGCGAAAGTTTGTGAGGATGTTTGTTACTCTTTCACGCAAAAACTACTGAACGGATTTTGATGAAACTTTACAGTAATATAGCTTATACATCAGAATAACAAAAAGGCTACAAAAGCTAGTCATTAATAGTACTACTATGTAGTATAAAAAAAGCATTTATGATGCTAGACATCTCGCCAATAAACATCAAAAGAACTTCCGATCATTATTCCATCGTAAAAAAAAAAAAACTGTAAACGGCATTCAGCGTGATCTTGTCTTGGCAAGTTGCCACGTAAGCCACCACTACTAAGTGTGGTAAGAACGGACCGATGACATCTTATAGATAAGAGTAATCAGTGGTTAGTGGTTGCTTTAGACCACTGTTTCTCAAAGTGGGCGATAACGCCCCCTTTCGGGCGCTGGAGGCCTTCAGGGGGCGGTAGAAGGCTCTAGAAGATATTGGGGATGCTAAGAATTAGAATTATTTTTTACAAAAAACTCTTATTTATATCAAGTCAACTTAATACCATACCTACTTACATAATATGTTCACTGTAAGTCCTAGCTAACGCTCAAATTGTACCTACAATATTGAATTATTCCTTTTGGGCACTCCTTGTCTTTTGTAAATGTTACCATTAATTAATAAGTAAGGTATATTTTTTATGTCCACTGCTGGACATAGGCCTCCCCTAATGAGCGCCATAGCGCCCTGTCTTCAGCTTGCCGCATGCAGCATCTGCCTGCAGTCTTTCGCAGATCGTCATCCCACCTGGTCGGAGGGCGTCCTACACTACGTTTGCCAGCATGCCTACGTTTGCCTACACTATGTCCAGCAGTGGACTAATATAGGCTGATGATGATGATTTTTTTATGTGACTGTTTGTGCCAAAATACAAATAAATAAAAAAAAATAGTAAGCGTACAGTATGACACCAAAATGCTTTAATCTTAGATTAAAACTTAAACATAATCTTCATGAATTAAATATTGATGACGGGCTGCCATAAAAAAAGTGATCTAGAGGAGGTGCATAATAAGATAACCAGATAATAAGATAAAACTTTGGGGGGCGGTAGGATTTTTTTATTCTCAAAGTGGGCGGTGGGAAAAAATAAGTTTGAGAACCTGTGCTTTAAACCGTAAAATAAGCGGTAATTCTCGCATTGCTGTGTTCCGTTCTGAAGGGTTTGTGTGCCGGTGAAATTACAGGCTCATGAGACTTCATAAGTTATGTTTCAGGGTCGGCAACCCGCAAGGTTCTTTAGTGTAGCAAGCGTGCATAGGTTACGATAACCGCTAACAACAGTTGGGTCATATGCTTGTCTGCCACTTTAGGTATAAAAAACACTGGTTGAAGAAGGCTTACACAAGGTGTTAGTGATACCTAGATTGATAGAAAATACTTTATTGCATATAAAATATTTCACTTTCAACAGTACAGACTTTAACATTGTTGTACAATTGGTGGTCTTATCGTTAATTGGCGATCTCTACCAGTCAACCTACTAGCTAACTTATGAAGAGAAGGG
Organism: Perizoma flavofasciatum; assembly: GCA_958496245.1. Taxonomy (NCBI): domain Eukaryota; kingdom Metazoa; phylum Arthropoda; class Insecta; order Lepidoptera; family Geometridae; genus Perizoma; species Perizoma flavofasciatum. Next base: position 12,119,022 of record OY292429.1, on the reverse strand, counting down.
TTGTTTTTTTCCAGCCTGCAAAAAGCTATGCGTATTTTTTTAGGAAATATATAAAAACTAGCTTCTAAAGTGTGTTTTTTTTAAACTAGCAGGTGCATGATAAAAATGACAATGCTGGACAATCCACACTGCATGATGATGGGGCTAGATGTAGCCCCAAAAATAATATCTGTGCCCAAACTAAGCAGAGTTTGTGTTGAGCATGACTGAGCAGACTATTTATATACTTTTCTTTTATAAATACATACATATTATACATAAGATACCCGGATTCGAGACAAATATTTGCAGATCATACAAATATTTGTCCCGCGGCGGGAAACGAACCTGCAACCGTCTGTGTCTCAGGTGCGCTTTCGCCACAGCGCCACAGAGGTTGTCATACTTTGCCACGAACTGATATCTCGCGATGTGTCGTTTTTACCCCATAGTAGTTTCTGAGGATGGATGTTTGTTACTCTTTCACGGCTTCGCCCGCGTGGTACCCGGATACAAAGTAGCCTATGTGTTATTTTGATATATAAGCTATATTACAGTAAAGTTTCATTAAAATCCGTTCAGAATTTTTTGCGTAAATGAGTAACAAACATCCATCTCACAAAATTTCGCGTTAATAGAAGTAGGATAGGATTTAGGTCGTTACGTATAAAGATTCGTCAAACACTGCTTTGTCTCTTTCAGTTCTGTTTCTGTTGTTGTATTTTTAAATTTAACAGTAAAACACATTAGACTGTTTAGCTAAGCAACATTTAAAACATCATTTTAAGTAATTCTCTGATTCTTGACTAATGTCATTAATCTATTTCAAATTACCAGTTTAAGTAGAAGTGTCACTTTATAACTATGGAAAAGGATAACAGAAATGACAATTAGGATAGTGTCTCGTGGTTCAAATGGTCGGGATATACAACACTAATGTGCAAAGTTAATTACACCTAAATCCTAAGAAGGGCTAGAGTTTTGGATTATGTGCACGAGTTTATACATTACCTTTTTAGAGCCTACTTCAAGGCAAATACATCCCTAAACATAATATTTTTATAAGCATAATCCTACTAATATAATAAATGCGAAAGTCTGTGTGTGTGTGTGTGTGTGAATGTTTGTTACCACGTATCTCTGTAACTACTAAACCCGTTTTGATGAAATTTGGAATGTAGATAGTTTAGGTTCTGGAATAACACATAGGCATATCTAATTTTCGAAAATCGACCCCTAGCGGGATTAAACAGGAAGGCAAAGTTTCTATGAAAAAAAAAATGTTTGATTCGCTCAAAACTCTGTACAAATAAACTTTAAAGTTACAAACAAGTTATGAAACACATATTTTTTATTTTTTCAAACTACCCTTTGGAGGTGTGCAATTGAGTTGTCAACTTTGCATAAATCGTAATCCGTAATCGATTCATTCAAAAGTTGGTGGACATAGTTTGAAGCCTGAAGACGATCATATGCTACTTTTATTAACATACCACGCGGGCGAAGCCGCGGGCAACAACTAGTTAATAATAAATGCTTTCATTTATTGACGTCAACCATAAGGAAATGAGAAACTTTTATAATGATATGTGTGATAATAAGGACGTGCCTACACACCTATTAATGAGAGGGAAAACATTTTGAAGCATTTTGTATTATTTGTGATGAGTTTCAGGTTAGTTGTTTAGAATGTTCCTTCTTTAGATAGATAGATAGATAGAACATTCTTTATTACACAAAATAGTAGTATATAGGCGAACTTAATGCTAAAACGCATTCTCTTCCAGATAACCTTTGTGTATTGTGGAAAAAGATGTGTTGGTAGTGCACAGAATGGTTAAAGCAAAAATGATAATATATGTAGTGATTATATAACGAAAATGTTTAAATACACCTAAATAAATTAAGAATTCAGAATTAAGAATTCTTCGAATATAAATTATAACTAACTTTATTTTTGATGTTGCTTGATTAGGTAAATTTTGACATGTTTTTCTATTATTATTAATTCTTTTTGATTTGTGCTGGGAATGAACATTAATTTTAATTCAATATTATATTCATACGCCTTTTGGTAGTACCTACTATAATAATTTTAAGATCTATATGTAACCTGAAATATTATTAATAAATGATGATGATGATGATGATTATTGATAATAATTGATCTTTCTACAAATAATGTTAGGAAAAGGTTTAAATACTTATTTGTTTGAACACAACTTGATATTCAGATATTTGGAAACTCTGGTCGATCATTTTTCTAATAGCCTTTAGTAATTATACATTTTATACCGGTCTTTATGACGTTCACCTTTTTCATTATATTTAACATGGCTTTTTCTGAATCTGTAGATGAAAATTAAATGAAATACTGCCTTTGTTTGTGGACGATAGCTCCGATGGGACATTTCAAGTTTTACTTGTCTATACTAATATTATAAAGAGGAAAGATCTTTTTGTTTGTTTGTTTGTACCGAATAGGCTCCGAAACTACTGGACCGAATTTAAAAATTTCTTCACGAATAGAAAGCTTAATTATCAGGAAGTAACATAGGCTATAATTTTTTTCTCTTAAAATAGAGATGCTTAAGAAAATTGCAAAAATTTAACCCAACGTGGCAAAATTTTGCCTATAAAATTCATTATGTGGCGTGCGCTGAGAAAACTATTGATGAAAATAAAAATGATGTACTACATGATTAAAGTACTCACTACTACCTCCAAAAAAGGTCTGGAGGGAATATATCTTACTATCATAGTTAAGTCACAATAGCAGCTTTCTTTGTGTTCTAAAATTTAATTAGATCGCCGTTGGAAACAAAAGTTGGTTCCATTCGTATCGTAGTAATAACTCTTATTCAAATAAATAGTTTGATCATCAATGTGAAGCAGTCAAATACTTTTTAATTCATTCGAATCAGACATTTAATTTCGAAGTCATCACGAGTATAAAATAAGTGAAACCACGTGGCGCAGCTAGTTTATTAAAAAAAAAGTTAACGCTATAAACACACAAACGCTATAAATCAGTAAACATAATTGAAGTTTTATACATTCGCAATCAGTAAACATAATTGAAGTTTTATACAGGTTTTATTCCAAAAACTATCGTGAACTTGACTATTCATATTGTAAAAACGGGAATTTTCACGTACTGCACTATCGGTGAAGGCACCGACTAAGTTTCGACTCATTCCGAGAGTCTTCATCAGGGTGAGTGGTTGCGACTTTCTCCTTCCGCCACAACCACTCACCCTGATGAAGACTCTCGGAATGAGTCGAACCTTAGTCGGTGCCTTCACCGATAGTGCAGTACGTGAAAATTCCCGTTTTTACAATATGAATAGTCAAGTTCACGATAGTTTTTGGAATAAAACCTGTATAAAACTTCAATTATGTTTACTGAAAGCGAATGTTTGAAAATTGCTAAGAATTTTAAATCAATCAGCTTTTAATATGAACCTGAGGATACGCCTCTGCAAAACCCCTCCCAGAAAAAACCATCCTATTTGTCAATGTTAATTATTTCGAAATGAAAACCACCACCACGGTGGGATATGTTGCAGTTCGTGCGTCGTCATTTTGGAGTAAACAACAAGTAAGTTGCAGCACGTGCCACGGTCGCTCTCGGCCCCCAGTCCACTCCGTCGCATCACCCGCCTGCGCTATTACTTCTTTTCTCGGCTCCTGTAGCCTATAACCTTCCTCATGAATTGAAAAAATAAAAAATCAAATGAACAAATATTTTTTTCAAATCCGACTGGTATTTTCACAGAATAGAGCATTCAAACAGACAAACCCTTCAGCTTTATATTAGTATAGATAGGTATTATTGTTTTTTTATGTTACTCGTTTCATATAGCTATCACATAACACAATAAAAGTAGTACTATTATGTATTCTTTGACGTTAAACATAAAACAAGTTTAGCTTCTATTATATACTAAAAAAAAGAGGCCATTTATTAACTTACACTTAAACAAACATACCTAGTCTAAGTACAATATAATAATAAGTAGGTAGTTAAAATAGTAGGTATAGTGAGGTATGTCTGTATGTAAGTAAAAAAGTACTTGATCTTAACAGTTTTTTTTACTTTTAAATTTTAAATCAAAACATGCACTGAGTAAATATCCTCACCTCGCAAAAGTAGTGGCTCCTCGGTTAATCGCATTAACATGTAATTGGCACCTCCGCTCGTTTGAAATTCAGGTGTCCCGTCAGCGCTATCGGGGAATCGAACCCGCTATACAATGGACACGCGTCAACACCCCACTCGACAGCTACATGGACCACGGAGTATGTTCCGACTGGAGCCAGGGCCTGTATTCTCGGATAAATGTCGTCTTCGAGATGATACCATCCGAGAATAAAGACTGTACAAGAATCGATTTTTTAAAAATTTATTTGAACACCTTGCCCTTTCACCGCACTGGTTCTTACATGTCACTACGCCTTTTCTTATTTTACTTACTATATTTCTTTTATAAATCCTACTATCCTGCTAATATTATAAAGGTGAAAGTTTGTGAACTCCTTCATGCAAAAACTACTAAACGGATTTTGATGAAACTTTACAGTTATATAGCTTATACATCAGAATAACACATGGGCTACTTTTTATCCGGGTACCACGCGGGCGAAGCCGTGGGCAGAAGCTAGTTAATATTATAAAGGCGAAAGTTTGTGAGGATGGATGTTTGTTACTCTTTCACGCAAAAACTACTGAACGGACTTTAATTAAACTTTACAGTAATATAGCTTATACATCAGAATAACACATAGGCTACTTGGGGCGGGCGAAGCCGTGGGCAGAAGCTGCTGAAGTTGAGGTACTTTAACTAGCCTCGGCCCAGGACTTCACCCGCGTTATACCCAGATAAAAAGTTGATTACGTGCTATTATAGGTCACACACTATACCTGTTTTAAATTTCATTCAAATCGATTCAGACGTTACGGAGATCTTTAGTAAAAAACATCGATCCGTATTTAGAGATTTGAACATTCGCTTTTGTACTTTATACTAACCTCTGCCCGCGGTACCTGTTTCAAAACTACCCTCTGGGGGTTTGCAATTGAGTTGTAAACTTTGTATGAAAAATTGTAATCCTTGGTTCGATTCATTCAAAAGTTAGTGGACATAGTTTGAAGCCTGGAGACGGTCATACACTACTTTTATCAACATACCACGCGGGCGAAGCCGCGGGCAGAAACTAGTTACTTCTATTTCTCTATTCTGTTGGACAAAAGAAAGGTAGAGCTCGTTGTGAAAGAGGTCGACAGGGGAATTCCTATCACCATAACTCTCCCACCTAGCAGCAATTCTCGCATTACTGTGTTCCGGCTTCAAGCGTATGGATGCCGGTGAAATTACAGGCATATGATACTTTCACCCGTTATATCTCAGGGTCAACAATGCGCGACTGAAGTGTCCATAAGTTACGGTAACCGCTTACAGTTGGGCCTGATCCCACTTTAGTCATATAAAAATGTGACCGGAAAATTGTTAGTCTTCTCTTAAGTCGATACAACCGTTGCCGCTGATGCTACTATGTAGTATATATGGCATAAACAATTTCAAAATACAACTGAAAATATTATAAACAAACAATACTAAGCCAAAACCGGTGGTTGTACATGGCCACCTTCTCGAAATTGTTTCCGAATATACTTACCTTGGGCAGATTCTGCAGTTGGGTAAAAACAATTTCGAAAAGGAGGCCAAGAGGAGGATCCAGCTAGGCTGGGCAGCTTTTGGAAAACTACGTGGAGTCTTCTCGTCATCCATACCGCAATACTTGTTCAAAGTCGCTCAGCGAGCTATGGAAAGAGCTATGCTCGGAGTCTCTCTGAAGGATAGGATTCGTAACGAATACATCCGTCAGAGAACCAAAGTTATCGACATAGCTCAACGAATTAGCAAGCTGAAGTGGCAGTGGGCCGGTCATATCTCGCGAAGAACCGATAACCGCTGGGGTAAACGTGTTCTTGAGTGGAGACCGCGACTCGGCAAACGTAGTGTAGGACGCCCTCCGGCCAGGTGGGATGACGATCTGCGAAAGACTGCAGGCAGATGCTGGATGCGACAAGCTGAAGACAGGGCGCTATGGCGCTCATTAGGGGAGGCCTATGTCCAGCAGTGGACTAATATAGGCTGATGATGATGACTAAGCAACAAATTACGGCAATACCATAGCAATAGCATTAGAACACAATATGATGTCGTAATTCCTAATGTTAATAACATTATACAAGACTCGGCCCGTTTGAGATTGAAACTCGAGCAAACGGGAGCTGGCTCATCTTGGCGACGTTGTGTAAGTAAAGAATTTAATATTCGAAGGACAAAAAACAAGTTATTTAATTTTATTTAAAAACGGGAGTAAAATTATTACCTTTTTTAACAGAGGATATCTATATCCTGTGGGATCTCGCTCTTCCGCGACAAAATGTAATCAATTTTTATGATTAAAATGTTATTATGATACTGTAGAAAGATTTGAGTACCAGGGTGTCTAGACAAATACCTCATGCTTAGTTTTCCTTTAGGGCTTACGCAAATGCGTCAAGAAAACTTGATATCTTACAAGCTAATGTAATTTTCTTACAATTCCGCGGGCGATAACGCTAACAGAAAGTGGTTATTGTCGACGAGGTTATATGGTTTTCAAGTTTAAAAACCTACTTCATTTTTGCGTTCCGAGCACTAAAACAAAATAATTGGCTGTTCCTACGTGAAAAAATAGGTTAGTGTCATAGCTAAAATACCATTTGTCATCCAAAATTCCTTGTGGAAAAATACGCAAATTGTTTTTTTGAGATTTTGATAAAAAAAGCTACTTACCCTTTTAGATAATATTTTCACGTGATCATAACAGAATCATCAACTTCATAAAAAAAAGAAATCGACGTACATATCCAAAACTATATTTATCTCGAAACTGAGAACCTGCTACTATTTTAAAATTGGTTATAAACAATAAAACCCTCAAGTGATAAATGGTAGCTATCCAAGAAAAACGCAACACAAGAATTTGCTCTCTATAACCACTCAACAGGAATGCAAATTAGAAAGAAATTATGTTTATAGTAAAAATGTGAAATAAAAATTTGATAATGCAATTCACTGTACATGTACATTACACAGCACAAACCAGAAAATTTACATAAAAAGCCTTGCCATCTGAAACGCTTGGAATATTCATGAAATGCCATTCAAATTAAAATGCTGCTGGGGAGAATGAAATATTATCTTTACCACTGCTTCTCGCCAATAACGGCTTCGTAAATCTTTGCCTACTGGAATCGCTGTTATTTTTTTTAAGGTCTATTTATTGCAACAAGCCTTTTGACACATTGATCTTCTAAAATAAAAAACACCCAACAGACACATACTCGTATATAATCTTGATCCCTCACTAGGATTCTCTGTGTCGTGCGTATCATAACTAAGAATACCGTGGTACCACGACACCTATGAATAAGGTTCTTCAAAAAGGACGTTAATTTTAATTTTTTAAAGGGTTGGTAACGCGTCATTCTTCTGTTGTTGAAAGCGTCTATAGGCTACTGTGATCGCTTACCAACAGGCTGACCATATGATTGTTTGCCACCTTGGTGGTATTAAAAAAAACACCTGAAACTAATATCTACAAACACAGGCGGGCCATATGGTTGTTTACCACCTTGGTGGTATCCATAAAACCACCAAGTCCTGAAACTAATATCTGCAAAACACAGGCGGGTCATATGATTGTTTGCCACCTTGGTGGTATTAAAAAAATACCTGAAACTAATATCTACAAAACACAGGCGGGCCATATGATTGTTTGCCACCTTGGTGGTATTAAAAAAAAACACATAATACTAATATCTACAAAACACAGGCGGGTCATATGATTGTTTGCCACCTTGGTGGTATTAAAAAAAACACCTGAAACTAATATCTACAAAACACAGGCGGGTCATATGATTGTTTGCCACCTTGGTGGTATCCATAAAACCACCAAGTCCTGAAACTAATATCTGCAAAACACAGGCGGGCCATATGATTGTTTGCCACCTTGGTGGTATTAAAAAAATACCTGAAACTAATATCTACAAAACACAGGCGGGTCATATGATTGTTTGCCACCTTGGTGGTATTAAAAAAAACACCTGAAACTAATATCTACAAAACACAGGCGGGTCATATGATTGTTTGCCACCTTGGTGGTATTCAAAAAACACTTGAAACTAATATCTGCAGAACATGCATTTCGCAACGAATTACGCCGTAAATGATACGGAACCATGATTTTTGTGATTTCATTTCAATAACGAATACTGCCCAACACGTTGCACCATTTTTTACCAAATCCCGTAAGTAATGTTATACGAAAAATGACACTAAAAACAAAACGAAATAGGTTTTTTTTTATTTTATTGTATGCACAAGCGAGACTGGCGTTTGATACAAAAATATTTTTAGACCAAATACACCGATGCGTGTTTTCGGGCTTGTACACACATCAAAAAAAGGTTGCGATCATTTTTTTTTACCTTGCCTTTTAATCGCTTTTCCATAGGAACTGATTTTATAATAAAATAAAATAAAAAATAATGCAGGACATCATCTAGCCCCAAACTAAGCAGAGCTTGTATTATGGGAACTACATGACTGATATACTATATAGATTTTTTGTACATATATACATATACATTGAAAAAACCCAGACCCCAGTCAAATATTTACAGATACAAAAAAAAAAAAAAAAAATAATTGAAATATTGTATTCGAATTTGAAAATATTATTAATAATAATTTTAATAGGATTTCATTAAATCAAAAGATATGTTGGGTTTTCAAACTTTTTTAGATGTGTGTACATCTCGCGGTGGCTGGCTCCTTTGTTCATCTGATTAATGTATTGCAAATAAAACAATAGCTTTTGTGATGTGCTTTTAACTGACGAAATTGATACATGAACAGTTTCTGATTAAATTATTTCACTGTATACGCTAAAATTATATATTTAAGAAACATGTGATTCATGGTAAGTTCATTAAACATCATAGGATTTTTGTTAGCTTTCAAAATTACGCAAACTTAGTATGCAATTACCATGTCAAAATCCTATAACTATTATAAAAGCGAAAGTTTGTGAGGATGAAAGAAAGAAAAAAGAAAATACATTTATTTGACACACACAATACCGAGAGGATACAGGCAGAGGATACAAAGAAAGAAAACAGGTTATTCCTCTCCGCTACGCGTGGGCCAAATAGGTCCTGTCTCAGCATAATAAGCAACTCCACATCACCAGGATGTGAAGCTACGCTGGTTTTCAGACAGAATGGATGTTTGTTACTCTTTCACGCAAAAACTACTGAACGGATTTTGATGAAACTTTATAGTAATATAGCTTTTACATCAGAATAACACATAGGCTACTTTTTATCCGGATACCTCGCGGGCGAAGCTGTGGGCAGAGGCTAGTAAAATAAAACGAAACAATTCAATTTCTCATTTTTTAAGACCATTTAAGAATATGCTAGTTATTGAAAAGTAGCCTATGTATTATTCCGATGTATAAGCTATATTACGGTGAAGTTTCACCACAATCCGTTCAGTAGTTTTTGCGTGAAAGAGTAACAAACATCCATCCTCACAAACTTTCGCGTTTATGATAGTTTAGGATTTTATGCTTATACTAGGATACCTACAATAATCTGCTGTTATGTTGTTTGCATAAACTACTTAAAAAACTACTTGTAAATCTGTTTTGTTTTTATTCCAAAAACCGTGAACTTGACTATTCATATTGTAAAAACGGGGATTGCGACTTTCTCCTTCCGCGTCACACACGCACGCGACGCGAAAGGAGAAAGTCGCAACCACTCACCCTGATGAAGACTCTCGGAATGAGTCGAAACTTAGTCGGTGCCTTCACCAATAGTGCAGTACGTGAAAATTCCCGTTTTTACAATATGTTTTTTTTTTGTAAAATATTGTTTTATGAGATGAGAGCGGCGATGGGCTAACGTGTCACGTGGAATGCTAACTGCGTACTTACAAAACGCGTGAAAGCGCCAAATGTTATATTTTGAAGTGCCTCTGACCCGCAATTGGTATCCTCAAATAACTTACTGAGTATTTATAATTTTTTATTATTATTTATAAAACTGGTCATTTTTCACACAACATCATCTAGCCCCAAAGTAAGCAGAGCTTGTGTTATGGGAACTACATGACTGATATACTAATACTCATTTTTTTTGTAAATACATACATCTATACTAATATTATAAAGTTAAAGATTTTTGGTTTGTTTGTTTGTATCGAATAGGCTCCGAAACTACTGGACCGATTTTAACTAATTTTTTCACTAATATATTGTCTCGCAGCGGGAATCTAACCCGCAACCTTCTGTATGTATCTGAGTATGTCCATCATAGCGAATAAAGTCGTGAGCGTGTTTATTTTCATTTACATCCCCGCCGCGCCATCGATTAGACCAAATCTGATCTTTCTTTAAACTTAGACTTATCTCAGTTCTCGTGTTGCGCTCCGAAGGCACACGGAAGCCAGTCCACAATAGGCGGCTGGATGAAAGGCTCTTAATATGCGTGACGTAACACGCTAATGGTGGCCCCGGCTTCGTTTGCGCATTGTAACTGCGCACCAGTTAAGGATTCGTCGTGAGAGGCAACTTGTTTCTTTATGGTTCGGAGGCGATCCTTGCTTATTGCCGAGTTGTTCTTAGAGATGAACAGCCACAGATGCCGGCTGTACCGTACTTTTATTTTTTTTATTTACACGCACAAAACATATTACAACCAAATACAAAAATACAAGTAACAAAATTCAGTCCTAATCTTGAATGAATGAAAATACTTTATTGTACAACACAAGATAACAAAAAAAAATGTAATATAACTAAAAGTACAATCGGCGATCTTATCCCTTAAAAACGATCTCTTCCAGACTCTTAATTGCAACATAAACATGTGCGCACAGCTAAACTATATCGAGCAGAAAGTGAAACTTAGATTCGAGGACTAAAAGAAGACTATAATTACGACTATACCACGTAGGTACTTTACTATTCTCCTGCTGACGTTTTTACGTTGAGTTCCCGTCTCACGTTTTTTTTCAACATGTAATATTTTAATGTGGTGAGTTACAGCGATACACGTCACAGAACAGTTACGATGCCGAAAAATGGCGTCATGACTTATCCTAAATACTCAGTTTTGGTAACGCTCTTTCTCTTAGTATGTAATTAATTATAATATATTTTAAAACTTTTTTAACTGATTGTACAAAACATCTTCAATATTTTAATGGTGTCCGAAACGTCAGTAAATAATTAATGAAAAATTTAAAGTGACATTTCGGACAGTGTTTGGAAATATTGTGTCCGAAACGTCAGCAAGCCAAAAAAATGTCGCAATTAATTGTGGTTGTTATGTATAAACATACATAACTGTACCCCTTAGTTATGTTGAATAATTTGGGGGTAAAGTAAGGATTTTAATCAAGCCTTTATTAAACAAAAAAGTGCGTGCGTGCAATCGCTTAATACTAATAAATAAATAATGCTGGACATTTTTCACACAGCTTCATCTAGCCCCAAACTAAGCAGAGCTTGTATTATGGGAACTACATGACTGATATACTTTTTTTGTAAATACATATAAATTATACATAGAAAACACTCAGAACCGATACATATTTCCAGATCATACATTTCTTCCGCAATGCTTGAAAACAAAAGTTTTCAATCAGTGCGTCCTACCCGTCATGACCTACGGAGCTGAGACGTGGACACTCACGATAGGGCTGGTCCACCAGTTCAAAGTCGCTCAGCGAACTATGGAAAGAGCTATGCTCGGAGTCTCTCTGAAGGATAGGATTCGTAACGAATACATCCGTCAGAGAACAAAAGTTATCGACATAGCTCAAGGAGTTAGCAAGCTGAAGTGGCAGTGGGCCCGTCATATCTCGCGAAGAACCGATAACCGCTGGGGTAAACGCGTTCCTGAGTGGAGACCGCGACTCGGCAAACGTAGTGTAGGACGCCCTCCGGCCGGTGGGATGACGATCTGCGAAAGACTGCAGGCAGATGCTGGATGCGGCAAGCTGAAAACAGGGCGCTATGGCGCTCATTAGGGGAGGCCTATGTCCAGCAGTGGACTCATATAGGCTGATTATGATGATGACATTTGTTCCGCGGCGGGAATCGAGCCCTCAAACTTCTGCATTTCAGGCGAGCCTTCGCCCACTGCGCCACAGAGGTTGCTTTTTGCGGCACACAACCATCAGATTCTTGTAAACCAATGTTCCGAAAACATTTCTATTCAGAACTTCATTAAAAAACTCTCACTTGACATACTAGAACGCTTCGTTACCTAACGACAGGTGATGATACGAAATCATATTTTGGTAGCTTATTTCAATTTCATAACTTTAAAAAAAAACTATTATTAACGCAAAAGTTTGTGAGGATGGATGTTTGTTACTCTTTCACGCAAAAACTACTGAACGGATTATGCTGAAACTTTACAAAAATATAGCTTATACTATTCATCAGAATAACACACAGGTTACTATTTATCCGAGTACCATGCGGGCGAAGCCGTGGGCAAAAGCTAGTATAGAATATAACTTTGTTTTACGTTGTCACTGAAAGGTCAGTGTGGTGAAACGATTTGGTGCGTCTCAATGGAGTTTTCTTCAGTAGCTAGTCTTCGTAAGAGGAGACAAAAATATTTATCTTTTTGTCTGACGGAAAGATGAAGCTGTAGTATTTTTTATATTTTATTCCGTTGACAAAACCGCTGTCTGTGCTCATGCGTAAAGCCTGTAAGGAAAGTAAACTTCTATATGGGTACCTCTTTTTTATTTTCATGTACTTCCGCCACGAAAATTTCCACAGTAAATTCTCACAAAGATCTAATAGTAGAACCGTCTGTCGTTATTTGCGTGAATCGGAGCGCTATCGTCTGTTTGAAGCCGTCTGCCGCTCAACCGATGTTAAAATACAGCATGCTTTATTTCTCAACGTTGGTAAAAAAAATATCAAGATAAGCATTAAAAATTCTAAATCCTAAAAATATAGTTGCAAACGGTAAATATGCTAGTTTTTTTTTTAATACCCAACAGACACATAAATAATTAGATAAGGATCCTCTGTGACGTGGGTACCAGGAACTACGAGGCCGGGTGTTGGTACGACAGCACCTGAACCCAATAGTTTTGACATTATTTTGTTTTTTTTTTCAAAGTTTCTGGGCTTGTCGACAATTTTTTTATCATCTTTCACAGCGCACCCAGTAACTTTGGCGGTGTAACCTATATATGAACCATCATTGAAGTCAAACCAATCGATTACAAAAAACCGCATTTTAATCAGATAAGCCGTTTCAGAGATAAATAGTAACAGAAAACATAACAAACACAAAAATATCCTTATGGCAATCGCTTATATAGGCTTCTAAGTGTCTCTAAGTAAATGTCACGTCGTCGCTATAAATATTGGAAGTGAAAGAATAAAGCAGCGACCAAGCAGCTGCATACTTTTAATTCAATAGAAAAATGTTATCACCTAATTATCAGTTACTTCAGCTGAATGGGATGAGCGTGAATGTGGTGGTTGGAAGAGGAAAGCCTCTGATCATGTACTCTGACCAAATTGAAGACATTTTAAAGAAAGGCGAAGTCGACAGTACGCTAAACCGATATGAAGAATGTGTTGAGGATGAATGATGCGAAAGAGGTATGCCAGGATCGGAGTAAGTGGAAATCCGTGGTCTCTGCCTACCCCTCCTGGAAACAGGTGTGACTTTATATATGTACAAGCTTACGCCCACGGCTTCGCTCGCGTGGTACCCGTATAAAAAATAGCCTACGTGTTATTTTGATGTATAAGCTAAAGTTTCATCAAAATCCGTTCAGTAGTTTTTGCGTTAAAGAGTAACAAACATCCATACTCACAAACTTTCGCGTTTATAATAATGGTTCGATGTATGTTCTACGACTACTTGCGGTCTGCGGTTGCAGTAGGCTCTACCACCATGCGCCACCTTGGGAATCATAGGGAATTATATTGCTTATACCAGCTAAAAATCTTGACAAGACATCAAAGAACACTGAATTATTTGAGCATTTGCGATAACAAAACTTAAATCTTTAGGAAACTTAAGCCAAACCTGATAGTGTTGTGTATCTCTTCGCGCTTAATGTTTTTATAACAATGACCCTTTTGCGAAAGAAAGCTCCAAAAGGAATATTCAAATTGACTCAATATACACGCAAACGACTTTGGGATCCCAGTTTTTGCATCAAAATACGGAATCCTTAAAGCGAATAGTAATTTAAAAGCACTCTGCCAAAGAGAAGAAATTATGTAGAGCGCGCCTTTGCACCTTTGAACCATTATAGGCAAATAAAACAAACATACTCGTGACTATGAACTCAATAATGGCAATCCTCAGATCTAAAATTTTATGTTCTTTTTTTACACATTTTATGTGTTAAGGTAGAAATTGAGCTTCAAGATTCAAGCTCAATTTTTTTTGCACATTGTTCGTATCGGCTTTCTAAGTGGCAGATTGCAAGCTCATAGCCGTAAATAAAGCGATATAATCAAAAACCGCAGATATACTCGTAGACACAACTTGAGTTATTAAATCATAAGCCAACAAGACATTTGCACACAATTTTGATAGTAGACTATATAAGGGTCTATCAATATTGTACTTTCATGACATGTATAGTCTATCTATATTAGTGAAAATAAATGTTCTGATTTCTAATTTCAAGCCTTCTTTATACATATATATGACGGAGCAGGTGGCTCCAAGGTGGTTTTTAAGAAAGTGTGACGTCAGCAATGCTGACGCCACTACCATCACCAGCATGCTGGTCACTCATAGTTGACGACGAAAGTAAACAGGAGATGTTCTTCTAATTTATTCTCCGTTGTACAGAGGGTTTCTAGGTCTGTACGGTCCGACGGCTCGAGCGAGAATGAATCGTACTCGGTCCGTCGCCCGTATTTAGGCAAAAACAAAAACTCAAGCAAGCTATTTGTTCGAACAAGTTTAAATTACTTGCAAGCTTTTGAATTTCTACATTTACAATCATTTAAGTTTACAAATGGTTTTAGAAGGTAAACAATGTCAAAATAACAACTTTTCACACTGTAATTTGACAATCTAAGTGATGATTTGTTAAATAACTCGTTGTTCTGCGCCGATGACTCATTGTAGAAGCATAACAAGGCCCTTGCGCCGACATATATATAGTTTAGAAGTCTTATCAATCGGATAAATATACAACCATACCGTTAAAAGGGAGTAAGTATTATGTGAAATCGGATGTCGGTAAAATGTTTTTTTATGTGGTCCTCTATGTAAAACGGCGGTTCTCACAGTTAAATGTCTACCTTCACTCCACAAAGCTGTTTGGTGCTATATCTGATAAATTATTACTCTACGCTCGACAAATCCCTTCCATATTGTACAGGGAAGGGCGTTTAGAGCGATTTGCGAGATCTTTTCAGAAGAATACACTCTCTAGCTCAAGGTTTGCTGGAAGAAAACTCTTTTTAGGGTTAAGCACGCCTTTGTACATGTCATTTAATTCTGCCTTTTTGTAATTGTTTATTTGTGTGTACAATAAAGAATAAAAAGAATACATGATACTATGTTACGAGTCAGTGGCTTTAGACTGGCCATTAAAAGTAGATTTGTACGAGATTGAAAACGTACTCTAAGTACCTAAATATGATAATAGTTACTTAAAATAAAATATTATTATTTAATTTAATATCATGTGATGTGTTAATTAAAAGATTAAATTTGAACAGATATAAAATAGTTTTCTTGAAAAAGTGTCCTGAAAAACTTATCTTGCATTTTAGGAAAAAGTTGATACTGGCAATATTTAGTAGGTTTGTGTGGGTGCAATATCCCTGAGATAAACATAATTATCTTCCAAAACTCCTTTTAGTTGGAAACTCTTTTATTCTATTTACGTAAATTGAAGACTGTGTTGGATTATGCAAAGTACTATATTGAGGGCTTTCGATGCCAATTTCCGTCTCTTCAAGCTTTTCTGCAGGATTATGGTAATTTATTTATTTTGAGACAGAAGCTTTTTTATGTAAAAAACATGTTCATCTTTCTTAAATTGAAAGTATTGCCCTAAATACATCTTAGACATTTTCGCAAAATTAGGTGATTTATAAAAAAAAACTATTTATAAAAATACATCAGCCTGTTACAATTGAGTAGGTCCGCGGCGTTCCCGACTCCGCCTCGAAAATTTGCACCACAATATCGATATTTCGTCCGAAACGTGACGAATGCGAATCGATCGCACAAACATCGAATAACGCAAATCACAGGCGGTGGCGGCATGTCGTGCGCCCCTCGGGCAGACGCGAATCGATTCGACACTAGAGATGCTATCGAGTTGTTGTGGGTACATCGCTTTTTTACTGCTGGTAGGAAACTATTCAGATGCAATCAGCAACATCATTGACCCCACAGTTGGCATAATTCTTCTCGCCGTACGGTCGGTTCTAGGGTTTTTGAATCCAGGTTTTCTCCTGTACGGCAACAATCATAAATCCACGTAGCAAGGGTATCCGCCAATACCCTTAATATACCCCTTAACCTCCACTCAGTCAATGTCTTACTCCACCTGGCATCACCAAATCTCGACCAAGTTTCCTGTCCTAATTGAGTTTCATAATATGATCTCCAATGTCTACCACTTTTTGATACAACAACAAACGTGAATCAAAGCCGTAGAAGAACTAAAGTACCGACGTAGCTCTCAGAATCAGCAGATTAAAGTAGCAATGAGCAGGCAATATAGCTTGCAGAACCGACAACTGCTGGAGAAGTTTTCGAGTGACGATAAAGAACTGGAAGACGTAGTAAGAAGACTTCCTGTAAGATGGAACGATAACGTTGGAACGCACGATGTCGGTAGATGGAGACACTTTTTTAGGTGTTCAGCGGAATTTCAAGCAAAGCGAAAACCACGAGTCAAACTTCGAGTCAAGAGCCAAAGCGCCATATTTGAAGAACAATAAAATAAATTAGAAATCAAAAATTCACTGTATTTTTTCATCAACAATTGTTAACCCCGCAATGTATAGTGATGGGCTTGTAGCCACGTGATGATAAAGCGGCCAAATTAAACGTTAGAGCGACCACACTTGCGATCCGGATAAACTGTTCACACTTGACGGCGGAGAGGTATGTAGCCGCAACAGCGACGTCCAACAGCAGTTCTTCACCAGGGAAAAGTTTTCCTATTGTAAGTATTATTTTCATACGACGACCACTGTAGCGCAGTGGGCGAAGGCCCGCCTGAGATGCAGAAGGTTGCGGGATTTGCAAATATTTCTCTCGGGTCTGGGTGTTTTCTATGTATAATATGTATTTACAAAAAAAATGTATGTAAGTAGTATACCAGTCATTTAGTTCCCATAACACAAGCACTGCTTACTTTGGGGCTAGATGACGCTGTGTGAAAATGTCCAGCATTGGCAAAGTGTCAAAGAAGCATACGGCCCACCTATTGGTAAGTGCTTACCGGAACCTATAGACGTTTCCAACACCAGAGGTATATTTCGCACATTGCCGACCCTGAAATATAACGGGTGAAAAGTCTCATGTGCCTGTTATTTCACCAATACCCATACCCTTCAAACTGGAACACAGCAATACGAATATAACTACTTCGCGGTAAACTATATCGTCATATAAGACTTCATCTGCTGGGCATATCCCCTCTCTCCTTTATAAGACGACAAGAACGTCTACACCACATACATCCAAGACTTTCTACAACCGCCACAGGGCGATTGAGTGGAAATCAAAAATATGTGGTACAATTTCATAGAATTCTTCCCACCCCGGGTGCGCCTTAATTGATTACGTTCAGGGTGGTTTAGGTATCGCCTAATCCACGTTTAAATTTCTCGCAATGCTGCATTCCGAAATAGATAGCGGCAAATACTCGTTCGGTTGTTGTGAAATAGTTTCTTTACTGTCGTTTAAGCGGCTCGTTTCAGTATTCAGAGAGTTATGCTCGCAGTTTCAATACGTAATCAAATCCTTAACGAGGGAATTCGTAGTAGAACTAAAATTAGACACAGCTCCTTAGCTGTTCTAAAGAATGCTAAAAGCATAAAGTTTCACGAATGGTGACCACGATCCAGACGAGTCATAGTCTAGGAAGGCCTCTCACACGATGGATGCATAGACACATGCTTCATCATGCACATCAGGACTTTTCATAGGAACCTGTATATAGCGTTCTGCATACACTTGTATATTGGCTTCCCAAAATGGTGTCCCATCCTGCATATACCTATGTGTTATTTATTGTTGTTGTTATGTGCTGTTCTGATGAATAAATGTTTTTTTCTTTCTTTTCTTTTCCTTTTTAGGCAACGTTAGAGTTGCGGGAAATCGGTCAATATAGGAACAACAGGTTAATAAAGGGGACCCAAAAACTATCTGCTTCCTCAAACTATCTGAGTCCATCTCATTATCACGTGATGATATAAGATCGGATGAGGTTTTTAAGTGATTACGCGATTGATGTTACAAACGACCATAGTTACTTTAACCTCTTACGAATAGGTGGTATGCTTTGGAGGCTGATGATAAAGCGCGTCTGTTTCCGTACATGTGTTTTTTGTTGCCGGCTACATATCACGTTGCAGCCTGGCACGTGGGAGCCTGCGCCCGCGCCGGCGGCTACCATCCGCATACATTTCACCATCACCGATTATCTATGATGTTCCGAGGATGACCTAGCTCTTGTCGGGTTACGGTTGTGACGTCGGTACCACAGGGGATATGTAATATTTTAGCAAAGGTCGGTTCGAAACTGATCGTGAACCAATGGTTTTTTTTCGACACGTATTTTTTTAACAACAAACTTTGGTGCAGTGGGCTTAGGCCTGAGACGCAGAAGGTTGCGGGTTCGATTCCTGCCTCGGGACAAATGTTTGTATGATCAGCAAATATTTTTCACTGGGTGTTTTCTACATATGTATAATTAATATGTATTTACAAAAAAAAAATGTACACAGCTATTTGCGTTAGCGTCCGGCAGCGAGATGGGCAGACGACATAGTCAATGTCGCGGGCCGTGGATGGTTTAGACTGGCGCAGGATCGTGGTGGATGCCACAAACTGAGGGAGGCCTATACCGAGCAGTGGGTGATGTCGGGCTGTGGATGATGATGATGATG
Source organism: Perizoma flavofasciatum (assembly GCA_958496245.1). Classification (NCBI taxonomy): domain Eukaryota; kingdom Metazoa; phylum Arthropoda; class Insecta; order Lepidoptera; family Geometridae; genus Perizoma; species Perizoma flavofasciatum. The sequence goes on along the minus strand of OY292429.1, from coordinate 12,099,771 downwards.
ATACAAAAAAGTATATAAGTAGTATATCAGTCATTTAGTTCCCATAATACAAGCACTGCTTAGTTTGGGGCTAGATGTTGCTGTGTGAAAAATGTCCAGCATTATTTCTTTATTTATTTATTTTAACTACAAACTTATACATAGTGCACTAAACTTATGTGTGACTATAACTGTGGAGGGAAATATCATGAGGATGCCGGCATGCCCTATATGGCACCTAGTACATTTTAGTTCTATAGAACTAAAATTTTCAAGGCATGTGCTATCGGTTAGTGTTCCAATAAACGGTCATCGGCTTGCAACTTGTCACACGGATGATAACTACTATGCACGACCGGGTTCGAACACACGACCACCGTATCGGAAGTCGGGGTACTGCCCACTAGGCTAACACGCCTGTGTACAGTGTTGTCAAAATGGTCCGTGCTCAGCATAGTTTACAGTTTGCTCGTGATAGGCCAATGGCCCGCGGCTGACTGCTTGGGCCCTAAATAATGTGGTTCAGACCTGATTTACTATTATCAGTGATTTCATTGACGCTGATTAGCCTGGATAGAAGATATGAGCTATTGGCGTTTGGAGTTTCTGAAGGTCCTGTCAAATTGACGCGGTGGCGGGGACGGTAAAAGGTTGTAAGTAGCTGGCAAAGCGTTTGGGTTTCTGAAGCCCCGGTCAAATTGACGCGGTGGCGGGGACGGTAAAAGGTTGTAAGTAGCTGACAAAGCGTTTGGAGTTTCTGAAGGCCAGGTCAAATTGACGCAGTGCCAGTGGCGGTGTGACGGTAAAAGGTTGTAAGAAGCTGTCAAAGCGTTTGGAGTTTCTGAAGGCCCAGTCAAATTGACGCGGTAGCGGGGACGGTAAAAGGTTGTAAGTAGCTGACAAAGCGTTTGGAGTTTCTGAAGACCCGGTCAAATTGACCACGCCGCTGTGAGTCCAACACAACAGCCATACACAGGTGGACCCCCTGAAGCCAGGAAGGCATCTGGGCAACTCCTCGTTACCTGGAAGTTGTTTGCCTTCAGAGATGAAGCTAGGGCAAATAGGCTAGAGGCCCTTACCCGCAACTCGAAGAAAAAAAAACGTAGCTGCTGACGACCCGATTGCTTGATTAATCATTGTTCAATTGATCATCATCATCGAACCGTCATTGTCGTCGCCGTGGGGACCTTGAGGAAAATTTAAATACTCTTTTCAGTAGATTAAAGAATTAGGGTAAAAAGTCATCTAGTTAGATGGAACGGCGACTTGCCCATTGTGGCCAGCAACAAATGGGGAGAGCCGAAGATCGGGCTCTGTGGCGCACCATGAGAGACCTATCCAGCAGTGGACTGCGATGGGTCGATGAAGATGAATTGTGGATATTACGTTTTATACAACAAACTAGCTGCGCCCCGCGGTTTCACCCGCGTAAGTTTCGATTTTATACTCGTGATAACTTCGAAATTAAAAGTCTGATTGGAATAAATTAAAAATTATTTTACTGCTATATAAATAGCCTTGATGATAAAACTATTTATTTTAATAAGAACTAATACTACGATACGAATGTCACCAACTTTTGTTTCTACCGGCGATCTAATTAAATTTTAGAACACAAAAGCTGCTATTGTGACTTAACTATGATAGTTAGATATATTTCCTCGAGGACTTTTTTGTAGGTAAAAATGAGTACATTAATCATGTGGGACATATTTTTTATGTACCATCAATAGTTTTGTACGCCAAATAATGAATTTTATAGGCAAAATTTTGCTACTTTAGTTTACATTATTACAATTTTCTTAAGGATCCCTATTTTTTTTATATATTATAGCCTGATAATTTAGCTTTCTATTGGTAATTTTTTTTTAAAAATCGGTCAAGTAGTTTTGGAGCCTATTCGGTACAAACAAAATAAAAAATCTTTCCTCATTATAATATTATATAGTATAGTATAGAAGTATAGATATGGCAAAATAGCATACAGCCCATCTGTTGGTAATCGGTTACCGTAAAGTGAGGACGCTTACAATACCAGAGGTGTCACTCGTGCCTAAAGTTAGCTGCTGGATTCATATTGTATAAACGGAAATTTTCAGGCACCGTATTCGGTGAAGTTACCGACTAAGGCCTTCAGCATTCCGAGAGTCTTCATCAGTATTAGTAATCGCGAGACTCCTTCCGCGTCGCGTTTTGCAAACAACAAACAGAGAGATGCACAAACAGAAAAACAAGATATTCTTGTTTTGTTTGCCTCGTTAAACCAGCTAGTGGTCAACTCTGAACTAGCTTATAAGATTTTACATACAACATATACAGTAACGCCTGTTTCCCGGTGAGATAAGCAGAGACCAAGGATTTCCACTTGCTACGATCCTGTCATACCTCTTTCGCTTCATTCATCCTCATAAAATTCTTCATACGAGCTCGGCAGTTTAGTGTACTTCTGACCTGGCCTTTCTCTAGAATGTCTCCAATTTGGTCAGAGTATGTTCGCCGAGGCCCAATAAGTTTTTTTTTACTTCTTATCGTCCACTGATCTCTATCCGATCTTCCGCATTTGAGCGTCGTGATTCCCGCAACGACTCGGGGGAAAAAACACCTTTTGTGCGCACGTAGAGACGTGTCGGTCCACACGTGAGCGTTTTTATAAAGATGCGACGTGTGTGGTCAGTTATCTTGCATTCTGCATTGCTGATTAAGAAACTTAAAGTTTAAACCAAACAGTAGAGAAGAAAGCGTCTTTGTACATAATCTTTCTTACATACCTTTTAAGAAAGAAAAAAGGTTATTTATTTGGCAACAACAAAGCACAGAAAGGACAGGTGCACGCAAAAAAAAATAGATAAATAGACACTATAAATACCTAAGATTTTAACAAAATATAGTGACAAAGAGTTGATTTTAGTGCTAATAAGTCCCATCTGTACCGTGTGGGCTAAACAGGTCCCGTCTCAGCTTAGTGCTGCTCCGCATAGTAGTGAGAAGCAGTGCTGATTTTCAGACAGGGCCTAGGAAAGATGAGCTCACAAACGCGGGAAACTCCCGGGCTACTACCATTTAAATTATAATAATAATAACGATATTAACAATTTAAGTGTTATGATTCAATAATAAACCATATTTTTTATAGTATTTTATAGTAAAACTATTATAAATAGGGATCTATGATAGTGTAAAAAAGCGGCAATAGGCTTGTAACTTTTCACGGAAATGTTAACTATGAAAAATGTGGTCATGTTCCAAATACAATGTTTCGACTTTAATCTGACTACCACCTACGTGGTACACACAGATCTGCGAACTGAGTATGATCTCAGGACGACAGTCGTAAGCATTTTGTCTGTTTTTTTATTTACACTCTAGTTTCTGTCGCGGCTTCGCCCGCGTGGTATGTTAATAAAAGTAGCATATGACCGTCTCCAGGCTTCAAACTATGTCCACCAACTTTCGAGTGAATCGGACCAAGGATTACAATTTTCCATACAAAGTTTGGAACTCAATTGCACAACACAAAGGGTAGTTTTGAAAAAAAAAAATACGTATTTCATTATTTATTTTAAAGTTTATTTGTACCATCGAGTTTTGAGTGAATCAAAGCAAGAAATATTTTTTTCCATAGAAACTTTACCACCCTGTTTAACCCCCTTAGGGGTTGTTTTTCGAAAATTAGATTAGCCTATGTGTTAATCTAAACTATCTACATTCCAAATTTTATCAAAACCGGTTTAGTAGTTACGGAGATACGTGGTAACAAACATTCACACACAGACTTTCGCATTGATTATATTATAGTAGGATGTATTTTCCTGATTAACATAAAACATGGATAAAATATGCCTAAAAATTCTTATCTACCACACAATGCATAGTGACCAGGAAGAAAGCACACTAAAAACTATTATATCTATCTATCTATCTCAGATCATAGATTAACAGATAGATAGGTATCACTTTATTGTACACCATATAATATTGCTTAAAAACAGAACAAATTACTTGCGAGAGTCCATATCTTAACTGAACCACTGAACCGAACACAAACCTACGCAGGGTTACCATGAAAGAACGGGTGACAATACGAACAAATAAGCTTTATTAGTCTAGAAAAAATATACAATTTTGTCATTTTGTTAAGAAATATGATTCCTATAACACTAACTTTGTCGTACCAATAACAGTTTATCCTTTGAGCTTATTTATCTGTATCAATAATTGCTCAGTCCGTTCTGTTTGCAGAAGCCTACTGCTTCTTGATCATTGTTTGTAGGCGTTGCGACAGCGTATATTTGAAGTACAGTGCTTCATCTGACGACATTATGTTGCCACAGATCAAACACACGCGTAAATAACAAGACAAACGGTACACAAATGGGGCCAGATCCGTTTTGTAGCATACCAAAAAGCCTAGCACAAAGAACCCTTTTGAACTCACGCTTTGAAGAATCGATAAAAAAATTGCGGCGATTTTATTTTGCCTAGCTTGCATTGATTTTCCAATATAAACTTCATCATCTCGTTGCACCCTCCAGATATACTATTTCGATAAAAACCTATTTTTAGTATTTCCTACACATTAAAGATACAGGTCTCAGTCAGTCAGTAAGTCACGCAACGATTTCATGTTTCCCCTGGTTATGGTTTTAACTAACTACGGCTACAGCTTTGCCCGCGTGGGAAGGTAACCTACGTGTTATTTTAGTTCACAAACCTGTTCCAAATTTCATCCAAATCTGTTCAGCCGTTACGAAGATTAGCAAAAAACATCCAAACAACTAAACATCCGTACTTTTGCATTTCTAATATTAGTAGGATTCAGCTCAGTGTCGCGAATTGTATGCGTGATAGTATGTTTGACGCCAAAAATAACATGGTCAACTCTATCGATATTAAAATAAAACATATACATACATATTTATCCAAATAATTTAAGGATACATTGCAGTACTTCCTACGGCCTCTACTATGTTGTAACTAATATAAAACAGTCGGTAATCTATATGCAAATGCAATAATACCCGACGCCGACCGACGGCAGCTATCAACTAAATTTTTACACTTTTTAAACTTTACAACCACTTCAACTCATAGCTATGCTTTTAATTTGAAAAGTCCTAACATTCATAGTTATGATGTAATTAATAATTAAAAGCTATAGAGTTGTCTACATTGTTCGTCACTTTTGTCTGTTGCAGAGAAGAACATTACCTATTTATTTACTTTTACACATAGAGTTTTTGTTGAAAGAATGGTAGATAAAACACATCATTAAAGGCAACATTCAACACTGTCTTCGCTTTAATGGGTGACCGTTAGTAGGTCTTCTGTAATACTATTGATAGTGTCAATGAAAATGTGGCCTCCCATCAGATACAACTCTATTTAAAAAACTTCCAACAGAACAATGTACGTCGGATTGTAAATATATTCGGGACAAAAATAAATGTTTGCGTGCTCTGCACATTTATTCCTGATACCTACGACACAAGACATCTTAGTGTGAGATCAGATTCAGATTCATTTATTTGCGAAACATGGGTTACAGAGTGTGGCAAAAAATAATGGTCAGCTCACAAGCATGCAAAATTTATAAATGTCATATGATTTCAGAAATTGTACAAAAATGCGATGTCATGTCATGCATATGAATAAAATTAAATGTACAATAACCATAGAATCCTACTATCCTACTATAATATTATAAACGCGAAAGTTTGTGAAAATGTTTGTTCCTCTTTCACGCAAAAACTACTGAACGGATCTTGATGAAACTTTACAGTAATATAGCTTATACATCAGAATAACGCATAGGCTACTTTTTATAAAAAAAACTATAATAATTTAAGTAATGAGACAAGATATTCATTAACATGATAGTAAGCCTTCTGTACGAGTAATTTATTAAGTTTTAATTTTAAATAATGAATTTGGTCTATTTCTAGGATAAATGATTGTATATCCGTGGTGCCATACAGAAGACACTGTTGTTAAACAGTGTAGTTTTATTTTTTGGACAGCAAATAGTATTATTTATTTTTGTCCCGAATATCTTCACAATCCGACATACCTATTTGAGCATTATGCTGACCATGTATAAAGAAATTAGATTCAGCACGTTCTACGAGCACTTGTTTTATAACACAATCCATATCAGACCATATAAATCCATCATAACACACGTCAAAACAATCTAAGCACCGCGTCATACAAGCGCACCAATTAATCACTTAAAAAACGTCAACACACTCAATGTCCGATGAATTCAAAGGTAGCTGGGGGTGAAAAAATGGCAATCATTGATTTATGATCACGATTTTCCCACGTGGGGATGTGTACGGGGAATCAGACCCGGAACAGGTGCCTTGGGAACTATCCGCCCGCGTGTAGGTTCGCGTTTTTCTCGGATTTGCTGGAAGGGAGGTACGCGACGTAAAATTTATTTTCTTGAGAACGGCTATTACTGCCATTCTATTCTGCCCATGGCTTCACAAATAAAAAGTAGCTTATGTGTTATTCTAGTATACGAATTCCAAATTTCATCCAAATCGGTCAAGCCGTTACGGAGATTATTAACAGATTGATTTTCTTGAGAACGCGTAGTTTTAGCCGTATCTAAATATTTTATTTCTAGCCTCTTCGGCTTAGACCATGTTGTATAAAAACCAAATAAGAAGTACTTTTGTGTTATTTTAGGCCACGTGCTATACCTGTTCCAAGGCCACGTGCTATTTCATCCAAATCTATACAACCTTTACGGAGATAGCAACACTTCATTAATTAGTAGAATACTAATTAACTTATGTTGGAGACGTTTTAGCGGTCTACAAACTCCGACAATAGACTTGGCCACTCGCTACGAAAGAACGATGGACAATTACGATTTCTAGGGTTCTTAAGCCATATAAATGTCGAACATATCTATTTATTTGCCAAACCGTGTGCTATTGAACAATTTCTTAGTATAATTTGGTTCACAGACTCATAATAAAGAAATTAGAAAATAGCAATATGGTATAGTACAGTGAGGGATGATTTTTTCCCTTGTAACATAATGCACGCCCTAATGCCAAATCATTATATCGCACAAAACATTACACCCTCACTCTTTACGTTTCCTTTCACTCAGCACTTAACGTTCCATTCCTTTTAACTTTTACCTTCTTGGTATTGACAAAAAAAATCTATTTCTAGTGAAATTATACAATGAGAGCCACGAGGAACGAAGTTTAAAACGATTAAAAAGCCGCTTTCATCTCTTCACATCCCTATTTCTACTAGGAGCCTAATACCTATTCGAGGAACGGTATGACAAGTCACCGGCTATGTATTTCTATACATAGCCGGCGGTAGCGATTTGATGATCGATCAAATACTGGACAACTTTTGATCGGCGTAGTTTGTTTTAGAAATGAGGTTGCATTTACTGTTAGATGCGTAGGAAGATTATTTGTCGTTGCAAAACATAGATAAATACATAAAGTCACGCCTGTTTCCTGGAGAGGTAGGCAGAGACCAGGGTTTTCAACTTGCTACAATCCAGGCAAATTTCTTCCGTTTCATTTATCCTCATCACATTCTTAATACAAGCTTTTCAGTTTAGAGTGCTCTTAAATTGGCCTTTCTCCAATACGTCTCCAATTAGGTCATAGTACGTTCGCCGAGGCTCTTTCTTCGACTATTCCATACTCGTTTTGTTTACTTGTTTTGTTAATCTTCTTCCACCCATCCTGTTTACATGCCCAAATCATCTTGCCAATATACCTTCCTCAACTTTCGATACTTAGATAGATGTTTCAATACTGGAAGACTCTTAGAATGAGTCGAAATTTTGTCAGTGCTTTCACCGATAGTAATGTACTTGAAAATTATCGTTCCACAATATTAATTGTTATAGTAAAATTGTTTTAATTAAATAACAAAAATAATAATAAATAAACAAAAATAGACACATACAAACATACATAACCCATCAGAAACATACACATACCTGGGGGTCTAGACAAATACCACTTTCTGTTGACGTTAACGCCTGCTGAAAGGTTGAATTGTATGGGAATGACATTAGCTGCGGAAATGTCACGTGACAGCTGCCAAGTTTTACCTTGAAATATTTGCGTTAGCGTGAAAGGAAAAGCAAGCGTGAGGTATTTGTCTAGCCCCCCTGACCCCACACTCCCACACTAGGATTCCCTGCGTCGTGGGTATCAGGAATTACGAGTACCATGCTACTACAACACCAGTCCCGGAACAAATATTTGGAGAACATTTAAACGTTTGTCCAGCAGCGAGAATCAAACCACCGACTTCGTCTTAGATGGAACATCGCATTGTAATTATCAAAATTAGTCGAGCCTGGCATAGAAGACATTGTAAACAAATACCGAGCGACTCAAACTAATTGATTGAAATAGCTGGAATTGCATTGATTGTCCTTAATCAGATCACATTCCGGCAAACTAACCTTCGCCAGAATTTCAAGGACCAACAATTAAAAAGCTCCAATTTGTCGACGCACGCGCAAGCAGATGATACTAATTTAAACACTTTCACGGAACGCGCCCGCTTATATTACCGATAAATAAATATAATATATTTTTATTGTGCACACACGTCCTCAGGAGGAATCCAGCTTTCCCTATAAGGCTAGGAGGGAACCACGGCAGGGATTTCGTATGCGAAGGTGCGCGCGCGCAGCAAAAAATTACGCTACGAGTGTGTACTCTCTACTTGTGCCGTACGGGGATGCCAGCCGGGAGTTGCCAGGTAGGGAGCTGTGTTGCCAGATATAAAAAATCTAACTTTATATAATAATTATAACGATATAAAATAATGTTAAAAAAATACTATGCTTAAAAATTCAACGGTACCTTTTGATAATCGTCGTTTTGTAAGCATTTTAAAAATATTAATCTATGGTTATAAGCATCCACTTATGATCATCCTACTAATATTATAAAAGTGAAAGTTTGCGAGGATGGATGTTTGTCACTCTTTCACGCAAAAACTACTGAACGTATTTTGATGAAATTTTACAGTGATATAGCTTATACATCAGAATAACACATAGGCTATTTTTTACCACTTAGACTACTTTTTAAATTTTCGGGTACTACACGAGCGAAGCCGTGGGCAGAAGCTAGTATATTTATATGTTATGACTTTTTAGTCTGTAGACCGGACTGCGCTGGTAGACTAAAAAGGATAGGGACACACCTCCAAAACAAATTGCGCTAACAATACGCCGACCTCGGTAGTGCGGCGGACGAGTAGTCATTTGCGACGCAAGAAGAGCGAGTTCGAACCTCGCTGCAGGACAAATGCTTGCATGTTCTGCAGATATACGTCATCTGTCTGGGTGTTGTGGTGCCACGGTTGGACTACGTAAGTGCCTGTTAAAAAAAACATGTGTCACTCTGTCAATCTGACAGCTGGCCGACTAGATACATCGTACTAAAACTGGTTAATATTTTTCCCGTTATGGCGATATTTTTGTTCAAATATAACTGATGGACTTTCCTCACTATCCCCTATTTGATATTCCAATGGATCTAAGCACTGAGTACAAATCTGAGAATGAATATTATATGCATTTGAGGATGATAATTTAAATTGTGAGCATGTTAGTTCATTTTCTGTCCACTAAACCGCGTTTTCTGTAAATTACAGAAAAAAAATCTGCTGTTTTTGAAATTATTACTAAAACAATTAATTTAATTAAACATATTGCTCTTAGTAAAGGCACATCTCACTCACACCCTCTAATATCCTACACCGTTTTAAAACTATAATTCTAAATGTTTTACTTTTAAATTGACTAGAGTACCTCTCAATCAATGTTCGCTCCTCATCAGCCATCACCAAACGCTATGAAACCCTAGCATGTACCTGCCATCTCGTGCCTCGAATACTTGAGATACAGTCACACAGTCTGTCTAGTGCGACTAACTTCTGTATTCTAAGACTAGGATTCAACCGGACTTTGCGCTTCTAATTTTATAAACCACTAAGGTGGCACATAAGCATACTGCCCATCTGTTGGTAAGCGGTTAAAGCGACCCTTTTCAGAACGCCGTTTTTGAAGCTCCTCATACTGAAGTCATTTAATTTTATGTTGAATTCCTTGCGACGTTTGCCGGAAGTAGGTGTTGTGTGGTAACCATGGTAACCGTTTAACAGGTGTGCCGTAAGCTTCTTTGCCACCTTGGTGTTAAAAAATGGTTGTTAAAGAGTACCTTCTTGACAGAACGTCTTCTAAACGTTGCTAAAGATGATAAATTCGGTTTGAACACGAAGATTTAAGTGCACAGTTATTTCTCTGTAATGCTCTGTAGAAACTGAATGAGAAAATATATTTTTTTACATTTGGAAAGACACTGACCACATAATTTATGAAAAAAGTAAGTGTAATACGAACTACCTACTTGCAAAACGCGGGTATGTGCCAAATGTATTGTAGGGGCGTGCTACTTCCTACTTAGTATCCTCAAAGATCTACTCACTGAGTATGCATCTGAGGATGTAAATCATGGGGACATGATGGCCATCCTCAGATCCATTTGTGAACTTGTTTTGTTTGTGTTTTGTTCTATAAGTACTATAACTTTTGAAACTATCATGGGTTTGAACATAATTTTTACTTACTTAAAAACGGGACATGATCATGGTTCCTCCCGTGATCATGGTACATGCAACTGTGCCGAAATATCGGGAAACATTCAAACTCACAAATCTTTTTAGTTAAAATTAAGTATTAGTATTACCATTATCTGTAGATATACCAGTCGTATGACTGAACGGGCATTGCTGTACATTGCCAGCCGTAAGACAAAGCCAAATGTTACATGACAATTTGACCAGCAAGAACCCACTTTTACACCGAAACACAAGCAATACTGCTGCTTCTGAGAAAATCTTTCATTAAATGTAGCTTTCTATTGCAAAAAAATAAATGGGATACGTAACGAATCTATAGTTACCTCTCTCCTAATCAAGATTTGCTGAAAGAAAACTCTTCTTAGGGTTAAACTCGCGTTGTACATGTCATTTGATTCTGGCTTTTGTAAGTATATAGCTAATTAAGAGCCAATAAATACACTTAGGTACCTATTATTCCAGATTTATATAAGTAGAAAGATTGATAGTATAGATTTATTTAACAAATTAAGTAGGTACAATAGTATGTGTATGTATGTGTGTGGACTCCCTTTTCCGCATTTAAACTCTTAGTTGGTTCATTGTGCGTGGGAGTTTTGGCTAGTGGGTTAGCCAGCCCAACTCCGCCCAGAAGCACAGAAGTTTCCTGGGGTCTTCACAGGCTTCGCGGAGTGACCTTGGGTTGCCAAGGATTTTTGCGCGGTGAGTTGCTACGCCCACGCATTCCAGGATTACGTGGGCAGCTGATTCCTCTTCGGTTAGACATCCTCTGCAGAGTGGGCTGTCTGTGGCTCCGATGTTGTAGAAGTGTTTGTTCAACGGACAGTGACCGGTTAGAGTCCCCACGACACGGTTAGGTACAATAGTTAGTAATATCTTTAAACCTATGTTTGTCTAGACACTAGGTTCTCGAGATGTTACTGTATTTGAGACAAAAGTGCACAACAAAACCATGAGTAATAAATAATTCCTATGTTGGGTACATAACCTACCTATACTAAGCAACGATATGGACTCAAAAATATGTAGATATCTCTTCTACAAACCTTAGTGATTTTTGAGTGCTATGCTCCATAATTATTTCTGTCAAGTTGTATTTTAATAAAAAGAAAAAGTCCTTCATTCAGCTTTAGTGTGGTGCCAATCGAACGAGTCATTTATACAAAGAGAGTAATAGTCAAAGAATTAAATAAAGTCTTAAAAGTATAGTCTAAATGTAAGTAAAGAATCTATCACCGCACTCATTTATACAGACAAACACTACGCTGAATCTTCTATATTAGATGCTAGACTATAAGTTAGTTTTTGTTGAGAGCCGGTAGGGTGCCACGCACCGCAATTATGCCCTGTATTGAATTGTAGATGGTCAGTGGCGGCCGCTGTGATTAGTATTGTTTGCTTCTATAATGTTACGGTGGTATGAAGGAATGTTACGTGCTGATCTTCCGCTTGTAACCTATCATACTGATAGTTTATTTTTTTAAATACGGGATTTATTATGCTTTTCGTTTTTTATCAAGAACTAGCTATGCCACGGCCGCCCTCGGCTCCAACCCACCGCGTCGCATCGCCCGCGCTATTGCTAATTTTGCTCGGGTCCCCGAGCGTGATGTTAAATCCTACTACTATTATAAACGCAAAAGTTTGTGAGGACGTTTGTTACTCTTTCACGCAAAAACTATTGAACGGATTTTTATGAAACTTTACAGTAATATAGCTTATACATCAGAATAACGCATAGGCTACTTTTTATCTGGGCACCACGCGGGCGTAGGCGTAGGCGTGGGCAGAAGCTAGAAGCCTATAAGTAACCTTCCTTAAGGATTGGGATATCAAATGCATTTTTTTTTTCAAATCCAAAAAGTTCCATAGATAAGCGCGTTAAACAAAAAAAAACGCAAATTCAGCTTTATTATTAGCCTTCGGATTTACCTATGTCCAGCAGTGACTTCTACAAGCTAATGATGATGCTGATGATGAGCTGTCAAGCGTCAACCACTAACACACATCAGATAGTTGATAATTCAATGTAAACGGAACCAAATCAATCTATACACCAATTTTGGGTAATCCAATTATTAACCGATCGATAGTTCATCTGCGGTACTCAAAGTGCGTTAACTGGATGCATGAACACAATGTACATGATCAAACAAGCACTTAGACAACAACCAATTTCTGTCGGCATTAACGCCTGTGGAAAGGTTGAATTGTATGGGAATGCTATTAGCTTTTGAAATGACACGTGACTGCTGCCAAGCTTTCCCTTGATAAGTTAACGTTAGCGTGAAAGGAGCACTAAGCGTGAGATATTTGTCTATGGCATTAGCTTTTGAGATGTCACGTGACTGCTGCCAAGCTTTCCCTTGACAATTTAGCGTTAGCATGAAAGGAACACTAAGCGTGAGGTATTTGTCTAGACGCGGCCAACGATGTCATCCCCGAACAAGCCGATGTCTCACCCCTACCAACCATTTATACTGATTCATATAATATTCATGTGAATATAGGTGTGCAGATATAACATACAACTATCAAAAAAGTTTGTGATAAGTTTGATACCGTTTTTTTTAATAATTGAAATATTAGTAAAAGTTATATAAGGAATTGTTTCCTCGTAAACATATAACATTTAAAAGCAAACCATTTTATTTATATTGTTTTATTTAATAATTAAATATGTGTAGAATGGTAGGTACTTGAACCTCGTTAGGGCGTTACAAATTTAAATTCGATCGTGTAGGCTGCAAAGTAACTCATTCTCAGCTGTGATTAAGCTTAAAATATAATGAAAATAATTTGTCATCAGTTGTACAAAGTCACAATTATTAAATTGTGCCAAGAATCATAATATCTTAAAACCTATCACTAAGTTCTTTGTATTTTTATAATATTATCAGATTTTTCTAATGGCTCTCTGACGAGATGTCTTATTGCAGAATTCCGCATATTAGCACCGGCATACATTATATATTCTTTCTTTATTCTTTTTTGTACACACAGAAAATATAATTACATATAGGATATGTACAAAGGCGAGCTTAACCCTGACAAGAGTCTTTTTATTAATTTATTTCTTGCAGCTCTGCAGGGAGCTATGGAACGGGCTATACTCGGGGCTTCTCCGAAGGACAAAATCCGTTATTGGATTAACCGACAGAAAACGAAAGTCATTTACATAGGTAATATTATGTACGAGGGTGCATAATTACCCAATAACCTACCTAATGACCTAAAGACTTGTGAATCAATTCCTAAATATATATTTAATATATTTAAATATATATATAAAAAGAAATTAAAAAAAAAATGTCTATGATAACATTCAAAGTCAAAGTCAAAATTCATTTATTCAATAAAATCACAAGAACCACTTTGAAACGTCGGTTTTTATCTAGTGCCTGTTCCTCCGCGACCAAAATACGCGACAGATATCTAGCGGTTACATTTTCTAAGTAACCGCTAGATCTCTGTAATATTAATACTTGAACATCTAGTAATTCATTCGTTATATTTGCTAATTGTTAAGCTCATAAGTGAACCATGTTCTTTATGAGTATTTAATAAACTTCTATAACCATCCATAGGTCAGAGGATTAGCAAGCTGAAGAACCGACAACCTTTGAGGTAAACGAGTTCTTGAGTGGAGACCGCGTCTTGGCAAATATAGTGTGGCGCCCCCCCGGCTAAGTGGAGCGATGACTTAAGAAAGATGGTAGGCAGAAAGTCCTGTAGTGGACTGATGTGGGCCGATAAGGATGATGGTAATTTTTGCCTTGCAGCGGCTGTCCGTAACATAAGCCACTTTTTACGTTGTATGAGATTACTCGTATAATAACAAACGAAACGTTGTAAATCAAGCGAAGCTTCCATCTCTCCAATAAGGGCATAATTAAAAAAATGTTTATCAATTCAAACCAATTAAGAGACAAAGAAATAAGACCAGTATTTGTCCTATAAAAATTGCCGTTCCTGTATATACATATGTACTTCAAATAAAGTTTGCGATCAGTTCATGAATCTAACATGTTTTTTATATGTAATTTTTAATCATTTATCAAAAAATACACGATTTGTTTGTTAGTTAAAAATACATTTAGAAAAAAAACAATTATTTCTATTGTTTTTATGTTTTAAATGAAAATAAAAAAAATCTTATGTAGAAGCGATTAAAAGAAAAAGGAAAGTAAAAAGTACAGATAGAAATTGTGTGATCTGATATCTGATCGGGAGGCCATATACGTATCGAGTTCTAGGTTGTAGGACCATGGTGAAATAGGACACAAAATAACACAAAAAAAATTGGCTAGGCGCAGCTTGGCAGAATTTTTTGAGCTATTTGGCAACCACGTAGGTTATTCAGGACCACCTCACCTAACTGCACGAGTAAAATGGTTATGGAAACGAGACAATGACGCTCATTTTGACTGCAATTCCCACAAATTATAAAAAATGTCTCCTTTTTTTTAAAATTGCTAAGTCTTTGAAAATGTGTCGAATTCCCATTGCCAGTTTGTTTAGTGACATTAAGAGACAGGTCGGTGACCTGATGTAAGTAACATAGAAAAAAAAACGCATCGCAGCAAAGGGTTCAAAAAAAGAACACCCACAGAGAAAACTAATTTAGTATGAAAAACACGAAAATCTAAAGTATTTCTGCGCGCTCAATATTCATGGGCTATCCAGAAAACCTTGATGGTGGCCTTAGCGAGCGGATTCCAAGAGTCGCGGAGTCAGTTTTTCGGAGGCAATTAACCTTATAGAAGGTTGGAAGAAGTACTATGCCACGCGACCGACGCGCGCCTCCGTACAAGGAGGATCCAGTACAGCCTCCAGATTCCAGTCCGCTTGTTTCGGCTGATATACCGAATAAACATTTATCTTGGGAAGTGTATCTTGATTTCGATCAGCGTTGAACGCAATATATGAAAAAGTAGTCAACGCTTCAATTTGTTCAAAGTTTGGTGAAAATTTACAAACTTAAAAACTAAGCTAGAATTTTGTCAAAATCGACAGAATATTAAATCTGTCTATTTTGACAACGTTTGAGAAGAAAGGTAAAATTACCAATTTGGGACAAGTAATATAGAAATATTACTTAATATTAATAAGTATTTGCAGAAGCAAATACTTATTTATTTGCTATAATTATAGGTATAAACAATACATAATTGAATTGAAATAAATAAACAATAAAAAGTCACATAATAGGCCTGACCCCATACTAGAATTCACTGTGCCGTGGGTATCAAAAACTACATGTAAACACAACATAAATTACTGCAGAACATGCAAGCACTTGTTCCACAGCGGAAACCGAACCAGCACCTCTTGCTTCTGAGCCGGCTACACGCCCGTCTGTAAGGTTCTACTTTGATGTAATTAACTACAGACATTTGCTATTCAAATATCCCAACAACATAATCTTTTAACGAATAAAAACATCATTTTTCAATTGTTAAATACAACATTTTTATTTTTGTTACAGATTAATGTTATTCCTAGTTATTGATGCGACTGAGAAGGTGGGGTCAGCACTGTTTAAGTGACCGAGGTGAATACAATTAAATACGATCTGAACATTATCAAAGCCGTTTTAGATCCAAAAAGGTACAGAAGGCACACGACGAATTCCACAATCATACGTCTAACCACGATTTAGTAAAATAGAGCATCATTAAGATACCTTGTCGTGACTTGGGAAAAAAAAAGAATTGTCGTAGACACGGCTCACGGATGCAGATGAATTGGATCAAATGACGGATCACAATGAGCAGTGGACACTTGTAATGATTCTTATTGACGAGAGGGTGACGCGATCGTGTCGTCCGATGATTGAAGAGTGTTTACGAATTTGGGTGTCACCTGTATCTGACCTCTGGATAATACTTTATCATTTATTTCTGTGGATCGTGAGAATTTTTAAAAAATCAACAACCAAACGCATGGTGCGTTGTGACAAAGATAGAGTAGATGACACAGCAAACAAAATTACATACATACATATAGTCACGCCTGTTTCCCGGAGGGGTAGGCAGAGACTACCGATTTCCACTTGCTACGTAGCATACCTCTTTCGCTTCATTCATCCTCATCAAATTCTTTATAAAACCTCGGTGGTTTAGAGTACTTCTAACTTGACCTTTCTCTAGAATATCTCCAATTTGGTCAGAGTACGTTCGCCGAGGGTTTCCCTTCCAACTAGCCATATAAGGATATTATTACGACTATACTACGTACTTTACTATCATACTGCTGACGTTTCGTGTGTAGTAAATATCCTAAAATGATACCGAACCACGATAATTTCAATGCAAAACTTACATAATTTTAACCGTTTTTAGGGTTCCAAAGACAAATGGCGAAAAAATAAACCTTATAGTTTGGTCATATATGTATGTTTCTCCGTCCGTGCGTCACACCCTGATTTCTTGCTCAGTTTAAGATAAAGTTTGGTATGCAGGCATGTTTTTCAAACCCGAAAACAAAATATGTAGTATAGTAACTTTTTCACGCACCTCCTAGAAAGCGAGCTTTGATTTTTTTATACCTATCGTTGCATAGGTCCCAAAATCCTAAAAAAGTTTCCTCGACCATTTTTAAGACACCATCAAGACACATCTTGGGCACTTTATTTTAAAATGCGGCCCATGTCCCAATTTTCCCCAGTCTAATTCCAGTTCAAATCATCAATCCATTGGTTTTAATAATTCCCCTTTTAAACGGCGCGGCAGTAAAATGTAGCACTATCAAGCAAAGTTCAGCAGATTTTTTACAGACGCCTTAAAATGCTTCTTAGTAATAAAACAACAATTTTTTGTCCAACAAAGCTGTATACTACACTCCCGGACAAATAAATAGCGCCCACTCATTGTCAAAACAAAAATTTCCCTACAATTCGCAACTCGATCAACGACGGGCTCGTATATCGAGGGTCCGCTTGTAAATATCTTATTGTATCGTGCGCTCGTCTGTCCGTCTGTCTGACGAGTGATTTGCGACTCGCTCCCGTATAGTAATGAAGGTGCAATCGTCTGACAGCGCCCTCGCGCCGACCTCAAAATGTTGATGATCGATTTGATGATTATAATCGATTGTGTGTACTACTACCTTAATTATCATGGATAGGTTTGCAATTTTTTGCATATGAATACTTCCTGTCAGACAATTTCGTTGAATGACTACTGAATATTATTTTGGGAGGTTATCGTGCTCAAAATTTATCGGGTGTTTCGGCCTTAACTTTGAATCTGATATAATAAATCGAGTTTTATATTCAGCTCTATTTATTGAGCGCTTTTCTAGTCAGCTGCTCTGTGAATGAGTGATAATTTTGATTTAAGATCACAATCTTAAGTAAGTATAATACAAACGTAGAGTTTGTACACCCATACATTATATATGAATTCCCAGAATCGGTTATTTTGATCATCAGTCAAAATAATAAATAACAGTTGTTTACGACAAAACTGAGCCATAGAGGATAATGTTAACGAATTTTAGATTCTCGATTGTAAATATTAGAATTCATAGAAGTATAATTTAACGATATTTAAATAATCATGAGTTTTGTATGAGTTTTGATCGCGTTATAATTTTAATTATTTTCGTTTTGGCAACAGCCGTGGTCACAGACTAACTGGAGATTACGTCGAGTAAAAGGTAAAATATCCGTATTAATCTTATATTTAATTATATTTACCAATGGCAAAAGTTACTACCAATAAGACTGTGCAAAGCATGAATAACAGAAGATTTATAACCGAATATTTCAAGATGAATTTCCATTTCATGATTAAATAATGTTGTCCGAATAATTAAGACCTTTGTTATCTGTACCTGTAAACTTTTTTAATCAATGTTTTGAAATTTTAATTCTTATAAATATTGATACTTTTCAATAAGAACGTGTTTTTGTTTGTAAGGTGATTTTGTTAGTTCGAATGACAAAAAAACAAGTTCCTTTAGTAGATTTACATTTCAAAATTTGTCTTTCTTAAAGTTAAAAGCCAAGTTTTTAACCAGTAACCCCAATCACACCTAATGTAAAGTGGTGAGTTGCAGTGGTACCGTGGTAGAAAAATGAGTAGATAAAGTTTAAATTTTGTAATATTTTCCAAGTCAATAATCCTCATGAAGAGATTGCATATTTTCACAGAACTGTAATCTTTCTTCGGCTCAGTATTTCTTCGCAGTACTATAACTCAGAGCAACACATTTCGCCGCTAAGCGATTATTACATGTTCGGCAACATTCAGCAATTATCATTTGTGATAAGAAACAACCACTTTGCCACAAGCCAAACAGTTAACACTAGTGACAGCCGCTAACTCTGCCTGTGTCTATATTTTTTGTTTAAATAATCTGTAATCGTTGGTTGTACTGAACGCTTTCATATTATACATTGTTAAAGGCAATTAGTAAAAAATTACAACAAAATGACAAATTTAAAATTAGGCCTAGGCCATAAGTCACTTTCAAAAATTATCTATCAGTGTTTATTTCTTGAGCTTCCTCTAAATTTTGAAAACAATTACTCTTTTTATTTTTTGAAAATGATATTTTTACAAACATACACTCACCATTATTTTTATCACGTATATAGGTAATCCAAACAGATGATATTTAAAACCTGGCAAGCCGTTTATTTCACGGCAGGCGTTATTTTTCGAACGTTATCTGCGAATCAAGTTACAAGTGTGATTAATTGGCCTATACCGGTGCATCAGTGTGCATCTGCCTTTAGGCCTTAAGTACCGTATTTTGTATCTTTTTTCGCACTTTTGGGTAACAATAATATGGATAATTTATTTAATGGTGTGTAATATTTTTGGTATAAGTCGTTTCATATACAAAGTGAAACGATTTAAATTTAATTTAAACATTTGAACAGAACACTCGCGAAAATTAAATGGTCGAAGCGATAGGTGAAATGTTTATGTTAATTATGTCAGTCAAAATATTTAATACAGCAACACATCTTATATGTTTTTTACTTACAAAACTTACTTTACAGCTCTGGAAGGCTCCACGAACATATTACCTGAAACAATTATAGGAATGCTTTTAGTATTTCTTCTTACCTTATAAATAAACATCCAAATTCATTCAATGCGTTATAATTACAATAA
Source organism: Perizoma flavofasciatum (assembly GCA_958496245.1). NCBI lineage: Eukaryota > Metazoa > Arthropoda > Insecta > Lepidoptera > Geometridae > Perizoma > Perizoma flavofasciatum. Next base: position 12,080,008 of record OY292429.1, on the reverse strand, counting down.
AATACCAATAATAACGTACGTCAAAATAATACAAAAACGTTTTACCATACAATACCTATCGATACAATATTAAACTTTACATTTATAAAGATCATGTAAAAAAAAATCACCGTCCTAATTGACCAGTGCGAATAATGACATATTTATGTCCCAGTTTCGGGAGTGAGACAAAAAGTGGGATTATTAATAATTGATATTAAACTAGCGGACACGTTCCTTTAGCTGCCGGCGCCTGCGCTCTTGTATTCAGGCAAAAAATCATAATATTATCATAAGCGCTGCTTAGATACGCTGAGGATGGCATCTTCATGCAGTATAATCTGTAGTTAGGAGACAAAACAAAATATTTTTTTTTATTGGTAAATAAGCAATTAATTCAATTTCGTCTTTTACTTTATTTTACCAGACTTCTGCATCGGTTGTCAGCGGCTATGCTATCGTGTTTTAAAAAATCCAGTACTCCATTACAAACTTTCACCCCCAATTCTCTTCCTCTCCCACCCTTAAAATTTTAAAATCCAAAAGCCCTGAAACACTTCATTATGTATTTATGCTCAGTAACCGCAATTAAAAATTTTATGTTTCTTACTATAAAGAACAAAAAATTTCATACAAAGTTCCTCCACACATTTCCCACTCTTAAAGTAGAAAATTCTAAAAATATTTTCTAAGCATGTACTCATGTTATAAAATAAACCTATGTTCCAAATTTCAGCTTTCTAGACTCAATAGTTTTGGCTATGCGTTGATGGATCAGTCAGTCAAGACAAACGCTTTTATAAGTTAAGATATACGAATATAAATTACACATATTTTGGTCTATTGATTTTATGATAGCCTAATTATATTCCTTCCTGTTATTATAAAATTTGTAATTTGGGAAACACTTTTGCGCGACTATGATTAAACTTAACTAGTTAAACTACAAGCCACTAATCGGTCGTCTACTTAGTTTATAGCTGATGCTTTGAATAATCTTTTACTCAGAATCAAAAAATAAAAAAAAAATTGATTCTGAGTTAAATTATTATGTGAGAATAAAAAATACTTTTACCAAGTAATAGGCTTAGTTTTAGCAATTTTTTTTTATTTTCATTTAATATGATAAAAAAAATAGCACATTGTACAAAAGATGGGCTTAGCAATTTCTTTCTGCTAACCCTTAAGGATAAAGGTATCCTACCATAATATAATAAATGCGAAAGTCTCTGTGTGTGTATGTTTGTTACCACGTATCTCCATAACGCTAAACCGGTTTTGATGAAATTTGGAATGTAGATAGTTTAGGTTCTGGAATATTTATAGACTAATCTAATTTTAGAAAATTAACCCCTAAGGGGGTTAAACAGGGTGGTAAATTTTGTATGGAAATTTTATTCCTTAGTTTGATTCGCTCAAAACTCGGTACAAATAAACTTTTAAATAAAATATAAAACACGTAATTTTTTTTTCAAAAAAACGCTTAGGGGTGTGCAATTGAGTTCTAAATTTTGTATGGAAAATTGTAATCCTTGGTTTGATTCACTCAAAACTAGATTTAAATAAACTATTAGGTAAATTATAAATTACTTATTTTTTATTTTTACTATACTACCTTAAGGGGTGCAATTAAGTTTTGAAATTTGTATTGAAAAAAATATTCACTGGTTCGATTTACTCAAAATTTGGTGGACATAGTTTGAAGCCTGAAGACGGACATACGCTACTTTTATCAATATACCACGCGAGCGAAGCCGCAGGCAGAAACTAGTTGTTTATAAAATAATAAGATTTACAAAAAAAAATACGTTAGGATTTAACAATTTAGAGTAATTAAAAGAACATTAGTATTTTATTTATTAAGGAACACTATCGCCACTTTAAAATGCTATCGATGATTTAACTAGTGGCTATGAGGCCCTCTAGGCATTTCTTGATGTTTTATCTGAAAGATTAGTGTACTCTGTGACCTACCATCGAACGCCAAAAGATACAACAAGTACCAGAGTTCACAAACAAAAACTAAATATAATTCAAGGGTCTCGTATAATACAAAAGCATATAAGAATGTATTTCATATAAAAATTGGCTCAGTGTTTTGCGTCGGCATCGAGTGATGGAATATTCGTGTGTTTATTAAAGCCCTTAATGTGACAGTCTGAATGTATTGTGCTTTATTTATGTCTGTGGGTTTTGTGATGGAAATATTTGGGGATCTCTAATGTCGAGTCGATAATGGTGGACCTGTCGGGTAATTATATCTTGGTGGTATTTTAAGTGGGTTTGAGCGGAGATTATAAATGTCCTGAAGTGAACAGAGTCTACTTTTAAATATATTTATATGCTAGTTGTAGAAAATTAGATACTGAAATCTAACTTATTAGAGCATTCCATAATGAAATAAAACTTATTAATACACAATTTCATTAAAAAAATCTTTCTTGTTCACATTACATAATTATTAACCATTAACTGTGTAAAACAATTTTTCTTAAAAACAAAAAAGAACATGTACATATTTAAGAACTCCATCATGAGGATTACAATTGTGAGCGTGTTTGTTTTATATTTTTTTGGAGAAGGATAATAAGTCAAAAATTAACTCACAGGCTATTCACCAAAGAATATTAAGTAAAACATTCGATCCTTTTTGCTATTTCAATTCAATACACTGCAATACAATAAACAATAGATACAGAGGGTACCGGCATCCTATAAAGTTACTTTTGACAGGTGCACCGTTTTTTACATCCGCGACGCAATGTTCCAGTAGGTATAGGTTAGGTTAAAGTACATACATATCTGTTTGAGGTTCGTTTGTTAGTGTGGGTGTCGGTTGCCTATAGTTATTATATATGACCTACTTTTCGATGATTATTGTACGGCCGAAATGAGCAGACCATTGAGTGTTGAATCTTAAAATATATTTTTGTACACTTTTAAAATTAATGATTCTGATTTCGGATGCGGTTTCATGCAATCAACTTTTAACTTCAAAAAAAGTGATCATGTTTTATAGCCACACGTGACTAACCCTGGTTTCCAATTACAGTAACATATCAACGACGTCTCATTTTTCTATAAAATAATCGTATTTTGATTTTCTGTCAAAACTGACATGTCAAATTGATGTCTTCGTGAAAAAACGAGACGTCGCGTCCGTTTATAATGTAATGTAAAACTAATGTAAGAGACATTGAATTAGATAATGTTTTAATCACAAGTTTTTATTTATCGACAATTGTTTTGTCGATAAATAATTTTAAATTGAACTTTTTGTTTTTGAAAACTTGAAAAACAAAAAGTTCAATTATATTACCTTTAAACGCTAATTATGTTTGAGACTTCCTAAAACGCACATGTCAAAAGTTGTTTCATAGGTTGCCGGTTATCGCTAAATTGCTAGCAAGAAACACAAAGTTACGGGTTCGAGTCCCAGCGATGCACTTTGTGATAATGTCTCCGAAGCACGACAGTTATGATTGATGGTCGATTTTGACAATTCGAATTAAAATGTGTATCGATTCGATTTGATAAATAATTTATTTTGGAGGAATGAGGGCCCTTTTAACATTTTTGATGTGCTCGATACGATTTTGCGGCACGGATCTTGGAATGAAACGAGTTCACTTTATTTTCATCCCGGCTTTACTCGTGGAAAATGCAAGAAATAGAATTAGTAATATGAGCAATATTTAAATCTAAAGTCATATTTTATGAATGTATTAAGATTTTTGGTTATTGTTTTTTCTTCAAAATAAGTTTAATACATTCTTTTTGGGAAATAAAATTGGAAAAAAATTAGCTCAAACATATCCATCAACAGATCAGCTCGCTGTCACTTAAACACACAATTGCCATCAAAACTTAAACATATAAAAATGTTAAGTCAATCGAAGGACTAAAAAAATACTTTAAAGAACCAGCTTAGTATTTTTGTACAGTATTGTACACCCCAAACGTATTTTCCATCACAATGCAATGTTATCAGTATTTTTAGGACTTCTCTTAAGATAAGGGCCGGCGGATTTGGTGTGTAGACGCCTTAAAACAGCCAACGCTCTTAATTACATGTTCTGTTCAAGGCCACAATCTCAGACAAGGCGACTTAAAAATAACCAGTGACACGACAGATAGATGAAATGTTCTTATTCTGTCACTTATTTTCCTTATTGTACTGAATATACTTAGGTTTGTAAAAAAAACAAAAGTGGGCGTGGATTGGGAGTGGATTTTCATTCCTAGTAGTCACTACTAGGAATGAAAATAATATTTATTTAGAAAGTATCACTAGGGACCCGCAGTCCATTTTATTCGGAGTCCCTAACGGGAATGACTCTAAAAAAGGTTGTACGAACAAACAAACACAGCCATGTCTGCCTATCACAATATCAATGAGCTATATCGCATCATTAGCAAAAACTTATCCATTGTCATAACATTTCATCTTTCCGTTATAAGAATTTCAGTTTCGTTGATTTTATCGAATCGAATTCATGAAATCATATTTCGATAAAAAATGATATTTCGAATCGTGATATAACTTTAAAAAATAACTGTTATCGAAAACGGATCTCATAAAAGTCTAATTAAAATACCTTTTACTGTACCACTTCTTTTGTATTAGTTTCAGGCTGACTTCATAGTCAATTTCATAAACATGTGGGCCGTCTGTTAGTTTGCCACCTTGGTAGTATAAAAAAAAACATTATAGTCCATTCTGATAATTCACCAAGCGTATCTACTTCTTTATTCTACTTTGCTATAATAAGTAAATTAACTTCATACATTTTTTTATAGTTTATTAAAATGCTAGCTTCTGGGCTTTGCCCGCGTGGTACCCGAACAAATAGTAGCCTATGTGTTATTCTGATGTATAGACTACATTACTATGAAGTTTCATCAAAATCTGCTCAATAGTTTTTGCGTGAAAGAGTAACAAACATCCTCAAAGACTTTCACGTTTATAATATTAGTAGATTTACTAGATTATTTTTGTACATAATCAACTATTATTTGCCATGCGTTCTTCGTGTTGTGCAGTTTTGGAAATTTGCGAGAGCAATGTTTTAAAATGTGGTATTACAAAAATTTACTCGTTGGCATTTCGCGTTATTGGTATTATGGGTTGAGAGGTTTCTCATTGTTTCAAATGTTACACGTTCCACTAGATAGTAGACTGTTACTGTCACCTATTGACCATCTGCAACACGTGAGATATTGCTTTTGCGTTGCCTACCCAAAAGACAATGTTGAAAGCTAAATTTGCTTGTAATTTGTATGTAAACTATAATCATGAAATTATTACTTAGTTGGTTATAATGGGCGGAATTTCAATTCAATGATCCCATCCCTAGCGATTACACGATTAGCCCTTGTTATCAAAATGGTAGCGCCACTCTTTCTATCTATGATAGTCCGGGAAAAAGATGAATGAATGAATGGATGAATAAATGAATGAATGAATTAAAATACTTTATTGTACACCTTAAGATACAAACGACATAAACAGTAACACATTATGATCAATGTACAATGGGCGGTCTAATAAAGAACGGAAAAAGATCGGTCGGAAAAGATGTGTCATTTTCACATGGATATAGGTAATTAGTTTTACAATTAAAGTAAATGTCGAACAGTAATGAGATACTTTATTCTCAATTCTTTTCATAACTTTCACGGTGATTTTATTGCGATCATAACTTTTGTTTATTTTTAAAGGTTGTATACATTCTAACCGTAATATCTGAATGGAATCCAGCTCATGTTTCTGCGCGAGTCACGTCAGACAATGGACCTCAATACAGGAGCCGCGACCTCTGACCGACACTGTATCTCGTCCTATCATCTCAGCTACCGACTTCACCCCACAACCTGTGAGGGGACCATCTTTTAGGAGCAAATACAAATATAAAAATAAATAAATAAATACGACGCCAGTATATTTGTATTTTTCAAAATTAATAATTAAAAAAGGTAAACGCGATAAACACCCGTTAAACTTATAGCTATGTTATCTAATCGCGAAAGTTTGAAAAATACAAAGATACTGGCGTCGTTTCTCTCGTACACCAACTAACGAAATGTATTTTAGAAACACTAGAAACTAAAACAAATTGTGTTACCAAAATTACCTAAGACTTCAATGTATCAGCTATGTAATGTGTTGAAAGATTTAGAAAAGTATACCCAATGCAATTAAAAACACCTACCACTCAATCAATTCACTAATAAACTAAAACGTTGGTTACGAAAAAAAATGATGTAAAAGAATTAATTATGTAATCGTTATTGTTTTATAATTAACTGTATCTTTCACATAATTTATGTAAGTTGTATTTTGTTTGTTTGATTTTGTTTATGTTAGACTGTCGGTATTTTGTAAGTTTCTTTTAAATAATGTAAATCTCTCATTGGCCGTAAGTTAGATTATTAAGGTTAGAACTGTTTATATATAAGGGCTGTTGATTTTGTGTGAACAATAAAATAAAATAAATGTTATTAAAAAATAATATGACATGTTATTGACTAATGTTATTAAATTGATGTTAGGTTTAACTTAGCTAAACATTTGTAAGCCAATGTATTTGTTGAATTATGTGATAATGTAACTACTTACTGTAAAAACTTTTTAACCATATTTCTCACAAATAAACTATTTCTTTTCAAATCTTAATTTTATCTATGGCTCTTTTTTACGAACAGTAACAAAAGTGAGAGATTTAAACAATTTTAGTACTGTCAAAGTAGTCAGATTAAATTTTTTACCACTATTAAACTCCGCTTATTTTGCTTTCTGTTTTTCTTGGCTTACGCAGATGTGTCGAAGAGTGCAGATCAAAGTCAAAATCAATTAGGTTCAAATCATAAGGATCATTTAGAAACGTCAACTTATAAACTTAGGGTCAAACTGATGCTGTGGCGATGGAGGTGACGCGGCGGTGGCGATTAAAGGAAAATGGTTTTTAAGTGAAGTTCGTATGAATATATTGACTGGCACCGCTTCGTTTAGCCGAGCCCTAACTTAATTTACTCCGATCATCGCACGCAACTAAGATACTTTTAAGAGTTTTCCATTCTCGCCGATTTGTGGTAAAAATCAGTATAACCAATTATATTTCTTTCAGTCTCTAATAAAAGAGGTTTCACCAAAATTCAAACATTTTATTCCAAAACTATAGTGAATTTGATTATTCATATTGTAAAAACGGAAATTTTCACGTACCGCACTATCGGTGAAGGCACCGACTAAGTTTCGACTCATTCCGCGACGCTCTCCCTCCGCGTCGCGTCGTGCACTGACACCGATCACTCACCCTGATGAAGACTCTCGGAATGAGTCGAAACTTACTCGGTGCCTTCACCGATAGTGCGGTACGTGAAAATTCCCGTTTTTACAATATGAATTCAAACATAATTTTCCTTTTTGGTGATTCCGATGCTTTTAGCTACTACAAGACACTTTAGTATGATCTGTAAATATTTTTCTGGGTCCGAGTGTTGGGATACTATGATACTTCAAGTACCTGATACCCTCGACACTGGCAATATAGTGTGACTGTAGTGTTTGGTCAACATTCTCAATGTCCTCACATAAAATGGAATGATAGTGACTCTACAAATGGCTCTTATTTTTCGATCGCAAACTTTGTGTCCTGCAGCGCAACTTCAAAGTTATAAGTCTCAGATTACACATTTGATGACAATTTCTACAAGAAATCCTTTCAATGCTTCTTTCTTTCACATATTCTAAAAATTGCTAGAGCAATACCAGCAATGAAATGAGCACACGAATTAGATTCGGTGAGCTGGAGAAGTATTTTTTGATGTTGAAGGAAGATATAGTTTGATTTTTTAAAGATTGTTTTAGTTAGAAGTCTGAATGTCGTTTTTTCATTTTCTCATCCTCTTAGGCATTTTAAAACGAATACTTTTCAAGCAAGCCGTTTTGGCCTAGTGAACGGTACCCCGACTTTTAATCCGGAGGTTGTGGGGGCAAACCTGGTCGATTTTAAACACTCGAAAATTAATGTGTGGATACCGGCATGTCCTAGATAGACCCAAAAACTAGAAAGCGTGTGCCATCAGTTAGTGTTACAATAAGCGGCCACGTGCAATATGTCACGTAGAATGCTACGAGTAACTACTAGCAAAATGTGGGCATGTGCCAATTATGTATAACTAGCTTTTGCACACGGCTTTGCCCGCGTGGTACCCGGATAAAAGGTGGCCTATGTGTTATTCTGATGTATAAGCTATATTACTATAAAGTTTCATCAAAATCCGTTTAGTAATTTTTGCGTGAAAGAGTAATAAACACCCATTCTCACAAACTTTTGTGTTTATTATAGTAGTAGGACTAGCTTCTGTCTACGGCTTCGCCCGCGAGTTACCCGGATAAAACGTAGCTTATGTGTTAGTCTGATGTATAAGCTATATTACTGTAAAGTTTCATTAAAATCCGTTCAGTAGTATTTGCGTCAAAGAGTAACAAACATCCATCCTCACAAACTTTCACGTTTATAATATTAGTAGAATGTGCTTCTGACTACCCCTTACTTGATATCCTCAGAGATCTATGCACTGAGTATGTACATAGGTAATACAATCGAAAGCGTATTTTTGTTTTGTTTAGTTTTTGTATTTTTTACTAGTTTCAAAGAACGGTCATCATTAGCTTATTATACAATATATTAACAAAACGATACCATTTTAAGATAATTTAATAAGTAGTCGTTTTACATAATTGTTTGGTGTGAACTTTTAATTCAGACTAAACTGAGACAAATGATGAAATATGAACATGAAAAAATTCAGTTCTGTCGGTTTCTGGTTCGGCAGATGTCCTAGAACTTATGTGTAAATACATTACTATTTACATATTGAAAAAAATATTTGAAGGCCATATTTTAACCATTATTTTATTCCTTTTATTCCATTGAATGACCAAATAAATGTGTTATTTCCAACAGTTGCAGTTTCAACCCAACTAAAATCAATCATATTGATGTCAGCAGAAGCAGTCATTTATTCGAGTACTCCTCGATTTTTCGAATCTTTTCGATTATTTGAATCGAGTTGACATAACCATCGGGTGACATCGCTCACACATCATCCTGTCTCATTAAGACATTATTTGGTAGTGCTAAAAAACAAACCAAGTACGAGTCGTATTCGAGGGTTAGAGTTCCGTACCATAGTTTATTTATAAAAAGTTTTCCAAGTTCAAATTTAAATTAATTTTAAATTTTAATTGAAAAGTGTTAACTTTTCACTCATCAGTTAAACATTATTTAATTTCGTAGAACAAGTCCACTCAGTTTAGCTCAGTGTGGTAGCAGCACAAAAGTGTAAGTTAAATCCAAAAATAGGCCAATATTGAAACAAGAGTAGTTATTGAAGTGATTAGTCCTGAGAAATGGACGGAAAGGCACTGAAGAAGACTTTGGAAAAGCTATGGGCAGCTTGCCGATCACGAGATATAATTTTGACACGAGTCTATCGTTTGTTGTACTTATAAGTCTAAGCGTCTGAGTGCTGCTAGGTGATCAGGCAACAAGGCGACTTGCCATCTAGGCGTCCCGTTAGCTTGAGTGGCAGGATTTCATTGTTTGCAAAAAAATACTTAAGAAATCTATATAGGTTTGATTTGATAGGCACATAGGACTTTTCACCAATATATCAAAGGATTAATGACGTGAATTATGAGTTAATGCAGTTGTTTTTTGCAGCTTAACATCAGGCGGGAAATTTGCTTGATTCATCACTTATTAATTAAAAAACGTTCACTGGGACAAGTTTAATGCAGGCAGGTATTAGGATTCTTTTTGACATTTTCGGAAACAGATCTCTGAAATCACAAGAGAAAGCTCCATTGTATTTATGACGGCAAGTAGCGTCCGCAAAATACTGCTTGTGTCGGATGATTGATTTTCAGCCGGATTTATTGTGAAGATTATGGCTTTAATTAACTACCTACATATTATATTATGTATTTGTTGTGACATTGTTTGTGGATGGGCAGCTTTCTACGGATATTATCTAAGTGTAATTTTTCACTGTAGTTGCCCCAATAAAATAATTGTTGTGGCATTCTTTGTTTTTTGGTGCAAAAGATCTTGATTCTATCATCATCAGTCCACATGAGTCCCGTTATGTCTCAGGGTCGGCCACGCATGAGTGATACCTCTGGTGTTACAAGTGTCCATAGGTTACGGTAACCGCTTACCAAAAGGTGGGCCGTATGCGTGTAATTATAAAAAAACATCTGGACATAGGATCATCAAATACGTAGCACTAGAGTCCGTGTTTGTCTCTTCTCATTCACTTTTTGCCCAACGAGCTATGGAACGAGCTATGCTCGGGGTTTCTTCGTATGATAAAATCCGTAACGAGATTATCCGATAGAAAACGAAAGTCATCGACACAGCTCAGAGGATTAGCAAGCTGTAGTGGCTGTGGGCTGGTCATATATGCCGAAGAACCGACAACACGGGTAAACGAGTTCTTGAGTGGACACCGCGTGTTAACGTAGTGTGGGGCGCCCCACGGCTAGATGGTGCTATGGTACTATCATTGAGGTAAAATACTACGATCTTGTCTGTGATGTTGACCATTTCTTGCAGAAATTTTCTCTCTCTAGGTACATGCCCAAAGAAATAGGAAGGAGGTGGTCACGGGCACTGGCAGCAGAGTGCAATTGCACCCCCCTGTCAGGAAAGAAAATACATAGGTTTTTTTTTTAAGTTACTGTCTGAATAAAAACTGAAGGCATCTGCCTGGGTTGCTGTCCTTTGTTCATCACCTTGTCAATAAATTCAGTAGTTTCCTCTCTCTTTTCCTGTAAAGACTGAGAAAAAAAAAACCAACATGCACACGATTGTATTCCCTATGATGGACATTCCGAGATACATAATCAGAGCTTTGAGGATGACAAAGCTTAAAGTAGGGGGTGGTCGGAGGCATGTCCAAACATTATGTTTGGCAGATGCCCGCGTTTTGCAAGTATTTAGCATTCCACGTAACAGGTTACAAGCCCATAATTGGTTTTGTTAGTATTCTGTCTATTTTAATTTGATACCTCGAATTTTGTCAATTATCGCCAGAAGTTCAATTGCTCATTAAAATTTAACAGATTCAACGAATACAAAAAAGTAGTGATGCGTTAATGTACTTTTACTTCTTGCGAAATTATATTTTGAAAGTTGGACCACAGGGTCGGACCGCCATGTGTGGTCCTATCCCGTCATTGCAAAAACTCATCTCTTCGCTTTTTATTTCAAATAAAATGGAACTTTAGCAAATTGTGATAGGGGTCAGGAAAAAATCAATAAATTGGCTTAGAGGCTGTCACGGCGGAATGATTTTGTCGCGACCGATATCTCCAATTAATTGTGGGGGAAATAAAAAGGGTTTTGGACAGATAGGGGAGACTGGGTAAGAATTGGCCAAGGGATAGTAGACCAACGGAATATACATGCATCCAGTGAAAATGCTGCAAAGAAACTCCGCATGTTTTCATAAAAAAAAAATATTTTGTATATTAAAGTCAAAATTGGAAATACATAAGAAAATAAGTCAAATTACATAAACGCTTGTTTTCTTTAGCAGGAGGAGTAATATGAGATTGATATTTAAACAGGTCGACAGTGCTTTTGCTTCACGGATTAAACATGAGGAGACATAATGTAAAAAGTAACGTAAAAGTTTATTTTGACCAAAAACTATACAGAGCTACATTTAAAATTGGTACTTATAAGTCATAACTATAATATAACGTTTATTTTTTACTTTTTAAATGCTACAGATAACTGCAGCGCTGATTTTCAGCACAGACCTCGGTTGGCGCACGGACATGGAACTCCATTCATATTGTAAATGACCCCGTTCCCGTTTTTACAATATGAATAGTCAAGTTCACGATAGTTTTTGGAATAAAAATGGCACTCCATGTTTTAATGTGCACTCGTGAAAGAAAATAGTGAAAAGTAAAAGATCTTGATAGTGGGTTGAAAAAATATAACAAATATATAAAATCTATAGACGCTTCCAGAGTCGGTTACTAAATCCAGTTACACCCACGTCGCATTCACAACGTGTTGGTAAGTCCTTTTTTTATACAATTGTATTTTATTTTTAAATTATTCATCCTATGGTTCTGTACTGTGTTGCCTGAAATAGATGAATTATTATATATTATTATTGCTATATTCATTATATGCAGAATTATATGCCATAAAAGTAAGGTTGTAAAAATGGTAGGCGTTTGCATTAGGGAATTATAAAATCTTTACCCCCTGTGTTAGTTAAAAACTGTAACACTCAACATCCTGAGAAGAACCATGTATTGATATTGTATTCTTTTTTTTTTTGAAAACCCATTTTTAATTTGTTTATGTATTTTCGAGACTTCGGTTTGCTAAGGTCCGCTATCGCCCAGTCTCCTTTCGACCCCCCTGGTCGCTCCAGTGGGGGTGGCACGATGAATTTCCAATGACCTATAACCACGATGATCTCGGGAAGACTCAACAATTTTGATTGTTTAAAAGAATCTATCAGCTACAGGTGATTGAAATTTTTTGTGCATCCTTGGTGGTCTGAAATAATAAAAAGCAAAGTAGAGGCAGTGATTTCGTAGTTCGAGACGATCAGCAAACTCTTAATTCATTCTTTCAACGTGTCTCCTTTTTTTTTGTCAGACCAGGTTATGGTGACCCCAAACAAGGTCTAGTGACCGATGGTAAAAGAACGAGTGTGGTGAAAATATTCGATGCACCTAACAGAGACTACATTCATATACGTCACATGTCTTTGCATTTTCGGTGCTAGAACGTGCTAGTTTCCTCACGATGATATTCAACAAACTAAACTTTACGAGTGAAAAAAAATATTTGTTTACGATAGGATTTGAACCAATCACCTTCGGATCGAAAGTAGAAGCTAATCCTATATTATAGTTGGTTAGCCAAATTAAGACCTCTAGCCGCAGCTTATTCTAAAAGTAAGGATGAACCAATAAATGGATATATTCATTTATTAGTTCTATCTTGGTCACCTTTAGGTCAGTAAGTAGCGTCTTTTGGATTCAGAAAAGTGACGGCTATGGTGCGGTTATATCGCGAAACGTACGCTAAACCCTATATCAAATCACTTAGAATACCTTCAGTTCCCGCGCTTTTTATTACGAACACAGCCATGTACCTACTCTAGGAAATAACTTGGCGTCTTTTGCAAAACTCGAAGATACCAACACAACACCACGCTCATAATCTGAGTTAAATATGCAGGCGGCTGACCAAAACGTCCAAAAATAACTCAACTCTCTCGGTCTATAGCTCAATAACCGAACCAACGCTGTTTTTAAAATATAGTATACATATTATATACAACCTTTTTATCAATAAATACCATGGCTATGTAACTTGTAATATAGTGGACCAAAAAAATGCCTAGTGGCAGATAGTGAAAGGCTTTGCAGTGCAGTTATGCCTTACAGTGACTCTTTCCATGCATATTTATTTTAATATGAGTAAAATCACTTTATCGAAAAGTTTTAGTTTTTTTCATTTATTTCAGGACTTATAAACATAGTTTATGTCAGACCCTTAAGGTAACACAGTTATACAAAACGAAAATAAATATCCTCTTAAAATTTTTGGTTAATTCACTAGATTACATTGATTTAAACAAATTCGGGAACTCACCTGATTACTTTTGAGATAAATGTTTACGAGCCAATGCAAATAAAAAATCTTTGTTTGAAGTATAACTGCTTAACTCCACAGATTAAAACATGTTGTCACGTTGCCTGCCAGAATTAGCGCAGACATTTAAGTCGAGACAACAACATTTCAAAAGCATTATTTTCATAAAAACACTGTCCATGTTCGTATGAGCAGTAGGTACTAATGCTCAGGAATGATGACATTTTTGCTGGACTGAGCTGTTGTAAAATGGACTTGGAGAGACCAACTCATGGACAAACGAATGTATAAATTGGATTAAATGTTTTGATAAAATATTCTTAAACAAACTAGTTGTCATAACCATGATAGGTGGCTACGTTTAATTATTAGATTTGAGCGATTTGGCCTTGTTTAAGTTAGTCTATTCTTTGGTGCATCAAATGATTCAATAATAATAAATAAATAATGCTGGACATTTTCTAGCCCCAAAGTAAGCAGAGCTTGTGTTATGGAAACTACATGACTGATATACTACTTATACACTTAAACTAAAAAAAACATATATATTATACATATAAAACACCCAGAACTGAGACAAATATTTGCAGATCATACACACATTTGTCTCGAGGCGAGAATCGAACCCGCAATCTGCGTCTCAGGTGCATTTATTGATTTTTCTATAAGGAAATGGAATGGCATGGTTCTCTCGACTGTTACATTTCATGGGGTTTGGGTGATTAGGCCTCGACAAGCGCAGTCCAAGGTTTGGTGCATCTAAGGATTGATTCGTCTATGTAGTCATGCGAGGTCGGAAGAGATGCTCACTCGACTGTAACACTTCTTTGAATTTGAGTTTTTTGGTCTTGACAAACATACTCCATACGTTGATGCGTCATAGGATTGAATCGTGCATGATTGTAGTTATAGAGTGGTATGTAAGGAGAGATGCCCTCTCGACTGTAACATTCATGGAATTTGAGTTATTTGGTCTTGACAAACATACTTCTTGCTTTGACACGTCCTAGAATTGATTCGTTCATTAAATCACGAAATGCCATGTAAAGCGTTTTTTTTATATAATTAAAGGAGCAAACAAGCATACGGCTTTCACCCTTAAAACTGGAATACAACAATGCAAGCATTACTACTCAGCGACAGTAATAGGTATGGTGGTATTACTTAACCGGACAGACTCTTTTAAAAGGAGCTCTACAACGTCTATTTGTCATTGATAAGAAAAGTTCATGGTAATGTGCGTCCAAGGATTGATTTGCCTTTGAAAAAAAATAGGATACGAGGATTTGAGTTATTGAGCCATGACAAACTTTGTCCATGGCTTGGCGCGTCCATGGATTGATAGAATTGGAGTGATTGAGCCGTGACAAACGTTGTCCATGGCTTGGTGCATCAATGGATTGATATAATTGGAGTGATTGAGCCGACATACATTGTCCATGGCTTGGCGCATCCATGGATTGATAGAATTGGAGTGATTGAGCCGTGACAAACGTTGTCCATGGCTTGGTGCGTCAATGGATTGATAGAATTGGAGTGATTGAGCCGTGACAAACGTTGTCCATGGTTTGGCGCGTCCAAGGATTGGTCCGTCCATGTAGTCATGGAATGGCATGTGAGGAGCTGTGTTCGGCTGTAACATTTCATGGTTATGGCTTACGTGGCTCGCTTATAAACGCATACGCGTTGTAATGAAACATTTACCGGATTTATTGGTTTTCAACTTTCTGTCATGGATAGAATGTTGAGAAATTGCATTTTTATGTGGCTCTACTCTCGAGTTTTTAAGTCACTTAAAACATTGCACATCTCGTTCTTTTAATCTTAATGAGACGATCAGATCACGAAACTACTATAAAATAAATTTAGTTTTCTCATTTTACAAAACCCCATTTTTTTATATAAACGATATGTTTTTTTTAAATATACATAGAATGTTTGGAAGTACCTATATCTACTCCTGTATAGGAATCCTTACAGAATACGTTCTGAGTACAGATCTGAGGAAGCCTATCATGAGGATTTAAGTCGTAGGCGTGTTTTTTTTATCAATTACGATAAGTCGATTATATATTGTGGTATTGATTTTTAAAGTTCAACGTACAACTTCCTTTATTACCCTACCATACCATTTTAGAAGCTAAGGGTACAGACCCTTAGGTCCTGATATGGCAAATGGTGTTGTAGCTCATTCTGTAAATACGATTATTCAAGAAACAGGATCATACAAAACAATCATTGATTGAACCTCCTTTGGAATAAATCTATTTCCAATTAGGTGTAATATAGGGGTATTATTTGTGTTTTTAGTTTATGGAGAGTAATCATTTTGACTGTAGTCATCGTGCACACAAAACTGCCTATCGTTCATTCAATATTTGTTCAGGGTCTGGTTGTTTTGGTACTATTATAGTTTATACGCAATATTTCAGACACGGGAATCCAGGGGAAGTGTGAGTCAGTCTATTATGTTGGTATACTTTGTTCAAACATGCGACGATGGGCTTGCAACCTGTCAGGTAGAATGCTAACTACTTGCAAAAACGAAGGCACGTGCCAAATATAATGTTTGGACGTGTCTTAAGACTACTCCCTACTTGATACCCTCAAAGATCTACACACTGAGTATGTACCTGGAGATTTCTATCATGGGGAATACAGTCGTAAGTGTGTTTGTTTTTTGTGGTGTCATTTCTGATATCGAGATAAAAGCAGTTCAAAGTCAAAAATAAAATCACAAGGATCACTTTGAAACATCGGTTTTTATCTACTGCCTGTTCCTCGGCGACCAAGCCAGGAAAGAAAGGCAAGACAACAAGGCTAGTTATTCTTTTTAATGATTCTTTTACAAAACAATAGGTTCGAGTGGGAGCAGTTAAAATCAAATGGGAGTGGGCAAGCGCCTCAAAGTCAAAGTCAATAGGTTTTTATTCATTGAAATCACAGAGTCATATGGAAACGTCAGCTTAAAAACTACGTAAATTTACGGCGATTCCTCGCGCGCGACCAAGCCTATAGAAGAATCAGAGAACACACTCTGCTTGGTTATATTTTTGATGATCTTTCATTCAGATTTAGTGTGGTGCTAATCGAACCAGGTGAACTAATTTATAGAAAAAACGTCTCTCACATGGAGACGGGTTTAGAAGATGTAACTGCGTTTGCACCGAGAAGTGGGCAAACGCAGTAACACCTTGGCTGCCTGAGGATGGAAGACGACGTCGTGGTCGACCGCGAAATTAAAGGCGTTACGATCTTGATGACGAGACGGAATGGTAGAAGAACACCAAGGATAGAGGCAGATGGAAAATCTTGAAATAATTGCCTACTCGGTTAGAGAAAAAAAATGTGACGGTTGCATATTTTAAACCGAGTTTACACATGCGTCATTCACGTACGAATGTTGAATAATGTTAAACTAAATATTCATAGTAACTTGTTGTTCAGTATCAAAACTAGATGTCGCTGCTAAATCTGACAAAATGCTAGATCGCGCTGACGAAAACGCAGGGCAGTAGATATAGTGTAAGGAATTCCCCTACTAAGGGCTTATAATCTGAAAGTGATTGAACTCTTGGTTATTTTGAAAATTATTGGCGTCCCGTCTCGTGACCCTGACTGTACGAAAGTCGTACAATCAGGGTCACGATCTTGTCCTGATTCATAGCGGAATACCCATACATATCGCGTCATGTTGAATAAATATTCAACATTACGCGAATGATGTATATGTAAACGCGATATTAGATATGCAATTGGGCTTAAAAAGCCTCGGTGACAATAAATTCCGTTGTAAATAACTCAACCCTGAGACGTCCCTTATAACTAAGCTATGCACCCCCGCAAAAAGGGAATATCAAATTCCCGTCTCAAAGAGTCAAGAGTCATTCCCGATTCATGCACGAGACATGCCTCGACATGTTCGCAAAAACGACAAACATGTCCCCGGGCCGTGTTAGAAGCGTGTTCGTATACCGAAATAGTCTTTTTTCGTGCATTTGTGTCTTGTAAACTTGTATGTTCAAATGTAAGCTTGCTTTGACAAAACTTTGAATATAATTTCTTATTTTTGCGAACGTTTCGACGCTCGCGATTTTTCTTTGGCAAATATTTGGTTAGTTAGTTTATTTTTATTCCAATCAAATTCCGCAACACACGTCCGTTTGTTTAAAGGACGTGTGCTGTTTTACAATATTTACAGAGTTTGCTTTAAAATTTACTAGCTACTGCCCACGGCTTCGGCCGCGTGGTACCCAAATTAAAAGTTACTGATGAGAAGTACCTCTTACAGCGGCCTTAGCTCTGTTAAGGCAGTGTTCGAAAGAAACGATTTCGCTTTATTTATTTTTTCGTTCCACTCACATTGCAAAATCTGTTCTTCACGAAAAGCCATTTTGTTTTGACGGGATAATATGCAGCCACCTTGAGGATCCATTCTGAGAGGCCTTCCTACATTGTTATGATTGTCTGCGTCAAAAATATGTTTGACCCTAAATATGCCATTTGTCCCAAAGTGGGAATCGACCAGCAACCTTTCCGCGGGACTTCTCCCACTGCGCCACAGAGATCATCTAAATATAGTATGACAACATAACTATCTCACTACGGTTATTATCGGCCGATCTATCGTAAAACCATTGATTACTGCACAGATTAAATAATAAACCACTGTACGCACAGGAGCATAAAATGAACGAGTGAATAAAATGAGCGATGAGTGAATGAGCTTATCATAATAATTTCACACCGAATGGACGCAGTAATTGCCTACACAGCGAGCTAATGAGTATGATTTGCTTTTATGAAATGGAAAATTAATTCATCGTGTAGTTTTAAGCTTTTAACAACTTTACCTACTGACCCAACCCACATAGACCAAGAAAAATCCAATAGAGGCAAAATAGAACATAGATTATCGTGGTAAATTATACGCGGAAAACGTTTTCAAAACGGTGAAGGAAAACATCGTGAGGGAACGGGCATGCCCGAAGCATTTATTTAATGCTTTATTACACAAAAACAATGTACAGGGGAGGACTGAACCACTTATAAGTGTTTTTTAAGCCTGATGGATGCAATATAGAGTTATATATGCCTGTGACGCAGAGGGGTGCGGGTTCGATTCCCGCCGCGGGAATCTGCAAATTGTTGTCTCGGGTCTGGGTTTTTTCTATGTATAATAGGCACATAAGTATTTACAAAAAAAAATAAGTAGTATATCAGTCATGTCAAGCTCTGCTTAATTTGGGGCTAAGATAATGCTGTGTGAAAATGTCCTGCATTATTATTATTATTACATATGTATCTTTACATAATATATGTAATAATAATAATCGTTATCTACCTACTGATGTTTAATAGTCCAGAATGATTTTACTGGAAAATCATCGATTTATATTTATATCCTCAGTATTTAAACACATTTCTACACTTCTCTTGCCCTTAGTTTATTTTATGCATTAAATTACTCACCTATTTTATGCAATGATTCACAAAAATGTTTTGGAATAAATGCTCCTGCCTCAAGTCCTAACAGAATCTTTACAAACAAGACATCTCAGCCAATACAGAATAGACTCAAACTATTAAAACATTGTCTTCATTATCTCCAGCGTCATATCATTAAAATTTGATGACGTCCACCCTCTGATAGTCTTCTGACGTCTAATGATAATTGCTACTGGCGCCCTCTATATTACATCCATGGACTCTGGACAAATACCCAGCGGCCGCGGAAGGGGGCCAAATGCCCCCCTAAAATCACATAGCCTCCAGCCCTGGCTTGGTAGGCGGGATGCCTACCAAGCCAGGGCGGGAGATTGAAGGGGTGACCAAAAGAAATTTGCCCCCGGCACGGAGTACTTCCGCAGTCCCTGCAAATACCTCCGCTTAGCTTTCTTCCACGCTAACGCAAATTTGTCAAGAAAAAACTTAGTAGAAATCACGTGTCATTTCCAAAGCTAATGTCATTTACAAAATTTTAAATTTTCGTTATCGTGAAAGGAAAACTAAGCGTGAGGTATTCTAGTCACCCTGATCATTAAGTTCATGATGACTGGATCATTCAAGGTATGATGAGAATTATATATAGACATATTTGAACATCAAAAAGTGTGTACTCTTGAAAATTTTAAAACTTAACAAAGAAATAATTTATAAAAATAAATGTTAATAAGCGTCCATACTTGAGCGCTTTCATCTTCAACTTGCTTCTTTCAACTTTCAATACAACTAGCGTCTATGGCATGTTTTAATCGTGTAATCCAACCGAAATCACAGATCGCATTCGTTCATCTAATTTATTATTGCTCAAACAAGTCATATTACCAACTAATTTGTCGTAAACAAATTATGAAACCTCGTAAAACCCACTAATTAATTAAGCACGTTATGGGTTTCAAAACGAGTCCTTTTACAAAAATAAGCGCCTTTCATAACATCATAAAAATGTCTACGTGACCTTATTCCCAAAAAAAAATCTCATCGGGGCATAATAATTATCGACGTTTAAACGAATCTATCAAAATAACGAACAAGACAGAGTTACAAAAGTCGTGATAAAAGAAAGAGATGGCAATATTTATAGACGCAAATGTAACCTCAATTTTATAGAAGCCTTAAAAGGATCGAGCAGAAAGGATTTTATTTGATGTTAGTCAAACAAACTCTAGATCTTTTTCACATGGATTAAGATGTAGAGTCGAATGGCAGTAAAATAATCGTACCGTGTGCAACCGCCAACACAGATTATAAAAAGTAAATTATAATAATGAAGTCGTTTGAAATGGCTAAAATGTATTTTTATGGATTTAAAGTTGTTTGAAATATTAATTGATATCTTTTCCATTTTGTAAGTTGAGATTTCTACGAGTCTCAAAAACATTTCTTTATGTTTATGTAATCTGATTTTATAACATATTAATGAATATTTGGGTTTTAAATGTAGTTTAAACTTATCTATTTCTAGTCCTGTCGAGGTTTAATATTTGGGTGACATTTAGAGCTGCAAACGAGAAATTGTGTACACGTATCGTAACTAAAACAATCAGCACTCGTTACTATCATATCGTTACGTTACTTTTGTAGCCTACCTTACCTGACCCTTAGGTTCTGGCGCAGCATAATGCTGAGACGGGGACCTATTTGACCCCACGCAACACAAAATGACGTACCTACTTTCTCTGTTTTTCGTATTATATGTTAAGTATCTGTTTTGTGTTTATCTATTACTATTTTTTGTTTAACTTTTGTGTTGTTTGGGGAAAAATAAATGCATTTTCTTTCTTTTCTTTCTTCTTTCTTTTGTAGCAAACTGATATCAATACGAGAAACGAAATGATTTTTTGAGTAACGTTTCGTTACTTCGATTCAGGCGATGTATTCGTTACTCGGTAACGAATACGGTTTGCTACAGCTCTAGTGACGTTCCAACTCACATAACTCCGTGACATATCACGGGGTATGTTACTGTTATCTCCGATTAGATCTTTTGTTCGCGTGACAAATGCCGTCCACACATGTGACTCTACCACGCGTGACAGCCACGGTCACTGAGATGTGTACATTGAAATGTTACCGCTTTTAACGGTCTGCAAAATGCAATGACATGTAACGGAAGTTCTTTTACGAAACTAAGGGCCCGGCCAAACTACAGCGGTGGCTGTGGCGAACGATACATTCACGCGAGCTTTGAAAAGAAAGAAATAAAGGCAGAAGAATAAAATACATTTATTTGACACACACATTACTAAAAAGAATAACCAACCTTGTTTTTCTTGCCTTTCTTTCCTGATTTGGTCGCGGAAGAACAGGCAGTAGATAAATGAATAAATAAATAATGTTGGACAATCCACACAGCATCATCTAGCCCCAAGCTAAGCAGAGCTTGTGTTATGGGTACTAGATGACTGATATACTTAATACAATACATTACATAGATAGATATTTTTTTATTATACATAGAAAATACCCAGAACACCCAGAACAAATATTTGCAGATCGTACAAACAATTGTCCTAGGGCGGGAATCGAACCCGCAACCTCCTATGTCACAGGCGGACCTTCGCCCACCGCGCCACATCGGTCGTCAAAAACCAACTTTCAAAGTGATCCTTGAGATTTTAGGGAATAAATGAATTTTGCGTTTGACTTTGACAATTACAAAGAAAGGATATAGGTACAGACGTACATTTTCCTTTGATTTTATTTTTTATGTAACTCTCTTACAATCTTCTCCATCCAAAGGCTGTCTAGAAAAGATCTCTTTCAAGCGATAATACCACCCATTGTAATTTAATAAGAATAAGATTTTTTTATTTAAATAAGTCAGTAAAGTTAAAACTTTGATATTTTCATATTGTAAAAACGGGAATTTTCACGTACTGCAACTATCGGGAAAGGCACCGATTAAGTTTCGACTCATTTCCCCCTTCGCGTCTCGTCGTGCACTAACTATATATTTTCTTTGAAAACTAACAGATCATTGTCTCGAACACAGGGTATTTCTAGAATATCATTACATAAATACAAGCTAATAACATTGTGATATGATGTATGGATATTAGACCTTCGAGTTACGAGTGGAGGCGTATTTCGAGAATACCCTACCGAACTAGTTAGAGACTGTATATCGTTGATTGTTTTTGTTGTACAATAAAGTATTTGCATTCGTTCATCGCCACCGCCACCGCCACCACCCAGTCAGACCGGGCCCTTAATCGTAAAAGCCTCATTGACTATTTTAAAGTTGCCAATAACTATAAATCCACGAGGCATCAAAATTACTGAGGTGTTAACCTGACATTGTTTACACTTATCGTCTTTAATCAGCTTGATTAAGCAATTAAACGGCAATTTTATTTTAAAATAAACGTTTTAAAACCGTTCTTTGACATAAAACAAGGGTAATTATTTACATAAACAGATATTTGACATAGCATTCCCTTGGAAAGGTGCGCGTGCGCCCGTTTTAATTGTTTATTAAAATAACTCTGGATGTAAAAGATGGATTTACGGGTTCATTATGGTGTTGCTGCTCGTAAAAGACTTGTGTGGTCAAATGAGTGCTCGATTTGGCACTTTATAAATGACTAGCTGCGCCCCGCGGTTTCATCCGCGTAAGTTTCGATTCCGTTGGAATATTGGGATAAAAAGTAACAGTAAAGTATTTTACTGCTACATAAATACCCTTGATGATAAAACTATTTATTTGAATAAGAATTAATACTACGATACGAACGTAACCAACTTTGGTTTCTACCGGGCGTTTAGAACACAAAAGCTGTTATTGTGACTTAACTATGATAGTTAGATAAATTCCCCGAGCACTTTTTTGTAGGTAATAATGAGTACTTTAATCATGTAGTACATAATTTTTATGTATCATCAATAGTTTTCTCAGCGCAACCCAAATAATGAATTTTATAGGCAAAATTTTGCTACTTTGGGTTACATTGCAATTTTCTTAAGGATCTCTGAGGAAGAAGGAGGAAAAAATGGTTAAAATCTGTCCAGTAGTTTCGGAGCCTATTCGATACAAACAAACAAACAAAAAATATTTCCTCTTTATAATATTAGTATAGACTAGCTACTGCCAACGGCTTCGGCCGCATGATACCCGGACAAAAAGAAACTGATGAAAAGTAGCGATCCTAAGAAACGCATTCGTTTTTCGTCGACTTAAGTTGCAAAATTGTTCTCCACGAAAAGGCCTTTTATTTAAACAGGATAATATAAAGCCTTTGCCCATCCTGAAAGTCCATCCTATCCTTAATATTATAAACGTGAAAATTTGTGAGGATGGATGTTTGTTACTCTTTCACGCAAAAACTACTAAACGGATGTTGATGAAACTTTACAGTAATATAGCTTATACATCAGAATAACATATAGGCTAATTTTTATCTGGGTACCACGCGGGAGAAGCCGTGGACAGAAAATAGTTCTATATATTTGTCAAATATTTTTTGAAATCTGATAAGTAGTTTTAGAGATAAGTAGTTTTTATAGATCCCCTAACTTACAGACTTACCTCTTAATAATATAAGTATAGAATATAGATTCAAAAACAACAAAAATAAACACGTTTACAAAGTTACTCTTCATGTATTGGTATTGTATTTTTTAACCAAATAATCCTACTAATATTATAAACGTGAAAATTTGTGAGGATGCTTGTTCCTCTTTCACGCAAAAACTACTGAACGGATTTTGATGAAACTTTACAGTAATATAGCTTATACATCAAAATAACACATAGGCTACTTTTTATCCGGGTACCACACGGGTGAAGGCGTGGACAGAAGCTAGTAAGAAATATACGTTTATTTTTTTATTTATTTTTTTGAGTACATGTAAAGTGGGGGGTGTTTTTTTCACTACACCGTTTCTTATAGTATTTTTGATAGTGTTGCAAGCATACATAGTTACGGTAACCGTTTACTAATAGGTGGTCAATGTTTTCCCCCTTAGTTTTATAAAAAAAAACGTATCATCGCATCAGCCTTGGCTAATGACTAATGTGCTATTTGCACGAATCTCATCATTAGAGTCACGTACACTCCGATATTGGCACGACGTTTATAAACAATGACTTTTATATCGTTTAGCTAATCAATAACCCCATGAATAATATCAATGAACGGTGCAGAATCGAGGTTGAACTACATATAAGCCTAAATTCTACGCGAGAATTTGAACGCCGCGCCGCATTGAGTGTTTCTTAAGGGGAAGCCAAAGCGAAGGTCCCTTGCGTCTAAGCACTAGTTTTAAATACTTAGTTATTGTATGATGTTAATAATATATTAATAATATAGAATAGAATATTTATTTGCCAAAACAGGTGTTACAGATAAATGTTTACAGCTTATTAAGTAATATCCAAGGTTTTTAAATATGGTGCGAGACCCAAAGTAGGCGTGCAAGCCTGTATCTTGAGTCTCTGGAGTATCAAAATTCCTCAAAATTCCTTTGACACAGTTAGCAATTGGGTGAATTACGTGTAGAAGGTATTTGGCAAAATTAAAAAAAAAGGTTAAAGTTGAAAGACAAAAACAAGCAAATAGACAATTAATTAAAGTACCAAGAACATTGGCAGATTTGTTTGGTTTAAGTACAATAATAATATAACAGTCAACTGTCACATTCAAGATCAAAGACACATAAATATTATTATTTATATTGTATTGTGTGCCAATGTTAACCTTTTTTGAAATATAAATATATTTGATTATTATTATTATTATATAAACAATTTTTCGCTTTACCCTCAATTTCAGACAATACATTTTTAATACACTCTTCCCTACACGCCAAAAAAAAAATACTCTTCACAAATACTTTTATAAGATTTAGCTTGTGTGTTGCCAGTAACATAAATATAACGTCTCGTTTTTGAGTGAAAAACTGTCAAAGTTTTAACATTAATTCAAGGAAAAACAAGGCGTCTTTATTTGATGACTGTAAAAGAGTCAGTCATTGAACGATTTAATAACATTTTAATAGAATATGTTTCAGAATGGCTGAATTATATTGATTCTGAGCAAGTTTAATAAAATTAATTAAATGAAAAACGGAATAGAAGTGACCGCACGCGATTTCTCTAATGTTGTTGAATTTTCAAAAACGGTATAGTATGCGCGATGCTGAAGTATACGATGATATGTAGCTTGACCCTTAAGAGTAAGGACCGGATGGAGACAAAGACAATAGAGGAACGTCAATGCCACTGTGTTTTATAATTACATTTGAAACAGTGTTACATCTCCATTCTTTTTAGATTGAATAAGCATAGTGCACATTAGCACCATGTTTAAAAACACTTAAACACCGGTATACAAATTGCGACAACTTCCTTTTCACCGAAATAAACTGAAATAAATTGACATTTAGACTTCAAGTAACTACATCCCCGGCCATTCTCAAATAGAGAGGGCTCACATAAATCCCTCTCTATCCAACGGTTGCGTGGAAGAGAGCTTTCAAGCGTTAAGACCACCCATTGCATTTTTAATTTTAATATCTCACTATGTATTTTGTTTATTTCATTCTTCTGTTGTTTCTGGATACTGGCTGGATACTGGCACCCCGTCCTGACGTAAATAACATATTATGCGTAAAGGACTGTTTCTGGATACTGGCACTCCGTCCTGACGTCATAAAATTCAGACTTTTAGTCACTAACTACCTAAAGCTCGAAATATTTTTGTACGTGACAGCATTTATGAGTATTTTCAGTAGCTAAATGTGGTCAAACTGCGGTCAGTGTGTCATCACTTAAAGTGTGCGATAAACGTCTTAGCTGATGCATAATTTCTCCATCAGGTGGTGAAGCAAAACATCATAATATAACATAGATGCTGAAAACTATGATGCCCATGATGGAAATCCTCAGATCTACTCGACCTTGGTGGTGCGGTGAGAGAGTAGCTGATGGAAGAGGTGCGAATTCAATCCCCGCTACGGGAATGTTCAGCTTAACGGTTCAATAAAATAGAATAAAAATAAGATATCAAACCAAGCAACAAAGCATGAGGAACTCAATCATACAAGTGTCCATAGGTTACGGTAACCGCTTACCAACGGGTGGGCCGTGTGTTTGCTATCGTGGTTCATAAAAAAAAAGTTGCCCGACTGCCGAATTAGACTTTTTACACAAGATAATATAATGTGGTACTATTTTACAAACTTTCAACTTGTTTACCCAAATCAAGGCTTTGCAGCATTTACATACACATTAATAATAAAGCTAATGAGTTTTTTTTTTGTTTTTCGTTTGAACGCACGTCTAATCTCTGAAACCACCGGTCGAATTTGAAAAAATATATTTGTTTTTGATAGCCCTATTCATGAGGAAGGGGTATTTAACATCACGCTACGAGACTTCGGAGCCAAGCAAAAGAGGTAATGTGACGCGGAGTGTCAGGAGGGACGGCTGTGGCACAGCTAGTCAAAAAAAAATACATACCGGAAGGTACAGTTCATTGACTCTACGTAAAATAGTCAAAGTGAAAGAACCTAAACTACACAATGTACTAAATATTCGACACAGGCTGCGTCGGTCGACCTTCCGGTAGGAAGTAGGTTCGATCATCGCCTGCCAAATATTGCCTTTACTGAGTTCAGTCACACCTTGCCATTCGGATGTGACGTGAATACCCACTATGAATAAAATCGGTGCTCTAAGACGCGTGTTATGTAACGCAAGATTAAGTACCAACTCCGCTGCGGGACAGATGTTTGTATTGTCTGCAAATATTTGTCTCGGGTGTTTTCTATGTATAATATCTATGTATTAAAAACATAAAAAATATAATCTATACGCTATAACGCTTCCGTCTGTTAGTGATCTGAATCAGTTGAGCTATCTATAGATCGTTTGCAACGGTCTTTGGATGGCTAGTTGTTTCATCTGTATTTTTTGTATATACCTACTTGTAAATAGTTGTATGAATAAATGTATTTCATCTATACTAGAGGTATATTACTATATACTATAATGTTATAAAGAGGATAGATTTTTTGTTTGTTTGTACCGAATAGGCTCCGAAACTACTGGACCGATTTTAACCATTTTTTCACCAATAAAAACTAAAGTATCAGGAAGGCTGATAATTTAGTTTTTATTGGCTATAATTAATTTTCAAAAAATTAGAGATCGTTTAGAAATCGCTGTAATGTAACCCAAAGTAGTAAAATTTGGCGTGCGCTGAGAAAACTATTGATGATAATATTTATGTAATACATGATTAAAGTACTCATTATTACCTAAAAAAAAGTCCTCAAGGGAATATATTTAACTATCATAATTAAGTCACAACAGCAGTTTTTGTGTTCTAAAATTTAAGTAGATCACCGGTACTAAACAAAAGTTGGTTACATTCGTATCTAAGTATTAATCTTATTCAAATAAATAGTTTTATCATCAAGGGTATTTATGTAGCAGTAAAATACTTTTAAATTCATTATTTTTCACGCGGGTGAAACCGCGGGGCGCAGCTAGTTATATATATAGGTAAGTAGTATGTCAGTCATGAAGTTCCCATAACACAAGCTCTGCTTACATTGGGGATAAATGATGCTGAATGATATTTATTCATTAATATTTATAATTACCTACCTTAGATGCTTAATTTATGACAGTATCACCCAGTGTTATATAAAAAAAAACGTGAACACCACTATACCTACACTTAGAAAGAAATAAGAAAATGTATATTTGTTCATTGCAGGTCTTAACTAACGCTTAGATTATATCTACAGCATCAAGTTACTTCTTTTTTGCATTCTTTGTCCATTGTGAATACAATTATAAGTAAATAAGCAAAGTAATAGTAATATCTCGCGAAGAACCGATAACCGCTGGGGTAAACGTGTTCTTGAGCGGAGACCGCGACTCCGCAAACGTAGTGTAGGACGCCCTCCGGCCAGGTGGGATGACGATCTGCGAAACACTGAAGGCAGATGCTGAATGCGACAAGCTGAAGACTATGAGTCTATGAGACTCCCATAGGCCTATGTCCAGCAGTGGACTAATATAGGCTGATGATGATGATAAGCAAAGTAATTGTATTCACCCGCACTCAGACTTTACTGTAAAAATATATAACAGTTTCTGAAAAAAACTTTGCTTTGGGACAAGATATACAAAAATACAATTTACACGATGTTTGACTGCGGCCTGTATAAATCAGCTGATTTACAGTTTCTTTTTTTCAAAATTATTCATTTCATCAACAAATATTTTTTTATGAAAACTGCCGTTTAATATTACATCAACGAACGGGAATTTTCACGTACGTTGAAGTGCAAGCATTTGTCCCGCACCGGGAATCGAATTCGCAGCTGGCTTGCCCGCCGCGTAACCAACGTGTTAATGTTAGTTCGATAAGTTATTGACGAAACACAGGATGTCCTAGAACATACGAGTATATACGAGTATGTTATCAAGTACATACGAATATGTTATCAAGTACGTACGAGTATGTCATAAAGTAGGTACGAGTATGTTATCAAGTACGTACGAGTATGTTATCAAGTACGTATGAGTATGTCATCAAGTACGTACGAGTATGTTATCAAGTACGTATGAGTATGTTATCATTATCAAGTACGTACGAGTATGTTATCAAGTACGTACGAGTATGTTATCAAGTACGTACGAGTATGTTATCAAGTACGTAGGATTATGTTTTTAATCCTACGTACAGTCAGTAACTAATAATTTTGAAGGGTATAAAGTCCGACGCCACGACATAGGCAGTTAGCAACAAATGGGCTCATTACTCATATCAGTAACTAATACGTCATACATTGCAGCTCAGCTCGGTAATTTGAGGAAACTCAAATCTAATAGGTATTATGTCAATTAATGAATCCAGAAAATAGTCGCTCATCCAGTAATTGTGCTCAAAACAAACATCGTGAGAAAACGAAAATGCTCAAGAACCAAAAGTTAGTGTTCCAATAAGTGACGATGAGTTTGCGATGTGTGAAATGCTCCTGTAAAAAAATCCTACTTTCTACTAATCCTACTACTATTATAAACGTGAAAGTTTGTGAGGATGGATGTTTGTTACTCTTTCACGTAAAAACTACTGAATGGATTTTGATGGAACTTTACAAATGAAGCTTTTACATCTGAATAACACATGGGCTACTTTTTATCCGGGAACCACGCGGGCGAAGCCGTGGGCAGAAGCTAATATGTCAAAGTTTTGATGTTTAGACGTTCGGTTTTCTGTTTCTAATAATCTCCGTTACGGCTATACCGATTTGGATGAATACTTATAGGATTTTAGGAAGTATAGTTCATGAGCTAGAACAACACATGCTACTTTTTATTCGGGTACCACGCGGGCGAAAACGTGGCGAGAGGCTAGTATATTATTTTTTATTATTCATTTATTTCAGATTATAAAAATAAATACAATATTAATACTTATACATAAACTTAACACTATACATAACAGGATAAAATTTTAATCATTAAAAATCATTAAATAAAATGTCACAGCAAATTTAAAATTGGACGAGATAAAATGTTACACAAAATTAATATGACTAAATACACGAAAAAAATAAAAAATGAATTAAAATATTATGAAAATATTGATGTACCAGAAGTATAAAAAACGCACCTTCGGCGATGGGCTTTGCAGTCTGTGACAAACATTATAGACTAAATAAAAAAATGATTCATCATTTTAAAAGAAGAATAGAAAAAACCGCAACAAAATTAGCAATAACATCTATCACTACACAACGCCTCATCGCTATTCCTTCCCAGTTCGGCCATTATACCTTCGAATTACTTTATTATTAACAGCACGTGCGTAGACCGGGAGTTTAATGGACGTTACCCTATCAATCGGGTACCAGGGGCCTAACCATGAAGTCTTAGCGATTCAATTCAGGCAAAGATGTCAAATCCCGCTTTGCAAATGACAAAGCTTTAGCTACGCCATAGCGTCCTGAATTGCAAAGCGGAAAGTGACATCTTTGCCTGCACTGAATCGCTATAAGACTTCATGGTTAGGCCCCAGGACGGGTCGTATGAATGAAGACAAAACTTTACGCGAAATTAACGTTCGCTACTACGGCGTATCTTGGCAGGATTCTTTTAAAAATATTTTCCTTGACTTCACTTTATGATGCTGTGTCTCGACAGCAAAAGTGCTTTTAACCATATTTTATGTCTTCTTTTAACTGCTGTATGTTTCATCCTTATACTGCTTAAGATGGGGTGGATTTTAGTAGTCAGATCGTGATAAAACTGGCTCTATCTTCAATCAAATGCATTCGATTACTAGCATAAGAAAGTCGTGAAGTGAACGAGTACACAAAACTTCATTGGATTGTCTAGGCACAGTCAAGATACGAAGTGTTAAAAAAAATCTGCCAAACTGCACACTGGTAGAATTAGTTCTATTACATGATTTTTGTCGTTTTCAACACATGTACCCATCATGGTACTCGATTGATAGGGTTGGCGACTATGGACTCTCGGCCTATTAGTTATTATGTCATCCATGTAGACTATTGCAGACAATCTTCTTCCTCTACAAGAAAAGGTCGTATTTTTATTGATATAATAAAAACTTTTAATTTACTTTCACAAAGGTTTCTTAGAGTAGGCATAGGCCCTTAAACTATGAGAGGTTTATCTATTAAAAACCTGTTTTGTGAGAGACTAGTGCCTGCGATAGGTTTTAAGAAAACCTATGATTACAGGTCACCAGTGCTCCCACTTCGTCTTATATAATACTAGCTTCTGCCAACGGCTTCGCCCGCGTGGTACCCGGATAAAAGTAGCCTATGTATTATTCTGATGTATGAGCTATATTACTGTAAAGTTTCATCAAAATCCGTTTAGTAGTTTTTGCGTGAAAGAGTAACAAACATTCGATGGCGCTTTCAACACAAAGTAACTCTGACTTTATATAGATAGTCATTTTTTTTTCTGGATGTTCATTGTTTTATTGTGATTTGAAAAGTTCACACGATGACATCCGGAGTGTTTAGGTATGCATGTCACATTGACAACCAGGAAGGAGAGTGCTTGCACCTTTTGATTCATTGATTGTATCGAGTTGTTTTCGGTACTTAATTGGTAAATAAAGGATCTGTATGAATATTATTTTATGAAATAAAACAAATTTATTATTAAAAAAAAAATATTATACTAATAATAATGTAACGTTTATTACAGGAAACATGAGCACCTACAAAATATGATTAAAATGAGCCACATTTATAAATACCTTATGGGCTAAAAAATATACAACAAAATTTAGTAATTTATTATCATTGTGTAATAAACAATGTCAATAGTTGACATAAATAAAATAAATTCTACTAATATTATAGACGTTTGTTACTCTTTCACGCAAAAACTACTGAACGGACTTTAATTAAACTTTACAGTAATATAGCTTATACATCAGAATAACACATAGATTACTTTTTAACCGAGTACCACGCGGGCGAAGCCGTAGGCAGAAGCTAGTAAATAAATAGTGCTGGTCATTTTTCACACAATTTCACCTAGCCCCAAACTAAGCAGAGCTTGTGTTGTGGGACCTACATGACTAATATACTACTTTCTTTTTTTTTTGTAAATACATACATATCCTACATAGAGTACGAGCACCGTGATACCACAACACTCATATCCGGAACAAATATCAACAGAACATACATATATGTGCCCCGCAGCGGGAATAGAAGCCGCACATCTTTCACCGAGCTCATAATTTCCTCTTTCATCAGAGTTTTAGTTCATGCGTCAATGAATTAATTACTAATCGAACATTATTCGTTATTCAGCGAAAATTTTACTATCAATTATAATTGAATACGTTTGAGTACAAAATTTGTTAAATTTTAATATTACATTAATTAATGTTCAATTCCAAGATTATATATAATATTTGAGATCAAATTAAATATAACCGCAGTACAGGGAAACTACTGCATATGAACAATTATAATTAAATTAGGTCTTTACCTATAAAATTGCCGTTTTTAATAAGTAAAATATATTTTGCCGGTTTGCCATTTATGGTCCAACTAGACTCTGCCTACGGCTTCGCCCGCGTGGTAGGGATAAAAAGTAGCATATTTGTTATTCTGATGTATAAGCGAAATTATTGTAAAGTTTCATCAAAATCCGTTCAGTAGTTTTTGCGTGAAAGAGTAACAAACATCCATCCATCCTCACAAACTTTCGCGTTTATAATAGCAGTAGGATAGGAAACGTCAAAAGCCGATGCTACCTCAGCCGTGGTTAGTTGGAGAAGGATACGCTTCCAATTTGTCATTAACAACTTTGTTCTTCTGCGTCCACGAAGTTCATTGAGACTGCAAATTTTGGATTATTTAGGGGCATCGAATAAAATGGACTGCGGGGCCCTAAAGACACTTTTTTTTTCAAATTTAATAGAAGATATTAAACCAATAACGCACAGTTATTCTTTGGAAGAGCTAGTTCGATACGCGTGTTTATCTCATTCACGCTCGCCATTCACTAAGTCGTTATACATATAATACAGTACATCATTCCAGGAAGATGGCACAGATAATACTAATTCCTACTTTATAAATGCATCAGCTAGGCACCATGCACCACTGCAATTAGAAGAGCCCTGCATACGTGATCGCGGAACAACGTGACATGAAATTTAATATTATATTATTCTGAGCAGTCACAGATCCGAATAATTTGATGTTCGTTGTTGTATTTTTTTATCATGAATAGACTTTTAATATGACCATAGTCAAATAACCAAGACCAAATCCAGAAGATTATTATAAATAAATAAATCCTACTAATATAATAAAAGCGAAAGTCTGTGTGTGTGTGCGAATGTTTGTTACCACGTATCTACGTAACTACTAAACCGATTAGTAGTTTAGGATCTGGAATAACACAAAGGCCAATCTTATTATCGAAAATCGACCCACGAGTTCGAGTTCTAAACTTTGTATAAATTGTAATCCTTGGTTCGATTCATTCAAAAGTTGGTGGACATAGTTTGAAGCCTGGAGACGGTCATTATGCTACTTTTATTAACATACCACGCGGGCGAAGCCGCGGGCAACAACTAGTAAATAAATAATGCTGGACATTTTGCACACAACATCGTCTAGCCCCAATCTAAGCAATCCAATCTCTTGTATCATCGGAACTACATGTTTTTTTTTGTAAATACATTTATATTTTACATATAAACATCTAGACCCGAGACAAACATTTGCAAATCATACAAACATTTGTCTCGTAGCGGGAATCGAATTCTGCGTCTCAGGCGGGCCATCGCCCACTGCGCCACAGAAGTCGTCAAATCTTACACCCCGGACATGTTTTTCATCGCTTATCGCAAAGCGCCCTAGTGATGTGTGGCGATAAAACTTATTTAAGAATTATCTTTGAAGTCATACAAATCGATTTCGCAAAAAAAACGCATTTCAATCGGATAATATTTTCGGAGATAAATGTTAACTAGCAAACTTACGTTAATTTGGACGTCGCCTACAGCCAAACTTACAAACGTTACCTATTTATAATCAATATATATAAAACTGCTCTGTTACTTACTGACGGATCAACGCACAGCCTAAACCATAAGTCCTAAGTTTAGTATATAATACTAATACATGCCATTTGTAAGTAAACAGACATACCTACAGACCTTTTTTCGGATTTAAGTTAGGCAAACCTACATTTATTTCCGAAAAAAACCTCCGAAACTTCTCAACCAATTTCAAAAATTATCTCACCAAGATTTAGAATAAACTTTCATGGTGGACATTGGTTCATATTATCGCGTTATAAAAGGCTTCTGTGGAGAACAATTTCGCAACGTAAGTCAACGAAAGAACAGTCAAGCGATTGCGTTTCTTTCGAAAGATCTACTTTTAATCGGCTACGTATTATCCGGGTACCACGCGGGCGGATATAGCCTACCGGCTATATTTGATAAATAACAATAGACGGTTTTAAAGCACCTGAATTAATAATTTCACAACGCCACAGAACAGCTACTAATCAGTATGGCCAGTCAACGACCTTTTTAAGAGGCGGAAGTGTCTGTGGGAAGTCGTTGTGCCACAGACTAAATAAAAGTAGCTCTGTTGTGCATTTTTTTAATGTCTATTTCGGTCACATTCGCAGGAAATTACGTATTTCGGAGTGCGTTGACTCTGATGATTAGGATTCGTGATGCATTTCTTTTGTTCCGGTTGCTGTTTCTAGTCACGGGTCTAGCCAAAGTAGCATTCTATAGAGGTATAAAGTCACTAGTAGAAATGTCAAAATGCCTTAGATTGCTCAATTTGATGGTGTGATTTTAAATATATTATTAATATCCTACTTAATATTATAAACGCGAAAGTTTGTGAGGATGTTTGTTACTACTTCACGCAATAACTACTGAACGGATTTTGATGTAACTTTACAGTAATATATTATACATCAGAATAACACATAGGCTTCTCTTTATCCGGGTGCCACGCTGCCAAAACCATGGGCAGAAACTAGTTTACTAAAACAGCTTTTCCTCAACTTATTGATATAAATATTTTACTTGTTTTTTTAAACCAAATTGTTTTAAATGAGAAACATGTACCTAGGAGGTGGGCATTGGTGGCTGCGCCACAGTTTTTAAAACTATCTGCAGTTACCATCGTTTTCTTTGTTTTATGTAGCTACTTTTATTAAGTTCTTATAAATGATTTTGATTTTTGACAGCGCGGTGTAGGGAGGTCCGATTACCCGGTGATATCTTAAAGATAAATGATGTCATAGAACCCCTTGTGGAGGTCTATGTCAAGCAGTGTACTTCTACAGTCTGATGATGATAATGATGAACTGATAATGTGGAATACGTACCATCCCATCAGTTCTTAGTTCTCTCTGATATTGATTACCAAATCGTTTTTATGCCACCAGTCGCCAGAACGAACTTACGGGAAAAAATAAGTTTGTTTCTACACACATTAGTTTGTTTTATTTGTTTGTTTGTTTGTTTCGCACGTAGTGATATGTATTATAAAGATAAAACATGTCAATACGTGCGACGTATATCAACAAAAACTGGATACCTAAAATGTTATTCAAAAATTTATCAGACTTGCGCATTTTAACCCAATTTCCAATAAGTAAAGATTTTATATATTCAACAGTATATTAAAATATGTACTTTTAAAGACTCAATTTGGTCTTTGTCTTTCGGGTGCTAAAAAAATTAATATCGTATGCCTATTTACATCTTAAATCTTTATACAAAATAATATTCTCATCGAACGAAACATAACTCTTTCAGTAACATCATAACTTTTTCAAGATCATCGCTATGAAAGACCACCATTTAGCCAATAGACCACGACTTATTTCATGATAAATAAATCATAACAAACCTTTGTGTAGGATGCGCGGGCGCCGATTACGTCAGGATCCGATGACCAATCGCGACCTTCGCTCCTTTTACGGACAGATCATTTTCTCTCTATTTAAAGCTAATCAGGTCCTTGGTATATATATAAATTTTATGCAAATATAAAATTTAAATGGTAAGTTAATTTTGATTCAAACAAACAGATGGTTGACAGATGATATAAATTATCTGAATTTATTAGCGGTCCGCAAGATAATACAATTAGGCAGTGATTTATTTTATCGTATTACAATCTATTGATTATTGTATTCGTTTGTAGTACTTATTTAATTTGCATTATTATTTGGTGTATAATAAGGTATTTTTTATCATGACATAAAAATAAAATAAAAAAAGGGCATTTATTTACTTACACCTAAACAAACATACCTAGCCTAAGTACAATATAATAAGTAGGTATTTAAAATAGTAGGTATAGTGAGAAAGTATGTATGTATGTAAGTAAAAAGATCTTTAATTGGATTGAACAATCTAACCTAACCACTCATAGAAGTACAGTCCCTGAGGCGATATTTTATATAAATATATACATACATATATATATTATAAGATACCTATAAAAATAATATATTTAATATAATAATAATATATAAAATATTGAAAATTATATAAACGATAAGACCGTCAATCAGGTAGTTATTATTATCTAAGATCTATTCACTGGCACTCTGTTACACAACCCAAAAAACACGATCCACTCTCCTCAACCCGACAAGGATCTAACCAGACTAATTACTAATTTGAAATAGGAGAAAGCTCCCAAACCCGCCTAACTAACTGTACCATCTCTATTGTCATAGCAACATTAGCAACACGGTAGCTGTACCAAAAATGGTAAAACTCTGAGATATGGACAAAAACTCACGTTTAATTGTTTCCCTTCCTATTTTGGAGGTTTTAGAGACGAAATGTACAAATATGGCGGCTGAGTCAACCACCCACACGGGAGCTGATTTTAACACCCGATCGGAAGAGGTCATTTACATAAGGCTGTTTGTACATGGAAGCGGAATTGAACGGACTTTTGCACACGGCACGGCTCTATCCAATGAAAAGAAAGCGCCGCCGCTCCCGAAAAAAAAAGAATACGGTTTGCGACATTTAATTTGCTGGTTGTGAAAATTGTTTTAGGTATTTTAAAATCCACAAATAGTATAATAGAAGTTTTATAGTAAGTATTTTTATTGTGCTTCAATTATAATCATACCTGGTAGGAACTAATGCCTGATACAAGCTCGGCCTAGTTTTGGTATAACTGTCTTTGTATGTAGGTACATCTCCAATAATCTCCAATGGCCTCGATTCTGTAGTACACTAACTAAACTAAATTTAAACTGTCGCTCTCTTTTACTGATAGTGCAAGCAAGAAAGAGATAGCTACAATTTAAGTGCTGTCAAATTAGTCAGATTTAAGTTTTCCATACAAATTCAGTCCTGATTTCAAAACATGCTGACTATAAACACGAAGAAAAGCGGCACGTAATCTAATTGACAGCAGTATAATTCTTGCCATCTCTTTCTTGTATGCAAGAAAGAGATGGCAAGAATTATACTATCAGTAAAAGAGAGCGATAGTTTAAATTTATTTTAGTTAGTGTACTACAGAATCGAGACCCAATGCCTACCTAATTAAAAACGAGGTACCAGATATTTGTTCAGAGTCTGGGTTAGAATCTGGTCTGGGTCGTCGTTCCTGATACCAACGATACAGGGGATACTATAGTGGGGTCAGGACTGTAAGTCAAATTTACTCACACATACATACACCACTCACGTACAGAACCATGTGGGATTACGGCCGCGATTGTTTCATACATTTTATCGAGAGTGATCGGTTGGTGCCGAAGAAAAGAAAACTTCCTGCTGCTTTTGTCCAAGTGGTCGATACTGATCCTAAACTAGGCAAAAATCTGTAAAATAGGTATCAGCGTATAGATAAAGTCGCCAATAAAGTTGTGCAGTCTGTAGTGACGCATTGAGTGTACTTGCTTATTTATAGTGTTAAAGTGTTTGGGTATATATAGTGTTCTGTGTTAGTATGTTTAGGTTAGGATGTGTATTTAAGAAGTTAATTCAAAGGAGACATGTATATTTGGGGTACCTAAACCCACGTGTGTGAGTGAGATAGTGGTGTGTGTAAGTGCCTATATATTTGTAGTGTTTAGGCAATGATGACATATGTTGAGTATGGAATTTGGTATGAGTGGTTGCATGCAAGTGTGTGTGTGTGTTTTTTTTAATCGTGACTGAAAATAGTATTTCTAATCAAAAATACTTTTACCGACATTAAAAAAAGCTGTCAATATTAGCATCAGACAAAAAACCTACAAAAATGAGAAGCTTTTACAAGTATGGAAATGTTATCCCCGCGGGAATTTTCAGTAAGTGCATCAAAGGTCGATCGAATATAATGGCATTCCATTATCACTAAAATTCAGGTCACATCAAACAAACAATATCAGATAATTATGTTCTGAAAACTGACAACTTCCTATCTACCTAACAATAAATTAATTCGAGTAAGGTTGAAAATTAAAGGAAATTGAAAATTAGACGAACTTTCATCAACTTTTCCAAGAAACAGTATCAGATAATTATGTTCAGAAAAAACTGTCAACTTCCTATCTACCTTTCAATAAAATAATTCAAGTGACGCTGAAAACTTAAAAGAAAATTTGGAAATTTGACGAATTTTCATCAACTTTTCAAAGAAACAGTATCAGATAATTATGTTCTGAGAAAACTGTCAACTTCCTATATTCTTACAATAAAATAATTCAAGTGACGTTGAAAAAATAATGGAAAGTAAAAATTAGACCAACTTTCATCAACTTTTCCAAGAAACAGTATCAGATAATAATTGTTCAGAGAAAACTGTCAACTTCCTATCTACTTTTCAAAAAAATAATTCAAGTGACGTTGAAAACTTAAAAGGAAAATTGAAAATTAGACAAATTTTCATGAACTTTTCCAAGAAAAAGTATCAGATATTTATGTTCAGAGAAAACTGTCAACTTCCTATCTACCTTTCAATAAAATAATTCAAGTGAGGTTGAAAAATTAATGGAAAGTTAAAAATTAGACGAACTTTCATCAACTCTACGAAGAAAAAGTATCAGATAATTATTGCTAAGAGAAAACTGTCAACTTCCTATCTACCTTAAAATAAAATAATTCAAGTGAGGCAGAAAAATTTAAGGAAAATTAGACCAACTTTCATAAACATTTCCATTTGCTATGGGTGCGCGCCGTAGCGGTAACTCGAAAACGCTCTGCGATCAACAAGTTTAAACCAAACGAACCGTTACGTTCCGTTTTGATACACTACAACTAATTATGTGTAAAGATTACTGTTTTCTAAACAAATAATAATAATAATAATATTTGTGTGGACTTGTTGCTAGATGAGACAGTTGAGTGTTTATTTTATAAATGCACCTACTACGCTCTGGCTTACATTAGACATATACCTACGTATAACAATGTATGAAAAGCTGTTATTTAGGAGCACAAATAGTTAGGAAACAGCCAAAGAACTAAATAACACAGCTAACTTCACTAGGCCTGGGTAAAAACCAAATCGATTTCAAAATGTTTCTTTTGGGAAAAAGCTGTTCAATTTGCAGATTGTTATTTAGCTAAAATTTCAATAATTTGTAAAATACTAAAGATTTTCTATAATTTGCAAGTCCACATTAATCGATTTTAAAAAACATGAAAATGAGGTTGAATATACCCAACTAGGTACAACCGAAGTAGCCTTACTTTAATTCAGAATTTGATATAAATAAATAATGCTGAACATTTTTCATACAACATCATCTAGCGCTAGCCCCAAACTAAGTAGAGCTTATATTATAGGAACTACATGACTGATATTACTATTTATATACTTTGTAAATACATATGTACATATTATACATAGAAAACATTCAGAAATGTATCTATCTAAAGAATGAAAAATATAAATAATATTTTCGATGTTAACTTATTGAGAAACGCTTTTAACGTATTTTTACTATGTATGTACATCCTCCAAAACCTATAGTTGTACGTTAGGTTTCGGTTTAGGTTTAAATATATTTATTCTCAAAACAGACATGGTCACTTACATGAGAATATAAATTTATTCGTTCGAAAAAATTGATATTCGTTCGATTCGAAAAACATTCTTTTTCGAATTCGGCTGAAAACCTACTGACTTTGACTTTGTAAAGATGTCTTTACCTAATAGATATAATATGACGACATAACTATCTCACTTTATAATAATAATGCTGGGTATTTTTCACGTCATAATTTAGCCCCAAACTAAGCTTGTATTATGGGGAACTACATGATTGATATACTACTTATATATGTTTTGTATATACATACATAATATAAATAGAAAACACCCAGACCTGAGACAAATCTTTGCAGATCATACAAACATTTGTCCCGCAGCGGGAATAGAACCCGCAACCTTCTGCACCTTAGATGTCATATTATCACTTCGATTATTATCGGCCAAACTATCGTAAAACAATACCTCCTTTTTTGAAGTCGTTTGAAAAAGAAACAGGCGATGTACGAACACAAACTTAATTTGAGAAAAAAAAAACAAATGATGGACGAAGACAAACTTTTACCAGACAGGAAAAAAACAAAACAAATGAAGTCATCTTATCACTTTCATTATTATCGGCCGAGCTATCGTAAAACCATACCTCCTTCTTTGAAGTCGTTTGAAAAAGAAACAGGCGATGTACGAACACAAACTTAATTTGAGAAAAAAAACAACTGATGGACGAAGACAAACTTTTACCAGACAGGAAAAAAACAAAACAAATTAAGTCATCTTATCACTTTCATTATTATCGGCCGAGCTATCGTAAAACCATACCTCCTTCTTTGAAGTCGTTTGAAAAGAAACAG
Source organism: Perizoma flavofasciatum (assembly GCA_958496245.1). NCBI lineage: Eukaryota > Metazoa > Arthropoda > Insecta > Lepidoptera > Geometridae > Perizoma > Perizoma flavofasciatum. The sequence continues at coordinate 12,039,456 of OY292429.1, read as the reverse complement.
GCGATGGACGAACACAAACTTCATTTGAAAAAAAAAACAACTGATGGACGAAAACAAACTTTTACCAAACAGGAAAAAACAAAACAAATGAAGTAATCTTATCACTTTCATTATTATCGGGCGAACTATCGTAAAACCATACCTCCTTTTTGAAAGTCGAAATAAACGGGCTATAACAAACAAACAACAAACAAACACAAACTTAATTTGAGAAAAAAAAACAACTGATGGACGAAAACGAACTTTTAACAGACAAGAAAAAACAAAAATGCAGAGAGTTTTCAAAAATAATAATTGGAATAGGCGCCCTGCATGCACAATGACCACCTCATAGTACCGCGCAGAATTATTATGACAGTTGACCGCCGCTGGACAATGCGAGCGGCCACCCACATCATGCCATTATCCACCAACGGCGAGGAAGTCCGGCTTGCAAATAGGAATAATGTTAGTTTAGTTTAATAACAAGAGGTAGGTACCGGTAGCACTAGCAATATTAATAAGGACAGTCTGAATTTATCACCTTGTTTTGTTGTGAACATAGGATGTTGGCCTTTGAACCTAGGGTATTATAAATCCCTGCTTGAAGCTTTTCAATGAAGTCCATGATCATACAAATAGACATGCCGTGTTTTTGTTCGATTCTTTAAAGGCTGCGTGTCGCCGACAAAATTTGAAATTAACTTTGAAGTTTAGGCTACTTCCCACCACATCCTAGCCCATTGTTCTCGGAAAAAAAAACTTTCTTACATTAGTTCCCAACCACATCCACGAGCATTTTAATAATAATTTTTAAAAATATTTACGTATAAGCTGACGATTATAAAAAAATTCTTTGTAATTTTAAGGAATAAATAAGTGACTTTTTTATCGGATGGGTAGCATAAAATTTTCATTTTGACATACTTCATTTTTTATTCACTCTCATCACACTATGAATATATTTATACTGCCAACAGCAAATGAGCAATACATTAGTAATATGAATAATATTTATTCCGCTTATCAATGGGAGTCGTAGCAAATAAATCAAAGTCTATGGAAAATTCATACTTTTTACCAGACTTAAAAAAAAAGGAGTTTTTTTTTTTGTTTTCGCGATTGTGACCACAAAAGCGGCAAAGACTTCGAAGCGTTTAAAAATGTTTAATTATAAAAGGGAATTATTTTAATTTATCGAGGGTATTTCTAGGATCTAAACAACGATCCTAGAAATACCCTCGATAAATTAATCCAATGATGAATGATGAAAATTGAATGTTTTTTTTTGTTGCAGAGTATAATCAGCTTGGTCCCATGATCACTATTTAAATCAGATATATAGTTTTTCCAACATTTTTCAAAAAAAAAATGGCATTGGCGATATTGGAGGGTAATGTTTTGTTTAGTGCTCGTTTTTCAATCAAACTAAACTCAGTTTTTGACTGAAAAAATCGAATCATTAATCTCCTTCCGACGCATCTCCAGCCTCAAAGTCATTTCGTATCGTAAAAATATTTAAAATAGATGCTGTGAATATATTTCCAATTTCATAGCGCGCAACTTGTTGGCGAAGATAGAGTAACAAGGAGATTCTGCAGAGAGTGCAATCCCAAAGATTTCCCCCGAGACTCAGCGCTGTTGCAAGAACACGATAAATAAATTGACGTGTTTTTGTTACGTGCTGACAGAACAGTAGGTAAACATTAGGTAAAACATTACAAAAATACTTTTAGTAGTGAAAAGAAACTCCAGGTTCTTCCTTAAGTGGAATTTATTGTTGGTTATATGATGTTTACATGTGAATACTTTGATTATTACTCGGTTGCACAGAAATTTTCTGTATTGATATAGCCAACATAGTGTTCAAGGTTTACTCTAGGCTATGATTATAATAAAAGGTTCAGTTAAACAACAGCCGGTTCAATTCAACAATAATACAGTAAAATCCAGTACAAATTCGATAGCAATTATATATTCGATAGTCATTTGTTTGCCGATATTTTTTTAATTATTATTTATAATAAAGTTTACAATTACATGGTTATTCTAAGTGGTGCACTTAGCCTTCAAAAATCTAATAGTGGTTTCTCGAAGGTGCATGTAAGTATGGATTCCTCATTTAATACAGAGTCAAAGTATTCACGCCATTGAATGAAACAGCTGGTTTTTGTATTTTGTTAACGCCAACGTATATTTCTGTCAATGCAAGACAGACAAAGTAACTTATTTCATCTCAATTGTAAATTCTCGTCTCCCCAAAAAGGTATCTACACGTTGAATTCACACTTTTTGTTTTAAGTAAGCTAATTAGGGAGTATCAATGTCACTAGATACTAGATATTTGAGATGTAGTATTAAATTGCTAAGCTCACAAACAATTCAGCAAACATTAACTATGTTTTAGTATCTAATATGTAAAACACGTGTTACCTTTGCGGAGTAGAGCAATCTTTGAAATGCGCATCGAAATAACATCGATCACCAGCTTCGTAGACTGATAGACATAATTTTATACTTAGCACTGAGCAAACTCATTTTAGCATTGATTTTACCCAAATATTCAGGCTAACCATTGAATGTATGAATGTATAATCATCAATTTTGAAATTGTCCGTCCAAAGTTTGCTAATGGACCAAGTTTAACATTCTAACTCCATATAAAAACTGGATTCTGTATTAGGTATTTGGCGAGGTTTCGCAACGAGTATTGCAAGTGTTTGAGCGCGATCGATCAAACGCAGTGACAAATAGCAGTCACACGTCCACCCCACCAGAGAGCCGTCCACCATGGCACCTTCCCCACTAGCTGCGGGCCGAGTTTCCCACTTTCCCGGACCGTAGTGAAGTTGGCAACACAGCAGTGGGCGGAGCGAAGGCGGGCCTGGGTGTGACTGCTCAGTGCGCGCCAGAGGCCGCTTTGAACGACACTATGCGCCGCGTTTTCCTGCGCTCACGCTCTTTTCCCGCACAACTTTGAGAATGGAACTGTCAAATTCCTATGTTTGAATTTTGGTTGCCAGTATGAACAGCTAGTTTTCCAGCGTGATTGCAATTTGGTTAGACTAAGAGCTGCCCAATCAAACAGGTGAGCTGGACGCTTCTGTTATAAAGCGACTGACCTTTACCTATACTATTTGTCGCAGCTCATGATTAATTCATGACTCCCTGTACAGCTTTTTGCTGCGTAAAGTGCGTATTGTGAATTCCGCGCATCGCACATTCGACCTTATCGCCCGTTCTGAGGGGAAATAGTTTTGAGAATTTTTTCTCGTGCGCTCTTAAGGTCGATATTGTAATTGGCAGACATTGTTCGCAATTTGAGCTCGGCCGCGATCGGCATGCCTTCGGGAATAAAAACGGTTACGTGCGAGGAAAGAATCGATAGATTACAGTTTTTGCTGGAGCACGGTGCACACACTAGTCCAAACGACATTGTTCCACTCCGACGTCAATTAGAGATAATGATGAACTGTGTTTTTAAGGTTGGATGTCGCGATTGTTTTAAGATTCAAGGCTTTCGGATAGATGATATAAGTGCACTTTTGTTTCGCTTTTTTTGAAATAATAATGTGCAGGTACTTTTTGTTTACCGTATGTGTCGGCGCCAATTTTTTATGAACATATTTACATGACCAACTTGTTTAATGTTTATCATCATAGGGAATTTTATTTTAGAGCATTTATAACCTTTGCACCGATTTATCTTTATCATACCTGTGTCATTTGTGAAACAACTTTGAGAGTAGGTGAGTATTCAAAAGAAAATAGTTATCTACCTACACAGTAAAACATGACTTTGTGCTGCCTACAAAAATTAAACTCTATTACCAATACCTGTTCGCGAAATCTCGAAATCTACAACTTAATAGACAATTTAGCTGAACCGGTCTTACCGTATAGAGTGCGCACGAACAATGAAACGAGGACAAATCCCTCACATGATAAATCTCAGAAATGTCAATAGAAACATGTGAAACTCTAGTTTAGAGATAAAGTCGTCGGTTGAACAAACAAAGGTCGCTGAGGGTAGAGATCTGATCCGCCGATCTAGATCCGAATACTTAGCAAATGCAGAGAACTGGAATTAAAAGGATGTGAAGGCTGACTATGATAAAGATTCGTCACTGCCGTGAGTTTATACAAATAAAAACATATCTATTTTACCACTAGGATACAATTATAACATTCTGGTGATAACCTGTATCGCGGGAGGCCGGTTACAAAAAATACCATTACTAATAAATTGAGTTAAGCCACTGTTATAGGTCTAATCTTTTTTACTAATAAATGCGAATGTATGGATGGGTGTTTCGATGTTTGGTGTAATAAAATTTGGAACAGGAATAAATAAACAATAACACTTTATAATAATACTCTAAATGCTTGAAGCGCTAAAATGTAATTTTTTGACAGATTTATTTTATTTACATCAGGTATTCGTTGATGACAAAAATGCATTACTTAATATAACCAACCACGAAATTCCTCTTAATTTTTGCAATGTAAGTATTTCCTATAAACCTTATAGTTCTTTAGATTTGCAAAACAAATATTCAAGGAATCCGCTGCAAAACAAACATAGTTCTATCAGAAATAATTGGAATCCACAGCAACAACGTCTCTATCTAACGAATTTCTAATTTATTGTGTGCGATAGTCCACACCAAGCAGTAAATCCTGCGCGCGCGCATCTAATCGCCGCAGTGGCGGTATCTAGCGGCGCCTTTGCGCACTAAGATGCTGAAGTACGCCGCCCGCGCAGCGATTGCAGCGCTGCGTTGAAATATTTCTATTCGCGCTATCTGCGGGCAGCGCTTGGTGGTGATAACTAGACTTTGTCTCCGTCACTGTTAACTAACTTTCCATTCAAAATGAGCAATTACTGCGGATCATTCAATTTATTATGGCACAAATCTGATTTATCAAAACTGTACCTACTCGAGGAAATGGGACCTAGATTTTAGTCAAAGTGACATTATTAGGCCATTTTGTGATGTATAAGTTTTACACAGGTTTTATCGCGTTTACACGGCAACACAGTCGAAACATTGGAATACTTAAAAAAAAACGTAAACGCGATAAAGTCCCTATAAAACTTATAGTTACGTTTATGTACTTACTGATTGCGCAAGTTTGAAAAACACTAAAGTGATATCATACTAAGCGCTTAACAATGTCCCTAGTAGAAAAGTACCAACTTGTATGGCATTATCATAAGCTATCGAAAACCGCTAAATAAAATGTAACTTTTTCTACGATAAAACTTGCTGGCTGAAACCACAGATTAATCAGATAAACTACTTACCCTGTGTTTATTTCCAAAAACTATCGTGAACTTGACTATTCATATTGTAAAGACGGGAATTTTCACTAATAGTGCACGGCGCGACGTGGAAGGAGAAAGTCGCAACCATTCACCCTGATGAAGACTCACGGAATGAGTCGAAACTTAGTCGGCGCCTTCACCGATAGTGCAGTACATGAAACTTCCCGTTTTTACAATATGAATTACCCTATGTTTCATAATTATTCGCTTACCACGCAAGTCACTAAATCTAGCCCTGTCCTTTCTAACACTAAGCAAAGGATAGAGAATGGCAACTTTAACACGCTTCTAAAGTTAGCGAGTGATTATGAAACAGAGGGTTAGAGTTTTGTCACATGGAATATGAACTGTCAAGCACTAAACCTTATTTTTAAATATGCATATCACAGTTTCGCAGTGGGATTTCAGTAAATGCGTTACTATTGCTTATTCTGCGGTTGGTGCTTGGTGGCGATAGCAGTATAAATTTGCAAAGTGCGGTATTTCCGTTATTGTACCTAGTGCAATGAAATATTTGTGTAATCGTCTAGTAGTTTATTGGTGTAATGAGCGTCCTTGAGAGCTGTATATACCATTCACCAAATAGTAATCCCCTATCTATACTGTACTAGTATAGAAGACAGCTATTATATACTATATATATATATATATATATATATATATATGTGTGTGTTTTATACCGTTTCAATAAAAAAGCTTTCGTGAAGGCCAATTTTGGAACGTTAGTCGCAGAATACTAACGAACCTTCTCACCGGCTACTTTTTACCCGGGTATTGCACGGGCAAAGTCGAGGGCAGTAACTCTTTTCAGTGCCATCAACATCATATTTCTTGCTACTTGTTGACCCAGCCAAATCGAACGGTTATATGTGTTTTTTTAGGGTTCCGTACACTATCACTGGCCCTATTACTAGGCCTACATTTATTTTTTAAGCAGTTTATCTGGAATGTTATTTTAAGCTACTACTTAAAATAAAATTCCAGATAAATAACAAATTAAGTACACAATCATAATTCGATACAACGAAATCAATTGGTAGATATCTACTGTAACGCTGGACAACTAGAGTAAAAAATCCCTTGTAGGTAACGGTTAGGTATTTTGAATCTCGTTTAAACACGTGTTATTGCAATACAAAGTTACAACTGATCTTTATTCTCTGTAGTCACGAAATTTCAATGTTCATAGGAACTTCAACTTAATTTTAAAGGCTACAAAGCATATTTGGAGATTCTGTAATGTTGAAAAGAAAAGCCGCGAATGGCGCCTACTTATGCATGAAACGATTGTCCCATAAAGATTTGTGTATGGTCAGACCGAAAATTAATAGTGACGGAAACTGCCACATGCATGTACATTCATAACAACGTCTAAATAATCAGTGTCCTGGAATGTATTAACTATACCGAAAGGAGGTGAATTTTCCCATGTCCCTTTTTTCAACAAGTTTCCCTGAAATAATAATATATACCAAATTTTATTTTCAAAGATTTTAAAAAAATAATTAAAGACTGATGTAAACGATAAATATGTTTAACACAGGTTTTATACCTACTAATTTTACATAACTGTTTTATTATTTTTTACTGAAAACAGAAAATGTTTACCACAGTTTTCTTCAATGAAAACAGCATACTTTCAATTAGTCAGAATAAAACGTGTTCAATCACCCTCTTTTGAGATAGCATATATCATAGCATATATTATGTCATTTATATTGTAAAACGGGAATTTTCACGTACTGCACTATCGGTGAAGGCACCGATAGTGCAGTACGTATTTGGTGCCTTCACCTATCGTGCAGTACGTGAAAATTCCCGTTTTTACAATATGAATAGTCAAGTTCACGATAGTTTTTGGAATAAAATGTCATTTATAGTTCTTCAAAGTTATACAGATGGCGCTATGCCGAAGTTCTGTCAATATATTCTTCTGAAACTGTATAAAAATGTCTCTGACGACATTGTTGTTAATTGGCACCCCAATCAGGATCCTTGGCTGAAGTAAAAATACTAATAATAGTAATTCGATCTAAACTCTTTTACATAAAACAAGAATCAATACAGTTATAATAACCTGCACAATATTTCAATGTTATTTTATCTTACAGAACATAATCACTAATTAAAACCTTTGTTGACACTAGTGATGCGCACCATACGCTTATGATTTAGCATGTCGATATCGATTACTCTGCCAGCGCGCGGCGCGGCATCGATAAATCGACAAATGTACTATTATATACTCTGTGCCTCTGTCGACACCGCACCGCGCTCTCTTAACGAACACAGGACTTTCATTAACCGTTTCGATTACATTTCTCAGTGTACAAGATATTAATGACTTTTATAAACAAGTTACAATAATTGTTGTTGAGAAGAAAACATACCTCACCTCTATGCTCGTCTGACGTGTTGACTTACCTGGAAATAAAATAAGGTTTGTTAATATTTTATTTTTATGAAGAACATGACATTGACATTTATGACATTTTTTTAAATAAAACCATTTCAAATTATTTTCTAAATATGTATTAAAAATCGTCTGAGAAGTGATAACCAACGTAAAACCTAATCTGTCAGCCCTCAAGGGGTTTATTTTATGTGGTATTTACGCTTAAAAAATGTAAAGTCTAACTCTTGAGGTTGCAGTAGAAGTATGAAGTTTGTTGGAAAAAAAGACGACCAGCATTGTTGGTAAGCTGTATCGATATCGCCGACCCTAAGACATATCTAATGGTGAAAAATCTTATGTCCCTGTACTTTTACATCCAAACCGGAACACAGCGATGCGAGCATACTGCATGGCGACAGAAATAGGCATGGAGATGATAGTAGTTGTTTGATGAAGGATCATAAAAAAAACGAGCAAAGTGTAAAGTCTGATTTTTCTAAGCTTGGTCGAACGCGAGAAATCGGCGTAAATCACTTTAAAATTTTAAATTAACGTAGTTTTTAATTGACTATTATTATCCTTGTGATTTTAATGAATAAAAACCTATTGACTTTGTCGTTGACTTAACGGACAAGCTATTTCAAAAGAAACGCTAGTACACAAGTTTTTATTACTATATCCTAGTTGTCTTTTCCTAATATAAATGCAACGTTTTTATTATAATAACATTTAATAAGTTTCCAAAATTATTTACAAAGAATGAATCCGTTAAATAATTCGTTGAATAATAAACGCAATTTGCATTTAATTTGAATATCGACTGATATTGAATAATGAACAAAATAAAGATATACGGCCGTCGAGTAAATAAATAAATTTTCTCATGACGTTATGGTAAATATGGTAAAACGGGGTCGATTAAGGGAAATTTTGGCGCGAATATCGGCGGTCCAGCGCGGCGCCTTTGATGTTTACGCGCAGAGTAAACGTGACGCTCATCGCGCTCGTAATTGCCCACAGTAGGGATGTTCTTTACCAGTTTATCGTTTATCGATAAAATGTACAACTTGGCAATATAATCGATTTTATTTGACAAACAATATAATAGTGATTCATGTAAAAATACGTTTATTCGATATAAGTTTTCAATAAAACTCATCTCGAATACTCATCGAGATGAGTTTCATTGAAAATAATATCAATGTTATAAATATACTTTCAGCTATCGTCGCATAATAATTACGTTGTTTTATACAGTAAGTCTCATTAGTCATATATTGGCATAGCAAGTAATATAAAAACAATTTGCATGGAACATTACTACGCGCCATCTATTTAAAAATTGAAGTAACTAACTTACTCAAACACAATCTTCAAATACTTGTAGTATTCCAATCAATCGCTATTGTAAGGCATGACTGCGAAATTCTCTTGCACACATAGCTTCACTTAGCAAAAAGGCGGCACAGATCATTCTTTTTGTCCTCATCCGTGCATAATATTGTAATTTAATCGATAAATTAAATAAAAGATAAGTACAACACATCACTATGGCTACAGGTCGATAATTATGGATTGTACATTTTGTTTCCGCGTCTCGCTGCCCCCCGGGCGTAAGACATAATTCTCTTTTTTTGTTTTTCTCCGACAGTACTTTCTTTTTAGGAGCGTCTTCGTGAAAGTACCGCTTGGATAAAAAATAGGTCAAGCGCGTTAAAGTTCATGCTACGTGGGTTCCGTAAATATTTTTGCCGAAGCTTTTGAGTCCGGTGGAGGGAAAAGGTTTATATTTGTTTGAAGTTTCGTTCAACGGAGAGTGCTTAAAGTACTTTTTGGGATAGGAAATGTATGCTTTTTTGTTATGTTAATAAGACCCACAAAAGCACTACATTTATGAAAAACTGTAATACTACTGAAATGCTTTGCGACTTTATACGCTTTGGTTTTTTCTTAACATCAAAGACGTTATTATGGCTTAATTATAAACTAGGTATATCGTGTACCTGACTTTTTCAGATTTATTTTTAAAATTTTCTGTAATACCATATTTTCACGTATAGCAAACCATTTGTCCACGCAGATGAAGCAGCCTAGTTGCGCTTCTTCTTCCGACTCGATTAAAAAATAAAGAGATTTCGAACTGATAACTTATATTTATCAAAATAAAATATACGTTTATTAAGCTTTCTATTAGTCAGAGTTTTTATTATGGGTTCATTAGTTCCAGAGATTACTCTCTGCAAACCAACAAATTTTAGATCTTTAAGATGTAGATTTAGTTAAAGAAAATGTCTGGGTCAGTATTATTTTTATTCAACTGATTTAAATAAAGAGTGCTATGACGAACGATCTTGGGCTACACAGACTTTCCGCAACGTCTAAGATGTCATCGGTCCATCGGGCTAAAGGCCTTTTTACACTGCGCCTTACAGCTCATCTCGAAAGCTTAATATTCGCCTTCATACACACTCGATAAGTTTAAATAGGTATTTATTTTACAAGTAAATTCTTGTCTATGCTAATCGCTTGTTATATAAAATAAACATCCAACATGCACATACATTAGTCCTGACCTCACACTAGGATAACATGTATCGTGGGTATCAGGAACTACGAGTAACATGGAACCACAACATCCAGACCTGACACAAATATCTGCAGAACATGCAAACATTTGTTCCGCAATGTGAAACGCAATGTAAATAAATGGAAATAGAAAAACTATCAAACCCCGGGTCTTTATTTAACCTTTAAGGTACCCCACAAGCCTCTAATAGTGATGCGCCTATCATCGACGGATTGTCTTAAACACTATAATCTCATCGCATCACATTATCACCTCCGTTGAACGAGTAATGATATTTTTTGTGATGACCACCTTCCGGTTCTGAACGTAATGGGAATGTTTGTTTAAATCTATTAGTATTGAGGGTAGGATAAAATTTGGTGTAATTTATAAGCGAATAGCGGATACCTCATGAAAACATCATTAAGAGTCGTAGCATTCGGCATTGTGTCATTTCCAGGTATATTAATGGTGTAGGTTGGTGGCAATAAATAAAGAAAAACATATTATACCTACTACCTAATAAAAACAATGGATATCTCATATCAATCTCTTCCAGGCGATTTTTTCCATAAGATCTTTTTTTTGAAACCGATAGTTTGGTACGTATAGCTTATGCTAAGCCTATAGTAGGCTTAAATAAATAAATCAATGGCCAAATTCGAACACTAGAACTGTGGTACATTTTTTAAGCTTACTTTGGACCCATCAACCAAAATCGCTGGGCCCAATTTGAAAATCGCTGGGCACAATTTGAGTATTTTTTTCTATAATATAGGAACCAATTTCGATGTAATCTCATATAAATCTAATTCGGAAACTAAAGTAGTTCTTGCATAAATCTTGAAGAATATTTGCGAATTTGTCAATACTGTGTTCTGCCGATTACTTTGATGCATGGTCCTATTTGAATAGTTTCAAAATCAGGTAAGTAGTTTTGCTTTGGTACATCTTAAAAAACTAATTACTTGCAAATATGTAGATACTGTACGTTTTTCATTTCTCAGAAACCCCGATATACCGATGTTTATTGGCTTGAAAAACTACTTACACAAGTAAATTTTCAAGCCAATAAACATCGGTGTTTAAATGACAGGGTTCTTGTCACTTGTACCACAATCACCAATTTCAATGAATGACATATAAGAATAGATGATTATACAGAGAGCGAACATCAACGACCATCATCAGGTAATTGATGCGTTGATTGATATCTGTTATAATTATCGATAGCTTTTTGTTTTGTATCGATTCAACAGCGAATGATGAAACGATATACGGTTAACTTGATACAAGTTTTAAAGAAAAAACAGTAAGTACCTACACATTTCACCTGCTTATCTTAGAATGTATATACTGAGTGTAATAACATAGATCTTATATTGAAGCACCACATATGTTAATATTTTTAACCGTTCACGAGAGCGAAGTTGTACAAAAGCTTACTGTAGCTGTGAACTCATACGGGCAAAGTGAAGCATCTTACAGGATATGTCCGTGAAAATTTTACCGTCATATGCACCTTGCAATGGTGGCCGTTCGGAATACCTGCTCTTAAATACTTGCCTAACTCGCGTAGATATTTATGAGCGGGCGTTGGATGCTCCACTTTTGAAATTTAAAACACGGAGTATTTTGGGTAAGAAGCTAAATGACTACATCTCAATTTGACTACATAGTAGGTATGACTAGATTGTTTTATGACTAAACCTCGATATAACTACATCGCGTTAGAACTACATTGCGTTTGTACTAGATCTCTATAAGGCCAGATAGCATAACGACTATATTGTACTAGATCTCTATAAGGCCAGATAGCATAACGACTATATTTTCGTTTTCTCGTCTCGTCCGTGATCAGATAGTGAACAATTCTAGTATTAAAATGCACCGGAAAACTGTCAATCAGAATGTCATCTCCAATATATTTGCGATTTGTCTGTATTTTTCACATTCCATGCAACGCTCAGTAGACGCTCGATGATATATTTATTCATTATCTCGTCAGAGGCTTCGACGCGAAAATGACAGGATTTATGAGATTTAACACCGCAGATGCAAAAACTGAATTGCTCAGGACGGGGTGACGCGGTAATATATTGCCGGTTTATCTACGCGAAATTGAACGGTTACATCCTGCTACAAAAAATGATGCTTTTTCATACCAATTTTCGTTGTTTTTGACGCACTCGTTACGTCGCTCTACAATAATTGACCGTGCCTTTGACAGCTGAGGCTCACGTTATTATTAACATACAATTTTGAAGTTAAAATTTACCTATCTATAAATCGTTTGCAGCGGTCTTTAGATCGCTAGCTTAACTACATAGCTTTTGAGGGCATTTACCTAGCATGACATTTGCCATCCTTTTAACTTAGATAAATAACTCTTTATTATACACCACATAACATATTGCTTACCATTTCAAATAGAGCAAATTAAAAGCTAATCGCGGCAGTACAATGGGCAGCCTTATCGCTTATAGCGATCTCTTCCAGACCTTTAACCTCTCTTTTTTTAACTTCTCCGTACAATATCATTTGTATGTTTTCAAGATGTTTTAATAAGCGGCGATTTTTTTGTTTTTCTCCGACAGTACTTTCTTTTTAGGAGCGTCTTCGTGAAAGTACCGCTTGGATAAAAAATAGGTCAAGCGCGTTAAAGTTCATGCTACGTGGGTTCCGTAAATATTTTTGCCGAAGCTTTTGAGTCCGGTGGAGGGAAAAGGTTTATATTTGTTTGAAGTTTCGTTCAACGGAGAGTGCTTAAAGTACTTTTTGGGATAGGAAATGTATGCTTTTTTGTTATGTTAATAAGACCCACAAAAGCACTACATTTATGAAAAACTGTAATACTACTGAAATGCTTTGCGACTTTATACGCTTTGGTTTTTTCTTAACATCAAAGACGTTATTATGGCTTAATTATAAACTAGGTATATCGTGTAGCTGACTTTTTCAGATTTATTTTTAAAATTTTCTGTAATACCATATTTTCACGTATAGCAAACCATTTGTCCACGCAGATGAAGCAGCCTAGTTGCGCTTCTTCTTCCGACTCGATTAAAAAATAAAGAGATTTCGAACTGAAAACTTATATTTATCAAAATAAAATATACGTTTATTAAGCTTTCTATTAGTCAGAGTTTTTATTATGGGTTCATTAGTTCCAGAGATTACTCTCTGCAAACCAACAAATTTTAGATCTTTAAGATGTAGATTTAGTTAAAGAAAATGTCTGGGTCAGTATTATTTTTATTCAACTGATTTAAATAAAGAGTGCTATGACGAACGATCTTGGGCTACACAGACTTTCCGCAACGTCTAAGATGTCATCGGTCCATCGGGCTAAAGGCCTTTTTACACTGCGCCTTACAGCTCATCTCGAAAGCTTAATATTCGCCTTCATACACACTCGATAAGTTTAAATAGGTATTTATTTTACAAGTAAATTCTTGTCTATGCTAATCGCTTGTTATATAAAATAAACATCCAACATGCACATACATTAGTCCTGACCTCACACTAGGATAACATGTATCGTGGGTATCAGGAACTACGAGTAACATGGAACCACAACATCCAGACCTGACACAAATATCTGCAGAACATGCAAACATTTGTTCCGCAATGTGAAACGCAATGTAAATAAATGGAAATAGAAAAACTATCAAACCCCGGGTCTTTATTTAACCTTTAAGGTACCCCACAAGCCTCTAATAGTGATGCGCCTATCATCGACGGATTGTCTTAAACACTATAATCTCATCGCATCACATTATCACCTCCGTTGAACGAGTAATGATATTTTTTGTGATGACCACCTTCCGGTTCTGAACGTAATGGGAATGTTTGTTTAAATCTATTAGTATTGAGGGTAGGATAAAATTTGGTGTAATTTATAAGCGAATAGCGGATACCTCATGAAAACATCATTAAGAGTCGTAGCATTCGGCATTGTGTCATTTCCAGGTATATTAATGGTGTAGGTTGGTGGCAATAAATAAAGAAAAACATATTATACCTACTACCTAATAAAAACAATGGATATCTCATATCAATCTCTTCCAGGCGATTTTTTCCATAAGATCTTTTTTTTGAAACCGATAGTTTGGTACGTATAGCTTATGCTAAGCCTATAGTAGGCTTAAATAAATAAATCAATGGCCAAATTCGAACACTAGAACTGTGGTACATTTTTTAAGCTTACTTTGGACCCATCAACCAAAATCGCTGGGCCCAATTTGAAAATCGCTGGGCACAATTTGAGTATTTTTTTCTATAATATAGGAACCAATTTCGATGTAATCTCATATAAATCTAATTCGGAAACTAAAGTAGTTCTTGCATAAATCTTGAAGAATATTTGCGAATTTGTCAATACTGTGTTCTGCCGATTACTTTGATGCATGGTCCTATTTGAATAGTTTCAAAATCAGGTAAGTAGTTTTGCTTTGGTACATCTTAAAAAACTAATTACTTGCAAATATGTAGATACTGTACGTTTTTCATTTCTCAGAAACCCCGATATACCGATGTTTATTGGCTTGAAAAACTACTTACACAAGTAAATTTTCAAGCCAATAAACATCGGTGTTTAAATGACAGGGTTCTTGTCACTTGTACCACAATCACCAATTTCAATGAATGACATATAAGAATAGATGATTATACAGAGAGCGAACATCAACGACCATCATCAGGTAATTGATGCGTTGATTGATATCTGTTATAATTATCGATAGCTTTTTGTTTTGTATCGATTCAACAGCGAATGATGAAACGATATACGGTTAACTTGATACAAGTTTTAAAGAAAAAACAGTAAGTACCTACACATTTCACCTGCTTATCTTAGAATGTATATACTGAGTGTAATAACATAGATCTTATATTGAAGCACCACATATGTTAATATTTTTAACCGTTCACGAGAGCGAAGTTGTACAAAAGCTTACTGTAGCTGTGAACTCATACGGGCAAAGTGAAGCATCTTACAGGATATGTCCGTGAAAATTTTACCGTCATATGCACCTTGCAATGGTGGCCGTTCGGAATACCTGCTCTTAAATACTTGCCTAACTCGCGTAGATATTTATGAGCGGGCGTTGGATGCTCCACTTTTGAAATTTAAAACACGGAGTATTTTGGGTAAGAAGCTAAATGACTACATCTCAATTTGACTACATAGTAGGTATGACTAGATTGTTTTATGACTAAACCTCGATATAACTACATCGCGTTAGAACTACATTGCGTTTGTACTAGATCTCTATAAGGCCAGATAGCATAACGACTATATTGTACTAGATCTCTATAAGGCCAGATAGCATAACGACTATATTTTCGTTTTCTCGTCTCGTCCGTGATCAGATAGTGAACAATTCTAGTATTAAAATGCACCGGAAAACTGTCAATCAGAATGTCATCTCCAATATATTTGCGATTTGTCTGTATTTTTCACATTCCATGCAACGCTCAGTAGACGCTCGATGATATATTTATTCATTATCTCGTCAGAGGCTTCGACGCGAAAATGACAGGATTTATGAGATTTAACACCGCAGATGCAAAAACTGAATTGCTCAGGACGGGGTGACGCGGTAATATATTGCCGGTTTATCTACGCGAAATTGAACGGTTACATCCTGCTACAAAAAATGATGCTTTTTCATACCAATTTTCGTTGTTTTTGACGCACTCGTTACGTCGCTCTACAATAATTGACCGTGCCTTTGACAGCTGAGGCTCACGTTATTATTAACATACAATTTTGAAGTTAAAATTTACCTATCTATAAATCGTTTGCAGCGGTCTTTAGATCGCTAGCTTAACTACATAGCTTTTGAGGGCATTTACCTAGCATGACATTTGCCATCCTTTTAACTTAGATAAATAACTCTTTATTATACACCACATAACATATTGCTTACCATTTCAAATAGAGCAAATTAAAAGCTAATCGCGGCAGTACAATGGGCAGCCTTATCGCTTATAGCGATCTCTTCCAGACCTTTAACCTCTCTTTTTTTAACTTCTCCGTACAATATCATTTGTATGTTTTCAAGATGTTTTAATAAGCGGCGATAGGCTTGCAACCACGTGTTATGCTACTTGCAAAACACGGACATGTGCTTAATCCAATGTTATATTTGGACGTGCCTCTGACTACTCCCTACTTGGTACCCTCGAATATCTACGCACTGAGTATGTATCTGAAGATGCCCATACGGTCGTTATCTTGGTTTTTTTTTGTTTGTTTGGTTATTTATAAAATGCCGTAAGTCACATATCAGATGGATCACCCTATCCATTTAATCCAGATTTAAGTTGATTTTTACCAGTTACATTCTGTGCCAAAAAAAAATACATTTTAGCTGGACTGAGACTGTAAAAACTTAAATTGTCCGGCCTAATGCCACACATATTTGGTACAACCCTACCTGAACTCGATTCGATTACATCGACATTTCGGAAATAACTTGATTGTGAAGTTTATTTACACTGTCCAGCTACTTTACTACGCTGGGAATGAGATCACAGATTAATGCATAGCATACCTATAGAAGTTACTAATACTTTTAGCTACCTATATCATACTGATAGCTACCTGCAGAAAAGCTGGCAACGCGAGCGACCGGCCGGCTGTATAAAGAGCATCGCGAGTGACGCAGGTCCTCCTCTTCTCTTCGAGACTTTGCGCTGTACGGACGTATTTTATTGCGTTCCTGTTGTTTTACCGCTAAACTATTGTTTTAGTTGTTTTCTTTGTAAATTCTAATAATAAATCGCCCAGGGGATTTGTAATTTTCCTTTTTAAAATTTGGTTTTATTAAAAATCCCCAATAATACTCATACACATTCCCAATATTACTCATTTATTCACCGTAAGAACTTCACAATACACCAACTTGGTTGTATCAAATGAGTTAAAGAAAAGCTACATAATAAATCTGGGGTCTAGACAAATACCTCACGCTTAGTTTTCCGTTCACGCCAATGACAATTTGTCAAGGAAAAACTTGGCAGCTAATGCCATGTCCAGACAATTCAATCTTTCCGAAGGCGTTAACGCCAACAAAAAGTGGTATTTTTCTTACACCCAAGATCAGTTCTTCAGAGTCAACGGCCAAGCACAGTAATATCAGAATGGGTTTGAATTTAATAAATTTATAAATAACTTCTTCTGCTTCTGCCCACGGCTTCGCCCGCGTGGTACCAGGATAAAAAGTAGCCTATGAGTTATGTATAGGCTATATTACTGTAAAGTTTCATAAAAATCCGTTCAGTAGTTTTTGCGAAAGAATAACAAACATCCATCTTCAAAAACTTTCACGTTTATAATAATAGTAAGATTATATATACAATAATATATATAATCTTACTACTATTAATATATTATAAAATCACGAATGTATGCAATACAATTCAATAAAATATAATTATAATTTAATTTAAAGGATTTTGCTAATGTAAAGAGTTATTCACAAATCACAATTACCTAAACATTGCTGGGCATATACCTATCTCCCACAATGAGGTTGCGAACGTTAGATCAGTAACCCAATTACACTAGTAAAATGACTATGGGAACAAGCTCTTCTGAAACTCTTCAACTTCTGACACCTGGAGCCTAACCATCAAGTTTTATTGCGATTCAATTCACGCAAAGATGTCAAATGCCGCTTTGTGAATGACAAAGATTTAACAACGTCATAGCGTCCTCAATCGCAAAGCGGAAAGTGACATCTTTGCCTGAACTGAATCGCTATAAAACTTCATGGTTAGGCCCCTGTACACACCTCCTCCTACTATGATAACTCCTTTACAGTGCAGGCTGTCCGTTTACGGAATGAACTACCTGTTACCATCAGACGTGCTAAATCATTACCTATTTTTAAATCTTTGGTCAAGGATCTACTTGTCCTCCAGTCGCTTACTGTTGCCTGTTTCTGGTTTATCTATGTTTGGTATCATACAAAAGTTATGACGTATATAATATGTAAATATGTAGGTATATTGTATATAATAAATTATGTGGTAAGTACACCAATTAAACCCCTTTTAAACTTTCTTACAGTCCGTTCCATCCAAAGGTTGTCTGGTAGAGATCGCTATTTAGCGATAAGACCGCCCATTGTACAACATTGTTAAAGTTGATAGTACTTAACTAAGCTGATATGTTATTTGGTGTACAATAAAGTATTTTCTATCTTCTATCTATCTTCTATCTATCTTCTATCTATCTTCTATCTATCTATCTAACAAGACAATTGTACTCATTCTGCCAGGCATTATTCATTCATTATTTAGTAATCAAATCTTATAAAAAACTTAACTTGGAAAACGTCGAGGCTGAGACTGAAGTCTATCTCCTTTCCAGTTTTAGAAGTTTTGTAAATTGATTATCCTATCAAAGCGAGTCGTTCCCCATTGCCATTATGTTAGAGTAATTACGGTGTAGGACGAGGTATGGGCTCTTTCACCTTTATTAACGCGAAGGTAAGCTTAATACAGACCTGTCAAAAACTGGACTAGCTCAAACCTGTCAATATTTAATGCGGAGATAATCAACGTGGGGGCAAATTGATCAATAACTCATTCCGTCCTCATCCCTGCCCTGTAGTAATTGGTTATTTAAATTCGGCCCTGCCCGGGGGAGTCCTTGGTTAAATAACTTGCGAATTTATTATTATTCGAAACAATAAAATAAATAAAATTTGTCGTCGCTGAATATTAAAAAAAAAATGGTCTTTTGCTTGGTTTTCGCTTTGAAATCTAAGTTTTTTCATTTAATCTTTGATAGTATCAATGCAACGGTTTATAGATAGCTAGCTGTTTCATATGTATTTTTGTACATAGTCGCATGAATAAATGTTCTTATCTTTAAAAAAAACATTTATTTACAGATACAGATGAAACAACCGACCTATCTAAAGACTGTTGCAAACGATCTATAGATAGGTCAACTGATCCAGATCACTACCAGACGGAAGCGTTTTCAAAATGGATTCCACGTGACATGTTGCAAGCTTATCGCCGCTAATTGGAACACTAACTGATGACCGATGCCTTCGAATCTTTGGTCTTAGGGCATTTGGTTTCATCATGATGTTTTTCTTCAAAGTTTTGAGCACGTGTTAATGCGTACATACATTTGTCGAATGAAAAAATCTATTGGTGCACTTACAACTTCCACATCGAAAGTCGGGGTATAGAATATTATCTATACCTAAACCAATTATAAAGCTAAAGCGCTTGTTTCTTTTTTTGAATGCGCTAATCTCGAGAACTACCAGTCGGATTAAAAAAAAACTTTTTGCATTCGATAGCCCAATTCATGACGAAGATTATATGCTTAACTTCTCGGTACGACTCTTATAGGCCGAGCAAAAGAAGTAATAGCGCGCCTAGCGATGCGACGCCGTGGGTTAGGGTGCCGAGAGCAGCCGTGGTACATCTAGTAGGTTAATAAAATAAATTCAATAATAACAAACCCCACGTGATTAAGCGTGGGGTGTACCGTGGATTTGCAGAGTAAGTGGGGCGCATCACGGGATGAATGGCTCGCCACGGGGCGCGGACCACACAGCCCGGACACCCGGACACTGTAGGGCTCCACAATCAGCATTCTGTTTGTTTTCTACAGCGAGCATAGATCCGAACAGAGCAGAGAAATTGAGAGTAGGTAAAGTAAAGTAAAGTTTGTTAATTTGTTACAAACTTATGGTAAAACGCTGTTACAAATTGCAGTTAGAGCTTATTATAGCACGTGCTTTTAGTAAGTATACAAAAATTTACATAAATAATAATAATGCCGGTTTTTCACACAGCATCATCTAGCCTCGAACTAAGCAGAGCTTGTATTATGGGAACTACATGACTGATATACTACTTATAAACTTTTTTTTTTTAAATACATACATAGAACATACCCAGACCCGAGACAAATATTTTCAGATCATACAAACATTTGTCCCGCTGCGGGAATCGAACCCGCAACCTTCCGCATCTCAGGCGAGTCTTCGCCTACTGCGCCACAGAAGTCGTCATTTTGTAAGTACGCTATCTTGATAACCTGTGTTACGGGTAGCTTGCCTCTTTCGAACAATTGTGTTCATAAAGTACTAATCGCTTGGAGAGAGTGAATTATGTAGGTAGATGTATAGATAGAAAATGCTTTATTGCACAAGATAAAACAAATACATAGACGAACTTAATGCTTATTAGCATTTTCTTCTAGCTAACCTTTGTGTAATGAAGAGTGGGGCGCTAGTGCGTTAGACTTTTATATGTATCGAGAGTAATCTCGAGATCGCAGTAAGTGGAAAATGCAAAAAAAAAATAGAAGAGAATAAACGTTTTTTTGGCTCAGATAATGATAAAGGTGAAAGCTATACATGAACCGACATATAGAGGTAGGTATCTTCTTAAATCTAAAACAAACACAATAAAAATTTTCTTCAGCTCATGTGTCTTAAAAGGCCATTTTGGTATATTAGTATATACCAAAATAGTGCTCAGCTCAGCATGTGTTGAATGTGTTCCATCACCCAATGCTGATTTGCGGCTCTAACCAAGAAAAATGGAAAATGTATCTAGTGCGGAACTGAAATTTTAATTTAACTGCCACGTGAAATGAATTTGCGTAAAATAAATTTTAATTAATGTAAATTGTTCGTGAAATGAAACGGTACTTTGTATCCTCATGGACCTATGTAGTAGCTGAGGATGTATTTATTTTTTTGGAAAATGTACTCGACGTAAAATATACCTATTGCTTTGTAAAAGGATCATTAATAGGAATAAACAGCTTTGTTTCTTACCTTTCTTTTTTTTTGGCCGCGAAGGAACAGGTTGTAGGTAAAATTGACGTTTCAAAGTGAATCTTGTGATAAATGTATTTGACTTTAACTTTGATGATATGAGAAAGCTCGTAGACTCTGCGAAATATTGTAATTCGGAAAAAAAACGGTGCATTCATGTGCTTTTGAGGGTTATAATTGTTATTTATACCAAATCTCTGTAATCTCTCGATCACGCTGCGTAAATTTGTCAACAAAACGCGTTTATTATACAACTCTAAAATGCTACCGTTTTAATTGAACCTTAAAATATTTTAATTGGCAGTGAAATTTTAATTTCTGCAGAACGTGTAAATCAGAAGTTACTATTACTTTCGCTTATCGTAAATCCGTGATTTTATTGTTTTTTTTTTTTGTATTTCCATTTGAAAGTGCCGATGATGTTATTCTTGGGCTATTAACTGAAATCTTTTAACAAAACCGTAAGTTTAATTGCATGTGAATAATAATAATGCGGAACAGAATGTATTAAATTTTTAAATTTATTGTTTCGATAAATTAAATTCACAGTATGGGGGTATAAAAGTTTTATTTGTGGTAGAAAATATTTATAAAATATGATTTCATATTTACTGATGCTGTTTAAAAAATGATTACGCGAATTTTATGATACTTTGGTAGGATACTTTCAGACTTTCAACAAAAAAATTGCTTATCGTAAATTTGCTTAGCTTACTGATTATATTTAGCGATTAACGATAGCGATGTCGCTAATAAAAAAGTCAAAATGCGTATGGATTCCCATCAAAATGTCACGTGGCCATATGTCGACAGCTCATGAAATTTTCATACACTTTTTGTTTTCTGTTAACGTTATAGAAAGTAGACTTGTCTAAAATCTTCATCAGGGCTGATTAGGAGGAAGTGCTACCATACCTATTTGGGCCACCAAACTGCAATGCCGGTGAAATTATAGGCAAATGAGACTTTTCACCTGTTATTTGAACGTGCGAGTAATTGTCTGATATTGCAAGCATCCATATGATACGGCAACCGCTTTCCACAAAAGGTGGGCCGCACGCTTGCTTAAGAATAAAAAAAATCTCCATCAGAGCTACTTTGATAAAAAAAAAAAACAGAAAAAGCAAAGCAAAAGCTCATCCCCTGCAAACCTGTAGACACTAGGATTTGCAACTCTATATCAATTTCCTCTTAGTATACTATCATGAAATACCCAGTTGCTTCGATTCCGAACCGCGCATTCACACGTCGGCAGTCAGTTCGTATTTAATTTTCTCGTAATTTCGCGCCACGTAATTTTATTCGAAAATGTATTCGAAAATGGCTGACGCGCGTGGCGGGGTGAATAAACGTCGACATTTTCGACACGTTGTCGTTTAGCATAGTAGTCCGGGAGGCTATGTTGTTTTATCCAACTTCATATAAAGGAGAAGCTCTCAATTCGTCAGTATATATTTTTATGGATGTTCAGGTATTACTTCTTTGTAATTATTCTTTGTTATGAACCGATTAAAATTATTATTTTTTGTTGGCGGGCTACCTCAAGTATGGTTCTATAAAAATTTGGTGATGATCTGACGAGGATCTTCGTGCCTATGAACGGAACTGTACCTTAAGAGAGGTAGCAAGTCGGTTCATTTTTTATTAAAAATTAATGAAGTGGAATCCGAACTAACGTAGGTAGGTAGTATTTTTATATCAAAGATCTAAGTCATAGATGTGTGAACATTCTTCCAACAAGACTGATGAAGATTTTTAAAGTATAATAATAATTATGCAATACAAACGAATGGAATGTTTTTTTGTTAAAATGTTCCTAATAGGAATACAGTTATTAGATCCTAACTAATATTTTTTTAATTCAACCAATAATTCCTACGAAAAAACTTTAAAAAGAAAAGAGACCTACTTTGATTATGAGTTCCATCATCGTGCCACAGTATGAAGTCTCAACTCGGCTGTCTGGAGTTCGTTACTCAGATCACATGAATGACGTAAAATAACCTTCACTGACTCTCGAGCTCAAAACTCTGTGTAGATGATATTGTATCCAATATTTCATATGCCACTTCTGCAACCCTTACTTCTAATATAATTATTTAGTTTTCTTTTTACTTGCTTGCGATGGGTAGAATGTGTCATCTCAAATATAAATGTGGGCGGGCCAAGAGTGTTTCTCTTATTTGTATCATCCATTCTTAGACATTTCGGAGCATATCTTTTTAGAGGTACGTTTTGAAGGTTTTGTGACAGCTTCCTAGATAACATGCGAGCAACATAAATATAAACTCCAGGTTCATACCTGCATATGATGCTTGGGGGGTAATCGTTAAAACAAAACTTTTGTGTATTGCGGTTGAACAAAAAAACACGACACTCACACAGGCATTATTAAATGAACATGAAAATAGCATAATGATACAATGCTGTTACGAGTATTAATAAACAAAAAATGATGTCAAGCCAAGACTTTTTTACTAACTTCAATCCGCTTGCCAGATTCAAGCAGATAATTTGCTTACAATATAATCGGACAAAGATTGCGAGCCTTCAAGGAAAGGAGGTAAAAAGGGACCCATAGGATGTGGCTATTATATTCAAATGACTTGGTAAAGGCAATTTATATGGAGTTTATTGACAAGAAGCCGCGGCGACGCGAGTGCGCGAGAAATTCTTTGAGAAAATATCTTGGATCCCGCTTAATTGAACGAAGACAATATTGTTAAGGTTTCTTATGTTGCTGGCTTTATATTATAGGCTGCTGCCATAGACAAAAAAAGTTATCATTCTTAATTTGAATTTTGAAAGCGTGGAAGCTTCAATATCATCAGCTGTTTTTAAATTGAATATCGAACATCGATTGTTCGCTTGGGCGATTTCAATTTTGAATCAATTTTGTTGAATTCATTTGTACAGTTGAAACTGTGGCCGATTGTTTATTTTTAAAGGGTTTTTGCAAATGGTCTAAAGAAAGTTGACACAATACGGGATTTCACAAGACAGATTATAAATGACCTTTATGAGGGGAGACACGATTTGAATATTGAATTATGATAATACGTCCAAAAATTTTGAATTACGGTGAATTCAAATAAGAATATAACTTATGCTAAATCTGAAGCTTTAAATAAAGAATGGTAGAGATACCTCGATAAATTATATTGTATGATATTTACAATAGTTAATACCACAGATCTGAAACTGCAGCTGTAGGGTATCGATAACGGGAGAATTTAAGAGTTATCATTATCGTAGAAAAGAAAAGGAAAAATAAAGTTTAAATTTAATAAATTAAAAAAGGTTGTCATTTGTTAATCAAAGTTTGTCAAAGTCATCAGTTCATCTTTTATCAATCTTTGACGAGCGAACTAGGTACGACTGGGTGGCTATTTTATATTACGCAATAAATCCGATCTTCAGATGTTTATACCCACGTTCTTACTCAAGCTTAAATAAAATGTACTGTAAAAAGCTGTCGTAAAATTGTATTCACAGTTCAAAATGCGAGGCAAATCGGAAGAATCGTCGAATATCAAAAGTCAAAGGTCTCCAGAATCGTAAGGTCTAAAAAGTCAAGAGATGCACATGTCCGATGGAGAGATAAGATGCCTATCTTTTCGGATATTGCTCGGCATAATCATATGCGGTTTTATTTATTTTGGTCGTTTTCACGAGGGCGTAGTCGAGGCGTGCCGGACAATGAGACTTGATGCATGAATGTAACCACAGCTACAAAAAATATTTTTTTACTTCACCTACTTGGAAAATACTTTTTTACGATCTTTTCTTTTTGGGAACAATATGCGTAGGTAAAGGCCAGAAGTAAAAGTACATGACTTTAGAATCTTTTCAAGAATTTTAGTAGTTGAACTGAAAAGAAGAGTGTCACTTCGTGCCAAGTTAGATGGCGTTTTTCATTTTAAAATTGACTGACATTAAAAACATTATTTTAGTCATACTCACAAAATTTAAAATAAGATAAATATTTATTCAGTTATTGACGTCATGAATACATTACATTGTAAAAAAATTGGTACTTAGGTAATAAACTCCTAGATTTCAAAGCTTGCCGTGTAGCCATATAGAACCTTAAGATGCTGTTCCGTACATAATCTCATTTCCTATTTTTCAGCCGTCTAGTTGTGAGGCGCTGAGGAGGCCGGCGCGAATTACGAGCAGGCCTCGCGGCGCGCACGCGCACCGATTTACGCGCCTCACAGGAAATAGTGATGCGCGCAACAACAAATGTCAAGAAATTCATCGATAAATAAAAATAATCTACTGTTTCAGACGACCTCTGTGGCGCAGTGGGTGAAGGCCCGCGTGTGACGCAGAAGGTTCAATTCTCGCCGCGAGGCAAATATTTGTACGATCTGCAAAAGTTTCTCTCGGATCTGGGTGTTTTCTATGTATAATATGTATGTATTTACAAAATATTATGTAAGTACCATATCAGTCATGTAGTTCGCATAATACAAGCTCTGCTTAGTTTGGGACTATCTAGTCCCAAAATAAGCATCATCTACTCAGCATCAGATGATGAAAAATGACCAGCATTATTTTTATTGTTATTTAAAATAACATCTTTTTACAACAGGTTAAAAAGATTAGGAGCATATTAAGTGCCCAGCACCAAAGTCAATATGTTTCAATTCCACACCGATAACTTGCGACCAAAACAATTTCATTCCCTATACGGAGTTTTATGAGCTAAATTGAAAGCCAAGAAGCAACAACAAAAGTCCGAGTACGAGCTCCAAAACGTTCACTCGAGTTCTCTAACGAAGATACTTCAAAAATGTTCCTACATTAACCGATCACCTTAGCGAGGTTACGCTAGGACATAGTATTTAAACTATCATGGTTTGACATAGGATGATACGATAATATCACGTACCTTGCTATTTTTATTGACGTTTTGATGACTATTCTCTCTTGAGCATCGTCCGTGACTACATGAACACGGTCGTGAGACGGGAACACTAAACAAATAGTTAGATAATGTTTGTCTAGGGTGCAGCGCTGGCTTGAATATTTTATCAAAACAAAACCAGCCGAAGTACCAACACAACAAAGAAATCAACCAGGCAAAATGTATTTGGACTCAATATTAAAAGTACATTTCTCATGCATACAAATTAATATTCAACACAAACAGACTCAAATACAAAAGCGTTCTATTTTTTCCGTTCCCATCAGTTTTTATGAAATTAAAAGTGTATAAGCTGCACATTTCGTTCCGCGCAAATATTATTCCAATATCGTTGCCAATCATTTTATAGCGTTACGGTAGACTCAATACCAAAATTTTCATAACTTAAAAACATGATTTTGTTCGAATTTTACTGGTTATTTTTTATCTTTATTGAGTTAATTTAACAACGCTCAATTTTGTCTGAGCAAAAAGGCCGCAGAATAAAATACCTACTCCAATAACTTT
Source organism: Perizoma flavofasciatum (assembly GCA_958496245.1). Lineage (NCBI taxonomy): Eukaryota > Metazoa > Arthropoda > Insecta > Lepidoptera > Geometridae > Perizoma > Perizoma flavofasciatum. Next base: position 12,012,921 of record OY292429.1, on the reverse strand, counting down.
TTGAAGATGATCATTTTCAAGGAATATTAAAAGTAAAAAGTTAAGGCACAATTTTTAAGAATATTTGTGTTGCAGGGATAATCTACAAGGAAAACTACTATGAATCGTGCCAGCAGTAGGACAGCAGAATGGTTAAAAACACACAAAAAAAAAATGGCTACCAATTTCATCGATATCTATATTCCAACAGCGTCAACGTCACTAGCGAGCCTTCGGCAACCACGCGCGTTATCGCTCGCTAAAAATGAACCGTGACCCCCGACACTAACCAAATTATTCTCGGTCCTAACTCACAGATAGCGGGTTCGATTCCCGACTAGCTGTTTGGAGATGAACTACTGATAAATGTTAGTGATTTGTAGAAAGTGGACCGTTTTGCTTAGTTGTTCTCACGGATCTCAACAGTGTGAACTTAAACTGACTGTGCAGGCGCTAAGTAAAATTTAAGTGTGAATTTAACCTTTATGCACCCAGCCATAAGGCAAATGCTGAATGATGGATTTTGGGGGACCCCCGAGTATGAATTCAGGCTCTAATGTATTTAGAACAAGAGAAAGATCTCTCATTTCCAAAGTAACAAGGAGGCTGAAAATAATGACATGTCTCCCTCGCTCTTTCTTACGGTGAAAAGGTATCTCTTATCACCTTTAGTCTTCTCACAAGGACTTACAAAATCCCCGACGCGCACTGAATGTACACTGTCGAATTCCTGAAAGTTAACGCCATTTTAATTGGCATTTTTTTATCTTATATGCCTGCAATTTCATCGAGACCCATGACCGGAACACAATTTTTTTTTAATACAACTTAAGGGGAAAATAAGCCCACCTGTTGGTAATCGGTTACCGTAACCTAGGACGTTTGTAACACCAGAGGTATCACGTGTTGCCGACCCTGAGAAATAACGGGTAAAAAGTCTCATGTGCCGACACCTATAATATAAAAACTGGAACATAGCAATACGAACATTACTGAAGGCGGCAGAAATAGATATGGAGGCTGGTATAGGCTCTGGGTGTTGTGGTACCATGGTACTCGTACTTTCTGATACCCACGACACAGGGAATCATAGTGTGTACACGACTATGTCTGATACGTGATAAAAAATAAGTAAACCTTCAGTATTAACACACATAAACACAGCCTGTTTCCCGAAGGGTTAGGCAGAGACCACATATTTCGACTTGCGATCCTGACCCCTTCATTCACTCTGATCACATTCCTCATATTGCTCAACGGTTTAAAGTACTCTTAACCTGGCGTTTCTCTAGAGTCTGCACCTTCGTCAGAGTACGTTCGCCAAGGTCTACCCACATCGAGCAGTTAACCCCGAGAAGCATCATATTGAACCATACTGTTCTGTCAACACATCAGTCTTTTAGGACTGAGTTGGCAAACGCAGACATTGTCATTGTCATTGCGTCATGTTGCCTGCTGTGCTCTGATTGGTTGAAACTACAGTTTCGACCAATCAGAGCACAGCAGGCGTGGCGGGACTCGTACGACAGTTGACAGAATTGTTTTCTAGCAAATTAGCAAACATTGCATCTCTTGAGGCTATTTAATGTATGTCTACCCCTTACAATTGTCTCATTCACACTCGCCTTATCTACAGTATCAACCATCACAGTACATAAAACTCGTGCAGAGTAAATAAATTATATGCAAATGAAAGTTGTGGACATTAGCCGCGATTTTGATACAGTTCTCTTTTTGTAGCTAATTAAGAGTCGTTAATTGCTGGGCGCATTGGACCAGCTTACTTCGGTTTGTTATAGCTACAGGAAAGTAAAATCAGTCTGCTTAGCATGAAGACCGAAGACAACGGTTTTGTCTACCGCCGAGAAGACAAAAAATATTTTGTCCTTCTCTTTTGTTTGATAGAATAGGCGACAGAAATGGTTTTTGTCTTCTTTTTCGTAGACAAAACTTTGGATGCTCATGCTAAGTTAAGTAAATACTTGCTATTTTTGCAACGGATTGGGCAGAATCAAATGATTAAAGAAACAGATCTGAGTGTGTTTCTCATGATAGACAATCTCAGATAAACACACACTAGCTTCTGCCCACGGCTTCGCCCTGTTACGCGGATAAAAAGGTAGCTATGTGTTATTCTAATGTGTTAGCTATATTACTATAAAGTTTCAATATCCGTTCAGTAGTTTTTGCGGGAAGAGTAACAAACATCCATCCTCACAAGCTTTCAAGTTTATAATATTAGTAGTATAGGATGTGGTACAAGCATGTAGTTGCCATTAAGTCCATTACCGCTTACCTAATAATAAAAAATAAACACCCAATGCACACATACATATTCCTAACCCCACACTAGTATGCCCTGTGCCGTGGGTATTGGAACTAACGGATGGCACATGTCAAAGTCAAAGCCAATAGGTTTTTATTCATTGAAATCACAAGGATCATATAGAAACGTCAACTTAAAAACTACGTGAATTTAAAATTTGAATGTGAATTTACGACGATTCCTCGCGCGCGACCATGCCTAAAGTTTTTGATAATTTGAAAGCTAAATATCCTATAATCCTTTTTACTTTTCTATTAGCGACATCGTTAAGATTTTAAACTTTGAATCAGGTCGCGTCTTTTTCCGTATTTTTAAGTGATAAAAAATCAGTCATGCTTTACAATCACTGTCAAGAAAAATGGTAATCCTACTATAATGTTATAAATGTTTGTGAGCATGGATGTTTGTTACTCTTTCACGCAAAAACTATTGAACGGATTTTGATAAAACTTTACAGTAATTTAGCTCATACATCAGAATAACATATAGGCTACTTACTACGAGTATAAAACTACAAAAATATCAACCAAAAAACCTACAGTCCTATAAAACCTGTCTGTACAGGGTCGCTCCCAATTAATCAAACAGGCACTTTTACTTAGCAACATATATTTATTGCATTAAGTACAAAGACACCGATCGAGTTCACAATGTCAAACAACGTATCCTTACTTACTAATGCATCAAAACGCTTCGATAGCGCGTTCTAGGATTTAGGTAACATTTAGCAGCGACATCTAGTTCGATTTTTAGACACTACCTTACGATTATGATTAGACACTGTCTAAGAATTGTGATTTGGTCCACATAATGCCGGTGCACCGCCTTAATGCGAAGATCACAGGGCGAGTCACAGGTTCTATAACCACGACACAAGCGACTCACGTAAATACTGTATTAATTAATTTGTACAGACAGACAACAGTCTAGTTCAGAAGCAACATTATTTTTGTGGATTATTAATAGAATATTATGTATCATAGAATTGAAATTCTCGTGATTTGGTATCATTTTAGGATATTGTTACGGCTATACCACGTACTTTACTATTCTGCTGACGTTTCATTCATAAGGAAGAACCTTTAAACGGTCAACGATATTCATATTGTAAAACGGGAATTTTCACATACTGCAATATCGGTGAAGGCACCGACTAAGTTTCGACACATTCCGAGAGTCTTCATCAGGGTGAGTGGTTGCGACTTTCTCCTTCCGCGTCTCGCCGTGCACTACGGCGACTCGACTTAGTCGGTGCCTTCACCGATATTGCAGTACGTGAAAATTCCCGTTTTTACAATATGAATAATCAAGTTCACGATAGTTTTTGGTTAACGATATTATGGACTTTAGCTTTATGACAAACTCGGTGGCGTGGCAGGCGAGTAGTCGGCTAAGACGCATGAGGTGCAGCTTCAATTCCCGCTACTAGATTATTTTTTGTATGGTTTGCAAAAATATGAGACAGGTACTAGGTATGACGTAGATAGAGGGCGATGTATGGCGCGTTCCTTCTTACACTGCATGGCGTCATAAAACAGCCCCCGCTCGTAGATCGGTGCAGCAGGCGTAGACAACACTTGCAGAATTAACCGTGATGTACATCGATGTATGGCCGAACTGTTTAGAGCATGTAAGTAAAAAACTTACATACTCTAAACAGTGAAGGAAAACATTGTGAATAAACCGCCATGTCATCCTATCCTACTAATATTATAAACGTGAAAGTTTCTGACGATGGATGTTTGTTACTCTTTCACGCAAAAACTACTGAACGGATTTTGATGAAACTTTATAGTAATATAGTTTATACATCAGAATAACACATAGGCTACTTTTTATACGGGTACTACGCGGGCGAAGCCGTGGGCAGAAGCTAATAGAACTATAACTTGTGCCATGTTGCATTAAATTGGGACAGACTCGCAATTTCTCACGCGGAATGCTGTGCCAACATTTGGTTGTGCCTCTGACTACTCTCTACTTTTCCACAGCATGATTCTAAGTGCTGGGTAAGACCTGAGGAAGTCCATAATTAGGGTTACAGTGGTAAGCATGTGTTGATGTACAAGATTTTAGGCTTGCCCATAGCTATACTCTTTTAAATGCATTTCTTTTCACATTCAAAAATGCACTAACTAAATAAATAACTCATCATCTTCTTGTCCTTATCTCACATTACGTGGGGTCGGCACAACATGTTTTCTTCTTCCACTCTCCTCTATCTGCCGTCATCTCAGTACTCACTCTTTTATTAACCATGCCATTCTTCATACAATCCATACATCTTTTCTTTGGCCTACCTCTGCTTTTATTTCCATCCACATTCATATTTAACATTCTTCTTGTAAACATTCTCCCTTCCTCATGACATGCCCATACCATGCTAACCTATTACTCCTCAACTTTTCCGTCACGGGTGCTACTTTCAAACTTCCTCTGATATACTCATTCCTTATGTCCTAGTAACTCCACAATTCGCATTGTGGAGTTACTAGGACATAAGTAATCATCTCAACATTCGCATTTCAGCTGCGTGCACTCTTCTTTCATCAATCCTTTTGGTAAATTAATAGCTAAATAAATAACTATTAGTTAAATATCCTATTTTGTCGATGACTTGCGCTAGGTGATAAAATCCCCGTAAACGATGTTTTTACAAGCTGTACACAATCATTACACAGTAGATGTCGAGATAACAAAAAGATCTGATCGGGGAAAAAGCGATCAAAAGGTTGCGGGCACGACCACGGCCGCTCAGCCGTTTATTTATGTTTCTGTATGCACAGAGTCGGACTAGCCCGAGAGGGTCAGGGGCGGGAAGTAGGTGTACTGCCCACTAGGGAGAATGGACGATACGTTAAACTAGAACAATATACTCAAATACATTTACAGTGATAATCCAATCTATTTTTTTTTATTTATTTAACAAACTAAGTAGGTACAATAGTAAGTTATTAGTATGTTAAAACCTATGTTAGGTTTGTCTATACACTAGGTTATCGAAGTGTTACTGTATTTCAAATAAAAGTGCACAACACAAAATGTAATAAGTTTAAATTAACAAATGTATGTGCACCTTAACATTTGTGCTCAAAATGGCGAAGGAAAATATCGTGAGAAGTCCGGCATACTTTAAAGCCGTATGTTCATCGGTTAGTGTTTCAATAAGTGGCGAAAGGTAACCCGACACGTGGAATTCTAACTACTATAAGCATTTCCCAAATGTAATGTTTGGACGTGCTTCTGACTACTGTTTGATATCACGGATCTCCATTCTAAACATGAATTTGAGTATAGGAAATCAAGTCGTATGATTAATTATTGTATGAACGGAAAAAAAGAAATAACTGTATCCGGACGAACCAGAAGCAACAAAAACATTTATCTTGGTTTACATAAATGATGCATTTGGACAAATAATTTTTTATAACAATCAACACCAAACAGTCACATACTAGTACTGACCCTTAACTAGGATTCCCTGTAACATGGGTATCGGGAACCATGGTACCACAACATGCAGACCCGAAACATCTGCGTATACAACTTTACAATAAAATTAAGGATATTTATCGTGAATGTTTGAAAATCACTTAATATCTGCAGAACATGCAAACATTTGTCCCGCAGCGGGAAATCAATCCTGCGCCTCTTGCGTCATAGCCCCTGACGTCACAGCCCATGTTGCCCCTGAGAAGCCTGAAACCAGCCCTGTAAGCATTGCCGTTGTTTTATTGCTATTTATGATTATTGAATTTAGTGCACTTATTGTAAGTAGAACAGTGGAGTAAGTCCTGTAAAATTATTTCCTTAAGGGAGGGCGGGACGAAAAATGTCATTTTTATTGTGACATAAAAAAACTTGCAACGCGCAAAGCAGTTTTAAAGTTCTAGCTGCGCCACGCGGTTTCACTCGCGTAAGTTTCGATTTTATACTTTTGATAGCTTCGAAATTAAATGTCCAATTCGAATGAATTAAAAAGTATTTGTTTGCCAAATAAATACCCTTGATAATAAAAGTATTTATTTGAATAAGAATTAATACTACGATATGAATGTAATCAACTTTTGTTTCTACCGGCGAGCTAATTAAATTTTAGGACACAAAAGCTGCCCTTGTGACTTAACTATGACAGTTAGATATATTTCTTCCAGGACTTTTTTGTATGTAATAATGAGTACTTTAATATGTAGTACATATTTTTGATGTATCATCAATAGTTTTCTCAACGCACGCCAAATAATGAATTTTATAGGCAAAAATTTTCTACTTTGGGTTACATTTTTGCAATTTTTTAAGTATATCTATTTTTTTTGAGAATAAATTTTAGCCTTTGTTACTTCCTGATAATTAAGCTATCTATTAATGAAAAAATTGGTTAAAATTGGTCCAATTGTTTCGAAGCCTATTCGGTACTAACAAACAAACAAAAAACCTTTCATCTTAATAATATGAGTAAAGATTAAACAGAGGACAGGCTTAACAAAACATTAGATTTTAAGAAATCAAATTTTCTTCAATACTGAATTATCTTATCGTTGCGAATTGGAAGATCATGATATCAGATGTACAATGATCAGGACGACCTCTGTGGCGCAGTGGGCGAAGGCCCGCCTGAGTCGCAGAAGGTTGCGGGTTCGATTTTCGCCGCGGGACAAATGTTAGTATGAGCTGCAAATATTTGTCCGGGTCTAGGTGTTTACTAAGTATAATATGTATGTACTAGCTTCTGCCCACGGCTTCGCCCGCGTGGTACCCGAATAAAAAGTAGCCTATGTGTTATTCTGATGTATAAGCTATATTACTATAACGTTTCATCAAAAATCATTCAGTAGTTTTTGTGTGAAAGAGGAACAACAAAAATCCATCCTCACAAACTTTGGCGTTTATAATATTAATAGGATTTACAAATAAACCTATATTAAGTAGTATATCAGTCATGTAGTTCCCATAATACAAGCTCTGCTTAGTTTGCGGCTAGATGATGCTGTGTGAAAAATGTCCAGCAATATTAATTTATAAACACCTACTTATTTTTTGTAGTTTATTAGGCACTAGTTCTCACACTAGAATTCCCTGTGTGAGAGCTAGTGTGTGATATAGTATCAGTTATTTAATATTGTAGAATAAACGAAAACATTTGACTCATCATTGCGGTGCAGAAGCAAAAAGTTGCACGCGCGAGTATGCAAGGCAACCTCTAAGGACAAAGAGTATATAGGTAGGGTATATATGATCAGATAGGTCAAAGTCAAAATATGTTGGGTACGAAATATTTGTCTCTATGAGGCAGTTAAAATTTAAGGTGCCCTTTATGTTGTGCAATCTGTCACATGCGATGACATGCTTAGTGTCAGATATATTATAATACTAGCTTCTGCCTACGGCTTCGCCCGCGTGGTACCCGGATAAAAAGTAGCCTATGTGTTATTCTGATGTGTAAGCTATATTACTGTAAAGTTTCGTCAAAATTGTTTCAGTAGTTTTTGCGTGAAAGAGTAACAAATATCCATCCTCACAAACTTTCACGTTTATAATATTAGTAGGATAGAAGGACTATACTAGATAACGTTAAGAGGCAGGCAGATATCTACTGGAAACCAATACCATTTTTATATAATATTATTTTGTCCGTCACTATTTAAGGGTGTATTTAGACTGACCTTAACACAACCACACCAAAGCTGAACCGACCGACAAGGAATCGGAGTGTGTAAAACAAATTGTATAAGGGTTATTTAACTTATAAAAATTACATTTAATTTTCTTACCACTTACAAAGAAAAAAAAGGTCGGTTAGATAGGCTTGTTACGCAACTAGGCAGGGACAGACAACAATGTCGCACGATTTTGCATCGGTCCATCTGAAGATACACTACAGAGTCTTTACCTTTTATCAGCGATCATTCATCCAAAACTTGAAAGTAGTCAAGTAATGTAAATTAACGAATTTCACTTCAATGTGGAATGCTAACTACCTACTTCAAAACCGCGGGCATGTACCAAACGTAATGATTAGACGTGCCTCTGACTACCCCTTATTTGGTATCCTCAAAGATCTACTCACTGAGTATGTATCTGAGGATACCTATAATGGATAATTCAGTCGTGTTTGTTTTTTTTGTTGTTTCACTTCAGTGTTTCTTATCTGTACCCATCTGCTCTGTGTCGGTACCTGGAAGTGTCGTCTTCGATTTTCTCACATTAATGGGGACGTTTCAGATTATTGGCCTTTCATTTCGCTAATTAAAACTTAAAGTGTTTGGTTGGTGAGTTTACTAGGAAAGAGATTTATTGGTCGGACTCACACGGTAACTCGACGTTTCAATAGGCAATTTCATTGCAGAATCTCGTATTCAATAAAAATCGTTTGTGTTTTTTTGAGTCTGAAAAAACTTCAACGGAAACCTGCTTTCATCCATATCTTGGAGCAATCGTGGTCTGTAAACATGTATTACTTAATAATTTCATTTAATTTTTTTTAAGTTTACATAATTTGGTGACCCAAAGTCTTGTTATCGTAGAAAAGTCCACTCCTGGATATAGATCCAGGAGTGGACTTTTCTACGAAGATCATTTAGGATCGTGTTTTATAAATAGCCCCCACCCTACACTTTTGAGCTTTGACATGGGATATGAATTTTTCAATGCTTAAATTTTTAAATTGAAAATACGGTTTATCTATAACTTTCAATTTTTATGTATTAATTTCAGGAATCATTCTTCAATGTTTCTTATCGTACAAAGTTTCTTCCTATTTCTGGCTCATAGAGTAAGAAGCGATACCACTCATTGTACAACTTTGTCAAAGTTTGTAATACTTATCTAAGCTCAAATATTTGGTGTGCAATAACGTAATTTCTATCTATCTACTTACTGGTGATCAGGAAGTACTGACTAATGAAACCTATTAACGAATTATTGAAAGACTCAAGTTAGAAAACCAATTATGCTGAGTTAATCTGCCTAAGTTCTAGTACACACCGTACTTTTCCGGGAACCGAGGCACCCTCCGGTCTGAGCCATTACGATGATAGACGCACCGTTGACTGACCGGATCTTCTACGGCAGCAATTCATCAAAGTAAAAACAATGTCACACTGTTGCCTGGTAAGGCCTGCAAAGAGTAGCCGGCGGAATATAGCGGACGGTGGAGAACTTATCATCAACAGGAATTGACGTAAATCTATACTAATATTAGAAAGAGGTAAAGTTCTCAAGTTTATATAAAAATGTTAAAGAGCGGGTTTTCCTAATACAAGTATATAATTGATTAAAATGAAACTCCAAACCCTGTAAGCAACTATTTTTAAAAGAAACAGAAATGCCTATTTTTGCATTTTTTTGTATGTAGGGATAATCTCCGAAACTACTCATCCTATTTAAAAAATTCTTTAGATTGGACTTTTAGGATGGACATAGGCTATATTATTATCCCATTAAAATAAAAGGACTTTTCGTGAAGACAAATTTCATCCAACAGCCTTATTTATTAGACACATGAGCCGAAGAACAATAAAGTTATATTGTGTTCGTTTTAGATTTAATACCTCTACTTGTCGGCTTATGTATTTTTTATCTTTATTATTGTTTGTGCCAAATAAACGTTTATTCTATTTTAACCTGGTACCCGGTTAGAATAGAATAAACGTTTATTTGGAACGTTTACGCAGGCGAAGCCTCGGGCAGAAGCCAATTCACTTATAAATCCAATTTTAGATTAATTCTTACGCTAAGAATCATAAAGCACACCCAGCATTCCAATGTAAGTTGAACAAACTCCCACTAATTACAAATTCGTAAAGAATTAATATAATCGCTTGCGGTGACGATCAAAAAGTGAAATTGTCTGAATGACCACAGCATCGCTATCACTTAGTATGGCTGGCCAGCCACAGTTTAGAAAACAGATTGTAAAGAACTTCGCAGCAGATTCGCGCGCTCATGTCGCGCGTCGCATTCTAATGAGGGCGGGTTTTTGCCGCGCGGCAGCGTGGGAGCGGCACGGTAATCAATATCGTATGTACACCCATCTTTACTATAAGCTGTATAAGGTAATGTAGTAACTGTATCCTTTTGGAGTTGAAACTCTGTGCCCATGGGGAACCAGGGCTCTTCGCGTATTCGAACTCTTTCAAGATGTCTGGTTAAAGCGATGCGTGAGAGACCAGAGAGCTAGTTCGTATCTGGGTCAACGCTTTACCATTGCTCTTCAGCTAGCATTTTGAGAACGCTTTAATCTGGTCGTCTGGATCAGATGGGATATCTATAGATTGTTTGCAACGGTTTTTAGATGGCTAGACTATTTAATCTGTATATTTTTGATATTTCTGTCAACAAACGTTATTTATTGTAACTGTTTAATGGTAAAGGAGTCCGCTAAAATCTTTAGGGCGCCTATGGACAGGCCGTTTTCACCAGTTCCGGTAAGAGATACAAAGTCACAATATATCGAGACACACATACCAGTTATGTTTTATCCAATGATAATAGAGTCTGCTAGAACCGTTAGGGCGCTTATAGGCCTTTTTCACCCGTTTCGAAAAGAAAAAGAGGAAAACGAAAGATCAATGTCTTAATAACACGATACACACACGTTCCGTTCTTGAAAGCTTCTAGAGTGCGTCGCCCAGTGGCGTTCCTTTGATTAATTATAAATGAGTTTAGATACAAACGATTTCACTAAACCTATACTCAAGCAAAGATATTTTGAGACTTAATTAAGAACTGTCGAAAGTCTTGACTCGGAATCAGATTCGTTCCATAAACTAATAGCAAAATATTTCAATAATAATGACTTTGCGCTCGGTTGACCGATAAAGACCTCCAAATACTTTGGCGTCATGACATTTTATGGGGAGTCCAGCAGTAGACGTCAACCGATGATGATGACTCTTCAGTTATGATGATAAGACTGGAAGCTTATTACTTACTTATTTATTTCATTGTACAATGTAACTTACATGCTAACTTAGTCCAACGCGTTACAATGTAGGACTAAGGTAAACAAATTCAGTGGCGTTGACTTTTGGGTATTAAGCTACTCATTATCTACCACCATCATTTGGGTATTGAGCTTATTCTTCCATCCATTCACGAAACATCTAAATTGTCAAATATCTCTATAGCAGCAACTTTGTACATTGACGATCTACCCACAGGAGTGCAATTACGAATATCCTCACGCGCTCAATCGACACGTCCTACCAATAGTCAGCTTTATTCCAATATTTTTTCGCAATGGCTGTTTTTGCGATTTGTCGCGAAAAGGCGTAGTTCCGCGCGAACCAGCGACGATTTTTTGTCTCGTCGGTCGCTACAAACACGTGCCGCGTCGAGCCTGCCGCCTGGTTTTTGTTCGATAATCAATTTTCAAGAGCCGTGCTCACACTACAGGAGTGTCTATCAAAGGCTTTGTGTATTTTATTCATCATCAACAGCCTGTAGAAGTCTACAGCTGGACATAAATGGTAAAAAGTGCCATGACGAATCTTGGGGGTTACCTCCATCCACCGACTTACAACAACCTTCGATCTATCCAGTGAGCGGCTACACAATGAAGTTGCTCCATGTCGATGAAAAATGTACGGTCTATTGTTTGTAAAAGGATCATTAAAAGGATAATCAGCCTTTTTTCTTGCCTATCTTTCCTGGGGGGCTAGGAAAATACCTCACGCTTACTTTTCCTTTCTCGCTAACGCAATTTTTCAATGTAAAACTTGGCAGCTGTCACGTGACATTTCCACAGCTAATGTCATTCCCATACAATTCAATCTTTCCGCAGGCGTTAACGTCAACAGAAAGTGGTATTTGTCTAGACCCCAGGCTTGGTCGCGAAGGAACAGGCAGTAGATAAGATTGTCATTTCAAACTCCTTGTTCCTTGTGATTTTAGTGAATGAATGAATTTTGACTTTGACTGGTCCGGTTCATTACTGACATTCTACTCACTATTTTCTTACACGCTCATAAGTGTAATACACTTTACAGGTTTTCAGCATATTTTAATCAATGGGAGAATACAATCGGAAAAAGTGTATTCAATTAATTAATAAACCGAAATGATTATACAGAAGATGCAGTTTCCTCATAATTGAGAATCTTTCATCATACCACACACTCAGCAATGGACTCCCCCCAGAGCACTTCCTTAAACTCTGACAGGTGGTCGCCAGAAAAACGTGTAGAGATTAACAGGATAGCGTACTCATTAGTGACCCCCTGTAGATATTGAAACGTGCAAAAACAGAACTGATAATAATTGGTATGTGACATTTCCAATTCCAAAAAAAAATCGTAAAACCAATCGTGATTTTATGCACCGAATCGTTAATTTTCTAGCTAATCTTTTACATCTTCATGATTGGAAAAAAGTGGGCAGTAATCGCTGTTCAGAGAATTAACATCCAAATGTTTGATCCAGGTATTGTCTCGCTTCCTGAAATTATGCACGAGAGTGATTCGTATCCATGAGATCCAATTACTGCGTGGTGTGGTGGCCGTAACCGCTAACTACCTATTGTGACCACCACAATGGTAACCCAACCACCAGTTTTTCGACAACATCTTCATCTGAATCAATGGGTCGTTAAGCCTCGCAGATTTTTGCCATGGCTTGAAGGTGAGGTGTGAATGTTAAGGGTTTATTTGGCCAAAAAAGATATTGATTCTGCTGATGATTATCACTCTAATTGCCGCTATATTTGGCGTGGTTTCTTCTGCGCGTGCGCTAAAGTCCAGCCTTTGAAAGGACAAATTTGGGCAGATAAAATTGAGATCTCAGATTTCGTGCATAACTTGAAAATGTATGGGATTAAATCAATTCCAATTAACACTGAAAAACGGTTCCACGAGTCTTATAAAAAACGAACTATACGCTTATAAAAGAAAGGTGTTTCTTGAAATGTGTGTCAGTAAAGTAAGCTCATGTAAAATGATAAATGATGCTAAAAAGTTTCCTATAAACTTCGTTGTGCGAACGAAGTTTATAGGAATAATAAGTCTTCTAGAAATAAGTTCTACGATAGAACTAATAGTTTTATTTTTATTGACTAGTCTCCTTCCGGGAAATTTTGCAAGACGAAATTATGCTAGGCGGAGTAAGGGAGTGGTGGCCAAGAAGAACTAAAGGCTTTAGTCGCGGAGGAACAGGCCGTAAAATTTAATTTTCAAAGTGTTTCTTGTGATATCAATGACTAAATGAATTTTGACTTTGACTTTTAAACAGCCAGTTAGTAACAATGGTCTATGGATGATAATGCTGTATGAAATGACAATGTTTCAGAGTAGTACTAGTACAAAGTAGTGAATTTATGTTTCCACTTTGTTTTTTAAATTTCCTGCAAAAGACAAATACTAAGTGGGCAATAACTTCAGGGGTATTTCAGGAAGAGCAAAAGCAATATCTATTTACCTTTCAAAACCATCTCATAAATATTAGTTTTGCACTAAATTATTTCCAACCTCAGTTCCCTTATATTTAAAACTACCAACTTACCCGCAATCAAATGACAGCCGTAAAACAAAATGGCGGAAGCTGTCAAACTGTTAAATTGCCGCGTAAAATCGAAATTAGAATAGGATAGCCACTGAATAATAGGTATAGGCTTTGTCGGGTTGCCTCTATCGCCGTAAAACGTAATGCTATTTAGAAGATAGGGCTGGGATGAATAGTGGTCTATAAAGGAATCCTTGGTCATTGACATACCAAGAACAAGTTGTATGTCAATTGACATACCAAGTGTGTCGACGATGATAATGATAATGAACAAGATGGTCCATTATATTAAGTGTCCAATAGTGTTTTCTAACTAGATATTTTTTATTTCCCAATAACAATTATCTATACATAGAAAGGAGGAGACGTCGTTGATATTCACCTTCATGATGATGATGATACAATAAATTATACCTTGCCAGGTTGCTTCTTGGTGCTTTTTTGCAAGACATGTTTGAGGATGCGTGGGAAACCCAATGGATAATTCAATAAGAGGTACCGTACGGAACGCTTAGCTCAGCGTTCAAAGCGTTCAAAGGAGCTCTGGTTTTATTTTTTATAATAATATACATAATATGAGAATAATAACAAGATAGATGGATAGATTAATATATATTGTTATGAATTGAGATGTGAGCGAGGGGCATATGCAGTCATACTAGTTTTCAATATACCTACCAAATTTGCTTTTACTTTTAGTCTAATTATATTTTCAATGTAGACTTTTATGTTCATGAACAAACATGTATTTTAGTGCCAGACTTCCCATCCCTATCTAAAGTTTTCTACTGCGGATGGCACTTTATTTAAAATAGGTTTGGACTTGCATCCACATGGGAGAGTTTATACACTGGAGCGTGCTGGACGTAACAAACTCTTGTCTTAGTAACACAATTTTCTTCTGAACATTTAAGGTTACGTACAAACGCAGCTAAACAGAGAAAAACAAACGTTCCTGACGCTAGGATTCCCTAGAAATTACGAGAGCTGTGGTACCACAATCGCCAGATACGAAGTATTATAACCATTTTTTTTAAAAACCCCTAACATCTATTTCATTTCATATTTCTGAGCACTCTAGTAACATTTGGCACTAAAACTAACTCAAAACCTTTCTAGAAATCATAGAAAACGCATTGAAGTCATATATAGATAGATGGATAGAAAATTATTTTTTGCACAAGATAAAACAAGTACATAGGCGAACTTAATGCTAATTAGCATTTTCTTCCAGCTAACCTTTGTTTTATGAGAGCGGCGATAGTGCGTTTGAAGAATATTACCAAAATAAGAGAAAATTTTATTAAATTTAATACTTAACTAACATAAAATAGAAGTAAACTACATACATAAATGTAAATATTTAAATACGATATATATATACTTGATACATGCATATCCTACTACTATTGTAAATATTAAATGCGAAAGTTTGTGAGGATGGATGTTTGTTACTCTTTCGCGCAAAAACTACTGAACGGATTTTGATGAAACTTTACAGTAATATAGCTTATACATGAGAATAACAATAGGCTTCTTCTTATCCGGGTGCCTCGCACCCGGATAAGCTAGTATATTATAAATACTCAATGTTGTTGACTATCAAATCACGCTTCTCGGTCTTTTGGCTAAGATCAAAGCCCCGCCACTCTCACAATATCTTACTATCCTCTCCATCCAAAGGTTGTCTGGAAGAGATCGTCTCTAAGCGATAAGACCGCCCATTGTACTTTCTCTAGAATAAGATTTTGTTATTATGTTATTTGTTTAAGGTGTACAATAAAGTATTTTCATTCATTCATTCATTCATTCATTCATTCAAAGCGTAAATAGACAGAAAAAAACAAATATACAATCTCAACTTACAAAAGCGTACACAGGCACTTAAGTCGCGTAAAAATACCAACACAAATGCCTTTCCAATGTGCAGAGAATACCTACTTCCTTCAGAGATTAACTTAAGAGGAAGCTCGACCTTTAAGTTTTAAAGAAGATAACATGTCCTTAAGGGCTGCTCGATAGGTATTCATTAATTGGTATACCGATAATAATCATTGTTTCGAATACCGTGAACTTTCATATTGCATCACAAACAAGCCTCCTACTAAGGTAGGACCACCACGGGAATTTCTCCAATAAGGCCCTATAACACAATCCAAATCCAACACTAAAGTATCAAGTACAAGTCTGAAAGTTGAGTGCCGAAACAGATTCCCCAGATGTGAAGACTGTATTATGCAAAAAGAAGTGCTACCGCGTAACCGTTTAGGGTTGGGAATACGGTGGTTTGAAGGTCTCGTATCTGAATCCACTTGGGGCTAAAACTTTAAATTGATGCACATTTAATTCGTTTACTTCGCGAATTACTTCTGCCGAAATTAAATTCGTATTTGCGGCCGTAGACAAGGGTTTTTGTGATTTCACTTGATTTATGGTGGTTTTTGGCAAATTGAATTCATTGTAAGAAATTCGAACTTTTTCTTTAGCTCATGTTTTAAGGAAAAAAGGGTACTTTGTTCGTGCCACTTGTTCTTTTTTGGTATGCCAGTGATGGGTGGTCTGGTTTTATAACAATAATAAGTGGCTTTATATCAGACACGATATTTCTTAATACGATATTAATTAGTCACATAAAAAAACAAATACAATATAAATTTTTAAAAATACAAATTATGTACTTAGGTATGTAACAATGCAAATACATACATACTCTCTTTATGTCATAGTTATTTTATGTCGTTTTTGAAATTTCCTTTTATTTGGACGCAAGTTCGTTTTATACCTATACACAGCAGTGCACTTCTGATGATGATGATGATCAAATAAATTCAAGCTTATTTCACTCATAGTATCAGGTTATGCAATTTTATGGAATTTTTCATAAATATTGCACGTAAATGCACCTAAAATAAAAAAAAATGCTCCTAAGAAAATAGAAAGAAAGAAAACTTATTTATTGACATTAGAGACATCACAGCAAAAATGCACTTACAACGAGCACAGATAAAACAAAAAAGCGGAGTAGGTGAAAGCAATGAATAAATTAACAATTATTAATGCTGTTTGCGTGGGGTCAAATTAGAGTTGCCATCTCTAAAATCTGGTTACCAGATCAAGAAGAGTGAAAACCCCGGATTTTTAAGCTTTATACCCAAACATATCAACAGTTTTTTAAAGATACTCAGTATAATAAAAAATAATTTCGGCCGCGAATTTTCGGTAGATGTTTCAGTAGCTTAAAACCCGGACTACTAAGTAAACCCCACCCGGACGCCCTCTAAACAAATCCGGGGAAACCCGGTCGTATGGCAACCCTAGGTGAAATACTTTAATTAAATTATGATGAAAAGTATTTCGTCGATCTCATTAATAATGTATTATCGCTAGCCGTATCAAATTCTTTATATCTCAATCTCGATGACCAAACTCTCAGCTAATCTCATTATAAACAATCATCACATTTCTTACGCGAAATGACTCACCATTCCGCTGCTTTTGCATAAATATATCGAATTTAATTCGACCATCAACTTTACCAAACGAAAACATACAAAAACACACCCTATAAGCTTCACTCTAAAGCACGTAATCAATAGAGTCGGCGAGTTCATTTGAGCCCGTTTGTATAGCCGCGTCTTTCTAGCGCATAATGTCATATATGCAAATTCTCAATTTTCGGTATCGTCTCTAGGTTCACAGGTTAGGGTTCAGTTTAGATTGAGTGGGTTCTGTATGGTCAGTGTAGTGATTCAAACAGCTAGTTTTGGCTCCCGGGGTGGCTTGTACATTGTAGTCGCGCGTGACACTGCTCTATTTACGACGCAGTCGGTCGCACGGACCCATAAGGATGTGACCCGGTACATGAATGGAGAAACCTGGATAATGCACAAAAAAGTGTTATGGTTAGATACTAGTTATTAATGGTTTTTGTTTGGTTGTTTTTTAATGTTTTGTCACAATATTTGCAGAGTAAAGATACTGCTGAAAACGGTGAAGGAAAGCAACGTGAGGAAACCGGCATGCTCTAGAACCGTAAATACAAAGACATGTGCCATCGGTTAGTGTTCCAATAAAACGGCGATAGATTTAAAACCTGTCACATGAAAAGCGAAATAAAAACGCGGGCATGTTCCAAATGTATATTTGCACGTGCCTCTGACTATACCCTATTTAGTACTCTCAAATACACACGGAGTATTTGAGGATGTTAATCATGGGGAGTACAGTCGTGAGCGTGTTTGTTTACGTTTTTGTAAAGCGATAAAATAAAACAAGCAAACCTTAAGGGTGCCCGGTACCTTTGTTAATGGAGAAGCTTGGATTATACAAAAAATGTGTTTACTGAGTAGAGTGGTCAAGATTTCAATTATTTTGATTTTTTCTGATGTTTGGATACATTTGCGCAATAAAGGGATATTAGTAAAAAAAATACAATCATTTTGTGAAAGAATAGCAGATTACAAGAGACGTGGTAGTTTGTACATACTTACTTGTAAATAAGGAAACGCCATCTTGGAAAAATATGGGAAAAGTAAAGAAATCTTATCTTACCTAATAATAGTAACTAATACAAAAGTATCTTATTAATCGCTACACTGATTATCTTATTAATAAGATTATTTTCTCCTTACCTATTTATTGTAATTAATTAATATGCCTATTTTCTCTATTCTTGCTTCTTACAAAGTTTTCACTAGATAGATAGATAAAACATTTATTCGTTGCTACAGACACACACCAATATACATTTTATTGTCAGTAAGTTTGTGTTTGTGTGTGTTGCAGCACAACAAAAAGGCCATGGCTCAGTGATTTTTTTTTGCTTAAAAGCAAAAACACTGATTTTCAGCCAAAAACCTGTTGAGACCAAGCAGAACGAGTTGCAAGTGTACCTAGCTACGAATGATTTTCACTAAGTCATTATTCGACAAAAATTGCCTTATCCATATGTTTTCAAATTTTGTACCGCGGCACATCGGTTTTGCTTACCTTACAATGCGGTACAGCGGTATTGTATGGCTTGTCCACACTATTAACCGGCCGATTTATATGCCCTTAATGCGAGCCACTGTCTGCTGGATTTTGAATAATTATAAAAGATGCGCGTGCACTTCGAGATTTATGCAGATGTCGCCACCATGCGCTTGTTTTATTGGCCAATAGAAGTGTCAGTTGCGTTCGAATTTCGAATTGATTTTGTAGAATCTATTTGTGAGATTTGAATGTAGGTGATTGATTTGTTTATTGAAGAAGCTGGGGGTATAGTTTCCTAGGTGGTCTTCTGTATAGACAAACTTAGATTCTTGATACTGACAAAGATGAACAAAAAGCTTTTCGTTAGCAAAGAAAATATTTGATGTAGATTTATGACTTAATTATAGGACTGTTTGTTATACGTTTAACATTGTAAATTTTATTTAGCCTAGTTTATTATAGTGTCTATACATTTGACAATGCTTTTGCAGATTTTTGCAATCACATTTTTATAGTTAACTTTAGTCTTATTTAAATACTCATGATCTGAGTTTTGACATAATTACGATTAATAATCTATTTTATCAATTGATTATTATTAAGCTACATCTGTATTGTATTAAAATGACTTTCTTAGAACATGTAATTCGTAAAAGATGAAGAAATTGGATTTGATTGGATCACGTAGGTACCTATCATCTTTAAAAAAAAACACGCTTTCTACTGTATTATCCATGATGTACATTCTCAGATACTCAGTGCGTAGATCTTTGAAGGGTAGACCGAGTAGGGAGTACTCAGGGGCACATCTAAGCATTATTTCAATTGAAGAAAATATTTTTTCTGCAAATTTAAAAATATGTAACTGCAAATTTAATATAAATAAATGACGCGGCCCCGCAAGTCAGTATTACCTACCCACCATCCACGGTGCCGCACGACCCAAACCAATTTCTTCAGCTCCATATTTCAGCTCAATCCTTAACTACGAGTATGACCACAAGACGGGGTCAGAGCGTATACCGCTCGATAATGTTACTGGCGGTGTTGCCAGCCAGGTCTTGTCAAAAGTAACCTAGCATAGATGAAAAGTTACCTTTTCGTGTGAAAAGTAACCTATCATATTTTTTGCAATAATTCAGTTCTAAAAGTTCATTTTAACAGATGTTTGTTTCAATACCTTACTCTACAGTACTCTACAGTTTCTCTCTCTATAAAATATAATTAATTAGTGTTTTATATTTTGCCAAAATTACATACAACTACGTTCTATTTTAATTTGGATTCAAGTCATCATCATCATCATCATCATCAGTCTATATTAGTCCACTGCTGGACATAGGCCTCCTCTAATGAGCGCCATAGCGCCCTGTCTTCAGCTTGTCGCATCCAGCATCTGCCTGCAGTGTTTCGCAGATCGTCATCCCACCTAGCCGGAGGGCGTCCTACACTACGTTTGCCGAGTCGCGGTCTCCACTCAAGAACACGTTTACCCCAGCGGTTATCGGTTCTTCGCGAAATATGACCGGCCCACTGCCACTTCAGCTTGCTAATTCGTTGAGCTATGTCGATAACTTTGGTTCTCTGATGGATGTATTCGTTACGAATCCTATCCTTCAGAGAGACTCCGAGCATAGCTCTTTCCATAGCTCGCTGAGCGACTTTGATCTGGTGGACCAGCCTTATCGTGAGTGTCCACGTCTCAGCTCAGTAGGTCATGACGGATAGGACGCATTGATTGAAAACTTTCGTTTTCAAGCATTGCGGTATGGATGACGAGAAGACTCCATGAAGTTTTCCAAACGCTGCCCAGCCTATTGGTTGGATTCAAGTATTTCGACGAATTCCAAAACATCACCTAAAAGTAACCTTTGAAGTTATGTCACCTAGATGTTACCCAACGTAGTTAAAAATCACCTAAAAGATTACAAAAACAGTTGCCATCTGGCAACGCTTACTGAGCAAACGGACAACTATATAGTTCTGAACATAACCTTTTACATTCAAAATACCCACCTATTAACTGAGGACCTAAGTTCTTTATCCCTAACAGAGATAGGTCTTACAAACCCAACCTGCTTTTAGCCTTATGCATTTGAGAATAAAGGGGTGAATTCTTTGCTATTTTCCCAGTTTAATGTCTTTTAGGAGCCGGGTGTAGTATTAAAGGAGATCTCTGCAGGCGGCGTAGGGTCACAGAGATAGTATCGGATGACCGAGAGGTCCCCGGGCGTCGTTTAATTGCACGGGCGCAGGTTCGATTCCCGCTGAATGGGTGGGCGTACGGTGGCCGTTTATAAATTGTCAAGCGGTAGCTATAGGTGAATGTTCTATGGCCGTGTGGAGAAGGATTCAAAGGGACTACTTAATTTAACTTTTTATATCCTACTTAATATTATAAACGTGAAAGTTTGTGAGGATGGATGTTTGTTACTCTTTCACGCAAAAACTACTGAACGGATTTTGATGAAACTTTACAGTAATATAGCTTGTACATCAGAATAACACATAACCTACTTTTTATCCGGGTACCATACGGGCGAAGCCGTGGGCAGAAGCTAGTAATATTATAAACGTGAAAGTTTGCGAAGATGTATGTTTGTTACTCTTTCACGCAAAAACTACTCAACGGATTTTGATGAAACTTTACAGTAATATAGCTTATATATCAGAATAACACATGGGCTACTTTTTATCCAGGTACCACGCGGGCGAAGCCGTGGGCAGAAGCTAGTGATTATATAATTGTAGTATTTAATAATTAAAAAAATCAGTAAGCTATAGACTCGTAAGACATAGTAAGACTCGTTCTTTTTGGTCCAGTGGGCGGTACCCCCGGCATCCCCCTGTATTCCGAAAGGTCGAGAGTTCGAACCCGATCGACTAATGGATTTTTTTACTCGATAAAAATATGTGCATATCTTCACGTACTTGAAAAGATGCTTAATTTTTTAAAGTACCTCTACTATTATTCTCCTATTTGGCATCCTTGCTGATCTTAGTACTACGTACATCTTAAGATGTCTATCATGGGCATTATAGTCGTGAGCGTGTTTGTTTTCATGAGTTACAACTCGAGGCTTGGTCGCGGAGGAACAGGCAGTAGATAAAAACCGATGTTTCAAAGTGATCCTTGTGATTTTATTGAATAAATGAATTTTGACTTTGACTTTGACTTTGAAGCGCCGATGTTCCGCCTCAAATCGCACTACCACTCTCCACTCTTCGTTACACAAAGGTTAGCTGGTAGAAAATGCTAATTAGCATTAAGTTCGCCTATACTAGTTTTAATCTGTGCAAAGTCTTGATACATCCCACGAATATAACGCTTTCACTCGAGCTGGTTATCACCGCTGTGAGATGCTAGGATCATTATAGCGTTGTCTTTCTTCATCTTCAGTTTAATGTTGATCATCCAGGGTGTGCCGAAATAGGAACGACTATAATCCCCATGATATACATCTTAAGATGTACGTAGTACTTACATCTGCAAGGATACCAAATAGTAGATAGTAATTTTATTCCAAAGACTATCGTGAACTTGACTATTCATATTGTAAAAACGGGAATTTTCACGTACTGCACTATCGGTGAGGGCACCGACTAAGTTTCGACTCATTCCGAGAGTCTTCATCAGGGTGAGTGAACGCGACTTGCTCCCTCCGCGCACGCACGAGTAGTGCACGGCGTGACGCGGACCTCGTGGTCCGTGACCTCTACTAATAGAGGTATTTCCAAAAATTAAGCATCTTTAGGCATTCATTTTTCGGTGCACCCTGGATGGGCAATCGTAAACTGTACAATGTCCCTAGCACTCAAGAATGCATCTCACAGTGATGATAAGGCGCCGCTCGGGAGAAAGCCGTATCGCTTATCGCGGTGTCGTGTCGCGCGATCCCGCGATTGTCGCCCAAAGGCACCGCTCTTTGTGATGCCGCACCATGCTCCATGCTCGCTAGTCCCTAGCTGATGATGTTGTGTGGAATTCAGGATTTAAGACTATGAGAAAATACTACTTAACTACTACTAAGTGTTGCCAGCGGCGTTACGCGCGTGGATGTTTAAAAAACCCATGCTTCCTTACATACTTTCAAATCCCCCCACCCATTAACAACCCAAAAAACCATTTATTTACGATGAGTAGCTACAACTCCAATTTTCAAGTTACTATCTTTAAAAAAAACGATACCCCTCCCCCCCCTATCCAAACTTTCGCTCCCATTTCTCCTCTTAAAATGTGAAAATTAAAAACTCTGAAACACAGTATTATTTATTTATGATGACTAGCTACATAAAAATATATTGTTTTTCATGATAAAACTACAAATTAAAGATTTTCGTACTGTTTCCTTTACTTTTGCTTTCAGACCTTGCTTCTTGCCAAATTTCAAGATTCTAGGTAAACGGGAAGTACCCTATAGGTTTTGATTTATTTGCCAGTATCAAAATATTATGTCGCATAAATGGACGTATTTTTATGAGCTCCAAGAGACCTACGTATGTATTTGATATTAATTTCAACATGATTTCACGCGTTCCTGCGAAAAAAGGTCTCGATAGACAGACGGAAAACGAAGTGATTCCGTTCCGGGTTCCGTTTTTTCCTTTTAAGGTATGGAATTTTATAAAATAAAATGAAGCCTGTTGTAAGCCTGAACAGCATAAATATTTTTTTTTTAAATCTGTCGATTCATCTCATTATGAATTATGTTTAATTGATAACTTATTAATTGATTAGTAAAATATTTGTTATTTTTTAGTTTTTTTGAATCGTTTTAGATTAGTTAGGACTCCTCTCGAGTAAAGGCTTGAAAACAGCAAAAACTTATAAATATTAGGTTTCTAGAGGAGGCTCTCTTGAGCAATGATATAGAAAGCTAGAGATTATGACTTTGTCTACACAACACTATAATCTTCGAAAGGTCACGGCCACATGAACAAAAACCCCAGGCCATGACTAATAGACTGGGTGGCGACCGTCGTCAACACTTCATATCGGGTACCAGGATGAGTTACATGAGGTGAAATAGAAAACAAAATAACGTTAAGAGAATGCACATTACCGACGCAAGGTCGAATACTACGTATCTCATTATCATTGACCACGTAGATGAAATATATTTGGGTTGAAGAAGGACATAATACCCTACTATATACTATCTAATAATCCCTTATTTAAACACTTTTTTTTTTAATTTAACTACACTAGCAGGCTGTCCATAGATAGTAGGTATTATGTCCTTCTTCAACCCAAATATATTTCATCTACGTAGTCAATGATAATGAGATACGTAGTATTCGAGTAGGAAGCTGACTATCGATCCACATCTCGAATATCAACATAGACATTGAAGGCTCAAGTCCTTATTAGTACCTGTTGTTTATTATTATTTATGATGAAACGCTTGCAAGCGTTTCACCACAATTTCAAATGTTCATTTTATGCAAATTGTCCTTTTTCTCTTCACGAATCCATTGTGCCTAATCCTGGTACTCGATAAGTAGGCTTGACGATTGGCGTCCCCCGTCATATACCGAAGGAAACGGGACGGGAAGACACACGGAGACGCGGATGTCAAATATTTGAACCAAACAGACGAACCGACGAACTTGTTTGTTCGTATTTGCCGAGACATATCGTTATTTGTAACGAGATTTGCTAGGCCGGGGAATGATCAGAGACGATGTTTGTCAGTTTGAAGTGAGAATAGGATCGTCGGCTTCTGGTTGCAATTTGTTAGGTTTGTCGGTACACATGTCGGTATCGTCAAATAACTCTACTGATTCTTCTAGGCTTCGGCCAGTAATCGACGTAAAGTCACTTTGAAATTTCAAATTTGCGTAGTTTATAAAAATACGTTACTATGAAGCTTGTGGATATCAATGAATAAAAACTCGTATTGAATTCACAGTAAGCTATAACCCATAGAATCAAAAATATCAACACTCGACGGTCGTGATACGGGGACGGTGGTGATGTTCCCGTCTTACGACCGTCGAGCGTGGTCGCGGACGGTGCTCATGAGGAAGGACCTCTAAACGGTCAACGAAACGTCAGCAGGAGAATAGTAAAGTACGTGGTAAAGTCGTAATAATATTCTAAAAAGCTATAACCCGTCCACTTTGTTATTTTCTGTTTGACGTGCCTGTATAGGAATGTTCCATAATTTTTAGTGTTGTCGAATATTAATTGATGCAGGCAAAACTAAGTAACGT
Organism: Perizoma flavofasciatum; assembly: GCA_958496245.1. Lineage (NCBI taxonomy): Eukaryota > Metazoa > Arthropoda > Insecta > Lepidoptera > Geometridae > Perizoma > Perizoma flavofasciatum. Next base: position 11,987,930 of record OY292429.1, on the reverse strand, counting down.
TTCGCGCGATAAATAGTGGGACACTATTTACTTGGTATTTAATGAATTAAATCTATTAAAACTTATGAAAATCGTATTAAAACCGTCCATCAATTATAATTATGTATCGATACACATTTCAAAGAAATTGAATGTTGAATATTTATTCAGAAATTCTTATAATAATAATAATAATTTATTTATTTGACCATAACTGGCTTAAGGTAACATTCCATGTATTCTTATTGAAGTAGGAAAAGTGGATCTCACAGAGTTTTTAAGATAGAAACTTACAGTAAAGATTCATAGATAGGATAGGAGATTTTCCTCCTAAAAAATTTAACGAAAACCGTTCACAGGCCGTTAGTTAGTTTTCTAAAGGCCTGTGAACGGTTTCTGTTATATTTTTTTAAAGTCATGTCCTGAAAATTTTGACCCTTAATCTTCTTCACTTGTTTCACCAGCCTTTCCTCTTAAACCAGTCACAAAAAAAATGGTGCACCATTCACCTACCATAATCCCAGATAATCTGTACGGCGCTGCCCACGCGCATAAGAGCGCAACTGCAAAATCTGAGATACTTAACGCGTGCGATACATAATTATTATGACAGAACAATGCTGGTCCGACGACGCGACAGTTGTTTACATGCGCATAAGAGACAAAACTGTGCGATAACAAGATATCGCTATCGAGTTTATCTCGTTTATTGTATTGTCTTTGTTTTAAAAACATTTACATCAAACATTTATTCACAGAAAGAATAATCATACACACAAATTATAGACAAAAACTATCATGAACTTGACTATTCATATTGTAAAAACGCACGGCGCGACGCGCAGGGAGCAAGTCGCGATCACTCACCCTGATGAAGACTCTCGGAATGAGTCGAAACTTAGTCGGTGCCTTCACCGATAATGTAGTGAAAATTCCCGTTTAGTTCATAGTTCATAGTTATAGTTCATTGATATTGGCGTATATTCCCTTGTACACCAACTAAACTTAATTTTATCCATCGCTTTCTTTTACTAACTTCAACAAAAGAAACAGCAACAATCTTTGTGTTGTCGAATTAGTCAGATCTAACTTTTCCATACGAGTTTAGTCATGATTTCAAAATATGCCGACTATAAACACGAAGAAGACACGTTTACTAATTTGATAGGATTAAATTCTTGCCATCTCTTTCTTGCGTACACTATCAGTAAAAGACAGAGAAGGTTTAAATTAAGTTTAGTTGGTGTAAAAGGAAATCGGTGCCATAACGCGGTTTGGTATCATTTAAATATATTATTACGACTATATCACGTATATTACTATTCTCCTGCTGACGTTGACCGTTTAGAGGTCCGCGACCATGCTTGACGGCGGTGAGACGGAAACAGTAATTTGGCAGGAGAATATTAGAGTCACATCCTAAACTAAATACAAATGAAACATTTTAGGTTTTTATTTACACAGCATCATCTAGCCCCATACCAAGCAGACCTTGTATTATAGGAACTTACATGACTTATATACATTTTTTGTAAATACATACATAGAAAAAACCCAGACCCAAAACAAATATTTACAAATACAAACATTTGTCCCGCGGCGGGAATCGAACCCGCAACCTTCTGCGTCTCACGACCTAAAAGTATCTACGTGGTAAAGTCATTATAATATCTTCAAATGATTCCAAACCACGATTATTTCAAAGCTACAAATTAAACAGTAAAACCATCTCTATCTTTAGATAGTTTAACAGATCCAGATAGCCCCTAAAATATTTGCTGCATAGAAATACCACTTTGCAATAAAATTATCCTATATTTCTTCAGTAATATTAACAATGCAAAAAGATATAAATAGATAAATATAGATAATAAATATATAGAAAGTATATCCTACTACTATTATGAACGCGACAGTTTGTGAGGATGGATGTTTGTTACTCTTTCACGCAAAAACTACTGAACGGATTTTGATAAAACTTTACAATAATATCGCTTATACATCAGAATAACATATAACCTTCTTTTTATCCGGGCACCACGCGGGCGAAGCCGTGGGCAGAAATTAGTGGATATATAAAGATAGATCGATGTTTGAACGTTAGTTGCTAAGAAGCTTCGTAACGGCTGAACTGATTTAGATGAAATTTGGAAGATATAAATGTATTACACACAGGGTACTTTTTATCCGGCCACTACGCGAGCGAAATCGTGTCCAAGGCCTTTTTAATATGAATTAAATTTTCAATATGTAAAGCCAATCGCATAGGTACTTTCTTTTGACAATAAAATTTCAGCCATCAAAATAAAGTAACCTATTTTCGATGATTTTAACAAATGCATTTTTTTAACAGATCAGAAATACAAAAGCTATCAATAAAAAATAATAGGTTGCAAAAGCTCACTTCCAATCCAATCAGCATCGTTACAAAAGCTTACAGTTTAAAACGATGAATTTCATTCCATCAGCATTTTCCATCGTGATTGTAAAAACATGCAAATTGCTGTAAAAACTACTAGTGTGAGCACGCGACATCTAACACAATACATGCATTTTTTAGGATTCCTTGTTCTAATGATGCCAACGGAGCCCTATTTCTAAGCCTACGCTATCCGTCTGTCTGTATATTCTTAACCGTAATATGTACCCAATTAACAGAATACATGTTTTTTATCGTGACAAATGACAAAAAAACAACAAAAGATAAAGCAAAAAATAGTCAAAAAGTCGCAATGCCTATGCAAAAAAGTCAAAAAAGTGTAACCTGAGATTCATAAAAAGTTGTGTTTATATTGTGTGGTGGTGCGGAACCCCTAAAGCGGGTGTAGTAGCGCACTTGGTCGGTTATTCTTCAAATGGCTAGCGATGCAATGTTAAACCCTAAGAGAGTGTGTTATAGCTTACTTTACATTGAAATCCGTAGAGTGACGGCATTGCAAACAAGCCCTTGTTTACATCCAGAGCAATTTCGCAAATTAAAAAGTGCGACTATACTGGAAAACAAATTCAAACCACGAAACACGTTTTTGATAAATTCTCAAACGAGCGATTTAAATTGAGCAATACTTGCGGCAATTTTAAATCCACTATACCTACCACAGCCTAACTAGGTTAAAATTATATTGTTACTATATACTCGAATAATAGTAAATTTGAAATTACAGAGATTAGTGAACTTCAAAGATATTCGATTGCTCCATAATTGCTGAATTCAAGTTGCACCTATACTGAACGACGTGCATTTTCTTTTGTGGTTCAGCAACTAAATTACTATTTTGAAACAAATAGTAAAAACATATTTGTTATTGAGCATAATCAAAACGAATGCAGGAATATTTTCTTCCATTTCATGATATTTCATGAGAGCACTCTAAAACCATAAAAATACATTAAAGCTAAAGACACTTGCCATTCACTAATTCGAATCACAGTATGCTCCAAGTAAAATCCATGGAAAAGTAGTATAATTTTCTCTTTTTGTGATAAAACTGTATAAAATATTTTAATATTTAATAGATCTTAGCTTCATTTTAATTTAACATTAAACTAATTTTGACGTTCCCATACGATTCTTTATTAGGAATGCGAGGCTACGGAAATTAGCATTGAAGTATAATTGCTTTACGGTATATATAATCAGGGAAAGAGTAAGAATTACATTATGCTCTACGCAATGACTGTGACCCAGCAATAGTTGCCAGAAAATTGCTCGTGTACAAAACTTTTTCTTAACATAGCGTAGGTGTGGCGTGGGTGTGTCAGCGCAAAATGGTCCCAACTTTTAAATTACTGTTTTTATAATAAATCATAAACGTGCTGACCCGTCCGTGACTTTTGTTCACTCGCTTCGTCCACAGCTTCTTGCGTAACTTATAACTGACGATGCTTTTCGATTAAAGGATTTTCTTGCATCAGTTTAAGACAAACATTCGATATTGGGCAACATTATTTTTAATTGATTATTTGGTTTTAAAAGTGTAAACCCACAATTAAGGGAAATCACAAGAATTTATAATGTCCCAAAAATGTAACCTCGACGTGATTCGAATTCGCAACCTCCCGCTTGGTACGCGGGGGTTATACCAACTATGCATTTTTTTTTACATATCTAGCCTTGCCAAAATAATTGTGTAATAATTAGAAAGTATGTCTGTAAATTTTGTCATGTTTCGAGTTTATAAAATCTCGAAACTTGGATTCCTGTGTTCAAAAAAGATTGTGGAAATATATTTCGTATATTAGACGACCTCGATAGCGTGACGAGCTAGTAGTCGGCTGCGACGCAAGAGGTGTGGGTTCGATTCCCGTTGCGGGACAAATGTTTGGATGTTCTGCAGATATTTGTTCTGGTACTGGGTGTTTTGGTATCACGATACTCGTAGTTCCTGATACCCACCTCACAGGGAATCCTAGGGGCAACCACGAACCGAACGACGCATTATAGGAAGGCCCCCCACCCGATGAACCAGGTTGCGGGAATGAGGTGAAACTTTTTAGTTCTTTTGAGGATGAGAATGATACGTTTCCTTTAAAATTAAAAACGAACTACCTACTATTTACATACACACAAATAGTCACGCTTGTTTCCCGGAGGGGTAGGCAGAGACCAAGGATCTCCACTTGCTACGATCCTGGCATACCTCCTTCGCTTCATTCATCCTCATCAAATTCTTCATACGAGATCGGCGGTTTAGTGTACATCTGACCTGGTCTTTCTCTAGAATATCTCTAATTTGGTCAGAGTACGTTCGCCGAGGCCTTCCTCTACCAACTATCCCATTCACGCTCGCCTTGTATACTTGTTTTGTTAATCTTCTTTCGTCCATCCTTTCTATATGCCCAAACCATCTCAACATACCTTTCTCATTGTTTTCAATTCTCGTTACTACATCTACTTAGTTACTATCTACTATTTACTTAGTAACTATTATATAATCTGTTTTACGAGCCACAAAACAGCAACCGAAAAACAACCATTCGCCACAAAGATATACGACCGAACTCGTAAACATAATCTTGCTCCAAACACAATTACGCATTACTACAATACACTTTCTTCGTTGACCATTCAAAACCATCTATCTTACGCATTCACACAAACTAATTCAACTTGATATTTATACGGGCGATAACAAAGCTTGGCTCGGTAAGGGTCGCCGCACACCGGCCGCGATAAATAACGTCATTTTTGATTCAACGAGCGCGGCACTAAAGCATGTAGGCGGGAGTCCATTCAATGACGTTTTTGCTTATTTTTTATGATTAACCGCTAAAACAAGGAAAATATTATAAATTGGCTAGGAGGGCTTTTCTTTTACTTAGGATGAAAACGATAAATATGTTTTCATATACCTATTGTTTTTTTGCTTTGCACTGGCTTGACGAGTAGTATGAAATTTCTTCATATTGTACTTTCTCCTTCCGCGTGCTTCTTTCAGTGCACGGCGCGATGCGGAAGGAGAAAGTCGCGACCGCTCACCCTGATGAAGACTCTCGAAATGAGTCGAAACTTAGTCGGTGCCTTCACCGATAGTGCAGTACGTGAAAATTTCCGTTTTTACAATATGAATAGTCAAGTTCACGATAGTTTTTGGAATGAAATTTCTTGTCATAAAACTAACTCTTATCCACGGCTTTGCCCGCATGGTACCCGGATACAAAGTAGCCTAAAAGTTGTTCTAGACTTCGAACTAAACGTACTCCAAACAGTAGGTGGAATTTCCCAAGATCGTTCGTCGTGGCACTAGTTACTCTCTTGGTGATGATGATTTTGACAGTCGGTGTGCTATGGCTTTTTGTGTTGCGCTATACGTTTTATCCAGTAGCTGAAGAATCTTATTAATTTTCTTCGATCGTATCAGCACATGTAGGAGTTCTATTGTGAACATCATTGAACAATGCCTGTGATACGAGTACAGAACCAAACAAAAACCCAGTCGGATCCAAAACGGTATTTAAGGTATGTAAACTTATCATGTATCATGCTCTACCTGTCCAAACACGCTCTGGTCCATGAAAAAAGATTGATGTAGTCTGCGAGGGTACGATAGAACTGGCATCGTCGAAAATTGACGAAAGTTTTAAACCAGAAACCAGAAAAAACCAGAAAAAAAATGTGAGCACCCAATACACATGGTCCTTACCTGAAATTAGGAGTCCCTGTATGGTGGGTATTAGGACCTACGAGTTGTATGATACCTACACTATAGTAACGCATAGGCTACTTTTTATCCGGGTAGCACACGAACGAAGTCGTAGGCAGAGGCTAGGCCAGATATATACAATTGGGAGAAAATATACTTTTAATCGGTTTGATAATATTCTCGCCACGGGACAGATGTTTGTATGATCTGCAAATATTTGCCTCGGTGTTTTATATGTATAATATGTATGTATTTACAAAAAAAAATAGTATATCAGTCACGTAGTTCCCATAATACAAGCTCTGCTTAGTTTGGGGCTAGATGGTATGTGAAAATATAAAAATTAAAAAAAGGCGATTGTCCAGACTTTTGTCCAATATGTAGCAAGGACAAAAATGCCTTTTTAGGAAAATTAACGGACTTTCGTAATATTTATATATATTTTTTCTAGATTTGTTTATAAAGCACGCTCGCATATGCAACTATTTAAGTACCTACGCAATGTTTATTACTTATAAGTTCTAATTTAAGTGAATTATACATTCTTATGAGAATAAATTCTTAAACCAGATTTATTAAATATTACATATCAGGATCGGACAGGATTTGTGTTACATACTGTAAAGAGAAAGTGTATTGTTTGTGTAAGTCTATTTGTCAATATCACTTTTGTTTGATGGTTGACGGATTAAGTTAAAAATAGTTCACATTTGGCTATCTTGGGAGGAAATGCCGTGTCTTCTGCCTTATCATGTTCAACGTATACCTAGGAGATATTTAACCTAAAACATACCTGACGTATGACACCTATAAAGTTTATTTCCAAGAAGTGACTTCGTAAGTTTTTATCTGTGACGTAAGGTTTTTTATTTGTATGCAGTGTGAATGAATGAAAATTGTTTATTGTACACCGTAAGAAATATAGATATAACTTAACAAAACAAAAACACCTTAAAGTACAATGGGCGGTCTTATCACTTAGACGCGATCTCTTTGAGACAACATTTAATGTTTAGTGTGATTGGCTTTTTTCCGAAAAGGCTTAACGGATTGAAGTGTGGTTTTTCGCAATCGTAATTTTAAAACTCCGAAGGCATAATTAACGCAAAGAGGACGTAGTGTTGAACGCTGCTTGGCAAGTTTTTTTTTAACACCATTGATCTTGTAATGCAGTAATGTAACCTAAAGGAGGCTGCGCCCCTTGAGCTAAAGTATTTTTGACCATATTTTATGTTCTCTCTTATCCCATTTATGTGTCACTTGAGATTAGGTAGTTTGGATCGGTAGAAAAATTGGCACAATCGTTGATTACTTTCGATTACTAGCATGGAATCTACATAAAAAGGTAAACTTACATTGGATCACCTGCCTCCCTATTCTGTATCTGAAAGTCACTCGGTAGCGAATTTTTGACGAGTTAAATTATTATCACAAGCCCCTATTCTGTGGCTATATACATATATAGTAACTTTGTGCAAGTAAAATCATTTAACTTGTCAACCGTTCGTCACCGAGTGACTTTCAGATACAGAATAGGGGGACTGGGTAAGGATAGGTCCTGTTAAGAAAACAAGTGTTCTAAACCCAGGTAGGTTTACGTTCTCTTATGATATTTGCGTCATTTTCCCGTCCAGGTACTCTACGACGAGTTGATAACTGTGCTCTCCCAGTCTTACTTTATCAGCAATTCCAGAAATCATGTGCATTAAGTTCCAGCCATGATTACCCATTACATGCAGAGATTATATGCGTTCCTCGTCCACTTTACTTTATTCGCACCAACTTTGTATTTAAGCAAGAGATTACCACTTTTAATCAAACAATAATACCTGATGCCATTGGTGGTTACCAGGTTATCGTTAATTAAGCCGCTTTAAGTCGGTGGTGTGGGCGTGGCATGAGAACAGGGGGTGTTGGGAGCTTCTTGGGTTAGGCTTTGAGCTTTTAAGAGTGGTCTAAGGCGTGGAAGAGATGACGGAAACTACACCGTGATAAGTTAAGAGTCGTACCAATTGACAATTCGTCCGTTGTGCCGGTGCTTTTTTGATCACCATTTGGAAATGTGGTGCTTAAAAGAGGTTAGTGATCCATTGTGTAAAAGCAGTGTAGGATGCAGCGCGACTCGTAGAAGCTCTATTTATACACCCTCACATAAAATATTTGGTTTTGGATATGCCAGTTTCTTCTCCATGTTTCCCTTTGCCGTTTAAAAGCACAAGAGCAAGCACGCATATATATCGTACCAGACTTAGGTTGACCTGAAATAGGTTTAAATAGGTAATCACTAGCCACAACACCATAAATGCTCTCTGATAGTACTGTAAACATAGTTTTCAATAAGCTTCAGAACCTAGAATTAGCAAATTAAAGCGGCAATGAGTATGTCAATATGAGAAGCGGCAAGCGTATAACGTATCCAATTGTGTTAGCAGATCAGCTAGGTCAAACAATGTCCACTCAGGTCACCATTCGTTTAAGTGACCAGTGGTAGCATTCAGAACTGAGTGCTTCCACGCTTCAGAGAGCATATTAAAATGTCGGTCCCGACTAGACCAGTGCTCACATGCATGTCTGAGGCCTTCGGGCAGCTTAAAAACTCAAAGCTCAGCCTGTCAAAGGCAAGTGTACGGATATTATGGCGGATAGTTTTTACAAGACAGCCAGAGTTTTCTTCATGTCACATTAAGAAACCGCTAACCTCTCCCGACTTCAGCCCTACACCACCTCTTTACCGCTAACAGTATAGCAAAACCCGCTAAGTGGCAAACGAGACGAGTAATTGTTATACACTGTGTACCTGCTGTATTACGTACCTGAACAAAGGATTCGTTTGTTTTTCCAAATGATTGCTGAAGACATTAGCGGCTGTTCAGTTTTTAGTTGATTGACTGGAAAAGTGGGAGGATATATTATCCTCCTAAATGCTAATACGAGTTAACATGCCAGAAAATGTAATAGGCGGTAATAGATAGATAGATAGAAGATCGAAAATACTTTACTGCACACCAAATAACACATCAGCTTAGTTAAGTACTACAAACTTGAACAATGTTGTACAATGGGCGGTCTAAATAGTAATCTCTCAGACAACCTTTGGATGGAACGGACTGTAAGAAAGTTTACAAGGGGTTAATTTGATGGACTTACCACATAATATAATACTTAGGTTGCGAAACTTTAATAAGACGTGGAAGCAACATGATCATGACTATATTCCCCATGATAAATCCTCTGATTTAACTCCACAAATCCGTGGGGATAACAAACCGGCACGTCCAAATATTATGTTTGGCACATGTTCACGTTTTGCAAGTAGTCATTCTACGTGACAGGTTGGAAGTCCATAGCCGCTTAATGAAACACTAACAAATGGCACATGGCTTCGAACTTTCAGTTCTAGGGCGTACTATTTCCGGTTTCTTCGAGACATTTTTTTTCGCCTTTTTGAGTGTCGTTAATGCTTTTACACCAATTTGAATCAAAGGAAGCTAAATATTATACTTCCTAATAAAAACTCACAATAATATTGAGACTTATCTACACAGGGACCTGTTATAAGTGCAAGGAGCCTCAGCGAGGTGCACTGGAAGCTTTCTCATTGAATCTTTTACCATGGATCACTGTGCTGTTTTTTGCGTTCAAGGCTAATGCAGGGTGGCCAAGAAAGAACTAACGATCCCGTCCTATACTGCGTCATGCGGTTCATTCTCGCTACGTGAGATCTTTTATCTCAGTTTCTGTTCTTAGGGCAATTTCTTGTCTTTTAAATTATAGTAGGCGACAGTGCCTACTATCTGCATACAATAATCACGTACCCTTGACCAGCGAGCTGTGAGTCACTTCGCCTGCGCAAGGGCATGACACGCGCAAGATGTCACTGCGAACTGGCGAAACAGTTATAAATATTCAATGCCTATGGACCCGTTCGCGGCGAACTTTGCGCACTTTGGCGCCATTATCGGATTGTATGCAACAAATTATCCATGTTGTGCATCTTCTAAGAGTAATACAATGAGTTTTAGCAGGCTTAAAGAAAGAAAGAAAGAAAGAAAGGACAGTTACATTCACACTAAAAAATAGGTAAATAGACACTATAAATACCTAAGCTTTTAACAAAAACATAGTGACAGAGAGAAGATTTTTGTGCTAATTAGTCCCATCTGTGCCGTGTGGGCCAAACAGGCCGGCTGTCTCAGGACAGGAAGTAAGCATCATATCGATTTTATCGACGAAATCCTTCTTGTGTCGATATCCTCAACGCTGAGGGGCATAACCTTTATGTAGGACTCTGGTCTTAGCCCTCTCATGGATCAGGATTATCAGGATCTGCCTGACGTTTAAAAAGCAAAACTAGCCGCTCTAACGCATGGCGCTCCATCCCCGGCCTCTTACCATAGTGACTACTAGTTTTCAAGGTTATCTCAACCTTTCCTGGCGATGTGGCCGAAAAATCTTATTTGTATGTTGAGCTCTTTTAGGATCGTCGACGGAATAAAAGGCAGATATATTGATTGTCTTCTCTTCCATCAATATATCCGTTTTCTTGATGATCTCTACCTACGTCTGCTGAGCACCAGAGACGCACAGTTTTTAACAATGATTTTCCTGTCTTTGCCAACAAGTCGACGCATTTACCTACGCAGACTTGAACAAACACAGTAAATAAAACACTTACATCTATTTTAAGACTAATGAGGAACTAGTTATTAACCGACTGTCGCAGTCGGTTAATAAAAGAGGATGTTCTCGAAACTTTTTTGAGGTTTTGTATTTAATATATGTGTATGCACGTAGATTACTCCGTGATGCTTGGTCTTACTTGGATGGTACCTTGAAACATTATCTGTGAAAATATTTAACAATTACTCATTCAGACCATTAATCGTCTATGACTAGGCAGATAAACTGATATTAATACTTATTATTGTTTTTTGTATTATTGTCTTTACTTAGCTTAGTTGTTGAAAACTAGGATATCGATCGTGCTCTATGGCTTGATCAATACAACTCTGAGTACACCACAGAATAAGTCGGTACTAAAGGTAGTACGTTCCTGGAAATTAATGGATGTGTCGAAGGTAATGTCAAGGTTTCGAAATAACTTGGTCGAAAGTTCATCGGACACGTCTTTTGGCGAAAATTATATAATTTGATCTTCTGGTAATTATTTCAACATAACTATGTTAGCCCATCTTTATGAACAAGTTGCAAAAACGTAGACATATGCCAACATGATGTTTTGGCGTGCCTATCACTACCCCCTTGGTACCTATCCTCAAAGATCTACTCACTGATTATGTATCTGAGAATTCCCATCATGGGGCATACAGTCAAGAACGTGTTTGTTTTTTTAAGAAAATGTTTTTTAACTTGAACCAGAAAATAAAGTAGGTAATTTCAGAGGCTCTATTTTCACACTTTTCTACCAAAAAGTTTGTCAAATTGACAGTATGAGAGACGGATTTGCAAATGATCTGGTTCACTTCTGCACAAATCATGAAATTCCCTCGAACTGAACGCAGTCTTGCAAGGTCAGTATGCGCTACCAACCCCTTTTGAAGAGATACTTCTCGAATTTAACACGTATTCGGAAGCAATGATACAATTCCGTGGAAGTTTCGTGACAATGAATTCCTCCTACTACACCGAATGTTACTTCATTCCTACCTACTTTCCACTCTCTTTGTATAACTTCTTCTGCGCTCGTTGTAAATTATTTTTTCTTCATTTCTTATTATTATATTATGAAAGGTTGTCGCGTCGCGGTCCAATTGTGCAGTGCGGTTATACGGTTAGTGTAGTGTGCCGTAATGTGAACATGTACTTTTCTGTTTCCGAAGATGAAATGAGGGTACTTGCGACTACTGCCTATATTTCTCGGCGATAGCTCCGTATACTCCAGTCATCCCGTGACCACGGCTGTTGCAACACAGTCGAAACGTCGGGAAAATAATAAAAAAGGTAAATGGGAAATGATACTTACGTGTTCCTTTTTTAAATACTACTACTATTATAAACGTGAATGTTTGTGAGGATGGATGTTTGTTACTCTTTCACGCAAAAACTACTGATTTTGATAAAACATTACAGTAACATAGCTTATACATCAGAATAACACATAGGCCACTTTTTATCCGAGTCCACGGGGGCGAAGCCGTAGGCTGAGGCTAGTAAATAATAAACTCGGAAGAAGGCCCTCGTTTTAGAGAAAGGCGTGTAATTCACCAAATACAACACTATAAATAACCTTTTAAATTGCAATAAAAACAGCAGCCTCGCCTTAAATCAAAGTGACGCAAAACAAAAACGACCCACTTTGTCACGCATACGCCCACTACAACAAGAAAGCAATTCCACATTTGTTTGTCTCGCTAATTCAAGTCAAGTAACACAATTTTACTTAAAACTTTACACAAAGGCTTAACTATTGCGTGAACCAATTTTACTGCGCTAAAATTGGTATATTGCGATGGATTGGCTTCTCGTGGAATATTGCAACTTAGTCATCGGGAACAAACTGTTTGAAAACGAGGATTGTAACGTGGGGCTCAGTTTTACAACTGAGCCAGCACACTGTGGTACCACAATTGAGGCGAGGCAGCGAGGCAGTTTCTGAACGTAGTTGAGTGAGGCAGTCTTGGGAACACAGTGTGCACTGTGCGTGTTGTGTGGTAATGGAGTGGAGTGCTATGTGCGAGCCAACACGATCTTTCCTCACGGCTCGGCTCGCGCCGCGCGCCTAGAACAATTGTGCAACTATTTTTGTGTGCAGGTGTGCTAGCTCGTCCAAAGGAAAAGAGTGAGGCCTCGTTACGAGAAAGTTGTGTAGCGGCAAAAGTGGTGCCACACGTGCTGAGGACCCACCACAATTTCAACGCAAGTCGACGAAAAAACGGTCGAGCGAATACGTTTCTTACGAACACTGTTTTAGCGGTCATTCTTCTCTTTATCCGGGTAGATAGATAGATAGAAAATACAAATATTTCAGCTTCAATAAATACTACAAACTTTGTCAATGTTGTACAATGGGCGTTCTTACAGCTTACCACGCGACCACGCGTGTGAAGCCATAGGCAGTAGCTAGTATTAAATATCTTGATTAATGAAAGATATACAGAAAAAACATTTAATAAATAAAAATAAATAACTCTGGACAGTTCCACAGCATCATCTAGCCTCAAACTAAGCAGAGCTTGTATTATGGGAACTACATGACTGAAAAACAATTTATATATATATTTTTTATAAATACATACATATTATACATAGAAAACATCCAGATCCGAGACAAATATTTGCAGATCATACAAACATTTGTCCCGGGGCGGGAATCGAATAGTTCAATTAATAGTCGCATTACAGATATAATAATCGATAGTGTCCAAGTACATCTCTCAATGACGACAGGGAGATCATATAGAGATGTACATGACGTAACTCGACACCAGTCCATAAGGAATGCCGCTGACGCATATGTGTTTGCATACATGTCACGTTCGATAGCCTAATACCATGTAACTTAGCTAAGTAAATATTGGATTGATTGATCATAATCGACTAATGGAGCAAAATGTATGAGCTATTTGAGAAAGCAATCCATTTGCAGACTGTTTAGGAATTTGTTAGTTTTGCAGATTTCAGCATTTATAGTTAGACTAGCTTCTGTCCGCGGCTTCGCCCGCGTGGTACCCAGATAAAAAGTAGCCTATGTTATTCTGATGTATAAACTATATTACTGTAAAGTTTTATCAAAATACGTTCAGTAGTTTTTGCGTGAAAGAGTAACAAACATCCATCCTCACAAACTTTCACGTTTATAATATTACTAGCATCTGCCCGCGTGGTACCCGGCTAAAAAGTAGCCTATGTGTTATTCTGATGTATAAACTATATTACTGTAAAGTTTTATCAAAATCTGTTCAGTAGTTTTTGCGTGAAAGAGTAAAAAACATCAATCCTCACAAATTTTCACGTTTATAATATTACTAGCATCTGCCCACGGCTTCGCCCGCGTGGTACCCGGCTAAAAAGTAGCCTATGTGTTATTCTGATGTATAAACTATATTACTGTAAAGTTTTATCAAAATCTGTTCAGTAGTTTTTGCGTGAAAGAGTAAAAAACATCAATCCTCACAAATTTTCACGTTTATAATATTAGTAGGATTATACCTTTCGAATAGTTTGATAGATAACTCTTTATTGTATACACCAGGATTAAAAAAAACTAGGTTGTGGTGATACAAAGGGCGGATTTATCACTAAGAGCGATCTCTTCCAGGCAAACTTTGGCTGGTCATGCAGGAATGCAATCTATATGTTATTTTTTTTTGTATAGTTTTTGTGTAGGTAAGCTAGTCTTAAATTTTATTTGGGCTAGAATTATGGAAATGTGTTGTTATTTTAAATTTTAGTTTAATTTATGTCTTTTGTTTATAGAGGTATGTTTTGGATTTTATATCTTTAGATGTAACGATTTGGTTTACGTTATGTTACATTTAGTAAAAAAGAATTTAAATTTAAAAGAATGTGAAGAGAGGTGGGGTTTAACTGCAATAAAAATGATTAGCATCTGTCCACGGCTTCGCCGCGTGATTCCCGGATAAAAAGTAGCCTATGTATTATTCTGATGTATAAGCTATTACTGTAAAGTTACATCCAAAAAACGTTTAGTAGTTTTTGCGTGAAAGAGTAACAAACATCCATCCTCACATACTTTCGCGTTCATAATATTAGTAGGATTTACAGTACAATAAATTACATAATGTGGTGTAATATCAATACATTAATACAGAAGAAACGTAGTTTGATGTATGATAAGCCAATTAGTCAGTAGGTATGTTACTTACAATTAGTCAGTAGGTTAGTATTTTTCAAACTTTCGCGATTAGATAACATAATTATTATAAGTTTAACGGGTCTTTATCGCGTTTACCTTTTTTATTATTTTCCCGACGTTTCAACTGTATTGCAACAGCCGTGGTCACGGGATGACTGGAGTATACGGAGCTACCGTCGACAAATAAAGGCAGTAGCCGCAACTACCCTCATTTCATCTTCAGAATCAGAAAAGTCCATGTTCACATTACGCCACACTACACTAACCGTATCACCGCACTGCACAATTGGATCGCGGCGCGAACACCTGTTTATCACGGGATTCCAGGACGCAGAGAGTCTATAGCCATCTTCACGATTAAAATTTGGGTACTTCTTTATTTTTTAAAGGTAAACGCGATAAAGACCCGTTAAACTTATAATAATTAAGTCAGTAGGTTTTTTATCCAAGCTTAAATAGTATTTTTGAAGTACTTGTACCTACCTATAAATAAATACATACCAAACAGACATATAGTCCTGAATCCACACTAGAATTCCTAGTATAGTGGGTATGTGGAACCACGAGTTCTATAGTACCATAATACCCAGAACCGGAACAAATATCTGCAGAACATGCAAACATTTGTTCCGCAGCTCGAACGCCTCAGCCGGCTTCTCGTCCACCACGCCATTGAGGTCATCCTGTGCATACGAAAAACAGTTTGTTTTTTAACTAAACAATTTTCCGAAATTCAGTTTTCGTTAGAGTTCCTAAGTTCTATTCCTTCGATATTCGTAAGATAAATGGAGTTTTTTCCATATAAAAATGTTATATTGATACAATTCTGGCATGGTATGGTTTTAATGCGATAAAATGGAGCTTAAATTATCGTGAATTTTATTGTCTTTAAATAAATTGTATTATATTTTGTGTGCCATAATAATTGAACATGAGTAAAAATGTTCTCAATTTGTCTACAAGAGGATAAGGCACCTGAGTGCACTTCTGGACATTTTAATCGTAGGCTCATATAAACACAAATATAACACAATTCGGGCGACTTTATAATTTTTCTTACTCATTTTTAAGGGAGATTAATTTTACACCAAGATTTCCCTCTATGTTGAGTTTATTTTGAATACAAAATAAACTCATCATAGAGTTCGGGTAAACTTTCTTAACCATTGTAATCTCCGAGTTTCCATTTATAAAATAATACTTGTAAGTTGTACATCGCATTTGCATTTTATTATTATTTTGCCAAAGTTTCGACTGTGTTGCAACAGCCGTGGTCACGGGTTGACTGGACTGGAGCTATCAACAACCTTATAATTATGTTAACTAATCGCTAAAGTTTGAAAAATCCTACTTGTATTATAAACGCGAAAGTTTGTGAGGATGGATATTTTGTTACTCTTTCACGCAAAAGCTACTGAACGTATTTTGATGAAACTTTACAGTAATATAGCTTATACATTAGAATAACACATAGGCTATTTAATATCCGGGTACCACGCGGAGGAAGCCGTGGGCAGAGGCTAGTACTAAATAAAAAGGTGATTCAAAATCAAACCACCAGGTTGAAGCGAACATCTCTCAAATACCATCAGTTGCATGCCTAGCTTTTTGCAGACACGGTTCAAATTAAATTTCACGAAGATAATTAAACGGTATTTACAATTCATGAGTCCGCGGGGGGGCTCTCGTGATGTGCAAGCGATAATAGTTGCCAGGCTGATCGACCAGCCACCAGACCTTGGCGAAAATTTATGTGGCTTTCGCCACTTGAATTTGCGGAGAAGTTGGTTGGACTTGATAAGTATACTCGTATGAACTAGTGGCCAAATGTGGCGTCGCTGTTCTTATGCCGCCGGAATCTGGCATGGCTTACCACGAGTTTAAATCGTAAATATAACGACTGGTTTACAAAATTTAATACAAATTTTGACAGTTTTTCACAGAGGTATACGTCTTACATATACATACGGCTCTAATTGGACTCACAGTTTGCGAGTGATAATCTTAGCGTACGGTCTGCACGAAAGCGCTCAGATGGTAACACTATTACCGGTCGCCCATCTAAATAGTGACCAGGCGGTAAGTTGGTCAACCTAGCTGATCTGTAAGAACAACCAGGTAAGTTACGCCACGAATGCTTCAAATTCAGATACATAACATTATTATTTATATTGTAAAAACGGGAATTTCCACGTATCACACTATCGGTGAAGGCACCGGGGCCCTTCGCGAATTCAAAATTATTTCAGAGTGGCTGATTGGAGCGACGCGTGAACAGAGAGCTGGCTCTTATCTGGGTCAACGCATTAGCATTGCCATTCAGCGTGGTGTCTAGTAGTGAACTGGACCATTTGACCTATCTATAGATCATTTCCAACAGTTAGCTATTTCATCTGTTTTTTTATATACCTACTTGTACCTCTTATGTGCTACTAGCTTCTGCCCAAGGCTTCGCCCGCGTGGTACCCGGATAAAAAGTAGCCTATATGTTATTCTGATGTATAATCTATGTTACTAAAAAGTTTTATCAAAATCAGTTTTTGCCTGAAAGAGTAACAAATATCCATCCTCACAAACTTTCTCATTTTTAATAGTAGTAGGATAAAGAATTTTCTATTTACCAAACTAGGATAGAAAGTAAAAAGAATCATAAATAAATAAATATTGTAGGCAGTGTAAAAATACAGTTCATCTCAGTAGAACAAACTGTGAGATAAAGTATGTAAATAAATTCCATTAACGGAAAAGCGGAGTGGACGTGAATCGAGCTTATGTAAGGATGGGCACGCATCGCGGAATAAATCTGCGGACTTTCACCCACTGACACCGACGTTTATTAACGCAAGTGAGCACAGTTACTATAGAGGTACAGAAGGACTAAGAATATCATAATTTACACAAATCTGATGAAAATAAACAGTGGTTAGAATTAAAAAGGAATTGGGGTTGAGACTCTGGGTCCGTGGGGAACCGGGGCAATTTGCTTTTTCAAAATTCTTTCAGGGCGACTGGTCGAAGCGACGCGTGACCAGAGAGCTGGCTCTTATTTGGGTTTACGCATTAGCATTGCCATTCAGCGTGGCAATGCGGCCAGTATTTTGGGAACGCTTTCGTCTGGTAGTGATCTGGATCAGTTGAGCTATCTATAGACCGTTTGCAATGGTCTTTAGATGGCTAGCTGTTTCATCTGTATTTTTTGTATATAGTTGTATGAATACTTGTATTTTATATTTAAAAAAAAATATTTTTTGCATGCTGCCTTCATGTCTTTGCACATATAATTATAATAGTGCTCAGTTTTATTTGTAACGTAATTTAAATTAGTTTTGGTGTACATTATTTTGAGGATCGTTAAAAAGAATAAATAAATCTTCACATAATTTTTCCCATGTCTAGCTTAATACCTATAGGTTTTTTAGTATAACACTCATACAATAGTATAGGGGAATTTAATGAAAATTCCAAAATATCAAAGTTAATATATATATACGGTTTTTCGGCACACGTCGCTACATTAAATTTAAACCAGCGCTCTCAGCGGCAGTTTAGTCTCCGTAACAGCTGAACCGATTTAAACGAAATTTAGAATCCCTATTATTCAAAACGTAAGATTAGAGATGAGATAGACCACGCGGGCTAAGCCGCAGCTGCTAAAAATAAAAAAAAACTTACTATTATTTAATAACCCACTGTTTTCGGAGTCTCGTACTTTGCACTGTGAGTGCATTCTGTCGTATTTCGGAAGTACTGCCGATGCTCCACTCGCTCCGAAATTGAACCGATAACGTTATTGTATAAGAACAGACTCAATGCTGCTTCATTACTAAGATCCCTGATATCACGACCTGATGATATAACGCTTTAAACTGAGGTTTCTTTAAACTTTTTGTTTACCTGTGGCGCAAAGAGCAATATGCATTTCATTTGGGAAGGTTTTATATCTATGTGTTATTTCAATAATTATTGCATAAAAAATAAGAGTATACGAAAGATAGTCTTAATCCTAAAAGCATTTTTTACCTATCAACCTCAAACGTATTCAACAAATATTTAATTTTGAGCAAGATAAAAGTAAAGTTAGGATATATCCTACTATCCTGCTAATATAATAAATGCGAAAGTCTGTGTGTGTGTGTGTGTTAATGTTTGTTACCACGTATCTCCGTAACTACTAAACCGATTTTAATGAAATTTGGAATGTAGATCGTTTAGGAATAACACATAGGCTAATCTAATTTTCGAAAATCGACCCCTAAGGGGTTTAAATAGGGCGGTAAAGTATCAATGAAAAAAAAAATTGTTTGATTCGCTCAAAACTCTGTACAAATAAATAATGAAACACGTATTTTTTATTTTTTCAAAACTACCCTTTGGGGTGTGCAATTGAGTTCTAAACTTTGTATAAATTGTAATCCTTGGTTCGATTCATTCAAAACTTGGATTGAAGTTTGAAGCCTGGAGAAGGTCATATGCTACTTTTATTAACATACCACGCGGGCGAAGCCGCGGGCAACAACTAGTTATAAATAGAAACTAACTTCTTACAGTACACGGGTATGTGCCAAATGTTTTGTTCGGACGTGCCCGTGCATACCCCCTTCTTGGATCCACGCACTATGTATATCGTGTGGCGTGTTTGTTTCTATTTATTTTTTTGTTATTATTTATTTTATAAAAACGGAAATTTTCACGTACCGCACTATCAATGATGGTACAGACTAAGTTTCAGTAATTCCTAGAGTCTTCATAATGGTGAATGCACCGATAGACGGTACGTAATACCAATTTTTACAATATGATTAAGATGCTGTTCGAGCACTCGTTTCGGATTTATTCCGAAAGCTCGCGTAACATAGAATCAGCACGCCAAGCTCAAAGTACGTAAACAGTACTTTGACCCGCCAAAGGAACGCTAAACAAATCGCTGATTATAATGCCATCCGATACGGCACATCTCGAGGATCAGCCAGGGGTGAAACACATTTAAAACTATTACAAATTGTATTACAAATTGCAGGTATTGAAGTGAAACATATCTACCTGAACGGGCTAGAGGATCTCCTTTGCGAAAGTCCATCTGGAAGCACTAGCACCGGAAATCTAACTAAAGTGCCGACATAGACGACCGATGTGGTGCGGTGGGCGAAGGTCCGCCTGCTACACAGGAGGTTGCGGGTTCGATTCCCGCCCTGGGACAAATATTTGTACGATCTGCAAATATTTGTTCCGGGTTTTCTGGGTATTTTCTATGTATAGTAAAAATATCTATCTATGTAATGTATTGTATTAAGTATATCAGTCATCTAGTACCCATAACACAAGCTCTGCTTAGCTTGGGGCTAGATGATGCTGTGTGGTTTGTCCAGCATTATTTATTTATTTATTTTATAGAACAAGCAAGCTTAGAAGCATGCTTAGAACAAGCAAGTTTCTGTGGAAATTGGCTGATTTGTAGACGCAGAACATAAAGGGCCTTAGATACTCATAAAGATTATTTAACAGTGCATTAATAACTAAAAAAGATACAAGAGAAAGAGACACAGCAGTGTTGACACTGTGTTGTCTCTTTCTGATATGTATCAAAGTCACGCTTGTTTCCCGCCATGGATTTCCACTTGCTATCCTGACATACTCCTTTCGCTTCATTCATCCTCATAACATTAAAAAAAAAAACCTCTATAGTCGATGACGGTATCAAATGTCAGTAGTTGAAGGTAACCGCCTATAATCAGATAGCCCGTATGCCACATCGCTTCCGAATAACATAAAAAATATAGGCTTATCTACACAGACTAAAACACCAAAATCCTACTACTATTATAAACGTGAAAGTTTATGAGGAGGGATGTATGTTTGTTACTCTTCCACGCAAAAAATACTGAACGGATTTTGATAAAAATTTACAGTAGTTTATAAGCTAAAAATTAGCCTATGTGTTATTCTCATAGTGTAGGACGCCCTCCGTCCAGGTGGGATGACGATCTGCGAAAGACTGCAGGCAGATGCTGGATGCGGCAAGCTGAAGACAGGGCGCTATGGCGCTCATTAGGGGAGGCCTATGTCCAGCAGTGGACTAATATAGGCTGATGATGATGACGATGTTATTCTCATGTATACATCAGAATAACACATAGGCTACTTTTTATCCGGGTACCACGCGGGCAAAGCCTAGGTATCAAATGGTTCACAAACCGTGTAATGTAAAGCGTAACTGAGTAATGTAGTGATCGGAGTGACATCAAAATGTTCAGCGCCCCTGAATCGATGAGATATCTCGAAAATCAGTAGTGTCATCATTGATTTCTCAGAAATCGAGGGCATGCCACCATGTAAGTACCACTCTACCTTTTATCAGTGGAAAGTTCGAGCACGTGTTCCGCCTTTATGCGCCTTAAATCTAATTAAGTACCTAACTATTTAATGGCGTCGAGTCTCTTGTAGACCAGCTAAACTTAACTAAACTTAGCTAAACTAAACTTAAACTGTCGCTCTCTTTTACAGATAGTGCACGCAAGAAAGGGATGGCAAAAATTATACTCCTGTCAAATTAAATTATGTGTCGCTGTTCTTCATGACAAAAAAATGATTATACGGGATATCTGACCAATTTGATATCACTAAAATTGTTGCTATCTCTTTTTTTTACTGTTAGTGAAAGAGAGCAATAGATAACATTAAGTTTGGATAGAATCAACGCCAATGTAGTTTTCATATATGCAATGATTCATCTTCATTATCAGCCTGCAGAGGACATAATGTCAAAGAGTGTCATGGCGAATAGTTTGAGCCTTCCCGTGTTTTCTGGTTCGTGGTCGCCACTTCAGAACCTTTATTACCGAGCGGTTGCCGGTTCTGCGAAATCCATATATCGTTCTCAAATGCCTATCCGCCTACCGCCCGACGAGTCAAGGATACATTGACCAATTGTACCATGGATGGAATTGACGCTAGCTGCGAAATTGGTAATCAGCTATCGTTATTTATCACAGTGCTCAGCAAGATTTAAAACTGCTGCCACACTTTAATCAGTCAGCTATGACAATAAAGTTAATATCGAAATATTTTTACATACATGCATACATATAGTCACGCCTGTTTCCCAGAGGGGTAGGCAGAGACCAAGGATTTCCACTTGTTACGATCCTGGCATAGTCCTTTCGCTTCATTCACCCTCATCACATTCTTGATACAAGCTCGGCGGTTTAGTGTACTTCTGACCTGGCCTTTTTCTAGAATGTCTCCAATTTGGTCAGAGTACGTTCGCCGAGGCCTTCCTCTACCAACTATCCCATTCACGCTCGCCTTGTATACTTGTTTTGTTAATCTACTAAATATAAATATATACTAAATAATTTTCATTCAATTAAATCAACTGAACAGAGTTAAATCACCTTCATACTTTAAAAAGTTAATTACTTACCAATTTTTTTTAAGTTTCTCACACGTCCCGCTTTTGTTTAGAACAATAGATGGACATTTGAGTGGATATAGAGCAACGGAAAGATGCAAGTTTGTATGCATACAAACTCGCATCTTCCGTAGTGAACTTTTCTTTACAAATAAAACTATACTCTGATAAAATCGCGGGCGTTCCAGTTTCACTAGTGTAGGATATAAAATCTTACAAAGTTGCCTATCGATAATTCCCACACACCAACGTCTAGATTCCTCAAGTTCCTCGTATCGCGGACATCCTCCAAGCACCATGTTGAACTCTTTGGCACAACTCAATATAATCATTGCAAACTTGATCCTATTGCAAGTACCTAGGGTACAAGTAAAGCATAGCAGTCAATTTGTCATTGGATAATTTACACCGTGTGTAGGAGAGTAGTTTGTGGGAACATAGAGCTTATAGAGATGGGGTAGAGTGTAAAATGTTGTTTTGTCGATCGACGGAAGCGGCACGGCCTCGTGGTTTGGTTTGGTACATGTGATATACTTTAGCGGGATGTTTTCGAGGGGGTTTCCAACCGTCGGCAACCAAAAGCTTTCATCGGAGCTTCTCTCTTGAATGTCCAAGTATAGCAAAGACTTTGGAGAATCCCTCATTAAGTCATTCCCTACTGTTATTCCTACAATAAGAGATTAGGTTATTCCATATAAGTGAAAGACAAGCTACAACACAATAAAATAAATCATTTTCGTGACATCATTATTTAATTTTTACCATAATATGATTGCTTAATACGCTTCAACATATCGGATAAATAATGAGATGGTGATGCGACAAAAAAATTACCTAAATGTTTATTTATATTTATTTTCTTTAAAAAGTGTATAACTATGTACCTTCATTTCGATAATTGTTTATTTTGCAGCTGCTATTAGTTTTTACGTATAAAATAATGTGCTAGCGAAAAAAGTATTAGGTTTGTAATTTATTTGTGCCATTTCTAATAAATTTTTCGTGCCTTAAACCGTCATTAGTAGATCGGCGCACGCGTCGAGGAAGTGACGCGTCGTATCTCGACTGCGCCACAGAATATATAACAGCAGGTATCACGCGCCACTTATCGATGTTTCCGCCGAGAGGTCACATCACTAGTGAGAAAATGTTCCGAGCTACGCAGAAATCATTTTACTTTCTGGCACAGAGGAAACGGTCGTGACTTTTTGCGTTTCGCTATCGATAACTGATTTGGTATTTGTCATAGAATTTGCACAATTAATATACACACACAAGAGATAGGCATTTTCGGGGTACACCAAGGGGCATAACGGCTCTTGAATCTTTATAAATACATAAGTACATACCTTAATTTCTGCCTAAATCCTAACTTTTTATTTGAAAAAAAAAACAAGTTTTTATGCATGAAGAACGATTGTATACTTTATAATGTATTTCAAGAAAACATAACAAGTAAATCAAAAACAATTATGTCTTACTAAATATTTTAACCTAACTAGGCTGAAGCTGTGTCAATGAAACGTACCTACTTCAACACCGCAACATTTTGAATAATATGAATGAATTATCTACTCACAACCATTATTAAATCTTGTCTACGAGCTAGTTATAATGAAATATATTAAAACAGTTACGCGCGGTGAGAATTTTATTAATTTAATTGTTTCCTGTATATCGTTATGCTACTATTGTAGACATATAGTATCTACAAACGCAACATCTAATCGAAATGAGAGGTTATTTTTTATATTTATTCATTCTCTGAAACTCGCACGAATATATGAATGACTGAAAATACTTTATTGTACAGTTTAAGCCAATAACAAAATAAACAGAAACGTGTTATAGTTAAATTGCAATAGGTAGTCTTATGGCTTAGAAGCGATTTCTTTCAGACAACTTTTGGATGGACAGGTTTTTATAAGATTGTTAGAGTAAGTGTCTCGATGGCACTGTATGCCTGAGGAAATAGTAATGAAGCTACTTTTTAACCGAGATAAAAAGAGGACGTTTTCAATTCGGCTGTATTGTTTTTTGCGTGTATGTTACGCGATCTTCGTCAATTCTAAACTGATTTTAATGATTATTTTTAATAGATGTTCCATATGAATTTTACGAAAAAAAAACACTCCTGAGGGTGATACAATTTCATATTGGACTTTTTATCAATTTCCCGTAATTTGAAGTCAGTTTTTGTCATTTAATGTCTTAGAAATTATTTAAAAGTCACGTCGCAATTTTGACAGCCTAAACTAGAACTAGTGAATTAACTGTATTACTTTGAAAAACTAATGAATTACACTTGCCACAGATAAAAAATACTCTCATATATCAGAAAGGTGTTTCCATAAAAGTTCGCTATCTCCAATTTGGGAGACAAGTAGAGTTCAGTGAAAAAGGTAACTGCAAAAAAAGCTTTCCTAGACTCGACTAGTAATACGACGGCGTCTTACATGATTTTTATAAAATTCCGCATTATTTTATAATATTTAATTATATGTAGGTAATATATTTTGATTTGACATGTACAAAATTATTATTATTATTTTAAACTGACAATGCTTCTTTACAGCAGCTTATAATTATACCTACTGTTTTTATTTGACAATGTGACATATACATCATTTTTTTTTAAACTAGCCACAGAAGCCATAATCAAGAAGTTGAAGTTGAAGTAGTTTTTTTATTGTCATCCGACATGAACATAATTTATTTTACATTATTTTTTTTAGTTTTAGTTCGTAATTATACTTTGACAATACCTCTTTTTAGTAGCTTAATCATTTCAATAATATCATAACATTCTATGCAATTCAATTCAATAAAATATAATTTCATTTTATTGAATTGAATTGCATAGAATGTTATGATACTTTTATAAATTACAGGAATTTCTTTGACCTAACACTTCATAGATCACTATGCTTGTCTGTTTTAACGGCTTGGAACTATCCAGATTTATTATGTACCTAGGTATTGGACCAGTTTTTTTCTTTTATACAATAGACATATATATTATGTAATTTGACAAAACCAAGTGTACAGTTCAGTTCCTACAGTTAATAAATGAGTATGAGTATGAGTATTACTTTACGGGTGTCCTCGGACATGAAGGTATATTAACATGAAATGAGATGACGCTGACCATTTGCAGTATTTGTACATTAAGCTATTTTATCTATGCCCCTATCGTTGATCAACAACAGGTACCAAATACAAGAGATTTATTGTTATTTTACCTATATTATTATTATTGTAAAAAAAGTATTTAAAAATATTGTTATTTACTAACATTAATTAAATACTTATTGCTAAAATGATCGGAATAAATAACCCCTTTCAGGTTAGGTTAGGTGCTTTTTTTGCTCGTCTCGGCGGGGTACTACCGTGCCCCCAGATATGTACAGATGAAACAGTCTAGCCATCTAAAAACCGTTGAAAACGATCTATAGATAGCTGATCGTCCCGAAAACGCTGGCTGCTGGTCAGTACAATACATATCCCTAGACACCCTATACATTGTAACTACCCGATCCGAGAGAAGGTACAATGTATAGGACCTGATCGGATCGCGGACAGACAGACAGTGACAGTCAATAATCGCTCGATCTAGACAGATGCAGCGCGGGCGCAGGTATAAACTGTTAGTGCCTTTTTACAAGCACACGGTAGCGACTACTAAGGCACGGGGCCGCGCCGTGCTAGCTAACACGTGCACAGTTCACGTTCGCACGGTTACTGTCGAGAGAATAAAAAAAGTAATTTTCTCAAACATGCGAGGAAATATTGTCATTACTTTCGATAAAAGAACATGCGAAGTATCGTATTTACGTGCGGAGCATCAGTTTTGAATTTGGAACAAAATACGCGCCGGCATTAATGACACTACCACAGACTATAGGATGCTGACGACAAAACTTTTTCTTTGTTTGCCTCATTTGAATTTGGATATCTTTCATCTAGCTTGGTACAACTAGGTTGCGTTCATCTTTTTTCTGCCTATGCAGAAAAATGTATTTTATTAAAAAAAACCGAAAACAGGTAAAAAGTTAAGATATTTTTTCAAAATAACATAGTACAGGTACAATGTACCTGTGTACCTATGTAATAAAAGCTGTCCGATCCAATAAACGCGTAAGTAACCTTATTTTCATAAAATTTCATTTAGAAATCTTAGTTTATTTTTACCTTTTCACTAGGAATTGAATCACTGGGAAAAACAAAAAAATGCGATTCAGTTTTCGTCTATAGCCAATATTCGAATAGCTGTAGGTCAATTATTTACCACGTAAACAGGGTTTCCCGTAACAAGCTCAAATAAATCACAATTAATTCAACCAATCAGATAAGACGAGGAAACGAGACGCCAATACCTTATCAACCGAGGTTGGAAAGGGAGAGTATTTCGCGTGTTATCTGTTAATATCGACTCCGATTACTAAAGTCATAACTCGAGTTGAAGTATCGCTCGATTTTGAGATTTAATTAATTAAGTGTTGGGTTGCTTTTTATGAGTCAGTGAAGTAAGACCAGTGGGAACTGGGAATCGACGTTAATGATTCGGTGATCGTGGGTTCGGATCCGATAACGATACCGGATGATAATGATTGAATAACTTTACTAAATACCTACCTAACTATCTCAGCATTCATATTACAACTTCGGGAAGTTTTACGTAACGTACTATCGGTAATGGCGCCGACATTGTTTCGATCAATTCCGAGAGTCAAATTCTTGATCAATTCTCGTGCGTGGTTGGTATCATTCATTTATATTTGCGTGTCTACAATTTAAATGTTCAAATTCAAGATATTTTTTAAAACAATGCTAGCTATAAAAAATTAAGGACCTCAAACTAAGTTATAACAGGACTATGCGCATGCGTTGATGACAGAGATATGGATAGTGCGCCGGAGATGTTAAGCTGAGGGTGCACTGGGAGCACAATTTTCAAACAAATCAAGCTTCGTTGAAGAGCTAGGTGTAAATGATATCTATTTATTTTCCTATTGAATTTAATTAATAGGGAAATCAGCCTTAAAGTACCCCTTTGTGTGGGTAAGGCTTAAAGTCGGGACAGTAATGGCTTATCAGATCTCAGCAATCTTTACTTGTGGCAAAGTGATATGAAGCGTTGTTTTGCAAAATTTAGGGGGCAATTATGTATAAATCTTAAACAAATAAGTATACTTACACCTTTTTTGTGTCGTGCAGGATTTTTGTTACGCACTGTATAATTTACCAGTCTACGAACATCGATACTTATAAAAGATATCCCGCTTAGATTTCATGGTTCTATAAAGCCATCTAATTAATTAATTACCTATCAAAGTACATGGTTTTAGCAACTTACATAGACTTTCATACCTTCCAATTTTGCCTACCTGATCTTATTTTTGTGCTCTTTTTGTACTTTTCCGTGCTGACAATCAGAGCTGCAGTTTGCTACAGCATTGTTAAGCAAGGACATTATTTGACGGTACTATGCCTACGCATTAAATTTTAACATAACTATAACTATGTAAGATATTTGTTTAATTCTGATCAAAATGTATATTTTCTATTCTATTCTTTCTACATTAGCGCACTAAAGCTGCGAGGTTCGATAGCAAAATCGGTGCGGTTATGCCGGTGTGTCCTCGCCCTAGGATTAAATCTCAATTTATTGCAATAAACCGAGATAATAGCCTGATTATACAGCGCGATAAGTTTAGATGTTTGCACTAAGCCACCGCACTGTTTATCGCAATCAACTTACGCAGTAACTCAACTTCATAGGAACCGATGCATGCACAAACACACGCACACATTATATTTGTAAGGCGATTTCATAGTATAAGTAATCGAAGACAAAGTAGAAGGAAAACTAGGAAGGTGAAAGCCACGGATGTACATGAGCCAGATCTAAGTTAATAGGTTTTTATTCATTGAAATCATGAGATTTCAAGGTTGTCTGGAAGAGATCGCTTTAAGCGATAAGACCACCCATAGTTAGTACTCTTAGTTAGATTATGTTTTTATTATCATGTGGTGTACAATAAAGTATTTTCAATAATTCATTCATTCATAAGGATTATTTTCAAACTTTCACGATCAGTGAACATATTTTTTTAAATAAGTTTTTTAACGGGTCTTCATCGCCGTCAACCCGCATCAAGGATAATATTTGGTACTGGACCTAAAATAACACAAAGGCTACTTTTTATCCGTGTATCTGGCGAGCGAAGTCATAGGCAAAGGCAAGTTATAAAATACATGTAAGTTAGTCATCCGTGACTGTGCCAAAATCGTTCATTTTCGAGTAGAGCTACTGTTTCCCCTCCTAGTCTTCAGCCGTGTTTTATAGTTGAGGTGTGGCTTAGACATTTTAGATTCCTATTAAGATGTGGACGCGACCCATTTGTTGAAAACCGTTGCGTAGGACCTAACATGCTCAAGAAAAAAAATCAAAATCATGTGCCATCGTTATGTCCCAATAATATTACAAACATGAAAGTTTTTGAGGATGGATGTTTGATACTCTTTCACGCAAAAACTACTGAACGGATTTTGATGAAACTGTACAGTAATATAGCTTATATATCAGAATAACACATAGGCTACTTTTTATCCGGGTACCACACGGGCGAAGCCGTGGGCAGAAGCTGGTGTTCCAATAAGCGGCAATTGGCTTCGAAACGCAAGCATATGACAAATATAATGTTTGGATGTGTCTCTCGTATCATGGATAATCCCCATGATTACCCATGATACGAGAGACTACGGAGACGATACATGATAAAGTCGTGAGCGTGTTTTTTTTTTCGTTTTGATTTTTGTTATGGTATGAAATGACATATTATGTAAAACATAATATTTTTTTATCGTTATAGTCCCAAAATCGACTTCAAATAGTAGCATTGAATATGATATCTCAAATTAAATTATTTTGCCATTATTTCCAAGCCAATTATTAATAAAACTATGTAAAAACTGTTTAAAAATATTATTAAGCAAAAAGAAAATAAATTAAGAATTTATTTTGCATATTGTAAATGCGGGAATTTTCACGTACCGCACTATATGAATAGTCACGTTCGCGATATTTTTTGGAATAAAATTTATTTAGCATTCACGTGGAATACTGCTTAGTTGTTAAACGTGGATATTATGCCAAATATAATGTTGGACGTATCTCTGACTACTGCTCAACAAACACGGTTTGAGCAGTTTAATTCAACACACATAAGATAACGCCTGTTTCTCGGAGGGGTAGGCAGTGATCACGGATTCCCACTTGCTGTGATCGTGGCATACCTCTTTAGCTTTATTCATTCTCAACTCAATCTTCATACAAGCTCGACGGTTTAAGGTACTTTTGACTTTGCCTTTCTCCAGAGCGTCTCCAATTTATACACACATGTTATTTTTGTTATGATAATAAATTAAAATAAATAAATTTATTTTACAGCGCAAATGCAAATTCAAAAAGGACTTGAGGGGCACGTGGTAAACGGCAATCATAATTATAAATCATGGTCGTTACAGCATTCATAATAATTATAGGCCAGAAGCATGTTTTATAAATGCAGTGCACTTATCATTTTTAACTTGTTAAAACTTTAAATATCTCAGTAATTAGAAATTAATTCGCCCTAACGACAGTCGAAAAGTTTATAGATAGTTTTTTTTACGAATTAATATAAAATTATAATAATGTACTTGAAAATAATAGGAACAGGAATCGAAGAAAATACAAAAAAACAAACACGCTCACGACTGTATTCCGTTTAACAACTAAGTAGTATTCCACTTGAATACTACACAAATTCACTCTAAATTAAATCTTACATTCACCTACCGTCTTGCTTCCAAATATTTTTAACAGTGCTTTAGTAAACAGTGTTTTATTTTCCACTGTTGCATTTGAAATGACATGTCAGAAATAGACAAAGCCGTGTTTAGTATTTTTTTTTAAATCAATTTTCCTAGTTCGCTTAAGTTAATAAGTAAACGATTATATTTATGATCCTTGTGATTTCCGACCATCACTTTAGAATCTCCAACACAGCATGACCTAAATCCGAAGTTGCCAGAAACCAATAAAAATGTGTATAAGTAGTATATCAGTCATGTAGTTCCCATAACACAAGCTCTGCTTACTTTGGGGCTAGATGATGCTGTGTGAAAAATGTCCAGAATTTGTCCAATATAATTTCAAAGGTAAAAGAAGTAAGGCTTATAAGTTAAAACCTCATTAACAGGTGTGTTAATCTAAAACACCGTTAAGAAAACTCGTCACATGAATTTTCAGTTAAAAAACACGCAACTAACTGTTGAGAGCGTGGACGCATCTTCGCATGCGCACAGATGTCATCAAAACATCCACTCCTGCGCACCCCTGGGGAATCATACTTGATGGCCATTGTATGAAGGGGAAACTATCCGAAAACAAGCTGAACGGTGAAATTTTCATTCCGATACCTTCCCTCGTTCGCATTATATCTCGATATTTAGCCACATGTGACCACCGTATTTGGTATCTTGTTTTTACCGTACATCCGTCCTTTTCTGTATCCAGCCAGTGAACTAAGTGCGTCTTGCTCGGATGACGTCAATCAACGGTAGCCGAGAGTCGATAGACTAGTTTGAGTCCTATAATGCGTTTGAGAGGTTTGTGTCAATAAGAGATCTTAATCTGCGTGACCCTACGCCAGTTAGCTTTGTTATCTAGACAACTTCATATGCTACAAATTACTTATACTTGTAGCATTGAAGAAAAAGTAAAGGTACATCCACACGCAGACGTGTCAGTATTATCAAAAAAAGTATTTTTTTAAATCTTAAGGATAATAAAAAGTGTTGTATCCTCGTCTTCGAAAACACTTAAACATTGAACTCTTACATTTTCCGTTAAAAAAATCTGAATGGGCAGCTGTATTGAGGTCAGCTAAGTATATTAGTGGTAGGGAACGGCAAGATTCATTTGTCAAAAATAGATAAATACAACAAACATGACAGTATTTGGATGGTTATCCTCAGATACTCAGTGCGCAGATCTGTGAAGCTAGATACCACGTAAAAGATAGAAGCAAGTACAAACATTATATTTTGCGCATGTCCACGTTAAATCTAGTTAATTAATCTAGTTCCAGTCTAATCGATTAGCTAGTCTAAAACAAATAATTGACTACACAAAAAAAGCCCAACACTATTTAGCATAGTCGCATAGGTGTATTAAATCAGGCGTGCGTCAAGCACCGAGGCTTAAATTAGTGTTGTACAGTTCGCATGTCGTCAGCAGCGGGTGTCGATATCGATATTTATCGATGTGACGCGGCGACTTATTGCCGCCGATCGGCTGATAACGAGCCAATTTGTTAGCGGAGAGGCGCGTCGACAAAAGTTTTGTTTGTTTTGCAGCATCGATGATGAGATTGTAGTACTTATAAGTTTTACAAGCTACTTTGTAATGTGACTGAATTCGAACGACAGGTTTTAAATATTATGAGAGGTTGCAAGTACATGTACTATTTTATTTTTAAATATTAATAATGCTTTTGCGTTTTGTGACACGCCTGATGGTAAACGTGATTGTGACCTATAACACGCTCACCCAGTAGATGCTTATTAACTCTTCTTTTGATGATGCCCAAGTTATATTTTGTGTAAGAAACACAGACATAAGAAAGGAATTGCTGGCTGTTTCTTTTATTAACGCTTTTGGCGCATAATGTTTTAACATTTTCTCATTAAAACAGCGATAAATACGCTCATTAATATCACCAGATAATAAAATAATCGGCGACTGCTATGTTTTATGTATTTCAACTATGGCGGAAATTTTTAAATACAGTATAAGTTCATTCAGCAGATAACTTATTATAGCATACAAAAAGTACAAACTCGCTTTTTCAATCGAACCAATTAGCTTTCAAAGGACAAAAAGTCATTTTATTATTTTCTGTAATTGAACCGCTCGATAAAAAAGAGGTGCAGTATAGATAAAGTAAACATCAGAGTAGGGCTGTTTTAAAATTCATATTTTAGCCGCAAAAAGTGTTAACGATAACAAGGCACATCACTAGGCAGCCGGCTCGTTAGTCGGCGGTAATGTGTCGACATTTCTGTCGCCATACTTAAGGACGTGCAGCGAGGTGCGCAAGCGCAGGTTAAACCGCGTTAATCGCTGGTTTACGATACCCAAAGATAAATTAGAGCTTACTCGGACCTCAGTGTTTCTTAATGTTTTATGGCCGTCAAAATCTACTTTAGATTTTCGTACGATCTAAACAGCATTGCTATGGTATTGTATTTCAAGGTTTGGTCAGATCTATTTTTTGCTGCAAAGTAAACTCACTTTTCAACGATGAAGAATATAGATTGATAAATATACTTTATTGCACACCAAATAATATTTCAGCTTAAATCAATATTATAAACTTCGCCAATATTGTACAATGGGTGGTCTTATTGCTAATTAGCACCAGAATACCTTTGGATGGAACGAACTGTACGAAAGATTACTACAGGTTTGAGTGGCCTAAACTCCCTGAATTTTTACCCGAAGGTCGAGGATTCAGATAACGTCGTACACCAATTGTTATTTCTACGCAAAAAAATAATGGGCGCCATGCTAGTCTTTCTATAAAATAATCACCGTGAGAAAACCGTTAGAAAAAAAATGACGGATAATAGACAAGTGACGCGAACATAAAAGGATACTATACAAGGCCCACTAGCTCTTTTCACAACATTGGTTTTTGCATCATTGGTAACTAAAACCTTTTCAGGGCATCCATACCTCCTCCACCTGGCCAGATCACTGATCTTACCTGTGTGATCAAGAAATTAATCGGTGAAACGATTAAGACTAACCTAGAGATGCGTGTTTCACTGTTTAAGAGTCGAAGCGTTTAGGCCTATGAAAGGTCCCTCGACGTTTGATCCGGTGGTCGTGGGTGCATTGGTTCACCCGCTCGTGCACCAATGGATTTTGTGCACGAACACCTGTTTGTTTTTTTACTTCTAAATGTTACTTAAAACCATGGATTTTGACGTAGAAACTTTGGAGAGGTCTAATTATTGAGTTGCAATTTAAACGAAATACGAAATCAAATTGTTGAAATCCAATAATAAGTAACACCAAGGTAAGTGTAGAAGATAGGGATGTACCTCGGCTTTCGATCCGGAGGTTGTGGGTTCGAAGCCGGTCGTGCACTGGATTGGTATTCGAACACGTGTTCTTATTAGCGTTTCAATAAAAATGTTACTAAAAATCATGGATTTTGATTTTGACAGTGGTTTCACTGAAATTTCCACCCAAATTATACCCATCCCTCTTTATTGACGGTATGGTCGAACTAAATACGCTCGAGCTGCTTCGTAAATGTGCACTTATCTACTTTTTGGTTTTACGCGGTAAAGTCTACACTGTCTGAGTGTAGACTCTACGTACCCGATACGTGCATGCGCACCGAATGACGACATTTGCACCGCCCGCGCCTCGCACTAACACTGCGAGGTATGCCCCTACAGCGAAAGCACTCACACTGCCCAACTCGATGATTGCTCGAGCACCAAATGTCTTTTATATGAAAACTGTTTGGCTGTAACTTTGTAAGAAGATTTAATCTACTAAGTACCTACTACTATTAATACTACTAATATTATAAGGAGGTAAAAATTGTAAGATTGTTTATAGGGACTACGAAACTACTCATCCGACATGGATTTTCAGGGTAGACAAAAGCTATATATTAAATAAATAATGAATAAATAATGCTGGACATTTTCACACAGCATCATCTAGTCCCAAACTAAGTAGAGCTTGTATTATGGGAACTACATGACTGATATACTACTTATATACATATTTTTTTTAAATACATACATAATATACATAGAAAACACCCAGACCTGAGACAAATATTTGCAGATTCAAACATTTGTCCCGTGGCGGGAATTGAACCCGCAACCTTCTGCGTCCCAGGCGGACCTTCGCCCACTGCGCCACAGAGGTCGTCAGATATTGTCTCGTTAAAATAAAAAGGCTTTTCGTGGTGACCAATTTTGCAAGTCGACGAAAAAACTGTACAGCGAATCCGTTTCTTACAAACGCCACTTTCATCGGCTATTTTTTATTTCGGGTATCACGCGGACGAAGCCGCGGGCGGTAGCCAGTAAATAACGAAAAGTCCGATTGTCGATAACCAATG
Source organism: Perizoma flavofasciatum (assembly GCA_958496245.1). Taxonomy (NCBI): domain Eukaryota; kingdom Metazoa; phylum Arthropoda; class Insecta; order Lepidoptera; family Geometridae; genus Perizoma; species Perizoma flavofasciatum. The sequence goes on along the minus strand of OY292429.1, from coordinate 11,953,364 downwards.
ATAATTAACACCAAGGTAGGTGTAGACGGGACAGTCGCCGATCATCACAGAGATAGGCCGGTGACTGACGCGACACATAAGTACATTTGCATGCTCTTATCTCGAGTTATGCGCTATCGTTTCGCGAAAGTAGCATCGCATTTTTTTTACGTTTTGATACGAATCGTTATGACGGAATTCGTGTTTAAGATAAAATTAAATTTATGTGGAGCTGGAATTATGAAAATGAAGGGTATGTTTTTCTGAGAAATGGGAGAGCATACCTACCTACTTTCGACGCTCAAATGATGATGTATTTCCCATGATGGACAATCTTAGATACATACTCAGTGAGATCTTTGAGTATACCAAGAAGGGGGTAGTCAGAGGCACGTCGAAACATTACGTTTGGAACATGCCCGCTTTTTGTTAGTTGTAAGCATTCCGCGCGACAGATTTCAAGCTCATCGCCGCTTATTGGAACACTAACTGATGGTACATGCATTTGATGTTTTGGTTCTAGAGCATGCCAGTTTCCACCACGACGTTTTTCTTCACCGTAAGCACGTGTGCTTAGCATACGCCAAATGTAATGTTTAGACGTGCCTCTGACTATCCCATACTTTTTATCCTTAAAGATCTACTCACTGCATATATCTACGGATGTCCATGATGGGAAATATAATCGCAAGCGTGGTTTTAAAAAAAATATTTCATTCATCTTATTTAGTTGGACGCTGGGCCAAAAAGAGCTTGAAAAGTGAAAACTAAATTATTCAGTTCTTGAGGTATGGAAAGTTTTTGTTAAGATCTACGTGTGCCTGATACGAATTAAAGTGTCTCTTTCTAAGTAGTTTAGTCATTGGATATGCGACCTTATAGTGGAACTTCGCGATTACGTTACACCATCGATTATCAGTGGTCAAGCCTAGTTTGTAGCGTACAAAACTCAAAAAATAAAATGGCCATTATTTAAGCATACCATCAAACTAGTCTTGGAATTTAAGTTCAAATGATTATACGCCTTTTTTCTTACTTAAAACGTAAACAACAGTGTCTACAACAGCCAGTAAAAGTCAAACATAATTCTTCCGCAGAGAGTGTCATGACAAACAGTCCAGAACCACTTACAACCTTTAAAATGTCACTTTAGGCATAATGAACCTTTTGTTCTTTACAGTAACAAACAATTAAAAAGCTTTTCCTTTGTCAGTTTAAAATTCGGGTGTACAATGGCTTCTGTTTTAAATAAAAACTTGATACCAAATAAACTAAAACAGACAGAATTTCGCACCCAACTTAATTTTACTCCTTAAAGATTTCATAAGACAGAAACTACACCCTATAGCCCCCAAAATAACGGTCAAGCTGAGAAGATATTCTTTCATAAGCATGCAAGGAAGCAACCGTCTTAGATCTAGAGCATAAGGTCTAAAATAAAGCGATTTTATTATTGTAGGTGTAAGTTAAGTTTGTGATAGCAGGTAGATTAATTATGAAGATGCATCTCAGACTGGTTGGTACGTAGTAACCATCCCGTAACGGTTAAGTTGACACTTAAATAGCGTGAGTTTAGCGGGAAACGTGGCAATTAATTAAATTTAATTCTTTGAAGAGATAAAGGTGACATGGAGTGGGTCAATGCGAGTTTGTTGGTAATTTCAAGATGGAACTAAATGTAAAATACGTCCTAGTTGTTTAGGATAATCTACAGACTATGATGAAAATAGTATTTGCGTCGTGAGTTTTTTCACCATAGGCCACAAACTTTTTGTATCTGAGCCAACGTAGAGTGTCCAAGAGCAACCAGTGATATGATTTACGGACAAATGAAAGTCTAATTTAAAGACATAATTCCAGAAGTATGTCTAAACACTGTCGTCGTATAAAATCGTTACGTGACTGACTCACTGAAAATTAATCAAATAAAATTAAAATTGAAAATCAAATTTAACACAAAACATATTAAACAGCTCGAGTACAGGCGATGCCGATCCGGTGCTGGCTTTATATGTATGTGATAAACTTTAACCATAAGACCATGATTTGAAAAGGTTTTTTTCCTATTGAAATCCTATCACAGAGGATGCTGGGAGGATAAAGTTTGCACGGAAAAAACTCAACGTGAACGAAGTTACTATAGTTTCACAGGTAAGTTTATGAATGCAATCGTGTGGCTTCGTTGAAACCAGCGATAAGATAAAAAGAACGAGTGTAAGAAATGAATTCTACAAAATTAGCAACTTCACTAACAAATTCCTAGGTTTATTAAGTTCAAACTCTGCAATTTAAATTTCAACATCGGCGTAATAGCAGAGCCGTTTAGCGTAGATTAATTTACCAAGTCACACGAATCAAGTGAATTCACTGCTTAGCTTTGTAGGGTTGTCTGATATTCTGGCTTTATGGACCTGCATCCGACTTTTCTTAGGAAAAGTTTTGTTGACTGTATATAGTTAGTAAATAATTTAAAGGGCAAGGTATGCAGAACTGACTTTTCAAATCATAGTCGCCATTCTTCATCAGTCTCAGGCCGTACTGTCTGTGAAGGCACCGACTAAGTTTCAGCTCATTCCGAAAGTCCTCATCAGGGTGACTGATCGTACTATCGGTGAAGGCAGCGGCTAAGTTTCGATTCAATTCGAGAGGCCATTACTCACACCTTTCTTGATTAAAAAACAGGATAGAGAAACCGGTTGTTCACTACTTAACGTATGTGTCATTTTCAACATCTTACTACTATTTAAACGTGAAAGTTTGTGAGGATGGATGTTTGTTACTCTTTCACGCAAAAACTACCGAACGAATTTTGATGAAACTTTACACTAATATAGCTTATACATCAGAATAACACATAGACTACTTTTTTACGGGTACTATGCGGGCGAAGCTAGTATAAACTATTTAAATAAGCTAGAAAAAAAGTTTTTTTTTTTCTTTTAAGTTCACGATTTTTTCCAGTAACTCAGGTAACTCTATACGAAGTAATAGGTAATAATAACTGCTATATTAATTAAATCGCTCAGTCTCGCTCTTCATAAATAACTACGATTTAACTAGAGGCGCGTGTTAGCTGGTACCTTATGTAAGGACTAATTAGTTTTAGATTAAGTCTGACATAGATTCAGTGGTAAACAGAGCATGGAAATAATTTTCATTAGCAACCGAATTTTAATCATGATTTGTAAGTAACAATCACCGGAGGGACGTCCCATTTACAAGTGACATTATAAATAACTAGCTTCTGCCTACGGCTTTGCCCGCGTGGTACCGGATAAAAGTAGCCTATCAGAACAACATGATCTAATCTATATTACTGTAAAGTTTCATCCAAATCCGTTCAGTAGTTTTTGCGTGAAAGAGTAACAAACATATATCCTCACAAACTTTCGCGTTTATAATATTAGTAGGATAATATCAAAGAATGCTGGACATTTTTCACATTTTTCACACAGCATCATCTAGTCCCAAACTAAGCAGAGCTTGTATTATGGAAACTACATTACTCATATACTATTTATGATCATTTTTTTGCAATACATACCCAGATCCGAGACAAATATTTGCAGATCATACAAATGTAGGAATTCATGACATGACCATATTATTATCCATGCTTAAGCGATACCTGATCTAGAATTGGGATATGTAAATATTTCGTACGCGATAAAGAAACATAATTATAGTAGGACCTTACCTGCTTAATTTTTTTGTTCCCATTTTTCAGTTCTCGTACCAAACTCTGTAGGGGCAAGGAAAATAGTGTTAGTCAAGCAGAAATGAAAACGTTAGTAAGCAAAGCAGTGTGTATTATTTGCGATCCATCCAAGTAAGACAAGATAAATAGATGTAAAGAAACAGAAAAATAAAGAAGAGAAATAGAAAGCAATAAAACAGAAAATTTATAACAAGATTTTTATTGAAAAAAAAACACACATTAAAAACAAACCATAAAAACCTGTAGGTAACTTGTTTAAGTATATTTTTATATATACTACCATATTTTTATTTTTATTTTTAAAATAACCCAAAGATCAGCGTCGATGGACTTTCACCCTGTCACGTGGAATACTAACTACTTGCAAAAAAGTGGGCCATGTTCCAAATGTAATGTTTGGGCGTGTCTCTGACTACCCCTACTTGGATTCCGATACATACTCAAAGATCTGAGGATGTCGCGAGCGTGTTTGTTTATCAGCAAAAAACTTTCAACATATTTTGATAACGTTCTTTCTGTAACTTTCTTGTCAAATGCTTGAAAAAACTTCAACATAACCACAATAGGGGGTACTTAATAGGTATCCTGTGACTAGAATTCACTGTCCATACATACGTTTTCGTGCACTGTCCTAGATCTATGCAATGAGGATAGCGCGTGGCAAACGACGGCGCTAGCACAAGGCTCGCATTACCGTACTATGTGGGTCGACGGTAATATAGCTGCACCAGTGAATAGTGAGAGTGAGAGTGAGAGTGAGAGTGAGAGTGAGAGTGAGAGTGAGAGTGAGAGTGAGAGTGAGAGTGAGAGTGAGAGTGAGAGTGAGAGTGAGAGTGAGAGTGAGAGTGAGAGTGAGAGTGAGAGTGAGAGTGAGAGTGAGAGTGAGAGTGAGAGTGAGAGTGAGAGTGAGAGTGAGAGTGAGAGTGAGAGTGAGAGTGAGAGTGAGAGTGAGAGTGAGAGTGAGAGTGAGAGTGAGAGTGAGAGTGAGAGTGAGAGTGAGAGTGAGAGTGAGAGTGAGAGTGAGAGTGAGAGTGAGAGTGAGAGTGAGAGTGAGAGTGAGAGTGAGAGTGAGAGTGAGAGTGAGAGTGAGAGTGAGAGTGAGAGTGAGAGTGAGAGTGAGAGTGAGAGTGAGAGTGAGAGTGAGAGTGAGAGTGAGAGTGAGAGTGAGAGTGAGAGTGAGAGTGAGAGTGAGAGTGAGAGTGAGAGTGAGAGTGAGAGTGAGAGTGAGAGTGAGAGTGAGAGTGAGAGTGAGAGTGAGAGTGAGAGTGAGAGTGAGAGTGAGAGTGAGAGTGAGAGTGAGAGTGAGAGTGAGAGTGAGAGTGAGAGTGAGAGTGAGAGTGAGAGTGAGAGTGAGAGTGAGAGTGAGAGTGAGAGTGAGAGTGAGAGTGAGAGTGAGAGTGAGAGTGAGAGTGAGAGTGAGAGTGAGAGTGAGAGTGAGAGTGAGAGTGAGAGTGAGAGTGAGAGTGAGAGTGAGAGTGAGAGTGAGAGTGAGAGTGAGAGTGAGAGTGAGAGTGAGAGTGAGAGTGAGAGTGAGAGTAACCTGTGTTTTAAGATACTTTAAATAGTTTCAATTGAGAGTATACTTTCAATAGTTTCGTAAACGAAAACCCTCGTCAGAAATATTAATGATCATCAGCAATCATTCCCTCCTCTTCCCTCCCATCCTGACACTCAGGAAAAAACCTGAGTGTCAGGGTTTTTCTGAACACTCTTGACTGCACCTAATCCCGATCAGTTGAAGACTATGAACTATGACTATTTCCCTGTCAATAAATTGCAAGAGTAAGAGTAATCTTTCAATAATATCGTTTCTCCCTATTATAAAATCATTCCTAGTGTGTGATCAGGAATATGTATTACGAAAGGTGGTCTAAACTCGAGTTTAGACTACCTTTCGTAATGAGACCGATAAATGTTGGTGTCACAGATAATAAACGGTTTTGTTACAAAAAGTTTGAAACAAAAATGTGAACCTTGTAGTTTCTAACGAATTTCTTAAAACTTTTTATCGTGTCAATGACATACTATATAATCGTCATCGAATGTGTAATAGAAGAAAAAAATTGTCTATGGACGATGGACGATTAAGAATTATTTTTTGTTAAAATTATTACCAACAGTGCAATCACTGTTGATACTTAATTTACCCAACTGCGTTTACACTACCTGCTTTAAAACATTCAATAAGAATTAATATGATAATAGTGAGGCAAAAAGCGGCGTTGATCGCAGATATTTAGAAATTGTCAAAACATTTAAGTAGATGATGTAGACCCCTACCCAAATTGGCCTTCATCAAATATTCATCGTCTTCGTGACTTCTCCGTATAAACAATCGGCAGACATACAATTACTTCAATAGCATTTCAACTTATATTTATCGGCAATCCCTTCGATTAATTAATAATATCGCCGAATCGAACATGCGGTGAATTAACCGACTTTGTTGATTAATGGGGAGTGTGTTGGTTTTGCGGAGCAGTGAATGTGAAAGTCTTCAGGTTTTTTAGGGTTTCCAAGCCAAATGACGAAAGCAGAACCCTCATTGTTTCGTCGTGTCTATCTGTGACACTTTCCCCTCAATTCAAAGCGTAACAAAACAAAAAACTTATTCATATTGTAAAAACGGGAATTTACACGTACATATCATACCGTATCATTCTGAAAGTCTTCATCTGATGAAGGCTCTCGGAATGAGTCGAAACTTTGTCAGTGCCTTCGCCCATAGTGCGGTACGTGAAAATTACCGTTTTTACAATATGAATAATCAAATTCATGATATTTTTTGGAATAAACCAAAAAACTTGTCGAAGTATTTACCAAACTGAATGTAATAGCAAAAATACTCGTATATTACCAATATCTTAAAAAAGGAATATGTGTTGACGACATCTGTGGCGCAGTGGGCGAAGGTCCGCCTGAGACGCAGAAGGTTGCGGGTTCAATTCCCGCCACGGGACAAATGTTTGTACCTGCAAATATTTGTCTCAGGTCTGGGTGTTTTCTATGTATATTATGTATGTATTTACAAAAAAAAATGTATATAAGTAGTATATCAGTCATGTAGTTCCCATAATACAAGCTCTGCTTAGTTTGGGGCTAGATGATGCTGTGTGAAAATGTCCAACATTATTTATTTATTTATTATTTTATAATGTATCGACGGTGCACAGGTTTTTTTCTGTTTAAGTACCTTCATACCTAGGTACTCTACATGATTACTTATAAGTATGATATGTTTTAAGTTATCTTAGCTTAGGTATTTTAACCCTCATAAACCCTTTTTGCAAATAAATATTTTTTTTATTAATATTATTTATAATAATTATAATTTTCGGCATAATAATAATAATAATAACATCGCGGAGCCCCATTACTCCCTGGGGTCGACGGAGACCCCTGACCCTCGACTTGCCTTAGCCGGCCGGTCGGAGGTGGAGGCGCAAGAGCGAAACCTATGCTCCAAAGGTGGAAGTGTTAAAGGCATAAAGCCGGGAGTAGCGTTTAGTGAAACTGCAGCACACCTCTCCACACCATTTAGCCGTCCACACTAACATTGCCTCTACGCTGCCTATCGTTGGCGGCACTTATGGGGCCCGTTTAGTAGACGGCAAGTCATCACCTGCCTATGATTTTATCTGAATTTCAGTAATAATTGGCAGGTGCCGTTTCATCCTTCATAGCCCAGCAACCATTCCAAAAGCATATACTCCTGCAATAGCCTAGTTTATCACTCATATTGCCAATAGTTTACATCAGTCGCCATCTACAAAATTCCGTTTTATTATATGATAATGTACAAACGACCTCTTGGTGTTAGCTCAGGCTCCACTAATGCCTGTAAAGGCCCCAGGCATATAAGCCTGAGAATTGAAATAAATAAAGGATAATAATAACAATAATGTTGGACATTTTTTCACACAGCATCATCTAGTCCCAAACTAAGCAGAGCTTGTATTATGGGAACTACATGACTGATATATTAATTAGAAAACACCCAGAAACGAGACAAATATTTGTAGATCATACAAACATTTGTCCCGCGGCGGGAATCAACCCCGCAACCTTCTGCGTCTCAGGCGGGCCTTCGCCCACTGCGCAACAGAGGTCGTCATAACAAAGTCCAATGGAACAAAATGAGTAGAAGCCCCAATGTATATGATATACCATAACTACACCCGGATTTATTAAAACACAAATATGAATGCGAAGGCAAGGAATAAGCACACGATAGTTTATGGGGTTTTGGAAAATGCTCAATTGCCTTTTTATTATTAAAAAGCTTATTTTGCTTAAAAGCTCAGTGTAGAATATGCGTAAAGAGCATAACATGTGCTAACATTCCCATACAACACTCAGGCACGTGGGCAGCGGCGAATCGTGAACCGAAACTCGGGCAATTGTGTCAAATGGACGAGGTCACACATCACTGCGCCAAGATATTTTTAAATTTAGTAAAAAAAAACTTCGATTTTGATATTTTACACTATTACTTTAAGTTTGCAAGATTTGCCATCCAATAAATTGCAAAAAAAATGGCAAATCAAAAGTGTTTTTTTTTACTATTTAGAGGCTAACGAGCGTCGAAGTCAATTACTGTCAATAAACTACTTAAATCACCGTTCGATTTGTACTTAGCTAAAAACGTATGTAAAAATAAAAAAAAACACAAACGTAAACAGAACATGAATAAACTAGATTGCATGCCTAAATTTAGAAAAAGCTGTCACTAAGCTAAACACACAACACACAAGCATTGACCGACCTCTTTACGATGTTAACATCAACACTGACCTGGAAATAACAAAAGAAAAACAAATTAGAACTAATTTAATCTTAAAATAAAACAATCACATACAAAATAAACACGAGGAGGTACGATAAATACAGTATTTATCGTCAAACTCATTTGTCAAATAATTTCAAACATTTTAAACAATTTATATTGTAAAAACGGGAATTTTCACGTACTGCACTATCGGTGAAGGCACCGACTAAGTTTCGACTCATTCCGAGAGTCTTCATCAGGGTGAGTGGTTGCGACTTTCTCCTTCCGCGTCGCGCCATGCACTACCAACACAACAGTACGTGAAAATTCCCGTTTTTACAATATGAATAGTCAAGTTCACGATAGTTTTTGGAATAAAATTTTAAACAATAAAAAAATTAAATCACATTACGGTTCAATTTATTATCTAAAGTTAATTAACTCCGTATTTTTTAACTCCGTTTGACGATAAATACTGTATTTTTCTTACCTACTAAGTTTAATTACTTTCCAAGGAATAAAAGTTGACAGCAAGAACATGACTTTTTTTTTGATTTGAATTATAGTTTAACCACGATATGACCCCCGTAATGTAAATGATAAATGGGCTAAAACATTATTCCTACGTTACACATTTATCAAATCAAGGCTTGCATCAATTAGGTAGCTATCTAACAAGCAAACCAAGTATCCAATACTAGATTTAATTACCATTCATTAATATTAACGCGTGTGTGCAATCTATATGCATTTTTTGCTAAATAGGCGTGGCTGCATTTAACACGGCCAGCCAACAGGCATTAACAGGGTGATTTGAATAATTCCGCATAGTAATTACTTTTGTTAGTTGTCTATTCATAAAGACAGGTGCAATAGGTACATGGCACAATATATTTATGGACGATGTTTTTCCTATTTTGCAAATTAACCGCCAATTTGAAAGACGATAAATATTTTTTGAGTGTAATGGTTTTCATTTAATGATGTCATAGATTTTATTTTATATTTTTTTTATGAGCAGGAGTTCTAATGATATTTTAAATAAAAAAGTCGTATACGAAAAATGCACTTAATATAAAGTAGGAATAGTTTTTTTACGTGTAGCACTATTCAAATACAGTATGATGGACGAATGGTGGACAAAGTTAGGTCACCATCCAAAAGATATTGTCCAATGTCCTTTAGAACGTGTCACAAGAAAGTAAGGTCTGCAGAAAAATTCAATGAAACATTATTATTTTGAGCAAGTGTTTAAAAGAAACACAAAAGTAGCATAAAAGCAGTTGAGATGAGAGTTTTAAAAAGTATGCATAGTGTAACTTTGAGAGACAAAGTTAGGAACACTATGATAGAAGATCGTTGTGGGGTAAAAAGATGTAGTGAAAAATAGAAAAAGGTATGCTAAGGTAAAGATGGTTTTAGTTTGGTAATGTAGACAAAAAGGACGAAATGGGATTGTCGAAACTATTTAGTTGGAAGGGGACCTCGTAGGACGTACTCTGACAAAAATTGGAGATGTTTTGGAGAAAGGCCAGATCAAGAGTACCCTAAACCGACAGGTAGGTATGTCAGGATCTTTGCAAGTGGAAAACAGTTGTATTTGCCTACCCCTCCAAGAAACAAGCAGGATTTTATACATGTGTGTATGAATTATTACAATATTTTCAATAGTATTCAGTTGCTAGTTACATTATTTAATTTTATTGATATTATGTCAATAAAATGTTATTGACCATTATTTAAAAAATACACTCTACAACTTAAAGCGAAATGTGTTGGACCAATTTTCTGCATGTATAATTATTGACATTAGTAATTTGTACCACATTTTATGCAATAAATAGAATTAATTACAATGAAATAAGCACGTTTACAGTTTTGAGATGGTGATTGGTGTAGGAAAACGCGTCACTAAAAATACCAACGCATCGCAATTTTTCAGTTGCCAAGCAATTATGAAATGAATTTGGTTTTCCACATAATGACATCAATGACCTGTATCAAATTCAAATACCAAGAATCACTTTTGATAAAATTAAATACACAAATTTCCTGTAAGTAGGTACTAAAATAAAGTTATGATTAATTTATGAAACAAGGTAAAATCCAAAACGCTGGTTATAGGCAGATAATTGTCCTAATCGGAATAACCATGTTCGTAATATTACATATGTATTTAACAAGTTAATTTTTACATTTTCAAACCCCTGGCATGTTTTTCCATCACCAAGCACTTTGTGGCAATAAAACCTACCTACCATTTTTAAAGACAGAAATCAATTGCAAAAAACAGCATTACTACGCATAAGCCGTTTCAGAGATAAATAGTAACAAACAAACAGACAAACAACCTCGTATGGCATAGCATACACGGGCTCTTTACGTCGCGGGTAAAAAGAACTCAGCAATATTAAACAGTACAATTATTTTGATATTACAAATGATCATGTCCAAAAATGAATTATTGAACATGCTGACCATACAACAGAAAAATGTCCACGTACATTCATCATCATAAGAGGCTATACATCGGACACAATGTACTGATACTGACACTTACATATTATGTATACTTACACATTGTTGTATACCACAATAGAAATATGTATAGCCATTCGTTGGCCCAACGTTAATAAAAGCATAGTGGATCAAGGTAAAATACACTAAAATGACGTTCTTACAATAACTATAGATGGTGTCCTGCTACAGGTGTTATTTCGGGACATAGTTATAAGATTTACGGGTCTTTATCGCGTTTACATTTATTATTATTTTCCGGACGTTTCGACTAACTGACTGCAACAGCCGGTATTGGTCACGGAATGACTCTAAACGCGAAACGCGCTCTAGGTAAAGACCCGTTAACCTTATCATTATGTTATCTAATCGCGATTTGAAAAATGATATTCGGAACATCCTGTAGTGGAAGTGAGATAGTGTTTTCATAAGTACTACGTACAAGAAGAATCTTACCACTTTTGAAAGGAAAGACATTGCTTTTCTATGCAGTAGAAAACTTGCAAAAGTTGTAAATTTAAACCAGTACGTTCAGTTTAAAAGGTTACCAAATAAATATTAGTTATACATTTTTGTGGTTTTTTGACATGGAGATAAAGAAAATGGTTGACGTTTCCCGCGAACCAACTTTTACGCTAAAGGTACGAGTACGGAGAAAAAATATATAAAACAGCTATATATAAAAAGTTCTATTATATAAAAGTTTCTAGTCGGAACTTTTTCTAAAATCTTTGGACAAAATATTTGTTTAACGGTCACAGAGCAGGGTGACAGATGGGAATAATTCTTCTTTTTGTGAGCCCCCCTTAGGTAACACAGGTTTAACAGTCATAAAACATAGTCTGTAAAAATATCAACTGGTTACTTTTTACGGTTAAATTTAACATCAGCATTGTGAAAAACAGAGAGAAAGACGGACACCAAAGTTGGCTTAGTATTGACCCAAGGTCTCAACGAGACCTTTGTGTCTCGTTGTAAATTATTTTTATTTCAGTTACACCACCTCCTGTTTTGACTCAATATTGGTAGGCCGCCGTATTTTCCTAATGCTCATTTCCTGATAGTAAGTAAGCGAATCCAAAGTTATGTAAACATCGGAAGTTTAAATCACCAATATAATAATAAACTACTCGTAGTTAATTTAACCAGAGTTTCGCGAACGCCGAAACTTTTCTAAGAAACAATAACCGGTGATTATTTCACAAGTAGGTACATACGCCGCGCCGCCGAGAATTTTAACGCAAAACCAATTTTTCTCGCGCCGCGTATCAGACCGTTACGAACGCCGATTACATCGTAAAATTTTACATTATTTTATATGTATCACCTTGCTTCGTCTCACTCTTCGGTACTTAATCAGAAAGGGACAGGAACGAATCGAAAGCATAAAATTAAATTGGATCTGATAATTGACATTGTTGGTTCAAAGTAAACAGAATGCAATGGGTGAGGGGACCCTGTGATTTCGGAACATATATCTCGAGGCTATTTCAAGGTTATCTGTTTACTCTGTACGGTAATATCAGTTATAAAATAAGATTTTGGAAGGTAATAACTATGTTATCGACCTGATTTTAACGTGTCACTTAAATTGGTTCTTGGACGAGCAATCGATGATTGATGCCTGATAACTGCCGCCATCCGCCGATTATTGGCATTGCGAAAGCAATTTTCGAGAGTATGGTACACTTGGGCAATATTAAACAAGTATCCATTAAAACGCAATCTTTTAATTATTTACGCGAGCTTTTATTTTTAACATTTCTGAGATGATTCTCATTGCTCTCAAGTGGATCGCATTTAAAGGAGACGACGTATTTTAACACACAATAACTTTCTTGATAATAATATGTAATTAAAACAGCAATTACGGTGACAGTTTGTCAGTATTCTGTATTTTGGGGGCAAAATGATATTAATCACGCGGCGAAGATAATTCGTGAACAATTTGCTTGGTTTATCAGTACGTAATTATCCGAAACGTGTACCCTAATGAACGGTTGCGATGCTCGCTACGGTGTGAGTGACGGTCGATGGGCGGTCAATTCCACTCGGCAGTTTTATTTGGAAACAAAATAATATAAGCTTCTTCTCGTAACTTTTGCTTGACTTAAATATTTAGGTTAGAATTTGAATATTCGGTTCGGCGATTTGGTTAGATTTGCAAAGCAAAAACCACGATTTGATAAATAACGTCGAAAGCTTCCCAGGGTTGAGTCATATACCATGAGAGCCACGTATGAGAAATAATAATAATAATAATAATAATGCTGGACATTTCCACACAGCATCATCTAGCCCCAAACTAAGCAGAGTTGTATTATGGGAACTACATGACTGATATACTAAATAAATATATATTTTTTTAACGCATCGTTGATAACATCGTCTTCCTATCTCATGTTGCGTACACAAAATCGCTGACTCCGATACTTTGCACCACACGTCAGAGCACAGACTCCTGCGCATCCGCACATCTTCCGCGCTGTTATTACTGACTGAGTTATTGCGTTGACACGTATAGTGTTGTCGAGAAAATATCACGGACAAAAGTGATAATTAACCGTGAAACTCGATTTCCATGAAATCGGTGGAAAGTGCTTATGCAATCATCGGCGCAACCGAGACTGTGTCTTCAACTTCTTAATTATTCTGTGAGAAGATTTATCAGGGGACACAGTTTAGAATCCATTTCAGGTGAGGTCTATCTTTCCATGTTTTCAGTTTTGATTCGTTGAAATCACAAGGATCATTGGTATAGAAACGTCAATTTATAAATACGTGAATTCAGAAGTGTAATTAGTAAATTTACGCCGATTCCTAGCGCGCGACTAACCCTAGAAGAATCAGGCAACTAACTCTGCGTGGTTTTTATTAAATGATCCTTCATTCAGTTTGGTGTCAATCCAACAAGGTGAACTGATTCATTAACAAAGAGCATTAATCAATAAAGAAAATTCAAATGTAAGACATAAACCAAACCAAGCCAAAGTTCCACACGACCAACTTCAAAATCAAAAGTGTTTTATTTTTACAACTGCCGAAGGATTACCGAGACTCTCTATTTTAAGGTCTCAAAGCCTTAGACTTGTTAAAAAACATTAAGGGGGCACGACTTTTGCTACTTTGGAAACATATTTCTTTGGTACGGGATTCCTGACATGGGATAAAAAATTGATTTAAAAAAACTCAAAATGTTTTTAAGAGACCAAATTAATAAGGGTCAATAAAACACGCCCGGACAAAAAAATTGATTTCTATACGCCTTCAACTATGTATTAAATAGAGATGTAACACACGGAAAAACAAACGGACATGACCAACGACGGTTTCGTATTATGCATGGAACCCTAAAAACAACACTGTAAAATAAGACTAAATGGATTTCACTGCTAGGTGTATAACCTTACCAGCCCCTTACTATCTTAAAAAATACGACTATCTAGCTACCACTAACACCCACCCCCACCCCAGCTAGTTCAGAATAGAAATAGTTAAATACAAGCCGTAATCCTAACCCCCCCCCCCCCCTCTACACAAAACCACCCATTTGTTAATTAAGTCCAGTAAATTAGTTCTCCAGCCATTACCGAAAGACTGTACTTTGTAGTATATTAGTGTTGTGCAGACAATTCACATCCATCCGTATCCGGAAATAAAAACTGAACACATTGATAGATTGAACTGACATGTAAACGTATGTTACCATCACCAGCTTACATTTACTGTGGGCAGTACTAAATGGACAAATTAATCCCACTGTAGGCCTTCCCCAATATGAGCCACTTGAATAAGTACTCTAAAAACAGTAATCTTATAATATTTAACCAACACATATTGATAAAATTTAGAAAATTTATTTATTAAACTTGAATAAAGACTTTTTTTAAATTGCCAAATAATGTAAAAAAATTCGCTATTTTTTGCTGGCGCCACATCTTTGTGTATGCTGCTTTAATTCAATGAACATGCGTTCGATATTTGTATGGCTACTTTTTGATGTGCTAATTCGGCATTTGTCAGCCTCTTAACGTTTTTGAAATTATATCTTGAAAACCTTCTTTTGATAACCATAAAACACGTTAGGAAGAAATAAAAATTAACATTAATAGAACACAATATTAATTTTATGACATTTTAAGTAGTTACTCTGTAACTTTCAGAATCGTGGTAAGCCTTACGATACTTCATTGATTGAAATTGAAACCCATCAAACCGTTTCGGTACCGCACACATTCATAGGCGCGAAAAACTTTTCCAGGAAACGGAGAATACTCGGACTCCGTATCCGTAAATTTAGATTTTCCTGATCATGATTACAGATGGAAGTGATGAGAGGATTAATGAACAAGAAGCTTTCATTTCAGATGCAAATTAATGCCGAGGAACTATGAAGGAAATTTAATTATGTTTCCCAGAGAGATGTTTTGTCTAGAGTTTACTTTATGGCTTTCTTTGAAATCCTCCTTAATATTGTAAATGTATTGAGTATTGACATTTAGATGTTTGTTACTAATAATCGTACTCAAAGCGGGATATTTACCATGTTTTGTGAGTTTGCGAGTTAAAATTATGTACATAACCATGATAGTTTCAAAAGTTCAATCTTTAGATAAAATAAAAAAGCAGATTTATGGCCTACAGTATTCTATGTGGTTGGTTGTTACCTCAGTTAAAGTCACTGAACTTTCCCCCATATTTTCCTTAAGAACCCCCGTCGATTTTTCAACGAACGATGAAAGAAACTCAAAGAATGAAGAAAATACGCTACGCTTCATTGCACTATTAAGCACAGTCCACACTAACGCCGTGAATAACCAGAAAGCGAGATCGTGAGTGTAGTGGTCCTCACAACAATTTACGACTGAATAATCTTGAGTTGTAGAAAGGTATTCAAGAACTATTGCGTGGGGGAAAATGCTGAAACGCCTGTCGCATTTGAATACTCTTTTAACAGTTCTTACTGGGGAAACAATATTACATAAAAATATTATTTGTGTAACTCTAAGGTTAACAGTTTCAATACAATTAAATAGCACAACAAACGGGTAGTTTGGCAAGAATTTCTACAACTTTATATTACGGGCACCTATATGCCTGTCTGCGAGTCTAAAAAACCTTAGGCTTGTATTTGTGATTATATGTTTTTATAAAACGTGTCCATATGCATGAACAAGTAGTGAGTGACACCCTATTTTGGTACCAAAATATTTTTTTTACATTCATAACTGGCAGACCGATTGATCCAAGCTTGGCATCACTTGTCTGATCGTTCCACATGGGTTTTATCATAGTATATAATGTCATATATTTGGTTCAGATGGGTTATAACTTATAAAATTTTCTTGGTAAGAATTATTTTGCCAAGGTAAACTTCTCGGCGCGAGTCTAGACCAAGCCTTAGTCGTTTTTCTATGACAATACGCATCTTACCACCAGGACGCAGCAGGTGAGATACTAATATATCAAAAAAATACATTTCCTGCATAAATTGCATTGAAAAGTAATGCTAATTTGTTTGTATATTAATGGCTGGATCAGTTAAAGGTTAAACAGTAAAAAGTGTTTACTCAAACATCGCGAATAAAGTTAATTAGAAACTTTGATAATGTTTTATTTATGAGGGGGCATGAGAAGTGGCTGTGTGATGTCGCCGCGGTTTTGGCATGCAGCATGGGAACCCCATGCTGCCTTATTCCATGCGCAATCTAGTTTTCTATTTCTAAGCTCACACGAGACGGATGCCACATAAAGTTGGAGACAGATTGGTCACACGCATTACTAAATCTGAGCCCCAATTTTAGAAATTAGAACATTTTATTTTTTATTGCCCACTGAAAAGTACGCAACGCACTCGCACGCGGGTTTCGTGACGTCAACGATCCAGATCAGCGCAAATTACTGCCGTGTTCCTGGTCTTAGGTCCAGTTTTTAAGTTGAATTTCCCATATGATCCTTCTGATTTATATGAATAAAAACCTTATTGACGTTAAGGTCAATTAAGAACATTTTATTTATAATATATATACCTACACTCATAAAAAATCGAGCTTTGTGTTATGGGAACTAAATGACTGATGTACTACTTACATTTTTTTTGTAAATACATTTTATACATAGAAAACACTCAGACCCGAGACAAATATTTGCAAATCATACAAACATTTATCCCGTAGCAGTAATCGAATCCACAACCTTCTGCCTCTCAGGCAGGCAGGCCTTCGCCCCCAGCGCTATAGAGGTCGTCCTCGATAATTAAAAACTCAATACTCAATACATTTAGTGCTTTCACATGGTAGGTACATAGATGGTGTTTATAGGTAGGTATCTCACATGAACGCTGTCTAAGGGTTACGGGTAGATAGACAGACCAAGGTTTTGCGTAAACAAACTAGTAGGTACTGTAAAAAAAAAAAATAAGTAGGTAGACAAGGTACCTTACCTGTGGAGTAGGTAATTGTTTGTCCGTTAGAAGGTAGGCGTTAGGAAGTACGTATTAGGTATTAAACGTCGCATCAGTAGATAGGTTGTGTTTTTTATGTAATGATTTTGGTACATATATGAGAGTCAGTACATCCATTTTTTGCGATTCGAAATTAAATAATAAAATTAACGGTAGGTTTAGTAATTTTTGTTTTGTCAGGTATGTAATTACTCAAAATAGGTACGGCACTTTTTTTTTTTTGTTATTTTTAAGAAGCTTCCTAGTCTATACAATCGTTAATGTCATAGTAGAATTTGTCAATTAATAATGATTTTAGTTGTCTAGTGAAGAGCGAATCTTTTTGTTAGTCCGTGACTTATTTTATTATAAATTTTAATTGATTGTATGGCATGTCGCTGTGCAATTTTGCCAGGTGTGATCTTGGTTCTACAATTTCATTTTTACCAGGCCTAAGTGCGTATCTCCGAGGAAGATCATCAAGTTTCGCATACAAATAGGGAAATTTTCTTACAATTTTTTAAAATCTAAATTGACGGTAACGTATTAACTCTGTTGATATTTATGATTATCAACAGGACATAGGTATACAGGCCATGAGCCAACTCCATCGACCAGCTTTCCTTGATTTCAAAAAAGCAGAAAGCTTTTACAAAAGTTGACGATAAATTACGCACGTTTAGTTTATAGATAAATAGGCTCTTGCGCGCCCTGTAGCTCCTTCATTATGACTCTACCATAACACCCAACTATTTCATTGAGTCCCGTAACGACTTAATAAGATGCCTATCTTCACGCGCTGCCGTGGGCGGGGTAGGCTGCTTTCGAGGTTCGATCGTAATCGGTCGTAATTCGATGTCTCACTTTCGATGGGAATGACTTAACGATGGACTCGATGATGGTAAAGGTTGTGATTCTCCGTTTATTAAGGTTTATGGGTCACAGAGCATGAAACATATTGGTCGCTACTGGATAGAGGCGAGACTACGACGCGACGGCGCACTCAACGCGACAACTGCGCCTTCGTAGGTATTTCTTTCCTTATGTGTATTACAGTTTGACCTTGTATTCTTAGCCGAATTGCCCTTCTAGGTAATATTGCTTTTCTTTGTTATAGCATGCCGTTTACAGTAGTAAAATCCGTATAAAAAAGTCTCAGTCTCAGCAGTGGTTTTGCGGCGTGGGCCGATCAGATTGATGGTGTTGTGACACGTGTTACCTATAAATGACGAATATTTACATAACATTACGTGAATTCAGACGATTCAGACTGGACAAATAACGCCGTTTATTTTAAAGGAATCTTGCTGAAGTTTCCTCTATCTGAGATCGCACGAAACTTCCTAGCTCTGTGGGATATGGTTGGCGAAATGCAATATATGAATGATGGTGATAAAGCCGTTAACTTAATAGTACGATTTACTAAAGACAGAGGTAACAAGAATAATATAGGTATATAAATATTTGCAAAATGTTCTTGAATGGCAGCCAATAACAGGACGACGTAATATAGGAAGTCCCCGATGGACCAATGCCATCTTTGAGGTTACGAAGTTGCACTCATTGGGGGAGACGTATGCAGCAGTGGACTTTTTCAGATTGTTGATGGTGATAGAAGCTCGAAAAAATAAAATAACCTTTATTAAGGAAGTTAAGTAAGTATTTGGTTTCAAGGTATGATGTAATTTACAAAGTATATTAAAAAAAATCCCGCGTTCGAAATGTGAATGTATATGTACCTAGAGATTTCACTATAATAAAATGGAATGGTACAAAACTTATCTTACTCATCGAAAAACATTAATTACCGCCGCCATTGGTATTTCCCAATAAGTTAAAGCGCAGAAATTGGTCTCTCTCGATTATTCAGTGGAGCAAGGACCTTCATGTATTAAAAACCAATAGGTATAACAACGTAGGCAAAAACCGACACATATAATTCGCAATTAATAATGAAGTAATTAAAAATCTAGATGTTAAAATAAAGAACTTATTCGTTCAGTGTGGGCAGCTTACAAGCAAGCCTGTGTCACTGCTAAATCGCCTTCATTCTAAACTATCATTATAATGAGATAAAGTTTGTCAGTTTGGAGTATCTCCAAAATATCCGAAGTATCTCCGGAGTGCACAGCGCGACGTGGAGGGAGAAACATAACGAACGGTTTAAAGCCTCCTCTTTCCAGGTGGAAGGTATTTCTTGCAATCTTAGGATGACATCCAAACTTCCTGATTGGCGGCCTTCCTGCATTGTGTCATCCGATTCATAATCGTCATTCTTGAAGCTTTCTTTCGAAGCGGTGTTTGATTGGATTCAATCGATTTAGCTGATTGCTTAGTTTTGCATCTTTGCATGCCGAAAATTCAGTGCGCTCAGAGTGAAATTTGTGGACTTTATACTGCTTTATTCGCTGTGGTGTAGGCCGCGTATATAATTTAAAATTGCCATTTTTTCCTTCGGCAGCCCACGGCCAGATTAGTCAGTATTTCGACATTCCTGCCCACGTGGTAGGTTATTAACATAAAACGCTACAATTCATTGTGCAATAAACGCGAATTGCGATTTTATCTAGCGACGGAGCGGAGTAAGACTTGCCCTTTTTTAAGACGCTATTTTTGCGTCCGCAGGCCTATCCTAGTAAATAATGTTAGGTTTAAATAATAATTATTTGTTCTGCTGTGCCATTAGCTACTTAGACTATAGTGTTCTTGTCGTTTTCGAGCCTACAGCTTTAAATATACAAACATGTTGTTTTTGAGCAGTTAGAATCCCTTAAGAGCAGTTATTTAATTTATTTTATGCTGTTATTTTATTTTTAGCTTAAATACTAAGCCTTAGCGTTAATTTTTTCAAAACTTTACTCTGCGCTAAAAGCAGTCTCAATTTTGCTTTCAAGTAACGGTGGGTAGTTTAAAAGATTGTTGTAATGAACAGTGTTATTATCACTTACTCAATCTACTCGGAGGTCCCCACAATCTACTCCATATTTTAAGGAAGCTGTAAAACGGAGAGTATTTTAAAATTGTTCTGCACACCCCCACGATTGAAGTTTTACGATTCAACAGTATTTCATTAGTGATTACGGCTGTACTCATTTTTTTATTTACTTGCAAGTCTCTGTGGAGAAGAGATATAAAAAATGCTCAGTATTTGCTGCTTCTTTTCTTATTTGTTTAAAAGTTTTGCAAAACTTTGACACTAGATTCCGGTGTTAAATGATGTAGGCTGGTAAAACAATCATTTTTTATTTCTGATATTTTATAAAATACTGATCTGAGGCAGAAACCGTCTCAAAGCTTTTATGCAAGATAAATCAGGTAAGAAAGTAAATATTTTTCACCTATATCTATACCTATATATCATCATCATCATCATCAGCCTATATTAGTCCACTGCTGGACATAGGCCTCCCCTAATGAGGCCTCCCCGTCATAGCGCCCTGTCTTCAGCTTGTCGCATCCAGCATCTGCCTGCAGTCTTTCGCAGATCGTCATCCCACCTGGCCGGAGAGCCTACTATATATACCGGAAATTATTTTACGTCTTGAATCATACCAAATGAAACATTAACATTTACAGGGCATGCCTCTTCGGTGGTCCAGAAAAAGATTAGTATTTTACTTTGTGTGTATTTTGAGTGCACAAACTTCTTAAAATTATGAAGTTGTTGAAAACAGGTTTCTCAGTTGAAAACAGTTTACACCGTGGCTTATCAAATTGAAAGGGATCATATTTCTTATCCATCTTTCCGCTAGATATCAAACCAGTTCCAGAGCTGATCCAGTGAACTTCCACGTACTCTAAGTTTGAGAGCAGAGGTCAATTTGCGAAATCACGCAATCTCCCAAAAGCACGCGACTGGACGAGACATTATGCATTACTCGATCAGATACCGTCGCACGAGCTGATTCAAGTACTGATCCCAGCTGTCGACATGACATACTGTCATCCATGGAGCGAGAGAGAACACTCCACAAAACCGGAGCTAGCCGATCTTAGCCTGCATCTCCCTCTTGCAACGCTACAGCAACAGTCAGGAACAGTAAGTACACCTTATCCGCAGAAACAATCCCGCACACAGGTTTACAGATAATATTTCAGATGCAACAAAGCTCATACAATTTCGCCAACCGACAAAGCGGCATCGCAAATCTCATTTGCAGACAACAAACAGATAACTATCTCATTCTTTCAACAATGGAGAGCGCGTTCATAAACAGAGCCTAATTAGTAATATTCCATTGTGGTAGCAAACGTACAATACGATGGAAGTTATCTAGGGCGATAAGCGAAACTCCCGAGCGACAATTATCAGTCGATGACGTTTGCACGCAGCACAGCCCTGCAGATCGCTTTTGCCCATAACCATTGCCGCTCCAACTCCTATCTTTCCTTTTTACGCGTAGCTTAATCGTCAAGGTATGTTTCTCAGGGAGACGGTGCAGTTTTAGCCCAGTCTCGAGATACGATCGTGTACGGAATACGTAATGGTCAGTAGTGCTCGGCCATGTAGCTGGCATTGTTCGGCGGCGGCGTAAATTGAATAAGAGCGTTGGGGGCAGATTCTATATTCTATAAAATTGGAGGTTTCGTAATAAGTTGATTTGAAGGAACATTTGCATTCGTCTATCAGAGCATTGGGTTTAATTTGAATTAGTATCACTGGTGTGAATGAGTAGTAAATACCAAAATAACTAATAAAACAGTCCATAGCAACATTTATTTAGATGATGCAACTAGTATGAATGTACTAAATATAATGGGCATGGCTCTGGCTACCCGCTATTTAGCATCTTCACGATCTACGTACTAATTCTAGATCAGAGGATCAAGTCGTGAGCGTGTTGTTTGTTGTTTTTGGTTTTACTTATATTACGTTATTACTTACAATTAAAAGCTTCCGAACTCGTCTCCATTAGATTAGATTATTTTAATACCACCACTAAATACAATTTAACCATCAACGAGCAAACCTAGCATTTCTTTGACACCAACTAATGGCTCTACGTACATATCAACTAATTTTTTGATATGTACGCGGAGCCTGAATGCTAAGCGATTTTTAATTCCCGTGAAATTGTTTTTGTTGATTACTGTACAGGTGTGTAAACTAACACTTTGCGAAAGGTGTTTGTAATTTAGTTGTTTCATATATTTTTTTGTTCATCTACCTAATTAAAATAAGTTTACCTGAAAGTATTATTTCAATAATCTATGCTATGCTATCTTTGCAATAATCTATGGGTTTAATCTAAATTTTTATTTTATTAAAATTTAAATAAAATATTTTGTAAATATAGGATAGCTTCTAGAGGTAGAACCTCTAATTTATGGGTATAGACTGCGCTGACCTTTAGCATGAATTACGGTGTATTGTGCAATTCCCCGATGAATTCAAGCCTTAAATAACTAATTATCACTTAGCACCCGAACCTAAAGAACCGTTTAGGTTCAGCTGCTTAGAAACAATTTAAGGTACAACAATATTTACTCAATCTGTTTTCTTCACTGAACAGTAAACAGTGTTCAATAGAAATTTTCGGATTATATTAATAACGTATATACTTAGAAATAATTACATGGACTAGTAGACAAATGCTACTAAATATAGTTCTACTTAAAACTAAGTACCTATACCTTAATTAAGGTTTAACAACGCTCCTTTTTGGCTGCTGGCGAGATTCGCTTTCATTTGAAGATAAAAAAACATTCATCACTCATCACAACGAGACGGATGATTCTTGGACTTTTGACCGGATAGATAAATTTCTATCATCTACTCTAATGTCCCTACCGTACAACTCTTTGTGAAACTCGTATAACTTAGACAGACAAGTCCAGGCCACCCCAACTCGTGTAAATATGTATGAGAGGGTTGCAGTGACGTGGAATTGAATCATATTGTAGCAAACGAGATCGTTACTAAGCAAAGTCAGCAACTTCTGTAGCCAACTTGATTACTCTTTGACTGGATCTGGCCAAGTTTCGAGTAACAGTTATTTTTCATAAAACATTTTCAAGTGCTATTAAATAAATGGGCTTTTTCTTTATGGCAGAAATAGATTTGCATTGAAACACTGAATGCTGAGTAATATTGAAGACTGATACAAGCTTTTATAATTTCAGCAAGTTGAAGTGGTAATTGGAAGGCTATTTAGTTCGCTAAATCGACCACCAACGCAGTATATGAAGTCCCCAACCCGATGGACCGAAGATATTCTTAAGGTTAAAGAATTAAAATTATCGTGGTTTGGTATCATTTTGGAATATCCACTATTCACTAGTTGGAATAGTTCTCATTCACGTGCTCACGTGGCTGCGGACGGTGCCCATGAGGAAGGATCTCTAAATTGCCAACGAAACGTCAGCAGGATAATAGTATGTTATATGGCCGTAGTAATATTCTAAAATTCTAAAGGTTGCGGGAAGTCAGCAGACGGAGGTGGTTCTAGATCCTTCGTCATGGCACTATTTAGGGGTAGCCTATGTCCAGCAGTAAACATCTACAAGCAGTTGTTGATGATATATTTCGGATACGTGGAATGTACATGCGAAAGTGGAGCACCGGGTTGCTCATCTGGAGTCCAATTTCAAAAGGAAGGCTTTTTGGCAGCAGCACCACATTTTGGGACCAATCCAGCGACTAATAGCTCGCAGTTGGCAACGGCACCACAGAATAAGCACTAAACTACAGTAACTTTAGCTCAACGAGTATGTAAAGTCGCTGGTTTGAATGCTGGCTTGTAGCTTAATAAGATCCATTGTTATTTGTGTGGGTTCCGTACAATTTAGTTGTCCGTCTGTGTCAGGTTTAGAATTTTATACAGGTTGTGTTAGATATAAGGCATATAATAAACTCAAAGAAGTTTTATATTCACTTTTGAAATAACCTCCCCTCAAAATTTGGGCCAAACGTGAATTGAACCAAATGCAAATGAATGAATACGAATTTCACAAAGAATTAATTGAATTAAATGCAAATTGGTTGATGTGAATCAAATGCGAATAGCACAAAACGTGTGTTAAACCAATTAGATCAAACGCTAATAGATTCTAAAGGCATTCTCATAATTATCGATCGGCAGACGGCAGAATCAGGCTCTGCGAGAAAAGTGAGCCTTCCCTGAACTGCGTGAAAAACATAACCCATAACCATAACCTTTACATTGAAGTGATAAAAATGTCCCAACATTGGACCCAGCTTGTTTTTGTCGCATTTAATACAATGAGAGTACGATCACTTACATAATATCCTCATGGCATTGATTTATGTATCGGCTTATACTTTAAGGCTAGTTTTAGACGAGCTGCCAGAGACTTTTGTTCAATAGAATTTTGTGTAACTTTCAAGTTACAAGAGTAAGGTTTTAAGTTACCGTAATTGAACTGTAAAATAATTAAATGTGTTATTACACAAAGGGTCGTTATGGTTTGTGGTTAAAACATTAGCCATGATATGCCATTAGTTTGTCATACTAGTTCAAACGTAACTAACGTAACAAATATAGAACTAGTGCTTCCTTGTAGTCTCATGTAAATACTTTTTAAAGAATACTGAAAGCCGAGCTATTGTTATCTAAGGTTTCGGTCTTTTGCAAATAAAAATCAGTTTGAGTAAGGAAAGCATAATAAACTAGTGCACGGCGCGACGCGGAAGGAGAAAGTCGCAACCACACACCCTGATGAAGACTCGGAATGAGTCGAAACTTAGTCGGTGCCTTCACCGATAGTGAAAATACCCGTTTGTACAATATGCATAATAAAGACCTTTGCGATTACGTAAGTGGCTAATATTATAAACAAATAATGTAGGTAACGAATGATCAAGTAGCCGAAAATACACCAGCACGTGTGCAACAGACCCGATAAAGACTAATAGCCGCGCATCACAATTCCGAAACCGCAATACTCAATCGAATAAACGATAGTTACTTTGACTCAATGTCCACCATTTAGTGGTTTTTACAACCTCTACATGTCATAATGCGAGTGAAATGTGAGCTATTACAGAAACATGAGGCGAAATATTTATTGGTTTGATGATTGAGCGACGCGACGTTACCCGCGCGCATACTCATAGGAATTGAAGAGAGGAAAAAATAATCGATCGCAAATCAAATACTGAATTGCAATTTCTTCTGGTGATTGTACGAGCTAAATTAGCATAAAAGCAAGAAACGCAATTAAAGTATATTAATTAGTTTTGCGCATGATTTTTACCTCTGCGTTGCCTTAAAAGTAAGAAAAACGCACGTTTTTCGCATTTACCCTTGAAATCTTTGTACCTGCTAAAAAAAATAATGGCAATTTCTTCAAATAATACCGAACAAACCACGGTTTCAATAGCTATAATATTTAGTTTTCATAATGCGACCACTTTTATTCGGAAATTTTTAAAACTTAATTTGTGAGAAATTCTTTCATGTCGCATTCTGTGTTTTTCTGACTGCACAGTTTTATTACAATACGAAGGAAATATATTCTATAAAACGACCCCTACAAAAATAAACAGTAATTTGAACTATTTATAAAGACAAGGACGCAGGAATAATTATACCTTACGAACATAACAACATCTTATTCAATTTAAGAGTACATTAGCAGTTTCTTTCTACACAACCCGGTAATAACAATTAACTAATGAAAATACCTATTCTCTCGAGCACAAACTAGAGTGGTATTAAAATAATTTTATATTTTTCTGGATGAACAAAAACATAGAATTAACTTATCGACTGGGTTCACCGACCACAAACCAATGAAGACGATGATGACAATCAAACAATGGACCTCTTTAAAAAAATCTCACACTCACGCGGTTCGGATCGCGCTAAGAAAAACCTTATTATCGATACACAATCGATCAAGGCTCGACTGTTTCGATTATAGGTAATTTCACCAGCCAAAAACCCCGTACATTCTTCTATAATGAAATGATAATTACGGGAGGAAACAGAAGATACAGTACCTAACGTACATCCCATTCACTCCGACGACGTAAGAACAGACAATAATATTCATTCGCTATAAACTGTTTTTTTCTTATTCTATGACCAGGAGAAAGTAAGATGATCCAGAAAGAGCTTCGTGACGGTTAAAGAACCAGTGTGGTGAATGACTAAAGTGAATTTTAAAGCCTGGTAATTTAAGTGCACCTGGGTGTCTAAACAAATATCACTTTCTGTTGGCGTTAACGCCTGCGGAAAGATTGAATTGTATGGAAATGACAGCTGTGGAAATGTTACGTGATTGCTGCCTTTTAGTTTGACAAACTTACGTTAGCGTTTGAATAATAAGCGTGAAGTATTTATCTATGCCCAGAGTGCATTCAAGAATTTGAATCCCTCTCATCAGACTCGTCATCCAGCCCGATAAAGCTCAGTTTATATTGAAAACTGGTTCAGAGTGAAACAGCCCTGACGAGAAGAGATTCCGAGGATATTACGGAACTTTTAGAAAGACGGGTACTAATGTTTCTCGAGGGGCCAAAATGTTTCGAGAAGAACTCGATTTAAAATGCCGTCGATGACATTTGCATGCTTTTGAAATTTTTAGTGATAACTTTTTGGTGCGAATGGTTTTCACATTTCTATATTCCAATCAAACGTTAGTACAAGTCAAGGAAACTTAGTCCCTGCCAATATCAAAGCCTCTAGCTGGAATAACAACTGGAAAGTAGGTACCTTTTACTTTATGGAATAACTAACAATATACTTTACTAAATAATTTATGGAAAATTCGCAAAGTTTTGTAGCTAAAAATATAGCAAAAATTCTTTGCCCTTTGCGAAAAAAGCCTTCCGAAACAATCCACTTCAAAGAACTTCCCTCAAGACACCAACCATTTTTTCGCTTTGGCAAATATTTTTTGCACGGTTGCCGTTGGTAGGAGTTCGCGCATTTATCGCAAGCGAGACGTTCGATTGTTTTATAAATAAAGCCTTAGCAAAAAATACTATCGATCAATCGTGCAAAAGTCAAGCGATGGCTACAGATAACGACCTTACAAACCACCTTACGCCTTCGCTTTAAAGAACAAGGTTTAGTTTCTGTTGTTACAAAGAAGATCGTAATACTTTTATGGCAGAGGATTGTGAACGTTACAGTAGAGAACTATGAAATTGTTTTTAGTTGAGCTGAAGAATGAAGAAGATACCTCAAACCGTGCGTACAAACGAGAAAGATCCCGTGGTCGAACTGTCCAAACATTTTATACTTTCAAATACTTACTATCTCTAGTGATGATCTGAAATGCTTATCTCTGATCTGCTTATGGTTCTTAGATCTGTATTAATGCGAACTTGATTTTGACGTGACGTCGACGTAAAATTATGCTATTGTTACTCGCAGTCGATGGTCGGTGGTCACTTTATTTCCGACTGTCAGTACGTTGATGTATTTATTGGCGATGGCCGTAGATTAGATGGTGATAAGATTATATTCAGTTTTTATTCCAAAATTCGAAATGATGAGAATAAAGACCCTTAGCGAGAGGAATCACACATGAGAATTATAATTGTTGAAGAGTTTTTTGATGATTTAGCGATCACGGAAAAGTTATTGCAAAAATATATATTCTTCGAAAGATGAAGACTAACCTCAATAATAAAGCAAAATATGCCTCATCTTGAGAAGCGCAAAGATGTGTTATATTAAATAGATCAATATATTTTGATCGACTTCCATTAGTTTATCAAAGTACAATAATACCACCCAATACCTAATGGACCCGGTAACTTTACAAACATGGCCCATTTTGAGTCAACGTTATGGATAAATCCATCACTGGATAGCGAAATTTTAACGCTAGATTGCAACAACCGAATTTAATAAAAACTCTGAGTAGTTTGCAATCAGTTCGAAACTTTTCTTGATAATTTTTAGAAGACTTTCTAGAGTACGTTTTCGTAGGCAGTCGAAAAAACGTTGGTCGGGAGATCTCGACTCATGACAAAGTATAGTGCGAGATATTGAAGGATATAGATGGTTGAAACTTTTGTACAGCAACGTTAGTTTTCGGTAGATTTTTCATAAACTATTCTTCGCCAAGTGACGTACCGGCATAATAAAAGAGATCGGTCTTCATCATGCTTCCTAACAAACTATATTTTCATACCTAAACCTGGTGAGATCACTGACCTAACGCAGGGCAATCCTGAAAGAACCGGTGACACAACGAAGATCATGGTTAATTGAAGACATAATGGGTACAGTAGGTATAGAGAAATCGAATGAACCGAGCGAAATTGCTAAAACAACAACATTTGTCTTGGCTTGTTTTTGAGTCGCCCACGGAGTTGAGCATGTGGAAGTAATGTTATGTGTGCCTTAAAATATAGGCAGTGGAGTGGAAAAAGTTTTGAGAAAGAGATCTATGTCCATGACCACTTTGGGACGATTAACTTTTTTCCCAAGCGGACGCTTTCCTCGACTAGACGTCACCCCTTTGTTGACAGATTTTGTGGAGTGGGAGAAAAATCGTAGGGCGAAATCAAATAGGAGCATATAGTGTATCCTGTTTATATAATATTTAATAAATAAATAAATTCGTATTCCATATAACCCAGCCGAGCTAAGTTCGTAGAGAGAGATTGCACAAGCCAACGGAGCCAATTTGAAACATTTTCTGAAAAGTCCAGAGTTAGAGTTGGCATTTGTTTATAGATAACTGACAAAACTTTTTAAAGAATAGAAACTTGTCCAATTTTACGAAATAAACTTGACTCTTTCGAATAAACTTTTAACTCACCTAGGTTTATAGGGCTTATAACTTGCACCACACAGGCACAGTCAATTAAACGATTCGCCTACACGAAACTACTTCATCTATATCGCTATAATATTTATTATAAATTGCTGGATGTGTCAAACCAGACCTACACAGCACTCAAAGGTCACAGAACATGTGTTTCATTCAAGATAGTGTTTGGGTTTTTATCTTATTGAGACTGGATTTAGGTGTTAGATCGTACATGCCACGGTCAAAATTTCTTGGGATGGTGTAACCGACTGTTACCGTAGATAAAAGTTGCATCTTAGGGCAACCGATAACAATATGCATTCAAATAACAGTCTATCCAGACAAATGCCCACAAATATATGACAGGTCGGTTATCGTGGCCCTCAACGGTCACTATCAAAGGCTCTTCACAAAGCAGCACACTTCAAACAGAGTGACAAAGAAATAACCAGCAGTATCACATCAGCAACTCGTTTTATAGCCAATCTTTAGCAAATGTATAGAATGTAGCACACGCACGCATTGGCAGGAATAACTGGTACAATAATATCTATTACACACTCATAATGAACACACTATGCGTGGAATGGTTAAGCAGCATGAATATACATGCGTGAGGATTGAAAATAATTGCACGCACATTCGACGTAATGCGTTTCAATAGGTAAATATTGATACTATCACTCGGCAGCGTGACCCTTCCGTGGTTATGTATGGTACGCGATACCTTGCCCCGATATATTTGACATGTGAGCACTTTGTCTCTAGAATTTATTACTTTGTCAGAGGCATTTCATTCTCTTATAATTTTTCGATAACTCCTATCGTAATCGATAGGAGTTAATTGGGGGTTAATGCCAATTACCCCCTTGGTATTAACCAATTGTTGAAGTTGAATTTATTTTTTTATTCCTCACAATTATATAGTTGTATAGGGTTTTTTATCGCGTTTACCTTTTTAATTATCATCTCGAATTATCTTGTATGGTGTCAAAATTAAAAACAAGGAAGATTTTCAGGCAGCCATTATTTTAACTCGAGACATAAGAGGTTATTCGTTTGTTTGTGTGTTTGCCTGTTACTATCTTTGTAATGTGGTTAAAACGTTTTGTATCTTCAGGAAAGGTTCTGAAATAGGTTTTATATCCACACGTCGCTGCGCTGCGAACATGAGTATAAGTTTATAAATCTTTGAAAAAGTTTACTTGTCTACACGTCATTATGTGGGATAGAGTCAGTTTATATTCGGACATGCTGGTGAACTTTCAAAAGTTTATGAGTCGCTGCCTATAGTGTGCAATTATGTACGTACTCCTATCGATTACCCATTAACTTATCCCCTGGTCCCGATGGGTCTTGTCTATTTATCTACCACAATCTTCCAGTCGACAGGTGGATAAATGGCGCCGCAGATGGCTGATAAGATCCTAACTATCGATTATGTTGTTAATTGATTAAATTGGTTTATACAAATATGCCGTCGGTATCGTTGATAGATATTAATGTTTTCTGTACTTATTGCAGGGTCGTTTGTCTGAAACCTTTTTTAAGACGCAGAAATTGATACTTACTGGATCTAGCCATCAAGTTTCATTGCGATTCCATTCCGGTATACATGTCAAATCCCGCTTTGCAATTGACCATTGTATGCCAACGTTGTATCGTCCTAAACCGCTAAGCGGGATTTGACAACTTTGCAAGGATTCAATCGTATTAAGACTTGACGCTTAGGCCGCAGACGTAAAGCTAGTTACTAAGGGTTTCGTTAACGTAAGTCGACTACATTTAATAAGGGGAACGTTTGGTGCCCCAAAATAAAGTTTAGGGCACCAAATGTTCCCTTTATAGAGACAGATATTTATAAAAAACCAGTACACAAGCTTAAGTCTTTGCCTGAGCTTAGTTCAGACGAACATTATCTTAAGTAGGTGGAAGGTGAAATTGAGGGCTTCCTCAGTTTGCCAGTCGATGTTTCGAAACCACAAACCAGACGATGAATCTACGAAGGGCCCTCCACCAAATAGGCCCAATGATATCGTAAATGCTGCGGGAAGTCGGTAGATGGAGGTGAATCAAGACTGTTCGTCATGGAACACTTTGTGAGAGGCATCTATCCCGGTAGTGGACTTCTTCAGGCTGATGATGAAGTATAATGCAGACTTGGGCTGTAGTTAACTCGTAGACGTTATATAGCAAACGGCGATTTTTTCGAGAAGAGTAGTCCCCATAATCTTGCCTTCCGTCCCTTCCATAAATATAACCCTTCAGTCTCGGCAACTTTAATACATTAAGCAGAATATAATGAAACTAAATCACTTGATTGTTTAAATAGCAATGAGTATAACTCAGCGGTTAAGCCGCACTTGACCTGAACCACAGAAGAAAATATCAGTACCAACGTACAGAAGTTTCACTCAACACTAAAATATACATCTTGTATGAATTTATGAATTTTCGGTACGCTCGCCAGTCGCTAGAACATTCCATGCTACATATCCATCAGGGCCCTAGGCAAGGATTGGTGATGGCAGGTGGAGTAAGACCCTGACTGAGTAGTGGCCGAAAGGCTACACAATGGGCTTTGGCAGACCACCAGCCAGGTGGATGGACGACAACGTTGCCATTGAGGTTAAAACCGGACAAGAAATGCCCAGAATAGACAGGACTGGCGTTTGAGGGAGGCTTATGCCCAGCAGTGGGTTACTAAGAGCTGCGAATGGTGATGATGATGATGATGATCTCTCAATCGTTTTCAAATGAAAGCATCCGGAGTTACAGAGTTATCATTTAAGACTCTTTTGAAATAAAACGATTTCCAATAGCCGACCTCTGTGGCACAGTGGGCGAAGACCCGCCTAAGACGCAGAAGGTTGCGAGTTCGATTCCCGATGCGGGGCATTACGTTTGTATGATCTGCAAATATTTGTCTCGGGTCTGGTTGTTTATAATATATAACATGTATGTATTATAAAAACAATGTATATGAGTAGTAAATCATTCATGTAGTTCCCATAACACAAGCTCTGCTTACTTTGTGTCTAGATGATGTTATTTGAAAATCTCCAGCGTTATTTTTAGAAACTAAACATGCTCACGACTGTAATCCTCATGATGAACCTCTTCAGATGCAACTCAATACGTAGGCCCGTGAGGCTACCAATTACGGGTAGTAATAGACACGTCTTTACATGATATTTGACATTTGGGTATATGGTATAGTAGCTAGCTTTTCAAGAGTTTAGGGCAATCGCCGGTTATTAGAACATTAACCGAAGGCACATCTTCGAATTTTTGGTCTGAAGCATTCCGATTTGCTCACGATGTTTTGCTTCACCTTTTTGAGCTTGTGCTAATGCACACATACATTTTTCTGAATGGAAAATTAATTTGTGTACAACCAGGCTCAAACCTACGACCATCGGATCGGAAGTTAGGGTACAGCCCACTAGGCCAACATGACTCTTTTTAGTATATCTAACTATCTTTAGTTTAGTATATTTTTTTTGTATAATCAAATCACAAATCAGTTTTTAACAAATTGACAGTAGTCTAGCCAATCCAGCTATGTCTGATAGACTGCACCCTCATTTTTACAGTTCAAACCACGCGCATCCTAGATCTAATCTCACATTCTCAATCTTAGAATTCTTGTACTCATTTAAACTCAAGACTTCTTTTGTACACTGTCTGTATTCTTGATCATTTTAACTATTTGCATGTATTGTGTAACGTCCAGTTTAGAAGGCCAATTAAAAAAAAAACAATCTATCTAATCAGCCCACATTCACCCACTGCCTCTCTTCTGCACCTCTCGCACTACACGCCACTCTACCCGGTTCTGGCAGACCACCTGCCAGGTATTATGATATTGTGAAGGCGGTGGGAACGTACTGTACTGGGTTCGATTGACATCCTAGATATTAAATCAAAAACCAGCGCAGTGAAGCTCAATTTAAAATGAAAGCCGATTCGTAGTGATGCAAGTCTGTTTGAACTTTAATAGACCGGATGATCGACGATTATTGTGCCAAATCCGAACCGAGATTGATGCCCGGACCTTTAATGCAGACTCCGTTATTGCTGAGACAAAGTCAAAGTGTATTTTCAGTCTTTCTAAACGCTTTCACAAACCTTTTTTAGAGTGAACAAAAAACAGGCAGGTTATATCTCAGCCGAACCACACCATTTCTGTTTTACGATTATGAATAGTTTATAAGCTATGAATGTAATAACACAATTGTACACCAGGATATTTTAACGCAAAAAACAGGGTATCATTTCAATAATACAATGAGCAGCCTTATCACTCAAAGCATTGTTTGCCAGGCAACCTAAACGATGGTTAAAAGTGCTATGTTTAATTTTGTATGCAAAACCTGACCAAATTTTGAGAAGTGTTAGAATCATACAATTACTTTTTTATGATGAAGCCATCGGAAAAGCACAAGAAAATTTTCAGAATCTATCATGATTTTAACGAGAATACACCATAAACGTATACAAGAATACCGTCATGACCTACGGAGCTGAGACGTGGACGCTCACGATAGGGCTGGTCCACCAGTTCAAAGTCGCTCAGCGAGCTATGGAAAGAGCTATGCTTGGAGTCTCTCTGAAGGATAGGATTCGTAACGAATACATCCGTCAGAGAACCAAAGTTATCGACATAGCTCAACGAATTAGCAAGCTGAAGTGGCAGTGGGCCGGTCATATCTCGCGAAGAATCGACAACCGCTGGGGTAAAAGTGTTCTTGAGTGGAGACCGCGACTCGGCAAACGTAGGGTAGGACGCCCTCCGGCCAGGTGGGATGACGATCTGCGAAAGACTGCAGGCAGATGCTGGATGCGGCAAGCTGAAGACAGGGCGCTATGGCGCTCATTAGGGGAGGCCTATGTCCAGCAGTGGACTAATATAGGCTGATGATGATGATGATGATGATGACACCATAAAAACCGTAAAGATCACAAAACCAACAACCTCTGGAGAATAAAGGTCTTGCTATCTTACAAAAGAACAATTTCATCGTCCAATTTACAATCGGGTGATGCCTGTTGAAAATTCATGATGCACGTAATGCAACTTTCTTATTAAAAGTACGGCGTCAATCTTCTCGATGACAGGGCGAGAATTAACGCCGCATACTGTCGAAAAACAAATTGTTTTCGACGCCTATAGTGAGGGGAATGCAAGTCGATAAAATAAATATCGATGAGAGGAAGCGTCTCGTAAAACTCGAGATTGCGAGATCTGAAATGTATATTGTAAATTGGAATTAAATTTGAATAAAAGTCCTATAATTGTACTGAAAATGGCTATACAGTTAATAACAGTTAACAGGTTAACACTCAATAAAATGGGATGAATCAATTTAAGAAATTATCTTAAGTACGTTAATATTTTTGAAGCCAAAATACCCAAAAAAGCCCATTTCGATTTATTGATACCTAAATGTATAAAACCATGTAAAAGATGGATTTAATTAAAAAAACAGATCGGATGTGGCAGATTAAATCAAATTATCGACAGACGTTTCTAGCGATTCGTCAAATAAAGATATTATCTAAACCTGTTATGCCAAGACATCGAAATTAATAAATCAATCAAGCTATTAAGAACCCACGTGTTTATCACACAAATGCAAATTCATTCATAAAAATGTTTAGAAGTTGAATTGAAGCGTGAAATAAAAAAACAAGACTTTGAACTCGTGCGGCTGAAGATAGGTTTGATGAGAAGAGTGAAGTGGTTAGCAATGACCACCCGTTGCCCTGCGTGTTGCATCCAGGGCAGGATTCGATTTTGAGGAAAACTTTATGCAATTCTAATTTGTTCCGAGTCTTTTTATATAGCACTAGAAATAAACAGGAGCTGCTGTATATGATTCTACACATACACATACTGAGACTACAGCTTATAATGGAAAACCAAACGATATTTAGTCAACTTTACTATTCTCCTGCTGACGTTTCGTTGACCTTTTAGCAGCAGGAGAATAGTAAAGTACGTGGTATAGTCGTAATATTTTAAAAATAATGACGATCTCTATAACGGGCCGGGAGAGTAGCAGGCTGCGACGCAAGAGGTGCGGGATCGATTCTTGCTGCGGAACAAATGTTTGTATTCTGGGTCTGAGTGTTGTGATACCACGGTACTCATGGTTCCTGATACCTACGACACAGGAAATCCTAGAGTGGCATCTAATGGAATATGTATGTGTCTGCTGGGTCTTTATTTATAGAAGCCAAACATGCCAGACAATATTACAAATTTACTGAAATCTATGAATAAGATTAAAAACTCAAATAGCCATTTAAATCGAATTGATGGCAAAAAAATAATATCTAGCAACAATCTAATGGCATTTTAATGAGAATTCAGTTTTAATTTTAATGCAGTTACCTAATTATCAGTTGGCATCATTCTCATGACAATAACGTTTTCGGCTAAAAATCATGTTTAAAAATTTAAGAAATTAAAAGCACCTCTTGGTCATTCTTCAGATGTTTTTGTTGAAGTAGATCGTAATTTTGTTTTCACAGTAAATTTTTTGGGCAACCATTTCGTTCCGCATGGCTGTAAAATTGAAAATTTACTTCACTATATTTTAGCTTCATAAAAATTTGCTTGTAAGTACTATCTGCCGTGGTTGGGCTTTTTGGCTGTCTGTCAAAAGTTTATGTGCAAGAGGGTAAATAACAATTTATTTAAGAGATGCCACTTTGTGTAATCTATATGATTTCGCGCCAGGCTGAGAGCAAATACGTCGGTGTGGTCGGCACTTATCTCTTAAATAACGCTTTCGGGGCCATCAATTATGCGAACATGTAATTGAAATAAAATCTTACAAGATAATTGAAAAGCAGGAGTAATGTCGACTTGACACGGAACTTTCCAAATTACTAGGTGAAGGTGGATGGGTCAGTTTCGTGTTACCCACCCCTGTAATTACGTCACATCCGTGACGACGCCGAAAAGAAGAATTATGTTATTTCAAGATCACAGAAGATGAGAAATGGATAGTTGTAGACACTGACACGGAAATCGATAGTCTGGTTGCAATTTCTTAAAAATCAGACTAGGCATTTATTTTTCCTTAAAGTCTTAATGATCTTCAGGGGCACATCCAACGATGAGCCCGGTCACTTAGTCACGTCAGTGGCTTTCGGGCGACCTATAACATTTAACTAAGTTTGACCATTACGGGCTGATACGCAAGAGGTGCAAATTTATCGCTACGGAATAAATGTTTACATGCTCTGCAGATCTTCTTGGTCTGGATGTTGTGGTACCATGGTACAGCGACCGCGGAAGCGGGGGGCAGATGGGGTCAAATGCCCCCCCTAAAATCACATAGGTACCCGCCTACCAAGCTAAAGCTGGAGATTGAAGGGGTGACCAAAAGAAATTTGCCCCCCCCCCCGGATTACTACCGCGGTCTCTGGCTGTAGAGTGTTTATAATTTTGAATGAAGATTGTACGGAAAAACGTCAAAGCGTAGCCACGTTAGTTTCACTAGTACGAACTAAAAACATAGTTCATTTGGTTAGTTTACCCACATACACTACCGTTGTCTTTTTACACTTGTTATTTGTAAAACGGCTATCAATAAGCCAGATGCGTGCCGGCTTTTCATAATGGCCGTTCGGTGTTCCTCGCTGAGTATAAAAATGTTCGATAACGCGTCCCGGTTCTGCAATTTGCATTAATGTAACGTATTCGCGTTATCGGATGCTGCAGACTGGCAGCTGGCAACACTTGGAGGCGACACGCTTGCTGAGTACAATGAAATTTTAGTATTTTAAGCTTCGCGAGCATAAGAAATATTCACTGAACTTAATCTATACTAATATTATATAGAGGAAAGATAGAAAAGATAGAAAGAAAAGAGGAAATATTTTTTTGTTTGTTTGTTTATTTGTATCGAATAGGCTCCGAAACTACTGGACCGATTTTAAAAATTGTGTAACAAATGAAAGCTAAATTATCAGGAAGTAACATAGGCTATAATTTATTTTCAAAAAATAAGAGATCCTTAAGAAAATTGCAATAATGTAACCCAAAGTAGCAAAATTTTGCCTATAAAATTTATTATTTGGCATGCGCTGAGAAAACTATTGAAGACATAAAAATTATGTACTACATGATTAAAGTATTCATTATTACCTACAAAAAAGTCGTCGAGGGAATATATCTAACTATCATAGTTAAGTCACAATAGCGGCTTTTGTGTTCTAAAATTTAATTAGCTCGCCAGTAGTAACAAAAGTTGGTTACATTCGTATCGTAGTATTAATTCTTATTCAAATAAATAATTTTATCATCAAAGTTATTTATGTAGCAGTTAAATACTTTTATATATTTAATTAATTAAATATATAAAAGTATTTATATTTAATTTAATTTTGAAGTTATCACGAGTAAGTATAAAATCGAAACTTACGCGGGTGAAACCGCAGGGCGCAGCTAGTATAGAATAAAAACAGGTGGGCATTTACATACGCTGAGGTTTTCCAAAGTGACTACAATATGAGGTTCTTCAAAAAGGGTGTTTTAAAATCGGGTCGGTAACGCGAGTATGATGCTACTCTGTTGTAAGGCGTCCATATAGGCTTCAGTAACCGCTTACAAACAAGAAGGCCGTATGCTTGTATAAAAAATGCAATGTTTGTCAACCTCTGACCTCTAGAATACTCTGTCTGAATAAAAAAAACCTATCTAGTCTACTGACAATGGGAAACGGTCCTAATAAATATTTTATCATTTTCTAGCCGTAGATGGTAAATACATTTATCACTAGAAGGTTTTCGGCAACGTAACTTCTAGCAAAAAAGTATCAACCGTACCTTTCCTCACGCACCAACGAAGTGATGAATGATGATTAAAAGCAATACTTTCCTCTAATTAGCAAGAATACCTACATACATTATGTTGGCATCCGCTAACGACGTCCGTCACACCAGCTCTCTACATCTCCATAATGTAACAATAAGCAATCACTCATTTATTAATTATGAGTTTAAACGCATGGCATATGGAGCAAAGTATACGACCGAATGAAATGTCAATAGTTTTTTGTCAATGCCTTTAGAATCTTCGTTTATTTATCTTGTAATAAGAGGTGGTATTTTTTTTATTTGTGGCAGATTGGGCTAGTTCTCTGAAGCTTACGAGATGACACTGTTTGTCACAGGTACGTCTGATGGTGTCTAAATTTGCGACAGTCTAGATCCAACTTTTCACTACCTTGAAAAACTGTTACCTCGAAAAACTATATTAAAACAACGCTTGCTACAGATACAAAAATAAAATCTCTCGTTTACACAAAAATTTTATATTTTTTGATCCCGAATATATTATATTATACTAATGATTAAATTACGTAACGAGTACTTAGGTATCGATCGACCTCGGTCGACACATAATTTTTGACCACTGGGAACAATGAGACTCGAAGTAAGTAAATCGCCGAATATCATGTCAATAGTTTTAAAATGTTTTTTTTATTAATTTAAACAGCTCGACTTGAAGATTTATATACCGATTCTAAAGTAGCACAGAGTTCGATATTGAAACTACAAAACTTTAAACAGCTTAAAATGCCTACGAAAAGACATGTGTAAGTTATTGCAAGTTTGTATAATGAAACGCCATACGGCTGTACATGAAATGTCAATTGATTCAACTTTTTCTGCTTAGTTATTGATCACGAAATGATGTCCACGGATGTGCTTTAGTTATCAATTACAAAATAAGATACTTTTAGATTTTTTCTGGTCGTAACTGTAATTTGTATTCGAAAATTCAACAACTAAATATTAAACTGTTTTCATCAAATTTTTTAATCAAATTTCAAACATCGTATCGAAACGTCAAGGGATTTAAGACCAGGAACACACAGAAGAGTTTTATATTTCGATAGCATAAATCGTATTATTACTATCTCTAGATAGTAATAATTGATTATGCTAAGTCGATTAGTCAGTGAAGACTACAAGCAGATGAACTACTACTGATCAACGTTTCTAGAAATTTCGCCATCGGAATGATCACCGAGCGAACCCACCACCACATTAACCAGATCTTTAAAGTAAGAAGACTTTCCTAGCGATGGTAAAAGTAATAAGAGTTCAGTGTAAGTTGGTCAGGAGGCGAATAGTCGCATGCACTGAAGATTATTCACAACAGTCACAATATTTTAAACGTGTACTTTAAGTCCTGACCTCTTACTGATAATGTGGGTGTCAGTTTTAATGTATTTTTTAAATTGATGTGGAAAAGTAAGACGTTATCTTACAAGGCTTTACGTTGTAAATTCAAAGAGAGCACGATATTTTCTTGTTTGCTAATAGCAAAAAATACACTAGACAGTGTATGTTTAGTGTACCTTAAACTATGATGTTTGACGTCTTCGACCATTGCATCAACTACTAAAGTAGTATCATATACGTAAACTAACAGTATTTACTGACACATCAATTATCTGCTTAAAGCATTATGATGCTTTAAGCAGATAATTGAACAATGATGAACAATTATAATGTAATAATTGTTATGAATTGATACCTGTACAAAACCCTGGAAAAGCACATCAAAAACACACAAAATTCAATCATATTAGCCAGTTAGTGATTAATTTTCAAACTGGAGAAACAAAATATAAAAATGCACTTACCTTACCGTTTCTTCTTTTTTCTTGCTTCATACATAATTTCGATTGTTCACTTCAACGCGAAAGATTGGCCAATCTTATTCTAGTTTTAATCGTAAAAATCGAAGCCCAATCGATGCCAAATGAAAGCTACTCAAAACGCCTTTCCTCTGTCAAAACCTGAAGGAGGATCTTTGAGCAATTATTGCATGTTTATGATTGTAATATTTGCGATCGAACAGCGAAAGTAATTACAGAGACAGGAGGTAAAACTTTTGGCATCGACGGAGCTCTAACAACCGAACGATTTCGAAAACGCGCATCCGAGAGGTTCAGATACGGCTGGGAAAGCGATTCGAATCGGCTGATTTATACCTCTAGATAAAACCAAACACTATCGGACATACCTCTCGTATCGATAAACGTAATTAAAAACATCAAATTGGATGTCTTACGACAATGTTGTCAACCGCGACGGGAGGATGATCCGTACGGGTCCGCGGTGGCGGCGATCAGAGTCAAAACTCCACAAAATTTCTTCGAATGCACGTACAACACTTTAGGCCTTTAAGTGATGTGCGGAATATCGATGAAATAGAGAAGAATTCTGACTGGGGCCCCATGGTCGCCGCCCCTAGCTACAACTTTCTATCAGCGAGCCGTAAATTTAATTTTCAATGGAAATTCAACTTGAAGAGTGGAAAATTTTATAAGTATTGGAAAAGATATTGAAAGTTCAATTTCCGGCAAAGGACGTCATACGGGATCAGTTCCCGGGCATCGTCCGACAGTGGATGGGAAGGGGACTTACGATAACTCAAAACTGATCAAATTTTTTAACATTTTATTTTTAAAAATTTTTTAATGTCTCTTCTGATGTCACCCAAGACATTGTACAAACACATAATATAAATTATTCGAAACGATAAAATAAGTCATTATTAAAAATAAAGTAGATTAAATCTTTCAAAAATATTTAAATAGAAAAAACTTGTACAACATTGCATCTAGTATTAAAATTATTTTCGCTTATTCATTATTGTACATATTTACAAAAATGTATTTTACAGTAACAATGATCTAGCGTCTTTAGGTATTATTTCTATCACATTGCCTTTTGTCACGTGAAAGTAACTTTAGCGTCACTGGAGAGTTACTATGACGTCACTCGAGAGTAACTTTGCTGTCACTGGGAGTAAATGTGACGTTATTAATCATGAGATTTATACAAATATAGCCGGTTTCACAACCATATTTTACAGTAAACTGTCACGATACACTTTTTGAGTAAAGTTGCCAAAAAAGTCTGAGTTTGAGCAAGCTGTAAAGGAAAATTACATTTGGCTTTCTATCATTTAGGTATATTTTACATCAACAATATGTTTTAAAACAAAACAGGTTAGCCGTCTCCGAACAAAACAAAATCTAATTTTCATTTACAGTTCACAAAGTCCTTGAATGAACTAAGGCCATACACACACGATAAACTCACGCCAAAAACACTATAAACATGGTAATGAGAGCTATAAATTTTTATACAAAAATATACACCGGGCTTCTGCGTGTCCCGCGCGTGTGTAAAACCTTTACTTGGACAAGCTCTTAAACGAGAATGGAATTATTGCACGTCGCACATTTATCAGCGAAACATGAATAATCGACTCGGAAGAAATGAGCGTCCCACGAAAAACTCAATTTCATATTTAAATATATGTTTTCGATGTTTTGTCTCGAGTTTTTCATGGCTGCGGTAAAAGTTGCTGTCAAAGCGCGACTGATTGCGCAGATTGACGCCTCAATATCAGTATGACGATTCAATGCAGAGTTTACACGCTCAGTCAAATGATGTAAGACAGCATGTTCTTTAATAAATAAATAAGAAGTTGGAATGAAGTCTAAGTTTTTAACTGAACGTGTTGCTACACTGCATGGTTCAAGTAGTGAACGATTATCATAAAACTAAAAGACTCATATGATTAATCGTCATGATTTTATACCAAAACACCGTAAAAATAAATACGAAAGTGGGTTATTTTGTCCAGTTCACTCGCGATGTAATCTCTAGGCAATTTTATGAGTCATTTAGCTTCCTCTCTATTTGTGTCACTTTAACATTATGGACCTTATAGTTTACATTCTAACAATAAATACAATTTTTAGATCTTTTCAAGAGTAAGAATTTCATTTTAAGTAACAAGCCCATTTCAATTTACTAATTAAATACCTCTGAGGCTAAAAAAACCTTTAATACTGAAAATACAACAGTCGTTGATTTTTATGTTTAAAGTTCATAAGGCACTTATTTTAAGACACTGTACAGTCTATTATGCACAAATTATAAGGTTTTTTTTTCACTTTTGATGTTTTATCGCCGAAGATTACGCGGCCGTGTTACTAAACTAGTTAATAGAATTAATTATGAAAAAATAAGTGTCGACGTCAAATCGCGAAATCCAATTTCACTAGTAATCATGTAGCTAATCTAGTTCGTTAATGTTGCTACTAGAAAAATTGAATTTTGACGCTTGATTTTCTTTATAAATTTAAATCTAAACCAAAAACTGCTTTTAATGAAAAGCACTGGTTCTATAGGTTTTTGAAACCAACTTTAAATCGAAGCGTCAGTCGACATTAAGTAAACAACCGTTCACACAAACATGCCTTAAAACGAAATTGTTCTTATACGTTGGATGGATCACAAACATGTTATTCAACACTTAAGCACACTGGGAATGTTACGTTACTTATACAGGTATCAATATCAGGACGTCCAACGGGACATACAAACTACAATACAAAAATATATTACGTTTTTTTAAATAGAGATCACCTAAGATTCCCTCGTCGCTTCAGCAATACCAATAGCACCAATTATAATTGTATTATTGATCGTAAACTTGATCGTGTAAACGGGGCCTATTGCGTTCAGATTGATACGTACTTAAAACTATTAAGAGGATGGCACTTCTTTAATGGCCTGAGAACTAATGAGTAAAATGCATTAGAGTATAAATCTTACAGTTAAATGTATGATGGCTACCACATACCATCATTTTTGGGACTGATTACTAGAACTGAACTGTGCGGATTGACAAACCACCATGCTGCTACCGAGTGGAATCATTCAATGGAGCAAATGTAAAATTAGCTTTAGTTTTAAATTGTTTTTTTTATTTTTCTTTAATGTTGATAGATTCATTCAATAGAATTCAACTATCAGCATTATTAAAGTACAAACATTGATGTTTTCCAAGCAATTTGGGCTACACATGAAGAATTTGATGGTTAAAGGTACGAGTTTGATGGTTCCTCAGACTGAACTCATTCTAGTTGTCAGTATAAAATGTTGGTGTATAGTGGCAATCGCGAAAATATAAACAAAATGTATGTACATATAGAAATCGTTTATTATGCTAAGCCTCGCGCATCGTGTTTGGTAAATCGACTCACGTAATGTGTGTTTGTTTGTTTGCATCATGTCTCACATCGATTGTATCGATCGATATCGACTATTTATTATGATTTTAATGACTTATCGAGTTATTTGTCTTCATTTTGCGAGGATTTGAGTCAAGCAATATTCAACACAGGAAATTTTGCGTGCGGAAAATATTAAAACGGTACCGAAAATCGAGTATTAAATTTATATCGTGCATTTCTACCCTTACTCTATTACTAATAAACCTGGCATAACCTGGCATAGTTACACAGTATATTGTCTTTTAGAATATTAAACTGGCCATTCTAACTATTCCAAGTTAATGCAAAGTTTATTGGTAATAATAGGTATTGTTATTTAGAAGATACAAAATGACAATAAAAACATTATGGTATAGAAATGATTAAAGTTTTGAAAGCGTTATCCAGAAATGGAAAGTCTGATTTTTATCTCAACGGGAAGACGTTGTCATCGCATTTTACTGCAAATGTATTGCAATAGTGACATTCCGAATCACAAAGTAGTACCGTTATTTCGAAAACCATAATGTATCGGATAACACACAAAAGAGAGGCGTTCAAAATTAAGTCATAATTTCAAGAAGATGGCCATTTCGAAAGGTGACCGCCGCAAAGTACCTACCAGCGAATTTTATCGCGGAACCACCTACGGGTTGATGTCACTGTCCTACTGGAACAGGAACTCCAACACAAATTAAACGGAGCTTGCGATATAAAAGTTGTAAAAAACAATTGTCCGACCACCGGATTGCAAAGTGAGTTAGGTCGCGTAGGTCGCTCGTGGGCGGGCGGAAGTGAGAGCGTTAAGCTTCGTCAAAGTTAACGTGGACATTTGGCATCCTTATCTAGCGCGGTGAAAATCTGTACAGAAACGAGAAAGCAATAGAGTAATCCCACAAGTCACAAATCTTGCAAGGCTCTTCATAAGCACTTTCAGATGTAACGTAATACACAGAAGAAATAAAGGTATTGCAATGATGCAACCCATCAGAACGTAATCGAGTTTACCTCCCATTGAGAAAAATATGGTCATTATCGTGCGACGCAGAAAACGCAAAAATTACATTATTCAAGTCACGTTTTCGTAAAAAATGCAATAAATGTTGGGTTTATGTGCTCACAATTAATGCTTTAAGTAATGAGTAATCGCTCTACATGTAACTGATATGAAATTTGCTCGCGTTTCATTCATCAATTACGATGTAAAGTTAATAAGTATGAATATATTAATCGATCGTGATTTTT
Source organism: Perizoma flavofasciatum (assembly GCA_958496245.1). NCBI lineage: Eukaryota > Metazoa > Arthropoda > Insecta > Lepidoptera > Geometridae > Perizoma > Perizoma flavofasciatum. The sequence goes on along the minus strand of OY292429.1, from coordinate 11,908,851 downwards.
ATATGCGGTAACGTGCCGAAATGTGCGTATGGTCATGTTATGAGGAAAGGAGTGTGTTGTATACTATTTTGCATTCGCATTCATTGCATTTTGATGAAGTCCTCGGATAATAATCCGTCCTCCAATAAGCATGAGATATGGTCAAGCTTTATCCATAAAAAAGTTTGTTACAACAGATGGCTATCAATTAAGACTATGTCAGATTGTGAAGACAAAGCACGTCTGTTTATCTTTTTTACGCGTATTTTCTGGTGATTGGGGCAATTCATTACATACCCGTAGTTTACTGTCTGATCGGATAACGGACAATGACTCGTTAAGTATGCTCTTAAACTAGCTACCTACAAGAGCCGACTTTTTATCATCGGATTCTTAAGACTGTGAAGGACACTGTAGAACTTAATTGAAACATAACTGCTGGCACTTTCTTTAGAACTTTTAGTTCTAGGGTATGCAGGTTTTTGCTAAGAAAACTCATTCGTAACCGACCGCGTCTTTTGGAAATCGGGGTACAGCCTACTAAGCCAACACGGCATTTTACGTAATATAACGGACAATGACTCGCTAAGTATGCTCTTAAACTAGCTACCTACAAGAGCCGACTTTTTATCATCGGATTCTTAAGACTGTGAAGGACACTGTAGAACACTGTAAGGATCTTCTGTGTGGTTAACTTATTAAAAACTACCAAGAGTTCAAAGATGAAATATGGTCTGAACTTTTGGTCAATATATAAACGATTTTTTTACACACTCTTATACTGTCTTATTCTGCGCCGACGCAAGTTTACGATCCAATCTGTGGATTGGAGCGATCGGCCACTACACACGCTGGAATCTAACCTTACTACCAATTCAATACATTAATATCCATCAGCCTTCAATTAAGCCCTTTTCCTCAGTAACTATTGTATAGTCTGTGACTTTATACGCAATTAAAGACGTAAGAAATCTCTTAAACTTTGGGGGATAAGTTTATTTCTCGTTTAGAGCTCGTTACGGGATACTCAGCTACAGATAATGACACGAAACAACTGGGCCAATTTAATTTGCTACAGTTTTGAAAGTAACATTCGATTCTAGAGAACACCGGAACAGGTTTTTTGATACAGTTTTTCAGAAAAGAAAGGCTCCGTTTTGTTAATGAAGGCAATTTCGGTAACTGGGGCTGATTAAAGTGACGGTGACAGGCATCGATTGCGCATGAGAAAACGAACGGCCGAGAACCGATAGCGAGGGGATTTTAGATTCACAACACGATCGGAACGGTACGAGAGTTGCGTCGCGAACACAATAATTCCGGAATATATCTAGTTAAATGAGCCGAGGAATAGCATCATGCATAAATCATGCGCGGGAGTGTATCGAGACGCGCACGCGCCGATATGTAACAAGCGGCATTAGAGGCTCGCGCGCGGCGCAGAAGGACGTCGCCCACGCGTCATTCTAATGCAGCCATGAGCCAATACGTCGATTATATCACCGTTTATGTAGGTGGCTATATAAGGTTAATGTTTTAGACGCGTTCGAAACGCCGGCTAAAATTCCCACGTAGAGTGTCGACGCGGAACTAATCCAACACGTACTGTAGATTAGCATTTGAAAGCATTGTTTGTGCAAGCAAGCCGATACCGGTCAATAGAAAAAGTATGATGGATCGGCGCGGTCACAAAGCAAAAGATTTGTTTTCAGAGCTGAATAGCTGTTGAGTTAGTTCGGAACGCGAGCGGAATACATTATGCGAGTCCACTCGCAGCGTACGCGAGCTTGGAAAAATGGAACATTACAATGTATAGAACACAGCCATGATTCAACATGAGCCGTAGATGTCTTTGAAATTTTCTAGGAAGCTTCCCTTTGAAGTTCGAAACCGTTAGGCCATCAAAGTACTACCGTTAGTAAAATATTTGCAAAAAAATGGAGGTATATTTCTATGGATGACATACTCAAGCAACGGAGACAATCATAATCCACACAAGATCATTGACTGTAAACCCAAGGAACACTTAATTGAAACATAACTGCTGGCACTTTCTTTAGAACTTTTAGTTCTAGGGTATGCAGGTTTTTGCTAAGAAAACTCATTCGTAACCGACCGCGTCTTTTGGAAATCGGGGTACAGCCTACTAAGCCAACACGGCATTTTAATAGTAAAATAAATTGAAACGCGTGCAATATAAACAAACACTTCGGAACATCTCTCCAATATCTCGCCGTCTCGATAGGTAAATCCCGCATAAATCATTCGCAACAATTGTTACCAAATAACGCGGTGTTTACACACAATCCGTGCGTTCCCACGACACTGTCACCGCGGGCGCATATCGCCGCATCTACACCACTCCAGTCCGGTGGACAATCGTCCTAACAAAGCCTCACCGCGTGGACCAGCCTTCTAGGGTCACCTATTGCAACTCTTCGAAAAAGTCTGATTTCACAGGGAATCTGATTTCACAGGGATTTATCTTTGTAGACAGCTTTATCAAACGTTCCTACTTCTAGAAATGCAAAGCTAGGGTAATTCAGAAACATTCGAATCGTATTGATTTTTGCAATAACACATTTCTGAAAACCTAGGAGGGTAAAAGTTTTCAAATAAGATATCGGTCTAGCAACCCTACTAGGGTCCAATCATTTCCCACGCGGTAACGGGCCCGCCTCAACCGGGACGCTAGTTTGAATTTATGTTCGCGGAACTTTCACTGAACCGAACATCCAATTCCTACTCGCTTGGATCACCAGGAAACCGCCCGTACAGCAACCGGAGATGTACACAAAACAAGCGATAGTACCACGTCGTTACCTCCAAAAGCGCAGAGATCGCGATACAAAAGCATGACCGATAGTCTTCTTTCAATAACATAAGAAAACAACGCTTGAATTACAAAATATAAAATCCACTGTCATGCTGATAAGGAATTACAATGCCAATGCAAGTCAAGAATAATTATTCAGATGCTTGAGTTCATTCCGTAATAATGTAATAACACCAAGAATACGGGCTATAAAAAAAATTTGCAACAAATAGGAAATCTAACTAAAGATAATTTTGTAGGTCGCGCAAATTCGGGCTCAGTTCTTAAAATCATCACCATCATTATCAACAGCCTCTAAAATCCTACTGGACAAAGCTCTCTCTTAAAAAGAGTCACGCGGGGAGCGGTTTTGAGCAAACTTCCATGTCATGTGATACTTTCGAGTATTGTCAATTTTTGAAGCACCTTCCACAAATAAACCGAGCTAAGTACTATTTGTGTGATAAGCTATTTATTTTAATAACACTGCTACCAAAATGACAGCAATAAATGTATATATTTCTGTTTTTTTCCAGTAGTTGACAGCCTTGACAAATATTATAGGCTTCAGAGCGTTCCGTCCGTTCTCGTTTTGAGCAGGTTTTTAGCGTTTTCTTTATTTACGACGTGAGTAATGGACACGTGCAGACCTAGGACTATTTCGCCTCAGGACTTTAAAAACTTCACAGCAAATAAGGTGACACGTATTACGGTTATATTCAGCTGGCCAACGAACTAAAGTTGATAATAGATAAGCTGCCTGTGAAAGGGTTTGTCCAAGGAAGTATTAGCAAAGTATCTATTCCCTTCGTCACGTAACGATGGTATTGCTGTGTTCCATTTTGAAGGTTGCCGGTAATAAATAAATAGATAATAATTGTGGACATTTTTCATATAACATCATCTAGCCCCAAACTAAGCAGAGCTTGTGTTATGGGAACTAATGACTGATATAATACTACATATACATATTTTTTTTGTAAATACATTCATATGGCGGGAATCGAACCCACAACCTTCTGATTCTCAAGCGGGCCTTCACCCACTGCACCACAGAGGTCGTCATAGGTGGTGTTTATTTCCAAATAACATAAACTAAGAAAATTAAAAAACCTAAAATCTAGTTTGGTTTTGTGGGAGAGTCCGCAGCGAGTCCCTTTGACCCTGACAATCTCACGTAGTCTTTAAAGTCCTAGTGTGGTGAACAGAGTATAACCTATGGTACTGTTTTATCGGAATTATGCTATTTGTTAATAACCTACGTAGCGATAACGAAATAGGTACCTACAATATCTGTTTGAGATAGTAATAAACATTTCACTTCTTAATTCTAGTAAATTTTATATAATGATTAAATATGTAACTTATTCAACTACTTGTCTCTTGGATTCCTTTCACGCAACAGTTTGTATCGCAGTTAACAGAGATTCCGCAACTATTCGGTTTCGTTATTGAAAATACGTTATTTCAGGACGCGGACGGTGCTCATGTTGAAAAGCCTTTAAATTTGCTAACACAGCGTAATCAAATCAACGAAAAACAGTTGTTAATAGCAGTTTAAAGTTAAATATCAAAATGATCTCAAACCACTATAGCTCCAATTCTGTATTCGGTTTTGATTTGTAACACAATATCGAAAGCAGGTCGCGTGCGGCGCGGGCGATGTGAGTTTACGCTATTCTTGGCGAGGGACTAATTTTAACCATCTGCGTCTCCCAGACTATTAGGAAGTTGGCCGGCTCGGATTCAACGAACAACTCTATGCAAACAAAACGGAATCATTGTGTGATAAGTTTAAACAGTGACACACCTTGTCAAAAATCGTGAGGAGGACAAACAGAAAGGGCATATGACTGTGATTGCCAAGGACCTCAGCGAGATGAAATAAAAGAAGAAAATTAAGGATTACATAAGACATATCATAACATTTTACCCAAGATTATTTTAAGGTTTCCAACGCAGGAAATATATCACTTAGCAACTACATCAAATCATCAAATACTTCAGCAAGTTCTGGCCAAGCCACCATCAAATTGGATGACGATTATGAATGCATACCATTATGCCAGTACAAAGATTTATATCGAGAAAAACATAAATAGGTTTTTTGCACATACCAGTACAAAGAGCTTAATTGGATCTAGATAAGCCGAGTGACGCAAGATGTCAATCAAAGGATCTGAGACTGGTGCAGATGGTGAATTGCGCGAGAACATAATCGGGTCCAATTATCGAAATGACACAGACCGTCGAGACGAAACTCGGACTAAATCTATAATGGATGAGGCGTCTCGCGTCAATCCAGTAAACGAGAACGCATAAGCGCTGGCGCATGCGAAATGTAGGAGTTTTATTCATTACGATTTAAACTAGGGGAGTTATCCGAAAAACTTCTCAGGAGGACAGGCGTTGGCCAGAATAATGTATTGAAGACAGATGAATTTCCTTTGCGAGAGCTACGGTTACCAAAAATAACCAAGGAATTATAATAGAGAAGTGGCTATTTATAGGTAAGGTTAGTTTCTTTGATCTTTGAATCGCTAAATAAGCTTTATACAAGGTACAAAGAAGTTTCCAAAAGCGCTGGGAAATAAAGGTTCTCGAAGGGAAACCACGAACCGGAAGTTGCCGTGAAGAAAGTTCCGCCACCCGATGGATCAATGACATTTTACAGATTGCGGGAAGTCAGTGGATGAAAGTGGCTCAAGAACGTTCGTCATGGCACTCTTTGGGGTAGTTAAAAGTCCAAAAGTGGACTTTTGAGAGATTTCGATGATTATTAATGAGGAGTGACTATTTGCTAATAAGCTTAGATTGATTAATTCCAAAAACTATCGTGAATTTAATTATTCATATTGTAAAAACGGGAATTTTCACGTACCGCACTATCGGTGAAGTCACCGACTAAGTTTCGACTCATTCCGATAGTCTTCATCAGGGTGAGTGATCGCGACGCTCTCCCTCCGCGTCGCGTTCATGATGCGACGCTCGCGAACTTTACGTTTTTAAAATTCTCGTTTTTACAATAAGCTTAGATTGTGTTTGTGCATCGAAATTCTAAACTAGCTTCAATCACTTCAAAGTACACGGAAGTGTATGGGAATGATAAGAGTTTGTGTCTGTTGGTGCATACAAAGCCGGACCTCCGACGCAAATCATTAGAATTGCGGTAAGTGAGATGTGAGTGGAATGCCCGCTTTGATCCAGCCTGCTGATAATGACGGATTACTTGGCAACGGACTGCAGGATGTTTACAACACTGCTTAAGCTAAGGGTCAGATTGTGCATGATAAATTGTGTAACATTCTACTGTTATTTGGAGGCAAACAGCCATACGGCCTACCACATGATAAACGGTTACCGATTAACACCTCAGCCATTAATTGCTGAAGACAGTCTGCTCTGAAACTACTTAAAATTCATGATTTCACTTTACTGAGACTACCGTAGGATAGCACAACCTGAGGGGGACTATAACCAGCAGTGAGTGAATTGGGCTGTGGATGATGATGACTATGATTCAAAGTAAAGCAACAATGAGCTTTCAAAGGTAATATCAAAACAACTGGCTGAAAATAATAAACGTGTCAGTACGTTAAAGAAGAATGACGTACAATGTAAACGTCCGAGCATAATTCGCTCGGAAGATTTGTTGCATACAGGAAAGATGAATCTCCGCACGCCAATTTGTATGAACCGACATAAAACGTAAGGTAACGAAGACCCTAAGAGAATAAGTGCACGCGCACACCCCCGGTTATATCTCATGGGTGACACAGCGACAGCACAAGAAGAACTTTACATTCGCCGACGTAACGAGGGAAGCAGCTCACAGCGCTCACCCATTGTATTTATGCCTCAACAATTTATTTATTCGCCAAACATTACTGAGACACAAAATCTCGTCCATAAATACATGTGAAAGCACATATCAAGTATCGGAATGCAAACGGCGAGGTTCGTGTCTGAATTATGCAAGAGCGGCGCGCAGACTCCTAGTGCACCGACGCAACTTCAAAAATAATGTGGATGATAGCGGCCGTGTACGCAAACCTATCGACACCGCCCAGATTTCAGCAATTATGATATGGACAAGTCTGCTGCGGAATAAATATAAGATCCATTGCTTTAATGGCAGCGCAAACGGGATTCATCACGGTCATCGCTCTTGCGAATTTCACTAAATTGTGAAGGCTCCCTTGGTGGGACATCTCTTCATTTGTTGCAGAAGACACGCCAAAGGCGTGTTGCGATTATTGCTCTTATGTCCGATCGGATTTGGGTCCATCGATCTTGTGTTTGGGTGGTCGGGCGGTGCCACGTTAATTACAAGGGAGAACCGATCATTTAACGTAAATTTCACAAACATTAAATAAATTTTAAAGATTGAAACGGCGTGCGTTCACGCGATGCATACTAAATTAATAACCGATCGTGACGATGCACCCCGATCCCTGACTGATTCCTGGCTGCCCCTTGAATCAGAAGTGGGTCTCACTCAAATTACAATCACAAACAAATTCTAAACTAGAACAATAGCAACAGAAAGGCGTTCATTAAAAGTCGGTGATACGGGCGTCGACAAACAACTCTGTAATCCTAAAACCACACGCGGCGACGATTACAACGCACCTATTAGTCAAATTAGCTTTATTGTTGCTTTTGTTGCACAAGACGACCAATCGGCTTAGAAGCGAACAATTATGTGGTACAATACGATGAGTCAACGAAATTGCGTCTCGAGCGTTTATCAAAACAATAGTATTGATAAGTTAATAAAGCGAGGTGCGAGACTAACGAGCGATTACCAACCAAGTCGTCGAACATACACACTGAGGCTCATCGGAGCGGAATATGTTACGGGCCCGTGACTCATCAACTTAGAAAGGTAGCCAACATCGCCCTAAAAACAGACAAGAATCCATGTCTCGTGTTGACAATTTCTATACCAGCAATCCTTTTTTCTCCCTGAGACAAACGCGCCTTTAAGGAATCTGCGCAGGAATCCGATGAAGAAACGTGCGCGCCGAAAGCGAAATCTCCATAGCTTGAGCGAGTTACGAAACGGGCTCGATTAGGGAATACGGCCGCGTGAGGCCACTGACCGACTTCCACATTTATACCGCTAATTCACGTAACTACAAGTATCTGCATCCCGCGAGCAGCCAGAACAGCGCCACGCACCAATCTCGGCTAATGCAGTTTATATTCACTAAACAAAACAGGCGCACCAACCGTTGAGAATACGTGAAGAAACATATTTATGTGGGCGACTTCAAACGATGACAGGTGAAACCGTTCATAGAGAGGAAAAAGCCGCCTTTGAATATAAAAGCGCATAAACAGAGATACGGTACACGACGCAGTCACGAAAACACGTAACTACATAGAATAGAACACAGACTCTCACGATACAGATCTAGAAGAGCGGTCATCGCGGGACGCTTATCTACTCAAATCGTAATTACCACTTGAATATTTCAATCGAATCGACACTACTCTAACAATAACGATCTGTTTCGATGGTGTATTATTTCCGAACTTCTATCGTATCCGTGCGATGAGAGTTGACCCACCCACCTGAAAACGAGATTTTATCGGTGCGGACGCGAAAAGAAGGATTCGACGTAATCGATTTCAACATATCGAAGTTGACAAGTGATATTCGAGGTCGAGGCGAGGGCGGTGGGCGCCGGATGGATTCGAAATTAAAACGATATGCAAATGAGGAGCAGGAATTAATCGATCGCTGCAATCGAGTCGACGGCAGCAAGAGTCGCTACTGGGTACAAATCGATGAATAAACAACGTCCGATTAGCGACGCTAGGTGTGCTGCGGGTGATGGACGAATCGAATCTAATCAGAGTGGCTCAATGAATCGGACGCACCCGTATTTGGCGATATTGATCAGCTGCTGTTCTATTGATTAACCATTGGCGCGAAGAATCGATAGTCGGTATCGATACGCATCGTTGCATCTAACGTAGGAAGCTGAGTATCGCGCCTGGCGTCTCGGCACGTGAAAGCTACCGCGTTACACAAATTGATTTTCCCGGTAACACGATCGCAGGCGTCGTGCTCGACTGGGGCATTTATAGTAATCACTCTCAGTACAGCCAAAAGTAATTTTCAATTAAGTTTCTTGATAATCCGGATCACGAGGCCGAGGACTTAGACCCGAGGCGACGACCGAAAACGGCGCGAGCGCTCCTTTCATAATTGGAAACTGTCTTTAGTTACAAATAACACCTGCCGCTCTATCTGTTATTTTTTGCTTGAGATAATGTGTGGTTTTTGAATTTGATTGTCAGTTGGTGTTATAACGAGGTCCTAGATTATGTGTATGCTAATAAAGCGATCAATACGAGCGACTTCCTACAATTTGAAGCGTAATCAAGATTATTATGCCCCGTTTCGATTGTGTACGGAGTTTTTAGAATGAAAGTCCGATTCATTGGTCGTAATGATCAGATTCGGTAGCTAGACGGCACTACTTCCGAGCCACGCGGCTGAGCCGTCTAACCGGTCTCTAACATTAATTATAAACAAATTTAAATCTGATTATTTTGCTACCGAACACTTCTCTATCAATTTCGACATCTACAAAGATCATCAATTTCTTTGATAGGTTTCCCTACCACATGATGTATTGAGTTTACGTTTACAAATTGAATATTGGGCTACAGTCGTTCGAGTTATTTACTTACTTATAAGTAATGAATATTAATGTGAAATTTTAGTTTAAACACGTCGAGATAACGAGTTACTTTGTTTTGTCGGCAATCTGGTAAATAATTTTGTAACGTAGGCGCTTATCTCAGCGTTTTGAATGGATCTGTCAATCTCCATCAGCAATCGGACTCGTAGAACGATCCACATTATGAACTGTCTGTAACATTATCACGTAAACAAAAGCTTTCTCCTCAAATCCCCGCAGAAGACGTACGCAAATACACTACCATATTTACAAAATATATTAACAGAATTTATTGCTCGTATATTAATCTTTCTTACCTAAATTTTAGAAGCTAATCTAGAGTGTGACTTTCCGAGCAGTCATACTTAAAGGCTCGTCTCCACTAAGGTACATCTGTATCGGTACAAGGCCTCGCAAGTGCTGAGACCTTGTGCCGATGGAATGAGCCCTGGTGAAAACGATGTCTAAGAGTTGAGAACTACCGTTGAGGATGATGCGACATGTGTGGGTGCGATAGGTGCGCGTGAGAGTAGGGCTGTCCTAGGGAGCTCAGGGGGAGCGGCGAGGGGCACGGAGGGTGCTGGTGGTATTGCTGCAGCGGCGACGGGGCCAGCCCCGGGTGGTGCTCTATCGGGTACTGCGAGCCCGCATACGCCAATTGCCTCACCTTCATATCTTCGTCTACAACGTTATAGGTGAGCTCTGTCTCCTCGAAGCCGGTGGCCGCCATGCGTTGCTCGCTAGTCGTCGGCGGATCCGGGCTGTTCAGACAGGTCTGAATAAGCCTCTTTCCCGAGTCTGATGTGATCATCGGCTGCAGCTTCCGCGTCGCGAACGTATACACGTGGCCGGTCTCAGAGGCCACCAGCAACATCACTTGCGTCCCCGTTAACGTTGATAGCTCGTAAGCCTGAAAAGAAATGGACTTCATTAGCATACGAGGCATTAATTTAAATTATGGCGCTTGGAGGCGCTTGTCGCATTTTTGTGAGCATTTGTCAGATGTGACGTGAAAGTCTCTGCGGTAAAGAAGACAAATTATGGGCGTATTTTTACGACGTCTGACAGTTGAACATCTAAACTAGACAGCTATTAAAAGTTTCAACATTTCCAAGAATTTGTAGTTACCTAGAGTCGCAACTTCGGAGACAGTTTCACCAAAATTAACAGAAGATTTTAACGAGGTCATATTTTATAGGCACACTTATCGGAGGTGGGTCGGAACATCAAATATAAACTTTGCTTTTGTTATCGGTTCCGAAGTTCTTCCGACCTTTGACCTCTCCCACGCCAGTAATTCGTGAGCATACCTTCGTTTTCGGGAGCAGACCGCTCTCTCACGGCACTCTTTGTGTATGCTCGACGAATTATCACACCCACCGGCGCCCTGACACCCACACTGATCATCCACTCCTGCCAGTTCAATCTCAACTCAAACACTTTTAAATAAGAGTTACCTACGTGACAACACAGCATGCAGCGATTCGTCGCGGGCAATTGACAAAAGTCAGGTAGCTATTCTATTACACTATCCAAATTGATGTTAACCACAAAGTAAACTGTAAGGAGTAGGCAATAGGATTCTGTTTGTGATTTGGGAATACAGGTATATAGTTGGTTTTAGTATTAATTTGCTTTTATATTGCATTATGGGAGTCTGCGATCGCGACACAATTCACCCACTTAGTAGGCGCCACCGTAACGGATTTGTGTGTACACTTGCGATACATTTCATTTGCTATTACATTGATCCTGAATACTGCTGTAGCCCATGGTTACTGTTTTAAATCTAGCTTGAAGGACCATTTATAGGTTAATCATATTCATGGTTATAATTTTTTTAATAGACTCAAGTGGTCTTTGTGCATAAATCAATAATGAGTAGATCAATAAAGTTATTTCGTATATCATCACCAGCATGAACAGCTTGTAGAAGTCCACTGTTGGACATAGGCCTCCTCTAATAATCAGTGTCAAGACAAAGTATCTTTGGCAACCTCGTTTCCACTGGCTTCTCATAACCTCTAACATATCCTATTTTATCGATTGGTCATCATTTTTTGGCATTAAAAGTGAAACTGACTATTAAATAATTCAAATTGAATCGTACAAATCGTTTCCGAGTATCTCATTCATCTCTCTACCTTCAATACGATTCAATTATATTTCGGAAAGACGGCTTCCTCGCCCTAACCTGCGCTCCCTTCTCATTCACTGAGATGATTGATGATAACCCTATAATTAGCCACTACTTGTAGCATCTGTGACACCAACACCGTTACTCAATAACCAGGTCAAAGTATAATGAGTCTTATTAAAACGAATACAAGACCCTCGACGACAGCACAGTCAATTTCGCAACACTCCCGGAACACTGCCAAAATTGACAATTACAAATGCACCCTTAATGAGCTTTTGTTAAAACATGATTAATGTATCTTCAGTGAAATTTCAGATTCCAAGTTATCGATGAACATAAAAACAGGCAAACTCAAGGTTTCGTTATCTCATTAAAAGTTAAGATAAAAGTCACTGATACTCTTGCTTTCTTCCTCAAACTTTATTAATTGACGATTAATGTTAATTGTGAAAAACTCAAAGGTCAAATTGAAATTGCAGATGTCACAATAAGCAGCTTCAATTATAATTTAATATTAATCGAAATACCATCGGAAGAAACCACATCGGTTTGAGCTTTTAATCAAGCAAATGCAGTATTTCGACATTTAAGACATGCCTACGTTAACAGTTAAGTCATCATCAGTAAAGATAACCAAATTATCGAATAAAGCAAGATACATTAAAATCCGTGTTTACTGCTCAATTGGTTTTATACGTAGCCTTTACCTCGAGTTAATAAATAAGGTGGCGGGAACAGTAGCAACGCAAATAAACATAAATCATAATGAAAACGGATAAGGGGAAATGCGGCAAGCCTTTTTTCGCACAATATTTTTTTCGATATTATTAATACTCCAAAAACTATCGTGAACTTGACTATTCATATTGTAAAAACGAGAATTTTCACGTACTGCACTATCGGTGAAGGCACCGACTAAGTTTCGACTCATTCCGAGAGTCTTCATCAGGGTGAGTGATTGCGACTTTCTCGGAATATGAATAATTATTAATACTGTGCCATCAGTTTTTAATAGATTAGCTCTAGCATATAATTTATAATTTTTCTTATATCCATGCACTACCTCAAGACTCTTCTCCATTAACACAAAGGTTAGCTGGAAGAGAATGCTATCTAGCATTAAGTTCGCCTATGTACAGTACTTTGTAGTTGTGCAATAAAGAATTTTCTATATATCTATCAGTTTTTGTTCCAATAAGAAGTAATGGGCTTGCAACCTGTCACGTGGAAGGCTAACTACTTGCAAAACGAAGGCATTTGCTAATGTAATGTTTGGACGTGCCTTTGATTACCCCTACGCTGTGAGCGGGTTTGTTTTATCATTTTATATTATAGGCTAGAATCCTTTAAGACCTAAAAAATCCTATTTAAATCTCTTTAAAAACTTTATACAAATTTTAGTTTAGTAACGTATAAAAATTATACGTTATAGTGAACAAGTATACGAATACGAATTTAACTAGATAAAATCATTCTGAAGTGAAAGGTGCAAGGGTTTTTAAATCACCCGTATTTCCTCTTAACATCGGTCTAACCAAATCGGGATTACATTATGAAAATAACAATATATTTTGCGGTACCTTGAAATTACTTCAGAGTTAAACCAATAGCTTAGTTTAAACGATGATCAAACGAGCAAACAATCCGCTAACCTCCTGACTCTTTCATTTGACCCAAGTCTGAGAACTTCAGGGCTGGCACTGATTTTAGGCCACTTTTCTGACAATTTTTTTTATTAAAATCATACTTCCTGGTCCAATCTGCAGACCTTTTGCAATATATAATAACTTCCCTAACTAGAAAAATACAAAAGTTTTTTTTATATAAAAAAGTTTTTTATTTACGATACAAAAATACTATTAGTAACCTATGTTTGTGACTGTTGTATATTTATTGTATAATTTTATTGTTCAGCACTATTTTTGGAAGAGGCCCTCTTCCAAAAACACTAGGCCAAGTTTTTGAAACTGTCGCGTAATGTGAGTCAAGTTTTTTCTAATGCCCCTATCCACCGTCTTACTACGACCTGTCATCCATGACATCAGTCTATTTCTACTGTATTTCCGTCAATTTGAGATCAACATACCAATAAACAGCCAACAATCTAATTATCACCACAAGCTTTCACAATAATCCCTTCGTAGCTTAAGCGGTAAGCTTACATGACGCAATGTAATCTTTAATTGAAATTACAGCGAGATTGACAGATACGCTTCTGTCGATTTTGTGTATTGCAATAAAAAATGCTCCAATTACGTCAAAAGTGACTGCTGCTGGCAAAACAGTACAAGAAAGTCGTTTGTCAAGGAGTCGGGTGCCGAAACTGCCAAATAAGATCACGGAATCGAAAGCCATGCCTGTCAGAATTAAGCGTAGTCCGGTGTGGACGGCGTAATCTCTCGCATATAATAAGTTTTTTTTTGGCCAGGTTTTCCCTGAAGCTAGATGGCACTGTATTTAAGAGACACAGTAAATGAAGAAACATTTTTGAGATATTTTTTCCTTCACCTTTCAGCATTGAGCCATTTATGTATTTGTGAGAGAGTATAAAATGCATATTTTTTAACAAAATCACACAGCTCTCAAAGAATGATAACTATAACCGATTGGCAACTATAAGTACCACACTTAAACCCGGAATGGGTTTAAGTGTCGTAGTATCACGGTACTCGTATAACCTGCAAAACATGCAAACATTTGTCCCGCAGTGGGTATCGAAACCGCACCTCTTGCGTCGCAGCTCGCCCGCCGCGCATTTACAATTTGACTTCTCAGACTGTCAAATTAGGCCGCCACAGAAAAAAAACCTTCTTATTTTCACATAACGACTGCAAGACTTGCTTAATGGTATGTTTTTATTAGCTACTAGCCTCTGCCCACGGCTTCGCCCGTGTGGTACCCGGATATAAAGTAGCCTATGTGTTATTCTGATGTACAAGCTATATTAATGTAAAGTTTCATCAAAATCCGTTCTCTAGTTTTTGCGTGAAAGAGTAGCAAACATCCATCCTCACAAACTTTCGCGTTTATAATATTAGTAGGATATTTATCCTGGAAATTATGCTTAAGTAATGTCTCATTCAAAACAAGTGGTCATTTCTAAAATTTACAGCACGTTTGTTGCTGCTATTTTAAACGACTTCAAAAAAGGGAGGTTCTCAAGTAATAATTTTGTTTCAAGACAATGTCTAGACTTCATACATCCAAAAAGCACGAAGCTTATAATATAAACCTTCATAGATATGTTTATCCTTTTTTATGTAAATTAATACGGATATTATGAATCCATTAGCATGATGCCATGAACATCATTTAGATTTCATAACATCGTCCGGTAAAGTAGGTAATCCGACATATAAATTGCAATAAAAAGATCGAGGGAAGGTATTAATGTCAACATTATTCCAAACAAGTGAACAAAATAAAAATACTTATTTACAGAATCATGAAATGCATTTTATTGATAAGACTTAAACAATAAGGCGCGTGCATACCTAGGCGCTTTTATCTTCAACTTTCCTCTTTCAACTTTCAATACATTGCGTATAGGCCATGCATTGAATACATCGACCCATTCGTTGCGGCGCATGCCAATAGGCATTTTTTTTATTTCATGTTGTGATGTGTAAAACCAAATCTTCTAACTTTGTCAAATAAATGATATGAGCATGCATGTCGTCCTACTAAGATTTGAGGTATGCCTTATTGCATACCATAATGACACTAAACACATGACTGCATTAGACAAAGGCAAGTTTAAAAAAAGGGACGTACCTTTATAAATGTCTAGTGCTCTACTTTGTTATTCGTGACGACATAAGACCGAGGGCGGATAACCTTAATCTGCAGTTGACGCAAATGTAAAAAGTGTGTTTTATTTCTTACTAATATTGTTATAATTATATCATAGACTAGTGGTGGGTCCTCAGCACGTGTGGCACCACTTTTGTAGCTACACACTTTCTCGAAACGAGGCCTCACTCTTTTCGTTTGGACGAGCTAACACAGTTGCACAATCGTGCTAGGCGCGAGGCGCGAGGCGCGAAACGAGCCGCGAGGAAACATCGTGTTGGCTCGCATAATGCGCCTCGCACATAGCACTCCACTCCATTACCACACCACACAACACGCACAGTGCACACTGTGTTCCCAAGACTGCCTCACTCAACTACGTTCAGAAACTACCTCGCTGCCTCGCCTCAATTGTGGTACCACAGTGTGCTGGCTCAGTTGTAAAACTGAGCCCCTCGCACGATCCTCGTTTTCAAACAGTGTGCTACCCATGACTATCATAGACATTGACGAGGGAAGTTGGTTGATGGAGGCAGGACAAGACCGTCTGTCGTCTGCGTTCAGGGACGCATATTCTCCAAAAATATATTTACAGGTTGATGGTATAATAATGATATAATTGACATAAACAAACTTTCCCCGCAATAAAACAGTATTCCTCAATAATGTACTTAAATAAATTCACGCAATGATTGAATCATACTATCACTAATAAAGTACTTACCACATTTGCGTACACAAACGATATTCATTCATAGTAAATGACTCATACGAAAATGACATAGAATTATGTTAAATTATATAAGGCTTTTACGATCAGCTATAACAAAAACAACTGGAAGGTTTTGATTAAATATATTGGGAAAGGCCAAGGCAATGAATAAACTGACCGATGAGAATACAATTTAGCAGAATGCTTTCCAAGTTAAAAGACGTCAATTAATTGACATATTATGATTTTATGTACGACTAGGTAAAGGCCTGTTCAAATACACGCGGTGGAGGTGGCGGTGATGATCAAAAGAAAATGGTTGTGAAGTGGTTTTCAAAACAAACTTCTTTACAAAAACATGATAATTACGTACTCAAAAAAACCTCTAAAATTTAAGGATATTAGACTTTTTTGTAATAGAATTAAAGACAGGGTTTCACTTAGCAACCCTAGTTTAAAATTTCCGTAGCCGCGCCAAGTTATCCAGTACGGGTACAAGGCGATGAAAACGGCACTTTTTGCCGGGATCAGATACAGCATCCGATAGCACCAACTAATAGCTCTATAAACAAGATAATCGCCTAGTTAGCGCTGGGAAACATGTCGTGCCACGGATTTATGAAATATTTAAAAATGTGACTCTTAGATTTGCGGTACTCACTCCAACCAATACATCATCAAAGTAAAAAGCAGCTGAAGAAACGTAGAAGGCTCGCTTTATTAGACGTGGATTGAATGTTATTGCGAAAATATGAGGATCCTACTAATATTATAAACGTGTAAGTTTGTGAGGATGTTTGTTCCTCTTTCACGCAAAAACTACAGAACGGATTTTGATGAAACTTTACAGTAATATAGCTTTTACAGCAGAATAACACATAGGCTACTTTTTATCCGGGTACCACGCGGGCGAAGCCGTGGGCAGAAGCTAGTATATTATAAGACACCGTGCTGACATATGTCTAAAATTTGTAGAAGGCATGTAGATTGTACAAAAGGTAATGTAACGGGGTACCTGGTGATAATCCTAGTACGAATCAACGCCCGACCGCATGCATAACGGGAACGTGACGTATACCCGTCACACTCGACCCACATCAAGCAATAACGCTAAATAAAAAAGCAAAAAAAAAAAAAAAAACCCAACGTTCAACTGACAATGAAAAACGTCATTCAAACCGTTCACATGTGAATAACCACATATGAGTCGCAAAAACAAATTTGATGGTCAACTTTGCAATCAACTTGGATGGCTTTGCAAATTTTTGGAGAAAACTTTCCCAACAAAAAGGGCTCAGTAGGATAAGTGTGGTATTTCGTCACAAATTAAAAGAAAAACATTAAGGAAGCGTGCATTCCGATCCGAGACATTTTTGTGACAAGTGCGAGTTGCTCGAAAAAAGCAGCTAATTACAAGTACAATGGCGGTCAAAGAGCCCGCTGTTCCCACGGAGCATCCGCGCATGCGTACCGATCATTTCGAGCGTGCCCGACTTTTATTGCCAAAAATTAATGCCCAGTAAACAGACCTTAATTACAAGCCAGCCTTGTTAAACCTGCCCAAAAACCCGCCCGTCACACTAGCAGTAACGTTTCCACGAAACAAAAACCAGAAATCGTATAAAATACGCAATAACCGAATAATAATAATGTAATATAAGTAATACCCTGTGATTTTTCTTTCGACTCTGGTGCACAACCGTCGTTTTATTACATTTTAATTTTATTGGTTAATGCTATGCTCGGACGCGCTGCCTTCATATTGTGCAATTTAGCTTAACAGCATTATAGCTGAGAGGCAGAATTGACATTTCTTTCATAAAACAGGATACCATTTGAGTGCATCGATAATTTTCAATATTACCGAGGCAGATGCTTTGGGCGTTAATTAAATGAAACATATGAAACTATCAGATATAAATGAAATGTTTAGTAATCTTAGTAACACCGGTTAACGGTCAAAATTAAAAATAGTCATATTAAAGTGTAGTCTCATAAACGTCAGATAGAAACTGTAAGTTGAGCATATCGGGAGTAAATTTCAAAATAATTACGAGAATGGGGATGTTTTCTTTTTGATCTGATAGCAGTCTCAATAGGATAGGGAAACTATTCCTATACAAACTTCTCTTTTGACATACATATATCGAATATAACAACGCATACCTAATACCACTAGATCTTTGAATAGTCAAGATAAGGTGCGAACTAATATTTAAAACATTATTAACAAGTATATCAATTACGTTTTAAACTAAGCGATATATTGGAGTGTGACATACTGACGGACAAACAGATAGACATACAAACAACCTATAAATAACAGGCCTGATGCAACTAAGCTAACTATCACGTAATTATTCTATAAAAGTATTTCACAGTACGAACTGAAACGAAAAGGATATTTTATTATATTTGGTTGGTATTCTAATGAAGTCATTGATTCGTACATGCAAGCGGCATTTCTAATATCAATAAACCGTATTTCAATGACTTCACCATCACTTTCACTACACCCCGAGGTGTCCAGGCCATTATCATCTGTAGTGGCTAGACTAGAGCCATTCCTATGGTAATAAGCTTGCGAACACACTGACGGACTGACGCCTACCCGAGGTTAAGTGCAGGCATTTACATGCATAAGTTTTCAGGAAACTAGCTAGTAAATAATCTATAGATCAAACTGAGATAATTGCAGAAAAATAAGAAAAATTGACGCTGTAAAGGCACAATCAATAGACATTTATCTATAGTTAAATAAAAATAGTACACGACAATTTTTAAAGCTCGCCTACTCGTGAGAAGCAGTCGTATACTTTTGTTTTTGTTGTTATTGTTGCGGATTAAGATTACGTTACGACACAATATTAAAACGATGCAAACCCACGTGCGATATCAACAAATAAAAAGATATGGAGTAGTTCACCTCACGGGGCAAAGGAAACCCCAAAAACAGGTTATGAAAGGCCAGGTTGCCATATTTGTGGGCGGCTCTCGACTGGATTAGTCGTAAAAGGTTGCAACGAGCCAAGCTCGTCTTTTGCCTACCGGAGCGTGCTCGCCACGTGGCTTTATTTGTTTTCCAGCTCAAGACGTGATCGCGCACCCTGTATGGCAAGGATGCCGCTGCTATTTGCATTAAAGGCACAGTTGAATCACCTATCGATTACAATTTAATAACAGAAACCAAATATTTAAGGAGTTTTGCCGGCGGCAGCGGTTTCTTTCACCCACCAAATATAGACATAAATTTAAACCCCCATATTGAACGGCAGGGGGTTAAGCCAGAACCTTCAAAGCCCGATGCGATGCCGGTAATGATCGATAAGTGAAAGTTCAATAATTATTGGATGGTGCAATCCAATCGGGAGCCGCACATTTTTATCACGATCAAGTGTAGGTGGCTCTGCAAATCATATAATGTTACGCCCGCGTCGAGGATCCGAAGAATGCTAACAGCATAAGATCGAAAATCAAAAAGATTGCATTCGGCAGTGGCATAAATGAGTTTGGCGAATTTGCAGCTTGTTTGTTTTGAGTGGTCTTCAGATACGTCGAAAACTTGATTACAGAAAAAAGGTAATTCAACGTGGACAAGTCGGCCGACGGTCCTTGAATAGCGGTACAATATGTAAATAAGCCCGGGATGAGACACGGAGGAATTCGCCGCTGAAAACCTACGCATACGAAGAATGTGATATTAAAAACCAACAATGGTATAATACAATTTCCAACCCATTTGTTGATACGTAAAAACGCTCGACGAAACGCTCGATACGTAATAGGACTCTCGATTTAAAATTCAAAAGTTTCACGAATGTTATATCTCGAAATATTGATACAACAACAACTGAGAAGTCACAGATATGCGCAGCGCATTGCATTTTAATTACTGAATGTTGTAAAAATGCTTGGTATATCATCGGTGCTGTAAAAAGGGAGAAATAATGGTAAGCAAAATGTGTTTCGCAAAGAACTTAAATTAGTTGATAATGTGCGGTATCGCGTTAATTACGGAGTGAATGTTGTCTGGTCTGTTCATTAAGCAAAAATCTGTATCGGTAATATTGAAATTGTGATTCAGGACATGATCAGCGATTGCATTGACGACTTCAAACTGGCACTAGAGCAAGGCAGTCGCCGCGAGCAAGTTAGCGCCGCTCCAAGTGATTACTTTAAACGACGCTTAAACAATAATTACCGATTACTGGAAACCGGTGTTTTATCGTCGCCCTAACACCACTTGGAACCGATGAATTAATAATAGACTAATAGCTATTTGTCGCGTTAAAATTCTAATACTCTGCTAAGCAAAACATTTTCCACGGCCTCATTGTTTAATTTATCAGTCTGATCAAAATTCAAAGTAATTTCTGAACCTAGCCTCAAGATACAGAGGGCAATATCTAAAGTGCAATTCCAGTCCAGAGCTATTATCAGAGGAACAATAAGGAAGATCCAATTAAACCTGTTAGTGACAATGGGAGCTATAACCAACAAAGCCCAATCCACAGAACAATGGGCAGCAATGGATCGATATAAACGGGCGTAAGACCGCGGCTAGGCTGAGACGCATGCAAATCGTGGCGACAGTAATTACAAGTCTGCCTTGTCCAGTTTCATTCATAAACCAGCGATATTGCTTATGAATGGCCGTCGCACCATATCCTTAATTTATTGTCGCCCTGCGCACTTCCATAAGTTTCCTGCTCGGAACATTACCATTTATCGAATGTTGTTTACGCGCCATATAATTTTGTAGGCGCTAACCAGGCCTTGATTGATGAACTTCGTTCAGTACGCTAACCAGTAGCCCACTGCATCGGGTTTCAAAGATGTATTTATTAAATATTACCATTCAATTCATTACTGGAACATGAAAAAACAAACACAATTCAACACGCTATTACCCGAGCTTATGAACGTAAACCTGTCGGACTGTTAATAATTCTTTTCTTAATGGGCTCTCATGGCTGAATAAATTTTAGCGCTAAATAAACAAGCTTTATCTGCGATCTCCACAATACAACGGGTTCGAGGGCGGCGGGAACCGACTGAAGAGCCGCCACCTCGATACCATAACACCGATACGCATCAAGGAAGACCACTTGTCAATACATTTCACTCGCGAACCTAACCTACTTGATGGCCCGTCGCCGTCGCAGCCCGGAACGAGTTCCCATGAATTGTGTTGCGCGCGAGACATTTTTATACTTCTGTCGAACGGACAACGTGTACCGCAGGCTTACATGTTAATGTATCTCCTGCACCGTGCACTTTACGAGCTCCTCCGGGCGCGATCGAATTTCTAATTGGAGAAACGCGTCGATTCAATGCAATTGGAGAAGCGACTCCACGAGGTACTCCACGCACTCAGTGTTAATGCTAATTTCCGTCTCGGTCGCATGCAAATCCCGCGCTACTAAATAGAATTAAGCAAAGGCAAATATTCCGCTAACCTTATTTACTGTACAATTCATACGTCCAGCCGCAACACAGGTGGCT
This sequence comes from Perizoma flavofasciatum, assembly GCA_958496245.1. Taxonomy (NCBI): domain Eukaryota; kingdom Metazoa; phylum Arthropoda; class Insecta; order Lepidoptera; family Geometridae; genus Perizoma; species Perizoma flavofasciatum. The sequence goes on along the minus strand of OY292429.1, from coordinate 11,887,210 downwards.
CCGATAAAAGGTTCGGTAGCGTCCGAGCATCTAAGGATGCCGCTCTCCCTAAAAGGATAATAATACGTCGTTCCGCAGCCGACCCACGAGAATCCCCAGGACTCTGGGAGAAATGTAAATTGTCCGGCCATCAGACAAATAGCTTAATTAACAGCTAACACGCGACGCGGGAATCATTGAGATAGTCCGCATGGTTAGGGTGCCAAGCGTCGTCCATCTGCAAATATTTGCCATTTATTTCCCAATTAGTGACTATTTTTTCCGCTAAGTGAATAGAAAGGATCCGAATACAATGGAGGTAGTGAAGTTATGAGTCCTAAGCCCACATTAAGCAATTTAGCAGAGGCATTTAGTTTCAAGACTTTCAAGGTTAGGACAGAAGTTGCTCGGAGATTTGTTTTTTTCGCAATATTGTGTTTGTAGGCGTCAGGTGGGCGCACGCACGTGACGAATCCGTGGCTGTAGGAACGCACGCGGCACGAGTGCTCGCGTGGGCGTTCGCGTCGCCACTGCCTGCCGAAGACGCCAGTTCCACTCACAACCTTTACGATTTAATTACTATTTTGACAGTTCCAATGCTAAGGTCAGCTATGAAGGTTCTCATTCACTATTTCATATGCTCAGCAGCTAGTTACCAGCGCAGCTCATAAAAGCAGTGAGCTTTTACGAAGGAGAAGGCTCTAATTCCCCGCAAAGCGACCCAGGGCGCAAAAAGCGTCGGTATTGTTCAATTGCATGAAAGAACGGAATCCGCAGTTTCCCACCGAAATCTGGATGTTCGGAGTTTTTTTAATTGCTCGAAAAACTACCTCGTCGTGGTATCGAATCGCAATCAAATAAAAACTTTACTCGTTAATGTTTTATGTATGACGTTCTCGATGCCGATGTATTATGGATGGGCCCCGCTGACTCGGGCGCTTTGGCAATTTTGACAGAGCGACAGATATCGGTAATCTCTATGGTGACCACCGATCGGTTACCGTTTTTCTGGTGCCGGTGAGTCAACAGACCGATAACATCGCATGTCGCATAATACATGTCCTACGGCCTCGAGGTTGCTTAAACATGTAAATATTAATATCTCTTTCCAGAAAATAGGCTTTTTCGGCAGGAGTTTCTACTCAAAATGAGACAGTCGATATTGCGAGAGATAGTAAAAACTTTTTATCAGTAGATCCTGTTTTTTAATTATGGGGAAATGTCAAGAGATAAATATTTAAATAACGAAGCAACTATGTTTGTTGCCTATCACCAGCTGGACATACTAACAATGACTCTGTGTACAGTTATTATAAGTTAAATACGAAACAGGGACCGGTTTTACATTTAATTCGTTAGTTCTTGGTGGTTCATTCTTGGTCAACTTGCGTTTTTTTTAATTTCATTGTCTGATATTTGACATTGGCTATCGTAATGATACGGAGCATTTGCGCAGATCGTTCGTGTTTGAGCCTCTGGTTGAGCTGTGATAGCCCTAAAAAAGATCCTTGTGACTGATAGTGAAAGAACCTGATTGCTTCTGCTCTTTTCACGCAAGCATTTTATCAAACCAAGCAACATAGGATGACATAACTTTTTCTTAAATTATCACGTAACTCTACCAATTAAAGGACTATCCAGCTATCATTTGAAACTACTTTGGATTGGACACAGAACGGATAGCCGTACTGCTTCCAACTATAGTTCCAAATATACGAGTTACCAAATGTAGAGTTCGTCTCGTAGAAAGCCACTTTATAGGCGACGATTTATGACAGAATGTTTGTTTTAAGCCCGTCGACACGGACACGACTCGGACAGGTGTGGATGGAATTTCCTTACAAAATAGATCTCTATCAAACAAATAACATTGAATTAGAATTACAAAACATAGTTCCAACAGTTGTTACAAGAATCACAATTTATAGTGGCGTGATGGTAGACAGGGGCACCTGAGGGGTACCGTATTATAGAGACGGTAAACTTGCACACCTGAGATACTATTTTAGTGCAACCAGTCTGAGCAGATGTTCCGTCTGTTCAATAAGACGATTTGTAAACTTTTGTCTTTTATGTACAAATTCCTGGTAAAATCTTGAACCATGCATACTTACAACAGAATCAACTCACGCTTAATATACAGGGGGGCAGTGGAACCACGGATTTTCATATGCTACGATCCTGATATACCTATTTTGCTTCATTCACAAGATTAAAATATAGTCGAAAAATAAACTCTGCGAAATCCATCGAGATTTAGAATCTATCGAGATTTCGTGGGGTTACGAATACCTACCCATCGGGATAGATATTCTTGACGACTGTCACCTCCTGCTCTATCTAGAAAAGATAATTTATTTCGTAGACAAATTGCTCAGTATTACAAGATGTTACATTAATCATTCGACTACTTTTAGAAGGTTTAACCTATGCATGGAAAAAAACTCTTAATTCTAGACAAACATAACATGCATGAATATTACATTATTTAATTACCTACTATTTGACGTTGTCTATCGATAAAAATGGTATCGTGTTAGTTTTGCATAATAAGCACCATAATAAATAGTAGCTTCTTTGCAAATTAGTTACTATCCTAGACAAATTGACGCAAAAGTGGTTAAAAAAACTTACTTAGTCGGATGTAATATTTCAACTATGTCGAACCGTTTATACTCATTACAACATTAAATATGTTCATGTTAATAACAGTACGACAACTATTATTTGCTATTAAAGAAATTAAAACCCATAGTTTTAAAATCCTACTAATATTATAAACGCGAAAGTTTGTGAGAAAGGATGTTTGTAACTCTTTCACGCAAAAACTCTTTCCGTTCAGTAGGAACAGATTTTAATGAAACTTAGAGTAATATAGCTTAAACATCAGAATAACACAGGGTTACTTTTTATCCGAGTACTTCGCAGGCGAAGCCGTGGGCAGAAGCTAGTAGCAAATAAAACGGGGTGAGAGACCCGGCATGAAATCATCATATTCACCCACAAAATCATAATCAGAATAGTCTTTATTGTAAAATGTTTATACATAAGCAGGTTTTTTTTTAAATATTACAAACAAGTCAACAAATAATGGGACTGGGCCGGACTAAGCAGCATGCTGTACCTTTCGCGGTAGACCCTGGAAAAGATGGCAGGACTTTCTTATTTGAGTGACTGGCACACAGAGGACACGGAACGAAAAGTGTGGAAGAAAGGGTGGGCCTATTTCCAGCAGCGCGATCAATGAACATACATCTGTTTTTTTATACAACTTAATTGAAAAACCAGCACACTAGTGGTGGGACCTCAGCACGTGTGGCATCACTTTTGTAGCTACACACTTTCTCGAAACGAGGCCTCACTCTTTTTGTTTGGACGAGCTAGCACACCTGCACACCAACACAGTTGCACAATCGTGCTAGGCGTGAGCCGAGCCGCGAGGAAAGATCGTGTTAGCTCGCACAACGCGCCTCGCACATAGCACTCCACTCCATTACCACACCACACAACACGCACAGTGCACACTGTCTTCCCAAGACTGCCTCACTCAACTACGTTCAGAAACTGCCTCGCTTCAATTGTGGTACCACAATGTGCTGGCTCAGTTGTCAAACTGAACCCCTCGCACGATCCTCGTTTTCAAGCAGTGTGCTACCCATAACTACAGCACACCTTATATTAAGTTGATACCTATAGACGCTTGCAATTCCAGATGTAACTCGCGCGTTGCCTAAGACATGACGGATGAAAAGTTATCATGTACCTGTAATTTCACCAGCATCCATACCCTTCAAACTGGAACACAACAATGCGAGCATTACTGCTCGGCTGCAGAAATAGCTATGGTAGTGCTTTCGCGAACGAGCTCAACTACTTCTAAAATAAAAAATAAAAAATATATAGTAGACGAAACGGGACATAACGAAGGCTACCCCGTGGGACCTACAAGTATATTGCGCAGAACCTGAATGTGACACACCTCTGGATAGACCATGTTAATACCGCAAGTCATAGGAGACTGATCAACAACCCTCGGCACGAGCTAATGGGACTTGATTAACCCAAGAACTGTTCCCATCTGGCATGGACACTTACCGTACCGTATACCTCGTGATAGTAGTATTGTGTAGTTATTTCAAGCCATACAAATATCGCAGTACTAAAAGATAAAAAAACACGCTCACGACTGTACCTTTGGATCCTTGAGGATACCAAAGGGGGTAATCAAAGGCACGTGCAAACTTTACATTTGGCACATGCCCGCGTTTTGCAAGTTGTAGGCATTCCACGTGACAGGTGGCAAGCCCATCGCTTGCTAGTCTAACAATTTAGATCTAGACTACCAAAAATGTTATTTTATTACTCATTACAGTGTAAGCCATGGTTTTATTTGTTTCCAGACATCTTTGTGACCTAGTAGATAGCCCGGCTTGACACAAATAAAAAAAACCTTTCATGGGTTCGGTACAGGGAACAACTTTTCAGAGAAAGCCTTCCTTGTCTTTCTATTAGTTTAATTTTGACTTTAAAATACAATTTTAGCCGTGTTTGTGACACGTATAATGTAGAGGTTAGATTTCTGTAGGAAGCAAGATGGTGGCAGCCTATTCTTCCAGGTAGCAGTATTGCCAACGAAAATAAAATATTTATCAGAATAACTTGGATGACAATGGGGTACATAAGACAATCCTTTTTAGATAGATAACTTACAAAAACGTAAGGTATCTATCTAAAAAGGTACATATTAATCGCTTTTGTCTTTACCTTGGGCTACAGAATTATTTGTCCGCTCATTACATGCGATGCGATAATGACCGCGTATCTGCAAGTGTAATGGGATATCTCTGCGCATCGCACGCATTGTACGCGACCGGCTTTAAATATCTTTAATACATTTTACTCGCGTACGATGCCTTGGGAACAACGTATTGTGGAAAAGCCTTCGTGTAAGCTTTTAGTACTAGATTAATGCGACCCAACAGTTTTATGTAACGTATGTGTATGAGCGTTCATTGGCGATTTATAAACCACCAAAGTACTCTAAAAGTCAGAACCATCAACTTTATTTATCGATGAAAGCGAAGCGAACTAAGATCTCTCTCTACAGTTACACAATAACTAGGAGTGAATTTTTATTAGATTAAGTTGTTTATGGTAGGTAGGCAATAGTAATTGTCATTTTTAATTCAAACATTAGGGCATAAAGTCTGTATAAATTGATTCTCTATCTACCTATTGGCTTTTATAAATTGTAACATCATGTATTAGCTGCCCTATATTCATACAAATAAATATATCTGATTTCTGATTTGCACAACACTTTGTCATTTTTCAAAGAAAATGTCGTCGTTTTACGACAGTTGGAATCTGGGCTTAGCATACAATAGATTACTAACTCGTAATATACAAAGATCAACGGTATTATACAAGGGTGTAGAGCTTCTGTGAAAGGGCTCGCTGGGGAAGTGCTACGTCCATGTCTATTTTTGTCGCCAAGCAGTAATGTTCTCATTGCTGAGTTCCGGTTTGAAGGGTATGGTTGCCGAAGAGATTACAGGCACATGAGACCTTCATCCTGATATCTCAGGCAACGCGTAAGTGATACCTCTGGTAATGCTAGCATCCATAGGCTACGGTAGCCGCTGACCAGGTGCCTAACCATCAAGTCTTATTGCGATTCAATTCAGGCAAAGATGTCAAATCCCTGCTTTGCGAATGACAAAGCTTTAACTACGCCATAGCGTGCTCAATCGCAAAGAAAAAGTGGCATCTTTGCCTAAACTGAATCGCTTTAAGACTTCATGGTTAGGCCGCAGGTGAGCCGTAAGTCTGTTTGCCTCATTAGTAGTATTAAAAAAGCGATAGCGTGATACAACCACTGGACAACCGTTTTCATTTGTACACCATAAATGAAAATGGTTGTAGAGTGTTTGTCAAAGTTCGCGTGAACTAAATAGCCACTGCCACCGCTTCAGATTGACCGGGCCTTTAATAATACAGATGAAAGAAAGGAGATCAACTAGGTACGTACTCCTTGCCATCATTAATAAACTTGCAGAAAATGTATCTTTAAAACATTCCGCTCGCGTTCCTGCGATGGGAAAAACTTGCTTTTGTGGAAAAAGCTTACTTTTGCAGCCATCAATATTTAACGGCCGGAGATCTTGTTGAATCCGAGATTGGGGATTTTAACATGCTTTTAATTTAATTGGGTAACAAGGTCCGAGTTTGAGCGAATTTGAGAAATAGTAATACATACCTAATATATCTTTAGCGATTTCAAGTTAGCTACAGTAGAATTATCTTATATCCTTAGGCCATTTTTGGCAACACTTTTCTAAAATGTCCATAACTCAAGTAGAAATATTAGGCAGTGCAGTTATTGCTGATAATTATATTTCAAAACAAAAATACTAAAACTACTTAAAACAATACCCACCAAAATAAAATACAAGGTTTTCTTTTCGTGTTAATTTCGGGTGTGTTTAATAGAATCTACAACACCGTAGGTACTTTTTAAACGACCGACTGAAGGTTAGCTGAAAGATATATTTTTTTAAACTCGCCTTTCGTCTACCACATACATGTCTTTATTTTATTAACATATTTATTTCTGTGTTAAATTTGTGTCAGTAGGTGCAATTATTAAGAAATATGAAAACGAAAAATGCATATCTTTAATCGAAATAAAAACGCCAATTGAAAAAAAACATAAAACATGTGTGGCTTTCAAATTAAATAAAATGTTAATGACGAAGAATGTCATTTAGTTCCACGCGATGAATTTAAGTCCCTCTATTTTATTTTTCTTGAGTTATCTAATGTCACCTAACTTCCTAACTATTAATGTCTGCCACCTGTCCAAAAACAGGATTAGGTACCTAAGTAATATTAATTTTAAACAAGGGGGATTCAATATGTCACTGTTGGGGGATTCCAACTGTGGACTAATGTGTGCCGATGAAGATGATGATAATTACATTATAACTTCGTACGCACTAGTTCGAAGGTAAGGTAAGGTGCGTAAGGAGGTACATACCTACGGATTTAACTAAACTGTACAAAACGCGGCAAACAGAAACTTCAACACAGAAACTCCAACCTAAGACTATGTATTCTGTTTGTAATCTAATCAAGTAGCAAATTAACATACTTTTCGTGTACCTACCTACTTAATCTTGGTTTCGTGTATCCTCCGATATTACCATTCCAGAGCCATAACATCACATTCGTGCGCTTAACTAGAGTTTTCTCGAAATCATCGAGAACATCGTGCGCCGAAATCCTTTGAACCGCCCGACGGCTAACTAACGTCGATTCACCGATTACTCGAATGACGGACGCGCGTCACTATTATCGACTTATCAGCGTAACTATTCGCAATGACAACTCGCCCCTCACTAGTGTACACTAGGGATGCTCAGTGGCGCCGTAATCCGTAAAAAATAGCATCCGATGAAAATCCACAACTGAATGATAACGCTATTCAAATCTGTGCTAATTCAGATAATCATTATCATTAGCCGATATACGTTTACTGTAAGTCACTCATTGGCTACATGCCATAGTTTTTTCGTGCTGATAATTTTTTAAAAATTACATAAAGATTAGCACGGAAATATTATGACAATATTTTTGGATTTTTTTAACACCCAACACGCACACTTAAACCTGACCGCATACTAGGATCCCCTGTTTCGTGGATATCAGTTACTACGAGTAACAAGGTACTTCAACACCCAGACCCACTAGACAGATAGTTTACGAAGCTGTTATTTGATGAATTTAAGGTTATTTTGACAAGTTCTTTTCTTTGTACATGATCATTAAAGGCAAGGTACCTAAATATTTCAAAATCAGACTAAAGCCTTCTGAATTCGCATGTTCTTAACAACCCTATTTACAGGATATTCTGCTGTATGGTTTGTGTGGCTTCAAGTTGTAACTGGCTGGATTGGATCGCGTCGTATCTATCAATCAAAGGGAACAAACTACAAATTGGTTGAGAACAGCAAATTGATTCTATTACGCACTCTTCGTTGAATTCTGCGGCACTCTATAGGATTTTACACGTCTTATCTAAACCAAAGGGTTTATGGGAAAATAATGACAACCAGGTACGTTCATAGCAGTTTTATGGTAGAAAAAATGTAGAGCATGAAAAAATTAAATGATTAGCATGAAACTTTATGTATTCCTTGTCGTTTAATTTAATAAAACCTGCGTAAAAACAAACACTATTCAGCCATTGACATAAAAACGAATGGTCACCGATCAATCAACCGGTAGCATAACGTTACTCGCATGGCAATGGCACCTAAGTACTAGGGTCTCATAACCAGCAAGGCGTTAACGCTAGTATGGGGGCGGGCCAACGCGCCAGACATTCCCTTTCCAACGCCCAATCGACTTAGAACCACCCCGTCCCCGCGTTATGCCTTTCTAGTTAAGAAAGGAGAGTGGCATAGTTAGTTTCTGGGGGTCTTTGTACGGTGGGTGCTTTTTGACTACCTCTTTCGTCTGTTAATGCCCTGGTAGTTGAGGCTCATTGCGCGCGGTTGTTTTTAGTGCTAACGTACCCGAGTTAAGCAAAATTGATGTTATAGCTAAATAGAAAATTTACTTTTTTTTCAATTTTGAAAAATATGGTTTTCGCATCGAAACCAACAACCAATCATATTGATTTGTTTATTATTACTATTATACACTTTCCTACTGAATTCTGAAAATTATTCGTTACTTAGTCAATTTGAAATGAGCGCCATCTATACACCTTTCCCTGAGGTCTCGTCTCCCTACTAAAAATCTCCACCTACAGCGAGTCTTTCTGGCGCATGGATTGAATTCCTGATACCTCCTCGTAAATTCTGCGACCCTAGTATTTTCGGTCCCATATTTGGAACTTTCCATTTTTGCTAAGCTCCAAAGCTTTTTAGTTACTTATTTTAAAAACGAATAGTAATCAAACATATTTCTTTTAGTGCGGCTTTATTTTTTCTTTAGGCATTTGGTGTATTACCTTTTATTCTTAATTCTTTCAATCTCGGTTCCCATTCTCAATAGACTTTTGAAATTGCACTAGTTTTAAAAGAAGAAGTAATGAAGGAACCGAAATAAAATGACTACGCACAGGTCGCATCAAGCGCATTAGCATTACAAATCTGCGGGCCGTGAGATATGGGTCGCAGATGCTCGCCCGCGCGGCAATTACTGCGCAATATATAATTGTTTCATTTCTGAAACGCTTACCTATTCAGGTACTGTAAATTCGCAAATTAATAGACCTCTCGGAACCACCAAATTGACCCTAGTTGACAATTTTGAACAGAGATAACTTTGAAGGAAGATATCTCCACCGAGAGAACATCGTGGTAAGACTGTTGATAATTGAGCTGTACCAAAACTTCGATAACTTCGAAAACTTTTACGACTCCGCCACTCAAATCGAGGACTATCTAGTTAAATCATTAAACAATACCTGTAAGATCACAAAATCTAAACGTCGTCGGGTCGTGTGGGAAAATAATCTCGAGCGCAATCTACATCCAAGCTAGGTCCTAATTAATTTAGTAATCGTTCGTGACGACTTATTCCGGCCCTAGACCGAACCACGAACCTAACGAAATCACGACTCTGCAAGACAACGATAATCGTTATTTTAAATTTATTAAAATGTCCTCTTTAAGGACTATATCGGAACGCCTATATCTGACTGTATAATTTATTCTTGCATTGGAGGTACGGACTAAACAATGAGGGCTATTATCATTTCTTAAGGAGCACGTTTTGATTTATAAATCCCGAGCAGAAAAACGAGGCTGCGCGTAAGTGGATTGCTCATCTCATCTGCTTGATTATTTCAACGACGTCGGTGGTTTTAATTTTAATAACGATTTTTATATATATAAGTGTTAAAAATAAATGAGGAATTTATAATTATTGCCATAGATCGGCGATATTGCTATTAATCACAAGATTTAAGAGCCGAGCATTTGCAAAGCCGGACATAAAGCATAGCTTCTTTATGACTCTGTCAAAACGTTATGTTGTTGAACTAAACGGTTAGACCGGAGAACAACGTATCGCCAACGATTTTCATGACAAAGTCGGCACAATGCCGGCATGCTGGCAACAAATGCCGTCGTGTTGCCCTCAGGGCCCCTGGGGCGTCGCAATTAAAGTCCTACTCGTAAGGTGATCAGTTGATCCGACTGATGAATTACCGCTGAACAGATATTCAAACAAAAATTCACATTAATGAATAATACACGAATAACTTTCAACAGTAAATCCTCAAATGCACGTTAGATGGCTCAGATCAAGAAAATTGGGGATACGGTTGAAATCGATGACACCCACGCGTCAGAGGAATCAATTACCGAAATTGAGAATACCAGAGACAGCAAAAGAGAAACCAAACAAACAATTATCCACCCACGGAATGGCGTGATTTACGGTGCACAAACTTAATTACATAAACTCAGGTTTAGGATAAAAAAGGGATTCGAATAGCTGGCACGGACACTGGCATAACGAGGGCGAACGGATGCGCGGACGGCCGGCTAACAAGTAACAACAGAGCACGCCGGCGACTTTGATTCCCGCTGCGCGACAGGACCGCTTGCGTGCACATTACGCGACCTCTGAGCTTGTGGCCCAAGTTTCAGACGAAGTGAAACTTCATATTGAAATTGCAAAGACAGTCTTAATATATTATGTTCTGTACCACTCCGGTGGGAAAAGCACCTACGAACGAACTAAGGACCCGGTTGACAAAGTTGTTGCGGTGGTTTAGCCACTGTAGCATTTACCAATAATAATGTATATTCACAACAATGCATAATAAATTATGTATTTACAAAATACGAAAATATGCAATCAAAAACCAGCAGATATGTCACCTCACACAAGATAATAAATAAATATTGATTCCAGAGTTAATATTTATGTAAATACTACAACTAATGATAGCCAAAAAACGAATGTTGTCGATGAATTTAAAACAATTATTTAATACTAGCTTCTGCCCACAGCTTCGCCCGCGTGGTACTCGGATAAAAAGTAGCCTATGTGTTATTTTGATGTATAAGCTATATTACTGTAAAGTTTCATCAAAATCCGTTCAGTTTTTTTGCGTGAAAGAGTAACAAACATCCATCCTCACAAAATTTTGCTTTTAAAATTAGTAGGATAAGATTAGTAGAATCTTAACCAATAAAAAGCCAAAACCCTAGAAGTAATAACATACTTTAGGAATCACATAATTGGTCAATAAACATAAAAGAAAATATAAATTAAAGTTCATACAACCAGATTATATTCTTGCATTAATTTGTACATTGTCTGAACCCTGTGCATTCGCGCTCCGCTAGTTATTTGCGTCTAGGTTTAATGGTGGATTTTGACAGACATCCCTACACGAGCCGCTTAGACATTTCTACACGCATAGATTGACAATGTCTGCTCACTTAATGAAGCTACCGTCGTTTCTGAAGCACATAGGGAAATGCTCAGCGCTATGCTACGTCCTATTTTCCGACATCACCGAGAATAACTTGACCTGGCAATGGAGCTACATTAGGTTTATAATTGATTGTTTGGCTTTATTGGTAGTTGGTTCAGTTTATGAGCGTGTTTGTTTACCCACAAAATTAGATAAGGATATACTCGTACATATGTATACTATAGTAGTATACAACGCCCAATGAAATAACGCACAGCTTGAACAAAGTTTGAGTAGAATCGATGTAGCTACTTTTTTGGGTAAAAAAATAATAATAATTAGATTAAAAATAATCTAATAAAGATATTTTTAAAAATGTATTACTTAATATTTTTTTTATGACGCCTGATGGGATTCAAAGAGTTATTAAGTGGTCAGATATTTTCACTAAAACATAAATACGATATTGATATATCAATTTATTATAATATAAATCTTTTGGGGTATCTGAGGTTTTGTTATATTATAAGAGCAGAGAGCCTACCACAAACCGTAATTCCGAAGTTTCGGCCGAAATTTCGTGCAATTCCTATGGAGGTTAAAATCACGACAGAAACGTTGTCAACGTGACATTATTTGGTTCGTTCTAAAGCCTACCATGGATTGGTCCTATCGAATAATTTATATTTTTTTGATACTCAAAACGGTGAAGGAAAACATCGTGAAGAAATCAGCGTGCCTAGAAGAACCAAAAATTCGACGGCTTATAACATCGGTTTCTGTTCCAATAAGCAGCGATGGGCTTGCAACCTATCACGTGGGATTGTTATGCTTTGATATTTCTTACACACTTTCAAATAATTAAAGGGATTATGTATGAGCTTAACGGAATAAGATACAATTTAATAAGACCCACTTTGGGATGATAAGCTCGCCTGCAGGGTTAAATAGCAATCATAAAAACCTACATAAAATAATGGTGTCATTTCCAACTAGGTACTTAATTTTTTTGATAAAACGATTTTTTAAGTAATTTTCAAGTTATTTAAATTTAGGTGTAGGTGGCCACTAAAATGAATGAAGATAGCTCAAGAACGTCGTAGTACTGTTCGGGGGCCTATGTCCAGCAGTGGGCTTCTTCATGCTGATAATAATGATGATTAAATAGATACTTAACATAAAAAAGTGATTTAACTGCTTTTTCTCAAACGTGCTGACCGTGGAAAAGTGGATGACATCTGACCAGTAGATAGGTAACTAGGTAGGTATCTAGTTGTTTTAATTTATTTTCCGATCAAAAACCTACAATACCGACTTTACTCATTGCATTGCGTGCATAATAATCGATTAATTTTAGACGTTCAACAGCAAATAGAACGCAAAGTTACCAGCAAGCAACTAGTCCAGATAAAATTAGTTGTTGATAAAACAGAAGCATGCAATGAGTAATCCCTAGGCCCAGCAGGGGCGCGCATACACAATTGCGTCCTAATTAAACAGGAAAAATTAACATTGTAATAACGGTGCTTTACAGCGGAGTAATATTTTCTCACATCACATAACAGAAAATTATAACGAAGAGTAATCAAGGAGTAGGTATTTTTCTAGGTTATAATTTTTAAACAAAAAAGTTACGTTCGTACCTAGGAAGGTACTTAGGTACTTAGGTACTCACATAAACAAAGAAGAAATACATACATACAGAGGAACATAGAACCTCCTCCTTCTTTGAAGTCGGTTAATAAACGTAACGTAGGGCACTACTCAGGTGATGCCGCTTATATACGTAGGTACCTACATGATTTGACGCACTATTTTACAAAACAAAATTTGGTTACGTAGACCAAAATTTTGTGTTTTAAAAAAATGTACGAAGTACCCGAAAGCTAAAAAACGGTCCGATGTTTTTACCGAACTTCATGTACATCACTACAAACAACCTTTTATCCTAAATCGAAACAAGTGACGCCATCTATCAACCACTTTTAGCGCATCAGCTGTCATTGTTTTATTTACCTTCTACTTCTACGGAAATTATGATTTTTTGAGGACTTTTTAGACGAAAAACAACTTTCAGACTTTCTACTAGTTTCAGAGGACTTCACAAGTGACTGAAATGCTATTTTTTGCGTAAAAATTGCGTTTGTACTTACGGAAAGACCCATGTAACAGCTGACAAAACTTTCATCACAAATGTTCACAAAACACGATTAAATTTATAGAAACACACGGGTAAATTGCTGTAGAACGTTAAATAACATAAAGTAAGAAAAACAAATGCATTTGGACACTTTCGGCAATATTCCATACGATTTACTTCACACCAAAACATAACCTATAACCTCCAAACGGTTTTAGTATTTTTTGATAAAATAATTATAGGTAACTTTGTAGTCTCAAGCACAGTATCTTTTTTTAGCTAAATAGTCCATGCTTAGTCCATACATACACTTTGTTACTAATTAGAATTAAAAGATAAATCATGTCAGTATTTATTACAACCAAAATTACTTTATCTCTCCTCAATAAAATGTTTGAGTAACTTTAGTTGGCACTCAAAAAAGTGAATTTTAGTAAATACTTTGTAGCCTTTACAGATTTATATTACAGACACCATACAATTAATTTGATTATTTCAAGAGAAGTTATAGATTTCCTTATAAAGATTATTTTTTGAGAAATTGTTTTAGAAAATTAATTTGTTTTTTCAAGCATTTAAACTAAAACAATTATACCAGTTTTGCATTTACAATATACTACTTAATAGATTTAATATGAGAATAAATCTTATGTTTAGATTAAGCGTACCCTCGAAGATATTAATTGAAAATGTTTATTATACAGATGCTCGAGTAAGTAAAAAACTTTTATCACATTACTACCGACATTTGAAACATTTTACAACCACTCCGTATATTTTGTTCACTTGCTAATGCTGTGTGCTCATAGAATTTTACTGCACATTGCCACAAACATTAGTCCCGTCTTGGAATGACCCATATGGAATATTGCCAAAAGCGGTGCCGCACACCCACCTTCTTCATAATACCAGTCTTCCGCTTGGAGAATGTAGTGTAACGCCTCAGTTTGTTGTCTATATACTCCATTTTGATCTTAACTCTCCCCTTGGTCTTTTTTCCATTCGATGGGGGTGACTTTTTGGGTTGGAGGGAAGAGTAGCCATCGTCTGCTATGTCTGGCATGGGGCAGTGTTCTAGCCCAACACTCTGAGACGGTCGCTCGTCGTAACACTGGTCCGAGGGACGCTTGATCCCGGCCCGAGGCATCGGACAGGGCTGCATGCCTGGCCGTAGGGCTCCGCCGCTCAGCGCGCCCGGAGGCCTGCCTCCGTACATATCTCCCATCTCTCCCAGCAGTCCCATGCCGTAAGGCGACCCGAAGCGGGGCTCCCGCGCTCCGCCCGGCGCGTCCATGATAACCTCGCAGTACGCCACAGTAACCGGTGCGCACGCGCGCTATGTGCACCTCACCGTCCGAACGCCGAACGGAGACTGACCGAAAACGCGATAGAACCGAGGGCGGGACTGACGAGTCGGCCGCTCGGACCGCTACTGACTTCGCGCGGCTGCGTCCCGCGCGCCTCGACCACTACCCGTCTCGCTCGCACGCCATCACTGCGAGCCCCGCAGAGCGGGACGGAGTCGCCGGCCGCGGTAACCCGACACATCCGTAGGAAAAACCGGGAACCCGCAATCAGTTTTCAGCGCCTGAAATCCGCATTTAAAATAGAGCTTTTATTTTGAGTTTATTTCGTAAATAGAAATAATAGAGTCGGAAGTGAAGCGATCGCGCGCGGCGCGGGGCGTTGGGCCGAGCCGTGCCATATTTAGACGCCAGCCGTGCCAAATATGGCATTCGACGGTCAAATGGGGGCCACTGAAATCCCTCCTACTTGCAGCTGGCGATTTTCACGTATAATCGTAATTAAAAAAAATGTCACGCCGCGTCTTGAATGATTACGTGTGTGCACTAACAAACACTCTATGCCTACCTACATAGATAGGTAGGTAGATCCAGCCCAATAGGTATAGATAGGTAGGTAGTTACCTAGAAACCCTTCCTACATTATTAATGTAACTTTTTCATTCAATGACTCCACTTGGTTAAAACCAAGATTCAGAAATCTAGCTATTGAGTTCTTGGAGGAAAAAGGCGTTTTGCCAAAAAGCGGCTATGCCACCCCTATAAAACAAAAAATATACTAACTGCAACAAAGAATTCAATGAGGATAATATTATGAGTGGATCTGTTCTTCAGATGCTGGTGAGGGCAAATTAGCGCTCTGAGCACATTCCATCAATACCTGATAGACATCCTCTGCAACACCACAGTCGGCACAATTTGAAATATCCACTAATTATATCCGGAGCGCAGCCTATGAATGATGTTATCATTTGTCTATTTAATTCGAGTTCTTGGGGTTCTTTCTAGCTACCTATCGAAACTATTTTGGCGTAGGTACCTAACTTTCTTATTTAGAATAGTTAACTTATTTAGTAATAATACTTACCAAAGAGGTTTCAATATAATCTAGGTAAGAACTTTGAAAATAGTTTATAATAAATTCGATTCTATGACATTAATAATGGACTGGCTACCTTCTTATTAGGCAGAGCCTTAAAATTAGCGACATTTAACGACTTTTATCACATTTTATTGGGTTATTAGCAGTAATTTGTAAGTTTTCTGTGTTCGTGTAGTGGGTAACTGTAGACCGCCCACAAATGCGCTGCTTTACCATTTAAAGGGTATTTTATAGAGCTTACTCAGGTTTGAGTTCATTTAACCCAGGATGTTGCTGTTGAAAATGAAAAACAAAAAACTACCTACATTACCTACCTATCTATCGCATCTATCAGAAGAATATTATTCTTGTGTTACTGTGTTAACAAGATGTAGGTTCAAATGTACCTATGATAATTGGAACTTTAGATAATTTTAAATTCTGATAATTTGAAATCTAATCAATATGTTGCCAATATAAATCTGTGGAACTTATGAATCATAGAGACAATTATGTATGTTATGACAAAATGCTAGTTTGATGCAAACGTCAAAAATTACTTTTTATCAAACATGCGTCGAAATATTGTCATTACTTACGATAAAAGAACGCGCGAAGTATCGTATTTACGCGCAACGCGCCGGCAATGTTGTATCGAAATCCATTGCCGGCGTGCTGGGTGTATGCCAAATGCACCAAGCACGCCGGCAATAATGACTACGGCCACAGACTACTTCGACAAATATTTTCTATGTTCGCCAGTTTTGAATTTGGATCTCTTTGGTACAAATAGTTTGCGTTTATATGGCTGTATGCAGACACCTTTACCTTTCTGAACTTAGTAGTAGGTATATTCTTATAATTCTTATAATTCTTTATTGTACACAGAAATAAAACAGAAATATTAAACAAGATATTAGGTGAGGCATGTACAAAGGCGAGCTTAACCCTAAAAAGAGTTTTCTTCCAGCAAACCTTTGAGGAGAGATAGAGAAGTGTTAAAGTTGGTAGCGCTGTACAAAGTTGGTGTACAAAGTCATGAAATATACTTAAAATACCACTATATTTTAATAAACTACATATTATACATACCTACTTGAACTACCTATGAATACACATACACCGAAAATAAATACAATATCATCATATTATATTGTGTATTATATAAATAAATAAATGAATAAATAATTCTAGATATTTTTCACACAGCATCATCTAGCCCCAAAGTAAGCAGAGCTTGTGTTATGGGAACTACATGACTGATATACTACTTATATACATTTTTTGTAAATACATACATATTATACATAGAAAACACCCTGACCCGAGACAAATTAATGCAGATCATACAAACATTTGTCCCGCAGCGGGAATCGAACCCGCAACCTTCTGCGTCAAAGGCAGGCCACTGCCCACTGCGCCATAGAGGTCGGAGATATATGTTTATTGAGTATATTATAGTATATTCATAGTACACCAATTAAACCCCTTGTAAACTTTGGTACAGTCCGTTCCATCCAAAAGTTGTCTGGTAGAGATCTCCATTTAGCGATAAGACCGCTCATTGTACAACATTGTCATTGTTTGTAGAACTTAGCTAAGCTGATGTGTTTTTTTTCTTCTCTTGGCGTTGCCACTTTCGGCATTTGCCATTTTAGTTTTTTCTAGCGGTGGTGCGATAGTAATTAATAATTTATTTCTATACATTTTTTTTATAAATTAGGGAAACATTTAAAATATTTATAAATTTATACGATACGGATATTAGAAGGATGAGGATAAGGATCAGCGGAGTTTATGAATGATGTGTTATTTGGTGTGCAATAAAGTATATTGTTTTTTATTCTATGACAAAATAAAAAATAAAATGGCGGTAAAGAAATAGGTCGTATCGGTTCTGCTATTTTCTAGGAAGCAGGAACTTTAAGAAGTTCCAGCGAAGTCTAATAAGAAAAATATGTTAAAATACATAAGAAATCTTTTTTATTTCCTAGCATCTTTTTTGAGAAAAGCACTGTAAATAACTCGGGGGAAATATTAATAGCCTATTTCGTGGCCTTTGAAATAATGTATAGGTACCTACTACGTATTTTTTGGTGGCAAGTTGTCAAGCCGCTTGATGATACTCTTTTATTTAAAAAAAACTCTAGATGTAACGAATTTGGTTTATCTGTTAGGTTACATTTAATTAAATAAATCAATTTTTAATTTTATAGTGTTATCATCATCTAGTAACATTTGCAACACGAGAGGCATTCATATTGTAAAAACGGGAATTTACACTCACTCACCCTCACTCGGGCGATTACTCACCCTGAACACTCTCGGAATGAATCGAAATTTAGTCGGTGCCTCCACCGATAGTGTGGTACGTGAAAATTACTGTTTTACAATATGAATAATCAAATTCACAATAGTTTTTGGAATAAAAATTACTATGTTGGTAGTAATTAGCAACTTACGTCCACGTCTCAGCATCATTGGTCAACGGATAGAGCTCAGTCTTTGTATCAAATGCATTATCAGCTGAAACTTGACATCCTGATATAGCTTGGCAGTAGGTAGCTGAAGGTGAAGCTGTTTATCAAGTTGCACCCATCGGGAGCACATTCCGATCCAAAATCGGCAGTCTAAAGTATCTGCTCGCTACGCTGCCCGCGATGGAAATGTTGACGTAACGCAATTCTATACACCACACGTTGTAGGGATTCCGTCATTTTCTTTGATGAGTCTCCAACAAGATATATTTTTACATCATCAGCTTGCAGAAGTCTACTGCTCTAAAAAGTAGAAGAGATATACAAAAATTGACAATTAACAAATTTAAAAATGTAATAAACAAAAACTTTATAAAGAGGCATGCTATAAAATATCGGATTATTTAGATGACAAAAACTCTTGGGATTAAAAATGCTCCAACACGAACTTATTTTTTTGTAAAAGGATCATTAAAAGGAATAACCATCGTTGTTTTTTTGCCTTTCTTTCCTGGCTTGGTCGCGAAATAACAGGCAGTAGATAAAACCGACGTTTCAAAGTGATTCTTGTGATTTTAATGAATAAATGAAGCTTGACTTTGACTTTAGTTTAATAGGCTTCCCCAAAAAGTGCAATGTGGAATGATCTACACAGTCTCCAACTAGTCAGTAGAGTATCTACACTCAAGTATTCGAACTTGGCACTCCACTCGTAACCCACAATTACCCCCGTATTTTAAGACATCACATCATCAGAGATTTAATCGAATTGACTCAACCTGCCTTTTGTTTTTTTTTTATGTTTGGTTGGCAAAATATCCTCCACTCAAATTCTCCTTGACAGATTTCTTCGACTGAGTGAAACAAAACAACTGTCATCTCACGATCGGTACCATACTATCTACCTTGAACATTTCTCAAAGTTTACATTTATGACATCTCTTGTAGGTTTTTTGTAAATGTTCCTTACTACATATTTTCATAGATAACTTGTAGATGTAGAGTTATTTTAATCAGTTTCAATATAATCAAGCTTTTACATTTTTTTTTTTTTAAATACAGTATTTTACCACAACGGTACATAAACCGAGCGCGTTGAAGTCATTTGTATAGGGTAACTCTTCTCCTAGTATGTTTGTAGACACTGACTTTTTGTAGACTTCTTGTTATTGAACATAATGGTGTCACAATATTATTTAATAATAATATAGCCTTTATTTCTGAGAATTACACAAAAAAAAATATTAGATAATATTCTCTCGGATTTCCTTATCACGTAGTGAAACTACGAACATATCTCCTCCAGAACCCGTTGCAACGTTAAGCTTATGCATGTGACCAATTTTAGCGACCAAGTCTCAGTTCCATTAAGACATCACTGGCAACTCGCACTGACTGACGACTTTTCTCGAAGCTCTGGAGATAGTGAATCATTGATGGTTTTTTTATACCACCAAGGTGTCAAAAGCATACCAACAGGTGGCTGTTGGTAAGTTGGTGACTCTTGTAATGCGAGAGGCTTCACACTTCACGTTGCTGACCCTTTACATATTCTAAAATGCTCTTTTCGAGCAAAAATAAAATGTCTTCGATTTCCACAATATCATGGAGTCTCTACTAGGGCACAGAATATAATGACTAGGGGTAGGTGTCACTGGGTGTCAATGACCGAAGTTGTGTTTGATTCATGAGCTGAATTATGGCGAAGTTATTGCTACGTTGGTAGTATCGTATGTAGATATTGGTACCGATTGGTATATTTGAATATAATGAATTTGCGTCAGAGATACTGGCTATTGTTTCATTTTTATCTCTACTCATGCTGGTAAGTATCTTAAAGTAGATAACCTTAGGAAGGTTATCTACTTTAAGATACTTAGATAGATTTGGTAGATTGGTAGATTTTTTTTTCATATCACCTACCTAGTAAGTATAATTCTTTCTATCGTGGTCCATTCTTGGTTGCCTTGATCTCTGGCTGTAAAACAAAATTTTCTTTGAACGATGTTAAAAATAATTATATCACCAATACATAAAAGTGAGGCGGACGAGTAGGTACGACGCATAAGATTCGGGTTCGATTCCCCTTACGGGACAAATGTTTGCATGTTCTGCAGATATTTGTATCGGGATTAGGTTTTGTAGTATCACGCACGGTAACACGTGGTTCCTGATAACCACGACACAGTGAAACCCAGTGTGGGATCAGGAATATGTATACGTCTGTTGGGTGTTTTATTTGTGCAATTGGATATTTAGGCATGTATAGTACGTATAATGGATCTACTCGCATATAGACGGGTCGCCGAGCAAAGTTCGAAAAAAGTAAAGCAATGAGATATTTCGATCGATTTAATTCAAGTTAAATACTCCGCATGCCCGTGAACTAACAAAATATACCTACCTAAGGCAGTGTTACACTGTACAGGTGAAAAACATAAAAGAACAAAGAGCGCAAAGAATGGATGGAACGTGCGAATCCCATGTTCCGTTCTAAAGTGGCAAGCGCGCATGCGCGGTGGATTGTTGTAAAAATCGCACGCATTTTCTTATACGAAGACGTATACGTATTAACTTAGGTACCTACCTATCTATTGCTGGGCTTGACTTGCGTCTACCGCCATTAATTAGGGCGCTAAAATTATTACGGATTAATTCTTATACATTAAAATAAAAAGTAGGACTGTTTTAGATTTATGCCATTGATAACTCCTCGGCCTAAGGAGAAAATGTAGATAGGTAATATAGGAAAGTGAGATAACAATTTGTCAAATTTAAATAATTAAATACTCAACAGTCACATAGCATAGTCCATACAAATTATATTAATGTATAGTATATTAGGAGCTATAAGTACTGTGTAATATTTCTATTTTAGTAAGTAGGAAAAGAAAAGGAATTTACTCGTCCCTATTCTATTAAAATATCCATCAATAACTTTCCAGCGTCGCGAGCCAATTTAAGTAACAAAGTCCCCAGCCGCCCCTATATTTCAGCACAATGCATTTTCCACAAACGTAACTAACTCTGCACAATCGAATGGAAGAATAGTTAACATTTCACGAATATCGTCATCTCTAGCCAATTATTGAGGAACGCACGAATAGGAAACCAAAACCAAGGTATCTTTTATGTCTCTATTGATTAAAAGCGGCCATACTAATTAAAATTGTTTCGATATATAGTGTAGTAAATAAAGCGAGTGCTTTGTTTTGGTCTTGTTACATATTTGCGCCGACAACACCTCTGCCGGTACGACAAAGGAGTATTGGCCGATTTGCGAGGTAGCACGCTTTAAATATATCGGTTGTGAGCTTACAATGCGTAAGGTAATCCCGCATTTCTAATAAAAGCAGGTTCGCGTGACCTGTCACCTGTCTATCGAGAGAAAAGCTTTTGTAAGCATAGCTGACCATATTAGGTACGTGGTGCTGACAATAGCCTCGATTCTGTAGTTCACTAACTAAACTAAATTTAAACTGTCGCTCTCTTTTACTGATAGTGCAAGCAAGAAAGAGATAGCTACAATTTTAGTGCTGTCAAATCAGTTTACGTGCGGCCTTTATTTGTGTTTATAGTCAGCATGTTTTGAAATTACGACTAAATTTGTATGGAAAACTTAAATCTGACTTAGGTAGTTGATGTTTTGTCGGAAACGAGTGGAGAGCCTCTCAAAAGATTTTTACATCTAGGCTAGATTTTAACCTTTTTAACATAGAAATAAAATAACATTTCCCATTAGAATATTACAGTTCTCTGTTCTTTTTTTCTAGTTGACTGAAATTATATTCTTTTCAGTTTCTCAGTTGGCTTTGGATCGAAATATACCGAAGGTATCTTACACCTGCGTTCTATGTAAATTTAGACTGAGGAAGCTTCGAAGGTTCGATATATGGACGCTCTCAGCTGCTTTGTTCGCCTTCAGATCGCATCTTTTCCGCCTAATAGAATAGGGTGTGATTCAATGTACATTTACTGTCGAGGTCCGTGTTATTTGTAAAGTCGTTTGTTTGTAAAATACTCCTTCCACCACAACCAGGTTTCGAAAGGAAGTAAGCGTTTCGAGTGTAAGATAAGAAGAGGTCAGAATCCCCATAGAACTAAGTAACTTTGGCCTAAGTAAAAAAGCTAGATTCGAGTTGCTATACCTAATACATAAATAATTTTGTTTATCCATCTACCTACTGATTTGGAGCTTTGGATTTTAATTTTCAAACAAAATGAGTGACATTTGAGAACGCAGTTTCCTCCATTTGCAAAGGGGAACCACTAGCCTGGGGTCCTAAGACCCCCCAAAACTCCAAAATGGAGAACACGGAAATCTGAATCAGAATCTCTGTTCTGTTCACTATTCACAATTAAATTCAATTTAACTGTTGGTACATCTACCGGAATACCGTAGATAACATAGGGCAAGCCAGTAACATTATTATTTCATATAAAACACAGAATCAAAATAAAACAATTAATTTACAAACTGATATGTCTTCTTTTATTCCCATTTAGTAGTGTACTATTTACATGATGTACATGATTTTTAATAAAATGTCTACTTAAGTACTCAAAAAGCATCTGTACGGGTAGATAAAAATGTTGCACAAAAAGTACAATGTAAGAATTGCCTTATTTTGTAAAAAATACAAACTGAATCGTTTTTTAGGGTTTGGATCACAAGCAGCTGGATTCCGGAAAACCGAAAATGTTTTAAAGGCTAATGTATTTATCTACTCTTAACGCCATCTTTTGCTGTCTTCAACAAAAAAGCAAAGTTCATTCTAAGGCACAGATTAAAAAAGAAAATATGAGTTCAAGTATTGATTAGGATTAAGAGATATAGACTATAACTAGGCGTAGGTAACTATTTCCATTTGCACAATTTAAACTAGGTAACTGTATTTTTTACTGAGAGTTCGTTCCACGCAACACGTCCCTTAGATTTGCAAAATGTTTTAAAACTTTATTTTCCTTTATATACTTATAACTTTATTTTCTATACCAACTTAGCCACGATATCGTTACCAGCATATTTTGAGGTTGATATTTTTGGGAAAATCTTGATATTTCTCTTGTTTTTCTTTGAAAACTAAATAACAATGAAAATGGTTTTGTATTACATCTGAGAAGAATCCGGCTACCTGTAATCCACGTGTGCATATCAGGTAAGATATTATGCTGGCAGTATAAGATAATCCTATAACAAATTAATTTAATACAAAATTATCAATATTGTCGATTGTCATGTTGTCATAGAGAATTAATTTAACATTCTGAAAGCATTAAAAGAACTAAGCATAAATACACAAAATAATTAACATTTTAACCTTTTTTTATATGAAATGGTAGTACAGAATATAATATCAAAATAATAATGATGAAACGATAAAGATTGCTGCCATGCGTTATCTCAAACCCAATTGTGGAAATTAACGTTTTTTATAAAATATTTAAATTAACAATTAGGCATTAAATATTTAAATTAACGACGAATAAATTGTACTTATAAATTAAAACATACTTAAACCTAGTAATTCACTAAATGAGATATAATAATATCGTGTTGTTCGAAGACTTCATTCTTTTTCATTTTATCTACGTATAAAAATTAATTTACTTCTTCTATTTCTATTAAAATTATCATTCGTTTCTATTTAATTATCATTCGTATGAATAAAAGGACAAAACTTTGTTTTTTATTTGTTCTTAAAAATCAATAAAATAATCTTGCAAATAAAGTGATCACCTGCTCACTTATTTGCAAGACTATTTTAGAATTTAGAAAACAGGCTAAAATCTTACTATTTTTTTTTATTTTTTTCTATTCTGTACTGTATTTTCATGAACGGAACCTTGGTGTAAATTATGCACAATAGTTAATCTTGAAGGCGCTCAAAGTATAGCGATTTTTCCCATTTAGTAGTAATTGAACTGTTTTAGTTTTACTTTAGAGAATATCGCACAGAATCGACCACATTGATTGATGCGTTTTTTAAGCAATTTCTTTGATTGAATACTATTATAATAATAATTATACCCTTGTCCACTAAAACACATATCTAACATCTAGCAATACGCTTTATAAATAAAATATCCATCAGTCATTCTGATATCGTTAACACGCGACAGACCTAACCATAATAAAAGTATTTATTACAAATAATAACATTATTATTATTATTATAAAACATTAATAAATGCATCAGAACCATAAATACTCAGAGACTAGTGGCTTACGTCTTTGGCTATGATTCATAGAAAATAATAAGTAATCACAAATAATAAATTACTCTTAATGGGGTAATTAACCACTTTACAAAAATCTCATATTTTAAAACCTTATTTCTGCACATTAATAAAAAAAATATTTGAGTTTACAAATAAAGCTGCATTCGCAGTGAATCAAAAACAATTTGTAAAAATAAAACGCAATAAGATTTTTATGTAAAATATTTGAATGTACTCATGATTTATGAAACGAATTTGATTTTTAAAATGTAATATATAATCGTTTGCTTACTTTAAGCAAAAAACATTTACACAATACAAAGTAAAGGGATTTGCCCAAAATCGAGCCATCTCAACTCATTTTATTTACATACCTACACAAAATATAATTTAGCGATATAAATTATGACATCTATGAAACTACATTATTTTAGTTACAACTGCAAAATGTGCACTTACATTAACAATACATTTAATAACTACACAATAGTTATTATTTCAATAATTATTAATCTATTAGGAATTATTCTTTTTTCCTTTCGCACAAGCACCGATATGTCAAATGGACTATTAAAACTAATAAACTAGGATTCATTACAATATTTGCTAATGTTTTAGAATATTTCTTTATACTCCTAAAGACTAAGGACAGATGGCATCTTTATTAGGTACATTATTTCAGGTCAAAATCTAACTTTTTGACAAAAACGATAAAACAATCATTAAAATATTGCTTATGTATTTAAAAAAATACAAATCATATAAGCCTTCGATCAAATATTAAGGATACAAAATTGAGTATATAAATATTAATAAGACTCAAGTTTTTGTCAAAAAATCAGAAATAACACACTAAAATTAAGAATTGACATGAAAGCAATCGGGATTCTGAGTAATGTGAAACATATTGTCGCACAAAGACATTGGTTTTAAATTATGGCAAGTCTTACGATATTAATAACAATAGTTATTTATTTGCTGTTTTTAAAGGTTTTAGACTAAGTTCGTAAACATAAAACGGGCTGTCAGATTCAAACATCCATTATGATAACAGAATTTAAAAGTCGATTAAGCTAAGCCGTCGTTCTAACCGCCCGTTTATGAGTCGGTGAATAACTTATACCCTCAACGATACATCTGTGCAGATTTTAGTATAAAAATCTTTAATTAATTTAAAGTTATTGCTCTTACAACGAAAACTTAAGAAGATATGTAGAAGTTTTCAGCTTTTAATCGCACAATAAATGATTAGCTCACAATAATACGTATCTACCTCTAGTATTCTGTAGAAAAACTTAACGATCGAGAATAAAATATTTGTTCGTGATTTAGTAAAGTTACAGAGTAATGGAAATCACATTAATTTAATGGCACATTAAACTCAAGTTTTCGACACACGAATGGACTGGACTAAGAGAGCATAACCATTGAAAGGCGTTAATAGAGAGATTTGTCTGTCTGTCTTATATCTGACAACTAAATATTTCGTTTTATTTTTACGCATTTGGAAATGTGACTGAAATAAAACCATATCTGTGAATCCATCAAAGGTTTTTGACTGTTGAAAGTGACATTTAATTGCGGTTTAATTTAATTTAGTTTAGAATTTTAGTTCTTGGATTTTAGTTCTAGAATTTTCCATTCTGGCCCTTAAGCTTAAAAAAACCTTTTGTTTTTTTGTGATTGTTCTTCTTGTTAAAAACTTATTTACATTCAATAAGCTGCGATTAATTTCACTGTCGACTTTTTTTACCCGACTACTCAAAGCAAATGAGGGATTCGCTTACTTATTTTATAAGATGACGATGTTTAATGATCCTTGTAATTTACCAAACATACAATAGTAGCGATTCTGTGTTGTATTTTCTAAAGCTGACCATTATTTACAGCTTTTAACTAGATGCCGCCATTTTACTAATAGATTGAAATGAAAGAGATGGCGATAGATCAATATATAGTAAATATTTTATTGCACAAGTACACAGGCGAACTTAATGCCATTTCGCATTTTCTTCCAGAATTTTTAGTACTGTCAAACAAAATTTAGCTTTAAAAGATGCTACACAGAATTGCTACCAATGCCATCTACTGATCGTCTGAGAACTAGCCCGGCCTACCATAGATAATAATAAAATCTGTCAAAGTAAATGACAGTCTCGGGGTGGGGTAGCATAATAAATTGAAAATGGCAGTTATTTCTATGTTACCCTGGTTTTGGGGACGATATCCCGTTCCTAATTCACTTACAGCCTTCATCAAAATTTGTTATTGTCCATGCATTCTAAGTTCGTTACCATTTCTTAACGTGCTAAAGTCTGGGTGCCTCTTAAGCATTATGAATTTAAGATTAATATATTTATATCGTACGCCAATAAATTTCATACAATAAATTTACAATCGAGTAAAATCCACTCAACAATTTTTTGTTTTTAATTATATCGCTATTCATGCATATCGATAACAAAATAATCCATAACTTTATCGTTTCGGTGGTTTTAGCAGACTGCTTGCTTTATTTACACTTAATGATAGAAAACATAGGTGCTATAAACGTATTGTTAAGTAAAAGGACCCAGACTACCTTACCATACAAACCCATTTACTTAATTATAGATCCACAATTTAGCTACCATGCCTTGAAGATTACCTACCATTTATAGATAATGGTTACTATTTTAATTTTCTTATCATTAGATATGATTTTGTTTTTGATTTGTCTACCATTTTCTAAGCTCAACTGAAACTTAGAACACGAAAAATACCGTAGTAATTATAATTATTGGTTTAAAAAGTGACAACCTCTCTTTTGTCTAAATTTAGTAAAAAGTGATGCAACAGAATCGTCACCAATTTATAATAGAACTTACTTTAAACAGATGTGTTTTCGTTTGACGATAAAATTGTTACTTAAATAAATCAATGTTGGTGTAAGCGTGTATACTAGCTCTTGCCCACGGATTCGTTTGCGTGGTACAGTCAGCGACAGAAGTAGATTAAAAATTTGAATTTTTGATGAAATTTTTGATCGGGTTTAAAATCTTATTTTAATTTAGATTGCAAATAGTTAAAATCTTCAAATTAAGGATAATTTTTGACTTAATTTTACGGATCCATTGATTCCATCGGATTAACTGTATATCTACTTTGTCGCTAATAAATGTAACCAGTTTTTTTCCAACTCAAGGTATTTTTAAATTTCATTCATATCGGTTCAGTCGTTACGATATCAGTTACAAACATCCATACTTTCGCTTTTATTAAATTAGTAGGATGTTTTTTAATTAAGTAATTTCTAAAGTAATCATTCGATACATCAAAATCTAAATGTGCCCGCACCTTCGCCTCTAACTGGCAAAGCGTTGACCAATTACGCCATAAATCGAGTGACGCTGAGTCCAAATTTACTGTGCACTTCCTATAGCACTGATGGATGCTATCTACAAAGTCATTCAGAAACGTTACTGCTCGAAATCCGATATTCGTTCGAACGACGAGATGGCAACACTGCTTTTTCTGTCATATCACTTTAAAAATCAACAAACCTAACATCCACTGTGTAAAACACATTCCGCATCTTTTCTGTGGACCAAAAACGCGTGAACCTTCCCACGCGTGGGTAAATGTATCCGATATTTCTGTATCACGGTTCACAATGCTCCAATATCAGGGTATGAATGCGGTATAGAACCGGGTTCTCGGTATTGTAAGGGATCCGCTCGAAACTCCACCGGCTGAAATAAAAATAAACAATTGTTAATAAATAAACAAATAAACATAATTATTCACAAATAACTAGCCTCTGTTTTTATCCCAACTTTATAGAAAATGTAAATTGGTATTTTCTAGATGTGCCAACAATATTAGAACAATTTTTTTTGTTCCTTATGAGAGAAAAAACCTCTTTATTTCGCCTTCTTTAGATTTTTCTTTAATGCACATCATATATTTCTCCAAATTTAGCCCAAGGTTTCTATGACCATTCTACCATAACAATATTTTCTAGATGTTCCAACAATATTAGACCTAATGTTTTTTGTTCCTAATGAGATAGAAAAGAATGAAATGCAAAATAAAAAAACATTCCAAAAACTTTTTTTTTCAAAAACTATAATATTTTTCAATTTACCTTATAAACGCATCATATATTTTTCAAAATTGAGTCTAATATTTTAATGACCACTCTCCAATAACATTAATAGTATAGCCTCAGAGGTCACGAACTAAACCTGTTCCAAATCTCATCCGAATCGGTCCAGCTCACTCAACAGTTTACAAGTACGAGGAGGGGCTTTCGTGAAGCGGATGGTAGTACATCAGAGCGGCCGGGGCGAGGTGTGTAGGAGCGGAAGGTAGGGGTAGGGTAGGGGTAGAATACGGGGGAAGGTAGGGGTATGGTACGGGGGAGGGTAGGGGTAGGGTACGGGGAGGGTAGGGGGAGGATTGTAATTGTAATTGTAACTGTAATTGTAACTGTAACTGTAACTGTAACTGTAACTGTAATTGTAATTGTAATTGTAATTGTATTCAAATTGTAATTGTAATTGTAATTGGGTATGGTACGGGGGAGGGTAGGGGTAGGGTACGGGGAGGGTAGGGGGAGGATTGTAATTGTAATTGTAACTGTAACTGTAACTGTAATTGTAATTGTAATTGTAACTGTAACTGTACCTGTACCTGTAACTGTAATTGTAATTGTATTCAAATTGTAATTGTAATTGTAATTGGGTATGGTACGGGGGAGGGTAGGGGTAGGGTACGGGGAGGGTAGGGGGAGGATAGGGTTAGGGTACGGGGGAGGTAAGGGGGGAGAGTTTACCTGCAACGCCATACGTCCGTAGATCCGCGTGAACCTGTCGATGCAGCCGGATCTTTGCGTCATGTGCCGCGCGTCCGCTGACAGCATCTCGGTGTTCGTGCATTCCGGACATTTGAACTTCTTGCGGGGAGTCACCTGGAAATTCAATAAATAATGCTGGACATTTTTCACAAAACATCATCTAGCCCCAAACTAAGCAGAGCTTGTATTATGGGAACCACATGACTGATATACTTAAGTACTTATTAAATGTTGGATTCCGATATATTTTCTCAATGCGTACATTTTTGAGCATACCAAATAGGGGGTAGTCAGAAGCACGCCCATTGTATTTGGCAAATATCCGTGTGTTGAAAGTAATTCGCATTCCACGTGATAGGTTGCATCCCATCGCCGCTTATTGGAACACTAACCGATGGCATATGGCTTCGAATTTTTGGTTCTAGGCCATCCGGTTTTCTGACGATGTTGTCCTTCACTTTTTTGAGCACAAAATCTTTTGGTGCATGACCGGGATCGAACCTACGACCTTCGGATTGGAAGTCGGAGTACAGCCCACTAGCCCACTCCTCATAATCTAGCCAGCAATGAAAGTTAAACGTGAAACAGCTAAGATAATCTAGTGATTTAAGAGCGGGACGCGGTGGACTTCTGCCTTAACGAATTGTTTCCTGTTACCGTAACTTAACTGATGCGAAGGTTTGAAACTTTATTTTTAAGGAAAAAATAAAAATCAATTTTAAATAAGGGGAATTCAATACAAATCCCAATATGAAAGAAAGAATAGAAAGAGAAAGAAAGAAAGAAAATACATTTGACGACCTCTGTGGTGCAGAGGGCGAAGGTCCGCCTGAGACACAGAAGGTTGCGGGTTCAATTCCCGCCACGGGACAAATGTTTGTATCAGCAAATATTTGTCTCAGGTCTGGGTGTTTTCTATGTATATTATTTATGTATTTACAAAATAAAATGTATATAAGTAGTATATCAGTCATGTAGTTCCCATAATACAAGCTCTGCTTAGTTTGGGACTAGATGATGCTGTGTGAAAATGTCCTGCATTATTTATTTTTTTATTTATTGACCTAAATACAACACAATAGTTGACTAAATACAGAACAAATAAACACAAACAGAGAAAGGACAAAAGGTCCCTATCTCAGCATAAGCTGCCCAAACCAAGGAAAGGTCTGAAGGGGATGATCTTTCAACCCCCATTGTTTACACTTAGGGGTGTTTTTTTTAAACTTATAAAATATGATTGCCCTTGAAGTATAAAAAAATAATCATCATAATCGGTTCACAATTGGCGAAGATATCGCGTAATAATATACACACCAAAAATTATAGACGAATTGAGATATTTTCGAAATCGGTTGAAAAAGTTTTTTTGTTAAAACAGGGGATGTCTAGACATATACCAGTTTCTGTTGGCGTTAGTTAGCGCCTGCGGAAAGATTGAATCCTACTCATCATCATCATCAGCCTATATTAGTCCACTGCTGGACATAGGCCTCCCCTAATGAGCGCCATAGCGCCCTGTCTTCAGCTTGCCGCATCCAGCATCTGCCTGCAGTCTTTCGCAGATCGTCATCCCACCTGGCCGGAGGGCGTCCTACCCTACGTTTGCCGAGTCGCGGTCTCCACTCAAGAACACTTTTACCCCAGCGGTTGTCGGTTCTTCGCGAGATATGACCGGCCCTCTGCCACTTCAGCTTGCTAACTTTGGTTCTCTGACGGATGTATTCGTTACGAACCCTATCCTTCAGAGAGACTCCGAGCATAGCTCTTTCCATAGCTCGCTGAGCGACTTTGAACTGGTGGACCAGCCCTATCGTGAGTGTCCACGTCTCAGCTCAGTAGGTCATGACGGTGATCATGACAAATCCTACTTATATTATAAACGTGAAAGTTTGTGAGGATGTTTGTTCCTTTTTCACGGATTTTGATGAAACTTTACAGTAATATAGCTTATACATCAGAATAACACATAGGCTACTTTTTATCCGGGTACCACGAGCGAAGCCGTGGGCACAGGCTAGTTAATAATAATGCTGGACCTTTTCCACACAGCATTATTTAGCCCCAAAAAGTAAGCAAAGCTTGTGGTTATGGGAACTAAATGATTGATATAATTACTACTTATATACATCTTTAAATACATATTATACATAGAAACACCCAAACCTGAGAAAATTTTTTGCAAATCATACTAACATTTGTCCCGCGGCGGGAATCGAACCCGCAATCTTCTGCATATCTGGCGGTACTTTGCGCCACAGAGGTCGTCATGTATGGAAATGACATTAGCTGTGGCAAAATCACGTGACTACTGCCAAGTTTTTCGTTAAAACTAAGCGTGAGGTATTTGTCTAGACCCCTGCGGTCTCATTACGAAACGTGGTCTAAACTCGAGTTGAACTCAAGTTCTGTCAGATCCACTAAACCAAGGTCTAAATATACCTTATCGTAAAAAGAGTATTATTGCAAAGATCCTAAGGTCTACAATTTAAATATAAAATAAAACCGCGGGATGTCCATTTGATTTAAAAAATACTTCAAAACCAAAAAAAAAGAAACACATCATTTTGATTGGCTACCAAAAGAAAGTAGGTTCTCAAAAAGAGGTTGATTTATGATAGAAATAAACTAGGTGACCGCCTGGTTTATCTTTTAGCACTTCTTTGTGGTCAAACCTCTTTTTGAAATGTCAAATAGACTGTCGGCTATTATAATAAAGCATTCAATTTTAAACCTTGCACCTTGCACAACAATTTGTCTTGAAAATTAGGAATCCAAAGTCTAAAAGATAAACCACTGATTTAAACCACATTTCGTAATGAGACCCCTGATGTTTCACATACTCTGTTCCGACCTCGTTGGCGTCGGCGGACTGTTCCAAATGCTCTATAGCAATCTATTGCAAGTAAGAGCTCCAACATGTGGCAAACGGCAGGTGTAGCTCAAGTCGTGAATATTCGAGAAGCCTTCACGGTTCGCTGGTCTTTGAGTTGCTAAGTTCCTGACATACCCCTTTTACTTAATTCATTCTAATTACATTGAATTGAAATTGAAATTGAAATTGTAATTGTAATTGTAATTGTAATTGTAATTGTAATTGTAATTGTAATTGTAATTGTAATTGTAATTGTAATTGTAATTGTAATTGTAATTGTAATTGTAATTGTAATTGTAATTGTAATTGTAATTGTAATTGTAATTGTAATTGTAATTGTAATTGTAATTGTAATTGTAATTGTAATTGTAATTGTAATTGTAATTGTAATTGTAATTGTAATTGTAATTGTAATTGTAATTGTAATTGTAATTGTAATTGTAATTGTAATTGTAATTGTAATTGTAATTGTAATTGTAATTGTAATTGTAATTGTAATTGTAATTGTAATTGTAATTGTAATTGTAATTGTAATTGTAATTGTAATTGTAATTGTAATTGTAATTGTAATTGTAATTGTAATTGTAATTGTAATTGTAATTGTAATTGTAATTGTAATTGTAATTGTAATTGTAATTGTAATTGTAATTGTAATTGTAATTGTAATTGTAATTGTAATTGTAATTGTAATTGTAATTGTAATTGTAATTGTAATTGTAATTGTAATTGTAATTGTAATTGTAATTGTAATTGTAATTGTAATTGTAATTGTAATTGTAATTGTAATTGTAATTGAAATGGAAATTGAAATTACTTTCTCCAGAAAGTCTCCAATTTGGTCAGAGTACGTTCGCCGAAGCTGTCCCCTTCCAACTAGCCCATTCACTCTTGCCTTGCATACTTGTTTTGCTAATATTCTTTGTTATTATACAATTAAAGTGGCACGCAAACATGTAGGGTGAATGATACCCTACATGTTGTTAACCGGTTACCGTAACCTATGGACGCTTGCACCACCAGAGGTATCAATCACGCATTGCCGAACCTAAGACATAACTGGTGAGAAATCTCATACACCCGAAATTTCATCCATAATTTCTAGAACGGCAAAAACAGTAGAAAAAAAATATCCCACCTTGATAGGCGCCTTCCTTGTAATATTGGCGACGAGGAAATTCATAGCAATGTCTTCGCAGTTAAAGTTATCGTCCACCCAGTGACGGATTTCAGTCGGCATTTTATACGTGTAGTACCAAGACCAGATCTTGTGGTGAAAGGCTGCGCCCGTTAGCACCTGGAATAGTACCAAAAAACATGGTATGTAAAAAAAAACAGCAAACGGACACATACTTCTGAACCCACATTAGGATTCCCTGTATTGTCATCAGTTATCAGGAACTATGAGTCCTGATAACTGATGAAAACAATCAACAACTCCGTCGTACAACAACACACAGACAACAACATATACTTAATCATTTGTCCCGCAGTGGGAATCGAACCCGCACCTCTTGCGTCGCAGTAGATTACTCGCCCGCGACGTCGTAAACGAGCGACTTATTCGTTTTAGCTGCGATAGATATACTGCATAATCCATCCACTGTGACACGTCCTTGCTTAAATTAAATTGTTTTAGCTGCGCGCGCGCACGATCTAATTCAATGAGCCAATTGATGTGATACTGTAGAGCTGAGAGTTGATGATCTATTTAATTGGAGCAGGTTGTAGGCCTACTCTATGATAGGCTCAATTGGACTCTTAATGGAACGGTTGATCGTTTATTTATAAACTAGCAACTACACACGTCTTCGCCCGCTTGGTATCCGGATAAGAAGTAGCTGATGAAAAGAAGCGTTCGTAAGAATTCGCACGACCGTTTTTTCATCGGTCAAAACTTACGTTGCAAAATTTGTCTCCACGAAAACCCCTTTTATTTTAACAGGCTAATATCTGATTATTAGTTTCGGATATTTGACCTTTAAAACTTTACCTCGGAGAAGAGCTAAAGTTTATAAGTTTGTATGAAGGGGGGTACAAACATACAAACTTTACCTCTTTATAATATTATCATTCTTCAATACTAACAGTATTGAAGAATGATTAAATTTAAGAACAAGCTCGACAACTAGCTACGAAAGATAATTTCATTACTAAAAAAAGTGAACAAAACTTGAAAAAACAACACTTTTGATCCAACACTGTATGAAATTGGCATATCAGCGAAAGCTACTCGTCTATATTTAAGTTTTTTTTTTTTCTTCTGTTTTTGCGTTTGTTACAATAATGTTTGTCCCCCGATGGAGCCGCAAATCGGGGGCAATGGGAATAACCCAAATTAAACACTTTTAAACGGATCAATAGCGCTGTTTAATTCTATTGTTATTCCTGAGGAACTACGAGTACTATGGTCACACAGACCCGGAACAAATACCTGCAGCCCATGCAAAGATTTGTCCCGCAGCGGGAATAGAACCCGCATCTGTTGAATCATATAAGATGGTTTGCTGCAATTCTCACACTGTGGCACTGTCTACAGCGGCAGCTCAAATGCCAGTAGGTTACTTTAAAAAGTTTATTTTAGCACCGCCTGATTGACGGCCGTGTAAGTGCAATCCAAGGTCGTAAGTTCGATTCCCCTCACATAATAAAAGATAATAAAGAAATAAATAAATAATGCTGGACAATCCACACAGCATCATCTCTCATCTAGCCCCAAGCTAAGCAGAGCTTGTGTTATGGGTACTAGATGACTGATATACTAAATACAATAAATAACATAGATATATATATTTTTATTATACATAGAAAATACCCAGAACACCTGGAAAAAATATTTGCAGATCGTACAAACATTTGTCCCAGGGCGGGAATCGAACCCGCAACCTCCTGTGTCGCAGGCGGACCTTCGCCCACCGCGCCACATCGGTCGTCAAAAGATCTTCCAAAGAACCGCCCCATACCATTACTGAACCTCCACCATATGACTCTTCTGATAATGTTACACTGAACGTATCTTTCCCGGGTCGTCTCCAAACCCTTCTATCATCTGGCTTAAGACAAAACCTAGACTCGTCAGTGAACAATATTTTCTCCCAGTCATCATCATTCCAGTTTTGGTATGAGCGAGCAAAGTTAGCACTAGTTACTCGATGATCTGTGTTAAGCAAGTGTCCTCTAGCTGGCAAGTACGTTTTTATTCCAGCTTCTTTAATTCTTCGCTTTACGTTTTTAGTGCTAACTGTCACCTGTCGAACGTCCTGGTCTAGACAAATACC
The DNA here is from genome assembly GCA_958496245.1 of Perizoma flavofasciatum. Classification (NCBI taxonomy): domain Eukaryota; kingdom Metazoa; phylum Arthropoda; class Insecta; order Lepidoptera; family Geometridae; genus Perizoma; species Perizoma flavofasciatum. The sequence continues at coordinate 11,851,577 of OY292429.1, read as the reverse complement.
TCACGCCTACTTTTCCTTTCAGGCTAACGCAAATTTGTCAAGGTAAAACTTGGCAGCTGTCACGTGACGTTTCCGCAGCTAATGTCATTCCCATACAATTCAATCTTTCCGCAGGCGTTAACGTCAACAGAAAGTGGTATTTGTCTAGACACCCTGGAGCGTAGATCTGACTTCAGAAGAAATCAAAGTGCGATTTCTCAGGACACTGCTCACCATAAATCGATCGTCTCTCGCTGAAGTGACTCTCTTGCGAGCATGACCTGGGGCCTAACCATGATGTCTTATAGCGATTCAGTTCAGGCAAAGATGTCACTTTCTGCTTTGCGATTCAGGACGCTATGGCGTAGCTAAAGCTTTGTCATTCGCAAAGCGGGATTTGACATGTTTGCCTGAATTGAATCGCTATAAGACTTCATGGTTAGGCCCCTGCACGTCTCGTGTACTCTCCAGTCTGCCGATAACGTCTAACAATTCGAAAGATGACGGATTTGGAAACTCGCAATGTCTGAGCCACGTCTGTGACCATTTTCAATTAAAGTAACAGCTTTGGAAACCTGAGCTACGCCAAGATCCGGCATTGTCCCTTCAGGTATTCATTGCGATACGTTTTTGTGAAAAAAATTAAAAAAAAGACAGAATTTTATGAAATGAATACGCACACGTCAGCAAAATTATTCCAATAGACTAGTGAAGGTAACAAATAAACGTAAAAAAACAAATGAAACCCTGAAACAAAAGACTATTGAAGTAATTATTTTTTCAAATTAAATATTAGGGTATATGTAACCAGTTTGTACAAAGAACTTATTTTACATATAATTTCCCCTGAAATACTCCTCAAAGGGGATGAGTCCAAGAGCTGAATCAACGCACAGCCTAAACCAAAAGCCCTAAAAAAATTAAACTTGGAGGGTATATTCCTATTATGGTGTAGGGGTGCACTGAGAAAGGAATCTGGAAAATTCTACCCCTAAGGGATGAAAAGGGCTGAAAACCTTTGTATGAAAAAATGGTATTTCATGAACTTCCTTTAAATAAATCCATGAGTGTAGATTGTACTCACCATCGAGATCTGGTTCGTCCACTCGGAGTGGTATCTCCAGGAGTGGGTGCCGTTGTCCCACACGTGGAGACGACTTGGGAATCCCACTATCCGGTCGGGGAACTCCCGCCAAACGTCGAACCTGCAATCATCGCACGCAGAACTTAAGCGGCGACGAACTGGATTGTTCGAATCCCGTCTTGCAACAAATGGATGGAATGAACAATGGATTTTTCAACAAAGTGCAAAGTTGATGCGCGCATTAACACGTGCTCAAAACGATGAAGGAAAACATCATGCTGAAACCGGCATGCCTTGGAACCAAAAATTCCAAGGCCTGAGCCATCGGTTAGCGTTCTAATAACGGGCCTGCAACTTGTCACGCGGGATGCTAACTTCTTGCAAAACGCGCTTACGTTTGGCATGTGTCAAACTAACGTAATGTTTAGACGTGCCCTTGACTACCCCCTACTCGGTATCCTTAAAGTAGAATTTATCTGAGGAATATAACTTTTGAAACTATCATTGTTTTGAACATAATTTTATACTAAAAAACGGGATATTTACTCGGGATATGTACTCGAATGTGACAGTGGAACCGATGGTAGTGGTATTTTTCGCAATAAAAGAGTGAGAAAGAGGGAATATAGATTTGTCTGCCATTAACATTCATAACCCCGCAAAGACTTCAGTTCCTCCCGTGATCATGGCACATACAACTGTGCCGAAATATCGGGAAACATTCAAACTCACAAATCATGGTAAAATTATGTATCTGAGGAAGTTCTGTATAGGGAGTACAGTCGTGTGCGTGTTTGTTTTTACTATTATTTTTATTTTCTCGTGAAAGGCCGGTTCTTGTCTGGCGTACATTATTTGTTATGTTTGCATACTCATAAATATATCATCATCCCCTAAATATACATAGTTTTTAAAGGCCAAACATATTTGCCACATGCCCACATTTTGCATATGGTAAGCATTCCACATGGCAAGTAAATCGCCGCATAAAATAATCACAAGAGAAAATAGCTTTTAAAACTTGACATACACGAGAAACCTTTTTTGCCAAATTGCGCTCAACTTATTTTAAGAGCAAACCCAAACCGGAAAAGGTCAATTTTAATGCATAGCTAGTATTATATATATAGTATAAATTCGTCCGCAAACATTGTTCTAAATCAGATATCTTAACTTCACTTTTAATTATGAATAATTCACGAGTTACTTTGAGCACAGATATCCTACGCTAAAGTTTGTGAGGATGGATGTTTGTAACTCTTTCACGCAAAAACTACTGAACGTATTTTGATGAAACTTAACAGTAATATAGCTTATACATCAGTATAACACATAGGCTACCTTTTATCCGAGTACTAACCGGGCGAAGCCGTGGGCAGAAGCTAGTAGGATAATAATATCATACGTGAACTAAACGATATGAATTTAAAAATGTAAAGTGAATTTTCGCCGATTTCACGCGCGCTACCAAACCTAAAAGAATCAGGCAACAAACTGGTTGTTTTTTTGGTGCCAATAGATAACATAATTATGATATACTAGTTTCTGCCCATGGCTTAGCCCGCGTACCCGGATAAAAAGTAGCCAATGTGTTATTCTGATGTATAAGCTATATTACTGTAAAGTTTCATCAAAATCCGTTCAGTAGTTTTTGCGTGAAAAGTAACAAACATCCATCCTCACATACTTTCGCATTTATAAGATTAGTAGGATTCGCATATCATAATAATTGATAGAATGAGTTCGGTAATTTCTCATTTTGCCAACTATCGTAGATTTTATATTAATACTAGCTGCCACAGTCACCCTCGGCCGCCAGCCATCCGCGTCGCATCGCCCTACCGCACTATTACTTCATATTCTCGGCACCTAAGAGCCGTAGCGTGATATTAAATATCCTAACTATAACCTTCCTCATGAATAGGGCTATCAAATACAAAAAGAGTTTCTCAAATCTATTAGTTCCAAAGATTAGATCGTTCAAACAAAATAACAAACGATTTTATTATTAGTATAGATTTCATATCGCATACATTATTCAAACCTGTGGACAAACATTAAGTGAAGTCGTAAGTGCACTCAAAAATACATAGTGAAATGGAAAAATTCACTATGTATTTATTCACTATTTTTGAGTGTACGGGCCTTTTGTCCTCAGTGCTAGACGCGACGCTACGGAAGAACGACCTCTGACCCTGACGAAACTTTGTCGGTATGTGTCTGTTGGGTGTCAGTAAATAAACACCCATCAGACACAAACCGACAAAGTTTCGACACATTCCGAGAGTCTTCATACCCCTGACTCCACTCTAGGATTCCCCGTGAAAGGATATCAGGAACGTGTACCGTGGTACCACAGCACGTAGACCCTGAACTTGCAAACATATGTCCCGCAGCGGGAATAGAACCCACACTTCTTGCGTCGCAGCTGCCTACTCGCCCGACGCGCCATCGAGGACGTCCGTGAATGAATCGCGTTCCGCTGAATAAACGCATTGTTTTCTTTTTGTCGTTAAAAAATATATATCAACGTATGGAGCCAGAGACAGGTGGCGTGGTCACTGATATGCGTCGGATTAGGGTTGCTACATTATTTGATAGTCAAGTTAAAATCCATTTATTCTATTCCAAAAACTATCGTGAACTTGACTATTCATATTGTAAAAACGGGAATTTTCACGTACTGCACTATCGGTGAAGGCACCGACTAAGTTTCGACTCATTCCGAGAGTCTTCATCAGGGTGAGTGGTTGCGACTTTCTCCTTCCGCGTCGCGTCGTGCACTACGCGCTGCCGCACGTTGTGCGCGGTTATAAAGTTTAGTCGGTGCCTTCACCGATAGTGATGTACGTGAAAATTCCCGTTTTTACAATATGAATCCATTTATTCATTAAAATCACAAGGATTTTTATTTTTAATTTATATTTTACGTAGGTACAATGTAATTATTAATAATTTAATAGATACGTAGGCATAAATAGTAGTGGTATTCGTAGATAACGTATCTATTTCTTGTTTTTAAGAACCTGCTGTGTATAATAAGTAGGAACATCTCTTTTGCAATTTGCAATGTATAGAGAGATAAATAGCAAAGAAAGAGATATATTTTTTTTGGAAATAAAAGCAGAGGTTGCCAAAGAAAAGATGGATGGATTGTGTGAAGAATGGCAAGGTTAAGAAAGGAGTGAGTACTGAGATGACGGCTGATAGAGGAGAGTGGAAGAAGAAAACATGTTGTGCCGACCCCACGTAATGTGGGATAAGGGCAAGAAGATGATGAGTATGGAGAGATAAAACGCCATGTCGTTCAACGAAATATTGCAATTTTCGTCTCTCTCTTAAACCGTCAGCCAGTCACTTCACCGGATATGCCCTGAGTATAGTCTCCACTTAAGAACACGTTTACCCCAGCGGTTATCGATTACCTTAGATGCGACCGACCTACTGCCACTTACTTCGCTAATCCTTAGAACTGTGTTGGTGGGTTATTTTTTTAATTATAATAAACCATTCTTATTGTAAAGCGGGAATTTTCACGCACCCTACTATCATCAGTGGAGGCATCGATTAAGTTTCTACTCATTCCGAGAGTCGTGTAGTGCACGACGCGACGCGAAGGGAGAGCGTTGCGATCACCCATCTTGATAAAGACTCTCGGAATGAGTCGAAACTTAACCGGTGCCTTCACCGATAGTAGTAGATAGTTTGAGAAAATTCCCGTTTTACAATAAGAATAATCTAATTCACGATAGTTTTTGGAATAATGATCATGAATAATGTGATTAAATCAGTAGGTATGATAGTATGATAGTCGCTGAGGGTCGGGTGAGAATAACTGTATCCCGATCCCCAGAGCCGTCTATCGTACTTTATCTCGACTGCACTAAACATCGAAAAGATAAAGCAAAGACTTAGGCATAGTTTTAGTGGCAGTTTTTCTATAGAAACACCATCGACTTAAGAGAAATCTTATATAAGGCAAACAATGTTTTTCACCACACTATGCTTTTCAAAGAAATTAAGCCAAATTTGCTAAAAAAAATAGTAACGTATTTTCGACTACAGCCCCTTAAAAGCTTATACTTGCTATTACTTTCAATTAGTGTACTGCGTTCCATGAATGTTTAATAATCGGGGTAATAAATTATTCTACCCTCATTCATATTTCCAAGCTTTACAAAGAACTATGAAGTAATCTGCACCATGCGCGTGGGATAGTGAGGCGGCCTCTAGCCGTGAATACTTCAGGATAAGTAGGGGCAAAGCTTTCAGGTACTACGACAAAGTTATATCTGTTTAATTTCTATTTAAATTGGCGTAGCTGATTAGGGCGCACTTTTGATATTATTAATAGATAGATAGATAGATAAACTCTTTATTGCACACCAAAGCAAAATACAAAAAGACACAGGAATTCACAATAATATAAGTTACAATGGGCGGTCTTATCGCTAAAAGCGATCTCTTCCAGACAACCTTTGTATGGACAGGATAAAATAGAATCAAAAGACGGCGGTGTACGAGTACCTAAACCTACAACATATATATATAAATACCTACATAAATTACAAATATATATACATATCCTATATAATATACGTACAAATAATAATAATAATGTGAGATAATAATATGTAATAATATATAAAACTATTTACTAATAATAATATTATGACTATACTATACTAATAATAATATATGAAGTATAATAATAATATTATACTTCATATATAACATATACATGAAGTATTCTCTCTATAGAGTCAACAAATATTCTCATAAAAAGTACATAAGTAGTATCAGTCATGTAGTTCCCATAATACAAGCTCTGCTTAGTTTGGGGCTAGATGATGCTGTGTGAAAAAAAAAGTTGGTATATTTTTAAACTCAATAAAGAGTTTGAAAAAATACTAATTAAAAAAGTGAGCGTGTTAAATTGAGATCCGTACAAAACTTATAAAAATGCTTATTGTTACTTATTTTATATGGGGTATTTTCTATTAAGTAAAACTTTATGCAATCTGATGGACAATCAGGCGTTTGTATGTATGATTGTTTGTGCGACGATAACTGAACCGTTGATTCAATCTTGATGAAACTTGGTATGTAGTTAAGTTAAGATATGGTTTCTTTTTATTTTAAATGTAAATCCAACAAGAGAAAAAACGATTTTCTAATATTATTTCGACTTAAATAAAAAAATGTGTTACGTTTTCTATCGCAATCTTTTTAGATTTGTGTCATACCTGAAGCAAGAAAGAAAGTTATTTATTTGGCAACAACAAAGCACAGAAAGATCAAGTACCTACACACTAAAAAAATAGATAAATATACACTATAAATACCTAAGATTTTAACAAAAACACAGTGACAAAGAGTAGATTTATGTGCTAATTAGTCCCATCTGTGCCGTATGGGCAATACAGGTCCTGTCTCAGCTTACAAGACCATTGTTTTTTTATCTTCAGTAATTATTGATTGAGCTGCCTGTGTCGTAGATAACTATAGGGATAAACTTAGTGTTCACATTTTAAGATCCTAATCTGATGCTATCAGTGAAGACCTATCATTGGCTTCCTGTATCTATTTAAATATTGTTAAGGACATTATGTTATAGCTGTTGGTTTTCCGAATATAAATAAATGACTACGGCTGTTGCAAGTAATACTATGCGAAGTTTACAGAGGGCGTAGCTCGCTTCGCTCCCTTCATCAATATTTTTCAACAAACAATTGTTTTGCCAGCCCTATCCGCGCGTGATCAGCCACACTCGCAGTGTGGTATCACTCACTTTCGTTACGCTATACTTCACCAAGTATAACTTATTCCACAGACCCTATAGTTAAATATAACCAAGCAATCTATTAGAAAGCGGCTTTATAGTTGTGCTATTAAAACTGAGATACGCCGTACGCACCAAAGCAGGTTTATTAACCTCTCCACCAACCCTATTACATTTTAGTTTTAGGTTATTTTTTTGTTTCTTTTTCCCATATGAGTACCTATTTGTCTACTTGAAATAAAGTTTTTTTTTTTTTTTTTTTAATATGTTTGCTAAACCGTAGCGTAGTTTTATTAGTTTTATTCTCCTGGGGTCTAGACAAATACCTCACGCTTACTTTTCCTTTCACGCTAACGCGAATTTGTCAAGGTAGAATTAGGCAGCTGTCACGTGTTATTCCCACAGCTAATATCATTTCCGTACAATTAAATCTTTCCAAAAACTATCGTGAACTTGACTATTCATATTGTAAAACCGGGAATTTTCACGTACCGTACTATCGGTGAAGGCACCGACTAAGTTTCAACTCATTCCGAAACAAATATTTTAATAGAAGATATAAAATCTTCTATTAAAATATTTGTTTCGGATCTGGGTGTTTTCTATATAAAATATGTATGTACCTTAACAGTCATTTAGTTCCCATAATACAAGCTCTGTTTATCTAAGTTTAGGGCTAGATGATGCTGTGTGAAAAAATTACCAGCATTATTTATTTAAGTATTTATATTTATACTAGCCTCTACCCACGGCTTCGCCCGCGTGGTGCTCGGATAAAAAGTTGCCTATGTGTTATTCTGATGTAAAAGCTATATTACAGTAAAGTTTCATCAAAATCCGTTCAGTAGTTTTTGCGCGAAAGAGTAACAAACATCCATCCTCACAAACTTTCGGATTTATAATATTAGTAGAATCTATATATCTACAACTCACCCGAACTCCAGTTCATCCGGCGTCAGCATCACGATATCATCGTCTATGGTCAGCTGACATTCTGTTTCGATCTCGTCGTAAGGGAAAAAGCGGTTGGACAATTTGTTCTCTTTGGTTCGTATCACTTTCAATGGTTTGTTTATGACCGGCCACTCGGACGCTGAAAGAAAAAACACAAAAAGCTACTCCAAGTGTTGCCGCTGGACAATGTTTGCATATTCTGCAAGTATTTGTTTCCGGGGTTGTGGGTCCACATCGAGCAGTTAACCCCGAGAGACGTCATACTGAACACACTGTTCTGTCAACACATCAGTCTTTTAGGGCTGATGTTGGCAAACGCGGACATTGTCACTGTCATTGCGTCATGTTGCCTGCTGTGTTCTGATTGGTTGAAACTACAGTTTCGACCAATCAGAGCACAGCAGGCGTGGCGGAACTCGCACGACAGTTGACAGAATTATTTCCTAGCAAATATCAAACTGTCTACTCTATGTGGTTCCATAGTACTACTACAGTTTCGACCAATCAGAGCACAGCAGGCGTGGCGGGACTCGCACGACAGTTGACAGAATTATTTCCTAGCAAATATCAAACTGTCTACTCTATGTGGTTCCATGGTACTAGTTATTCCTGATTCTCACGATACAGGTAATCGTAATGTGGAGTCAGGACTATGTTATTTATTTAATACTAGTTTCTGCCCACGGCTTCGCCCGCGTGGTACCCGTATAAAAAGTAACCTATGTATAAGGTATATTTCTGTTAAGTTTCATCAAAATCCGTTCAGTAGTTTTTACGTGAAAGAGTAACAAATTTCCATCCTCACAAACTTTCGCGTTTGTAATAGTAGTAGGATTTAATGTTAATATTTATTCATTTATAGTGGTTTTGATAGAAGTTGATGTTTACATTTAAGAGTTTTCGCTGTCATTAAGATTAACACTGTAACATAATTTTGAATGAAAAATGATGTATACATATTATCCCTAGAAGCTAGATGATGCTGTGCGACAAGGTCTAGCATTTATTTTATTCCTTGTGACTGTACATAAAAAGTATGTGCAAGGTTTATTGTATCCTTTTACCACACTGGTTCTTTCACTATCGATCACTAGGCTCTTTTCAGAGCCACCATAATTTAACCTGGTCACAATCCAAACACAGAGATATGAAAATGAAACGGTGGCAATACGAACGAAGTGTGATACGATTATTGCGTGTTCCTATCAATCAGAAAGTAAGTTAAGTATTTTACTTTTGAAGAATAATGAGTGTGAAATTGCCTTGTGTTTTATTTACTTATCTCAGGTTCTTATCATACTATGCAAAAACGCGGACATGTGCCAAATATAATATTGGGACGTGCCTTCGACTACCCCCTATTGGTATCCTCAAAGAATTAAAAAATGAACTCGATAAAAATGTAGATACCTATTGTTTTGTAAAAGGATCATTAAAAATAATAACCAGACTTGTATTCTTGCCTTTCTTTCCTGGCTTGGTCGCGGAAGAACAGGCAGTAGATAAAACCGACGTTTCAAATGATCCTTGTGATTTTAATGAATTTTGACTTTGACTTTGATTACGCACTGATTATGTATCTGAGGATGTCCATAACGGGGAATACAGTCAAAGTATTTTTTAATTCAACATTTTGTAAGTTTTTCATACAGAAAAGAGACGTCTTCAATTCACATCTTTAATTGGAGGAGTAGGTAAGTATTGTTTAGCGAAAACTTCTAACTAACTTGCAAAACGACTGGGACCTAGCACATACGAGTAAGATGAACACTTGGCCTACATTGGATACCTAAGTGTTTGTCAACCCCGTAGACAAGTCAAATGAGAAGCCTCATTAGCTGTGTCTAAATGATCCTTCGAGCCAGATAGCTTTAATCACCAGTAACCGAAAAACAAGATAAACGCCCAACTGTTATTGTTTCTTTTGTAATAGTATTTGTGTAGATACCTACTTAGTGTAATATTTTTTTTTGGATTAGTATAATGAAACACTGTTGTGTTTTAAAATTTTCGTATATTATGTGTTTTTTGATAATATGTATAAAGTTTTTAGATGTAATGATTTGGTTCACCCGTTATGTTCCATTTAGTAAAATAAAGAATTTGAATTTAAAACTGACATACAACATAACCCTGACCCTACACTAGGATTGCCTGTGTCGCAGGTATCAGGAACTACGAGTACCGTGATACCACATCACCAAGACCCGGAATAAATACCGCACTTCCTGCATCGCAGCCGGCTACTCACCCGCCGGGCCACCGACGTCGTCGCTAGCATATAGATACAGCAATCAATTAGATATTGTCTGTACAATCAGACCTCATATAAATAGCCTTATCTAAATAATTAACCAGATTTCCCGTTAAACAAATCACAATATTGGCGCCACAAATATATACCTTTTGCATTCTAATAGCAGCATTTATCTAGCCTTGACACACATGAATTGGGAACTACATCCTATTTTCATTAGAATAAGGCGAGTTTTGGCGTAACATAGGAAATGTATAGGTTTTGTCAGTGTCCGCATAATGCGAAATTTATGAAGTTAGCTCATTTGCACGCCGCTAATTCAATCCGTTTATTGTTAGTCGATCTATTGTTAGTGCAAAAAGTTAGCGAACAGATCACAAAAGAAAGTGAAAATACGCCGGGTCAGACTTCGTTTGCTTTTCAGAGCTTTGTTGCGTCTCTGGGCAGTTTAGGCCGCAGCCGCACAGCAGTCGTTAACTTAGCGTCTAGCGTCATCTACAAAAAATACAGGCACTTTTCACTCGTTATGTCTCAGGGTCGGCAACGCGTAGGTAGGCAGATTACGGTAACTGTGTCCCTATCAACGGAGGCGCTAACAAGGCCGTATGCTTGTTTGATACTTTAGTTGTATAAAAAAACTTTATACTTGATACAATACACGGTGGCCACGCCGCAGACGCCCAAGTTAGTGTCTAGCATGTGCCTTCCTCTTGTGGCTTGCTAAAATAGTGGCTGCATAGGTAAGTCAGTAAGATATATGGAATCTTTTAAAGTAAGACCTTTTGATGTGTAGAGGTGCACTAAGAAAGGCTTTCCCGAAACTCTATCCCTAGAGAAAGGCAGAAAGATGAAGATTGTTTAGAAAAAACTCACGCGAATTATTTAGGACGTATGAATGTGAGCTGAGGGACATACTAATTAGCATTAAGTTCCCCTATGTACTTGTTTTATCTTGTGCATTAGTTGTGTTAGTTGTGACGTTTGTTTATTCCATGTGTCTCGCAAGACGCTAGACGCTAAGCGAAGCTTTCTGCAGTGTGGCAACGGACTTTACAGCTGTCAGGATGTAAAGTAACGAAGGATAAGGAAGGAATTTGATAAATATATTTTTGGCATAATCATAATTAGAGCGAGTAAAAGCGAGTAAAAATATGTATAAAATACCACCGTATTTTATACCATATTTTTTACCTACTGGTTCGTCTATTTTATGATTTACCACAAAATATAGAACATCTGAATTCCGTGGATTTCTCGCAGTTTACAATTCCTACAATGTATTTCTTATCTCCCCATTCACAACAATTAGTATGACCCACAGTCAGTCACGCAACTACATATTATTTGTGATTAAATCTAGCGATCGAGTTTAGCAGCACTTTCTACAGCTGGCTATTTGTGTTGCCTCTATAAGAAGTTGCAACTAGATCAATAATACAATGGACACCTATACTCTATCAGCGTTTTAAACAATAACTTGCAATAAAAATAGCGAACACACCAACCTAGTATGTTCAGCCTAATTGAATTTAGTCTCGTTCACACGTTTCCGCGAGAGTATTCACTTCGCTATACAGGGTGAAAAGTTAATATTGGTTAGCTTTCTAACCAATAAGTTTGAGCTAGATACCACACCCGTTGCAGCTAATGGAAAACGTTCTTAGGAGACTAACTTTCACAGTTATTCATTCAGAATAAACAAACTACTGAAAAAAGTTTAAATAGCTTAGTCATTCTAAAAGTGTCATTTTTGAGAAAAGGATATTTTCAATTGTCTTAGCGATAAGGAAAAATAACCTGAACTATAAGGGAACCTTACTTATAGAGATTTTTAAACCGTTGATTAACTAAACACTGTTTTAGTGATAAACTGATAAGGCTAAATAAATCGAGATTGACCGATAGCGCAAAGGGTCGACGACATCACCAAGATCATAGGCGATTTCTGGATGCGAAAGAAATGGCGTACAACGGAGGGAGGTATATACTCAGCAGTATATTATGGGCTGTGGATGATGATTTATTTTATTGATTTAACAAAACCACACAGCTCCCAAGGAATGAAAACTATAAGCGATAAAAACTTTTCTTACAGCCAATTAAAGATTTACATTTTATGTACTTAACCAATAAATGAACATTATTTGAACATTATGATGACTAAACATTATTTCAACTCTTGCTTAGTCAGGCAAAACGTTTCTAGAACTCCACCAATGCAACTTAAATGACAAACAAGTGGATGCCACTCCACCGATGTTGCTAAAGAATGTTTAAAAAAATATATTTAAAAGAGTCACCCTCTATTTTAATAATTAAGTTATAGTACTATTTTGTATACTAGGGGTGTACTATTTTATATTCTGTGGTTGGTAGCTGCGGGCATTTCATTTGAATATTTAATCAACCAATGGGTAAAATGTTCGGTAAAAATAGGTTTGGGACTGTTTAAGCCCACAGTGCACCTGAATACATAATATAAAGGGAAAATTGGTACGAAAGTTTTCTAGAAAAATAATGTTTTAGGGTAATAAACAGGGTGTCCCAGAATATGTATACGATCCTAGAAGCAGATCATTCCGCACATAAAAGCAATTCAACTTTTATTCTACGACCTTTGTAGAGGTAGTAAAAATTCAGTTATTTTCACAAAAGAAGATAAGAATCAGCTGTTTTAATAAACATCGAATATTATGCTGTTAAAAGTACGTTCAAAGTCAGATTTGTAATGTTCAAAAAGCAGCTGATTTAAGAGTGTTTCACAAACAATTCCAATTTATTGTCCTGTTTTTATATTTGACTTCATTCATGTAAACTTGTTCACTTTCATTGTTTAAATCATCTTCTTTTTGGATATTAGTACTTTCTCGAGCTCCCTGTAGAGAGATTCCAGCCTATTTGTATTCAAGAGCTCAGTTTAGGAGAATCGGGGCCTTATGTTATGAAACAACGTGGACCCACTGCAGATTAAGGGATGAGAATGTAATGCTTGCATGCCCGTTAGTTTTAGAGCCCAACGATTTTATCCTACTAATATTACCACTGCCAAAATTTGGGTGTTCAGATGTATAAAACTTTTTTTTAAGAGTCTGCTGATGGAAAGCAGTTATCGAGATAACCTGGGACATTTCTCGTTCTCATATCGTTCATATTATTTTTTTTATTTTGGACAGCAATACAATCCATTTTGTTAGACCACATATTTGTTAGGAAATTCTGTGAAGAGAGCAAGAGGGTAGATAGAGATATCTTGCGATGGGAGATCGATGTCATTGATTGAACCACTCTCCGCTTAAAATCACGAGGGGTATTAGTTTACAGGATACTGTTTTTTATTGCTAATAATCTCCGTAACGGCTGGACCGATATGGATAGTATTTGGAACAGTTATAGTTCGTGACCTAGAATAACACATAGGCTACTTTTTATTCGGGTACCACGTATGACTTCAAGGATTCTCATTTCACTAGGAGGTATCCTTGCAATAGACGTAGAAAACGCGTAGGTGATTTTGAAATTGACCAAAAAATTACTTTTAGACAGTTATACGTCAGAAGTTTCCGCGGATTTTTACCTCATTACATTTTCTTTTGTAATGAAAGCTAAAACATTACTTAAATCGAAGAAAATATTACGGCAAATAATAAACTTCACAAAAGGCAATTTATTCTGATTAGCGGCGGCACGCTTTCTCAATATACCCTCACGTAATATACACGTCAATAAAACTTTTCACCGCTTGACAGTTTCATTTTCACGAAGAAACAAAAAAATCTATAGAGTTATTGTCTCTAGGCTTATTTCCTAGCATGGTCACTAGCACAAATAAGCTTTCTACGGAGTTATTCTGTCTCTAGGTATTTTACTAGCATGGTCACTGGCGCAAATAAACTTTCTACGGAGTTATTCTGTCTCTATGTATTTTACTAGCATGGTCACTGGCGCAAATAAGCTTTCTACGGAGTTATTCTATCTCTAGGTATTTTACTAGCATGGTCACTGGCGCAAATAAGCTTTCTACGTAGTTATTCTGTCTCTAGGTATTTTAATAGCATGGTCACTGGCACAAATAAGCTTTCTACGGAGTTATTCTGTCTCTAGGTTTTTTACTAGCATGGTCATTGGCGCAAATAAGCTTTCTACGGAGTTATTCTGGCTCTAGGTATTTTACTAGCATGGTCACTGGCGCAAATAAGCTTTCTACGGAGTTATTCTGTCTCTAGGTATTTTACTAGCATGGTCACTGGCGCAAATAAGCTTTCTACGGAGTTATTCTGTCTCTAGGTATTTTACTAGCATGGGCACTGGCGCAAATAAGCTTTCTACAGAGTTATTCTGTCTCTAGGTATTTTACTAGCATGGTCACTAGCACAAATAAGCTTTCTACGGAGTTATTCTGTCTCTAGGTATTTTACTAGCATGGTCACTGACGCAAATAAGCTTTCTACGGAGTTATTCTGTCTCTAGGTATTTTACTAGCATGGTCACTGGCGCAAATAAGCTTTCTACGGAGTTATTCTGTCTCTAGGTATTTTACTAGCATGGTCACTGGCGCAAATAAGCTTTCTACGGAGTTATTCTGTCTCTAGGTATTTTACTAGCATGGTCACGAGCACAAATAAGCTTTCTACGGAGTTATTCTGTCTCTAGGTATTTTACTAACATGGTCACGAGCACAAAAAAGCTTTCTACGGAGTTATTCTCTTTAGGCTTCTTTACTAGCATAGTCACTAGCCCGAATAAGCTTTCCACGGAGTTACTTTGTTTCTAGGCTTCTTTACTAGCATTAATACTAGCGCGAATAAGCTTTCCACGGAGTTACTCTGTCTAACTGAATAGGTTACTCAGATGGTGAGAGTGGTCTAAGCCGAGTCTATTTACTAGCATGGGGAATAACACTAAAATACTACTACATAACCTACATAATTTACTCACATGATGGAGGTGGTTTCTTCTGGTTATTCCACACGAGTATCTTGCCAAGACCAGGCGTCTTTCCTAGCATGGTTACTAACCCGAATAGGATAGGTACTTAAAATGTTACTTACATGGAGGGGGTGGTTTCTTCTGGTTATTCCACACCACTAGTATCTTGGCGAGGCTGGGCGTCTTTACTAGCATGGTTACTAGTGCGAAAAGGCTTTCCACGCGGTCATACGTCAGAATGACGGCGGTGAAGCCCGGTGCTTTGGCAGCTGTTACCGGCAGGAATAGTGGGTTTACGGGGCCGTACTGTTGAAGAAAACAGTATTGAGATTATCTTTTTATAAGCTCCTTTGTGAAAGAGTTGACCCAGCGAAGCTAGAACAACACAGCAGTGTTTCAGTTTGAAGAATTTCAATTTAAAATTACAGGCTAAGACTTTTGCAATGGTTCTGTTAAGGAAAATTCTATAGAGAAGTTCATGATAGTCAATCTAGTTCATCGATCACTGGTCTCGAGCCCTCAACCATCGAAAAACCCGAAAAAAATAAGTAGTATTTTAGAGTTATAATAGGTAATCTACCTATAAACCTATGTACATTTAAGGCACAAAGCGGTAAGTCACTAACCTGTTGATAATCTTATCAGTGTCGCTAAAACGCTAGATAATCCTTATCGGCAGTCATCGGCAGTTTACTTAGTTACTTATTTAACTGAGTTATTGGAACTACAACAGATATGGAGGAAAACATCGCCTAATCTTTTGCGCGAGTGGAATTAATAACGAATTCTTTCCACTTTTACGTTAAGATGAAAAGAAATCTTACGCAGCGAGCGTCTATTTAATCACGCCCGCGGAAATAGTTGTCCAGCATGATTGTGCTGTTAAGATAGGAACGACATGCATCTAGGTCGGCCATCGTAGGGGTTTTAGTGAGGAACTCACTCCCCCCTAAACACTGCTACACCCTCAATGTGGTAGGGTATCTGTTAGCAAATTTCCACCTCGTCACAAAAAAGAGGGGTGGGTAATAATAATATAGGATTGCGTGATAGCTGGGTAAGGGGTAGGTATAAACAGATGCGCAGGTACAAACCGGCTTGCTATACAAAACATCAAGTGCAATAATGTAGGTAAGTGTTTCAATAAGCGACAAAAAGCTTGCAACCCGTCACAAAAAGCTAACTTCATTACTTTTATACTACTATGCATAAGGTGGGCATGAGCCAAATAGGTAGAGCCTATAGGACTTCCACGTCATCTCACTATCCCTAATTATAATCCCCATGGAATGTTGAGTACATATCTGAGGATGCATACCATGGGGATTATAGTGTTTGTTTTATAAAATCCTACAATTATTATAAAATAAATGCGAATTTTGGGGGGTGCTTGTTGCTATTTAATAATCGACGATATTTGTGTGGTGCAGTGAGCGATGGCCCGCCTTAGACACTGGTTGCGGGCTCGACTTCCGCCACGAGACAAATGTTTGTATGGTCTGCAAATATTTGTCTCAGGCCTGGGTGTTTTCTATGTATAATATGTATGTATTTCTGTTTGTGTAGGTAGGTCCCTTACCTACCTACTTACCTAGCCATGCATGTTACTCTCACTGCATCTAAAATGCATCTTAGTACCTACTTGTTAAGTAGTATAAGAATATTGTGATTTCTCAGTAAGCGATTTATATTGTAAATCTTTTTGAGAAATAAATGATCTTAAACTGTAAACTGTAAAAAGTATATGAGTAGTATATCAGTCATGTAGTGTCCATAACACAAGCTCTACTTACTATGAGGCTAGATGATGCTGTGTTAAAACTTCCAGCATTATTTATTTATTTATTTTTATTAATATTAATAATGACGACCAAATTGGATTAAATAAAAAACTCAAGGTCACTATAAAAATACTACTATTATATGTGTTATCACATAGCCTAATTTTTGACAAGGTAACACGAGCCCGAAGCCGTGGGCAGAAGCTAGTGTTAGATTAAAACAAAACTTACCAAATATTCAGGCATATTCCAGTCTTCGTACATTCTACCGGCTAGAGGGAACACTTTCTCATTAATTATCTCTAAGGCAGTCAGTGTTATCTTCTCGACACTATGAAAGTACCTTTCATATACCCATCTCAGTTGCCAATACAGCTCTCCTCGCCTTTCTAGGCTCACCGAATGCACAATCTTTAATAGATTCTTTATATTATCCTCGGGTATAAAAATTGCTATTCGATTCCAGTCTATATGAGAGTTAAAAGGCATGACAACTGAATCTGCGATTATTATAGGTATACACTGCGATGCAATAACATCCATAAGCATTGCTTGCATCAATCTCGCGCTACGTACAACCAGACAAAACATCCCTTCTTTCAATATATCGGGATAGTTAAATTCTCTGCCTGTGATGTACTCGCACCGTTTATCTTCAGTCTTACATCTACCTAAGAGTAATAAATCATTGGATGAGGAAGCAATGCTCTGTAGTTCTTCTAAGTAAACATGTGGAATGTTAAGTTGGGATGAGATTATAGTGTAATTCTTCTGTTTTGGTTGTGAGCTATCAATCGTTGTTGCGATTTCGCTGTACACTGGTATGGAGATGTCAAATCCATGTCGGAAAGTCCAAGTGTTGAAGCCGGCACCAGCAATAATGGCTTTGCCGGTGTTGAGGCTGATACTGTTGTAGTTTGGAACTGTTCCTGGCAGCATGCTGAAGATGAGGTGGTTCTCACCATTGTTCCAGCTGTGGATAGTGTATTATAAGCTATTTGTCCATTTCCATTAATGTCACTTCATTTGTTAATTAATTAATGTAACTAGCTAAGAAATAGACAGAATTAATTTTTAGATAAAGATATATTAAGATTTTTAGTATTCAAATAATGAATTGTAATGAAAAACATTTATTTGGCACAACATGGAACACCTAGGTAGGTACCCTATGATCCAGAAACAGGATGTTGAGACAATTAAAAACATCACAGCCTGATTACCCACACCAAACCTGCTTAAAGCCCCCCAAAGTTTTTAAACATAACAACATTTGCTTTCCCCTCTAGACCGCCTTAGCACCCCCAATATCTTGTAGAGCCTTCTACTGCCCCCCTGAAGGCCTTCAGCGCCCACAAGGGTGCGTTATCACCCACTTTGAGAAACAGTGTTTTAGATAGACAGTTTAGGTAATGTTGCTCATAAAAGATTCAACTCAGAATATGCTAAAGGATTCTACTCAGAACAATTATGCTTGATTGCTTTGGCATTCAAACATTTATCAACCAAGTTAACATAACTACAAATGCGCATCTACACATCATGCTCAGTGAAAGAAAACATCATTAAGTAACCAGGATGGCTTAGAGAACAAAAATTTTAAAACATGCCATCAGATATAATTATTATAAGTTTAACGGGTCTTTATCGCGTTTACCTTTTTTATTTTTTTCCCGACATTTCAACTGTATAGACCCGTTAAACTTATAATAATTATGTTATCTAATCACGAAAGTTTGAAAAATACTATGTCATCAGATAATATTCAAATACAACATTCTTGAAATTTTACAAATTAATATGTTTGGACTATTCTCTTACTACCCAGTGTTACTACAGAGTGTACAACAGGCCTGTACACAGGTTATTCTCATCGAAATTAGTTAGGTACATATTGCAGATGGATTTTACTATTAGAATCAGATTCCAAGATCACAAACAAAGGATGACATGCAAAATCGTGAAGCTGTCTACATCTTTAAGATAATTTATAAAAATGTTATAGTAGAGAGGGTTTTCCTTATACAAGTATGATAATTGCTTAAAAGGAGACCCTCCAAATCCTGTAAGCACTAATTTATAAGTAACAGAAATAAAATAAACACATAAAAGTCGATTAAAAAGGTGTCTATCCATTTGTGACGACAACCTCTGTAGCACAGTGGGCCAAGGCTCGCGGGTTAGATTCCCGCTGTGGGACAAATGTTTGTATGTACAAATATTTGTCTCTGGCTCTGGGTATTTTCTATGTTTAATATGTATGTATTTACAAACAAAAATATGTATAAAAGTAGTTTATCAGTCATGTAGTTCTCATAACACAAGCTCTGTTTACTTTGGGGCTAGATGAAGCTGTGTGAAAAGGCGCAGCAAAAAAAAAATTGTAGGATCTTGGGATACTTACTATCTTAGGCCCCGCAAGGCTCTAGAAACATGTTCACTGGAGAATGTGTTCTGATTTAAAGTGTCTATACTCGGCACTAACAAGCACGCCTCTTCTGGATTAGGCGTGTAATATCTACTATGCTTTATTGTATCTAAAATTACAAAAAACTCCCTAGAAAACTGTGATATAGAATTCCCATTTTCAGTCTGATAGTCTTTCAAAGGATATATGTATATGGTTATCTTGTCGTGGCCGCCTTTTCCACATTTGTAAACATCGAAGCAGTCCCAATATGTACAATTAGAAGCCCGACCTTCCGAAACTATGGTATCTCTCTTCACAGTGACAATTCCAACACTCCTATCCAAATTCACAGGCACATAAACGTCTGTCCGTTGCGAACCACCAGAGAACACATTAAACACGATAGTAAACACTAAAGATATAACTATAAACAACAGCAGCCCCACGAAAAATCTATGATACAAAATCTGTCTGTAGGATGTATACTTTGCGTGCTTGCCCGTTTTCAGGAGCAAGTCCCCGGCCATTTGTGATTGCGATTATTATCTTAGTCTCCGTGTTTTATACATGGCACCCATTATTAATATAAAACAATCTATTTTCATTCAATATTTACGAAATTATAAAACACAATCTTTCACGGCCCACCTCCCGTGCCTATTCGGAGAAACTGTACCACACAGATTAAAAACATATTCACGATTCACGTCAGGCTTTGATTGATTGATGGTGGAGAGCTGCCAACTGCGCCCTGATAAAGTGGCTAGTGGAAGAAGAAATAGCACAGACACAAACGATTTAAATTTCCTGCTGTATTGGCAATTTTCATACTTTGGCTAAGTATCATTTTATATGCTACAATAGGTCCGCAAAGTCATCCTTCACACCGAAAATAAGGCCAAAGCACAAGAGGAATTTAAGCACAAATTCGTCCAGCATGTAAGTATATTCGTGCTCCATATTGTTGCTGCAATATGAATTACGAATTCATGCAGATAGATAGCCAACAGCTTTTTATATGTCTCATGCGATTACATCATAAAACTACATAATAAATCTGTTCGCTTTTTTTCTTTTGAAGTTCACTGTGACTCAGATGCATATTATTTTATTCAGGATTTCAACAGAAATCACAGCAATTATCAAGTAGAAATTGAGATTTTTAATTTAAGTGTTCTCCTGATCAAAGGAGGCATTATTATTAATATAATCTTAGATCGCAGAAGACAAAGAGAGAGTAACGGATTAAACCATACTGGTTGGGCTTTCACTGTGTAATGGCTTGTCCATGGCACAGATTATGATATCAATCTGTGCCATCTGTGACACAAGGGGCCATACAAAAACGGCATACGATTCCTGTGGTACCACTTCTTCGTCCATGTCATTATGAAGGACGCAATTTAATTTTTGAAGTACTTTAACTGTAGCCAATTTATTTTGGGTGGAACTACATTTAAGAAAAAAGTGGCTAAGTTGGCGGCACTGGCTGTGGATTACAAATATTTGATTGACACTGACTTTGAAACCTAAATTAAATTTGACTGTGACAATTGCAAAAGAATAAGACAGTAATCTTCGCGTGTCGGCTAGTATAGTATGTATCTGTAACAGAGCTACCAGGATGCCAACGCATTACGCATCTTTATGTTCGTTAAACTGCTCTCGATAACTTCAAAATTATTTGGGCGTCTGCTGTTGCATAAATAAATTGGATAACTCGGATTCTGCAGTTAGCATTCCACAACTCTCCAACTCACGCCCGTCCTTCATCATTTCGGCAACGAGCTAGACAATTGCCGTTCTACCGTCAGTCTTCCTAGATGTGTAAAATAAAAAGTCTGATCGAGCCTGGCATGCAGAACAACCGGGATTGTTCATAGAACTAGTCTATCCTTGTAGTCTGTGAACTAGTCTTATTAGACTTATTCAGTACACAACCCATGATCATACAGATTAAAGCATCCTTTCTTCGAGATAGTAGGTCCTACAATCAATCGTGTAACCCAAAAGTGGGTGTTGATTAAACGAAAAATTGTTACAGAAACCGTTCATATAGGTACATACTAACTTCTGTCAACAGTTCACTTCTTGACTAGGGCTTTTGTTGGCAACAGTTCAACCAGTGATCGCTTTCGATGATGACAATAACATACATGACATAAGATAATCTACAGCTGAGAAAGTGGTAGGCTCCGAAAGTTTATGACAATTCCATGAGAAAAGTGTCATCGGCAGAATTGTGACAAATAGCCACAGAAGCCATAATCAAGAAGTCAAGTCAACAATCTACGTACCTACTTACTATTATTTGTTTTGCTGTCAGTTTTGTGTTGTGCGTAGTTGTGGTTGAGTTTCTAATGGCTTGATTTATTTTATTTCTCCATTTATTTTTCAATTCCACTCATAAATTTGGTTCGAGCTTGACCAGAGATGGCACTGCTACCACCTGACTCAATTTACACCATCAGGAATGTGGACAACGTGCCTGTTTATTCACTGGCTTTTAGCTTTTTGCCGGGAGGTCTCGAGAGGTTACTAGCCGGGTCTAAAAACGGCTATGTTTATGCATACAACCTTCAGGTGAGCCCACTTTATTCCAAAGATATAGTTTACCATGATTTGCTGCATATAAAACTAACTCTATCATGTTTAGCTTTGAGGATTACGCAAGCAATGTCTTTGTTTGGAAGGTACCCTCAATTTGTGACCTAGAAAAAATTGTCTGGCCCGCGAATGGGCTCTATCATAACAGATTAAGATTTACATTGGCCTATTTAGTTTTTATCATGTTTTCATGTTGACATTATATATTCCAATAAGATCATGTTAGAATTGTTTTTATTACACTTCCAGACAAATCGAGTGCAGCAGAAGATTCAAGTTGGTCAAGCTCCCATCCTCCATCTCTTACACACAGACAGTCAGCTCATCACTCAAGAAAAAGGTGGAAAATATAAAGTATTTGAATTGACAAACACTGGTTATGTGGAAGACGCCCTTATTGAAACTGATTACCCCGGTTTCTGCCGCTTTGAAGCCAACACAAAACTCGAAACTATTTATGTACCTGACAATGAATCGAAAATTCAAATATTTAGTTTCGCCGGTGAAAAGTTAGGATGTTTGGAGCCAGACAGCAAACTTAAGCTTGGAGATGTGATGTGCCTGAAATACATTGAATTTCCTTGCGACAGGCCATGTCTCCTTGCAGGATATGAAGCTGGTTGGCTCCTTTTATGGGATCTCAACACTAGTCAATGCATTGGTACATTACAAACAAAGGAATGTCCTATGTCTGTTGATTATCATCTTGAACAACAGAGAGGTATGATCGGCAACTCCTCAAATGTGATACAGATTTTTAATATAGGGAGAAAAGACTTAAGCTTGGCCCACAAGATGGATGTATCTATAAAGAATCCTGGGATAAATAAAGTACAATCTCGGTTTGATGGAAAGGTGTTTGCGTCCGGTGGCTGGGATGGGCATATTCGTATATTCTCATGGTACTCTCTTCGTCCACTCGCAGTTCTGACTGAACATAAGCAAGCGGTCCAGGATGTTGCATATTCCACAGAGAAGGTTTCCCTGTGGAACGCCCATATCATGGCAGCGGGAGGTCTAGATGGTGCTATAACACTATGGGATCTATACAACAGTAAGCAGTGATGCATTTAAAGAAGCCCTTAGCTACCAGGTAACTTATACAATTCAAATGTGTATTGTTATGCCATTATTGCCTTAAAATGTTATGTGAGCCATTTGTTTTGGAAGTTTTAAATGTATTTGCATTGTAATTAAATTGGATCTCAGTATGTAAAAAGTTTATTATGTTCACATAGTGTGGCCGAGCTATTAGATAGTAAGTGAAAAGATGTTGAATAGAGCAATCAAATATTTTCCAAGTTTTTAGTGATTTATTTTCGAAATCTAAACATTAAATACCTTTCAAGTTTTAGATATTGTTTTCCTGAGGAACCTGTTATTTTGCTAACATCAGTTTGAAGAAAAGCATATTGAAACAACAATAGGTAGGTATGTTATGTAGTATAATTAATTTATTTTATTAGAATACACCGTCTTATTGAAAAACATGGTATCTTTAGCTTCATTATTTGTATTGTCTTCCCTTTCTGACATTTGGCAAAAACATTTCTGAAGCTAAACCACAATTATTAAGACGGACAGAATAAATTACTAATATCACATTTACAGTGCGCCTATTACATAGAAAATATTTACAATCTAGATAAGTAATCAATATTAAAACTAGGACTAGCAATCTGAAAGATTATGAAAATGAACTCTGTTCGGATTATAATGCTTGTGATATGTATTGGAGCTAATTACTTGAAATCTTTAAACCTGAACGATCTTCCTTGTCTTGGGAATGAGGGCATCGTCTTCTGTAGCTTCAACCAGTCTTCGTCTCTTTCTAAGAGGCCTTGAAGACTCTGACGGTTCCCGCGTTTTGGCTACTATTTTGGCCATTTTGTTTCCTAGTCTGGTTATTTTGAATTTCGGCAATGTCTGTTCGGGCTCATGTTCGTTCCCATTTTCGTTAGTTTCATTATCACTTCGCTCGACTTCTATTCTGTTATTCTCTTCGCGCGTCGTTTTTATTGCGTTCTCAATCTCAGTTTCAACAGGTTCGCTGTTAGCGGATAATTCTTCGTTTCTTCTGTTCATTGTAAAGTCTAAAGGTCCTTCAGTATCATCGGTTCTGTCTTCTGTCTTGACTTTGCTCGCGCAGTGCGCTTTGACGAACGCTGATAGCGGCATTGGAATCGGGATCGGTATTGGAAGAGGAATAATAACAGGGTATGGGACTAGAACAGTTACTGGAGGAGGTTGACCCAAGAGCTGAGGGAAGTTTAACGGAGGGGGTAGTCGGGGTCTTTCGTGCATTGGCATGTGGCGAGGCATGAAAGGCATGCGCGGTGGAAACATGTTCCCTAACGGATGTCTCACTTCATGATGATCCATAAATGGAGGAGGCATGTTAAACATTGCATTTGGAAACGGTGGCGGTGGCGGATGTTGGGTTATTTGTGGGGGAGAATGAATTGCGTTTGCAATCGTTGAAGCTGGGGAGGAAGACTCTGAAGGGCTGCACATTCTAAGGTCTTGCGCTTTTGGTGTGGAAGTCCTCTTAGCCTGAATCGACGTAACGGTAGAGCATTTTGACGTGCGTCGTTTCCGCAAGTTCATCTTATTCCTGGCATCCTTTTTAGCTTCGGGGGACATTTGGATCGGGCTATCTTCGGATACGCGTTTTTGCTTCATGAGCTTAGCCGTTGGCGCGATGGTTATAAGAGGAAGTGGGGATTTTTGAGTCCGTAGAGGTGTTTCTTTCTCTTGAATTGTCTTAGATTCTGGATTAGGAGAGCCGGACCGTTCGGTTTCTGAGGGTGATGCGGACCGACTTTTGCAGTTTTTCAGCCAAAGTTCTGGCGTGATGAGGCTGGACGAGGAAGACGCGTTCACCAGGTGAGGGTTGAGATCGAGGTGCGCTTGCGTCTCTCGGCAGAAAATGTGCATTTTGTATTGATTGAGGCATTTGTCGGAGCAGAACTGCAACTGGGTGGCTCCGTCCTGGAATGATTAGATTTGTTTTTAAAAATCGAGATAATAAATTTTATGAATAACGTTTTTTAAAAGAGATGTATTTTTGGTCAAACTTAA
The DNA here is from genome assembly GCA_958496245.1 of Perizoma flavofasciatum. Taxonomy (NCBI): domain Eukaryota; kingdom Metazoa; phylum Arthropoda; class Insecta; order Lepidoptera; family Geometridae; genus Perizoma; species Perizoma flavofasciatum. The sequence continues at coordinate 11,826,716 of OY292429.1, read as the reverse complement.
TTAACTCTGGGGTATCTGTCATCATCATCAACATCCTGTAAAAGTCCTTCCCCAGAGTACCATGACGTACGATCTTAAGCCATCACCGCATCCATCGACTTCCTACAACCTTAGCGATGTCATCGATGAGTAAAGTAGTTATCTGTGTAAGTAGGTTGTAAATTCGATGACTCCGCCACTATGAGTGTCCAAGTACAGGGCCAGCAGTTTAAACCCATCCAATTGCGCAGAGGAGTGAGTGAGGGGGATGTCATATCCCTGAAACTGGTCACGAGCGCGTTGGAAGATATGTTTAAGATGCTGGACTGGAAAGGTAGGGGCATTAACATAAACGGCGATTATATCTCACACCTGCGATTCGCTGATGACATAGTCTTAATGGCGGAGTCGCTAGAGGAGCTGAACCGGATGCTGGACGGCCTAGCTTCAGCCTCCCGATGTATCGGTCTTGGCATGAATTTGGATAAAACCAAAGTAATGAATGATCAATGGCCACATTGTTCCAAGACCGGTGGTTGTACATGTCCACCTTCTCGAAATTGTTTCCAAATATGTTCCTTGGGCAGATTCTGCAGTTGGGTAAAAACAATTTCGAGAAGGAGGCCAAGAGGAGGATCCAGCTAGGCTGGGCAGCGTTTGGAAAACTACGTGGAGTCTTCTCGCCATCCATACCGCAATGCTTGAAAACGAAAGTTTTCAATCAGTGTATCTTGCCCGTCATGACCTACGGAGCTGAGACGTGGACACTCACGATAGGGCTGGTCCACCAGTTCAAAGTCGCTCAGCGAGCTATGGAAAGAGCTATGCTCGGAGTCTCTCTGAAGAATAGGATTCGTAACGAATGCATCCGTCAGAGAACCAAAGTTATCGACATAGTTCAACGAATTAGCAAGCTGAAGTGGCAGTGGGCCGGTCATATCTCGCGAAGAACCGATAACCGCTGGGGTAAACGTGTTCTTGAGTGGAGACCGCGACTCGGCAAACGTAGTGTAGGACGCCCTCCGGCCAGATGGGATGACGATCTGCGAAAGACTGCAGGCAGTTGCTGGATGCGACAAGCTGAAGACAGGGCGCTATGACGCTCATTAGAGGAGGCCTATGTCCAGCAGTGGACTAATATAGGCTGATGATGGTGAAATTCGATGACTGCCGGACCTACAGACCAGGTCATGTCCGGAAGAAGTACAGCTACTGCTGAACACAGGCCTTCCACACAAATTATAGTAGTATCTGCTCAGAATGAATGTTCTGAAGAGTAGGTTATGGTCTCACCTGAAAGTCCACGTAAGCCACCGTGTGCCTCACATGGCGGCACCAATCGCAAGTCTTCGCGCGCTTGAAGTTGGCGCGCCGTGATTGGCTGAAGCAGAGCTCCGAACAAAAGGCGGCCCCTGCCTGCTGCAAGGCACCAGATTCGCTGGTAATACTTTTGTTGCACCAAGAACACTCATCTGGAAGAAGGAAAAGGTTCTTTAGACGAGCAATCTTCTTTCTCCTAGACTCCTCGGGTTAGATTTTAGTGTTCCTTCTCCTAGATGCAGACCAATGCTATCAAGGCCCATTTCATATTATTAATTTTTATTTTGTAATGAGTTTGCAGACTATAAAAAACGACTAAGGTCCCTAAAGCTTCCTAAGCTGGAAAGAATCCCAGTCGAAAAAACCTATCTACTTAACCAGCCTTGTTTTCTTGCCTTTCTTTCCTGGCTTGGTCGCGGAGGAACAAGCAGTAGATAAAAACCGACGTTTCAAAGTGATCCTTGTGATTTTATTGAATAAATGAATTTTGACTTTGACTTTAGTAGGTACTTACCTAACTACTTATAGGCACCTACCTGCCTACTCATTAAAAAAAACAAACGGTTTTTCTTCTTATTGGAAGTTCGTCTCGTTTTCCCTCCAATTAATTTGCGAATGATATTTGATGTAAAAAGCTCCGTGTAACTTGAACCTGGGTTTGTACCTAGCTAGATATATTTTTTGTACAAAAAAACAAACACGCTCAAGACTATTCCCCATGATGGACATACTCAGATACATACTCAGTACGTGTATTTCAGGATACCAAGTAGGGGTAGTCAGGAACGTTCAAACATTATATTCGGGGCACATGCTAGCGTTTTGCAAGTACTTAGCATTTACGTGACGATGTTTTCCTTCACAATTTCAAGTACCTACGTGTATGCGCGCATATATTTTTCAAGTACAAAAATCCATTAGCGCACAACCGGGTTCCAACCCACAACCTCCGAATCGGAAGTCGGGGTACCGCCCACTAGGCCACACGGCTATATATTTTTGAACCATGATAATTTGCGTCGAATACCCACTTACCTACCTAACTTAAGATTTTGGTGAACTCAAATCCTTACGTAACTACCTTTGATTTATTATGAGCGAGCATATAATCCAAGGTACCTGCATAAGTATATTAGTAGGTAGGTATTACATATTAAGTTATGTAGTACGTACCAACCTACTTTGTTTAATAAATTACAACCCTAGCTATCTACAATAATTCCGAAAACAAACCAACCCCTAATTCCAAGAAACATGTTCATCAAAATAGTGATCGTCAAGTTTTTATCTCGATGATTCAGCAAATACATGAACCAACCCTAAACCAAAGAATACTTACGAACATGCTGGACATTTTCACACCGCATCATCTATCCCTAAAGTAAGCTGAGCTTGTGTTATGGGAACTAATGACTGATACTACTTATATAATGTATTTTTTTTTGCAAATACTTACATATTATACATAGAAAACACTCAGTTCGAGACAAATATTTGCAAATCATACAAACATTTGTCCCGCGGCGGACAATCTATCCTATATTACAAACTATTGTATCCTATATAACCCTAAAAAGCGCGCAAGGGTTCCAATGCGTTCAAAAACAAGATTGCTTTAATTTCGGCACAGATAATATAATACTACCAATACTATTTCGGGGAAACAAGGTGCAGACTGAGGGTTAATTTCGAGGGTTCTTGTTCTCAGAATTCCAATACGATAATTTATTATAACTTTTTCGTAATAGCTAGGTACATAGGTACCTATTTTTTTATTTCAACCATTATTTTATTTCTATGCTTTTTTTCCTAATTCATAGAGATGGTTGCCTCGGATTTTAGTGCTTTCGAATCACCAACAACTTTCAGATTTAATGACAAGAATAAAATGTTAGGTATATTTGTCCCGGGTCTGGGTGTTTTCTATGTATTTACAATATATATATTTACTAGCCTCTGCCCACGGCTTCGCCCGCGTGGTACCCGGATAAAAAGTAGCCTGTGTTATTAAAGTTTCATCAAAATCCGTTCAGTAGTTTTTGCGTGAAAGAGTAACAAACATCCATCCTCACAAACTTTGATGTTTATAATATTAGTAGGATATTACTGTAAAGTTTCAAAATAGTTCAGTAGTTTTTGCGTGAAAGAGTAACAATCATCTATCCTCACAAACTTTCACGTTTATAATAGAAGTAGGAAGTACGATATCAGTCATGTAGTTCCCTTAACAAAAGCTCTGCTTACTTTGGGGCTACATGATGCCGTGTGAAAATATCCAGCATTTTTTTTTTCACCTACTGGTAATAAAGTGCAAAAACCTTGAGTTTTTCTTACTTCAAGCAATTTGGTAAAGCGGCATGCTTGACCTACTGACCGATGCTGATAAGCTCGTTGCGTTACTAATATGCAAATCTCCAAAACTAGCTGATTTTGACCCTTATACTTATCACCTTATGCCTGCGAAGAGACTTCCCCTCTCTGTGCGTTTTCTACTGCTTGTATAATGGATTTTGTTCTGAGGAATTGTTTGATATGATGCCTACAGCTACCTTCTATCACCGAACTTCTCGTCATCGGCAAGGGATTCATCCTCACACCCTGGACCCTGTGTGGTCACGTACTGTGCTTTCAGAGGAATTTCCTCCCACGAACTCCCAGGTTATGGAATCTCTCTGCTGACGTTTTTCCAAGGGTCAGCAAAGCGCGTGTGATGCATCTGGTATTGCCTTAATGGTATTAAAAGTTACCTTTGTTCTTCTGGTCGTTGGCCTGCTCGGGACTGGAGGTGTCCCGGGCGCGCGACGCGGCCCAGCGACGTAGCTCCAGCCGCTCATACCCGTACCAGCCGAGCAGCTCATTCATTGCTGTCTCCGCGAATTCCTGGAAATAATCAAATAATGCTTGAATTAGATTATTTTTAACAGGATCGATAGAGACCTAGTGCGCTTAACAGAGCTCAACAAGGTGTGGCGTATCCGAATGCCACTGGCAACATTCATAAGGTTGGCAACTCTGCCGAGCGGCTCGAACTGCTTCCGATTACTGCCGCTCAGTCACTTCCGTTTTTTGGCTTGCTTTCGAGATACGCAACGACGTGCAACTTTATTATTACCTACTGTACCAGATAAACCTTATTATTCATCGAACTGTCAATAAATAAGTGTGAGCTGGTTTATATAAAGCAAGAGAGCTGCACAGCAAGTAAAGCAACTCTTTAAATGTACTTAATTTAATTACCATCCTGTAATTTGTAAATTATAACACCACTGTGCCTACCTCCCAGACCTTATTTATTTATTATTTATCTATAAAAAAATGTTGCAATATTTGATGATTATTTGTAATTGCCTCCTCCAACCTAATTGTTTTCTGAATGATACCTATATGAAATGTGAGCTAGAGCTGAATACATTTATTAAATTACTTAATACTTAAAGAATTACCTACTGCATGCTATGTTCACTATAGGTACAGAAAGATGGATATGACCATAACGAAACTGCAAGGGTTCCGTGACGGTTGGACAACAGAACCCTAAAAATGGTCTTATTGTTGGTTTTACCTACCTAGCTTTCAGCTAGTAGAACTCCTTGTGAAGAACTCGTCTGGGGAATTACTACCACCATACCTATTTCTACCGCCAACCAGTAATGCTTGCATTGCTGTTCCGAATTGATGGGTATGGATGCCGATGAAATTACAGGCACATGCTACTTTTCATCCATTATGTCTCAGGGTCGGTCATGTTACCTCTGGAAAGTTAGTTTTACAGAACCGTGAACCGTTACCGTTATAGTTCTCGAGGGGCCCACGAACCGGAAAACGCAGTGTTTGTAGTATTATCGCATTTCCAATAATTAGGACTAGATAGAAAGTGTTTTCCATGGGAAAATGAAAACTCTAACTATGCAATATTCTATACTTTCTATAAACTTTGTAAATGCGAAAGTAAGATAAATGAACCGAATTGGATGATATTTGGAATAGGCATAGTTCGTTATAAGGTAATAACACAAACTCAGGCTACTTTTTATCAGGGTAGGTATAATGTGGGAAAAGCCATGGGTAGAAGCTAGTAGGTAAGTAAGTTCCCCGGTTTCATTAGCAAGGTCCGCCCACAGTCAGCTACAGTTATTTTTAATGTGTCGTTTTAAATAACCTGTGATTTATACAAAATAAATGGCCCAAGCTTGACCCCCTTTCTCACAATTTTATTGCCAACGATCGCTTAATAAATATCACTAATGCGATTTAACAACGCGTAACTCAAGGAACATCTGTGACACAAAAATGTAATTTTAAACGGCTTTGTAATGTCATTCGTGAAGTTTTAACCCGCTACGTAAGAAACTCGTATATGCGTGTGCCATAATTGTTCGTGTTTCTCTGTTACTATTTATCTGCAAAATGGCTTCCCTATTTGGATTGTAGTGCGGTTTTTTGCAGACAACTTGTATGTCTTTAAAAATGGTTCTTATAGGTTTTATTGACAACGGAAAAAAATATAATAAGGCTGAGGCAAAAATAATATTCATTTACTAAATTATTTTGGCAGATTCGTTTGGTTAATTTGTGGCAGCAGACATTTTAAATTCATCATAATAACACAAATCTTGTGGATTCAAAAGAACGATTTAAAAAAATATATATTTTAAAACCATGGCAGAGTACATACACTAGTGAGGGGTTAACATCCTAGTAGTTTGTGGATACTACGTAACTCTGAATAAATAACACTTGCGAAACGAACCTTTGTGGTATTTAGTCAACGATGACATTCTGTTGGAAGAATCGATGACATTGTTAAGGTAGCAGGAAGTCGTCTTTGTGAGCAAACTATTTTTAATCTGTGAAAAGTCGCTGGATGGAGATTGCCTAACAAGAGCCTAACGTCGTTCGTTACGAAGGAAGGCAATACATCTACACTTTGAGCAAGGCACATATGTGTACTTTGTACGATCCCAGTTAGGACCGTATAAGTAGGTTAAGTTGGTGTAAATTAACTTACCATGGAGCACGGGTACTTCCAAGATAGCTATTCACATCACTTACCTACACTGATATTAATGTCAAGTGAAAACACTTATTTTCAGTAAAAGTTTATTTATTCACTAATTATAAGTAGTTGAAACGTAATCGATTACCACTCGCCGCGACTGTCTCGCGCGGTCACCTTAAGTGCACTCTTCGTTCAAGTCATTCCGCTTATTGCGGTAAAACTAATGTACATCACCGTACATACTTCTACAGGCTGTTGATGATAATAATTGAAGCAATTTAGAAGACTTACTTTTTTATATACCTACCTAGTTTAGTACTAGGCAGTCTGTCTGCCTCTCGAGATTGAATATTTTCGATCTGTAAATCGATAATATAATCGATTTACAGAAATTTAAGTAGGTACCTAGGCATTTGTTTTTATTAGGAAAGAACATATATACTACTTTTATAAAGAGGTAAAGTTTGTAAGTTAGTATGTAGGGAGTAATCCCCGAAACTACTAATACGATTTAAAAAAATATTTCACTAATATTTAGAATGGACGGATGGTACTTTTTATCCGGGTACTACGCGGGCGAAGTACCCGGATAAAAAGTAGTAGATGATAAAAGTATGTGTTGAACGTAGTAATGTATTTCTATGAGTATAATGTAGGGAGACAAACATGTTTTTTGTCTCGTCTATTTTTAACACGCTAAATAAGCTTCACTTGTAACTACTAAATAACAAACAATGTTATCAAATCTTGCAAGTAAATTTTACCCTTTATAATAATTGACGACCTCTGTGGCGCAGTGGGCGAAAGTCCGCCTGAGACACAGTAGGTTGCGGGTTCGATTCCTGTCACGAGACAAATGTTTGTAAGATCTGCAAATATTTGTCTCAGGTCTGGGTGTTTTTCTATGTATAAAATGTATGTATTAACAAAAAAAAAGTATATATGTAGTATGTATGTAGTACAGTCATGTAGTTCCTATAATACAAGCTCTGCTTAGTTTGGGGCTAGACGATGCTGTGTGAAAAATGTCCAGCATTATTTATTATATTTATTATTGTCGTATAGAAATGAAACTTCGTTTGTTTACGTAGTTTGGATAGCAATACTATAATTTGATATCTTGGAGCTGATCTGATAATGGAGCAGGAGGTGGATAGTGGAATTTCTTTATTATAACTTTTAGTGCGTGATAAAACGTGTTTTTTTAGTTTTTTTTAAACTTCACATTCATATTATTTCAATGAAGGCGGAAGATCGTTTTCATGGGAGGCGATCTTTTTTTGCATTACGCCGTTATAAGCGATGCAGTTGTTTTGGTTACTCTACTTTTTCTTTATGGATTCAAGAGTCTTGAAGTGCTACGAATGCAGCGGCCGCGGCCGGCAGAGTATTAGCTTCTACAGAGTTGTTCGAAATCTTTGGTCGTATAGTCACGCGTAACACGTAGACGATTAACGAGAGATTTTAATTAAACATTCAAAAAGTTATACAATATCAAAGATCTATATCAACTGTCTCGATAAATATCACTGACTTGCGGAGTGCAAAAAATTTAATCTTTGATGCAATCGTTATTCAGCTCAAAGTTGAACGACTAGCACGCGCAACTTACCAGCTGTCTGTCTGTCATCATGTAAACCGGGCGTAATTGTGTAAGATTTCCTGAAATACAATATTCCATCATAGAGATATAGCCACAAAGACTAGTTGCGGGTATTTCGCAAAAGTCTACATTAAATACTTAATAATGAAGATGTTCATTATCACTGAAATCGTATATCTCTGACACACGAGCATCGAAAAGCTGGTTTTAATTAATGCCTTCTATGACAACGTCCGACGTTTAAGGTTTCAGAAGATGACCAGCTGAGATAATTGGACTCTGGTTACGGAAAGAAATCCTGATGGATGTGGTAGGTAGGTTTTTACTGAATTTTGTTGCAGTAACCTACCTACATAATAAGAACATTTTTGTTTCGTTATTAAGAGCTCCCGATCTCTGATACAAAGGTCGTGGGTTCGAACCCGGTCGTACACTTGGATGGATTTTTCCACGTGTGCTCGAAACGGTGAAGGAAAACATCGTGAGGAAACCAACAAGCCCTAGAACCAAAAAATGCGAAAGCATGTGCTTTTTGTAACTATTTCAATAAGCGTCGATTGGCTTGCAACCTGTCACGTGGAATGAAACGACTTGCAAAACGCGGGCATGTAATGTACATCATGGGGAACACAGTCGTGAGCTGTTTGTTTTTTATTTTTATTTAGTTAATAAATTTTAGAGATAGAAATAATTCAAAAGAACTCAATCCAAAAAAATCCTACTATCAAATCCAACAACTTTTGTTTTATAAGATCTTTAGTTTTTGGCATCTTAGCTAAGGCTGACTATTTTCGGCTTCTAAATTACGATGATAAGTCGAGATAACATTGATACTACCCACCTTTCTTATTTATCACCTAATCGGCTCGATAACTGTCTTTTTCTAACATTAAGCATTGCACAGTTTCCTTGTGGACGATGCTGCGCCAGTCAGACCGTCTTTGTGCAAGCTCTTCCCAACCAACACACGGTATGTCGCATAATGATAGATGGCAATTCTGCCGTCAGATTTCTAAAAGGCCGTTAAGTGACAAACCAAAAATTTTGGCTATGAGCAAAAACGTGAAAGATGTTATTTTGTAGACTTTTGAAGACTTACAATTTTTATTAATATACCAAAATGTTTGTATTTTTTTTAGCCTTTATTGTAACATTTTACCAGCACATAAGTTTAACCATTGATTTTTAATTCAACTTTTTGTGTTTTAAGTATGATCGTCTGTTTCAAAATGTAACCATTTGCAAAATTAGAAAACCGTTAGCTAAAGTACAGCCGCTTTTTAGTGTTGTATTTAATTGAAACTGTGTGACTGTTTAAAGACTAGTCACAGTTATTGACAATTATGTAGCTAAAAAACAGTTAAGTTACATAACCTTCTTTTTGCATTGCATGTTACGTGAAATTAAACAACATCATTTTTGAAAAAAACGTTAAAGGTCCATAACTGTTTATTTATTATTTTTGAATCCTTACATTAATCATTGTTTCAGACTAAAACACAGTCTTGAGATAAACAATCTGATTTAACTGTTTTTTAATGTGGAAAATACTACATAAATTTCCATGACATAATATAAATTAACGGCTAAGCATAAGTTTTTCCTGTTTAGCACAATCTATTTAAATGGACTAATAATGGTTAAATTAAACAAAATTTAGCTTTTAACAATTTTATTTTATTAAATAAAACTTTCGAACTATTAGGTACTATTATGTAGGAACGTAGGTTACAGTAAACATTTGTTCAATAAAATTTAATAAAACAATTTAAAACCTACCGTCAAGCGAGTAGGTAATAAATTATATTTTATAAACATACATCTAACTAAAGAGATCAATACAAATTACAATATAAAAATAGAGTACGTTGGCAAATAACGACTACTAAATAATGCCTATGGCAAAACACTTATTTGTTAATGTTTAAGACAATATAAAGTACAAAGTATGTAGTTCTTATAACATCACTGTAATCTTAATAGTTAACCTTAATGAAAAAGTATGGCATGCAAAATCAGTCTCAAAGTTACGACAGTATCAAATATAAAAAGTAGTTCCTACCTAATTATTGCTGTTACCTTAATCATTACCTATCCATAATTATTAACAAGGTTTACATGCAAAATCAGTCTTGAAGTTACCACACTAGGACTTATAAAATGTAGTGCCTACTTATCATTCAATGTGACCTTAATTATTAATCGTAACTATTTATATTTTAAGAGCTTTCTGGCATCTCATGCCAAAATCGCATTTTATGTGGTGCACTTATGTCCTTCAGTGCATTCACGATACCGTCTTTTCTTGCCTTATCTATACCTTTGGGTGCGCTTTTAAACTCTGGTTTTAAAATACCTGGATTTTTCAAATATTTATCAGTCATGAATCGGAGAACTTTATAATCCACATCATTTACAGAAAGTTTATAAAGGATATCATGGTTGTTTCTTTGAAAACAGACTTGTATTACATCTTTCAAGTATACTCTTGGTATAGACAATTGTATACGTCTATCTGAGACATAACTTTGGAAACGAAAGAAATCATTTGGCTCCATTGTTTTAACGTCTACCCTCGATTTATTTGCAGAAGCAACACAATCTGTAAAATCTTGAAAATCGTATAGTTTTCCTTTTCTTTTCATAGCAAGCTCAACCTGATGATGGAATTGATCACAACTCATGAATGTGTGGCCGGGCTCAAAATACTGGAATGTTATTGTTTCGGTTGCAATCAGATCACTGTTGATTAAAAATATCATTAGGGAAAACAACAACCAGTTTTTATTCTGAGCGCTGCAGTTATCCATCCACAGAGTAATGTGCTTAACATCACGGTATTGCATGATAAAATGGTAATAGCAACTCATAATATCTTCTTGCTTGCGTCCACTGATTCCATCATGCCATACACATGCTAGTGGTTTGTGTTGGTTTGTAATTTTACCCAGAGGTGCGAATGATAAGTTAAACGATGTTAACCTGTGGCAAAATATTATGCTTTTAAAACTGTCCAGTCTTGGTAGCATTATTACTTTCTGTAGATCGACACTAAAAAAAATACTTTCAGAAGTTTGTGCGTTTTTTTTGTGGCATTCGTACAACTCACGTGCTTTTCTGTATTTCTCGCTGTGGCATACATATGAAACGCAGGTTTCACAGTTTTCGGGCACAGCATTCTTTGCATCATGAGATGTATTTTTAGCGTGTAACTCATATGCTTCACAAATTTCACACTCCTCATTACCTAGCTTAGCAAATGATATGTTCATTGTTTTCAGATGCTTTCTGTAAAGTTCGTAGGACACTTTTTGCGATGGATGTTTCTCACAAAAATCTTTATGCATCAGGGTAACACTAACATCACAAGCCAAATAACGCCTAAATGGAGCATGTTCTCGCCGATAGTGGGGCTCTAGGGGGTGAAATGATTCCACGTGATCATTGAGTAGCTGCCGGTCAAACATAGGTGTTTTTGTGTGCAATCCTCTTTTGTCAACAGATTTTTTTTTCAGTGAATTGTATAGTACAGTATCATTGTTTTTATGAAATCCCAGAGTTGTCAAAAAAAATATTTTGCAAATTTCTACGTTTGTACCATCAACATTTTTAAAAACAAATGTTCTTCTTGGAGCTCTTTTAGGTTCGGATGTTATTTTTCGTTTAGGTATTGATACCGCCGTGCTATTTTGAACAAGTATTCTTCGTTCTTTCCAAGACAGAGCCCAATATGATTTATTGATATCTTTTCGTGCTTCTGAAGTAAACTTAGCCGAACATCTTTTCATACATTTATCGTCACACCCAGTCTTCACGTTATAGCTCAATACCTTCTCTTGCTTCTGTTTCAACTTTTTTTCTCGTAAGCTGATTCGGTTTTCATTGGTAGAGTCGGTTACTGCCGTAATAATAGCAGGCGCATCAGGTGAAAGAACAGCTTCCTGCTCTGAAATGTTGATTTCTTGGTTAAGCTCAATTATTTTAATACCTGATTTCTTATGTCCCGTCACATTTTTGTTGCTAGGCTGGTCGTCGTCATCTGATGAAGATTCACTCGGGCAATAATTTTTATCTTTCACTGAATCGTCTGACGAAAAATCTTCTGTTGATGAATCCATAAACGGCGTTAGTGACAAAACATCGTTCTTATCATTTGACGGTACAGGCGGACAAGATGGCGGTAGCATAATTTCGTTACAGATCAAAGACATTTCTTCGTCATTCATTTGTCGATTATTCATGAGTGAATCAGCGCTAATAGTTGCAATCAGCTCAGAAAAGTTAAGCCCATAATTATATGAAGTTTTCGTTTCAGCAAATGTTCGAAAAACAGGCAACGTCATAGAATATTCTGCTGAATTAACTACGTCAACAAGTTCTTCCTCCGTAGATTTTTTCGGGAATTTTACTATACTGCTTGACTGGTTTTTATTGCATACCTCGGTAGAATGAAGAATAGAATGAATTTGACGAAATGGCGGCTGGATGTCTTTGTTCTTGCACACGTTTGATTGAGATTCATCATTGCATTTTTCTAACATTGCTCTGATTCTATAACAAAAGTTTGATTATTAGTGCCTAATCTAAATATATGAAATCGTCGCGTAGCTGCTGACAGACGGACTGACCATCAACACACAGCACAAAGTAGAGGTCCTAAAGACTTGAAATTTTTAGTGTAGCTTCCTTTTGTAGTGTGTAGGTGCACTAAGAAAGGGTTTTGGGAAATTCTCACGGAATTACGGAAACGAAGTCCCGGGAGTTTAACATAGGTATATTTAAACGAACTATTTGAATAAAACGTAGCCTATTATAGTACCTACGCGTACGCAGGAATAATGTAAGTTAACTACCTATCAGTGAAATATTTTTTTTAAATCCGTCCTGTACTTTCGGATATTACGTATAACATAACAAACAAACTTTACCTACACATAGGTTTTCACAAAATGTATTATAAAACAAGAAATATACATTAATTCAGTTCTTACCTCGCTTTCGAGTCCATTTTTGGCGGGATCCGCGCCAACGCGCCACACGTCCTGCCTCCACAGCGTCTTAGACACGACTGAAGAAGTGCGGGGGGAGCACAAAAATACACAGCAACTAGACGTTTTTTAGCGTTTTAATGTGGCTTATCGGTCTTCTAAATGTTGTTATTGCTAACATGTATTCTCATTTTTCATTACTAAAAGACAGTCACCGTGTTTTAGAATTGTAATTGTTTCAGTTTCACGTTTCTTACCATCGACTAGCCGACTAAGTACGCTTAGCGGCTGTTTAGTGTTGCACGAGTACAAAAACTGTCTTTTAGACGCTGTAGATACTAGTCCGGCCTGCTAGTTGTAAATAATTAAAACACTTGTAAAGTCAGATAACGGTTAAATATAATTGTAAGTGCATGTAATCGTTTTCTAAGCTAGTAAAGACGATGAAATGCAAATTTGATATGCACTGTTAAACATTTTTAGCGGTATTTTAGTGTTGTCAAGTGAGTTAACCGTATTTAAGAATTGAAGGAGTCCAAAAAAGATGTAGTTAGTGGGGTAGGTGGTCTCAAAATCTCAGTTACCATAAACGATAGAACATTATGACCCAGACTGGAAGATAGAGAAAAACTTGCGCTTTCGCGTAGTAAATAAAACTAAAATTTGCTCAAATGTCACTTAACGGCCTTTTAGAAATCTGACGGCAGAATTGAGGACATCTTTATAGCGCAAAAACTGTCCCCCAGTCTTACGCTTTCCCTATTTAAGTTCCGAGAAAAAAACTACTTATTTTTGGAAGTCTATAGTCCATCATAAGCACAAGATGCCCGCACCACCTAAACTGATCCTTGATAAGCAGAGATTATATTCCGCTCAGCTCTGTCCGACGCAAGATTAAAGAATTTGGGACGCGATCTTGCCACTTAATTTGAAATATTAATATTCCGTACTTAATCGTGGGTATCAAGAACTACGAGTATTTACCGTGGTACCACACTACCCAGACCCGGACTTCATAATAATCTATCCCTTTAGGTCATCTGCACTGCAGTACATCGCCAGAGCGTCACATTAGCTTTTCGGTTCACTTTACCGCCAACTTGCAGTGTTGCCAGTATTCAGTTGCGTAATAATTATCCCTGAAAACACGATACCTTCTCCGAGCGCAGTCGGGTTCTATAAACACGATACCATAGACAATTATTATGATGCGAATAATGTTTGCTTCCAGTATTGACAACAATCCTACTACTTCCTACTTATCCTACTAGCCTACTAATATTATAAACGCGGAAGTTTGTGAGGATGGATGTTTGTTACTCTTTCACGCAAAAACTACTGAACGGATTTTTATGAAACTTTACAGTAAAATAGCTTATAGGTACATCAGAATAACACAAAGGCTACTTTTTATCCGGGTACCACGCGGGCGAAGCCGTGGGCAGAAGCTAGTATTACAATAAAATTAATTAAACAAATTGCGCTTTTTAGTTAGTATACCTCTAGAGGCAAGTAGAGGTAACGACAGAGTACCTTTACAACCTGTCTTTTCTCGATTATGTATCGAATCATACCTGTTTACATTGGCATTATCATAAAAAACCTGTAGAAGTCCACAGCTCGGATAGGCCGGCACGTCTTTCGAATCTTCATTTTCGGTGGCTTTATACCTTTAAATTTTCATTCATAGATTTGGGCATTTAGGACGATCATACAATTTATCCTGCAAAGGTAATAGTTTTAGAGAAATCTATTATTGAATTTCCAAGTTTTCATGCAAAGTTACGATCGTTTTTAAGATATTTTTTTGGTTATCTCTTTAGTTGTCTTAGACATTGAGTGAGACCAAATACATCACACTTCAATCAAAAAGTAAGGTAAAGTAGGTAAGAAAAACAATCGGTAAAGTACCTAGGTACCCACTTCTAAGGAATTCTAGTTCATTTTATAATGTCTCGCACATCACGCGAACACATTACACAGAAACTGAATTAGGAAACACTAAATTGAAATAAAGTTTACGATGTGGTCTACCTACAGATTTTCCAATTAATTCAACAAAGCCGATTATAGGCTTGCGGAATATCAATATTTCCTGAACAACCGCTACCGTAGAAACGGAGGTAAGTATCAGATTTTATCATTGTTTATTCCCGGACGAAACACGGGCGATGCGTTCGGTAACGTAAAACTGACCGCCCATTAGTTCAAGCCAAAAGCCCGCGAAAAGCACACAATGTAACCGAAATATCAAATATCCTAATTGGGAAATATTAATTAATATGTAACTTTAAATAGGAAATGCATGATCCACACTTTTTCCTAATATTTCCTATTTTGCTTATTTTCGATACTTTTTCGATCATTTGGGAAATTTTCTAGTTCTACTATAAATATTTTGAAGATGACTGCGAGGCGTAGCCATATTTTCTTTTCCACGGAAGCCAAGCTGAGTGAGCTCAGGATTATTTAGCCGTAAGTAAGGATACGTTGGTAATAAAATAAATTGTAGGTCAACTTTAAAAAAATAAAACATTAGGTACCAAAGTAGGCAAGGCTCTAAGCACCTACTTACCTGAGAAATAATTTGAAACCAATGTAATGGCTCCAATTATTATAGTGCTGCTGAGAAAATTTCAATGGTTTATTGCAACTGTGTTCTTTTGTAAGACGTGAATAATAAGGTAAAATGTAGAAATTTTGTGGATGCATAGATTTCGCTACATAATTTAGATAAGTGCCTGCAAAGTGTCCTGAGCCAAGCCAAAGCCAACATGTTACTTAGATTCCTCAAAGAAATAGCTGTTAGCTGGTCAAAGCGTAACACGACCCCGATATTGTGATATCCAATAAATGCTTTTAATGGCAGAAGCTTGGCTAAGGTAAATTTAGGAGCGTTCTCGTATCGTAACCTGAGACGTTGGCGCATGGCGCGGCGGCGACCTACGCAGTGTTGCCAGTGGAAAGTTATGGCGCTTTTGCTTGCAATAGCTTGCACGATAAAAACTTATTAGGGTTCCGTAGTCATAAAGGAACCCTTATAGTTTCGCCATGTCCATCCGTCTGTTTGTCTGTCTGTCTGCGTCATAGCTCAGAGACTCTTAGTACTAGAAAGCTTGTTGGTATGGGTATACATATTAATCACGTTGACAAAGTGGTAAAAAAATAATAATTAAAAACATTTTTTAGGGTACCTCCCCTACACTTAAAGTGGGTTTTTTTTCTCGTCTATCTAATAGTGTGGGGTGTCGTTTGTTAGGCCTTTTAAATATATGGCGGTTGTGTAAAAACTTTTTTTTTCGATCCAGGGATCCGTTTGCGAAGCTTTAAAGGGCAAATTTTTCAGAAAAGGGCAAAAAAAACGGACCGTCTAGTCTGTCTGTTCATCCCAAGTGTCACACCCCAATTTTAAACCCTGAGTTTTGAAGAATCAATATATATAAAACATAAAACTGTTCCGTTACTGATTGGCGGATCAACGCACAGCCTAAACCATAAGTCCTAGAAGCATGAAACTTGGTGGGTATATTCCTCTTATGGTGTAGAGGAATTTCAAATTCCTTTTTTAGTGCACTATGAAAGGATTTTGAAAAATTCTGCCCTTTTCAAGGGGGTGAAAAGGGCTAAATACCTTTGTATGAAAAAATTGTATTCTTTGAACTTACAGTCTTGAATCTAAAATAAATATTTTTCAATCCAAATGATAAAATATAATTATCTCCCCAAACTACCCCTCTAAGGGGTTGTAGAGGGTGTCCAAGTTTGTATGGGTTTTTTTTAATGAGTGGTCCAATTTGTTTGAAACTCGGTATAAATATTATTCAGTACAAATGATAAAAGACAAATACTTTTTTTTTCTAAACTACCCCTCAAAGGGGGTAGGATGGTATGTTAAGTTTGTTTAAGAAAATTTTAACGCGTGGTGAGATTTGCTGTAAACTTAGTTTCTTTACTTAAAATACAAAAGAACTGAATATGTATCAGGGTAGGTATTTAAAAAAACCCTAAGGGTGCAAGACATGCAATTATTTTTGATGCACCTATCAATTATCTATCCGACGCGAGTCAAACTGCGGGCATCAGCTAGTATCAATATAATTTTTTTCGCGCAAATTTTCTCTATTTTACAATGGTTTTTCATCGAACCTACCATGGGAAATCATTGAACAGGGTCTCTAAAATCACTGTGATTGGATTTCTTCATCCAGGATAATTAAGTTCCTAAATGAGGCTCAAAGTACCTAAGTAGCAAGAGTGAGTAAACAGATTTCCCTACATTGATACTAGACGTAAAATTCGGCGCGTTATTCATATTGTAAAAACGGAAATTTTCACGTACCGCACTATCGGTAAAGGCACCGACTAAGTTTCGAGTCTTCATCAGGATGAGTGATCGCGACGCACTCCCTCCGCGTTGCGTCGTGCTCTGTTTAAGGTTAAAATTCGGCGCGTTTATCAACTTCCTTCTCTAGTTCTAACATTGGCTAGTAATGTTGGAATCGGTCCACATCCATACGCCGGCGTAGTACATTAGCAAAGAGATCGTTTTACACGGCATTAGGTAAATTATAAGCTCCACTAGTCAATGACACCCGATATGTTTGCCGACGGTGCCGACTCCGCTTCACCCTTGCCACAGCTCGGGCGAACTGAGAAGGTGAATTGTAACATTTCACTTTTTTCATTTAATTTCATTTCATTTATTCTTTCACAATTTTACAATCGTATTCGAAATTACTTAATATTATAAAATTAAAATAGTGCTAAAAAGTCAAAATGCTAAAAATTTAAAATAAAATTACCATCAAAGTTTCTTAGTTTTAGATAAGCACATGTTAAAAATTATTTAATGGTATAAGAAACACTTTTCCAACAATATCTTTGTAAGTTTACTAGCTGAACGCCCGCGTTTTGTTCCGCGTTCAGTTTTCTAACGAAAATTTCAAATTAATTTGCGAAACATGCGTTACATTATTATGATGGTATCATAAAATAATTTAAGTTTTAAAGAAGCATGCAATGCAACATTTACAATATTAGGTAGAGTAAGGAAAGTTAATGTCACAATCATTATAATACTTAAAAAAAATAATTGTACCTACCTATGTCAAATAGGTACAAGGGAAATGTCAAACTGTTTCTAACAAAAAGTCAGGATAAAAATAATGGCTTTACATGCTGAGGATGTCACGAAATCATTTATTTAGTAACTTGAAGTAGGCATATAAATTATTTTACTTTATAATGCCGTGACAAAGTGACGTACCTAATAATATCTACCTACTGTTTGAGCTGTGTGTCGAATGACAATAAGCTAGGAGTCAGTCGTTAATTTACCTAACTTCAATACCTACACTTTTAGTTACACATATCTTAGGAGCGGGTTATTTCGTACTTTTATTTTAACAGCCAAACATACAAACTTTACCTCTTTATAATATTATTGTCGATAAGTATATATTCAATTGTGATGCATTTTTATTTTAACAGACAAACTTACAAACTTTACCTCATCATAATATTAGTGTAGATAACTGGATATTAAATTGTGATTTCTGTCAGATGTAGCTATTTATCTGCGGGTTAGGCTACACTGTGCCTTCCCGGCCCCGCCTAATGAATGACGTGAGCTTCGGGACACGAAATACGGTATCGAATGCGCGCCCACGATTAGTTCTTTGTCCCGGCCACTGGGTCAAGGGAGACTCCATATTATTTGTTGGTAATTATGGGTGTCAGGTTTATTTACACAAGAATAAAAAACTAGTAGTTTGCCATGAACTGAGAGAGATCTCGCGATGTACCGTTTTACATGACTAGGTACCGAAAGGAGGGTTATGGTTTAGCAGTTGCAACGTAATTTTTAAAACTAAGGTAACCTTGCCAGATGTTTTCCTCATCTACTATTCAGAAAAGGTTATTAACATTTTTAAGTTTAAACAAAATTAAAAAATGTGTCGGCTTGCATTGTAAGTAGGTATATTTTATACTTTCAATCATTACCAGATTATTTCACTTAATTTCTTAATAAAGTAAGAGTAAGAGTTTATATGATAATCTTTCTCTCTAACCCCATAGTTCACCTACCGATTAAGCTAATCTTCGAACTCCAAAATTCGATCATTTTAACCTAAGTACCTACCAAGATTCATTAAGATTGAATAAACAATTCGGCAGATCTGCGAGGTCGTCATATAGGTCGAGAAGACTCTTCAGGTTTACCAACATTATGGTTAACAAGCCTCTGCTCGCGTGAAAAACCCCGGATAAAATAGCCTTTGTGTTATTCTAGGTCACAAAATATCTGTTCCAAGTTTCATACAAATTACGGTTCAGACGTTACGAAGAATATTAGCAACAATTTGATTATTGTATATATCTTATTATTTGCCTACAGTGTACTTACCTCCCACCTCCACCTATTTTTTCCCAAAACTGTAATAAAAACACTTCTGAACTTTCGTATTTATAATAATAATGGTAGGATTTAGATTACAAATAGGTAGGTATCTAAGGAACGCGGCAGATCATCAAATGTATCCCAACACTTTTAACGAAACTTCCAGAAATAGTTGTGTTATAAAAATATCCTTTTGCATAATTCAATTGTTTTACTAATTAGTTAGTACCGGACGTTCTCTTTCATAAAATCGGGGACTCCCAAAATATCTAACCATGTCGTTCTGTAGAGCTCGGCAGGTTTCATACGAATTGACATAAACACTTTCGAGTTTCATGTTTCTTTCCGATCGTGAGACTGCTATACATATATATCCTCCTATCCAGTCCTACTATCCTATCCTATCCTACTATTATTATAAAAGTGAAAGTTTGTGAGGCTGTTTGGGCAGAAGCTATAGTCTATACATATATAGAATCCTAGAAAGGTAGGCATTTTAAAAAGATTTACAAAACGTGTTGGCATAAAGGCGGTACCCAGATTTACGATTCGAAGATCGTGGGTTCGTATCCGGTCGTGCATCACTAAATTTTCCACACTAAAAAAATATGTGCGCATTAACACGTGCTCAAAACAGAAGACGTCGCCATGAGGTAACTGGTATGCCTTAGATCCAAAAATTCTAAGGAATGCTAACTACCTACCGTATTAGTGCCAAATATAATGTATGGATGTGCCGCTGAAAAAGTCGGTCATGTCGATGCCTCACCATGTTTTCCTTCACCGTTTTGAGCACGTGTTTCTACACACATTATTCATGTTGAAAAATCCATCGGCACACGTCTAGATTTCTGATTTCCGGATCGGAAGTCGTGATACCTCTCACTAAGACAATCAATAGAAAACCAATAGGTAAATATACATTTAGGGGCCAAACAATTAATTGTTCTATCGAATTTACGGTAACATGTTACTTGAGAGGTAGGTAATGGTGACCATAATAGAATTAATCATAGCACAGGCACACAGTAGTTCGAAATTGCTTTATTCAAAGCGTCAATACTCTCGAGTTACGCAGCGCTCGGTAGGGTTACGGGAGATATTTAGTGACCGGTCGGACTAAATTAGATCATCATTAGGTATACCGATCTACTTTGGTAAGTATAGTGGAATGCATGAAATGTTTGGAGCGTTTTATGCGCAGAGCCGCGCGTATAGCTTGAAACCTCTTTGGAACAGCAGGTGTCAAATGACCAAGCGGCCATGCAGTCCAAGATCTCTCATATCCAACCAACTTAGAATTTGACAGTATAATGTCATTCTGCACGTGATGATTTATTATCTGTGAATGAGCTTTAGAGGGCGGGAATCTTATCAAGTTTGTACAAAAGAGAATCATAAAGAAAATTATGTAAAATTAGAGTTTTATTCGATCACATTTCTTGAAAGTCTTGAATATATACTTTATACGTTAACGAACATAGTATAACGTATACGTTGTTATACGTTATACTATGTTCTAGTTCCTTCCAAGTTCCTATAAAAACTTGGTCACGATTTGAAATTTAAATGTAGTCTAAACAAAGATCAAAACACGCAAGCCTTAATTTATAGACAGCAAAATGAATTTCCCACATTACCTACGATCTAAAACATATCAACCCTATCCCGTGAACAAAGGCAGGGAACCCACGGCGTAACGTTACCTCTCCGATATCCACCTATCGATTATGTTTCATATGTTTCTCATTATACCGTCTGGTACGAAACAAAGAGAGTTTCGGGTTTCTATGCATTATACTCCTTCGCAACTGGAGAGGCAGACTGTTTTGGTCATGAAACACCGCACTTCCAGGGAAGACCCGTTTTAGCTGGCAGCACTGTTTTATCCGCCTTTGTAAAATAACGCTTCGTTTGGTTAATGAGAGCGGGCTTGTTAATTTTGGAGATATACTTTAGTAAAGTAACTGAAGTATGCTAAGATAACTTTGAATATACTAAAATAGGTAAGTCCTTAGTACTTTACTTGGTAAATAATATAGGTAGGGAAATAAATGAAAATTATGTATCGTACCTACACCTTATGACGTTATGAAATAAACTGAGTACAAATGGGATGTCTTCCAGACAACCTTTGGATGGAGAGGATTCTGTGTGATTGATGGCCAGGGGTGTAGGTACTTTATAATTATTATTAATTAGGAACTGTGTTAGATATTTCAGAGAGATGTCATTCAGTTTTAAAATATAAAATATTGTACCTAGAGCTTAAAATGTACATTTAAGCCTAGGTAATACTTATATATAATTATATTTTATACTAGGATTTTTGGCCCATTTCAGTCCACAAATTAATTTACGACGCGGTAGTGAAATAAAATATCAAATATTTATTTGCAACAGAGTAGGTATTTACCTATAACTACTTATATCAGTTCTTGTAGGTAGGTAGGTACCTACCTTATAAGGGAGGTACATAAACTTGGTACCTACCTAGGTCTTATCTAATACTGAAGTCAGAATTAGTGAAAGATTAGATTTTTCATCTGTCACAAGGTTCTATTCAAGGTCACCGACCTAAGGTAGGTACCTCAAATTTCACTAGCCTAACACAAGGAGAGTGACAAAGAACTACTTAATAAAGACACAATAAACTTACGGTAGGTACTAGGTTACCTGTTACGTAGGCATATGTACCTACCTGTTACGTTAAGCTTTCTTACCTACATAAAAATCTAACCCAGTAAAATCGGTAAATGGGTTCTGGCTGGCAACACTACCCGATACTTATTACCCAAATCGGCAAAGGATTACAACGAACAAAAAGTCAAGTCGGTTTCCGATTACGAGATATGAATGCGATGCTATTTCTGTGGCTGGTCTCGAATGGCGGCGGCTCGGGTTACGTTATGACAACATGGGGTCCAAGGCGCCTTTATGGGAGCCTGCCTTGCTAGTTTGCTAGCAATTGGTAATGTTTTGATGATTGCCGAAAGTGTTTTATTTGAAGGTACCATGACACTATTGACCATAATTTATGTTAGCGTGTTTTACTTATTTTTCGGATAACAAGTTATTTTTTACAGAAATTAAAAACCCTCGACGTGTTTTTCCATCATTATTGGGGGCATTGCAGTGTCCCCTGTAACTTATAGCGAATATACAAATCGATTGCAAAAAAATAAATTTCAATCGAAAAAGTGGTTTCGGAGTTAAATGACAACAGACAAGCAAACAACCTCTTACAACAAACGCGGTATACCTACGGGCTCCTGTCGTCTCGGGTAAATAATGCAGTGTTGTGTTGTGTGATTCGTCGGAACATAGCTAAACGATGCATAAGGTCTAATAAATAAATTTTATCACGATTACGTTTTTTTTATGTTTTATCGATACAAAAAAGGCATACCTACGTTTTATCTATCATAACGACTAGGGCATAGCTGATACGTTGCCTGCTCTGAAGGACTATTTAAAAAAACTGTTAGATAAGGTTTTTATATTTCAGCGGAAATATCTAAGAAGGCATCTCATTCCACAGTTTACATGTTTAGGTTTCACACATTACATACTTACTTGGCATACTTTTAAGTCGGGCCGAGCCTTTGCCTAAAGCGGATCCGCTGTCTCGCATCTTGAATAATTAAATCGAAAAACGTGGTAAAACTTTACTCCTTCTTCAAGTGTTTACTATCAAAAGAAAGCTAATTTAACACGTCATGATATAGTGCAAACCGAAGTTAAAAAACATTTACAAGTACAAAGATATCAGTGAAAATAGTTACGAACTTTGTGAAATAGCCGTTACAAGTTTACAAGCTAAGTAGTCAGAGCGGCAAGAGGTGACTCACCCGCTCGAACAGCTGACGGCCAATCCGCGCCAACCGAGCCTATGCAACGACAACATTAAAAATCGCTTCACACAAACTAGGTATTTATCATAGTCGTAACAATGAATTGCGCAGCATGTCATCAACTAATAGCACGAGGAGAAAACCTGCCCTGCTGCTCATGCAAAGACACCTACCATTTTGCATGTCTTAACATGCTAACATCATACTATGTCGAAAACAAAATAACATTGATGCGCTCTTGGCGCTGCCCAAGATGTGAGAACGTAACAAAACGGACACGAAATGATGATACACCAACTAGAAAGCAACACTGTTCATCTCTCAATGATACTACCATGTCAATCGACGATCATGAACATAACAGCGTAGAAATGAGTTGCAAAACTAGTCACTCAGTACAAACAAACCGAATCCAAAACTTACACCCCAACGCAAGTACAATTACACTCGAGCAGTTCAGCCGCCTATTAGAAACTACCCTAGAAACAAAACTAGAACAACATAAAAAATCTATTCTCTCAGAAATCAAGATGACAGTAGAAGGCGAGATAAACAAAGCAATGAATCAATTAAGACAAGAAATATCATTAAAAACGGATGATATAAAAACTGAACAAAATAATATTAGGGGCGACGTTGAGTATTTAGATATGAAAATAGAAAAATTAGAATTAGAGACGAAAGAATTGCAAAAAACCATACGAAACCTGCAGAACACTTCTAGAAAAATAGAAAAAGACGAAGATAAGAAAATAGTGCTTTATGGTCTAACCGAATATCCAAATGAACGGGAATACGATATTGAAAAACGGATACTCCACCTGTTTATGGACACCATGAACATCGATCTAACCGGCTATATCGAGGGAATATTTAGAATGGGAAGAACAGGAAGTCGGCGACCCGTCCAAATAGAACTAATAAGCAAGAGGATGACTAAATATATTATGAAAAACGTGAAACTCCTAAAATCTACAGGATTATATGTCACAGAATACTTGGATAAGACAACCCTACAAGAAAGAAGAAATCTACATGACAGAAATAGCCAAAGGCCAAGTAGACAGATACGCACTATGAGCCCTCAAAATCAAAAACATAATCCCAACCCGAATCGGCCATCAACTTCGTCCACAACTACAAGTGGACAGTTCAATAACACTGTCCGGCATTCCTTTCGAAACTAAGAGTAAATTAAAAGTACTGTTTCACAACATGCAAAGCCTATTTAATAAACGTCACCTACTTCAAGCATTCTTAGAACAGGAATCAGAGAAATACCATATCATATGCATTACAGAATCTATGCTCACGGAAGAGAACTTGAACCTAGTACAAATAGACGACTACCAAATCACAACATCATTTTGTCGAAAAAAAATCAAAGGAGGAGGAGTCTGCATACTCACACACGAAGATCTAAGATGCAAAAACGTCGAAGATATTAGGAATTTGTCTGTAGAATACGTAATAGAAGTTTGTGCCGTAGAAATACCTAAACTTGACTTTTTAATAGTGAGTCTGTATTGGAATGGAAGGGAGACCGATGTTTTCTATAAGCAGCTGAGATTAATCTTAGAGTACATATCTAAAAAATTCAGTAAAAACAAAGTAATCATTGGGGGGGACTTTAATGTAAACATCCTCAAAAATAATAAAAAATCCAATACTCTATTAAATGCGATGTCGGAATTTAATTATACTCAAATTATAAATACACCGACACGAGAAACCACACATAGCTGGACTTGTATAGACCATGCCTACGTAAACCATGCCGCAAATAATATCAATGCAGTTGTCCAAAACCTAGGGTTTTCAGACCACAAAGCTATCGCTCTAAATATTGACCAAAACATTAACATAAAAACGAAACCGTGGATACTTAAAAAACGTTTCTTTGACATAAAAAATATGAGCTATTTTAAATC
Source organism: Perizoma flavofasciatum (assembly GCA_958496245.1). Classification (NCBI taxonomy): domain Eukaryota; kingdom Metazoa; phylum Arthropoda; class Insecta; order Lepidoptera; family Geometridae; genus Perizoma; species Perizoma flavofasciatum. The sequence goes on along the minus strand of OY292429.1, from coordinate 11,801,642 downwards.
GGAATTATTAAATATAGACTGGACCAAGGTAATTAACTTAAATACTGACATAAATAAAAATTATAATTCATTTGACGAAACTTTAAAAACTTGACTAAATAAATGCATACCTAAAAAGACAATTAAATTAAATCGAAGAGATAAAAATCGGTGGCTGACTCGCGGATTAAAAATATCGTGTAAGCATAAACGACTTCTAAGAATTCACATAAACACTTCAAACAATCCAGTACTTAAAAAATATTACAAACTATATGGAAAATTACTAAAACAAACAGTTAATCGTGCAAAAAAAATACATTACTTAGACCGCGTTAAAAAATCCGATAATATTATAAAATGTTTGTGGAGGATTATAAAAGAACGGACCAATAAAATTCAAAAAAAGGACACGCAAAACATAGAACTAAACATTAACGGCACAACAATTTGTGAGCCAAAGAAAATTGCAAATACATTCAACAAATATTTTGCGTCTGTAGGCCAAGCAGGAACCAGATTGTCCAACTGTAACTGCATACCTACCCTAACACGATCAACAAATAGCATGTTCTTAAGCCCGGCATCACAAAAAGAAATCAATTTAATAATACGTAACCTAAAAAATAAAATGAGCTGCGGAATAGATGAATTGCCGCCCAAACTAATTAGACTATGTGCAGACGAACTAACCTATCCCTACTATCTGCTAACGAACCAATCTTTTATGGAAGGTACATTCCCGGACTTATTAAAAACATCCATCATAAAGCCTATCCATAAGAAAAGTACGAAAACCGACCCGAACAACTATCGACCAATATCACTGCTACCTACCTCGTCAAAAATATTAGAAAAAGCCATGTGTAATCGTGTTTATTCCTACTGTGAGAAATATAAGCTATTTGACGAAGCTCAATGTGGATTTAGGAAAAATCACTCAACTACGCTAGCTGTTTATAAATACGTAGATAAAATATTAGGGATATTGGACAAAAAAGAATACGCGGTAGGAATACTGCTAGATATGTCAAAGGCATATGACAAAGTGCAATATGACATTCTTTTAAAAAAACTGCAAGATATAGGTATCCGAGGCCAAGCGCATAAATGGTTTGAGTCGTACCTACGTAACCGAGTGCAATACGTAGAAGTAGGATATTTTGACTACAACGCTAGTACCATAAAAAATGTAAGGTCCGATGCGCATCACGTGACCAGCTCAATTCCACAAGGCAGTGTGCTCGGATGCCTACTATTCTTGATCTACATAAATGACTTACCAAAACATGTCAAAACACCGAGCGTTCTCTTCGCGGATGATATATCCTTACTGATGCCATGTAGCAGCACTGATAACGTAGCCGGCACAATACAAAACGTACTCAACTGTGTCTCTAACTGGATGTCGGAACACTGTCTAGAAATTAACTTCACAAAAACGCAGGTAATGGAGTTTAGACCGTACCAAAAACCTGCTCTTAACGTTCAAGTAACCTTTAACAACATCTCTTTAGAAAGCGTTGACACTTTTTCTTTACTCGGGACCAATATTGATACTCATTTGAACTTTAAACATCACATACAAAAACTAAAATCTAAATTATCAAGTTTTACGTATGCGTTGCGCGAATTAAAAAAGACAACTGATCTGACAAGCACGTTATCGGCTTATTACGCCTATGTGTACTCACATCTTTCTCGAAGCATAGCACTATGGGGGAATAGTGTAGACGTACAAGACCTGTTTATTTTACAAAAGAAATGTGTGCGTATTATAGCAAACATAAAAAAAAGAGATAGTTGCAAACCCCATTTTATAAATCTAAAGATTTTGACGTTACCGTCAATCTACATTCTAGAAATATGTAAATTTGTCAGAAAATATCCCGATTTGTACACGAAACTTGATGATCTTCCTCGAAGATACGCACTTAGGCCAGGTAGAAACAAAATTATACAACCAAGATCACACCTAAAATTGCACAGCGATGGCCCATACATAATGTCAATTAAAATCTACAACAAACTTCCAAAACAAATCACAGAATTACAAAAAGATTCGTTGTTCACTAAAAGACTAAAATCATTCTTAATTGACAAATGCTACTATGACATTAAAGATTATTTAGACTAGAAAGCTAGCAAACCTTAAAAATAAATAAAAAGTGACGTACCTATTTTTGACTAATGAAAATTATAACAAAAGAAAAAATGACTAAACCTACTTACCTAATTGTGTTATTCCAAATGCTTGATACTTTACCTACCTTGACTTTATTTTATTGTACCTACTAGTTTTATTTTTGTTTACACAAAACTTCGGCCTGCCTACCTATCTGTTGCTATACCCTTGGACAGGGTTCATGTGAGATACCTACCTATAAACACCATCTATGTACCTACCATGTGAAAGCAATAAATGTATTGAGTATTGAGTATTGAGTAAGTTTTGTTTCAAAACAATCTTGTGTATCTTGTGTAGGTAACAATCATCACAACTATGGTGACCATGTTGACTTTTTTCTCGGAAAAATATAGGTACAATGTGTTAAGAACAAATTCGGGTGGAACATAGCTCCAAAGGAATATAACATATCTAAAGTCGAATTGTTAGTATTAATATTTTTAATGGTCAAACTGCTAACCTTAGGTAGACCATGAAATCTGCTTATGTAATCTAGGTATGCCGCGTAAAACACCGCACATGTCAGGGTTTGAAATAAACTAAAAATAGAACTTCTAAAACAAGCAATACTCTCTTTTATTGAAAACATCGTTCTAAAATCAAATTAAATCCTCCCCAAACGTCATAGAATAAGTGCAAACTAGGTATAGATACACCAGACGGTTCGCTTTACACGAAAATTAACGTCAGTCTGACAGGATGCCCGTGACGCAAAACCATCGCAAAACGGAGTCAAATGACGGCCGGTTAGAGGAGACGAGCATTAATTATACGGTATCATGTTCGACCAACCCTCGGTAGCGAGTAGTTTTATTGTTATGACGGAACGAACGAACCCTCACACGTCAAAATTTCAACGTAGGTTTTGTGATTTATGTATTCGACGTTCGATGGATATACGTGGGATACTCAGAAAGTTTTGAGAAACTAAAAAACAAACTTCTATGGATAAAATATTTTAATTAATTATTTTCAAAGAACTCTCCACCAGCCTCTATACAAAGTTTCATGCGTCTGAACCAATTTTCGAAACATTTTTTCATGTCCGCCGCAGATACCTCTTCCACGGTCTTCTCGAACGCTGCTAGCGCGTCTTCCGGCGATGAAAACTGTATCCCTTTCAATTGATTTTTCACACGGTGCCAGATCAGGACTGTAAGGAGGGTGACACAAGACTCTGACCGGTGTGGTGTCCAGGAAGTCCCTCGTTTTGAGCGCGGGCGCGTTGTCATGGTGAAGCAGTACCCCGCGGAGCCCGGTGTTCGGTCGCTTGTTGCTCATTGCAGACAAAACTTCTGGCAGGTATTTTGCGGTATACCATTCGGCGTTGATGCTGCTTTGGTCTCGTAATGGAATTGAAACCAGATACCCCGTCAAAGTGAAGAAACTAGCGATCAAAATTTTTGCGCTTCTCGATCGCTTCACTTTCGTAGGCGTTGGTTCGTTTTGAAACAGCCAAACTGTCGACTGATGCTTTGTTTCTGGATCGTATTGATAAATCCAGGATTCGTCACCTGTCACAATATCGTAAACGCGCCGAGACGAGCTTGCTTCAAATTTTTTTATCATATCACGGCACCACTCCACACGGGCCTGCTTCTGAGCTTCGGTGAGGTTGTGCGGCACCCAGCGCGAAACTATCCTCTTCACACGAAGGTGCTCGTGTAGAATCTTGTGAACGCTTCCCGAACCAATCTGCAGTGTATGTTGAATCTCTTCGTATGTAATTCGCCTGATTTCTTGAATTAATTTTTTTACTGCCAGCACACTTTCTTCCGTGACAGCCGTCGTAGGACGACCACTCCTTTGTTCATCCCCCAAAGTAAGGCGACCGCGCTTGAACTCGCTACGCCAACGGTAGATGGTTGCTTTTGAAGGTCCTTCATCCATAAAAGCCATTTGAAGTCGATCAAATGACTCATCAGGTTTTAGGCCACATTTAAAATCGTAGAAAATCATCGCACGAAAATGCTCTCGGTGCAGATCCATTTTTAAATGAGACACGATAATTTAATTTGACTCTCGAAAAAATGTGGAGGGAAATTCAAACAATTTACTTTTAAATAACCAAATTTTTCAAAATAATTACAAGTGGCCTTATATATAAAAACTTTTTTTCACAAAACTTTCTGAGTGGCCTGGTAGGATCATACTTCAACTATAATTTGGTTTGTAGTGTCAGTTTATATTTTAGAAATCACAAGTCCACCTCAAATACGCTGTTGATCACCAAAAACTTGGGTACCTATGCAAAATAATTCAAATCACTGGAAGGCAGACAGCAAGTCTCACTAATTGGAAAACATAAGCACTGGTCTATCCGAAATTGGCAAGGCAGAACAGTACCATCAAACAAGCGCGTATACTTTTTGAAAATTCCAATACGTCAAAGCATAATAAACCATACTAAATTTATTACCTATCTATCTACCGATGATAAAAATACAAAAGTCTCAAATTATGAAAATAAAATCCAAAAAACATAGCACATTTTTTTCATTAAAGCTGAGAGGCACACCGCTTCTCCGCTTACACTAAAATTAACGACGATACGATACCCAGCGTCGGGTGTCTGTAGCACTAAATAATTAAAGCCCGATTGAAACCTCCGATGTTCTCATCTCATATTATATAATTAAAAATATTTTTAATTATACCTACCTCCAAAATTCACTATAGCCAGCGATACGCAGTCGAATATTATGTTACGAGTGCTGAATTTTATGTAAATATTTTCTATCTAAGTACTTATCTACAAAATAAGCAGCTTTAAAAGAAAGCTTATTTGTAATACAATATTAGATTTGTTAAACTTAAAAGCATTTTAATATGTTTATAAATTAATAAAGAACCTAAAATACATAGGTAGGTACAATTGGCTAATGAAAAACTTCCATCATTATACCTAAATAATAAATACATACGATACGGTAGGTTAGTTGTCAATGTTCTGAGATGGTCTCAGATTGAATCTGAATAAAAAAAAACAGATATTCAACTTTAAACTAAATTGACAAAACGCTGTAACAAATGATGTAGGTAGGTAAATAGTCTATACAGTGGGTAAAGTACATCCTAAGTAAAAAAACAATCAAATATTATGAGTATGGAAACACTCAGAAGCTTTAAAACTGAAGACAAATTCGTGCGTCTCCAGTAACTAGAGAACTGTAAAATGATACAGGACTAAAAGTGGAGCCGTGGTACTACTCATATTTATTCCGTGGGCAGTTCGAATGTGGATGGTATTGCGTTACACACAAACGGTCATTATTGGTGGAAATAATAATATTCTTGACGGTTATTGGCTCAAATCGACACGACAAGGAGGTGATGCAATTTTGAACGGAAAGAACTGTGAGATCTATGTTGAAAGAGCATCGATATTCTTAGCAAACCATGAATAACTAACACTCAGCCATAAATATTTGCAAAATGGAACAAATACACAGGTAGATATTGTTAAGATTTGACTACTATTAAAGTAATATAATATCTGACTTGACAATGTCAATTTGACATAATGCTCGTCTGCTCAGTGTGTCCAAATCAAACATTTTGATAGACACATTTTTTCTTATGTTATTACGAGATAAACAGTCATACGAACCACCTGATTAAAAGCGGTTACCGACGCCTATTGACATCTGCAACACCGGACGCTATATCTCTACTAATACCGCCACATTAAGTAAGTAACTTAGTATTGATAAAATAACATGTCACCAGAAACGGGCCACTATCGATATGATGTTTGTTTTTATTAACCTATACAGTCCCACGGCTGGGCAAAGGTCTCCAATTTTTCCTTCCATGCCACTCGGTCTATTGCCACCTCTGGCCATTTTGATTCAAATGCATCCAGGTCGTCTCGCCATCTTTTTCTTGGTCTTTGGCGGCGACGTCATCCGTTATTCGGCAATCACTCAGTACTAGATTTGCCCAACGATCTGGATGTATTCGAGTCACATGACTTACACAATTCCACTTTAAGCGATATATGTATAAAAAGGTATATTATTAAAGTATTTATTTATTGAATATACATCGCTGTTGTATATGGTAGGCACTTTATTATTGAGACAATTCTTGAGGAACCTGAAGTTTTAGAGCTCGTTCAAACACAGCTCAGTTTCGAAATTCACGATTACTGCAATCCACAAATATTCACAAGCCCACATTCTGTTTAAGCACCACTAAAATTATATTGCATTTCAAAAAATCATGAGAAACGAACGGGAACATGACACCAACGTACTGTGTCATACGATATTTGGTAAATACCAAAAATTATGAAAATTTTAACTGTGTTGTTTATGCGCATTGCATTTATTGTAACTTGATTTACACGCATTAATGGTGCGTCTGATTGCTGGGTATCGGTTACATTATTTTGTTGATGAGTAGTGAGAGAGCTCAATGTAAAATAATGGTATTATAATGTAGGAAAATATAAAATTAAAAATCTGTTAGATAACATTTTCTGCGATAGTTTTTTCATTCACAAAATCAAAAGACTACCAAACCGTAACTTAACTTATTTATCACTCACTTATTAACAGAATAACAAAGAAAAATCGCTCTTACAAAGAACACTACACATTAAAGTAAGGTTGAGTGAAGTCGAGTAAAATGTTATTAATTAACTCTGGAAACAATGCTAAAAGCTCTGATTGATTTATAAATTGTTGATTGTCCGCCTTTTAAGCTAAGTTTTTGGTCCGCTATGATAGCTAATCGATAACTGTTTATTGCATAGGCCAGAATTAAAGAATCACTTAACATAAAATCTTATACTGATTCCAATGATCTCGAATTAGTTACAAAGCTTGTGTTTCAAACCCAACTAAAATTGATAATAGGACAGTATTTTCACAAATTACTACGGCAGATAGAGTAAGGTAACTGATCAAAGGTGAATCATCCGATAATTGTCAATTTAACTATTGAAATTTGAAAGTGTCTCTTGGACCCTGCAGTCTATTTTATTCATAGTCCCTAACGGTAATGACCCAAATTTACAAGTTAGCATAGAATTCGTTAAATGGTAAAAAATCGAGAATTCGAAACTATTAATTACGGACACTGCGAAATAAACCACACATCACAATACAACTATAAAATAGTAAACAAAGTTAAGATCTCCGATTCGGAAACCTAAGCTCTGATCTAGATTTACTGCTAACAAAGCTATCCATTATCGGGTGGGATTCTGAAGCTTACTGGTCGGGGATAAGAGCTAGGTTGGAAAGTCCAGGATCGTCGGACGTACACTTGATACGCTCACGCACGCCTCCTGTGCCGAGAGGTGGTGTATATTCACCCCCCTCTCAGACAAAGATTAATGGGAGTGTGAGATGACACAGATGGAAATAAAAGTACCATAATGGATGGAAATAAAAGTAAAGTACCTACCTAGTTACCTAATGTACTAGCTATCTGCCTAGGATTTAGATAGGTAATGAAGAAATGAGTGTAACGCTACTGATTACTGAGCGTGAATTGCAACAAAAATAGAAATTATTTAAATAATAATTGAGAGAGGCATTAATGCTTCTCAATATCAAAGTTTACTTACTTTTTTTCTATATTTTTGTTTTAACAGCTAAATTTTCTTTTATAACACTTAATTAGGTTGTCTGCTATATAGTGATTACTTAGGTACTTGTGCATTCGAAGTATAAATAACGATATTCATTGGGATTAAACTGATTACTTAGCCGCTCTTTTTCACCACGCGTTTTCTAGTTCCCTAAGTCATGATGAGAAAATGCATTTAATGGGGATAATTAAGGCTCACGATTTTTATTTTTAAGTTATTACTAAAAGACTAAACATCTTATTATACTAGGTATTTTATTTATTACCTATTTGTTAGTATCTATTTATAACTACTTGCACACTTTCCAAATTAATAAAGCATTAGTACATCCCCAGCCATTATTACAACCTCATTAAATCCTCTCAATCCAAAGGTTGCCTGGAAGAGATCGCTTCTAAGCGATAAGACTGCCCAATTGTACTTTAAGTTTTGTTTTTCAGTTTTGTTAAGTTATATCAATTTTTCTCATGATGTACAATAAAGTATTTTCATTCATTCATTTATCAGCACCTGCAGTATTAAAAATAGCATAATGCGTTAGCATCCTAGTAATCTGTGAAGAAGGCTGAAGAGATTACACAAGTTGAGTTGAATTTGAAGCATCAGCAAAGATATTTTTTTTTAAGACACATACGATTTCATCCCCTGAAAGTAGGTAAAAAAGAAAGAGTGTCGCGTCTGTGCATCTCGTTAGTAGTTAGTCTCTGGAAGATTGTACAATGCAGGCTCGTCTCGCGGTGTCGGTTACAGGCTATCGCATGACATCCCATCGCGTGCCACAGTGTAGTGTTAACTTTACATGTTTGAACGCGCACTTTATAGGCGCTGTTGAGTAATTAGGTGGGAAAATGCCATATTAGATTTGCAGACCCAACACTTAAAAATACCGTATGGTTAAAGGAATGCCTATAATATTCGTGCTTCTCAGTACAATTGAACGATACTCTACTAAAGTAAAACCATACAGCTATTACCTACATCAATAAATCGTTTGGAGAATAACATACACCATCCATACGTCTCGAAATTCCATGACATTTACCATTGAACTTATAGGTCTAAAGTGCTTGATGAAAATCTGTAAGTATACATATACATAAAAGAAAAGTCTTAATTAACACTGAGATATCAACACAGACCTAAAAAGAGACCTGGAATTTGAAGACTAAGAAATTTGAAAACTCACATCCTAAAAGGAGGACTGAAAGAGGGTAAAAGTTTGAACAATAAAGGTCAATATCAACTTAATACAAGAATATGAAATTTACGCAAACGAAGTTTCGGGCGGCTAGACAAAAGTAAACCATGCAATATTAGTAACTCAGGGTTGTCTACAAACAAGTTCAAAATTAGACAAAATTAACCCTGGATTACGGTATGTAATGTACGTAAGATTGAGAATATCTCGACCGATAGATCTAATTCAAATACCTCAAACCTCAAAGTATTTAAGAACATGGGACTTCTTGCCAAACCAGAAATACGATCAAACAGTCTTCCTTGACCATGTAAACACTGACCTAACTAAATCACTGGTATTAAACGAGGCATCACAAACATTTTAAATCGGACAATGTAAAAAGGTAAATCTATATAAAATGAAACAAAATGGACCATATTTCAAATGCTAAAAGGTATTAGATGTCACAAGAAAAGTAAGCGAGAACACGAGCAATGTTGGATAAGTCTGCCTACATAATTAACTTTATGGCCTAAGAGATAAGGCGTAAGACGTCGGAAGGGAAGTGCAAGACAGTCCGAGTGATGCACCGACCTTGGCCTAATATCTGCGCAAACGCATTTCGTACAATCGCAGCGCGCGGCGATTTCATAAGAATTATACGGAAAAAATTCTAGGGCATGATACAATTCACTTAATTTGGGGCGTGGACATTGCACATTAGAAAAAAAGCGATACTGTCAGATGAAGTTAGCAAAACTAACGATTTCTTGCATAGGAAAAGAGTTTGATAAATATAAATACGTGGAAGTAGAGGCCTTCATGACGCTTTGCTAAACCTAGAAGGGAACGGGAGTTGAACATTGGATGAAATCAGTGCAGTGAGTGGCAGAGAGGTGGCTAAATGTAGCTTGGAAGCCAAAGCCACTCAAACTATACTTATTGTAGAAAGCACGGCTTACGTTACAAAAGCAAGGTTCTATATTTTAGTATATTTTCTGTGCCTATCGATCGATAGTGATTACTGAACAAAAAATCCTAAGTTGTTGGGTTTGGTGGTAGGAATAATAATCCTTATGCTTTTGCATAATTTACAAATAACCCTGTATAATAAGCATAATTTGTATGAGTTTCTGGCTTAAATAAATTTATATTTTGTTATAATTATTTATTATCAATTTAAAACGATAAGTAGCTATTTAGGATGGTAAGTAAGAAAAATTGTCTTATTTTAAATTAAAGATAGCACACAATATTTTTTTTTTAAATGAATACCTTTTTAAAGTAGATTTTTTACCATAACAACAGCTGAAGCTGATACTACTATGCAACTACCGTTATAAAATCGCGTGTCTAGCTTCATTTTACAGCAAATTATTTCCTCAATTTCCCAAATATCCTGACATGTTATGACTAAAATGAAAAATCTAATCTACGGGTGCATTATATGATGCATTTGCAATTTACATTTAGATCGAAAACAAGGCTTGAATTCTCCAAAATTTGAATAACGAGTTCGTGCAAAATTGCACAATTCATAGGTGCATTTTCGAATGAAGGTATTAATACGTCTTTCAGTTGGTACAACTTGTAGGTTAGCTATTTATCTACTGTTTGTACCTTTTACCACCTTTTTCTTCCCTTTTCATTGTTCTTTACTGTGTTTTCTTGTAATGTTTACTTGTCTGGGCTGTATCTTTATGTGTCAAATAAATAATTTATCCATCCAACTATCTTATCTATAAGTACAATCATCCCTATTAAAGTGTTTGTAGGTCTTTACTTACTAGGGGCCTACTTAAATGTTGTGTTTGCCTGATTCTGAATGATTATTTATTTATTCAACCATCACGCTGCCCAACCAGTTGGAAATTCATTCAGTTACCAGGACTATGAATAAATCAAATTCATTCATATTACCTATTATGAGAGTACTTTGAATTTGGACTAGCCTAGGAGGGCCCGACTAAGTTCGTTCAAAATCAAAGTTTCTGGTAGATTTACCGTCAAAAAAATGTAAGATGCTGTGTTTCAGAATTGAGCAACGTCATTTATGTAGGTGTCGATGAGTTCAAAACAAACCTATGTAAAAAAAGGTAATAAGCAGAAAGGCTCGTTTGTTTATGTGACTCAGGCAGTCTATATACATAAACTAATGACTTGAACAATTGATGTATTTCCTAACAGCAACATTGCTTAAGGCTTGGCTTGCTAAATACCAAAAGCTTAAAATTTAAATGTGTTCCAAAAAATATCATTCAGACATCTAATCGGCAATGCGTTGGCCAATTACGCCATGAATTTAAATGAGATATACATAAATGAAGTTTTCAATTTAAAATTAATAATCCAAAAGCTTATTATAAATTATTATTTTCTCTATTAAATACTAAAATCGTGACTTAGCAAACAACTAGACGAAGTAACACAATGTAATGCTCTATTTTCAACAGCTCAGATAGGTAGTATAAAAATAAATAAAGCGATATCAAAGTATTTGGGACGAGTAAAATATAGTATAATAAATTAAATCGACCTCAAAATTTAAGTAATCGACGCGTGTGTCCCGTGACGTCACCAACGCGTGGACACCGGCAATGGGGTTATTGACATGATACTATTTCTGTGGCGCCAAAATAAAAGCGCGCGAAACGACAGGACCGAAATCGTAGGCGACGATCACAAACACCATTCAGCCCATACCAAATATTGAAAATATTACAATAACTAACAGAAAACAATAAATTGGAGCGTTGTAGAGTTGTGGCCTGGGACGGTCTTGAGTTACGTTTTGAGCAAAGGAACGTCTAAAATTACCCGCACGCACACACCCAACGAGCTAGAAGTACATACACACTAACACAGCAGCAGCGCCTATATCTATTATCAAAACATCCAGCGACTCTGGTTACAGCGATCCGAGCGCGCTTCGGATATCGCGTTACACACTTTAATGGCTGGAAAAGGCCTCGAAAACGTGATATTACACGCATTTTATTGTGTATCGCAAAATGTAATTAATACCTTCTGTAAGCGGATGCCAAATAATTTATTCAGCGTAACCCCAAGACCTGAGGAGTGAACCTTTGTAAAGGGTCCCCTCGCTAATCAACGATAATAATATCGAATTTAAAAATACGATTCCGCAGTCTCCTGTTACGAGATGGGCTGAAACAGGCCGCTTGCCAATAACACGAAGCCGTAACAAGATGATGGTTGTCCAACGGAAACTCCGCATCAATGTCATCAAAAATATTTAAATTAAATCATACCTTGATTTCTTCTTCGTTCTCCTTCTTAACTTGAACTTTTGGTGGTGATAACTGGTCCGGTGGAGTTTTTCTGTCCATTTTATAATGTCTTAAATTTTGAAAATAATTATATTTAAAATATAAACAATCTGTAACTTTCAGATGTACAATTTTAGCATTCGCGTAAACATTTCAATCGCACGCTATTAAAAATCCCGCCAAGCAACCGTTCCGCGCGGCAATCGCGGCACGACTGTCGACCATGATTGGATCTTCGAACCAACTTGTAACTAACTCGCTCGCTCGCCGTGAAAAAGCTAATTTCCCTGCGTAAGTATAAGCTTGGGCGGAGCTTATTAAATGGATAAAGATAGGGCGGGCGGGTTGAGTTTTTTTAATGAAATAATTTATCCATTGATATTTTATTACAAAATAATTAATAATTGTAACAATAATCATTTTCTACTCGTTACCTTATATTTTGAATATAATTTATTTTTTATTTTTTTTCATCCAATCATCATTGGATATTTTATAGTGGGTAACAATTTTCTTTGCTTAGTGGTAGTATAAAGTTATCATGTCAAAATAGGACCTGGAATATAATAATATTAAATAATAATTACTATGAACTATTGCTATGTATTTTAGGTCGTCTTGTTCCTATAAAACGTGACCGTATCGACAAGAATTCTATACAAAAATAGACGAAACGGTTATCGTTTCGACAAGTTCTGTCAAGACGTATTTGTAACTCAGCATAGGCCCTTACCATCATCACTTAGAGGCCAGCAAAGGATGAATTGCCCCATACAAACGTATATTATTTCCAACATATTATGCTATTATTTGTATTCGAATAGTATTTATCTAGATAATTATGTTTTCAAAATACTTACCCAAAATGAAATGTAGGTAAACGAATCGCAAATAGTCTCTACACTGTGTAGCTACACAACATCCTTATAAACGCGAAGGTTTGTGAGGATGGATGTTTGTTAGTCTTTACCGCAAAAATTACTAAACGGATTTTGATGAAACATTGCAGTGAGTTTTTACATCAGAATAACACATAGGCTACTTTTTATCCGGATACCACGCGGGCGAAGCCGTGGACAGAGGCTAGTTATTCCTTAATTGTATCTATTCCAGCTTTACTGGGTTAAAATATTTTTGCAAAAATTTGCGTGAAAAATATACAATCGTTTGGTGCATTTTCGCCGTGATGTTGTACGGGGAGCCTCTTTAAATAAATAATTATGAATTCCAAAACATTAATATTCAAATACTGTAGGTAGGTACCTAGGTAAGTACCTATCAAAACTTTTTACATATTTTACCGTAGATTGACAAAATCGAAAATTGACAATGAGCTACACCTTCTTCTTATTCTAAAACTACATCATACTATCCTATCCTACTAATATGTATTATAAAAGCGAAAGTTTGTGAGGATGGATGTTCGTTCCTCTTTCACACATAAACTAGCGAACGGATTTTGATGAAACTTTACAGTCATATAGCTTATACATCAGAATAACACCAAGGGCTACTTTTTATTCGGGTACCACGCGGGCAAAGCCGTGGGCAGAAGCTAGTACATACATATTAAGAAAAATAACAGGGATTTAAGGTACTTGTCGCGACGAGTAGATCGCGAAATAAATAGGTAAATGAGTCAAATCATTATTAATATAGTGAAACGTGTAAACGAGACGTAACAGCATGAGTTGACTGGTTGGCAACACCAAACACATTAGATCACCATAGACAAAGTATAATATAGTTTATGGTTTGGCGCTCTTCCTGCAAATGGAGGGTAGCATCGAATGCATAACCTATATTTCATAAAGAGCAAGTGCAATAGTTTAAAGGTGGTTTGTGTTTGGTGATAAAGAGTCCTGAGACATCGGCATCTCATCTAAGAGAAATATAAAGCTAAGTAGTAGTGTTTGTAATAGTGGTTAATTACGAACCCTTAGAGATTCTCAACCTGAAATACCTACCTAAATTCTAGATCTTTGTTAGGTCTTCTAAAGGACCTAATCAACATGTGAGGTTTCTGGTGCTCTTAGAGTCAATTACTTACTAAAGAGGAACTCTGTGATGAACACGTATTCCTCGTGGAATTGACCGGCGGAACAGACCGCGGTCGAGGTCGTAACGAGCTACCTATGGAGGACGTCTGTGATGAACACGGCGTCTTCATAGAAGATAACAGGCGGAACTGACCGCGTGTTTACTTGTGCACAACTAGAGTACTACGAGAGAGAGACTAAGTATCTGTGCGTAACACGGTACCTGGTTCTGAGGATAATTGGCAGACGTGTCTGCGGTTTTCCCTTCCACATCTGACAGAGAGAGAGAGAGAGAGACTGGGTATCTGTGCGTAACACGGTACCTGGTTCTGAGGATAATTGGCAGACGTGTCTGCGGTTTCCCTTTCACACCTGACAAGACCATCATGACTTATATAGAGCATATGACTGGACTAATCTATCTGAATGTGTGTAACACTTCAGCTATTTATACTTACTTAAGATACCAGAAACATCTTCATATCCAATAACTATATTTTATAACATGTTGGTAAAATGGTTGGAATCATGTTTATTTTAACTACAGATGGTGAGCTCAACAACATGGTGAATCATTAAGAACTACAACAGATTCAAACAAAACCAACAAGCCAGTTATTGACGATTCTTCTCGGATTGAAACTCAGGTATAGACAATTTATTATAACACATTCATCGGTAAATGTGTCGAGTAAACAACATAAGAATTCGCCTCGCCTGCGCGCCCCCTCCTCAACTCGTACCGCGCGGGGCTGGCCATTCTGTGCGGGCGATTGGGGCGCTGGCGCGGCGGCGTGGCGATATGGTGGAGATGCAGGGATATCCGAGAAAGAGAATCAATAACAATTTAGAGAATAAAATCAAACTGGTTGTAATTCAAAGTTCTTACTGGTGCTGCCATCTGTGAAAGCTCTCTGAAAGCTTATTGTATGAAAGAATTTGCTTCGACAATTTGAAGAAAATCTATGCTGATACGTCGAATAGTTTGAAACACGTTTCGCTACTATTGACTCTAACTAAAATATATTTTTTCACAATGTAATTATCTCCAAAACAATGTAACGCTTGTAAATAAATATGTATTACAGGACATTTTTGTCGTAGAACACTACGACACGATAGAAACATAGATGGCGTTACGTGTTATCTGAACGACAAAGATTTACATAAGTTTACTTATTCATTTATTTGTATAAATGAGAAATGGTTGTTCTTTTATTTGTTTTATGATTTATCGTAAATATTCGATAATTTATATTTGCTTATTTGACAAAAAAGCTAACCCACAAGTATAAATTAAATCATACAGAAAACGGAAGCTGCTGTGGTGTTGCCACTGCATGAAAACGATTTCTTTATTCGCAATCGATTATTATGATAAATTGTTTCAAGTATTTATGATGATAACAAATACTGCTTGGTAAATACTGTTATTTACATAACCAAACTGTCTATCTAGCGGCAATGGGCAGAATAAATTAAGTATCCAATGTGTTTACATTTATTGAACAATACGCTGATGGCGTGTTACCGAATCTAGACAAAGTGTGTTTGTATCGATGAATTTGATTCATGATGACAAACTACACAATTCGTTATTTGTATATTATATAGAGACTTTCTTGTGTACAATGGCTGCACGGGAAGCAGTCGAGTGTCATTCGACTACAATGTACTCTGGTTGATTTATTCATGAAAACAATAACATATTCTTTAGTTGCAAATTCAACTAAGTGATTTCATAAATAAAATAAAATTTTAACCTATTACAATCAATGACTTACGTATTCATTCATTGATAACAATAAATAACCAAGGTGTAATCGAGTGAGAAATTATCGATAAAAGAATCGATTTTTTTTCAAGATTTGGAGTTTCCGGAAGTTATTATGACAACACTTTTTTCCAAAGTTTTGGTGAACGATTGAATTTGTATTTTATTTGTTTTCGAAGAAAAAAGTTTGTGAAAATTGCCGAAACAAAATATTAAGGGCAAAGTGAGCCAGACTACGTCGTGAATACGACAAGTGTGTTTAGTTTTACAAGGTCAGTATAATTTAGATATTTTCGAATAAGATTTCCGAAAGGGGAACGGTAAGTAAAATTTCATATGGCGAAAATAAAATTATTCTATTCCCTGATATATCCTAATTACTGCGCATAAATCACCATCTTATCTCGGCGATGTATGTCAAGAAATTGTCAGAAAATTACCAAACAATTCAATAATACACTGTGAAAATGTTTGGGTGTCATGTAGGTAGGTAGGTACCTCTACCTACCTACATATATTACCTACCAATTTATATTTTTTCTACTCAAGAAAGTACCGAGTAGATGTGCGTCGGTATGGAAAACAAGATCATTAATTTATCACAGACAATATAGCTGGTGGAATGAAATAAAACTCCTTTGTGCAAACTGTGCTATGAGACGAGAACCTTCTATAACAATAGAAAAAATAATTATTATTTGGAGAAAATTAAATATTTAAGTACATGATAAAACCCATGTACTTATTATTTCAGCAAGGGCAGAATTATTAAAGTTACCTTCAGCGAGAAAAGGATTATTATAGAAAGTTACATACAACTCCAGATAAAGAGGACAGATGAACAATTGAAGTAAGCAAAAGTTTATTTATTTAACCAAATTGAATGAAGGTGTTCATAACAACTACTACTTTATTTATAAATAAATAAATGAATATAAGGACATCTTTCACATTGTTGTCTGGTCCCAGACCGGCCAAAGCCTGTACTAAAGATGTCGAACATGGATCAACATATGCTGTTAAGGATTACTTAGACACTTGGCGAGCACAAGTGCTCATCACACCAATGTTTACCCAGGGTGGGATTTGAACCCATGAACCCACCTACGCAGGCAGAAGCATTGTTGACTAGGCTAAGGTGACATCAATACCTACAAATAATTTAATTAATAATACATAATTTGGGAGATATTACAAGACACTACACACTGTATGTGCATAGTAGTGTGCACTAACGGAAAGACACTATAAGAAGAGTGATGTTTTCTCACAATGTCTATTAGCATTTCTAGGATTGTTTGTGTGCATTCTGTGATTGGATGTACTTTATGAACATTCTGAAGTATTAAGTGACACTTACCTATAATGTAAAATGTGTGATCCATTGTAATTAAATTATGTTTTTTTTTACAATCAGAAAATTCATTAAATTATTTCAGTAAATAATATGAAAATTAATTTGCTATTAATTAATTCACAACTCAAAATAAAAATAAAAAATATTCCGTCACAGTTAAATTTGTATAACAAATTATAGCTGTACCTGTGATAGTGTTATATTATTTACAGACCGTCAATATGGAGGAAAGTATGCTTATAATTCTTCACGACTTGTGTACTAAAATAAAAACCCTGTCCGATTGTGCTCGAAATGTAACTATCAAACTCATAAATGAGAAAAATGACTTGACTTTGCATGAGGGAAGAGTGGTATCCTCTAAGCTTCACACCTGTCTCCAACGGCTGGAGAGGGAACTAAACAATTATTTTCGACTTGTAAATGAACCAGCAGTGGACGAAGTCTCTGCCATCTCTGCAATACAGCTGGAAGCTGAAGAAAACTGCTGCGAACTTAAAGTGAAAATTGAAGAATGTGAAAATTCAACGACAAATAAGAACAATAACGAATAACGACCCTTATCCGGAAAATTACCAAAATTAGAGTTACCACACTTTGAAGGTAACATTCTAGAGTGGTACCAATTTTGGGACCAATTTAGTTCTAACATTGACAATCTGAATTTGCCAGACGTTGACAAGTTATTATATCTAAAAGCTTCCTTAAAAGGAGAAGCTAAAGGAGGAATAGATGGGTTAGATATGATAAATAAAAATTATTCTATAGCCGTACATTCTTTGAAAAATAGATACAGGAAACAAACTCAAGTGGTTGATGCGCACTATTCTTCACTCTACAAAGTAAATCCAGCAGACAAGACTGTATCAAATTGTCGAAGAGTTTTAACTGAAATTGAAAGGCATTTGAGAGTGTTGGACTCGATGGGTGAAAATATTAATCATAACCACTTGAGATTTGTAGTGATGGAAAAATTTCCTGAAGATATAATATATGAAATGAAATTGAAGATAAAGCAAGATTCGATTGAAGAGATAAGAAAATATTTAGAAATCATCATTTCGGCACGTGAAGATGCAAATAGATTAACGCAGGAGAAAAACTTAAATGAGAAAGAATATTACACTGTAAAGACACTTCATTTCACTGGGAATAGTGATCACACAAATCTAAAGAGAAAAAAGGACCAAAAGAGACCAGAGAAAACTAATTATGAAATCAATAAAGAAAAAACCCGATACCACCCAACACAAAACAAGAGACATATTTCTCAGAAGAACATGCAACATTGTAGCAAACGAAATTACACTAACATTCCTGAAAATAATAATGACAAAGATGGGCCGCCTAAGAAGAAGCCTAGACTTCACTGCATCTTCTGTAAAGGGACACATTTTAATGACGAATGTAATAAATTCAAGGATGTAAAGGAAAGAAAATCCCTATTAAATAACAGATGCTATAGTTGCCTCAAACTAGGACATTCTTATGCAGAATGTAGAAATAAAAGAAGATGCTTTCATTGCAAGAAATTAGACAGTTAAAGACGACTAATGTACTCCATACAAAAGATAAGGGACTTACTGTTCTACAAACAGCAGTAGTAACAGCCACTAAGGTAAAAGATTTTTCTAAGGGACTTAAATGCAGAGTTTTATTAGATTCAGGAAGTCAAAGGACGTATATCACGCATACGTCTTCAAATTTGAGGAAGAAAATACACTAACAGTATTCACATTTGGGTCAAATACTCCTCAAGAAATAGAAAGTCCCGTGGTTAGAGTACAGTTGAGGTCAAGAGCGGATAAGATAATCACGCTATTTGCCAATGTGGTACCGGTGATTTCACATAGTGTCCCATATCCTCATCAAGACCTCAGCCACTGGAAAGATAAATCAAAACTTGCCGATGACGGATCCCTAAAAGACCAAGTGGACATTCTTATTGGCAACGATTATTACTTTTCACTTATCTCGGAGCAGAAAATAAAACTAAGAGAGAACTTGTATATGGTACAGTCTGACTTCGGATGGATACTAAGCGGGAAAATGGATTCCAGTCCTATTCATGAATTATCGGTGGTGA
Organism: Perizoma flavofasciatum; assembly: GCA_958496245.1. Taxonomy (NCBI): domain Eukaryota; kingdom Metazoa; phylum Arthropoda; class Insecta; order Lepidoptera; family Geometridae; genus Perizoma; species Perizoma flavofasciatum. Next base: position 11,782,147 of record OY292429.1, on the reverse strand, counting down.
CGTACTTCCAGTCTGACGTAAGAAAGATGTTCAACGAACCTGACCTGCCACTGATCGAGACAAACATGAAGAGTTTATGGGAACTCGAATCTATTGGCATAACCGATTCTCCGAAGGAAAACCGAGAAGATGAGGCTGTGACAAAGTTCAATGAAACTACTGAATATATAGATAACAGGTACTCCGTATCTTGGCCTTGGATTGAGTACCCTCCTGATTTGACTTTAAATTTTGGATTGGCTTATGGTCGGCTAACCAACTTATTGAAGCGACTAAATACGTCCACATTATTGGCATATGACGAAACATTGAAATATCAAATGAAGATGGGAATAATAGAAGTAGCACCTGATCTCAGGGAACAAACAGTAGATCATCCGATTCATTACCTTCCGCATCATGGGGTAAAAGTACCTGGCAAGCCTATGAGAATCGTCTATGATGCGTCATCTAAAACAAAAGACAATAAAAGTTTAAATCAATGCTTGTACTGTGGACCCATGATGTTGGAAGATCTGACTGGATTACTTATTAAATTCAGGTGCCAACCAATAGGGGTATGTGCAGACGTCGAGAAGGCATTCCTACAGATCGCGCTCAAGGAGCCAGATCGTGATGTAACTCGCTTTCTATGGTTAAAAGACACAGGGAAAGCTGCCACAGAAGATAATCTGCTTCACTTGAGATTTACAAGAGTTCCATTCGGTGTTATCTCAAGTCCATTTTTGCTTAACGCAACAATCAGATTACATCTACAAAGATCAGACAATGAACAGATAAAGAAACTAACTAAAGACATTTACGTAGATAACGTCGTGACTGGAACTAAGACAGTGAAAGAAGCACTCCAACTTTACAAGAATAGTAAAGAGACATTCCATCAATTATCCATGAACTTAAGAGAATGGAGTTCCAACTCTGAAGAATTTATAAAAGAGATACCTGACTCTTGTAAGGAGGAAGAGATCAAAGTTCTTGGATTAAACTGGAAACTGAAAGAAGATACACTTCAACTAAAGGATAAGGCTATTAGTGAGCCAAAAACAAAAAGAGATGTCTTAAGAATCATAGCGTCAATCTATGACCCGTGCGGATTTGCCGTACCATCGCTGTTGTCCAGCAAGCTTTTCATTCAGAATCTATGGAAGGAAAAGATAAAATGGGATGCACCATTTTCGGAGATATTAAAAACCGATTGGTCAAAAATATGTAACGAGTTAGAAGAGGTTCAGGAGATATCTTTACCACGATGTTACTTCAGTGACGCTACTACAACTGCATGTCAAATTCACTGCTTCACGGATTCTTCTTCGAAAGCCTACGCAGCGGTAATTTACATAGTTGATGGCAAAGAGGTAAAGTTTGTTCTTGGAAAATCAAAGTTAGTTCCACTGAAAGATCAAGATAATCTGAAAATACCACGGCTGGAGTTACTGGGGGTATTAATTGGAACTAGGCTGATCAAATATGTATCCCAATTTTTACAATTTAAAATCACACGTCAAATACTATGGACTGATAGTCAGATTGTCATCGACTGGTGCAGATCTGACAAACTTCTCACACCTTTCGTGGCTAGAAGAGTCGATGAAATTAAAAGAAATAAGAACCTAATGATAAGATATGTTCCATCAGATCTAAACCCAGCGGACGTTGCTACTAGACCGTTCAGCTCTAAAGAAGATAAAGTAAGATGGCTGACTGGTCCCCAGTTTTTACTGCAACATCCCGTTTCCTGGCCGTCGGGAATCAGAGAAATTTCTTCTCTTTGCGCGGGGGAGGGTCTCCCGAAAGAGTCGCAAGGATATACAATAGATACAGAAAAGACAACCGATATGGAGAACCAAGATATAGACAAGACAAGTAACCAATCTAAGACAGATGTAGACATAAGTGAAGAAAAAGATGACAAAATTAAGCAGCTAAAGAAGCTACAAGCTGAACACTTTCCAAGAGAACTAGAAGGAAAGGAAACAAGTCTCAAAATTAATCTTGGACTATTTCTAGATGTAGACGGAGTTTTACGTTGCAAAGGACGCCTAAAGAACACGGATTGGTCTTATGACCAACGTTATCCTATACTTATTCCAAAAGATTGCGATTACACAAACAAGATCATCACCCAGACTCATAGCGATAATCATCATGTAGGTGTTAACCATACACTCGCTATAATTCGTCAATCCTTTTGGATTCCGCAAGGAAAACGCCAAGTTCAGAAAGTTATTAAGAAATGTCCTAGATGTGAGAAACATGGAGGGGGACCGTTCAAGCTACCACCACCCCCTGCGTTACCCACAGAAAGAGTTAACTACACGTCACCATTCACATTTACAGGCCTGGACTACATGGGTCCTGTACTAATTAAACGTAGAAATGAAACATGTAAACGTTGGATAGCACTTTTCACTTGCCTAGCAGTCAGGGCAGTGCATTTAGAGGTCGTCCAAGACCTCACAGCAGAGGAAGGACTTTATGCCTTGAGACGAATGATATCGACTAGAGGTGTGCCTCGAATAATCACATCGGATAACGCTACAAATTTTAAGCTAATGTCAGAAATACTTTCAAATTCTTACTGTATCAAAAATGAAATTCGTTGGCGGTTTATACCCCAACTCGCACCCTGGTTTGGGGGTTTTTATGAACGACTAATTGGAATAGTAAAGAATTGTATGAGAAGAACATTAGAAAAACACATGCTGACTGATAGTCAATTAGTTACATTAGTAAAAGAAATTGAAGCAACAGTCAATACAAGACCTCTAACTTGTATCGATACTAAATTGGTGCATATTCTGAAACCTTCTGATTTCTTAACTATGGGAAAATGCATAACGATGGAAGGTTCAACAGAGGACTTTTTAGTGCAAGGTACTACGACGAAATCCGATCTTGTCAAAGCTTGGAAAAGAGGTTTGGTTATCCTCAATGAATTCAAGGACATGTTCACAAATCGCTATTTACATAGTCTGCGCGAACGATATGGGCATTCTGTCAAAGAACCTAGAGTCACAGCGAAAATTATCCCGAAAGTAGGACAAATCGTGCAGATAAAAGGAGATAGTAAAAATCGAGAAGAATGGAAAGTTGGAAAAATTACTTCATTGGTCAAGGGCTCTGACGGACTTTGCAGAGTTGCAAAGGTCGAAGTTGGAAGTAAAGAGTTTGTAAGATCATTAACTCATTTATATCCATTGGAAATGGAGGACAATGAAGAAATAGAATACGACAGTAACGCATTAGAAAAAGGAAATGAGGAACCACGAAATTTAACTGTACACGAATTGATACCAATGGAAGTGGAAGTCATAGATTCGGAAGATATACCAGATAGTTTAGAAAAGGAGAAAGATAATAGAGACTCCATAATAACAATGGAAAAGAGTATGTTAGAAGACATTGATGATGTATCAGAGAGCACGGACAGGGAAAAACTAATAAGTCAGAAGGAAAATGGACCGGAGAAGTCAGTTCAAGTAAATAACGAAGTCAAACAAAGAAGAGGCGCGGCCACTAGAGCTCTTGAGAAAATTGCAGAGTGGACGCGCAACCTGCTAACCTTGTTATAAGTTATTCCGGGCGGGAGTGTCGCGACGAGTAGATCGCGAAATAAATAGGTAAATGAGTCAAATCATTATTAATATAGTGAAACGTGTAAACGAGACGTAACAGCATGAGTTGACTGGTTGGCAACACCAAACACATTAGATCACCATAGACAAAGTATAATATAGTTTATGGTTTGGCGCTCTTCCTGCAAATGGAGGGTAGCATCGAATGCATAACCTATATTTCATAAAGAGCAAGTGCAATAGTTTAAAGGTGGTTTGTGTTTGGTGATAAAGAGTCCTGAGACATCGGCATCTCATCTAAGAGAAATATAAAGCTAAGTAGTAGTGTTTGTAATAGTGGTTAATTACGAACCCTTAGAGATTCTCAACCTGAAATACCTACCTAAATTCTAGATCTTTGTTAGGTCTTCTAAAGGACCTAATCAACATGTGAGGTTTCTGGTGCTCTTAGAGTCAATTACTTACTAAAGAGGAACTCTGTGATGAACACGTATTCCTCGTGGAATTGACCGGCGGAACAGACCGCGGTCGAGGTCGTAACGAGCTACCTATGGAGGACGTCTGTGATGAACACGGCGTCTTCATAGAAGATAACAGGCGGAACTGACCGCGTGTTTACTTGTGCACAACTAGAGTACTACGAGAGAGAGACTAAGTATCTGTGCGTAACACGGTACCTGGTTCTGAGGATAATTGGCAGACGTGTCTGCGGTTTTCCCTTCCACATCTGACAGAGAGAGAGAGAGAGAGACTGGGTATCTGTGCGTAACACGGTACCTGGTTCTGAGGATAATTGGCAGACGTGTCTGCGGTTTCCCTTTCACACCTGACAAGACCATCATGACTTATATAGAGCATATGACTGGACTAATCTATCTGAATGTGTGTAACACTTCAGCTATTTATACTTACTTAAGATACCAGAAACATCTTCATATCCAATAACTATATTTTATAACATGTTGGTAAAATGGTTGGAATCATGTTTATTTTAACTACAGATGGTGAGCTCAACAACATGGTGAATCATTAAGAACTACAACAGATTCAAACAAAACCAACAAGCCAGTTATTGACGATTCTTCTCGGATTGAAACTCAGGTATAGACAATTAATTATAACACATTCATCGGTAAATGTGTCGAGTAAACAACATAAGAATTCGCCTCGCCTGCGCGCCCCCTCCTCAACTCGTACCGCGCGGGGCTGGCCATTCTGTGCGGGCGATTGGGGCGGTGGCGCGGCGGCGTGGCGATAGTACTTAAAGCTATCGAAATTCAAATACAAACATACTGGGGATTTATTTGCTTTGACTTCCTAATTAATTTTATTTTATTTTATTTTGTGTACGATTTACTCTCCTTATCATTTGAGGTAATATCTAGACATTAGCTAGGTACCTACCGTCAATTAGTTTCTCACCCCCTGCTGAGTGTAGTTTCAAATGTCCTAAGCAAACGCAAATTATGGTCACCAATTGAAACCGTAGAATGTGTTAGAGTAAACAAAGCTAGAGTTGACTCCCGGTCCGGGAGTTCATAGTAAGGGCATAAACACTCAAAACAAACACGCTCACGACTGTAATCCCCATGATGGACCTCCTCAGATCTATACTTTATAGAAAAAATATTTTGTGCACGTCTGGGTTCGAACCTACGACCTTCGTTTCAGAAGTTGGGCTCGCTAGGTCAACACGGTAGGTAGCTAGCTAGCTACCTCAGGGATACTTCGATAGTGACGGTTTTGGGCAAGGTCGATCAAACCCGTCGGAATAACCTCCAATTTATGGGTGTGGCTCACTCTAAAGTAATTCACGAGGGAGTGGACACCAGTCACGGGGTCGAGCATGTAACTGGGCGATACCATGTAATTACAGGGCCGGCCATTGTCAGCACGGTCGAACATTCGACGCACCAATGTGGTTACAAAGTGTGCAACCGTTGCGTTGCACAGAACAACAATACACAACCGTTGGTGTACCAACGTACCTTCTATGTCCCGTGCAACAATTACATTTCTGACTAGAGGTGATGTGTTTTATTAGGGTCATAGAATTCGTAATCATGTTATAATTAAATATAACACTGATGATAATTATTATTATAACTGCTATGTACTATAACAAGAACGATTGTAATAGTGATTAGTTTCATACCTTCATGCGTAAGTATTAGCTTCTTCAACGATTACGTTGGCGTATTGAAAAAATAATCACTTTATGTAGAGGTACAATCTATTTCAATAACAAGTTGTTCTTTTATTTAATAAGTTTTTTCTTCAAGTTCTGTTGGACGCATATTTACCTACCTTTTTTTTTAATTTTAATTTTTATTTTTAACAATTGTTCTTTCATTTTATTTTTATTGTGAATCAAGATTTATAACGAAACTGTGTTCGTTGCTTTTTTCTCCTATGTGGCTAATAATACTGGTAGTCTATCATCGCCCTTGCGGTACGCTCAAAACAAGGGTTGACATTGATCAAACGGACAGAACTGTGACAGCTAGCCACAGAAGCCATAAATAAGAAGTTTGAACTAGGGAACTGTGAATGAATGAGGTTATTTTTGTTTTGATCTGCAAGCAATAAAATGGTCAGACAGGACAGAATAATGTATAGAATAACGACAACATAGAATCTACAATGTCGAAATTACCTAAATCAGCACTGAGCTTGAAACAGGTAACCCATATCTTTTTAGGTAGTTACCTACCTACTTAATAAAAACCTTCGGACACTAAATAAAATTGCTTACCGTCAAGGATATTTAAAGATTCTAAATTATTAATTTTCAACACGCTGGTGCTTGCCAACGGTTATTTGGCTCTTAGTAGAACCAACGGTGGTCAGCACTACCTACCAGAGTAGACAAATACCTATGTACTTTTTTACACAAGTTACTCAGTTATTTTTTCTTTTACAGTTCATGTTAAGGCAAGAAGTGTTGAAACTATACAGGGAAATATTCCGAAGCACCAAATACATCCCTGACAAAGCCACAAGAACAGAACTCAGGGATTGGGCCAGAGCTGACTTTAGAAACAATATGCACCACACTGATGAATCCACAATAAAAGCTCTATTACACTATGGAAAGAAATCATTGAAAGATCTACAGCACTCACTTGCTCTAAGCAAAAGTTAATAGCTAGCTTGACCCGCATCTTACCTGCATAAAAAGTAGCCTATGTGCCTAGGTCACAAACTATTCAAATTTTGATATGACTCTGCCCAGCCATGATGGAGATTATTAGCAACAAACATCTAAACTTTGGCATTTATAATATTTATAGGACTGTTAATGTATAGATGTTTTTACTGGTTTCAAATTAAGAATTTTAAGCTCTTCATCATGAGCATTGCCTGGGACCATGTTTAACAGTGGTATATTATCAGCCATACATGCATTATCAAAGGATTATTCCTAGTATTGTTTGTTTTAGGTTTTATGGGAACCCCATACTTACCGCTGGTAAAAAATCATCAATGAAGAATGATTACTTCAAAGATTTTATCACACCTTGCCAAAGGGTCAAGCTTTAAAGAACTTGATATTTTAATTAACTGCTTTCCTTGGTGCTGAAAGAATACTGTTTTAAGTGTACCACTGGTAAATTCTAAATAATTTAATTTCTTAAGTTAAATATGGTCAGACTTTAAATTAAACACATAATTTTATGATTTTTAAATGTATTGTTTTTAAATACATACTTAGACTAGGTATTTAAATACTATAAAACAAGAAAACACATAATTTTATGATTTTTAAATGTATTTTTTTGAAATGCATACTTAGACTAGTTATTTAAATACTATAAAACAAGAAATATACAAAATAATTAACCTATAGTGGACTAAGAAAGCAGAAAGTTTAGATTACACTTTAAGTTTGTATAAAAGTTTACACAAACAAATAATTATTGAAGAGGTTTTTTCAATATATCTAGTTGTGAATAAATAAATTAAGAATTAAATTAAGATTGTTTCTGTATCAATATATTTAATGTACCTTTGGTGTATATAGGTAATTATTATTAGCATTACTCTAACATTTGAGACCTCCACCAGTTTCAGTCCCAAAATATATTTCGATAGTCTAACTACTTTCCAAGTATATAGCCTTATAAAACAAGTATAACAAAATAGGTCCTGTTAAGCCAGTGCCCACGAAAATAGTCAATACAGTGAAGAAAGTAATAAAATCACCATTCTTATTCAAATACTTTGCCAACAACATAATTAAGTTCCTGGCGATGTGATGACCATCCATACCATAACATGGCACTATATTAAGGAACCCAATACCCATAGAAAATATAAAAACATACCGAAGGAGTCTCTCAAACTGTGATGGAGAGAAGAATGAAAATAATGCTATTCTTGGAAAATACTGATCAACAAAGACAGTCTTATGCAAGTCATATGGCATTCCTAAGTACAGAACAGGATTGTTGTCTTTTCTTTCAATGACCATTAAGTATGTGTGATTGTTGAGGGATGGCTTTAAACAATGCATATTTCGAGAACAATCATAGCCGGTTGCCTCGGTGCATTTAGTAAACTGTTCTTTAACCATATCCCTTGGTCTAAGACATGAGAACTGTCCGGGCAACACTGACTCTCCTGCAACTTTCGGTTCCATGTATTCAAAACAGAAGCTATAAAAATCATCTTTACGACAACATTCTACTATATCATTGTCTTTCACTGTCTCCATCATTATTTCATCATTCTGAGCTATGAATTCTGCGCTTGTACAGATCCCAAAGCGCTCATGGGCCATTTGAAGGCAGTATATCCAGTCATGAAAGTTTTTTATATCACATGCATTAATAGAAGTTACTACATCACCCTTATCTAAGCCTCTAGCATCTTTAAGAGGGGAATCATAGCTGAATTCTGTTACCCTGACACCAACTCCAGTTTCATAGGCAATGTTGAACAGAATTGGAGATGCAAAAAAGAGAAGCAAAGCTACAAAAGCAGTTGCCAGATTGTGCCATACCCCCGCAGAGTAAATCTTCAGTCTTTTGGTTACAGAGAGATTGTTTACATGATCAGAGTTCAAGTTTACAAATGCTACTGGAATGATTATAAAGACATAAAACCCTACTGAAAGAAGCTGTACATCTTCCTGAACCGCTGCCAATGCATGACCAAGCTCATGTGTCACGGTGCTGATGCATATTGATAGGAAGTACACCCAAAAGTCAGACGTAGGTATGTTGATTCCAGGCAGCATTGCTTTTACTTCCGGCATGCTGTTAATCTGAATGCTCTCATATAAATGCTCATATATGATGGAAAGAAGGGTCCATATAGAAAATGGAAGAAAGAGCCAAATTGTAATCAAGTAGCCACATGAATACCATTTCCTGAGTAGAGGTGTCATGTTTTTGCACCATCTGAAGATTAATCTGTTCAAGGCAGTAGTGGTCCATGAGAAATTGAAAATTCCTATCTTCAGCCCCGTTCCTTCGAGGAATGCATAATACGGATAGTGCACGCAGCTCTGAAAACAAAATATATCTGGATGGTAGTGAATACTGATTTAAAATGTAGGTGTAGAAACTTAAGATCCCACTGTATTAAAATAATTTGTAGGTAAGCTATGATAATAGTTGATTCATACCTTGAAAAATGAATCAAAGAACCAGATTACAACGTAGAACGCTAATACAAAAGAGCATAATATGGTAAAAGACATTTTTATGCACTTTTGAACGAATTACTTTTAGGTATTTCTATGGTGATGATGGCACGATAATACTTTTTCTAGAGCGAAAGACATTTCCATCACCGATCACTTTTTTATTGTTGTTTTTGTTTCGGTGATTCAGGCATTTAAGCAATATGAAATTATATAAAATACTGTTCTGTTTGTGTTAGATAATGAATACAAAATACAAAATTCGGTGCGTGCAATTTCCAATTGTTTTTAGTTAAAGGCCGTGGCTATTTCAATTTCAGATTTTAAGGTAGGCACAGATTATTAATGTAGGCCTATAATATGTATAGGAAGGTTTAATAATGTATGGCATTAAGTATGGCAAAGAACTAGCATGTTCTTTGCCATACTTAACAAACTGATATAAACACCAAATTGTCATTCAGTCCTTTTGGAATCAAATTATGTAGAGTTTCTTGAGCTACATAAGGATTAATGCATTTTATAGTTTTTGGAGCTGTACAGCTAAACCGTCTTATCACTACCTGCGTCGAAATAGTAAATGTAATCTTTACCCTCCCCGACAGAGCACATTTTTCCTCATCTATTTATCGATATTAAGCAGTCAATTAGCGCGAAATATACACTGTTATATAACGCGTTATTTATTGGTCGTCTAAACTTCCTTCACATGGTTGTCTGACACTGAACTGAACTGACACTTTTGATTATTGATGTTGAATTTAAGTATTGATTTGACATTGACGGAACATTATCGAGTGAGCAAGTCAAAGCCAGTGTAACCAACTTAGCGCTATTAATGCCTGATCTAAGCCAATTTTGCCGTAACTGGCACTTGCCTCATAATAAAAACCTCTAAAACTTGCATTAATCTCCGTCCAATATTATAATTTTCTATAGATAACATTTATTCATACAACTATTTACAAGTAGGTATATAGAAAAAATACAGATGAAACAGCTAGCCACCTAAAGACCGTTACAAATGATCTATAGATAGCTCAACTGATCCAGATCACTACCAGACGGAAGCGTTCCCAAAATACTGGACGCATTTCCACGCTGAATGGCAATGCTAATGATAGATAATAGATAACTGATCAATTGAGTTCGAAATGCTAGTACAATTTAGGCTTGCGGGGTACTTCGTCTACAAAGACGATGGCCGTTAAACATTTACTTTTACTTGCAAATATGTATCCAATAAATTATAGATTAGATTTTCAAATGGACATGAATTGAAATACATGGAGTGTTGATCGAGCCAATCGAACAAATTTTGAATAATCCCTGATCATCAAAGGATCAATAACTGCCCTTTTGGGTACGATTGTCTAAATTAAAAATTACATGCTACTGGGTTAGCAAGGTGTTTGTAGTGTTTCATTTATTCAAGAAATAAAAACTATTAAATTACAAATCTACCTTTAGAGTAGGTACTCTAAAAGGTAGGTACTTACCCTGAATAGTAGGGTTCATAAGGTTATTTTCGAAGATTAATAGGATGTTATCGCCATCTATTTCGAATGCCAAGATGGCAGACAATCATTCTCGTTTTTTTTTTGAAAAAGCTAGGTCTTGTTAGTTTTTATGGGCGTTGGTTAACACCCAAATGGATTGGTTCAAACTAATGGATATTTCCGTATTATATTCTATTCGACCAATTTATGTGCGTTTAACGGAACTTCGAAATTTGTCATTAAGGATATAACCACTACGTTTAATTTATGTTGGCAGCACTACTGGCTGTTTCGTGTTGTGATGTGAAATGTGAACTTGTGAATCAAATCAATACCACAAAAGCATTAAACGATCGAAAATAATCCGATTTTCAATTGATCATTGTGATAATTTACACACATTTTAACATGTGAGTGATGAGTTGTACGGAAAATGAAAGTGGTAACCCATTTCTCTTGCTCTTCCCAGCAGTCGTAGGCTGTCTGACATTGTTCCTGGCGCGGCGCTGGGCTAGCAACCAAGTTAGCACAACATCGTCCACTGCTATCTCTAGGCGGCGAAAGATTATCAAGGACCCGATCACAAAGCGACCACATCTGGCGACGATCTGCAAAATGATGGCGGGAGCTAAAAAACCCGCCGGGGTCGGGAAAAAGGTGTGCGTTTGTTTATCTCTGGTCCGCATATGTTTCGCGTTCAACATCTTCAGAACCATACAATTCTGTACTAATATTCTTCTCTCATAAGACCAATAAATTCTTGATACACTAGCCTACTGAGCTGATGCATTATCATATCAGTGCATTGCTTTTTAAAATGTTTATCAAGTCTGTTTTTGAAAGAGTTCATAAACTTTTCGGTTCTAGGTTTCATAGCTTAGAAGATTGGGTGTGTCTATTGGTTGGTTCGATCTTGTCACTGGTTTATTTACATAATTTCTCTACCTAGCATTATAATCTTCTAAGTAGGTCTGTAACTGTGTATGAAAACTAATTTAAACACATTAATTAAAAAGAGAATGTACACCATTTTAACATGCTTCATGCAAAAGACCTCACAAGCTATCTCAATCTATGAAATTAACTTATGTCATGGGTCTAGCAATATACAATCAGATTTCAATAAGCATAAAAAATCTGGACTAGTTAAGCAAACTGTCTACACAGTAAAAGAGTTTACTTATGAGATATGACTAATAATAATTATTTGACTGATAGATGCAAAACTCATGTGATGACAATGGTACCTATATTCTGATTTGTCAGTTTATTCATAACTCCAGAAATCATTTTCTGTTAATCAAGTAACTAGTGCTTGAAACAAATGATTGGAAACTGAACAGTGCCCCGTAGTGATCTCTTTCATAAACAGACTCGATAAACATTTAAAAAACTACACTGATATGATATGCAGACACTAGCTCAATAACTGCTAGTGTATCCTACTAATAGTAATTTTCAAACTTTCGCGATTAGATAACATAATTATTATAAGTTTGAGTCATCCCGTGACCACGGCTGTTGCAATACAGTTGAAACGTCGGGAAAATAATAAAAAAGGTAAACGCGATAAAGACCCGTTAAACTTATAATAATTATATCCTACTAATATTATAAATACAAATGTTTTGTGTGTTTATTGCTAACTATCTCTGTATAGGCTGAACTATTCTGGATTTACTGATTATGATTTGGAAGCGATATAGTTTTTAACTTTTTATCTGGATACCACACAGGCAAAGCCATGGGCAGAGGCTAGTCAAGAAAAATAATAAGAATTTGCTTGTTGACTTATTTATTTACATTTATTTAATATATATATATATGTACAACTTACTGATGGATCGAAAATCAACATGCAGCCTAAACTGTTAACCTTCAAGACCTGAAACTTGAATAAAATGTTCCTTTAGGTGCTCTAAAAAAACGATTTTCTACCTCTAGGGCCTACTGCCTGGAATATGTATGTATGTATGTGAGTGGACTCCCTTCTCTGCATTCAGACTCAAAGATGGATGGATTCAGACTCATTATGCATGGTCACTTGTAGGCAAGCAGTGCATCTATTTCTCTTTTCCCCTATAGGACATCATTATATATATAATGATGCCCCTATAGCATCTATCTTAAAAGTCTTTACCCAGGTTGAAATACCTATGTTGTCTCAACCAAGTCTATACAAAAACCTCATGCATAGTTTTCCTTTCATGCTAACACATATTTGTCAAGGTAAAACTTGGCAGCAGTCACATGACATTTCCACAGTTAATGTCACTCTATACATTTCAATCATTCTGCAGGCATTAACAGAATGTGGTATTTGTCTAGACATCTAGGAATATTGTTACTAAAGTGTCAAATCTGTTGTACAATGTTATTTATTTGTGACATATAATAAACTATATCATATTGTCCAGGCTTTGCATCATATTATGATCTGACTAGTCCAGGAAAAAAAGCTAGACAACTTACATATTTATTAAGTCTTCAAGTGCTGTTGTGTGGTTTCTAATTAAACTAATTCATCTACAACTATATTATTATTCAGACATTAGCTTGCTCTGTTTTAACATCTGTGTGCCTTTTTACCCGCGTCGTAAAGAGTCCGTGTATGCGTTTGCCATTAGAGGTTGTTTGTTTGTCAGTTACCATTTTATCTCTGAAATGGCTTATCTGATTGTAATACGGTTTTTTGCAATCGTTTTGTATGTCTTCAGGGATAGTTCTTAGAAAGGTTTTATAGTCTCTAGTGACTAGAGTCTAGTCAGTGGAGGGTGCTGCAATTGAAGATAAAAAAACATGTGGGTGTTTCGAATTTAACTTGTGGAGTAGGCCTCCACCAATCTCATCTAATGAGCCTATCTGATCTCACTGCAAGGCAAAAGCTTCCATTCTCTATTTCCACTCTTCACTGTCTTGTGAATCGTTTGGCCAGGATACCGTGGCCATGTCACACCATATGGGACCCATTCAGTGGTTGGTGCCCTGTGGGGTCGCTTCCAATACTTTCAATTTTCTTCCGTTTCTTGTTTACAGCCTCCTGTATTTTTAATGTTGTCTTTCCAAAGACGACTCGGAAAGACAGCGTTTCACTAGTGATCAATAAAGTGCTATATTTCAGGTGCCAGTCCCCGTCGAAGAGGAAATGAACGGGGGCAAGCGTGTTTCCCGGAACCCACGCTTGTCCACAACAGCCCCAGTCGCCTCTGAAGTGAAACTGGCAGACGGTCCCATCCCACCGAAGCATGTACCCTTCCCGTACATACCACAGGACGGCACCCTGCTATTTGAAGCCATGACATTTATGTTCACATTGGTGACCACAGGATTGCAGTTTCTAAATCTGTACAGGACGAATTGGTGGTTGCACCATTCATTTACAACACAGGCTATGGTAGGTGTTATAGAATTGAAGATTTGCCCTCCTATTCATAATCACTCACTAACTTTAGCAGCGTGTTAAAAGTCCTCCTCCTTTGTTTAGTGTAAGAAAATGACAGGGGTACAGTTAGCGTCCTGCTAAAGTTAGTGAATGAAGTTTCTTTTTTTAGTCTTTATTAATTAAAGCGTTAACATGGTACGGTACGTGAAAATTCCCGTTTTACAATAATATGAATGATCTTTTTTGGAATTCAGAGTTTAATAGGCACCTTCCCTTAAAGTTATTAACTCAGGCAATTAACCGTAATAGCCCCATCATTTGTTTACTGCTCATTAGTTGCTTTTGCTAATGTGTTTACATCGCAGTATTTTTTTTTTCCAAAAACTATCGTGAACTTGACTATTCATATTGTAAAAACGGGAATTTTCACGTACCGCACTATCGGTGAAGGCACCGACTAAGTTTCGACTGATTCCGAGGGTCTTCATCAAGGTGAGTGATCGCGACTTTCTTCCTCCGCGTCGCGTCGTGCACTACGTCGCGACATAAGCTCTCTGAAGACTCGGAATGAGTCGAAACTTAGTCGGTGCCTTCACCGATAGTGCGGTACGTGAAAATTCCCGTTTTTACATTAGTTTTTGGGAAAAAAAAATATCGTTTTATTCCAACACTGCGATGTAAACACATTAGCAAAAGCAACTCGTCTTTAGTAAACAAATCAAGGGGCTATTAGGGTTAATCGTCTGAGTTAATAACTTTAAGGGAAGGTGCCTATTAAACTCTGAATTCCAAAAAAGATCATTCATATTATTGTAAAACGGGAATTTTCACGTATCGTACCATGTGAAGGCACCGACTAAGTGTCGACACGCGACGCGATCACTCATCCTGATGAAGACTCGGCATGAGTCGAAACTGTGGTGTACAATAAAGAGTTATCTATCTATCTGGGTATTTTCTATGTATAATAAAAAAAATATCTATCTATGTAATGTATTGTATTAAGTATATCAGTCATCTAGTACCCATAACACAAGCTCTGCTTAGCTTGGGGCTAGATGATGTTTGTGGATTGGCCAGCATTATTTATTTATTTATCTATCTACATAGTTATCCTATTCTACTAATATTACAAACGTGAAAGTTTGTGAGGATGGATGTTTGTTACTCTTTCACACAAAAACTACTGAAGGGATTTCGATGAAACTTCACAGTAATATAGCTTATATATCAGAATAACACATATGCTACTTTTTATTCGCGTACTACGCGGGCGAAGCCGTGGGCAGAAGCTAGTCTTACTACTATTATAAACGCGAAAGTTTGTGAGGATGGATGTTTGTTACTCTTTCACGCAAAAACTACTGAACGGATATCGATGAAACTTCACAGTAATATAGCTTATACATCGGAATAACACATAGGCTACTTTGTATCCGGGTACTACGCAGGCAAAGCCGTGGGCAGAAATTAGTAACATTAAAATTTTTGTATATTTTTCAGAACTTCTATCTGATAGATGTACACCTGGTGACGTTCATAATAGCTCTGATCAGCCGGCGGCTGCTGCTGTGCGCGGGAGTGGAGCTGCTGAAGGCCACGCTCGCACCCAAACTGATACCGCACGCCATCGCTGCCTGCAGGTAAACACAACAGAATATAGAATAGAATATAGAATATATCTTTATTGTACACCAGTAAATACAGAAGAAACACGAAAAATAAATTATAATTATATCTAGTGATACAATGGGCGACCTTATCGCTGAAAGCGATCTCTTCCAGGCAACCTTTGGATGGACAGAAACTGTAAGAACAAATAAGGACGGCGGCGTACAACCAACATTATAGAGAACGATAGAAGTTAAAAATAAAAACTATAAAAAAAAAACTAAATAAATTACATACATATATAAATACACCTAACAGCTACATAGATATATAAATAAAAAAAATATATAATATATAATATATTATATTAAGACGACGTAGAGAGCGATGAAAGATAATATTTCTTTATCAAGCTTTTGAAAATAGGAAGAGACTTAGCTTGTCTTATGGAGACTGGCAGAGCATTCCAGAGCTTGGTAGCCTGCAGTGTGAAAGAATTACCGTAAAAATCTGAGGAATGTACAGGAGTTTTTAATTAAAGTGTTTCAGAGGAGCGTAAAGATCGAGGGTTTGAGAGATACATACATAAAAAAATATGGGATTTAAATTAAATCAAATTTTAAAATTTATTGTGTTTCACAAACATTACATGTACTGTATTGTTAGAATTATGCTATTTATTACTTAACTACGTAGCGGTAGCAAAATATGTACCTGCGATATCTGTTTGAGATAACGATAAACATTTCATTTCTTTTCAATCCTTATTATCATTAAGATCCTAAAAAATATGACATTCCATAAAATTAGTACCCAAACTAGGGTTCCCTGTGTTATGGTGTCAAAGTCAAAGTCAAAGTCAAAATTCATTTATTCAATAAAATTACAAGGACCACTTTGAAACGTCGGTTTTTATCTAGGTGTACCAATGCCCTCCGCCGGAATAGTAGTTATGAAAAGAAATGAATGGAAATAATTTATTGATAACTCACGTTACAGGTCGCGTTAGGTTAGGTTAGGTTATAAGTGTTACCTAATTAATCAATTACACATATTTTAATAAATTATTAATAATTTTAGCTTTCGCGTAACAGGTTAAACTCGTTGAAATCGTTAGATACATGTCCTAGTAACCACTTTTTTAATCTTAGTTTAAACGTCCCGGTGGTAGGTGCATCACGGATAGTATCGGTATTCTGTTATACACCGACGGTTCTGTTATACAGTTATTAAATAAATAAATAAATAATAATGTGACAAGCGCGGCCTAGCTAATTACGGTACGCTAGCGCCATCTCTTATCAAATGGACGTACTACTTATTACCGCCATCTAGTATCGACTGGCACAAACCGCGCTAGAAAAGGACGGTAGTTTCCAGAACGTTTGAGACGGTAGGAGATGGGGCGGAGCGAAGTGAGACAGTGTGATGGCCACGCCTCCTACTAGATTGTTCTGGAAGAGACGTCTTACGAGATATATAAGCGCGGCAAGCGGCCGGTAAAGGCAGTTTCTTTCCAAGATTGGAAAGTGATTCGAGAGCGATACCCAGTGACTAGTGAAGTGACAGTTGCGCTAGCGTTGCACCAAGTGATACAGTGTTTTTATTTTATTTGTGTAGTTTCGTTGTGTTATTTGTTCTGTTGACATTTTTATTGAGTGATTTATTAATACAGTGTTAATTTTGGTATTTAATTGGACTTAATTATTTTATGCCGAACCCTAGCTCGTAACAGTAAGCAGAGCTTTGTCTTATGGGAGCTACATGACTGTTAAATTAGGTACTGTAGCGTGGGTAGGTTTCCTGAAGTAGAATAATACCACTTGTTACAATAAACTTCTTTTATTTTAGGCTTTTAGTCAACAGTACAAACACAAATATTTACTAATAACAACCTGAAGTAGATAGGATTGTTGGTACGTTGTTCCCGACGAGTTCGTGACGCGAGGTGCGATACGAAGCAGCGTTAGGATGCAACCGTAGGTGAGGGGAAGCGCCTGTACTAGTGACCACCGTTCCACGGTATTGGATGCGGCGGAGCGCTAGCGCAGACTGCTCGATGTCCGTCGGTCGCCGAGGCCTTATATAGTCGAGCGGCGCCAAGATGGCGTCGCTGTGTGCCGACGACGCACGAGTGATCCCGATGATGAACGAACGTTGTCGTTGCTTGTGTTTAATCAAATAGTGATGCTACAGTCTCCCCCTCTGTCTACGAAGTCGTCCCGACGAGAAAGACAGGATAAATGCTGTAACTGATCTGATATACGAATGTTCACGCTGTCCATGACAGTTCTTCTATTTGATCTTCCATCTCGTGGCTAGGAAAGGGTAGTTGAAAGTTGACGTCCCTTCTCTGATGCTGTCGCTTGGTTCGGCAAGGCTTCGGTATCGGTGTAAGCTAGGTGATCAGGAGGGTATTTGATACGCCCTCCCCCTGCTTGGAAGTTACGCTGAGTAAATTAGCTTCCGTTCAAATGATGTACGGATGGCTGTCATCAGCTTGTGCTCTGAGGGAAACTATTCTCATGGGTCTACATAAACTTCTCTGTAGACCTAGTAGACGCACACGCTCCTGGTTGAAGCGTCTTCTGTTTATCCGGTGATTCTCCTTAAGGCATTCAGAGTTCCATATCCTGGATGCTCGTTCTCATGCTGATGTGGCGAGTATGTTAGAGATTCATCGCCTTCTTCTAGTAGTTCAATGTTCCATCGGTACCACGTTCTGAGCCAGTTTGTGACGTAGATGCGTAGGTATTTAGGTAGGTACGTTAATCAACTAAGTAGGTACGTTCCCGGCGAGTTCGTGACGCAGGGCGCGACACGAAGCAGCGTAAGGATGCGACCTTTGCAGTGCAAGCTAGTAGGACCACGGTTCCACGGTACTGGATGCGGCGGAGCACTAGCGCAAACTGCTCTTTGAGAATCAGCAGGACGCTCTTGATGGCATCTTCGTCAGAGATGTCCACTGACAGATTCATTCTTCACTCTCATTGATTTTGCTCATGGGCTAGGTTTTTTTATAGCTTTACGTTGGGCGCCAATTTATAGCGTGGGTAGGTTTCCTGAAGTAGAATAATACCACTTGTTACAATAAACTTCTTTTATTTTAGGCTTTTAGTCAACAGTCCAAACACAAATATTTACTAATAACAACCTGAAGTAGATAGGATTGTTGGTACGTTGTTCCCGACGAGTTCGTGACGCGAGGTGCGCTACGAAGCAGCGTTAGGATGCAACCGTAGGTGAGGGGAAGCGCCTATACTAGTGACCACCGTTCCACGGTACTGGATGCGGCGGAGCGCTAGCGCAGACTGCTCGATGTCCGTCGTTCGCCGAGGCCTTATATAGTCGAGCAGCGCCAAGATGGCGTCGCTGTGTGCCGACGACGCACGAGTGATCCCGATGATGAACGAACGTTGTCGTTGCTTGTGTTTAATCAAATAGTGATGCTACAGTACTTATATACCTATATTTTTCATCACATCAAAGAAAACACCCAGAACCGAGACAAATATATATAGATCATAGATATATTTGTCCCATACACAATATTAACATACATAAAAAATCTTAGCATTGAAGTTGTTACGACTCGATGAAAAATATATGTATTGTTTTGCAAAAGGATCATTAAAATTAATAATCGGTCTTGTTTCCTGTCTTTCTAAAATTGACGTTTCAAAGTTATTCTTGTTATTTTACTGAATATATGAATTTTCGATTGACTATATTCCTGATCCCAGAGTAGGATTAAGACATAAACCCCCATATTTTAAGATCTCACCGTCACCACCTCGAGATTTACTCAATTTACTATCCTCTCCATCCAAAGGTTGTCTGGAAGAGATCGCTTCTAAGCGATAAGACCGCCCATACTATCTTTAGAATAAGATCTTGTTATTATGTTGTTTGTTTAAGGTGTACAATATTTTCATTTATTCATTCAACTCATCCTCACTTTTCTGTTATGGTATTTTTTAACTTCAAAATGTCCTCCACTCGAACTCTCCTCGACATAATTCCTTAAGGATGGTTCTTAGATAGTTTTGAATGATCATAGAGGTTTTTTTTTTCATTTTTTTTTTCTTTTTATTATTTACCGTCTCAAATATTCACTAATATGATATTTTTGGTTTCAGATTACTGGTATTAGGCATATTATTTAGTGTGCTTATGTTCTGCCTGTACTCAATGATGTTCAAATACACAATAATAAAGATATTGTCGTTACTATATCCGTAAGTACCTGACAAATGGACTAAATCTAAAAAAAAATAGTATCTACTGTTAGTTTGGGGAACATATATATCAAGAACTTATCAAGCTAAAACCAGTTTTACATCCATTCTTCTAATTCAGAAAATATTATGATATTTTTTTATGTAATTTAGGTTATATACTGTGATTACCTATAACAGTATATAAATGAATAAAGGGATATTTGTTTAAATACCCTGGTTAAATAAATAAATTAATTATGCTGGACAATCCACACAGCATCATCTAGCCCCAAGCTAAGCAGAGCTTGTGTTATGTGTACTAGATGACTGATATACTTAATACAATACATTACATAGATAGATTTTTTTTTATTATACCTCGTGTGTTCATAAGTCTTGAGACACAGTAAAACTAAAATATTTTTGGAGCTAAGTTGAGTATTCATTTATTGGATATTAAAATTAAAACTACTGACATCTAGATCTGTATTTAAAAATAAATCATTCAAAATGGCCGCCTTTGCATTCAATGCAGGCCTTCAAACGCGTGCGCCATTCATCTATGGCGGCACGAATCTTTTCAATGGGAATCCGTTTCGATTCTTTAATAAGGGCTCGCTTGAGAGAATCCAGGTTTGGGTGAGACTTTCTGCATGCCCTCAGCTCCAATTCCGTCCATAAAGAATAATCCAAAGGATTCAAGTCAGGGCTTGACGAGGGCCAATCTTCGCTCCGAATGAAGCCTGGCAAATTGGCCTCCAGCCAACGTTGGGTAGTCTTAGCTTTATGGGAGGGAGCAGAGTCCTGTTGGAAAACCCAGTATTTTCCAGCGAATAGCGTATCATTTAATGGTTTAACCACCGCTTCCAATATGTCGGTTTGGTAATTTTGTGCCTTCACCTTGACGCCTTGCTGGCAAAAATGAAGCGAAGTGACCCCCTCGTAGGAAACACCCCACCAAACCATCACACTTGCTCGATGATGAGTGCGCTGGACATTGCGTACAGATGGCTGGACGTCCTTTGAACTTCTGGCGTAAACCTTATTGTTCTGCCGGTTAAACTTTTCTTCCACCGTGAAGATCTTTTCATCGGTAAACAGGATATTTTTTGGATCGTGTCTCTTCAATAGGTTCCGACATCGTTCCAGTCGCAATTTACGAAGACGCTCGTTTAAATAATGCACTTTCCTTCGACTGTAGGCCTTTAGTTTAAGATCATATTTAAGTATCCTGTTCACCGATATTCGCGAAATGTTGGTCTGCAGAGCTAATTTCTTTTGAGTCCGGCAAGGGTTGCGACGAATTCGCTCTCTGATTACTTTGATGTTGGCGGGCGTCCTTACAGACCGCGGGCGGCCACATCTTCCACGGTCTTCTAAAGAGCCGGTCTCCTTGTACCTCTTTATGGTATAATACACAAAGTTCCGACTACATCCCAAACTTTGGATTTCACTAAAAACTTGCATTGGTTTTTTTCCTGCTTGAAACAGTGAAATTACAGTCGCACGCAAATCTTTTGTTGGCGCCATTTTCACGGAGAATGAAACAAATATTCAAATGTATATTTTTTCTGATTCAAAACATTCGAAATTTAAAATTTTAAAAGTTTAAAATAGGTTGCATGAATTACTTTCTTTTTAAATTAATTAAATAAGTTCGTCTCAAAACTTATGAACACACGAGGTACATAGAAAATACCCAGAACACCTGGAACAAATATTTGCAGATCGTACAAACATTTGTCCCAGGGCGGGAATCGAACCCACAACCTCCTGTGTCACAGGCGGACCTTCGCCCACCGCGCCACATCGGTCGTTCGGTTATTCTTCTAGACCGTTTTTATCTCTTGCCCGAATCCGTCTCTCTTGCACTGCCTGTATTTTCGCATGGAGTAAGAGTGACGTATTTTCAATTCACCTATCACTTTAAGTAGGTTACACTTTGAAGTTACAATTTAAAATTTATGGGCTTATTCCATAAATCCCTTTCCGGTTAACAAAGGGGATTTCTGGACATGAGTTCCAGAAATCCCCTGATCCATTTATTTACAATGTATTTTTTTCAAATCAAATACAGATAACTAAATTAGTAATCACAGTCATTGTTAAAAGAAAACTTAACGGAATGCAATGATTCAGTGACATGGCAACATGATTGATTTTCAATTTAACCTTTTTACATTTAGCTTGACTCTGGCGCCGATTCTCTAGTGCATCCATAAAACTTAATTTAAACCGTCTCTGTGTTTATTGCACGCAAGAAAGGGATGGCAAGAGTTTTTTTCCCTAAAATTAGTTTTACGTGCCGCTCTTCGTATCCATAGTCAGCATGTTTTAACTTGTATGGAAAACTGAAATCTGACTAATTTGACAGCACTAAAGTTTCTGCCATCTCTTTCTTTTGTTACTGTTAGTTAAAGAGAGTGATAGCTACAAATAAGTTTAGTAGCTGTACAAGAGAATCGACGCCGTTGACTTATTTATTTGGCGTGTTTTTTAGTATGTATATTATTACTAGCTTCTTCCACGGCTTCGCCCGCGTGGTACTCGGATAAAAAAATCTATGTGTTATTCTGATGTATAATCTATATTACTGTAAAGTTTCAAAATCAGTTAAGTAGTTTTTGCGTGAAAGAGTAACAACCATCCAACCTCACAAACTTTCGCGTTTATAATATTAGTAGGATTAAACATTATGTATCTACTTTGTAAAACGATGTGTTTAAAGATGTCCCAACAGTTGAAATAAAAAAACTATGAAACTAATCAAATTCAAAACCCGCGCTGCTTTATTTAAAAGAAAATTAAAGAGGATTTTTTTTTTCAGAGCAGTAATATATTTGTTCCTATTCGGGTTCACGCCGGGCCCTTTTATGGAACTAAACACATCGCCTCCCCCACTTCACTGCTGTTCCTCCGACCCCGCGCAGATACGACTTGAGGTAACCAAATCACATCTCACTAACATACTTAATAGAACCGACAATCGCTGGGATAAAAGTTCCTCGAATGGCGACCACGAACCGGCCGGCGCAGTGTAGGAAGGCCCCCACCCGATGGACGGATGACATCTCAAAGGTTGCGGGAAGTCTGGTGGATATAAAATATGTTTGTTTTTGTGATTACAAACTTACACTTGCAGTTGGAGAATTGATCGTGACGTATATCAATGTATGGGCGAAAATTTTTCAACTACAAAGTTAAGTTTGTTTTTCAATTAGACTTAATTTTCGTTAGAGCAATGTTTGGTGCTTTACAAGCTTGTACGTAAGCCTCGGTGCGTTTGTCAGACTCGCACTTGTCCGGTTTTTTTTTTGTTATTTTCCGTAATCACAGCAATTTTCTCTGCGGTTCTCCGACGTTTCGTAGAAACGTAGAAACGTCGGAGAGAAAATTAAATTGTAGCTAAAGTCTAAGCTTTTGGTTAATATTGCAGGTGGACACGTTGCGGGAAGACTTCAACATGAGGATCAAGAAAATAGTGTTCAACTCTGTGTTCGAAGCTTACTATTCTAGTTTTATACCATGCTGCTTTGCACAGGTGGGCACAATGTCTACGTGATTATTAAATTTCAGGACATCATTATTTCTTATTCTGACCACGAAATGGTTTAATTTCGTGGTCTTTCCAGTTTTTAAAAGTAACTTTTGAACCTTTCTTTTCCTCAGTCAGCTATGCATATTCTACGAAAAATTTACTTGTTTTGAACTTACTCATTATAATTAGTCACTTTTAAACCTGTCTGTAGCCCCAGTCATGCATAATCTACGACGTAGACTTTCTAGTTATAATAAACAGTAACTTTTAAACCTGTCCGTAGCCCCAGTCATGCATAATCTACGACGTAGACTTTCTAGTTATAATAAACAGTAACTTTTAAACCTGTCCGTAGCCCCAGTTATGCATAATCTACGACGTAGACTGTCTAGTTATAATAAACAGTAACTTTTAAACCTGTCCGTAACCCCAGTCTTGCATTATCTACGACTTAGACTTTCTAGTTATGTATAATAAACAGTAACTTTTAAAATCGACCGTAATTCCAGTCTTGCTACAATTCCAATCTAAAAATGTTTTTTTTTTATCTTATGGCAATAAAAATATATAACCATGTACCGGACGACCTATAAAAACTTCAAAGCGAAAATTACAAAATAAACTACATGTTTGGCTAGTTTAAGGTTGTTTTTATAATTTAAATGAGTTTTTTAGACATGCAAGATAATATTATTACTTATAGTTTCTAATAGATTATGACATAATTTTTTTTAACAAGTCTCATACAAAGTTCACCCCCATTTCCCCCCTTAAAGTGAAAATTTCCAAAAATCCTTTCTTAGCACATGCTTACGTTATAAAATAAACCTATATTCCAAATTTCAGCTTTCTAGACTTAGTAGTTATGGCTGAGCGTTGATAGATCAGTCAGTCAGTCAGACCAGCGATTTTATAAATATAGATAAATAACTTTTGGACCTGTCTTTCCCACAGTCGTACATATTCTACGATGTGTATGCGGCCTCGCAGCAGACTGCGTTCGTGTGGGGCGGCGTGTTCGGGCGCTACGCGAGCCAGCTGCTGCCGGCCGCGCTCTGCGACACCCCGCACCGAGCCGCCAAGCATCTCTGCACGTGGATCAAACAGACCACTAGCGAAGGAGGTACGTCTCGAACCTGCCTCGTCCTCACTCATACATATTTCACTACGTGTACTCTATGACAAGCACCTCTGCACGTGGATCAAATAGACCACTAGCGAAGGAGGTATGTCTTGAACCTGCCTCGTTCTCACTCATACATATTCTACTACGTGTACCTACTCTATGACAAGCACCTCTGCACGTGGATCAAACAGACCACTAGTGAAGGAGGTATGTCATGAACCTGCCTCGTCCTCACTCATACATATTCTACTACGTGTACCTACTCTATGACAAGCACCTCTGCACGTGGATCAAACAGACCACTAGTGAAGGAGGTATGTCATGAACCTGCCTCGTCCTCACTCATACATATTCTACTACGTGTACTCTATGACAAGCATACCTGCACGTGGATCAAACAGACCACTAGCAAAGGAGGTATATCTTGAAC
Source organism: Perizoma flavofasciatum (assembly GCA_958496245.1). Lineage (NCBI taxonomy): Eukaryota > Metazoa > Arthropoda > Insecta > Lepidoptera > Geometridae > Perizoma > Perizoma flavofasciatum. Next base: position 11,757,116 of record OY292429.1, on the reverse strand, counting down.
CTGCCTCGTCCTCACTCATACATATTCTACTATGTGTACTCTATGACAAGCATCTCTGCACGTGGATCAAACAGACCACTAGCCAAGGAGGTACGTCTCGAACCTGCCTTGTCCTCACTCTTACATATTCTACTACGTGTACTCTATGACAAGCACCTCTGCACGTGGATCAAACAGACCACTAGTGAAGGAGGTATATCTTGAACCTGCCTCGTCCTCATCAAGCATCTCTGCACGTGGATCAAACAGACCACTAGCGAAGGAGGAACTCTTGAACCTGCTTCGTCCTCACACACCGATGACTTCTATGGCGCGGCCGGCGAGTAGACGGCTGTGACGCAAGAGCGAGATAAATGTTTGCATGTTCTTTAGGTACCGGGTCTGGGTTTTGTCGTACCACGGTACTCGTAGTTTCTGGTACCCATGACAGGTAATCTTAGTGTGGGGTCGGAACTATGTACGTGTCCGTAAGGTGTTTATTTATTAGGTATTTCTCAAACTTTTACGATCGGTTAACATAGTTATAGAATTTTAATGGATCTTTAACGTAAAACGTTATAATAAACAGGTATTTATTGTTTTACAGAAGATCCTTCAAGCTACGAGCAATGGTCGGGGGCGCGGCTGTACGCGGGCGGCGCTCGCGTGTGGTCTGAGGGCGCGCTGCACGTCGCGCACTCGCGGCACACCGTCGCCGCGCATCCCGCCAGCAAAGCACACAAGCGGTTCTATGTAAGTTCAAGCTACGAGCAGTGGTCGGGGGCGCGCTGCACGTCGCGCACTCGCGGCACACCGTCGCCGCGCATCCCGCCAGCAAAGCACACAAGCGGTTCTATGTAAGTTCAAGCTACGAGCAGTGGTCGGGGGCGCGCTGCACGTCGCGCACTCGCGGCACACCGTCGCCGCGCATCCCGCCAGCAAAGCACACAAGCGGTTCTATGTAAGTTCAAGCTACGAGCAGTGGTCGGGGGCGCGCTGCACGTCGCGCACTCGCGGCACACCGTCGCCGCGCATCCCGCCAGCAAAGCACACAAGCGGTTCTATGTAAGTTCAAGCTACGAGCAGTGGTCGGGGTTCTATGTAAGTTCAAGCTACGAGCAGTGGTCGGGGTTCTATTTAAGTTCAAGCTACGAGCAGTGGTCGAGGTTCTATTTAAGTTCAAGCTACGAGCAGTGGTCGGGGGCGCGCTGCACGTCGCGCACTCGCGGCACACCGTCGCCGCGCATCCCGCCAGCAAAGCACACAAGCGGTTCTATGTAAGTTCAAGCTACGAGCAGTGGTCGGGGTTCTATGTAAGTTCAAGCTACGAGCAGTGGTCGGGGTTCTATTTAAGTTCAAGCTACGAGCAGTGGTCGAGGTTCTATTTAAGTTCAAGCTACGAGCAGTGGTCGGGGGCGCGCTGCACGTCGCGCACTCGCGGCACACCGTCGCCGCGCATCCCGCCAGCAAAGCACACAAGCGGTTCTATGTAAGTTCAAGCTACGAGCAGTGGTCGGGGTTCTATGTAAGTTCAAGCTACGAGCAGTGGTCGGGGTTCTATTTAAGTTCAAGCTACGAGCAGTGGTCGAGGTTCTATTTAAGTTCAAGCTACGAGCAGTGGTCGGGGTTCTATGTAAGTCCAAGCTACGAGCAGTGGTCGGGATTCTATTTAAGTTCAAGCTACGAGCAGTGGTCGGGGTTCTATTTAAGTTCAAGCTACGAGCAGTGGTCGAGGTTCTATTTAAGTTCAAGCTACGAGCAGTGGTCGGGGGCGCGCTGCACGTCGCGCACTCGCGGCACACCGTCGCCGCGCATCCCGCCAGCAAAGCACACAAGCGGTTCTATGTAAGTTCAAGCTACGAGCAGTGGTCGGGGTTCTATGTAAGTTCAAGCTACGAGCAGTGGTCGGGGTTCTATTTAAGTTCAAGCTACGAGCAGTGGTCGAGGTTCTATTTAAGTTCAAGCTACGAGCAGTGGTCGGGGGCGCGCTGCACGTCGCGCACTCGCGGCACACCGTCGCCGCGCATCCCGCCAGCAAAGCACACAAGCGGTTCTATGTAAGTTCAAGCTACGAGCAGTGGTCGGGGTTCTATGTAAGTTCAAGCTACGAGCAGTGGTCGGGATTCTATGTAAGTCCAAGCTACGAGCAGTGGTCGGGATTCTATTTAAGTTCAAGCTACGAGCAGTGGTCGGGGTTCTATGTAAGTTCAAGCTACGAGCAGTGGTCGGGGTTCTATGTAAGTTCAAGCTACGAGCAGTGGTCGGGGTTCTATGTAAGTTCAAGCTACGAGCAGTGGTCGGGGGCGCGCTGCACGTCGCGCACTCGCGGCACACCGTCGCCGCGCATCCCGCCAGCAAAGCACACAAGCGGTTCTATGTAAGTTCAAGCTACGAGCAGTGGTCGGGGTTCTATGTAAGTTCAAGCTACGAGCAGTGGTCGGGATTCTATGTAAGTCCAAGCTACGAGCAGTGGTCGGGATTCTATTTAAGTTCAAGCTACGAGCAGTGGTCGGGGTTCTATGTAAGTCCAAGCTACGAGCAGTGGTCGGGATTCTATTTAAGTTCAAGCTACGAGCAGTGGTCGGGGTTCTATGTAAGTTCAAGCTACGAGCAGTGGTCGGGGTTCTATGTAAGTTCAAGCTACGAGCAGTGGTCGGGGTTCTATGTAAGTTCAAGCTACGAGCAGTGGTCGGGGGCGCGCTGCACGTCGCGCACTCGCGGCACACCGTCGCCGCGCATCCCGCCAGCAAAGCACACAAGCGGTTCTATGTAAGTTCAAGCTACGAGCAGTGGTCGGGGTTCTATGTAAGTTCAAGCTACGAGCAGTGGTCGGGGTTCTATGTAAGTTCAAGCTACGAGCAGTGGTCGGGATTCTATGTAAGTCCAAGCTACGAGCAGTGGTCGGGATTCTATTTAAGTTCAAGCTACGAGCAGTGGTCGGGGTTCTATGTAAGTCCAAGCTACGAGCAGTGGTCGGGATTCTATTTAAGTTCAAGCTACGAGCAGTGGTCGGGGTTCTATGTAAGTTCAAGCTACGAGCAGTGGTCGGGGTTCTATGTAAGTTCAAGCTACGAGCAGTGGTCGGGGTTCTATGTAAGTTCAAGCTACGAGCAGTGGTCGGGGGCGCGCTGCACGTCGCGCACTCGCGGCACACCGTCGCCGCGCATCCCGCCAGCAAAGCACACAAGCGGTTCTATGTAAGTTCAAGCTACGAGCAGTGGTCGGGGTTCTATGTAAGTTCAAGCTACGAGCAGTGGTCGGGGTTCTATGTAAGTTCAAGCTACGAGCAGTGGTCGGGATTCTATGTAAGTCCAAGCTACGAGCAGTGGTCGGGATTCTATTTAAGTTCAAGCTACGAGCAGTGGTCGGGGTTCTATGTAAGTCCAAGCTACGAGCAGTGGTCGGGATTCTATTTAAGTTCAAGCTACGAGCAGTGGTCGGGGTTCTATGTAAGTTCAAGCTACGAGCAGTGGTCGGGGTTCTATGTAAGTTCAAGCTACGAGCAGTGGTCGGGGTTCTATGTAAGTTCAAGCTACGAGCAGTGGTCGGGGGCGCGCTGCACGTCGCGCACTCGCGGCACACCGTCGCCGCGCATCCCGCCAGCAAAGCACACAAGCGGTTCTATGTAAGTTCAAGCTACGAGCAGTGGTCGGGGTTCTATGTAAGTTCAAGCTACGAGCAGTGGTCGGGATTCTATGTAAGTCCAAGCTACGAGCAGTGGTCGGGGTTCTATTTAAGTTCAAGCTACGAGCAGTGGTCGAGGTTCTATTTAAGTTCAAGCTACGAGCAGTGGTCGGGATTCTATGTAAGTCCAAGCTACGAGCAGTGGTCGGGATTCTATTTAAGTTCAAGCTACGAGCAGTGGTCGGGGTTCTATGTAAGTCCAAGCTACGAGCAGTGGTCGGGATTCTATTTAAGTTCAAGCTACGAGCAGTGGTCGGGGTTCTATGTAAGTTCAAGCTACGAGCAGTGGTCGGGGTTCTATGTAAGTTCAAGCTACGAGCAGTGGTCGGGGTTCTATGTAAGTTCAAGCTACGAGCAGTGGTCGGGATTCTATGTAAGTCCAAGCTACGAGCAGTGGTCGGGATTCTATTTAAGTTCAAGCTACGAGCAGTGGTCGGGGTTCTATGTAAGTCCAAGCTACGAGCAGTGGTCGGGATTCTATTTAAGTTCAAGCTACGAGCAGTGGTCGGGGTTCTATTTAAGTTCAAGCTACGAGCAGTGGTCGAGGTTCTATTTAAGTTCAAGCTACGAGCAGTGGTCGGGGTTCTGGGTAGGGTGGTATACTTCAAGGGTAATAATCTATGTAAGTTCAAGCTACGTTCAAGCTGCCCGACCACTGCTCGTAGCTTGAACTTACATAGATCCCCGACCACTGCTCGTAGCTTGAACTTACATAAGGGTAGGGGTGGGAGTTTTTCATATATATTTTATGAAAAACTCCCACCTCTCAAGTTGAAATGATGGGGAATAACATATCATATTGGGCTTTTAACAATGCTTATAAATATTTTTGTTCCTTTCCAGACGGTGTTTTCCAATCCTTCATCACTGCTCTGCTTTCTTCTCTGCACGCAGCTCTCATTAATAATTCTACAGATATGTGTCATAGTCAGCTCTATACCATGGCACAACATTCTCTCCATCATCATACTACTCTTCATTAACTACTACACTCTGTTCAAGCTAGTCCGGGACTACCTTATAGCGTTTAAGGTGTACCGAGCAGAAAATATGATACAGGATAAGAATTGTTTGGTGCAGACGACGAACTGATTTCCTGACGGCACCAGTCCCCTTGGTTTAAAACTATTGTTGTGAGATATTAGCGTTGATTCTCTAGTACACCAACGAAACTTAATTTTCTATGTATAATATGTATGTATTTACAAAAAAGGTATATAAGTAGTTTAACAGTCATTTAGTTCCCATAATACAACTTCTGCGTAGTTTGGGGCTAGATAATGCTGTATGAAAAATGTCCTGCATTATTAATTTATTTTACTTATTTGTAGGGCACAGAAGAAATGGCAAGAATTTTACTGCTGTCAAATTAGTTTACGTATCACTCTTTTTTGTGTTAGTCAGTATGTTTTGAAATCACGCCTAAACTTGTATGGAAAACTTAAATCTGACTGATTTGACAGCACTAAAATTGATGCTATCTTTTCCACTTGTTACTGTTTGTAAAAGTGATGTATAAAATTAAGTTTAGTTGGTGTACAAGAGAATCGACGCCATTATATTTGTTAAAACACGTATAGTTAACTACGTACATTAACGCTAAGGCGTACCTATCTATCCAACATTCATTTAAGTGCGTAGTTTTGTTGGAATCGTGTTTTTAATTAAAAAATGTCTGGTTGGTTCGTAAACGCACAATCTGTTAACTTTCAACTATTCAACTTCTTGATTATGGCTTCTGTGGCTAGATACATTCACAAACAATACAGAGGTGTGAAAATAAGAATATGGTCGTTTTAATGATAGAAAATCGACTTTCTAAATTGTGTAAACAAAGCTGTCAGTTTTTCATAATGTCTGAAGTTAACTTGTCAAAATGTCTGTTTTCAAAATTCGCGTGAATGTATAGATCGCGTCAGTTTGACGGCGCTTTAACAAGATGTGTCAAAATTACTATGAAAAACCGAAACTTTGTTAAGTAATATATTATCCGAGTAAAATAATGCTTTATTCCTCTCTGTCTAGTACAGTTCACGCCAAAGTTAAATCCATCCGCCATCTCAGGAATACTGTAAAACGATTATCGCGAATTGACGAAATATGCAGTGTTTTTGGGAATTTTATGTTTGACATTAAATCTTAATCAAAATTAAAGTGTTAATGTTAATCCAGGGGTCCATTTCTGGGTCCGACAAAATGTCGACAGAGGAATTTTATAACAGTTTCTGACAGAATTTTGGCAGATTTTGCATGAAACCTTCGACATTTTAATCTCTAATTACGAGAATCTTAGCGGTTGAGTGTTTATGAATTCAGCCTTACAATAAAGTCCCGGTGAAACTGACGTGGCGGCCGTGGCGATGAAACGGAAATGGTTGTCAGATGACTGTCAAAGTTCGTGTGAACATTCACGCGAACTTACCACCGCCACCGCCACCGCCGCATCATTGTGACCGGGCCCTAAACTGATTTGTTTCCGCGCACAAGTTTCCAAAAGCTTCCGTATCAGTGTATTTTCAAATTTAAAATTAATATTTTTTTAAAAAGTACATTTTCAAAAATCTATTTTTATTTGTTACAAACTCAATGAATTCTACATTCCATTTCATCCACTGGAGCTTGTATGGAAATGTCAAATGTACTTAAAATAGTGCTCAATAAGCATTAAACTTATGTTGCTAGAACAAAGTTAGAAAGACTGACACCTACTTTGCTAGGGTGTTTTCATATTAGTCAATCAAACACTATTTTTGTGAGCGGCACGTGCCCTGCATCTACCTGGATTTATATTTACAGCCTGTAGAAATCCTGGACTTAGGCCTCCCCTTAAGAGTGTCATGACAAACGACCTTGGCCTTAATAATTAACGACCTCTGTGGCGCTGCGTCAAGAATAAATTAAAAATGTCAGAACTTATTCCCAAACGTTTGAATTTAAAATGTCAATAACTATTACCTATCTACCATATACAACATTCTCACCTTCTGTTTTAGTTTAAAAAACTAAGTTAATTATGAATAATATGACACTGGTAAATGCAATTGGTGCGGCCGCGTATTTGCTAATATGTACTTGGTTTTGTGTAGTCATCTAATCTAGATTGTTTCAGAAAATGTTATTTTTTATTTTTTTCTCAAATGAGTTTTAGGAAAACGTTCACTGAGTTTGGGAATAAGAGAAAACGCATAGAAATTATAACGGAATGGATGGAGACGGCGTGCGGCGTATCCCTATAAATTCAGTGAGCAATTTTTAATTTATTACTATGGTCTATTTTTCAGATTAGTCAATGTGAAAATAGATCTAGGTAAATGCTAACGACCTTATTCATATTGTAAAAACGGGAATTTTCACGTACTGCACTATCGGTGAAGGCACCGACTAAGTTTCGACTCATTCCGAAACATTCATTCATTCACTCTGTGGCGCAGTGGGCGAACGCCTGCCTGAGAAGCAGAAGGTTGCGGGTTCGATTCCCGCTGCGGGACAAATGTATGTATGATTAGCAAATGTAAGTATTTACAAAAAAAAATGTATATAAGTAGTATATCAGTCATGTAGTTCCCATAATACAAGCTCTGCTTAGTTTGGGGCTAGATGATGCTGTGTGAAATATGTCCAGTATTATTTATTTATTTATTCCGAGTCACAACACGCACGACGTGCACGACGCGACGCGGACGGAGCAAGTCGCGATCACTCACCCTGATGAAGACTCGGAATGAGTCGAAACTTAGTCGGTGCCTTCACCGATAGTGCAGCATGTGAAAATTCCCGTTTTAACAATATGAATAGTCAAGTTCACGATAGTTTTTGGCTAACTACCTTATTCATAACCATTCCATAACGACCAAGAACCCCAATGGCACGGCAGGCGAGCAGCTGGCAGTCACAAAGTAAAGGCTTTTATCTAGTAGGCCACCGCATTAGCTTTTATCTTATACCTAGTTATGGGTTGATTATGAATTTCAAGGTAAAAATTTGGCAGTGGATAATGATTGTTTAAGTTAATTAAATTGTGTTGTATTTCTGTTAGGTGGATTAATATGAAAATGTTTGATTGCAAACTTAAATTATGTATGCTTGCCAAAACAAAACTTATTTTATAACCCTTGAAATCTCGTTTCGTCATAGTCTAGTCAGTGGACATGAATGTAAGTTAAAATAAACATTTGAATGAACAATAATATATTTTATTTAATTTCAATAGTTTTCTTTACAACTTTCATACTTATATTATAGTGTTAAATGCTGAATACTCAATAAATATCTCAATACATTTAGTGCTTTCACATGATAGGTACATAGATGGTTAGGTATGAATCTCATATGAACCCTGTCTGTATTAAAGATAAAGCAAGTGATAGGTAGACTTAAACTTTTTTACTACTAAAGAGGCAAACAAATTAGCAGCCCTTCTGGTGGATGCTTGCAATACCAGAGGTACTCATGCATGGCGTCCCTGAAATATCAAGATGTCAAACCATACCTACCCTTCAAAATGGAACACAGCAATGAGAACATTACTGCTTGGCTGCAGAAATAGGCATGGCGGTAACACACCATGCCTATTTGGGTTACATTTTAAATAACATGCTGTAATCTCATGATGTAAAACATTATTTACTATAATTATTTTGATAGGAGTAACATATAATTCTAGGAATTCAATCAAGTTACTGATTCTATATTTTATTAGTAATTTTTGATTCATAGCCATTTTTTAGATCTTTATTAGCTGTTTTTAATAGTTGATTTATATATTGTTATTGTGTAGATATATCTGTGTGCCCACTGGCAAAGGCCTCTTCTAACTCTTTCCATTTGTCTCAGTCTTGTGTGAATTCAACAGACAGCAGGAAGACCATGGATGAGAGTAGTTACTTGTTAAACACCCATGAAGCAGTTTTATCACTATCATTGATTTGAACTTTAATTGACTTCATTTTATCTCGAACAATGTCACATGCGCTCAATAGTTCTTTGTCTTTCCTACTCAATGCATTCAACCTAACTGTATGTCTGAACTCAACTAGCGTATCTATCAACGAGTTGGAATCGCTATCTTGCGTTTCTTGTAGTTTAAGACCAAATTTACTTAAAAGAGTAGTTATATACTCAGCTATAAGCAATACTGGTACTGGATAGTAATCTTTGCTGACACTTTTGATCACTTTGTTAGTATCGTTAACTAGATTTAAGAGTGTATTTATGCATGATGCAGTGTCAAAGTCAGATTTCAACGCTTTAAAGTTAGATTCTTCTATCGTTTGCAGGTTTTCGAGCATTTTTTCCTTGTAATCTCCACTGGCTTTATTATCATTGTTATTTACATAGATAACTGCATCTTGGAGGAAGAATTTGAATTTATTCAGTACAGTTTCAGCGTTCTTCATTAGCTCATCATTGTATTCCATAGAATACCTGTATCTGGACATGAGACAAGCCATTCTGAATGTATCAGCACTGTATGAGGCGAGCAGATCCGGAACAGATATGGTATTTTTAAGTGATTTGGACATCTTAGCATCACCTTTGCTATGCAGATGGCCAACATGCACCCAATAATTGGCCCATTGTCTTGTGTTGTGGAATGCACATGACTGGGCTTCCTCGTTCTCATGATGCGGGAACTGTAAATCGATTCCACCTGCATGAAAGTCCAGCTGGGATCCAAACACTTTGCTCACCATAGCTGAGCATTCAATATGCCACCCGGGCCGGCCATTTCCCCATGGAGCACCCCAAAATGGCTCATCCGGTTTTTGACCTTTCCAAACTGCAAAATCCATTTTATTCCGCTTAGCTTCGTCAGAAGGTTCACCAGAATCTTGCATCTTCTGTAACTTCCCATAGGATGGGAACTTGCTTGTGTCGAAGTAGACGGAATTGTCACGTGCGACATAAGCCATGCCAGAATCGACCAGCCCTTGGACAAATGATTCAATTGAGTTTATGTGTTCGGACACCCTAGTGATTATGAGAGGTTTCTCAATGTTTAGCGAGGTCATGTCGAGCCAGAATTCGTGTTCGTACTGCTTAGCAACTACTGTGAAGTGTGTATTGGTTTCTAGAGCCTTCTTGATGATTTTGTCGTCGATATCAGTGATGCCCATAGCGGTCACGAGTTTTAGATTGAAAAATGTTTTAAGGATCCTTTGGATGATGTCGAGTTTCACATAGCAGCTGGCGTGGCCTATGTGAGCCGAGTCGTACACCGTGGGCCCACAGGAATACCATGTGGCGACGTGGGGGTCGCTCAGAATCACCGGGACTTTCTCGTTGGCCACACAGTTGAAAATATAAGCTCCTATGGGGTTCCCGTTCGGCATGAGCCATCTCGTCTCTTTGTAGGGCTTAAGACTGCACACGTGAGATAGTTTCCTTGCAAAGAGCGGAAATACTTTAGTCATTTTAAAACAAATATCAGTGAAAGAAATCCAACCACCAAATACATGAGATTTCACGCAAAAAAACAAAACAACTCCAGCTGACTGCAAGCAGGCTGTCACAACGCGGCGTGATGACAGTTTTTTTGGGAAAAGTCAACGTCAATGTCTAGTCCAATCAGTCGGGCTCACTGCACCTTTTTTTTTTTTACCCGTCTAGGGTAGGCTATAGTCGTAAGACCATACTACCTCGTCTACCGATGCATCTGAGTGAATAGTTTTGGAGTCAAATCCAATAATTATTAGTCTTATATTTTCTTTTGTCATTACATTAGTCATTACGTTCATAGTTGTTTTTTGTTATTTACACAAACTTACTACATCAAAATTTGTACAAGATGACTTATCTTAACTTATCCTAGATCTCAATTACAGTACTAATTATGAATTTATATACATGATAAAAAGTTGATGCGTTTATAAGTATATTTTGCACACAACGCGGGACCAAATCAGACTTCTGATAGATCTCAAGGAGGCCATCTATCAGCACAAGGCGCTGAATACTGAAAGACGGACACTCGAAAATTATATGATTTATAGATTGGACTTCTTGTGATTGGCAATGATCACAATACGGAGAATCATTCATTTTTAAACGATGAAGATGATAGTTGAGACGACAATGACCAAAGCGCATTCGACAGATTGTTGAGTAAAACTTTCTATTAGTAAAACATTTACTTCTACAGAACCAAGGTATGGAGTCTATCTGAACGTCCAAAGCAGCATACCAAGAACCATTATTTTCAACATGCGTACAGCGATACGAATGCTTACACCAAGCTTGACAAATTCGTTGTCTTAAAAGACTAACAACATCTGTGTACCTCGTGTGTTCATAAGTTTTGAGACGAACTTATTTAATTAATTAAAAAGAAAGTAATTCATGCAACCTTTTTTAAACTTTTAAAATTTTAAATTTCGAATGTTTTGAATCAGAAAAAATATACATTTGAATATTTGTTTCATTCTCCGTGAAAATGGCGCCAACAAAAGATTTGCGTGCGACTGTAATTTCACTGTTTCAAGCAGGAAAAAAACCAATGCAAGTTTTTAGTAAAATCCAAAGTTTGGGATGTAGTCGGAACTTTGTGTATTATACCATAAAGAGGTACAAGGAGACCGGCTCTTTAGAAGACCGTGGAAGATGTGGCCGCCCGCGGTCTGTAAGGACGCCCACCAACATCAAAGTAATCAGAGAGCGAATTCGTCGCAACCCTTGCCGGACTCAAAAGAAATTAGCTCTGCAGACCAACATTTCGCGAATATCGGTGAACAGGATACTTAAATATGATCTTAAACTAAAGGCCTACAGTCGAAGGAAAGTGCATTATTTAAACGAGCGTCTTCGTAAATTGCGTCTGGAACGATGTCGGAACCTATTGAAGAGACACGATCCAAAAAATATCCTGTTTACCGATGAAAAGATCTTCACGGTGGAAGAAAAGTTTAACCGGCAGAACAATAAGGTTTACGCCAGAAGTTCAAAGGACGTCCAGCCATCTGTACGCAATGTCCAGCGCACTCATCATCCAGCAAGTGTGATGGTTTGGTGGGGTGTTTCCTACGAGGGGGTCACTTCGCTTCATTTTTGCCAGCAAGGCGTCAAGGTGAAGGCACAAAATTACCAAACCGACATATTGGAAGCGGTGGTTAAACCATTAAATGATACGCTATTCGCTGGAAAATACTGGGTTTTCCAACAGGACTCTGCTCCCTCCCATAAAGCTAAGACTACCCAACGTTGGCTGGAGGCCAATTTGCCAGGCTTCATTCGGAGCGAAGATTGGCCCTCGTCAAGCCCTGACTTGAATCCTTTGGATTATTCTTTATGGACGGAATTGGAGCTGAGGGCATGCAGAAAGTCTCACCCAAACCTGGATTCTCTCAAGCGAGCCCTTATTAAAGAATCGAAACGGATTCCCATTGAAAAGATTCGTGCCGCCATAGATGAATGGCGCACGCGTTTGAAGGCCTGCATTGAATGCAAAGGCGGCCATTTTGAATGATTTATTTTTAAATACAGATCTAGATGTCAGTAGTTTTAATTTTAATATCCAATAAATGAATACTCAACTTAGCTCCAAAAATATTTTAGTTTTACTGTGTCTCAAGACTTATGAACACACGAGGTATGGTAGAGAAACATTTGCATCGCCGCTCTCAAGTTTAGAAATTCTGTCTGCAAATTTAACAATGGTGTTGGCTAAATAATCTACTTTTTCGTTTCCTTCAAGACCTTTATGTGAAGGCACCCACACAAAACTTACATTAATATTTGCATCACATAATTCAACCCATAGCTGTTTTATGAAATAAATGATGTAGTTAGTATTAGCATGCAATTTGTTATTTGCTAAGTTCTTCAAAACACTCATGCTATCACTTACTACAACCCACTCAGTGTGCCCTAAATTACAATTTTTTATATGTTTCAAAGCGCTCAAGATAGCAACAGCTTCAGCTGTATAAACACTAGCATTTTTATCAATTTTGTGACCAACACCCATATTTAGAGAAGGTTCAAATATGGCAAAAGACAAATCGTTTTTAGATCCATCTGTATAAACAAATTTGTGATTTGTCCACTCGGACAATATCGCATTAACTTCCTCTTTAGTTGGCAAATCATTGTTAATAACTATATTCATTTCTGGGAATTTGCTTAAGAATGATCCTTGATAACAAGGTATATGACTGGATTGATAAATGTTTAGATCATCAAGGGAATGTATAAAACTTTGAAAACCCTGTAACATGAAGAAAGGTTTTAAAACGAGCTGAACATTGGACAAATTAGCCAAAAGACTATTGCTAGAACTGCTGTAAAGTTTCAAGATAAATCTTTCTTTCGGATAATTTAAACGAATAATAATCGGTGGTAGTCTACAGTCAATCTGCATTGCATTTATAGTACTCCTAAATGCCCCTGTAATTAAGCGCAAGCATTTGTTTTGAAAGACATTAATTCTATTTACAATTTTTACATCAGCAGCATAACAAAAGAAACCATATTCAAAATGACTTCGAACTAATGATTTATACAATGTTAATAAAATCCTTGGATCTGCACCCCAATAGGAACCAGACAAAGACTTTAAAATGTTGAATGCTTTGTTAGCTTTGTTAATGACATGTCTAATATAATTATTCCAGGATAAATTATGTGAGAATAAGACCCCCAAAAACTTTACCTCAAGAGATACGGGCAAGGGAGAATTATCATAGTAAATATCAGGCATGGTGGTATATTTTTTGCCAAAGACAACAACCTTCGACTTCAATGGGTTAACATTAAGATCTAAGTACGAAAAATATTTGTGAAGTTTTGCCAATGCATCATTTACAATTTCAGCTACTTGAGCTAAATTTGCTCCCGACACATAAACAACTAAATCGTCGGCAAATTGTACATTTTTTACACACGAACCTAAAATTAAATTTATACGACGTATACACAAAATAAAAATCAATGGTGACAAGATACCACCCTGACAAACACCTACCGAAGAAAGTCGTGGACCATGAAGGTGCCTATTGTATTTCACGAAAACTTCTCTATTCCTTAGAAAAGCATGAATCCAAGTGATATTTTTTTCAGGAATTCCTACCAGTGACAACTCTCGACAAAGAACTTCAATATTGACACTATTAAAAGCGCCAGAAATATCAAAGAATACAGCGACCAAACGATTGTTTACAGATAAAGAATTAAGTATATCAAGCAGTAACTGACAAATACTTTCACGAGCCAAACGATTCCTACGAAAACCAAATTGATTTGAAGGTAAGATTTTGTTTTGTTCAAAATAAAATTCTAAACGCTGTTTTAACAATTGTTCAAATATTTTACCAGCACATGAAGTGAGTGCTATTGGACGATAGGAATCAGTACATTGCTTCGGTTTATTAGGTTTCAAAATTGGTACCAAACAATCTTTTTTCCAGTCCAAGGAGATTTCATTATTTTCCCAGAGCGAATTCAAAACCTGTAGAAAAATTCTCAAACTATCTCTATTCAGTTTTTTAAAAAGAATATAAGGTATTCCGTCAAGACCAAATGCTGCATCTCTTCTAGAGGCGACGGCAGACGTTAGAGTACTAATTGAAAATTGATTTTCTAAAAAGCTATTATTTGAATTGGTTTTAGTATCAAAATTATATGTATAAGGTCTGTGTTGCACAAAATCAGGAGTATATTTCATTAAAAAATTCGATATCCATGTATAATCTTCATTATTATTAGGATTGTATGTTTTATTATATTTTCGCATAAATTTCCATATTATAGATAAAGGAGTACAACGATTAAAAGTTTCACAAAGATAAATCCAACTTTTTTGTCTTTCCACCTTCAAAGTAAGTTTTTTAAAAGCCCGAAGCCTCTTGAACTTCAAATAGCTTTCTTCATTTGGGTTATATTTAAACTCTAAATATGCTTGTTTGAAATTCAAAACGGCCTCTGAACATTTTTTAATCCACCATGGAAGACGGGGTTTTTTACTAGAATGTTTAGCACAGGACTGACGACAATTTACCATAGCACTATCTAAATGAAAATTTGGAATAGAATTTGCGACTGCTGTTTGCAAAATATGACAGAAATGCGTATAAGACTTCTGAGGGCACTGAATGTCCACTTCAAAATCAACCAACAATGAATCTATATAATTACAAAACATTTTCCAATCTACCCAAGAGTAGATGGGTAAATGTTTATTGTTTAAACAATTAACATTTGAATCAATGATATTATTGTTGAGTAAGACTTTAATTTGTATAGGAAGGTGATAACTAGTACCAAGTGGAATATCATGAACGGACCATTCACAATGGAGTGCCAATGACGGCGAAACCACTGACAAATCTAGTGCGTTTGGACGCCATGTCAACGAACCAATCGTTGTTGCTTGACCATCATTCAGCAATACTAAATTGTTGTCATCAATTACCTCTAAAATATCCCTACCACGAGAAGAGTCATAACCACAACCCCAAGTGGTATGGTGAGCGTTAAAGTCACCTGCAAATATGAACGGACCAGGAATCGACTTTATTAATGTGTCAAATTTACCCTTATTGAAAACTGGATTACTGTTTGTCGGGCTATAAAAACTGACAATACTTGCATATTTTTTATTAACTGTTAATCGGATACAAATGTTCTGTAGTGAATCATCAAAATATGTGTTTATTTTTGAATAGGCGATACTGTTATGAATTAAAATGGCTACTCCGTTATGATCGTTTCCACAATCATTACGTTCAACGTAATAATGTTTTATTTTAAATGTTTGATAAGATCTAAACCATGTTTCTGATATAATTGCAATATGAATGTTATTTGAATAAAGTAAATTGATACATATTTGTTTGTTACTATTAAGACTTTGTGCATTCCACTGTATAATGTTTAAAAAATCCATTATGCAGTTGGAGGAAGCTTGTTACTGAGAGTTTTTTTCAGGGTCTCCCTAATGGACCCTGAATTTATGGGGATTCTTTGTTACTGATCATTTTTGTTATTGTTTCAATGAGGATGTTTATGAAAACTTCTGATTTCATTAAATTATTGACTTGTACATCAAGGGTCCTTGCCGTCAGCTGCGGAAAGGATTTTTGAATTAAAAAGATCCGAGTAGCTTGCCGTCCGGGACTTCACTTTATTCTCCTCGACTTTCTGTTTTTTTAATGGGCACGCGCTTGAAATGGCAATGTGGTTCCCGTTACAATTTTTACATTTGGCATTTTTGGGATCAACTTGGCATTGACGGAAATTATGACCCTCAGTGCAGATGGAACATACTTCCGCATTTTTAGCAATGTGTCCGTACCTCATGCATTTGAGGCACTGCTTAACAGGAGGTATGTACACATTTACCTCATGCCTCCAAGAGTCGAGGTATACATGTTCAGGGAGATTGGTGGATGCAAAGGTCACCGCGACTGCCTGCGTTGGCAGGAAGGATGCGCCACCATCGCCTCTCACTCTGCGCATATAACGCCTCACCTGGATAACGTTCCTCGAACTTCCGATCAGAGAAAATATTTGCTTGTTAGACATCTCGATTGGGACTGAGGTAAGAACCCCAGTCACTTCGGTATCACCTGCCGGTATGCTGGCTTTGAGGGACAACTGCTCTAATAGCTTCTTATTCTGTAGGAACATGTTTGCATTGTTTGGGAGATCAAATGTGATCCCCACCTTATATTTGTTGATGGACCTTTGGTGCATGACGCCCGAAACACTATGCTCTCTTAATCCTTTTGAGAGGGCCATACGGTCCCTATCATTGAAGTATGTGTCGTCGGTATTATGCGTGAGAAAAACAATAAACTCACCTTTTTTTGTATCTTCAGGGTACTTACGTGAATATCCCGAGACCTTAAAGACTGCATACTTATCTACGCCTTTGTTTTTGGATGAATCCACTGCTGCCAATTTGTCTTCGTTTGAATCCGAAGACTCAGAGTGCGATGCTGGCAGCGGTCCACCTGGAGGAGGCGGTTCCTCCTTTGTTCGTATTTTCTTCGCCATATCGGGACACTACTGTTGGCTACACAGTTGACCCACCTATTTATAATGATTCCAAGCAAATAACAAGAAAGATTTGCCCGGTTTTGAAAAATATTAAATATTTTTTTCGAAAAGCGCGCCTTCTCGTTTTTGCGGTTCCCGCCAAAAACAACTCTTTATTTTGAGCTGCGAGTAAGTGTGGTATTTTTTGTCCTAGCTTTTCTTTTTTTAAACCACCAAAGAAGCAACATGGATTAGGCTCTTCTACTAGTAAGCGGTTAAAGATCAAAAAATCTTTAATCTGTGGGTTATTACCATTGCCGTGGGGACGCTTGCAACATCAGAGGCAACACGACTTTAATAATTTTTAAATCTTTTTTGGAGAACCTCATACTGTAGTCACTTGGAAAAACTTCAACAGGGAGATAATTCCATAATCTGAGTGTTCTTGGGAGGAAGTTCCTCTGAAAGCGCACGGTACGCCGCGCCACCGGTCGCGTGATATCACTAAGGGTCTAAGGTGTGAGGATGAATCCCCTGCCGATGGCGAACGGTGGGAGCGGTGATAAGATGTACTAGTTGTAGGCATCATATTATCAAACAATTCGTCAAAACAAAACCCACTATACATCATAATATACCAGCGGTAGAACATGCTGAGCCAAGCTCACATAATGTGAGCTTGGGATTGTTAACAATTCTCATTGCACGTCTTTGAACCGAGTCAAAATGTCCCAGCTGGTATCCAGGTGCTACTGCCCAGACATCAAGAGCAGTAATTCATATGGGTACTCCGGATTCCGGATGACAGCGCTGCAGTACTTGCGAGTTGTAGACAAACAGTCTTTGTGCCTCGGTGAAGTATGTACCTACTGCTTCACTCTATTAAGCACGCTTTTTGGAAGCCAACTTGACCTTATGTTCTTAGTGACTACCTACGGAACTGAACGTGATGCCCTGCTAAAATCCTAGTGCTCTTACACATACTACTTAAGAGTTTTTCCTGGAATTGTTTTCTGGTACCTAGTTTTTTTTTTCGTTTTCATTTAGTTTATCTCTAACTTACAGATTCAGGGGAAAAAACAAGGTAGAAGTGCCTTCCTGGCTTCAGTTGATGCATCTGTAGCTCTTGTGGCGCTTCTTTTCAAAGAGTCGAGTCTCCGCTCTATTTCCGGAAATTGATGGTAGGTAGTAGGGTAATGTTTTTTTTCATTAATAGATTTATTTATACAACTGAGTATTTTTTGTAGGTACAAAAAATAGAGACGAAACAGCTTAGCTATCTTAAGACCGTTCCAAACTACAATAGATATTTACTTCTGGGAACGCTTCGGTCGGGTAATATTTGAACCATGATGGTCATTTACTGTCTAGTCAAATAAAAATATCAAGCAAACGTCCATCAATGTCAACCTCAACTTCAACTACATTATCTAATTTAATTCTGTCAAAGTTGCGAAGGTCAGTAGACCTTCTGTGCTGTGTAGCTGTGTGAATACACAGCAGACACAGATTAAAAAACATTGCTTTTGTTTTACTTTTCAAACCAAAATCAAGTTTTCTAGTCGTTTTTTGTGTGAAAATCTGTGAAATTTACTCAGAAAATGGTTACATTCGCTCCAGATGAAATCGGGTTGGAAGATAAATCGCCATGCGCTGGTATCAGAGCTGATCTCAAGACTTGTTTACTAGACAGCGATTGCTGCAAAAAGGTTTGTTCCTCACATTTCCGATAACTCCGTGGATTTATCTACACATATTTTGAGTACACTACAATACTTTAGCAAGCTCGAAGTGATGCTGAAATAATTGCATAACATTTACTAATCTCTCGAAATATTTTTTTCACCTTTCAGGACAAGAAGACTCCAAGGGAATGTCTAACGCAAGGAAACATACCAGATGAATGCACACAACTACGGCAGATATTTTTTGAATGCAAGCGATCTATTGTGAGTATACATCATATTTACAAAGAGTCATGGCTCCTGTAAAAAAGTACCTATACCGAAGGGAGGATCCAGGATATATTTCTGGGAGGGGCACATGGGCCAGACAAGTAAGGAGTGTTAAAAAAAAGTTTAAAATATTTCATCAGAATTCATAGTTGAAGCAATATCTTGATGGATAATGCATTAAAGCCAGTTCATTTGGGCATTTGAACTGCCTTGGTGGGGGTCCATGCTCCTGTGCCCCTTCATGGATTTATAGATTCATTGTTCACTCTTTCCATGCTGACATAACTAGCAACAACAGTCACATTCATTGTCCTGACCCCACACCATTCCCTGTCTCATGGCTTTCTGCAACTTTGAGTATTCAAATCTGAAACAAATATTTGCAAAACATGCAATCACTTATCCAGCAGTGAGGCCAAACCCAAAAAAACTTGTGGTGGTTGCTGCAACCACTGACATTGATTCTTTGTCATGACAAAGCTCTGAGGGCCTACCACGAACTGTAGTTCCGAAGTTTAGGCCGAAATTTCATGCAATCAAAGTCAAAGTCAAAGTCAATAGGTTTTTATTCATTGAAATCACAAGGACCATATAGAAACGTCAACTTAAAAACTATACGTGAATCTAAAATGTTAAATTAAAGTGAATTTACGCCGGTTCCTCGCGCGCGACCAAGCATAGAAGAATCAGGCAACAAACTCTGCTTGGTTATTTTTTTGATGATCCTTCATTCAGCTTTAGTGTGGTGCCAATCGAATGTAAATGAATTCCTATTGAGGTTAAAATAAAATCATGAAAGAAATGTTGTCAACGTAACATTACTTCATTCAATAGGACCACTCCATGATAGGCTTTAGAACAAACGGATTAATGTCACTTTGACAACATTTCTTTCATGATTTTAACCTCAATAGCACGATATTTCGGCCGAAACTTCGGAATTACAGTTCGTGGTAGGCCCTCTGGTCACCTCTAGAGACAACAAGGGAACAGCATTCCCATTTATCATCGCTACTTCGTTAACTCTGGGACAAACAGGAACCACCAAATTCTTGAATCCTTATTTCCTTTGACAGTGGGGGTGTAGGGCTAGGTACAAGCCAATGTGTGCATTTTCTGCAGATATCCATTCCAGATGTTGTGGTTGGTTATTATTAACTTTTGTTGCAGTTGGACAATAGAAGAAGGTTCAGAGGGCACAAGGGCTACTGATGTGAGTTTGTTAATTTAATAAATGAAGATTATTAGATTGTTTTAATTTAAGATGTACAAATGTTGATATGTTGATTAAACTTGTCTGTTTTCAAATGTTTTTTATATTAATATCAACAGTTTCATAAAATTATATTTTCTGTCATGGGTCATCATTGCAGCTAAGGGTAGATTTTCAAGGTATAGATTCGTTCAATAGTGCATTTAACAGAATTATTGATTTCATTAATTCTTTGTGTCACTGGATCTTTCTTGCATTAGGTTAGTGACCGTGGCCGCTTTGAGTTATTGTGGTCTGGAAAATAACTCAATGACCAGTGTGATGAAAGGATTTTGTATGACTCTCAGAGGCTCCTTCCATGTCTTTGAATGATGGGTTTTGGGACTTGCCTTTGCCATTGAAAAACACATTAGCGGACTTATTTTTTTTCTGTTAAAAATCTTTGTATTGGAACAAAAGTAATTAAGAGACTTTTCCTAATACTAGAAGTATATAACTAATATAAATAAACATGCACCCAAAAGTCACATATCTACCTACATTCGTTTTTATATCTAACACTAGGATTCCCTATATCATGGGAATCAGGAATTATATGTACCATGGTACCATATACTACATAATACTAGGTATAACAAATATCTGCAGAACATATAAACATTTGTACCACAGCAGGAATTAAACTACACTTCTTGTGGCTAAATTGTTAAGGTAATTATAATTACGCCGCGCCACATCGACGACCGATGTGGCGCGGTGGGCGAAGGTCCGCCTGCGACACAGGAGGTTGCGGGTTCGATTCCCGCCCTGGGACAAATGTTTGTACGATCTGCAAATATTTGTTCCGGGTGTTCTGGGTATTTTCTATGTATAATAAAAAAATATCTATCTATGTAATGTATTGTATTAAGTATATCAGTCATCTAGTACCCATAACACAAGCTCTGCTTAGCTTGGGGCTAGATGATGCTGTGTGGATTGTCCAGCATTATTTATTTATTTATTTAATTTAGGTGTTTACAGAGAAAATAAAAGGCACTGTGTATTTCACAATTTTATTATAAAAATAATCGAGTTTTGATTGAAATCTCTATTACAATCTAAAAAGAGCTTAGCCCGTATTTAAAACTAGCTTTTCAAGCTGAACATTATTAATTTGGTACTCGCAAACCCTAGCATATCTTGCTTTAGGTCCACTGTCCACTAGAGCGTCGCGTAAACGTGCGTACGCGGACCGTTTACGCTTGTTTTACGCCTGTGTGTGGATTGCAAGTTTTGCACTGTTTTATACTACTAAACCATGACGCATCGATGCAATTTATTTTATTTTTTGAATGTTGATGGAAGATGAGCAGAGGAGGTTTTAAAGAAAAGATGGATTGTATGAAAGATGACGATGGTAAGAAAAGAGTGAGTAGTTAGATGACGGCTGATAGAGGAGAGTGGCAGAAGAAAACATGTGCCATCCCACGTAATGTGGGACAAAGACCAGAAGATGATGACTTTTGTTTGATGGAAAAGAGAAGTAAAAGTATTTATTGTCGTCTCTTCAGTACACAAAGGTGTTCATGATAAGGCTAGGTTTCGCTAGTGGACAGTTTATCTAAAGAAATTACAAGCAAAATGGTATCTGAACCTATTAACATAACTATAATCCTAGTCTAACTAGGGTAACTCTTCCATAAGTTTTGAATGTTATATGAAAATTATGTAAGTATTGCTGAAAATTTTTGTTATAAACCTTAAAAGTGGTTTCATTTTAATGTTTTTTCTTCATTAAAAGTTAGCAGTGTTAGAAAAATATTGATTTATTAAAGAAAAATAAAATACTAATTTTATTTAATTAGGTTGAGCTATAATTGGCTATAAATTGGCTTACGAAACCAAAGCTATGACAGGTCAGTTATTGGTGTAAGAGAGTGTTATTAAAATATATATCTTTAATAGATTACGATAGCAACTAGTTAATGCAATGATTCTTTAAATTTATTATAATTCTAACATTGTTAAGTTCTAAAATAATTTTATAATGTACCTACTAACTACATTAGAATTAAAATTCTGAACTTCTGTAAAATAAAACCTTTACAAAACATACGCGTTTAGGAGGCAAGGTAACCGTACAAGGTTAAGTATAACCTTGTATCAAAATCGTGTCAACTGTGTAATTCGAAGACTAACGTGCATGAAAAGAGCATTTAAGACGTGCACTGAATTCTTTAACCATGGGCCACCAGTCCTTTTCCAGGGTCACCATATCTAAGTTGTTAGACGCAGGGTGACTAAGAATAAACCAGTGATACTGAATAGAAGGGAAACTGTAGGTAATAAAAGTAAAAAACTGTGGCACATTTTTATTTTTATTTGGTCTTGCTTTTTAGAACCGATTATGCTTCGATCGCGTACAAAAAATTACCGACACAAGTAATTAGAATCACCTACCAGAATTATCACTACCTAAGATTAACTATTCATTAATTATTTTTATTTGTGCATTAATTAAGCTTTTTATTATTGCATGAATATTATAATAATTAATTTTACGTGTTGCAATTATGGTCATCTTCAATTCTTGTGCGTGTAGTACAATATATTAAAATATGGTCCATGATTTACATTTCACCTTACCACAAAAATAATAAACGTATATTGATCCGATACAATTAGTCTTACGGCCGATACTGTCGCCTATTGCCATCTGCAACAGGAGGCTAGCATGAACACCAACTAAGACAATGGTTTTGTCTACGGAAGAGCAGACTAAAATTACTTCTGTCTCATTTCCCTTAGAAAAAAAGAGAGACAGAATAATATGTCTCTTCTCTTCCATCGATGAAACCGTTGTACTACTGGTGCTACGGGTGCAGAACCATTGCTGATCCGTTGTTTGCCTTAAAAGTAAATCTTGAAAAGTCATGTGCTTGTAATTCCACCGGCACCCTTACGCTTCCAACCAGAACACAGTAACGCGAGCATAACTGCTTGAGATTTAGTACAGAATGGGATTATCGGATGTGAATTAGTAATTTAGTATGTAATTCAAAGTGATTTCCTTAGATTCCTGATCATCTAAACTAAAAGACCGGCAATTATACTTTTAGTTATGTTCATTTTGTTGTAGTGTAGTGTAGGTACAATAAATCATATATTCATTACCTACCTACTTAGGTATATGTTATTAATTCAATTATTCATTACTTTTGTGGCATTAGCTTCATGTTTTGTTTCATAACTTATTGATATGTTCAACGGGATATGTTGTCGAAAATAATAGAATTTGTTCCAGGTAAATTTGTTTGTTTTTTCTTTTTTTTTAAATATATTATCGTATTTGGAAGACATCCCAAAAGAACTATCTTGTCTAAATAACGGTAATAAGGTTTACTGACTGAGCGTTACTGCATAGACACGTAAGTGCTAAGTATGTGATATTTTTAAGCAGTGCCTACGCCTTTTCATTTATCTAATGCTGGTAATAAAGTTAATGCTTCAGTAACTATCACTGCATATCGCGCAGCGAAACGCTTAAATCGACAGCAAACTTAATGCCCTAAGAAAATTATTACGAGATGAAAAAAGCGAATCAGAAAAAATCTAGTACTAAACGAAGCGTCTACTGAATTACTAAATTGAGAGAAATCACTTTCATATTGAAAATTCTTAAAATCTAATTTAGCAAAGAACACTTTTGATTCGTATGCGCTTTTCACGTAGAAACGCAATTTTAAATTTAATTTGATTTTAGGGCGATTTGCACAACACTCCACTGTGATTATATATTTATACGAATAAATTGTGGGAACCCACATATTTATATGCATTAATTTTATGACTCATTAAATAATTCAAAAACCTGTAAATAGTTTGATTAGAATCAGTGTTGCTACTTTTTTGTCGGTTTTTTTTTCAAAAATCATTTACAGTTTTGCAATAATAATTTTAATGAAGAACCTGTTTATGTATCTGTTAATTATTATATTCCAAGCCCGTCGTTTTTTCGTCTCTGCGATCTAAAGTGAAATCACAAAATACCTTCCTGTGTGTAACAATTCTGAAAGCGAGTTTTTCGATAAATTTTCAACGGCACTTAGCTTAAAATACATAAAGATACACTCGACTTAAGTTATTGTGCAACTCGCCCGCTAACTTTACTGAATACTTTGGTCCGTTTTCACAACATGAGCTGTTGATTCGAGATATCTTGCAGGTCGGTCTACAGCGTGGCGCTACTGGCGACATTAATTTAAACTTAACCAGTTTTTTGTTTTCAGATTTTAGAAATATAAGTATGTATATTTTTTTATTTTAACATTGGGTTTATGATATAAATCAATTTTCCATAATATCACCTCGGAGCAACCTGTACATAAGCGCTCAGATCATCTGCCGGGTTCACAGATCATAACATTGTATGAAGAGCAAAGAAATCATGTTAGAAAGGGACACTTGCAACGTTGCCAAAATGTTCTCCATACAAAATACAGCGTGCTGCAAACGGTGTGAAAAGCTCCACCCATTGAGAAAGCCGCAGGCGCCGGTTCCGAGGTTCGGCGCCGGCGCAGAATCTGTATAACTAGGTCTAGGCACTGTTTCTCAAAGTGGGTGATAACGCCCCCTTGTGGTCGCTGGAGGGGCGGTAGAAGGCTCTAGAAGATATTGGGGGCGCTAAGGCGGTTTAGAGGGGAAAGCATAGGTTAAGTTTAAAAACTGGGGGGCGCTAGGATTTTTTTTATTCTTAAAGTGGGCGGTGGGTAAAATAATTTTGAGAACCTGTCTAGTGCAACACGGGCCGGTGTCCTTGATACACGTTATTTTCGCATGCGCTTAAATTTTGATGATAACACTATTACTCTGAATGTTTCGCGAAAAACAAGTATTATGTTCCTACTGTATGTTAGTTTTGTGTTATTATTAGTGGTGAGCTTTAATGAGTAACGAGGTCTAGGTACATTGACGCTACTATTTATTTTTGTTTATGTACCTAAATATATACCTACCAAATGCGATAAGAACTCTTGTTTTTGTGTACTTAATTTTTTTTGTGTTATTTTTTGATGACAAATTATCATACCATACATGGTACTAATTTATGGGAAATCTAATTAAAATTGCCTTGCGATAAGGATGTAATCGTGAAAAATATGACGAGACAAGACAATGCCCCATAAATAAGTGTCTTGGTTACCTACCTACCAGATTAGAAAAAAAATGCGACACCTACCTTATAAGATGTTGGTGAAATGCTTTGATTTTAAGTTGTTCTACCCGTTTGTTCATTTAATGTCGTCATTGTAGCGTCACGCTGAGGGAGTTCTTATTTTAGGCCTAAACCACCGAGAAAACGTGTTTCTAGGTCATCGAAAAGGAATTTCCACTCTTGATCCATTACTTTCGCAATAGGAAATAGTTTGGTCCATACTCAAAGTATGGGATGTGTTGCATTTGAATTGAGCATTAGCTAGGAACATCATCAAAGGAACAATTTGTATTGATTACGGACCCAAAGTCCTGCCAGTGGCATTATGCCTCGCTTAAAAGGGATCTATGTTTTATACCCGTTTCCACTAAGTTTAGGCAAAGACTTGGGTATGTTTGTGAAAGATATTTATAAAAAAAAATCGTCTGCCTGGGCTTAAAAATAAAAAATACGACTAATTATAGCTCCGTTTTTTGTCGATTTGCTGATATTTTGTATTCGCCAGCCTACAGTCGAACGCGGTCGCACTAGCCGTACTTTCAATTTTAAAATGTATCCCTATAAAAAATCAAGTTTTGAGTGTCTATTCAATTCCTTACGTTTTCCGAGGGTTTATTCAAAGACATAAAGTATCACAGTTTCCCCCTGAACCCGAGATGCCTACAGACTTCTAGAAGGTTTGTATCGGTCGATAAAGTCCCGTGTACCCACACAGCCGTGCTCTGAGCGCCGTGATCAGCATGGCCGCTCCGGAAAGATTGTCCATGAGGTTGGCGCACTCACAGACGAGCAGATACATCTTGTCGCCATGAGCTGCGACGGACTTGTGTAGCGCTATCTTCCTCATGCCCACGCTGTGAGGAAGATGTCGGTAGAGCATACGTGCTCCTGTCCAGTAGAGCCAGTTCTTCTCGAAGCGCTCGCCATCGTCGCCTTCGAATACCTGAAAAACGGGACCCAAATTTTTGTTCGTTGAAATCACAAGGATCTTATAGAAACTAAATCTTAAAAAAAAGGTATATCAAAAAGTTAATTTACGCCTATCCCTCGCTCGCGCCTCGTTTTTTTATGATACAGCTATAGTGTGGTGCCAATCGAATAATCTCCCCTATGTCTTATGTGACACATGGCCAAGGAATAATTGGATGGTGTACTGAGTACTGAGAGACGGCTGGTAGAGGCCAGTGGAAGAAGAACCTATGTGAGATCGGCACAGAAACTTATTTTAAATTCACGTAGTTTTTAAGTTGACGTTTCTGTATGATCTTTGAGATTTCAATGAATAAAAACCTATTGACTTGACTTGACAAACATGTGCCGATCTCACGTAATGTGGCACGAGGGTGATAATCATGAGATTATTATGTGGCACATGATGAGAGGAAATTGGGCTCTAGAAATGAGACTCTTTATCGTAACAAGTAAATAACGAAATTAAAAAATCCCCGACGTATATTCTATCACGAATGGCTGTGCTCTATACTGACGTGTGGCGTTAAATTCTATCTAAAAACCTTTCCTGCAATAACACTTAGATTTAAATATCGGTTAAGCCGTTTCATTCAAAGCCTGAAGTTTGCTTTGGTTTAAACGGAAGGCCTGAAGTTTACCTGTTCTGTAGTTTAAACTATCAAAGTCAAAATTAATTTATTCATTAAAATCACAAGGCTCACTTTGAAACCCCGGCTTTATTGCACGTATCTAAGTAATTTGTTTGTACCTAAACATCTGCTCATTTTCCTACCCTTTCCACAATCGAAGAGTTCTCATCGGTTGTCTTCAAGTTATGC
Source organism: Perizoma flavofasciatum (assembly GCA_958496245.1). NCBI lineage: Eukaryota > Metazoa > Arthropoda > Insecta > Lepidoptera > Geometridae > Perizoma > Perizoma flavofasciatum. Next base: position 11,730,326 of record OY292429.1, on the reverse strand, counting down.
GTAAAGTATAGCCCTTGAGGGCAAGATTTACATTTTGATTGAAATCGATAGTTCCCAGTTTGCTCAAATGAGCACCCGTCACTAGGTACAGTCACCATCTTAAGGTTCTTAGGTCCGAATTCCAGAAAAAAACCCCAACGACTCAAGCAGAGATTCTTTGACAGTTTTCAACAGCTCTTCAGCGTTCAGCTCTATTTGGACAACTGAGTGCCTTACGGCCAAATACTGAAACGCTATTTCAAAATCAAATAGAGTTGGAAATAGATGGTGCTATGCACAACTTATTAAGCTGTCATTGGCTTGTTGTGCTTAAGCCGTGGTAGCAGGTTGTTTCCGTATAATACCTCTGACCTCCTCTGTGGCGACTTCAGTGGCGCAGTGGGCAAAGGCCTGCCTCAACGCAGAAAGTTGCGGGTACGATTCTCGCCGCGGGACAAATGTTTGTATGATCTGCAAATATTTGTCTCGGGTCTGGGTATTATCTATGTAGGTATAATATTATGCATTTACAAAAAAAAAACAAGAAGTATATCAGTCATGTAGTTCCTATAACACAAGCTCTGCTTACTTTGGGGCTGGATGAGACTGTAAAAATTTCCAGCATCATTTATTTATAAGGTGTTAGCTACTTATGCTATTGACTGTACCAACCTACCTTAGAAGATGGTAGCATCATTATGGAAATATGCTGAATGGAAATATATTATTAAAGTTTTTACGCGAATTGTATTTCGAATTGGATAAGGTGCAGATGTAATGAGTAATTTCGAAAGAAATTGTCAATTTATTATGATTGCTTAGGTTGAATTTAAATGAGTTTTTAAGATTAAATTTTAATGAAACGTTTATTACTGGATAATGAGTTTGGTGACGAGAAAATCGATACAGTTAGGTCGCCTAGGAAAAATCGCAGATGTCTGAAAACCCCATAGCGGGGGACCTTGATTTCATCGGAGAAGCCGTTTGAAGACCTATAGAAAAATATAGGTCTTATACTAGAAGAAAAATATACTTATGTTTAGTTTTAAGTTACAATAGATAAGTAGATTATGGAGGACACCACATTATTTTATAACATCTTGTAATTCACCCATTTTCGCAAATAAAAATATGTATATTTCTATCACTATAACAAACTACCTCATACGGCAAACGCATATACCTGCTCCTTACGTCGCTGATAAAAAAGGTTTTAACAGTGAAACGAAAAGCTCACCTTATAAACACTAATGATGAATCCAGTAGACGGTGTGTGCGACTTCTTCGGACCACCAGCCCAGTCATTGAAAGGCGGTCTGCAAATCATCGCCACTTCGCTGTAAAGGTCCAATGTGTGCGCCGCAGAGTAACGTATAGTCTTCGGGTCAAACTTGTTCAGCGACGCACAACGCATGTTGTTGTAAAACAGCAATGGATCGGTTTGTTGTGTGTTGATGACGTAGTACGCTATGAAGGGAAACTCCGCGTTCCGTTCCATATTGGCTAGTAACATACCACCTGGGAAGAGATAAATAAAAACGATACATATATTTGTTTCCGTAAAAATTACAGAAAACAATTTAGATATATGTATACATCCAAAGATCCAAGGATTGAGCTTGCATTTAGCGATAAGAATGAATGAATGAATGAAAATATTTTATTGTATACCCTATGATACAAATAAAATAAACAGTAACATTATGATAAGGAAACAATGGGCGGTCTTATTGCTTAAAAGTGGTTTCTTCCAGACAACCTTTAGATGGAGGAGGATTAAGCCCGCCCATTGTACATTTTATTGATTTAAATTCCCGTTTTTTTGTTTTGCTTTGTTGTGCAATAAAGAGTTTATCTATCTATCTATTTATAAAAACTATAAACAACTCTAGTGAAATTATAAAATAACTAAAAAATATATGTATGATACAAAAAAAATGGGTTCTGGAACTCGCCGGGCGTTGCCTAGCAAAGCGTTTAGTCAAGTATAGGTAAACGTCCTCAAAACTCAGGAGCCATCACCAAAATCAAGCTTTTAATTGTGGTAGTTTTGCTATTAAAACATGAGTCAGTATTTTAACGACATATTCAGTTAATAAATTAGTATGAAAAGTAGTCATGGGTAGCACATTGTTTGAAAACTAGGATCGTGCGAGGGGCTCAGTTTTACAACTGAGCCAGCACACTGTGGTACCACAATTGAGGCGAGGCAGCGAGGCAGTTTCTGAACGTAGTTGAGTGAGGCAGTCTTGGGAACACAGTCTTGTGCACTGTGCGTGTTGTGTGTAATGGAGTGGAGTGCTATGTGCGAGGCGCATTGTGCGAGCCAACACGATCGTTCCTCGCGCCTAGCGCCTAGCACGATTGTGCAACTGTTTTGGTGTGCAAGTGTGCTAGCTCGTCCAAACGAAAAGAGTGAGGCCTCGTTTCGATAAAGTGTAGCTACAAAAGTGGTGCCACCCGTGCTGAGGAACCACCACTACCACCACCAGTGCAACTTTTGATTAAAAAGTTGCACTGAGAGGCACGCAGTGCGCCATGCTTTAGGTAAGCATCAAATTGCTAGGTCGAGTTCCTATTACCGAAATACGAGCTAATCCCGCTGGACAAAAGTCCAAGACATCGGAATCAAAGTAATGGAACTCAAGCTGGGCAGGATACTTGACCAGACGAAGTAATGGTCGGTGGAGTAAGGCTTTGAACGAGCGGTGGCCAAGAATAGGCCGAAGAAATAGATGTCGTCGATATAGCGAATAGCGCATTTCTAGATTCGTCACAGAGGGAGACACATCTATAGTATAGTGTGTTCAAAATGCAGAGCGAAAAACGGTCATTGACCTAAGTTAGCGCAAAAAGAAAATGACAGCTACATACATTTATTAAAAACCTCTATTTAGTCGGGTCTCTATTGGTTATTTTTAATAGAACATTTATTAAATATAAAAATTTACCTAACATTTTTCAGACCGAAAAAGTATTGGTCACCCCTAGCTTGCCAAGATCAAATGTCAATAACCGTTTTCGCTCTGCATTTGGAATAAATTATAGCAGGGGGATATATTATAGGCCGTTGAATGTATAGGTTCTTACCAACAGCAGTATTCGCATTAGCCACTTCGTTGACCAGCTCTGCTGCAGCCGCCTTCTGTTTAAACAAGGGTTTGGTAAGCGGAGACTCTAGGATGGGTTCTATCGGTTCTAACGGACTCATCAGGTGGGCGAGGATGCAGAGCTTGGGGTCTGCGATCTCGAGGATGCTGAGCGAGTTAGGAGCAGTCTTTGTCTGCAGTCCTTTCTCTGGTGTTGGTGGTGGTACAGGTAGCTGAAACAGGAAGATTTATAGCTGTATCTCTGAAACTAAGTATCAAAATTGCGATGATTACTTATCATTACTTATCCTGTCCTACCTACTATTATTATAAATGTCAAGTTTAGATTCTTTGGATATTTGCGGCTAATAATCTCCGTAAAGGCTAAACCGATTCGGATGAAATATGGAACAGGTATAGTGCGTGACGTAGAATAATACGATAAGCTATGGCACGTGCCTTTTTAAATTTTGGCTGTAGAGCATGCCGGTTCCTTCGCGATGTGTTCCTTCACTGTTTCGAGCATGTATTTTATAAGGACAAAATATCGTCTGATATCTATGTTTAGTAATTGTCATACTAACTAGTCCCATCTCTTTAACACACAGACAGACGCTCTCTCCCTTCAATTTTGCGCTTACAACAACACACATAGGCTCCACGTAAATAACTCAGTATAAAATAAAGTAATCTAGTTATAACTCAGTGAGCCATTTACAATATTGTAGGTACATAAGTGACAATATTGTAAATAGCTAACTGCACGTGTTGGTTTTATACTGTAAGTGAGGTAAGCAGCTGAATCTAAATAAATAAATAAAAACTCTAAAAAGTGTATTCAGTGAATACACTTTTTAGAGTTTTTCGTAGGTTGTGCTTTACAATAAACTATCGGGCATCTCAAAAAGGGACTTTTAATCAATAGAAATCCCTAACAATCTAAAATAGAAAACATAGAAGTTAAGTAACGATGGTTTTAGGTAACAGTGCCTGTTACGGTTACGGCGTAGTAATTCTACCACATTAAAAAAGATAAATAATAAGTCAAGCCACACATTTTTTTACTGGCCACGTGATCAAACTTCTGATTTTATAACTAAGCAACGGGAAAATGAGATAGCCTCTAATAAACTAATTCGTCTTTTTAAAGTTTTCAAGTAAAGATCAACAATCAAATGTCTTGGATAGGTTATTAGGTTTTTTTTTATATTACCATTCAGAAAAGGAGGATTGCTATCCGAACTTTACCCAACAAACGGGTTCAAAATAAATAAAATCGACCGGTTAGTTATATATTCATATTATAGAAGTTTACTGCTTGAATGCATGTTAAAAATTTAGATGCTAAAAAATAACCATGCTGAGTTGTATTTAGAGTGGCTTACATAGAAGATAACTAGTGGCTAAGATAGTATCATTTAGACGCTCGTTAATTGATGCTGACTTTGTAATTTAGAAGGCAATGTAGATTTTTAGAGGCGAATAATGCTATTAAAAAGAAGTCTGTTTAATCAGCACCCATTAAAAAAATGCTATTACGAATCTTTCTTTGTTGAAGTCTGTTAAAAAGTACTCACAGGCACGCCATCAGGTAGGAAGCGATCCAGCGCGTGCGCAGGGATTACGAAGCAGTCCTTCTCGAGCGTGGCGAGGCTGACGGGCTCGGTCCGGCGTCGGTCCGGCACCGTCACGGTCGGGCCGCGGTCCCACCGCAGCAGCGACACTGAGGGCTCTCTCGTGACCAGCGGCTGGGGCGGTTCCGGCTCCGGACCCGTGCCGCCACCGAGGACTGGACCGCATCGTTCTGGAAAGAGATTATGCATAGATAAGAGAGACAGATAGACATTAATTCAAATCACCACTAATTAATAAAGGACATGACATAAACTAGAAGGTTGAATTACTTATGATTTTTTTAATTAATTGAGTAAAAAAACAAAAAAAAATACCTTTTTAGGTACAATTCAGATACCTATAGGTACAATTCAGATTTAGTTCAGTTTCCTGAAACATGTTTACATGGCTAAACGCTGAGTTATATAGCTACACATAACTAGATAATTAAAAACAATATAGAAGTGATTGGAAGTTGGGGCAAGCAATCGATATATTCTTAAAACCGACTTATTTAGTATCTGCAACTTATAAGGAACTACCTTTTAATTTTATTATCAAACAATAACTTGATAACACTATTTTTAAATAAAGCTTCTTTCCTCTCAAACATATTATTATCCAGATCGTCTTACTTCTTTCTACTTGTGAACTAAGATATAAAAATAACGAAAACTCCACCATTCGTCAGTCATTTTACTTAACCATTGCGTAGTAGGTATGATAGGAATTTATAAGCATTATGAAGATTTGAAGGTGCGTGGAGCGTTTCTGTTTCAGTTATACTTATAATTAGGCTATTCTAACTTATTTAGATATTACTATGTATTATTATTATTTTCACTTATCTCACCATTACCACTTACAAAATTTGTGTTTTTTATGTCATGCTAAATAAATGTTTTCCTTACATTCTTTTCTTTCAATTTTTTTTTTATAAATACAGTGTTTTCTTTTCCTTTGACCTATCTATTTTGATTTTCAATTCTGTTGAATTTGAAATGACACTTATCAGAAAGAGACCACTGCTTTGTGTTTAGTTAATTGCTTAATACCCACACAACAATCAAGAGACGCTAGATGTGCGGGTTCGATTACCGCTGTGGCACAAATATTTGCATGTTTCACAGACATTTGTTCCGAATCTGGGTGATGCGGTACCATGATACTCGTAGTTTCTGATATCCACAGGGAACCCTAGTGTGACCTAGGAATATGTATGAGACTGTCGAGTGTTGAAAAAAAACCCTGATCGTATAAAACTATCAGACTTTTGACTATCACGGGGATTTTTGATAATTTATCTGACAATAGATACCCCGCGGCTTACGTCGTATTGTAACCAGTAGGGGTTTCCGAAAAAAAACCTATAATCTCAACAAATGAAGATTTCGGTGGGCATTACCAGAATACTCCGTACCAACTAAGTATGTAAACGCGGTCCTGTAGAGCCTCTACGAGTAGTTTGCGTAGACCTCTACGAACCTTCTACGGCCGTAGAGGTCCTCTACGCGAGATACTTTATTCTCCGATTTTGCATATTGCATCTACATTAAAATTTGTTCCAAAAGCTAGAATTTACCTTTAAAATCAACATATTCGAATTTTTAAAATTATTTTAGGGCGACTGGTCGAAGCGTCGTTTTACCAAAGAGCTGGCTCTTAACCTGGTCAACGCATTAGCATTGTCATTCAGCATGGTAATGCGGCCAGTATTTTTGGGAACGCTTCTATCTGATAGTGATCTGGATCAGTTAAGCTATCTTTAGATCGTTCGCAACGGTCTTTAGATAGCTAGCAGTTTAATCTGTATTTTCTGTATATACCTTCTTGTATATTGTATTAATAAATGTACATTTAAAGTGACTTTTTTAATTATGAAAGTTCATTCCCGTCTATTAATAAATTCCTGTCATTGCAGTGAGTGTGATAGGTAGTTACTCGTCGCAAAGTAAATAACCTTGTGCGCCTACAGTCGGTTAAAACCAGATTAAACCACTTTCTAACGTACTCCCAACTATTTCCCAGTACCTAAAATGTCTGCAAACATGTTTGACTACCACGAAATTACTAAACAGAATATCTGTCAGTCACTGAATCTATTTTGGATGCTTGAGATCGTCAGGCATTCACAAATTAAGTCTTCAAAAAAAATATTAAAACTTCACATCAAAAACTTACTATTTTACGAAGTTCAAAACAAAAACTTTGCAGAAGTTCAAAACAAAACAATGAGTTCGCGTCTTCCGCATTCCATTGCCGTTTTAGTGCACAGTGTTTATAATTTTAGATGTGATTTGTTTACCTCCTCCATCGTTGTACTGCGTGCTGGCCCGTGGAGCCGCCGAGAAGAAGATATGGGTCTTGTAGTGGTGTGGTTCTTCCATGCAGGAGAATCTTTCACGATCACGTCGTTTCGCGTTTCTTCCCGCGCCGAGCGCCCCCCTAGCTTTCCCCCCTCCGCTACTGCTTGAGATGGTCTTCTCAGTACTGAAGTTCTTCCGAAACATCAAATTCATCTTGGAATATTGCCCGGAACTATCCCTGTCGCACTGACCAAACTTACTATGTCTGTCTCGTTCCAAAGTCCGTAACTAACGCTAATTAGTGCACGTCGTCCGGCTATATTCAGAGCTCTTCCATCTCACTCCTGAGCTGAACTAGATTCGTTTGTTTATGTTTTTGTTTACAGTTTTTAACAGTTGTGAGGTGAATTGAGATTCAAAGTTATTTTTATAGGAGTAAACTCTTTTTAACCTTTTTAAATCCATAAGTAAATTACAAATACAATATTCATTAGATGTTTGCTAGTACAATGGATTTAAATTATCTTATTGTTTTAAGATAATTTAAATCCATTGCAAAGCAAATATCTACAATTTGCTACGACTAACCTAAGTATATGAAAGAAAGAGCAATATTTTATTATTATACTTGATATATATTATTTATTTATATATATAGTGTAGGTACATTAGTGCCTAATATGTAACTGATAGTTTTTACTGGACACGCCACAAAATCTTTTTGTACGGCCAGGATGATTGGTAGAGAATGCTTTAGCAATTGTTTGCGCGGAAGTATTAAATAAATAAAACGCTAAGTGGGTTCAAGTCTAAGTTTTCTACGAAGTATTCAATAGGTAGGAATGTTACGTAGCCGCTGTGGAAATAAACAAATAAGTAGTTTAGTTTCAATTCTTTGAAGTGCATCATAGTACTGTAGATTCGTGGGAACTGAATAGAGTAGTGGAATAAAGACACTGAATATATTGTTGATTTGAAAAGATGCGATTCCATGCGTCTAACGTAATAGCACATAGTACATAATAGTCTATTAACGTAGATTATAATCTGGTGAAGCGATTGATATCAAGATCAAAGGGATACTTCAAACTGACGCGGTGACTTTGGTCGCGATAAACGAAATGTCCCCAAAAGCAAATTTCATCTAAAATTTACCAATAATTTCGCTGCAAAGTTCTCTATCGCACTATGCCCCTCCGAATGAAAGTGGTAGCGATATGATTACTTCAATATGCGAAATCATATCGCTACCACACTGCGGGACAAATGTTTGTATGATTAGCAAATGCTTGTCTCGGGTCTGGGTGTATGATATTACATAGAAAACACCCATAATCGTATTTACAAAAAAAGTACATAAGTAGTCATGAAGTTCCCATAATACAAGCTCTGCTTTGTTTGGGGCTAGATGATGCTGTGTTTAAAATGTCCAGCATTATTATTATTATTCCTCTTTATTTATTTAAAATCTCAGGCAATTATAGAAGCATTACCTGGAGCATTTATAGGCATTAGGAAGAGGCCTTTTTGTACATACAATATATATTTAAGTTGACGTTTCTATATGATCCTTGTGATTTCATTGAATAAAAACGTATTGACTTTGACATTGACTTGTGTCAATTTGTGGATGGCGACTGATGAAACTATTGGAAATATTGGGTGATAAACTGGGCTATTGCAGGAGTATATGTTTAAGAAATGATTGCTGGACTATGTAGGATGAAAAGGCACCTACCAATTCTGACACAAATTCAAATCAAATCATAGGCAGGTGATTATTATTATTTTTATTAACTATTAATAAAATCGCGTAAGTGATATACCGTGTGGAATGTTGATATCCCATGCAAGTAGGGCGTCACTTGTTGAATAAGATAGTTTGCATGAAATATTCAGCTGCCATCGATCTAGCCGTGTGTCGACGCCCTTGAATAAGGACACCATCGGTCTCATTACGAAACGTGGTCTAAACTCGAGTTGAACTCAAGTTCTGTTAGATCCACTAAACCATGGTTTAAATATACCTTATCGAAAAAAAAAGTATTATTGCAAAGCCACTACGGTCGACAATTTAAAAATAAAATAAAACCGCGGGATGACCGTTTATTTTAAAAAAACACTTCTAAACCAAAATAAAAAAGAAAAACATAATTTTGATTGGCTACCAAAAGAAAGTAGGTTCTCAAAAAGAGGTTGAGTTATTATAGAAATAAACTAGGTGACCGCCTGGTTTATCTTTTAGCAGTGTGCCTTACGACTGATTTTTGTTTCATAGAATTCTGTCACTAAGATATGTTAAATACCCTTTGTACATGTCCTATATGTAATTTGTTTGTCTGTATTCTCTGTGTGTATAATAAAGAATATGTCTAAGTCTTAACCTAAGCTTGGTTCAGACGGGCATCAATCCATCTTTATACGTAGACACAAGATCGAGTATATACATGTATATCTCTCGACCGTGTATCCCATTTACTTATGTCGGTCTGCCTTGTCTTTTTCTCCAGTGCGCACGATTTTCTGCGTTGTCGAGTTGAACTGCTTTTAGGTCTTTTCGACCATCTTGTCAACTAAGTGGCGGTCTTCCTCATCCACGCTTCGTCGTTGGCAAGTTTATACACAAGCTTGAGTGATATCACAAATTGTGTGGCTTCTCCGATAATGATCCTATTATTGTCTGCCCCTCGTAAAGTGATATGATAGCATATAATACCGAATTGAGCTATTCAAGCTGTTTTACTGCTGTTTCATAGATAACTCTATGTGTAAAGTATGTGGTTTTCACGGTCAAATTTAGTGCGATATTAAAAGATTTATATATTAAAGTAATGCATTTTAGACTGAGCAGTAGTTTAGGTAAAATTAACAAAAGGACATAATAACCATTGAAAAAAAGATGAAAATCAGGCAGAAATCAATCTTTGGCAAGCAAAAAATATATTAATATGATAAGGAAAACACAACACCCACGTCTTATCATAAAATGAGGGGTCTGGGGTCTATTGTGGTGATATCTAACATCCTTAAGGCTGATATGCTTATCCCATCGGAGGTTAAAATACCGAGATATGGGTCTAATTTCTCCTAGAAACAAATCGGACCACTTCATTAATACACGGCAATTTTCACGTACCGTATCAGTGTATTTATTGCAACATTAAGTACAAGTTACTATCGGTGCAGGCACCGACATTGTTTCGACATTTTTCGAGTATCTTGAAAAAATAAAATAAACGAAGAACACTTGATATAAATAAGTTATAAGGAACCAGTGATATGACCTATTGCAGTAGCATTTTTCGAAAATATATTTCTACATTTGTTCGAGTCCTTACTGTGATCGTAGCGATCTTTGAATCGATTCTTTGATTCATTCTTTACGTAATAATCAAGCGTTTGTTTTCTTTCGCCCCGTGATAATATGAGCTGATAATATAGATAGATATATTCTTTATTCGACACATGCAGACACAGCACAGACAAGTAGAAATTACAGCAAAAACAGTAAAGTAGGTACAATAAAAACATAAAAGCTGATCTTAATACAATCAGTAGTATTAGTACTAATATATAGGTAATTACTATTTTTTTAATGCAAATATAAATGTATACCTATATACAACTTTTCAAAAAATAAACTTGTTTTTCAACAAAAGTTCCTCGTACATCCAGAAGTTCTAGCGCTGTCCAATTTGCCGAGTGGGACATAAAACTATCAGTCTTGCAAACTAAATTGATTTTTAAATGTTGGCATTCAACTCTCGACTCAAGTCTCGATTGGGAACACCAATAACCCTGAGTGCATCTCTATCAAACAAATAAACTTTCTATAAAATGATTTATTATGTGTTATTTGCTAAGTTTTAGGTTTTCGCAACGCGATTCCAATGTCTTACATTGTAATGGCGTTTTTTTATTTTAATGTCAAAATTTTACAAACGCTATTATGAAGCGTTTAGTTGAATAACTGCTGTTATTCAACTAAACGCTTGTAAATGGTAACCGTAACTCGTATTAAAGAAATAAAATTGACACTCAAAATAATTAAGAAATTACACCTACTTATAGAAATTACAAGTTTTACAAGGAAATTGAGACTGTCTAAATAAGTGCTCGTATTCCGTAGCTATTTTTCTGTTGTAAGTAGGAGGCGGATCCCACTTAATTTTCTAGCTACTTACCTATTCAACAATTTAAACTTCTGGATATAAGATGCTAACGCATTGGCAGCTTATCTATGCAAATGTATTGCAGCACACTCCATTGCCGCTTATCTAGCGTGTGCACGCAACTGACTACCTACTGCCCAGCCAATGGACGTGGAATGGCAACCCGATTTACTGATAACGTGCTTAGTAATGTTCTATAAATACCCCAAACAGTTACTTAATAGATATGTAGATAAAGGAGAGAAAATACTTTATTGCACACCAAATAATATTTTAGGTTAGATAAGTAGGCACTACTAACTTTGAAAATGTTGTACAATAGCTGGTCATATCGCTAGTAAAAATTTTCGGTAACAACCATTTTAGTCTAATTCTGATAAAGCAGTCCTAGATGTTAAACTGTAACATTTGTGTCGATTCTCTAGTATACCAACTAAACTTATTTTCTGTCTCTCTCTTTTAATGATTGTGTTTATTATTTATTGCAGAAGATACAAAAAAAAAACTTTCAGATTAGAGAACATAATTATGGTTGTTGCAATGCAGTCAAAACGTCGGGAAAATAATAAAAAAGGTAGGCACGACAAAAACCCGTAAAACTTATAAAAAAAACAAACATATTAAGAAGATTTACAATTAAGATAAAATCAGTTTAGTTGGTGAACAAAGGAATCGATGTCAATATCTCCGCGTACAATAACATGTTAATTTAATAAGCCAGCAACTTTATAGCGCCCTTTAAAACTAATTGGCCTTTTACGTATTGCCCATGATTGTGTAAAATCGTCATCGTACATTTCACATAACATATAAATTAAATCAATACCGTTCGAAATGACTTGATAGAAAATAACTCCTCATTACATACACCATCAGAATAAAAAACCTTTATGTAACAAGATTTTATAAACTAAGTTGTGGTGATACCAATGGTCATCTTTATCGCTCAAACCAAAGGTTTTGACGTGATCAAAAAAAATGCGAAGAGAGGTGGTGTTAGCTGCAATAAAAGTAACTTTCCAAACAGCTAACATGACATGCCAATCGATCTAAAGCTCACTGGTTGTTCTTTCACGGCTTTACCCACTTGAAACCAGTTTAAAAAGTCTTTGTGTTATTTCTAGGTCACGAACTACATCTTTTCCAAATTGCAGCCAAATCGGCCCAGCCGTTACGGGGATTAATATCCCCGCAATCATAGACAAAAGGATCTATAGGGAAGTTGACAAAATTGGACGTTACGGACAGACTGGACCAAACAGTGCAAACCTGCAAACTTTAACATCTAGGTATACTAATCTTCTACTTTTATAATAAAGCTGAATAGTTTGCTTTTCAGACTTCAGAAAAAGGAGGGTTCTCAATTGCTGTTTTTATCGTGTGTGTTTTGTTATTTGATATCTTCGCCAATTGGTAACTGATTTTGATGATTCTTTTGTTGTTCTATAGAGAATGATCCCGAGGTGGTCCCATAAAAGTTTTGTTCCTGAGGGTTTGCTATTTTCCCGTAAAACTTAAAAAACATGTAATCACTTGGCGAAATATTTTTGTTGGTAATTTTACTTTTGTTTTTATTCGAAAGTGTCATCCCGAGTTTGAAGTCGGATTTTGGACGTATGTCTTATAAATTATTTGTTTTTTGTTTGAACGCGCTCATCTCAGAGAGTACCAGACGGATTTAAAAATATATTTTTGCATTTGATAGCTTATTTCTTAGAGGCTAGGCCGAGGGCGGGCATGGCACAGCTAGTTTATATTAGTAGGATAGGATAGTTGGATATGATTTAGTATATTTTTTGTTAGATAACGTGAATGTTAACGTGAATGTGAATGTTACGTGAATGTGAATTATAAGCCAATATTGTTATTTCTAGGCCAAATATTGTAATGTTTTGTGACATAAGTTGTATGAAATGATATACTCGTATGCTTAACACAATACATTTTGCTCTCCGGTTGGGCGTTGTGTGACAATGACATTGATATGAGTACGTACACTTCATTGTCAAGAAAAACGAAACAAAAATAACATAATGAATAATCCTCTCTACCCAAAGGTTGACTGGAAGAGATCGCTTTTAAGCGATAAGACCAATCATTGTACTTTTATCGTAATGCGTTACTGTTTATTTCGTTTGTATCTTAAGGTGTAAAATAAAGTATTTTCATCCATTCATTCATTCAATGAATATAACAGATATTTGAGGTTACAGTTTTTCTTATATCTCGTTCACTTTTTTCCGCTGTAAGGTGGATTTTTAAGGGGGAAAAGTGGAATAAGCATTTTTTCGATTCAAGTTTTCTCCCTTAAAGAGGATATAGACTTTTTTTAGTTTCCTTCCTAAGGGGGATTTTCAGGGGGATTTGTTACCCCTTTTTTATAATATACCTATAGTTGTCTGGTAGAGGTCGCTAATTAGTGATGACACATTGTATACAATATTGTCATAGTTTGTAGTATTAATTTAAGCTGAAATATCTGGTGTGGAATATACAATTTTCTATCAATCTATAGATAGATAGATAACTCTTTATTGCATACACCAGGATAAAAAACACTTTACAGAGGATCTTAAAACTAGGTCGTGGTGACACAATGGACGGCCTTATCGTTGAGAGCGATCTCTTCCAGGCAACCTTTGGATGGACTTGAATTAAAAGAATGTGAAGAGAGGTGGTGTAACTGCAATAAAAAATAATAATTTGTAGTAGGTAATTAAATAGATATTTTGTAAACAAATATAATGTGGTATAATGAATACCTATAAACAATACAGTAATATAATATATAACAAATGCAATGACTGGAGCTAAGAAAATGATAATACTTAGTTTACCGAAGCTGTAAAGTACAGTTTAAAGACCTCATTTTTAAAAATAGTAAGATATTTTGCATGTCTAATGGATACAGGAAAGTCGTTCCGTAGTCGGACCGCACGCACAGTGAAAGAATTACTAAAGAAAGTGGAGTTGTGGAGTGGAGTCTTCAACTGAAGAGAATCTGAGGAGCGCAGGTTGCGAGGGTTAGAGAGATGTAAGAATTCGAAGAGTTGCTTAAGGTAAGGTGGTATATAATAATAATAAAAATATTTCAGGCAACAACATAAACACCATTTGAAATGATGGCAATATGTCCATAGCATAAATACCTTATATACTAACGTACATAATTATTATTATACTATAACTTATCACTACCTACTTATTAACACGATCTATGTATCGAACTTTTACACATACTAGCATTTAATTATGCCACAAAGGTTATTTATCTATTGATTAATATTGTTTTCGTTTGAATAGTCCGATAATTATGTAATCAAGCTCCATTATCACTTCTATATAACTACTTTCACGATAAAGACCCAATTACACTACGTGTCTGTAAATGAGCGGCTACATGTGCCGTGATGTTATGGTGATATATGGGTCGCATGTGAAGGCTCCATTAATTACGACTACAGAGGATTTTTACAAAATAATGAATATCATATTTTAAATGCCATTGAGTCCGTGATAAAAAGTAAAAGTAATCTTTGTTATCAAATTAAAATGTTATATCTGCTAGAACAAATACGGCTAAAGATTCATATTGTAAAAACGGGAATTTTCACGTACTGCACTATCGGTGAAGGTACCGACTAAGTTTCGACTCATTCACTCACGGCGCGACGCGGAAGGAGAAAGTCGCGACCACTCACCCTGATGAAGACTCGGAATGAGTCGAAACTTAGTCGGTGCATTCACCGATAGTGCAGTACGTGAAAATTCCCGTTTTTACAATATGAATAGTCAAGTTCACGATAGTTTTTGGAATAAAAAAGGCTAAAAATGATTTATCTTAATTAATTATAGAAAAAAAACATGCTACGAGATCTGTGCTACGAGGCGTAGCTCCGTAGCCTCAGGTACTCTACGAGACTACGCTTGCAGACCTAATCTAGCTTGATAGATAGATCTTTATTGTAAACCAAAAATACACGAAGCCAAAAAATAATTAGGTACCTATTTCTTTTTTATGCAACAGGCGAGATTATCACTAAAGCAATCCCTTCCAGTCAAGTTTAGATGAACGGAATCTAAAACAACAAATACGTTTAAATTCCAGAATGAGAGCTATATACCTACTAGCTTCTGCCCACGGCTTCGCCCGCGTGGTACCCGGATAAAAAGTACCCTATGTGTTATTCTGATTATATACTATAATAATAATAATTCTGGACATTTCCACACAGCATCATCTAGCCCCAAACTAAGCAGAGCTTGTATTATGGGGACTACATGACTGATATACTACTTATGTACATTTTTTTTTGTAAATATATACATATTATACATAGGAAAACACCCAGACCCGAGAAAAATATTTGCAGATACAAACATTTGCCCCGTGGCGGGAATTGAACCCGCAACCTTCTGCGTCTCAGGCGGGCCTTCGCCCACTGCGCCACAGAGGTCGTCACGTTTTTTTTTTATCTTTGGCGTTTATAATAGTAGTAGGATAAGAACCTTTGTATATTATGTTCGTGAGACGTGTTGTTTTACCTAAATACATTGACCCTGGCACACTTTACCCAAAACAACCCTATTC
This sequence comes from Perizoma flavofasciatum, assembly GCA_958496245.1. Taxonomy (NCBI): domain Eukaryota; kingdom Metazoa; phylum Arthropoda; class Insecta; order Lepidoptera; family Geometridae; genus Perizoma; species Perizoma flavofasciatum. Next base: position 11,714,575 of record OY292429.1, on the reverse strand, counting down.
TTATAGTTTCTTATCACATTTTAGCCGTGACGTAAGGATTCCGTACCTACTTATGCGTTTCCCGTAAGACTGTGTTTGCTTGAATGTTTGTGTGTCTGTGACCACATTTACAAAACGGCTCATAAATAAAATAATAAATAAATAATGCTGGACAATCCACACAGCATCATCTAGCCCCAAGCTAAGCAGAGCTTGTGTTATGGGTACTAGATGACTGATATACTTAATACAATACATTACATAGATAGATATTTTTTTATTATACATAGAAAATACCCAGAACACCCGGAACAAATATTTGCAGATCGTACAAATATTTGTCCCAGGGCGGGAATCGAACCCGCAACCTCCTGTGTCGCAGGCGGACCTTCGCCCACCGCGCGCTTTGCATAGAATTGCGGTTTATCGCAATCGTTTTGTATGTCTTTAGTTTTATCGCCTTAACGTCCTACAATAGACGCAGTGGCGCAGTGGCCGAAGGTCCGCCTGAGACGCAGAAGGTTGCGGTTTCGATTCCCGCTGCGAGACAAATGTTTGTATGATCTGCATTCATTTGTCTCGGGTCTGGGTGTTTTCTACGTGTAATATGTATGTATTTACAAAAATATGTATATAAGTAGTATATCAGTCATGTAGTTCCCATAACACAAGCTCTGCTTACTTTGGGGCTAGATGATGCTGTGTGAAAAATGTTCAGAATTATTATTATTATTAATGTAACCAATGTCATGTATTTTTGTAATTGTTTTGTATGATTTTAAGAAAGATTAGTTCTTAGGTAGTACTGTTTGTTTGTCCTGCCTCCTTACCGTCTACCGCCGAGACACAAAAATATTTTGAATCTCTCCTTTGTTTGACAGAATAGGCGACAGAAATAGTTTTTAGTCTTACGTGGTTATGTTAAGCGAACTGGTACATATCTGTAGGAGCAAAACTTAGCTACCTGCCTGAGTTCATTAGGATTTCAATTTCGTCATTTTGCATCGAACCAAAAGTGTTATCAAGGTAAACTACAAAAGTATACATGATCAACCGAGGTTTTTAATGAGTTCTTTCAAGTACTTAATATCCTTCTTATCATGAAGTTCTTCATCAGTATCGTCCGGGGGTTGAGTGGCGCGAGTGATTGGTGTCGGGCCGGGCAGATCGCTGATGAATGAACGAATCTGGAATAAAAGCCAAGTGAGAAGGTATGATGCAGAGCGGAGTAGACCAATGTTTATTTTTCTACTAAAGAGGCATACAAACTTACGGAACAACTGTTGGTAAGCGGTTACCGTAGCCTATGAACGGTTGCAATACCAGAGATATCATGCGTTGCCTCCCCGAGATAATAAAATATCAAATTTGTACCTACCTAATCAAACATTCAAAGTCTTATTTATACTTTCGGAAGAGACTACCCACCCACAATACAGGCAAGCCTAGCGTGGGGGCTTGTAAACCTAACTTGTTTGCCGAGTAAGTGATGAAAACGGTTTTGTACCTAACGTACTAACTACCTATTTATTAAATGTTTTATTTAGTAGTTTTCGTAACTTAGTTGGTAAATAAGCACCTGTGTAATAGTATTATAGATCAATTAAAAAATATATGATTTTAAATTTATTATAAGTTTGAACGCCATTGCCTATAGGGGCGTTGCAATACGTGATGGAAAAAACGTTGGGGGCTTTTTAAATTTTGCAATAATTAACTTGTAAGCTCTTATGTTGGAATGGAACCTTTCAACAAACACTGACATACGAAAGCTGAATATGTTTTTGGATATTTTGTTCCATATCCTTGACCTTGGCAACCTTGAAAAGGCAAGTAGTCACAAGGCCGACAGATAAAACAAAAATTTATATGAACTTTACTGTTTGCAAGCAAAATGAAAAACTTTACAATGTGATTCAAGCTTATTCAGACATATTCATAGACCATATCCGAAGTCTACGGGCAACCCTAAACTCCTACACCAATATAAATAAATAAATTACACACAACAGTCATGTAGTCCTGACCCCACACTAGGATTTCCTGTGTCATGGATATCAGGAAATACGAGTACAAAGTAATCGCGGAACATTCTGAAGAACATGCAAACATTTGTCCCGCAAAAGAAATCGAATCCAATGAGGGTTGCATCGCAGTCGACTCGCCCACCGCACCACCGAGTCGTCAAGTTCTCGCCTGATAACTTATAGCGCGTGTAACAGCTCTTAGACCAATGAGATCTACCAGGGTACCTCAACGTTATCTTCAATAGATGGATAATCTGTGATTGAGAGATAGTCTGTGGAGACAGTAGGGGTTTAAGTAGTTTTTACCGGATCTTATAAAAAACGTTTGTGAGTTTGATTTACTATTCTCAAAATTACCAACATTAAAGAATCTTTGAAGCAAGAACCTTTCTTATTTTTCGCCCAACTGAGTTGCCGGCTGCGAAAATGGCGCCCAACGTGTTTTGGTGATTTTGTGAATTTAGAACGGGACTTCAAAAATTTTATCGATCCTCTCCGTGGGCAGTTTTGCATATGGTTTCGTTATAAATACAGTATAGTAGACTCAAACCAACATGCCGACTACTCGGTCCCACGCTGCGGTACAAGATACCAGTGAGGAAGAGATGCAAGACCACTCGACTCCTGCAGAAGGCAATGTTACTATGTCAAATAAAGATTTCACAGCTTTACTTGCTACTCTGCAGCAATCACAACATCAGATGTATCAAGAGATTTTGCGGGAGGTGAGATCTTCGACTCCTGTAATGTCAAACACCACCGCCTCTCTTCTAACAACGACACCAGCCAACTTCTCCGGATGCACTGCAAAATTCAGTGGGAGTCCTAAAGAATCTTTAGAAAACTTCATTGATGCAGTTGAAGCATACAAATCTTGTCTAAATATCACAGATGATAATGCCCTTCGAGGGATCAGCATGCTCCTTCATGAATCAGCTGCAGTATGGTGGCAGGGAGTAAAGGTCAGCACCAATACGTGGAATGAGGCAATGTTAAAATTGAGAAGTGCTTATGGTGAACGTAGACCACCATTCCGTATCTACCAGGACCTCTTCGCTCTATCACAAGGAGATGAAACAACGGATCTATTTATTTCTAAGGTGAGAGCGCTCCTAGGGAAGATACCAAGAGGTGACCTCTCTGAAAAGGTAGAGCTTGACTTGGTGTTTGGACTTCTTGACCACCGTATTAGAAAACGCTTGGAAAGAGATAAGGTGAATACTTTTGATGAGCTTCTCACAAAAGCAAGGAGTATTGAGGATTCGCTACGTGTCAACGAGAGATCTGGGAGTGTGGCTAGTGAGCGCGCGCTCGCGGCTCCGCGGTCCCAACCGTCTCGGGCTGTCGCCGCCGTCGCGTCGCCGAAGCCTCCCGCCCCCGTTGTCGCCGTGAATGCCCGTAGCTCTGCTGAGCCTACCCGTGTTTTGGAGCCAGCATCATCGAGTGAAGTCAAGCGTTCTTTCTGTGTGTACTGTAAAAGACCCGGTCATGTTCGCGATGAGTGTGAAAAGTTAAAATCCCGTAATGAGACCAAAAATGAGCCTGTTAAGTGTTATGGGTGCGGTGCCCCTAATGTGATACGGTCTAAGTGTACCCGGTGTAAACCCTCAAGTAACCAAGATCAGGTGTTTTACTCATTACAAGTACAGACTGGTAAGCTAGAAAATCCTGTTTCATGTGCTGTTTCTAAAGTACAATCTTGTGTGTGTGTCAATGGAAGTTCTGACTACACTTTGCCTTTGTCAGTTGCTGGTCACAAATGTTTGAGTATGGTAGATGTTTCCAAAAATGGTGAACCTCTTTCTCCAACTGAAGGAAGTGTTTGTCAGACCTTTCATTCATCAGTTGAAACCAGTGGTTCTCAACCCCAAAGGTACAGTGATTCTCAAACCAAAATGTTAAGTTTTGCCAATGATTGTGAAACTTTTATTGCATCAAATGAGATCAATGTTTGTCAAAGTTTTACCCAACCGTCCCAAAGTGTCAATGTTTCTCAAAGGGTCAGTGATTGTAAAATTTTAGAGTCAAATGGGATCAGTTTAAGTCAAACTTTTTCTCAACTGTCCCAAGATGTAAATGTGTTTCAACGACCAATTCTAAATATTTCAATTGTCAATGAAAACGGAATTGCCTTGGTAGATTCGGCAGCTAGGGGCTGTGTGGCGGGTCACACATTGTTTGATCTCTTACAGAAAAAGCAACACCCGATTTACCCGAGCACACAGGTTGTTAAGCTGGCTGACGGAGTTAGTAGGAAAATGAATCTTTTGACTGCAGAGGCTAAGGTCACATTAAAACACAAGTCTGAGGTAGTAAAATTTTTAATATTTCCAGATTCAAAGAATAATGAAACGCTACTCGGTATAGATTTCTTACAAAAATTTAATATATCCGTAAATTTTGGAGAATCTTTTTGGAATTTTGCAGAGAACAAAAACGAAAAATTTCAGTTGAAATATGAAAAGGTTTCGCCTGTTTTTGAAAGTATTTCTAGCGCTGCTGTAACCAACTTTTTGAGATCGGATGAGGCGACCTTTGTTGCAGACCTTCAACGCGAAATACTTTCCCGCCTTCTTATGGATAATGATGATATCTTTCAGCCAGGGGGGGCCCCAACGCCATTCGCTGAACACAGAATCGACACCGGCGACCACCCTGCTATTGCTGTTCCGGCTTATCGTTTAACTCCGGCCAAAAGGGAGATAATGCAGGTGGAACTCGACAAGATGCTGGCAGATGACATCATAGAGGAATGTGAGTCAGCGTGGGCTTCTCCTGCGCTTCTAGTTCCTAAGAAGAATGGCAAGGTACGTTTTTGTGTCGACTACCGGAAGCTCAATGCTATAACAAAGTCAGATGTTTATCCTATGCCGCTTATCGATGAGCTGATACAGTCGACCCAGAAAGGTTGTGTTATGAGCACCTTGGATATGCAAAGTGGATTTTGGCAAGTTAGTGTCCGCGAGTCTGATCGCGACAAAACAGCTTTCGCTTCGCCGTGCGGAGCTTATCGTTTCAAACGCATGCCGTTCGGTTTAAAAAACGGGCCTTCCACGTTTCAGCGCCTCATTGACAGGTTTCGCTCTGGTCCTTCGCTGAAGAACGTGACCCTTCTTGCTTACCAAGACGATCTGCTCGTAATTAGCAAGACATTTGAAAGTCATATCGATGATCTTCGTGCAGTCTTCGACAGGTTGCGCACGTTCAATTTACGAGCAAATCGAGGAAAATGTGTATTCGCTCGTCAACAGGTTAAATATCTCGGACATGTCATTTCCCAGGATGGAATTTCTCCTGATGCCGACAAGGTGCAAGCGGTCGTGGAGATGAAGGCTCCCACGACGTTACGTCATTTGCGAACATTCCTTCAAACTGGTTCTTGGTTTAGGAAGTTCATTCCCAATTTTTCTTTAGTCGCGGAGCCGCTTACTCGCTTACTGAAGAAGAATCAGCCATGGACATGGAGTGCTGAGCAGGCGGAGGCATTTAAGGAGCTGAAAACGCGCCTTTCTTCAACGCCTATTCTCACGCAGGCAGATTTCAGCAAACCTTTTGTCCTCAGAACGGACGCCAGTAGTTATGCCCTTGGCGCGGTTTTATTACAGGGTGAGGACAAGAACGAGCGGCCGATCGAGTACGCCAGCCGTCTCCTCAATCCGGCCGAACGAAACTATAGCACCACAGAGCGCGAGGCTCTGGCCGTCGTGTGGGCTGTTGAACGTTTCAGGGGTTACATTGAGGGACAGCAAGTGGTCGTAGCCAGTGATCATCAGCCTTTAAAATGGCTTCTCACCTTAAAGTCCCCGTCGGGTAGGCTTGTTCGTTGGGCTCTTAAGCTACAGTCGTTCAACATACAGTTTCAGTATACTCCAGGAAAGGAGAACGTCGTTGCAGACACTCTCAGCCGCCCGCCTTGCAGTGAAGAGGAGAAAGATCAATGCGGCATCTGTGCAATTACAGTTGACTTACCTTCCAGAAGCCCTTCTGAATTGCGGCGCGCTCAGCTTGACGATCCAGAGCTGGAAAAGATTATCGTTGAACTTGAAGGTGATTCCGAAATTTCTTCCATTGGAGCAAAACGTTGGTCAGAAAGAGGTTATTTCATGCAGCAAGGAGTTTTATATAGGTACAATCCTGACATCGATAGCGAGGAGCCGCAGTTAGTCGTACCAGTTAGTCTCCGTCTCGACATTTTGAAGGAGTGCCACGACTCCCCTGTGGCTGGTCACTATGGCGTCGATAGGACTTTCCAAAGAGTGACACAACAATTTTTCTTTCCAGGAATGCGTCGCGCTATTGCTGATTACGTTAAAACGTGCGTCACCTGCCAGCGCTACAAAGCGTCTAATGAAAAGACTTATGGTTTGTTACAGACACCAGTTTTGAACCAAAGAGGCGAAGTGTTGGCCATTGATCTTTTTGGTCCCCTTCCAGCAGGAGAAAAGGGAGAGAGATGGATTTTGTTGGTGGAGGACACGGCGACTCGTTGGGTGGAGCTCTACGTCCTAAAAGAGGCTACCTCGGAGGCGTGTGCTCGAACTTTAATTGAGGAATATTTTCTGCGTTTCGGGCTGCCTCGTCGCGTTGTCTCCGATAATGGAGTACAATTTGTGTCAGCGGTGATGCAGCAGTGCATGTTCATTCTAGGAATCAAGCAGGAGTTGTTGCCATACTACCACCCGGAAGCCAACCCAGCTGAAAGAAAGAACAGAGACCTTAAAGTACAACTTGCGCAGTTGGTAAATACGAAGCACAATTCGTGGCCGGAATTTTTGTCTTCCGTTAGGTTTGCCATGAACTCAGCAGTGTGTGAAACAACTGGCGTTTCACCTGCATATCTTACTTTCGCTAGAGAGCTTCGTTCGCCGATTAACGCTCAATATGACATTCGATCTGTTTTAGGCAAGGAAAATTTCGTCCCTCAGATTACGCCTTACTTGAAGCGGTTTCTTGATAACCTTGTTTCAGTGAGAGACCGAGTGGAGACTCAGCAGGATAGGAGAAAGGATTGCGCTGACAAGAATAGGAAACATGAGGAGTTTAGTATCGGTGATCAAGTTCTTTTGAAATCACACGTTTTGAGTAATGCTGCCAAGAACGTTTCAGCTAAGTTTATTCCAAAACGGGATGGTCCTTACGTGGTCACACAGCGTGCCAGTCCGACTACTTACCTGATCTCTAAGTTGCAGAATCCCGAAGATATTCTGGGAAAGTTCCATGTTTCGGAACTCAGTCGCTTTCACGATAGAGATGGTTCTCCTCAAGAGCCTGTAAATCCTAAACGTAATAGAGGTCGCCCTCGGACGTCCGCGAACGTCCATGTATTTCAGAATTGCCATCTAACTCCGACAGTCAGCGAGCTCTTGAGCGGGATCGCTCTCAAGAACTCGAGGGGGGGGGTATAGCGCGTGTAACAGCTCTTAGACCAATGAGATCTACCAGGGTACCTCAACGTTATCTTCAATAGATGGATAATCTGTGATTGAGAGATAGACTGTGGAGACAGTAGGGGTTTAAGTAGTTTTTACCGGATCTTATAAAAAACGTTTGTGAGTTTGATTTACTATTCTCAAAATTACCAACATTAAAGAATCTTTGAAGCAAGAACCTTTCTTATTTTTCGCCCAACTGAGTTGCCGGCTGCGAAAAACTGAATTTATTCAGGCGTTTTATCAGGCGAGAAAGTAAATACAGAGAGACTTCTGAAAAGATGTAGATTGCTGAAATTATGTTTCCTAGCGCCTTGAATTGAAGGAAATTAGGTATATTTTATAAACTTTTCTAGGAAAACGCTATGTTACAGTTTTCATGTTATTGTGTAAATATTTAATGATGGCGACACGAAGAAAGCTACCGCAAGGGATTTCTGTAAGTAGAGCCCGTAGGCGTTTCTTTAGTAGTACATAACTAAGGACGAGTATGAACTTTATATTTAGAATTTGGAGTATCATAATATGAATCGGAATGTGGTCTTTGTCATGAATTTATTTTCAGAAAAAAAAACTTGAGCGCGCAAGGTCCTACGAATAAGGGGTGTTATACAACAACAACTATCTCGAATCAAGCTTTCAGCGTTAAAAACAGATGGCGCTGTTTTAAATAGATCATGGAAAAAGAAATGTCCAATGTCTTGCCGTAAATATGTCAATTTGATTATAGAATTTGACAAGCAATCACTAAAAGCAACAACTTTTTTTGATTTAAGCCCTCGTCCAGGAAATATAAGGCTTCAAAGTAGCAAAAGCAACTTCCTCCAACTTTTTAACCTTAAGTTGTTTTTGTTTAACAAAGTTTAGCGCGTAGCGTTTGATAGGAACTACCAACGATTTTTTTTTATGTTCGTGATCGATGGAATTCCAATGATAATATTAATGATGTTATTTTGGGACTCTAAAATAGCGGGACTGGATACGTTTTGGGCACTTCATTATTTGACAGCATCTTTAGCGGCTGACAAAGTTGTCCGCGGCGGTAGAAGTGGCAGGTCCATTTACGTTACCTAGTGACAGAGAACTGTCACTTGCGTGTGTGTGACAAGGCCGAATCTCAAAAGTTCTTGGAAATAGAGTTTCCTACAATTTGCATTCAATAATTGATCCCATTTCTCTGAAATACACCGGTTCATTGTTAAACTTTTTGCAGTGAGAACAGTTACCGGCTTCCGATGCAGCATATTTTGGAAAAATTCGAAAGAGCAAGAACGAAATCGTTGACCATAAAGATAAGGTTGTGTTTATCTCTGTCGCAATTTTGACGTATCTGTGATTGACAATGGTAGTTATAGATATACATTCGACCAAACATCTGTGGTCCCGCAATGCCATATCAACAGCCGGTGAACTGTTACATTATTTAGTTTACGAGCTGCGATCTTGGAGTAGATCCAATGTCATGATGCGCAGCCGACGACAATTCATATCTCTACTGATATCATTTTCAGGCACACCTTGCCAAAACGACTTTCCCAATATTTTTTACCAGAAAAAGCAGAGGCCAACTAAAAATAATCAATAGTGATAAAAAATTACTACGTCAAATTAAATTCCAATGTCATGATGCGCAGCCGACGACAATTCATATATCTACCTACTGATATTATTTTCAGACACACCTTGCCAAAACGACTTTTCCAATATTTTTTACAAGAAAAAGCATAGGCCAACTAAAAATAAACAATAGTGATAAGAAATCGTCAAATTAAATTAAATGTACCTCGTTTATTTATTTATTTAAGCACACATTAAACGTTACAAACATTTAAAAAAAATACAATATCTAGAATAGAGTTTTGATCTGGTTAGGAACATAACATATGTGCGTACTCCAAAACAATATAATGAGTAACAATGTTCGTTTGTAAAATTTTAATTTAATATTTTAATTTTAATTGAGTAATTTTTATTTGTATAATATAAAATGGTTCATAAAGACGTTCATTGTATCTATTCTGTCTTCGTTTACGGAAGCAGCCATCATTGCCCTTGATGATGGCAGAGTTGACTTTAATTGCATACGGCCGACGCTAAAATTGCTTTTACTATTCACAAACGTCATGAAAGGGGCATTGCACGTGGGTAGGTACTTACCTATAAATACTTGATCAGCATTGATTCAATTTATCCTTGGTAAATTCCATACGGTCTTACTTATTAGGCTCTTTTTACACACACACGGTTTCCGTATAAACGGTTCCGTGACGATTCGGATACCTTTTTTTATTTTCCCGACGTTTCGACTGTATTGAAACAGCCGTGGTCACCGGATGACTCGAGTATACGGGACTCGAGTATTTATCGTCGAAAAATAAAGGCAGTAGCCTCAACTACCCTCATTCCGTCTTCGGAAACAAAAATTCCATGTTCAAATTACGGCACACTACACTAATCGTATCACCACACTGCACAATTGGACGCGACGCAAACACCTAAAAAAAATGAAAAAAGATAAACGCGATAAAGACCCGTAAAACTTATAGGTAATTAAAATGTATTTACATATTATAGTGGTTCCGATGTTTGAAAACATAAAACGTGTTATTGGTGCTCAACGTGTTACACTCAAAAGCATACTTTGAAATATGCTGTTTTTTCAAAGGTTCTAATATAAATACAAATTTTGTATAGGTACCACGTTGGGCGCCATTTATTTGGCGGCTTCTATCAATAAAGAGCTTCTATGGTTTCTATGCCCTGCAGTCACGCGACCCGGTCCCCCGGTAGTTTGAACGAGAAGGTTTATAATTATGCCCCTGATTTATAAAAGTACATATTTTTATTTCTAGGCCTCTGTGTAATCTTAAATAATGTTGACGTAATGAAAATTCCCAAGGTTTGAAAACAGACAAATATATTCTCTTGATTGTGATAACGTGCGATATGTCTGCCTGTTGTACCTCAGATTCAAAAAGAGTAGTCTTATTTTGTATGCTGCGGAGTTATATACTTAATTATCTATCTACGTGACAGCTTTCAACTGTGAAATAACGCGTTGGACGCCAGTCTATAAAAGTATTTTAACAGTTATCACGCAAACTCTGTTCTCTGCCTGATCGTGCCGTTAATATATACGGCAATGATCTTATCTTTTTTTATCAATGTAGCGTGTTTATTATTCTGTAAATGTATCAATATCAATAATTCCGTAATGGAAATACCAAGAACGTTTATCGAATTACTATGCCTATATACTGTAACTTCATGAAAAAATTACAGTTCCGCCTCCATCTATTGGTCTTTATTTATTTAATGCTTTACTACCCACAAACAATGTACAAAAGGAGGACTTAATGCTATACAGCAATTTCTACCAGTCATCCTTAGCGGTTGGAAATAGGATAGCGTGCTAAACTAAAACTAACTTTTTTTAACTTAGCTTTCATTTAGTTTGTCATGGTGTGCTGATTTCACTAGTAATAGACATGGATCTGGGTCAGAAAACATTTGTATGGATATGAGGTAACTTTCAATGTAAATAAAAGATTACGCACTTTCAATGTCTGCGGACGGTAATATCGAAATGTGATCGAAATATATTTTAAAGTTCAGTTCTAAACGTTACGACCCACTCGACCATTTTAGATCATTTTAGATGGCTTGTCGTCACATGTGCAGCTTAACTTGGTTAACTCGTTTCAATTCAGCCTGACAGTCATTTCATACCGAGGTGACAGAGACAGACTGCGAGCGATGTCCACAGCATATTGTGGTAAAAGATCCCGTTGGAATTCCGCCAAAACGGATTGGTCCACGGGTTAAGAAAAATAACATGTCGCTTATACGTAGGCGGCTGGCTGGATAATTGGCGAAATCATTGCAGAATGCTGCTTTCAACTGCTAAAAATAAACCGTTTGATATTTATGTTGTCCGAGCTTACCCGCAACGAAAGGAATCCGTATATGCGGTTGCCTTAAGAGGTTGTTTGTTTGTAACCATTTATCTCCTCAACGGCTTACGGATTACAATATCGTCGGCTAGCTAACAACACCGCTCAAGTCGAAATTTTGCGTTTTTGTCATTTTTATGCCATTGGATAGATCTGCTAGATAGATTAGCGATTCTGTTCACCAATACAAACATTGCATTTCAACCAATCACAGTTTTAATTTCAGCGATAGCGATTTCAAGTCCACTTGTGCGGAGCTGATAAAACAGTTTTTTGGTTCTCCTGAAAAGTTAGGAAAATCGATTTACGCGGTGTTGTTAGCTAGCCGACGATATGGCTTTTTACAATAGATTTTTATGTTTTCAGGTATGGGTTTTGGATAGATTTTGTCGCCACAAGTTACTAAGGGGCAATGCGAAGGTGTAAAGTTTTAATATTTTGTAAAAATGATTATTGGTGATAATAGACATAACGTTATGCCATACATAGGCACTTTTCTATTCATCATCATTTTGTAATTTGTGCAAATATACTTTTTGCCGTTCCAAAGTAAACAGATGGTAATCTTCGAAATAGCATGCACTCACATTTAATAATGGCTGATAAAAAGTGTGCTGTGGTCATTAGTCGTAGCAGGCGGGTTCAGGATTTCCGCAATTTTGTTATTACTGTTTAATGCTTTGACCTTCGGATAGCGTAAAGGGCTTTCATTGAAAAAAACAGCCAAGAGCGAGTCAGATTCGCTCAGTAAGGACGGAATCCATAAGACCATAGATGATAAACACGACCATAGAATATATTCTTCAGAAAGCGCGCAACTTTCATCGTTTTCGACTTTTATAAAATATATTTTTTATTGCTACGAAAAATACATGTACCTACCACATGTATTTTGTAAAAAAAAACTATCCAGCGTTTATTTTAAACATACGGCGGTGACGGACGTACACACAAAAGAGTGGACTACGTAGTTTCAGTAATAATCCCGTAGGCACCTTTTGGGTACAGAACCCAATGTGTTCTTGACTCATGTGATTATTTTAATTTTCACGGATTTTGTTTAACCGTCGAATAACTGCGTTTCTATAGGCGCAAAATGTTGGTATAGCGTGGAGCTAAACATAATAAATTCGGTTAAGCATAGGGGAGTGGTTTAAAAATGTTTACGCACAAATTCCGAACGTAGTCACGCATGATGGTTTAAAAGCACACACTGAGACTCACTAATCCAAAATAAGTAGAAAAATAACCTTTAACCTTTTAAGTTTTAGAATAAACTTTCGCACCACAAGTAACTGCAATCATTGTTTGTGAAAACTGGTCTACTAAGTCTCCACGCATTACTTTCAATTTCTTATTACTCTCTCTTCAAAGTGACGTTTAAAGTACCGACTTTTCAAAGTAATCCTTGTGATTTTAATGATTATTGAATTTTGACTTTGACTTTATACAAAGGTTGTCTGGAAAAGATAGCTTAAGTGATAAGACCATCCATTATAGACCTACCATTGCCCATTTATTTAGGATAAGATTTTGATTATTTTGTTATTTATTTATTGTATTAAAGTTTTTTCATTAATGCCCCATCTTTTTGTCCCATTGTAGACGATCTCCTCAAGTAACCCTGTGTACTAAACAATGAGTCCACGACGGGTCGTAATAGGGCAACAGACCTTGGGGAACCTCTGCCCATTAGCGGCCCATCGCTATGTGACCATTTACTAGCAGGTCAGGGCCGTTAGGGAATGCCACCGGTTACGGTATTTGATTATCCATAAAAATAAGTTTACTTTTGCTTGAGCTTGTAATAAGGTCGATCGTTGCTTTTCGTTGGTGTTGATTTAATTTAAGACCAAAGCTAACAAGCAATATGTGTGTTTATGCAATTAATAAATGAATATGAATAGTCGTTGCCGCAAAATTTTTATAAATATTTTTTACGAATCGGGGTTTTTTTCGTGTATTCCATCATCCATTGTAGTGCCTTTTATTGATGTGTGATGATAAAACCATAAAGTCATACAAAATAATTGCAAAAACATCGTTTAAGACCAATCATCATCATCATCATCATCAGCCTATATTAGTCCACTGCTGGACATAGGCCTCCCCTAATGAGCGCCATAGCACCCTGTCTTCAGCTTGCCGCATCCAGCATCTACCTGCAGTCTTTCGCAGATCGTCATCCCACCTGGCCGGAGGGCGTCCTACACTACGTTTGCCGAGTCGCGGTCTCCACTCAAGAACACGTTTACCCCAGCGGTTGTCGGTTCTTCACGAGATATGACCGGCTCACTGCCACTTCAGCTTGCTAATTCGTTGAGCTATGTCGATAACTTTGGTTCTCTGACGGATGTATTCGTTACGAATCCTATCCTTCAGAGAGACTCCGAGCATAGCTCTTTCCATAGCTCGCTGAGCGACTTTGAACTGGTGGACCAGCCCTATCGTGAGTGTCCACGTCTCAGCTCCGTAGGTCATGACGGGTAAGACGCACTGATTGAAAACTTTCGTTTTCAAGCATTGCGGTATGGACAAACGATATTAAGACAAACATGAACAAACGATATTATGTGTTTGAAGTAAAAGACCACACCGGCACATATATCGGCTCCTTAAGCCGTGGTTAAAAATATATATGCTAATAATAAAGCTGAACAGTTGGTCTTTTGTTTGAAAGCGCTTATCTATGGAACTACCAGTCGGATTTTTTATTTATTTTTTATTTATTAACACTTTATTGCACATTTTAAAAAGTGAACAATAGGCGGACTTAATGCTAAAGCATTTTCTACCAGCCAACCCAATTTGTAGTGATTGGCGATAAGCGTGCTACAAATTTTTAATTACAATATTATATTATACTTATATCTAATTACACAATATACTTACTTAATACATATAATTATATATTTATAGGCACTTATACATAAAAATAATAGTCAGAAAGGTAGGGTAAATAAACTATGAATACAACTCATCCAGGAAGTTGCGAGTTAATCTTTTGAAGCATTCTTTAGAGTCTACCTTTTTAATTTCAAATGGTAGTTTATTCCAGAGCCGGACTGATTCGACAGAGAAAGAGTTTCCACGGAACGATGTGCAATGCTCGGGGGTGTCTAGAAGGAGATTGTCAGAAGACCTTAGTTTTTTTTTCGTGTGTATCAGATCGGAAACGAAAACGGTTTTTTAGATACTCAGGTGCAAAGGGATCCTTAAGAACAGAGAAAAGAACACAAAGAATCCTTAGGTTTCTAGGGTTTATCCTTGTATTTTTTGCATTTGATAGCCCGATTCCTAGGGAAGCTTAAAAGCTATTTAACATCATGCTACGACCCTTAGGAGCCGAGCAAAAGAAGTAACAGCGCGACAGGGCGATGCGACACAGTGAACTGGGAGCCTCTAGCCTACTAGCTTCTACTCACGGTTTTGTCCGTGTATAAAAAGCCTGTGTTATTCTTGTTTATGAACTATACCTAGGTACCGGTTCCAAATTTCATCCTAATCGGTCGAAATCGAAATTGTTAGCAACAATTATCTAAATTGTGATCTTTTTAGTGATTAATGGCAAGCGTTTGTTGACAAGCGTTTGACCACAATCTCCCTGATGGAAAGTGTCGATGTGAACGAGGATGTAGCACGCTTATCTAGAAGATACCTATTTGGGAGTACCTTCGACTTGAAAACTCCAAGATATTTTAAATATCTATATAGATTTTTATATTTATAGGGGAAGACTAGTAGGATTCGGAAGTAGTAGGAAGAACATTAATATACTCGTACCTATCAAGAAAAATAATTACAACAAAATCGTAGGGCCCATGGAATATTGTAATTTTGACCTTCCGAACTTTTACCTACATTTCCGGTCTCAGTGGGTGAAGTTGGATGTATAAGTTCGTGGGTAGAACCGTTCCGGAATACCTAGTTTAGTTATTACGGAATTATATTAATTAAATTTTATATTTAATCATTTTATCCAAATTGAAATTGTATATAACAGTCCTATTACTATTATAAACGTGAAAGTTTGTGAGGATGGATGTTTGTTACTCTTTCACACAAAAACTACTGAACGGATTTTGATGAAACTTTACAGTAATATAGCATCAGAATAACACATAGGCTACTTTTATTCGGGTACCATGCGGGCGAAGCAAGAAGAAGCTAGTAATTGATAAAATATAAATTGTACAATATGAATGTTAAGTAGGTACCTACTTTTTTATAACTTAGTGTCCGTCACTAGAAGGACCTTAAATAAAGACTTTAAAGCAATTATTTTCCACGAATATTTGAAATACCGATACAGGCCACATCTAATGCTCTCAAAAACATAAAAGAAAAAAATATTTAAAACCAAAAAGCAATCGTTAATTTCTCCGACGACCTCTGTGGCGATATTAGTCTCGGGTCCATGTCTAATATGTATCTATTTACAAAAAAGTACATATACATATAGTATATCAGTCATGTAATTCCCATATCACAAGCTTTGCTTATTTTGGGTCTAGACTAGATGATGCAGTGTGAAAATGTTCAGCATTTTTTTTTTTGTAGGAACTATTAATCGATTGCGAATCTGCGTAATCTAAAAGCATTTAACTCAACTGTCTGTAATCAACTAATGTTATTTTACATTTTAACTTTTTTTTAAATTATTGAGCACTTCAACATTAGAAACGATTTCTAATCAACAAGATTTGTACCTTGATTTATCTCTGTGTATTTATCCCACACTAGGTCTGAAAGCCTGTATGGTGTGTATTTTGTAAAACAAAAGACTAACTATGTCTATTGTCTATGAAACGTGATTAACAAAGCCTTTCCTAAATAGGAAATGCCGGTGACATAAGTAATTAGTAAAAACAATAGTTATTCGCCACGAACTGAGATATTGTGATATACCGTTTTTACCTGATCGACTACCGAAAGGAGGGTTATGAGTCTAACGAATTTAGGGGTTTATACCTATCGTGTGATTCCGGTCCATGTGGTATCTGGACTTTTTGAATTTTATTTAGGTTTATGTGATCTATGTACGAAAGGATTTCCTCGTTTCGGATTTAATTACGCATTGAAACTAGAAGCTGGCATGTTTGATATACCGAATAAAAGTTATCTACAACTTGAGATTATCTTGGTTTTGTTTAATTTTAGGATATTATTACGACTAAACCACGTACTATAGCTACTATACTATAGCGTACTATAGCTTACTATATATATGCGTTACTATAGCTTACTTCGCTTGCTCGATCAAATAATTAGTGAAGGGATACATCGCCATCATCATCAGCTGTCTAAAGATTTTTGTCTCATTTGTGCGGATAAATTTTAAAAAGAATAACCAGTCTTGTCTTCATGCCTTTCTTTCCTGGATTGGTAGCGGAGGAACAGCCAGTAGATAAAACCGACGCTTCAAATTGACCCTTATTTTTATTAATTTATTTTTTCCGCACAAACAATATAGTGCTAGGATAGGAGGGCTTAAGGGCATTCTCTACCAGTCATCCTGAGCGTGCAAAAAGATGGTATGGCGTGTCCAGTAAAGACTATCAATTCAATTACATAATCATTGGGTACTAATGTACCTACACTACAATATATATAATATACTATAAGTTATATAAATCGGCGCAACGGCGTTATTGTGCTTCTACAATGAGTCATCGGTGCAGAAGAACGAGTTATTTAACAAATCATCACTTAGATTGTTAAATTAGTGTAAAATGAGTTATTTCATAATCTAGTTAAAATTACGTAATCAAGTTGTTATTTTGACCATGTTTACGCTCAAAAACCATTTGTAAACTTAAATGATTGTAAAATGTAGAAATTCAGAAGCTTGCAAGTTGTTTTGAAGAGACAAAGTAATTACATCCTTGTTATCATGATCATAATGATGATTATTATATAAGAGTAGGTACGTAGAATCACATAAACCTGATGACATAGGTATCCTTTGCTCGAAAGTAGCGCGAAGCTTGTCTTTGATGCCAATGCCGACCGTTGTTTAACAAAGCTTGCGAACTAATAAATACTTTCCTTTGATAAAACAAAAAACAGAAAATTACGTTCTTGGGGAATTTTATACTGGCAAGCAACATTTTATGAGTGACGGAGTATGCGAACCGTGTCACAGTTTAAAAAAAATGGTTTAGGTTGACGACCTCTGTGGTTTGGTTAAAATACCTGTTTTATTTTCATAAATAATTAATGAAAATAAAACAAAGTGTATTAGATTTATACTACCCAATGTTACACAAGTTAAAGCAAATATCAAAATCAAAGATGAACAGTTGGCTCTTGTGGACACCACCGTATTCTTAGGTATCACCCTAGATAATAAGCTTCAATGGGGTCCTCATATTGATGGGTTATCGAAGAGACTTAGTTCTGCGGCATATGCAGTTAAAAAGATCCGTCTTTATACAGACGTTGACACAGCTAGACTAGTTTACTTCAGCTACTTCCACAGCATTATGTCGTACGGTATACTGCTGTGGGGGAGTGCTGCTGATATCAATACCATTTTTGTGCTGCAGAAGAGGGCTGTTCGAGCAATTTATAATATGGGCCCCAGAGAATCACTTCGTGAAAAGTTTAAAGAAATAAATATAATGACATTCCCTTGTCAATACATTTATGAAAATCTGATGTATCTTCACAAAAATATTAATTTGTTTAAGAAAAAAAGCGATAATCACAATGTTAATACTAGAAATAAAGATAAACTCGCTGTTGCCACTTGTAGACTCCATAAAGTTGGTAAATCGTTTAAAGGGCACGGTGTACGCTTTTATAACAAACTCCCAAGAGATATACAAAAATTATCAATTAACAAATTTAAAAACGTAATTAAACAAAAGCTTTATAAAAAGGCATACTATAAAATATCTGATTATTTAGATGACAAAAACTCTTGGGATTGAAAATGCTCCAACTCGAACCTATTGTTTTGTAAAAGGATCATTAAAAAGAATAACCAGCCTTGTTTTCTTGCCTTTCTTTCCTGGCTTGGTCGCGGAGGAACAGGCACCTAGATAAAAACCGACGTTTCAAAGTGGTCCTTGTGATTTTATGGAATAAATGAATTTTGACTTTGACTTTGACTTTGACTTTGACTTTGACTTTGACTTTGGCTTTGACTTTGACTTTGACTTTGACTATACCTACCCTACCCTACTAATATTTTAAATATCAAAGTTTTGATGTTTGTTTCTAATAATCTTCGTAACAGCTTTGTATAAAATTGGACCGATTTGTATAAAATTTGGTACCACGTGAGCAAAGTCGTGGGCAGAGGCTAGTCTAGACTAAAACATCAGAAAAAGCAAGAAACGACTTGGAATATCCGGAGCTTTTGCGCGCTTTCTTCACACTCAATTGAACTAAAACCATGACTCGTATAATGTTGCAGTTCTTTGCCAACACTAATCCATGCTAATGGGGTCATTTGAGCAAGGAAGGACAACGCTCTTAAAAAATCCAGATTTATGCAAGATTTTTTTTTTGTTAATCATTGTATTTTTCTGAGACATTCTGGGGTTAACTTTTTTGAGTTAAAAATATTGTACAGACGTTTTCTTAACCAACAACAACTATAGATAGTTTGCAACGGTCTTTAGATAGCTAGCTGTTTCATATGTATTTTTGTATATACCTACTTAGGAACTTGCACAAAATTGTATAAATACATATCCTTTCACAAGAAAACTGAGAAAATAAAATCAAAGTACGTACACAATAATTTTTTGCAATCCTCAAAATAAATATAATATTAAGCTCACGTTTTCGCTTAATAGAATAATGAAAAATGCAATTTTATGTAAAATATATAACACATACCTACACCAAATAAATAAATAAAAAAAAAAAAAATCATTTGTCATTGTCAAAGAAAAAATTAAAAAAAAAGTAAAAATCCATCATGTTGCCACTACGCCAAAGGTTTGCTAAAGGATTACTAAATAATAGCATGTACTGTTACTGGTGCAGTACCAGAGTTATTTTCTATAGATCAGATAATAAAGTAAAGTAATACTTTATTTTCAGGAAAACAATACTATCTTACTAATATTATAAACGTGAAAGTTTGTGAGGATGTTTGTTCCTCATTCACACAAAAACTACTGAAGGGATTTTGATGAAACTTTACAGTAATATAGCTTATACATCAGAATAACACATAGACTACTTTTTATCTGGGTACCACGCGGATGAAGCCATGGGCAGAAGCTAGTCTTAGAATAAAGATAAGTTGTTTATGGTAGGTAGGCAATATTTATTGACATTTTAATTCAAAGGTTAGGGCATAAGTTGTGACTTTTTATAATTATTCTTGTATTTAAATTTATTCTCAATCTACCTTTTGACATTTGTACACCATTTAGATGGTAGAACATATAAGGGCCTATAAAAATCGTAACATCATGTATTAGCTGGCCTATATTCATGCAGATGAATGTTCTTATTTCTGATTTAAAGTGTAGTGTTGTCAAAAAAGACTATGCTTATCAGTGATGCTGCAGATAACTCTAGCGCTTATTTTCAGCACAGACCTTGGTAATGTTCAAAACCTATCGAAATATCAGTGATAGTTCGCTATAAATCATTCGAGTTGAGCTTGACAAAGCTGCGGTAAGGCCTCGCAATTAGTGAGGCTTCCGTGAGAGACCAATTGACAGACAATGACCTTATTAAATGCTCGTTTAGTAACCGTTCACTATTAAGTGAAGACGCTTGAGTATTATATGAGTTGGGGCTTTTGTAAAAGAGAGCAATCACTGTTTTGGGTTTTATACCGACTGATCCCAGTACCATCATGATACTTTATGCCAACAAATTGCTGTGATTGATAACTATAGGGTTTATACCATAATTATTGCGTTTACCCGTGACGGTGACCCAGGCTGTTGCAACAGTCGAAACGTCAGTCGGAAAATATTAAATAAGGCAAACGCGATAGGGGCCCGAATAAATAAAACTCATAATTAGGTATATTTTTTTTACTCATACTCCAATGAGTATGAGTAAAAAAAATAGGAACTTCGCAATACTAGGAAGATAGTTAGATTGGATGGCGCTTTGTACCATATATTTCCTTATATAGAAATAAAAATCGGCTCATAAAAACCACTATTTCAAGTCCAAATTTTCCACTGTAATACTTCAATGCTTGTGTTGTAGAGAAACTCTGATTTCGACCAAAAAAGGCAACCAAATGTTAATACGATCTACACGATCTGTTGACTGTTGGGTTTTATGTTGTACACCGGCAGTTCAAATCGTCTACCAATTGTGTATCAGGATTGGATTAAATGTGGTGAAAGAGGATAAATATTACTTTTTTATCTTGCTTATATTATTTCATGCGTTGTAGTCTCATATGAACGTTTTTACAAGCTTTTATTTAACTTGCAATGTTAGTTTGTTTGTTAAGGTCAAATCTTGTAAGCTGAATTAGAATCACTTCCTCTTATCCTACGGAGTGTTGAATTTTTACATGTTGGTCCCGTTCCGATGATAATGTATTTTATGGTCCGTATGACCTGAATCGACATTCAGGATTAGCTCCAGATAAAGGAACTCTTTAACGGTCAACAGCACAGATACGAAATTTTGTGTACGCATATTATTATGATAGCTGGTTTTAAGTTTTACCATGACATGGTTGCTGCACTCAGGGTTAAAATCTTGTTTTTTTTACTATAAATTTAAAATATTTTACTTTTAAGGTAGCACGCCACCCCTTTTTTAAGAATACCTTTGAGGCCAATCTACTGTCAGTACACTCTTATTTATTTGTGCAATTAAGAATTAAACAATAATAATGTATATCCGTCCTGGTATTCGATTGTTAGGGTACACGACTATGAACTTCTGGTCAATTATGTTCTTGAAATTATATTACGCCTGTCAGACGCACTGAATTCTTCAAACCAAGATATAATATACGATTGGAAACCTTGTAACAAAGTCACTAATGAGCTCTTCACAGTTGTAACGAGATATCCGCGACTTTTACGACTACCTATGTCTGGAACGTTACCCACTTAGTTTTATTTCTTTAGATATTGATATAGTATTGTTCAACGATGTCTAGTTCCGTTACTTTATAGCTCTTGCAACTATTATTTTTAGTGCTCAGTTTGACTACATGTTGACCAACGTTGAGTGAACTGGAGCTAAAAACAAACAGAAATAATCGTAGAAATTCCACTTAGAATTAAAAGGATTGTTGTGTGGTGTGGAATCGTTTAAGAATACATTACCACGTATTTTATAAATTTCCTGCATTTCGTTGACCGTATAGAGGTCCTAACTCAATGAAAAATTTAATCCAAGTCATGGTATATAGGTTTTTATTCATTAAAATTACAAGGATCATCTAATTCTAATTCTAAGTAGGAAAACTAAAGTACTACAAGGATCATATAGAAACTCTTCATTAGAAAATATGCTTTTTTTGTGAATTTACGCCGATTCCCCACGCGAGTCCGCTTCGCTTCTGTGGAAAAGCAGCTGTAGTGAAACGGGCGCATGGTATTTTGCCCTTTTAACAACGAGACACAGTATTTAGTTTTACTACGCTTGGACATTTGTACCCATCATTAATTGTATTCGACGACATTTTGTTATGAGGATTCATATAAAACTCTTCAGTGTGTTCTTGTAGAATGAAAATGATTTACCTAACAATACAACGAGGTAGGTTTGCTACGAATAATTGTGAAATATTAAGGTCTAATAGGCAAAAAAAAATATATTAAAGAAGTAAAGGTAGGTTTTTAGATATTTTTTATAGACGTTCGCATAATTTTTCCTTATGCGAAGATTTACAAAACCTTTTTTTACGTCTCATCACGCGTCACTATCGCAAATCGGTTCCATATTTCTATCCAAATCTCTGGACCTTAATCGTGACCTAAAGATATACGGCTTTCATCTTTAATACGTAGGTACTTAAAGTTATCATGGTTGATCCGTTACACCTATCTTTAGTTTCCTGCCGTGGCTTAATATGGCACATTGAAAATAATCGTTTTTCGTTTTGAAACTGAAGTCACTTAGCTGATTTTGGTCAACATCTGGGTTTGTCCATCGATGTGGGTATCGGTGGTTTTGGATAAGCTTCTGATTGGACGTATAAATAGCGGTTCGCTGGTCCTCTAACTGCGGTGCAGAAAGCAATGGGAAGCTATTGCACAAGCATTATTATTAATGTAAATACAAGGAATTCCATCAGTTAAACTAACATGATGATATCTCTTAAAACTTAAAAAATAATATGTACGATTCGAAACAAAGAAATCGATAGAAAAAAAATCATCGACGTAGCTCTCGGAATTAGGAAATCATGGCAGAACATACCTCGCAGAACCAACAACCGCTGGGGCAAATATTATCTTAAATGGTGACCCCGAATCGGAAGACAGAAAGGAAAGCCCCAATCATGTTCATTTATCAAGGTTGCGGGAAACTGGTGAACGAAGAAACCTCAAAACGGCTCTCTAAGACACTCATGTCCTTATCAATGGACTTTTACATACTGATGACGAGGGAAAAGTTAAATAGTTTGATGCAGTTTCTGCCAGTGAACAAGATAAATGTTGAATCAATTGTATTGTAAATTCATATTGTCAAATGTTTCATAACCATGATCTCAATGCAACTGTAAAATGAAAACAGTGACACGGCCAAGTTGTCGCGACTGGTGATTTCCGAATTAAATCGAGTAACGAGAAAATCACCAGAATAGACTATCTTGGCGGTTTGTAGCAGTTTAATCTGAAACAGAAAATATCTAAGAATTCGCGATATTCTGAGCCTGGGTTGTAAATAATTCGTTGGTACTTTTATATTATGATGTCTTCGTTAAAATTATGCTTAATTTTATTAGCTTTATTAATGTACAAATTTTTATAAATAATTTTTTTAGGGTCTCTTATATAGAAAGGTAGGTAAACTATTTCAAGACTCTACCATTAATAAAATTATCTGCTCAATCTACTCTTTAATATGTAGCTGCTCAATTTATTAGTAATTAAACTATACTTACTAAGAATTATTTTTATAGTTTTTGTGGTTGTCTCATAAATCTTTTAAATGCTTTTTATTGGTTACCTTCCTAAAATCATTGATTTGCTTATTTATTAGTTCTAAAACAATGGCGTGGCATTTTTAAAGCTTTTTCTGTAATTAACGTAGAGTTTTAACCATGTTATAGTTGAGCTATGTCACACCTCGCACTGTTAAAAACTTACCAAAGTTCGTTTACTATTACCAATATAAAGGCAAAATTATCTTACGAATTGCACACATACACCACGAGACAATACATTTTATATTTGCACTAGTATTTATATGTAAACTATCAACACTTATTTTCATTCAAGTCATTTTTAACAATTTTAGATTAAAGTTTTCGCGCGGGAACACGGGGACTAACGCAATTGGCGCGTAAACTTCGAATTTAGAACACTGAATGCGTCAGTGGCATTTTATTTTTCTTTTTGTCCACTTTGTAATTCACTAAAAAGTTTTTACTTTCGTATTTTGTTTACTGATTTCTTTTTATTTAGTGATGTGACGCGCGCGTTCGCGGTCGTTTGCTGAGAGTGTCTGAGAAGCGTTTGTTCGTCGTGAACACCTACTCCTTGGTCACTGGTTAGAGGGTATACCTACTGGCGTACATATTATCGATGATTCCAATCTTGATAACGGGCAGGTCAGGGTTTGACTGGCATCGGTGAAATTCACGAAACTGATTAAGGTGTAAAAGTTTAACGTGATTAACGTCTGGCGGGAAATATAATTACCTACCTCTACACATTTTATACTTCCTAATTATTTGTATCTAATGTAACCTACCTAATTGCAAACTAACAGATCGTTAGTGTAAAATGTAGATAAAATAATCCTGTCTTTGCAAATGTCATGTTTTAGAATAGCGTTTTAAGATAGTTCTCTAGTTGACGATATAGAAAATCCTACTCTTATAAATGCAAAAGTTTCAATGATAGTTGCTAATAATCTTCGTAACGGCTGGACCGATTTGGAAACAATTCGGAAAACGACGAACGAAATTGACGACCTCTGTGGCGCAGTGGGCGTAGGCCCGCCTGAGACGCATAAGGTTGCGGGTTAGATTCCCGCTGCGGGACCAATGTTCTGCAAATATTTGTCTCGGGTCTGGGTGCTTTCCATGTACAATTTGTATGTATGTATTTACAAAAAATAGTATATAAGTGTTATTAGCCACTTAGTTCCCATAATACAAGCTCTGCTTAATTAGGGTAGATGATGCTGTGTGAAAAACGACCAGCATTATTAGTATTGTTATTATACATAATACATAATTATTGTATAGATCTAGACACATAGGCTGATTGTACCTCTATACGCGTATTAGTACCACGCAGGTAAAGCCTTGTGCAGACACTATTAATTAATCTTACCTACATATCTGTCATGTGATAAAGAGTTCATCTATCTATCTATCTATCTATCTTGAGCATCACCTGCTTAGTAGAACTACCTACTATAACTACGCGTGATAACTTTGCTTCGGTGCAAAATATGTGGTGCTACTGATATATCTTTATTCTTTGGCTCGCATTCGATGTATAGACTTCAGGTCATTTTCTAAGAATTAATTCATACTTTTTATAGGCTAGAGTTACTAAAGGTAATTTTTAATGTTATGGTTCAGCTTTTCGTTCCCAATTTCAGTACCCTTTTTGCCAGGTCGACTTAAAGCGCCGATAATTCATAATAATGTAGGGCATTGTTGCAAAGTTAATTTACCAGTCCGGTGGTTATCGTTATGGGACGTAATAACTAGTGATTGGATAAACGTCAGTGAGGATTGAAAAGTCCGAAACAGTCTATTATCACAACGCGTCATAAAAAAGGCCGAATTTTGTAAAATGCCTTTTTTTATGACGCGTTGAAGTAAAAGGTAAACAACATATTAGAAATCGTAATTTTCAATATGGAAAAAACGCAGATTCAGATTAATTTATTGACAATTTCGTTATAACATATAACATTGGCATGGTATACATTAACACTTAAAACTACTACACATTAAAATCATAAAATGAACAATTTAAATATTCCGTTACCCTGTAATATGGGTGACTTTCGAAAAAAGATTTTATTTTAGGTTTATACTGGTTGAAGGGAAGCCGCGTTACTTGCAAGATATTGTACATGACAAGTTTAAGCAGATCCCATGATTGTAGGTTTTAACGAGTCGTTTTCGTGGAACAAACAATTTTTCTTTACACATTTACACCTATTTAGATTCCCTAGAATTAAGATGAGACATCTGTTTCACAAATTAACAAGTATATTAGTTTTGATCAGTGCACTTATAACTTTTTACTGTTTAATAATGGTCATTTTTTCGGCAAAAGTGCCCGAAACGGTCTCAACCGCCCGACTCTACAAAATAACCTAATTCATAAATTAGGATTGGGGCTTTCGTTCTAGCATCGGTCATTTTTATAAGTTGCTTTATATGGCTCTTAACTGAAATGTTACTGGCGTAATAACTTGCCTTGGCTAGCCGTGTAAGGACCTTTATTCTTTTGAATATTTTGGAACAGTGCTTCAGAACACACAAATCTTACGACTTCAGTGACACGGGGGGTGAGTAGCCGGCTGATATGGAAGGGTTCGATCCCACTGCGGGGCAAATGTTTGTATTTTCTGCAGATATTTGTTCGTATTGTGGTACCACGGTACTCGTGGTTCCTGATACCCACGTGACAGGGAATCCTAGTGTGAAGTCTGGAGTATGTTGTGTCTGTTGGGAGATAATAAAAAAATATACTATTACTATAAGCCCATGCTGCCCCATTGATGGGTAAGGCCTCTATTATCGTCAGTCACTTTGAGTTGTTCGTCTTTTGGCGCTTTTTGGGAGAGACCTTTGTCCAGTAGAAGGCTTTTACGGGCTTTTTTGATGATGATGATGTTGAACAGTTTTACAGCACCTGACACTTGGATTCCATATGCCTTTGATATCAGTAACTACGATACCATGGTAGGTACCACAACTCCCAGATCCTGAACAAATATTTGCACTCGATGCAAAGATTATCTCCTAGTAATACGAGTATTTAGCTGAAAAGAGAAAAAGGAACTAAGGGCCTTGCTTATTAAGATTTTTTAACAGTTTAGTTTATGAACTAAACACTTCAGTATCTCTTTTTGATCATGTAATTTCATAATGTAGGTAATAATGGTAAATCATTTTATACATCGATTTATAGCATAGCATTTTTTTTTAATTCAACATTCGCCACCTCTATTGTATGTGTTAAAAATAAAGAGATATAAACAAAAGCTTCTTATTCAAATCCACTTACCGCAGCGCCCTCTTTAGATTTAAATGAAACAACTGGTACACCGCCCTCTGTTGAAAAATCGAGGTAGCAAAAACGCCTCTGAAACACTATAAATACAAAACAATAGAAAGTTTACTGCGAGCTTTGCGTCACGCAAGACTCAAATAGTTCACTCGTAGCCCGTAGATGGCGCTACGAAAGTAGCATTTTCGTTTAGGTACTGAAAATGGCTCGCTCTTTCATTTAATTGGGTAATAAAAGTGAATATATTCAGTATTATTTGAAAGGATAACTGCAGTGTGAATTTTTGATTTGTTTGCTTTTCTGGGCTATTTTATTTAACTTGCCGTGTTAGTTAGATTTTATGGGTCAAATCTTGCAACTGAATTTTAGATCAGAGGGCCTATGATGAATTACAAATACGTATGGAAATCTTGACGATACGGTCGACGTTTTCACATGTTATAAACTTAGCATAGATCCTCAGTTATCCAACCGATTGAGCTGACATTTTGCATACACGTTCGGTTTGGATGACAATGTATGGTTAGACAACTTTTTTTTCATTTTATAGTAGATAATTTATGATCATACGCCTTTCTAGTTATTAGTTGTCAACTAACAATCGAGGTAGGTATATTTGTTTTATTGTTCTACGGACGTATCCTATAATATTATAAACGTGAAAGTTTGTGAGGATGGATGTTTGTTCCTCTTTAACGCAAAAACTACTGAAAGGATTTTAATTAAACTTTACAGTAATATAGCTTATACATCAGAATAACATATAGGGTACTTTTTATCCGGATGAAAAGTACCCGGTACCCGGGTACCACGCGGGCGAAGTCGTGGGCAGAAGCTAATAATAAATAAATTGACAGAGACAATCAAACCACATACAGTTATCGAATTCGTGACCTTACGCCCTTTTAACCACTTAACCACGGGTGTCTTTGATAACAACAAGGTAGGTCTACATTATTTTAATTTAAGTTTATGTAAAATTATGAAAATTAACTTAGAAGATATGAAAATAGTGAATAAGCGAGTATGAACAAGATACAGATGACGATTGCAAAGTACATCAACCTAGATAGATAAATAACCTAGATAGATAGATAAACCTAGATAGATAAACATCAAAGTCGAGTGAATGCAGTGGAGATGAGAGCTTTGAGAAGTATGAGTGGTGTAACTTTGAGTGATAGAGTGAGGAACAGCGTGCTAAGAGAGCAGTGTGGAGTGAATGAAGATTTAGTAACGAGAGTAGAGAAAGGTATGTTAAGATGGTTTGGGCATATAGAAAGGATGGACGAAAGAAGATTAACAAAACAAGAATACATGGCGAGCGTAAATGGAACAGTTGGAAGAGGAAGGCCTCGGCGAACGTACTCTGATCAAATTGGAGATATTCTAGAGAAAAGCCAGGTCACAAGTACACTAAACCGTCGAGCTTGTATGAAGAATGTGATGAGGATGAATGAAGCGAAAGAGGTATGCCAGGATCGTAGCAAGTGGAAATCCTTGGTCTCTGCCTACCCCTCCGGGAAACAGGCGTGACTATATGTATATATGTAGATAGATAAATAGAAAATACTTTATTGCACACCAAATCATATTTCAGAACACATCTAAAAATTTGTAAATTTATTTATATTTACATATAGTTTATATTATATCATAACATATTTTTATAGATGAATATACATCCCCCGCCACTCTTACAATCTCTTATTGTCGTCTCCATTCAAAGGTTGTCTAGAAGAGATCGCTTATAAGCGATATGACTATTTTACTTTCTTAAAAAAAGCTTTTGTTTATGGTTTACAATAAAGTATTATCATTAATTCATTCGTATACATAATATGAGTTTGTCATAATTATATAATACTAGCTTCTGCCCACGGCTTTGGCCGCGTGGTACCCGGATAAAAACCGGCCTATGTGTTATTCTGATGTATAAGCTAAATTACTGTAAAGTTTAATCAAAATCCGTTCAGTAGTTTTTGTGTGAAAGAGTAACAAACATCCATCCTCACAAACATTCACGTTTATAATATTAGTAGGATTTTATGGTTTCTGCCAAGTTAATTAATTTATTTTTTTCAATTAATTATTTCTAAATAAATATTAAAATACTAAAAAAAAACATAAAAATACCTAAAAAGCTAATGAGCCTTGGAGATATTATGCACAGTTCGTAATAGACTCCACTCCAGGGCACGTGGCAACTTTGGCTTGTCATCCCACAGGCGCACTTCATTCACTGAGATTTGAAAGTAACCCAAAATCTTCAAGATATCGCTATAGCTTTAGTTAAAATAAAAGCTACGTACGCATAAGCATTGCCATTCAGCGTGGCAATGCAGCCAGCATTGGCGCTTCCGTCTAGTTGAGATCTGGATCGGTTTACCTATTCAAAGATCGTTTGCAACGGTCTTTAGTAGCTAGTTGTTTTATCTTCATTTTCATACTATATGTATAGACATTTTTGACGACCTCTGTGGCGCGGTGGCGAAAGCTCGCCTGAGACGCAGAAGGTTGCAGGTTCGATTCCCGTAGCGGGGTAAACGTTTGTATGATCTGCAAATATTTGTCTCGGGTCTGGGTGTTTTCTATGTATAGTATGTATGTATATACAAAAAAAAATGTATATAAGTAGTATATCAGTCATGTAGTTCCCATAACACAAGCTTTGCTTCCTTTGGAGCTAGATGATGATGTGTGGAAAATGTTCAGCATTATTTATTATTTGCACATAGTTGTATGTATAAATGTTTTATTAAATAAGTAATTATATTAATATCACGACTTCCGGAGGTTGTGGGTTCGAACCCGGTCGTGCAACAATTGATATTTTCCACTCGAAAAAATTATGTGCGCGTTAACAGGTGCTCAAACGGTGAAGGAAAATAGGACTAAACATTTGAAAACATGTGCGATCGGTTAGTGTTCCAATAAGCGGCGATGGGCTTGCAACCTGCCACGTGGAATGCTTGCAAAACCCGGACATGTGTCAAATGAAGTGTTTGGACGTGAGTCTGACTACCCCCTATTTGGTATCACTCAGGATTTCTATCATAGGGTATACAGTAGAGAGCATGTTTGTTTGTTTTTTAAATTGATATTTCGTTTATACAAAAAAAAAACAAATATGAATCTCACAGTTAGCTGGGGTCTAGACAAATATCTCACGCTTAGTTTCACGCTAACGCAATAATTCATGGTGAAACTTGCCAGCTGTCACGTGACATTTCCACAGCTAATGTCATTCCCATACAATTCCATAATTCCACAGGAGTTAACGCCAACAGAAAGTTGTATTTGGTTAGACACCCAGGTATTTAATGTATATTTATTTGCGTGACACTTTGTGACCTCATTAGGTCACGAACACACCAGTTTTGCAGTTACCTGGATTTAATTGTAGGCTATTGTAAAATATTGCTACGCACAATGAAAAGTTTGTCTTTATTTATCGATTATCTTTCTATCTGTCGATTGGCACTACACTATAGCTCAATGAGAGTGCTTCGCCGTTCGACCCAAGATTTTTCTACCCAATAGGTATCGTGCTCCGTTCGAACCAAAACATTTGATTCAAGTTACCCTTTGTACCCACACCTACTTATTCCTAATTTCTATTGTTTAAAATCCAAATAAATCACACAGTGAGACACTAAAATCGAAGGGTCAGCAGACAAAAGATGTAGATAGGTACTTATTATAAATATTTTTATTAACAAAATCAGTCTTGTTCAGATAATAGTGAGTCAAATATTTGTCTAGTAGTCTAACAAAAACACTAATCAACCTATAAAGAAACAACCATAATCAAATAACATTAAAAAAACAAGCAGAGTATAAACTAGTCCTCAAAAAAAAGCCTAGAAGAATCAGGCAATAATGCATGATTCTTTTAGGCTTTTGTTTTTTGAGGAATCGGCGTTAATTCACTTTTACATTTTAAATTCATGTTCACTTTTTAAGTTGACTTTTCTGTAGTTTATGATCCTTGTGTTTTCAATGAATAAAACCCTTTTGACTTAGACCAATAACGATTGTACTGATCGATTGTTTATTACATTTAAATTAACTAACCACTTATTGCTCTCTCTCCAAGCGATTAGTATTTAATGGACACGATTTTTCGAAGTGATATAGATATACTGTAACACAGGTTTTTTTTTTGTTTTCATACCACCCTATGATACCCTAAATATAGTACTTAAATTGATGAGACAATTTTTGTATGGATTAGGTACTTATACATACATAAGTATAATATTTTTTTTCTTAAAAATCATACGTGCGGTTACATTTTTAGGGAGACCGTATTGTACGTCCATTTAAAGCACAACCATGGAATGCACACCCCTGGAAAGTACAGCCAGTATTACAAACCATTTGGTTTGAATTATCTGGGTGTACTTTCCATGGTCGTACAATACGCTCCGTACAAACTAAACACATGACGGTATTGCACACCCCTGGAATGTACACCCCGGATTACAAACCAATATTCTCGACGTTCATTGGTCGAGAGTTCGTCATATCCGTGAGCTCTCATTGGTCGATACGAATAAGTCGCATGACGAGAACGAGCCTCGTTTGCACTGAGCAAGTTCTAATATGTTCAACCAAGAGTTGTCATTGATAAATAATGTAAACAATAAGTTACTGTTGGCCTGAGAAATCCTTCCTAAGCAAATCCGTCTTGGATTGGTTAGGTTATTAGGTTTTTTTTTTATTACCACTCAGAAAAGGAGGATTGCTATCCGAACTTTTCAACAAACTTGGGTTCAAATAAATAAAACCAACCGGTTAGTTCATCTGCAAAAAACCGACATAAATAACTAATCTACTTACTACATCTACATTAATTTACTAATAGCGTAAAATACTATGGCAACACAGTACTTGCTCCTTGTTAGCACTCGCACATGAAAACAGAGCATGAAATTGGTTCGTATTCCATGGCTGTACATTCCAGGGTTGTACAAAACTGGCCGTACAAGGTCAACACGTGTAGGGAATGCACGCCCAGGAATGTACGCCCAGTATTACAAACCAAGTATTTGAAACTAATGGTTTGTAATACTGGCTGTACTTTCCAGGGGTGTACTTTCCATGGTTGTGCATTCCATGGACGTACAATACAGGGACTCCATTTTTATTCTCAAAGTACAAAGGTCACTAACAAAGAAGGTTTAGTTTTAACATTATTGTATGTACAAATTACAGACGACGTCTGTGGCGCAGTGGGCTAATGCCCGCCTGAGACGCAGAGGTTTGCGGGTACGATTCCCGCCGCGGGATAAATGTTTGTAATATCTGAAAAGAATTGACTCCATTCTCATTCCTTCTTCATTCAGACTTCATTCGAAAGATTCTGGATGTTTTCTAAGTATAATATTATGCTAAGTATTTACGAAAAAAGTATATAAGTAGTATATCAGTCCTGTAGTTCCCATAATACAAGCTCTGTGGTTTGAGGTTGGATGATGCTGTCTGAAAATATGTCAAGCATTATTTCTATGAACACATTAACATGTTTGATTAAATTTATATAAGGTATCGTTAAAATTATGTTATGATAGTATTCTTCAATACAATCTTTTTTTAACCAAATTCAAAAAAGGAGTTTCTCAATTCGGCCGTATGTTTTTTCTTATCTTCGTGTTATACTTATATTCGTACTTGATATCTTCGCCAATTGTTTACCGATGATGATTCTTTTGTTGTTGTTAGAGAGTGATCCCGAGGTCCCATAAAAGTTATATTCTTCGTTATTTTTTTCGTTTGAACGTTATATCTGTTTATGTATTTATATCTGTTTTGATTATCTTTCGTACTAAACTGCAAATAGTATATTATAAGTTTTATATTTGTTTTATACTCAGAGGTTGAGTTTCCTTAAAGAATTTTTGTGTCCGTGTACAGAGAATTTTATTATTTCGTTTTGTGCTGTTTGCAGTTCTTTGAAGTTTCAATATCAAAAGCGAGTTGTTTATGATTAGTCTGTCCTCTTTTGGAAAACATAAATATTGTATGTAATTGGACAATACTGTGTTCGTCTATAAATTTATTGAGGTTATCAAAACTACTTAATCCCTATAGTTAACACAAACAATGTGATACATAAGCATATTTACCTTTAAATAATATGTAAATATGCTTAAGTATCACATATATTTATAGCAATACACATCTTTATATAAATAAGTAAATTTTCATTTTAAAAACAAAATATGTAAAATCTTCCATACTATTTAGGTCATAATATAACATCAATAAATATCAATTAGTTTGGTAGATATGAACTTCCGGTTCCACGACATTTTACTATATTATTTTACTATATTATTTTACTTTCGATAAGCAAGAGTAAGTTTGGGGAGAATGGACAGAGTGACTTTCCGCAGTTGGGTAAAAACTAATGAGTTTTGAAAAAGTATTTTGGATACAATATGTTTTGAATGCAAAAAGTTTTGTCAGAAGTGGGATTCGAACCCACGCCCACAGAAGTGGACTGCGACCTGAACGCAGCGCCTTAGACCGCTCGGCCATCCTGACGTGGTTAACCTTTTCGAAATTAGTTACCAAATTTGATGGCGTATTATCTTAGTTGAAATAATTTTGACACATAACAAAAATGTCCATATGAGTGATCAATCTACTGACAATTAATGTACGAAAGATTTTATATTAGACTTTGCTCCATCTATTACCTATATCAATAATATCAGTTTAAAAATAAATCATAAAAAAAATATTAAATAAACATCCAACAGACATAGCCCTGGCCCCATAAGGTTCCCTGTGTCACGGGCATCAGGAACTAGGAGTACCGTGGTAACTTTAAAAGGTATTTTGGCAATTTATAACTTCTACCTATTTAGCCCTGTCTACCCAATAACACTATTGTGTGCAAACATTGCGGTTGAGCATTCCAATAAATAACTATCACTCGACATATTTCATTCATATCAAAACTAGCAAGTCTCGAGAATTCTATTCTTTTGTGTTCGATATTTTCTGTAAAAATGTCGATTGATTACAGTGCCGACCCCGCAGTGAGCAACCTACGGAACTATTTGAAAATCCGCAGTGTACACCCCGACGTTAACTACGGTACGTTCACGAGTGTGAAGGATAGATAAATAACATAAATATACCCAACATACATTAAATAAAATAAATAAATAAATA
The DNA here is from genome assembly GCA_958496245.1 of Perizoma flavofasciatum. Lineage (NCBI taxonomy): Eukaryota > Metazoa > Arthropoda > Insecta > Lepidoptera > Geometridae > Perizoma > Perizoma flavofasciatum. The sequence continues at coordinate 11,680,613 of OY292429.1, read as the reverse complement.
ATGCTGGACATTTTCACACAGCATCATCTAGCCCCAAACTAAGCGGACCTTGTATTATGGGAACTACGTGACTGATATACTACTTATATACATTATTTTTTTTGTAAATACATACATAATATACATAGAAAACACCCAGACCTGAGACAAATATTTGCAGATACAAACATTTGTCCCGTGGCCATTAAACATTAAACTGACCACACACTACGATTCCTAATATCATAATAATAATAATGCTGGACATTTTCATATAGCATCATCTATCCCCAAAGTAAGCAGAGCTTGTATCATGGGAACATCATGACTGATGTACCAACTACTTATATTGTTTGTAAACACTTACAAAATATACGTACAAACACAAAAGGACCCGAATACAAATAATAGCAGATCATACAAACATTTGTCCTCAGGCAGGAATCGAACCTGCAAACCTTGAGCGTCTCAGACTAGCCTTCGTCCACTGCTCCAAGAGGTCGTCAGCATTTTAACTTAGGTACTATTTGTAAACTTACTAAGTATTTTTCTGAAATAAATAATTCTAGCGAACAGCTTAGAAAATGCTCCAAAAAATATTGAAAATACTTTGATTGAATTAAGTAGTTACAATGTGATTTTAGAATATGATTAGGACTGTAACACGTACTTTACTATTCTCCTGCTGACGTTTCGTTGAATTCCCGTCTTACCAACGTCGAGCATGGTCGCGGACGGTGCTCATGAGGAAAGACCTCTAAACGGTCAACGAAACGTCAGCAGGAGAATAGTAAAGTAAGTGATATAGCCGTAATAATATTCTAAAATCACATTGTACATTGTATTGATTGAATTAAGTAATTAAATCAAAGTATTTTTAAACATTTTTTGCAGCATTTTCTAAGCTCTTCGTTTACAATGATGATTGCAATGATACGCTGTTGTCCCTTTTGATATCATAATCGTTGTTATTGAAAGCATAAAGTAAGTTCATGTGGAATGAAAAGATGTTTTATTTCCCACACCACGCTGAACTTTGCATAATAATTGCGCACAGCAGCTTTCTATTGCAAATGCTTTTTACTGTGTCGTTAAAAGTATAATTTGAAATTGTATTATTGGTCGTAATGCAAAATGGTTCGTTTCACTTTAAAACTTTTATTTTATTCTTGTATTTGGAAAACAAACAGAACAATGACTTTCAAATAAACTTACAAAAGATAATACATAATTTTTTACTAAAATTCATTTAATGCATCATGTAAACTTTATTGGATTATGTATTATCTTTTGTAAGTTTATTTGAAAGTGTTATTCTTCTGTTTGTTTTCCAAATACAAGAATAAAATAAAAGTTTTAAAGTGAAACGCACCATTTTCAAATGATATTTTAGTTTTATTATTTGTTCTCTTGTGTAGGTACATGTAGGTAATAGGTATTGTACCGATTTTTCCCGAAAAAGCCGAACTGAGCGTGATGAGGCTTACCATCGTTTTGAAGTCATAAACTAGATGGCGTTGCAATATATAGATGATAGATGAAATACACGTAAGCGGTTAAAAAAAACATCCAACTGTCACGCTTATAACAAAGCCCTGACCCCATACTAGGATACTCTATCAAAATGAACTTGTTCTAGATGAATGCATCAAATACCTCAGCAACCAGGCTACGGAACTGGGCCTGCCCCTGCAAGTCTTCGAGCCGTTGCCGAAGAAACCAGTTCTGGTGATGACCTGGGAAGGTCTGGAGCCGAGCCTGCCGTCCATTCTACTTAATTCGCATATGGACGTCGTACCAGTTTTCGAGGTAAAGGCTCATTTACATTGACAGAGTTACATGAAAGCTTTGTTGGAATGCCTATGCATGCGATTATCGATTTCTAGTACCTATGGTATTTTTTCAAGTTCATACGAGTATTAAACAAAGCGGTTTAATTCGATTTGAAAACGAGACTTGCCATTCTTTCATTCAGTTTGGAACTAGCTATTAACTTCCCTCAGATTCCGGAAAATTTTGTCTTAACATTAATCATTTAAATATTCATATGCATATCGTACACACAAGGACACGTTACATGAGGCATTTTTTTATATTCGTTCCATAGTCGCATCTTCGAGAAGAGAATCTATTTCCGTGTAAATAAGTTTCAATCCTAAGTATGTCTTCTAAATACCTATATTGATGCCCATACATTTGTGATTTCTAATGGAACGCCCGTGTCGTTTTGTTTAATACCTAATACCGTTGCGTCTTCAAGGGGCTTAATTACAAAAATTACTCCTCTGCGGATTCGGCTGTGCGTGCGTTGATTTTTAAGAGAGTTTTTTTTGCAATCGATTTATCGTATGCCTTCAAGAACGGTTCACAGATAGACTTAATCACCACCAATCACTAGGGGATTGGTGGTGCACTATATGCTACAATCGGTGATGAAAAAACAAAAAATGCACAGCTTTGTGTAAATTAACTTTTTCGCTCTGTGTTCATACGAGAGTCTTCGCAAAATGGCGTGACTTATAAGAGATTGGCATCTGGCCAGATCTTAAAATCGGGGTGTTTTTAAGAACGCTAGGCAGGCTTGTTTCCCAGCTCCAATAACTGAACAATTACTTGGCCTTGTGGGCCCGACTTCCGAAGCTTTATACCCAGTGCAGGCATGGATTTTTCCAATGCATGTACGCAAATTTTAAACACGCGCTCTAAGCAGCGCTGAGAAAAATCGTTAAGAAATCAGCATGAACCTAAAATTCGAAGGCTTGTGCCATCGGTTAGTGTCTAGTAAGCGACGATGGGATTACAACCTGTCATAAGTACACGTGGAATACTCAATACTATACAAAACCTAAGCATGTGCCAAATATCTGGTATCAAATCCACACGGATCTTCGCAGTATCTGTGGAAGAGATAAGAGGTAGGAGGATCTAGGGAATCCAGTTGTGACGATGTTTGTTTGATTTCTATACAATCATTTATTCATTCATGTCGAGTTAATACCTTATTTTTTAAATTTGTTTTGACCAATGTGTGTCCACTTGTATAGCCTCATCGGTTGCCTCTATGAGATGTTCCCGGTTGCAGGTGATGGGGTACAGAAGGCAGGATTCGTTATGGTTCCCCACACTCACACTGTACGTGGGTTGGATCAATTATCCCCCATTTGGCTAGATTGCTTCTGCAGTGGTCAACTTGGGTGCGAAGCCTATTAAGTGATTCTATAATTTGATTTACTATCAGGCAAGCTGGACACACCCGCCATTTGCAGCAGAGATCGTCGACGGAACTATCTACGCGCGAGGAATCCAGGATATGAAGTCGGTAGCTGTTCAATACATAGAGGCTATCAGGAGGCTGAAGGCAAATGGAATTAGGCTGAAGAGAACTGTCCATCTATCCTTTGTCCCAGGTTAGTCCTAATCCTATCCTACTACTATTATAAACGCGAAAGTTTGTGAGGATGGATTTGTTTTATTATTGATTTTTATGCCTTCAAAGATGGTTCTTAGGAGGTTTTATCGCAACAAGTTACTAGGGGGCGCAACAATCAATAAAGGAAATATATTTACTTTATATATTTTTTATTAACTTGTAATTTATCATATCTAATCTACCCCGGGATAGATTTAACAATATAAAATATTTTAGAATATAATTACGACTATACCACATACTTTACTATTCTCCTGCTGACGTTTCGTTGACCGTTTAGAGGTCCTTCCTCATGAGCACCGTCCGCGACCACGCTCGACGGTCGTGAGACGGGACCTCTAAACGGTCAACGAAACGTCAGCAGGAGAATAGTAAAGTACGTGGTATAGTCGTAATTATATTCTAAAATGATACCAAACCACGATAATTTTAATTCTATAATATAAAATATTAATTACTTACCTACCTAATTACATGTTAAAAATCAATGGGTTAAAATGAAGAATTTCGACCCGGCCGGGTGGCAATGTGGTGGGTTATGATGCACCTTCGTAACAAAAGGAGGTCGCAAAAACGATCCCCGTCTGGCTTGATAAAATCGGTTATTACAAAATCTTGATAAATGTGTTTCCAATAATACTTTAAAACTAAAATAACCTCTGAAATTGTCTCATTAATTATTTCTTTGTTTTATCACACATCCCAATAAAATTGTTATTGATGGGGTTACAAATTCAATAAAAGTCACTTTACGCTATAGAATAGGTCAATAAAATATCCTCCCGACCGTTAAAACCATTTATGGAGTACTTACAGGTGATCCTACTTTTATTTACTTCTCGTATTTTATTCGGAAAATGACTCAATTGTCCAGACGGTTGTGTTTAACTCTTTTTAACTACACACTCGCTGGTACCTAATGAGTGGAACGCAGTATTTTTAGGTAGAAATTGAGCTGCCCAAGACGTGTACAGACACAGTATGTAAGGGTCCCGAAGTTTCCTTATAACTCCTTAAGTCAAACCGATCTAAGATAAAGTTAATTGGTAATCCGTTAAATTAATTTACGTTTGTGCATTTTATTGAATTAAAAAATATGATTTATTTCCTCGGATTGTAGCGATACTTTACACATTGTGTCGGTGTTTAAGTTAATCTTTCATTTAAGTGACTAGGTCATTATTAAATAATAAAATAAATATATAATGCTGGACATTTTCACACAGCATCATCTAGCTCCAAAGTAAGCAGAGCTTGTGCTATGGGAACTACATGACTAATATACTACTTATATACATACATTTTTTTTAAATATATACATATTATACATAGAAAACACCCAGATCCCGAGACAAATATTTGCAGATGCAAACATTTGTCCCGCGGCGGAAATCGAATCCGCAACCTTTTGCGTCTCAGGCGGACATTCGCCCACTTCGCCACAGAGGTCATCTTAAAGAGTTGTTTCTTAAAGAGATCCTATCAAATGCTACTTGTTTAATACTTCTAGAATCAAAGTTAAAATGCTAACATTGTCTCCAGATGAAGAGATAGGAGGTAGAACCGGTATGGCTGAGTTCGTGAAGACGCAAGATTTCAAGAACCTGAACATAGGCTTCGCTCTGGATGAGGGCATCGCGTCTCCTAATGATGACTTCCTAGTCTTCAACGCAGAAAGAACTATCTATCGTAAGTTGTGATAAGTAAAGGTTTTGTTTTCGTTTGAGGCCTTTTTGTTACGAGCGTGGCCCTTCCGTGGCGTGGCTACAGAAAGATGTTTCGTAATTTTATGTCTAATTTAAAAAATATATATATGCTGGACATTTTTCAGACAGCATCATCTAGCCCCAAAGTAAACAGAGCTTGTGTTATGGGAACTACATGACTGATATACTACAAAATAATTAAGTTTTATACGGGTCTTTTATCTTTATAATTTTTTCTCTACTTTTCGACTGTGTTGGTCACGGGTTGATCACGACTGTTGCAATAAAAAAAAAGGTAAACGCGTTATAGACCCGTATGAAACTTATAAATATGTTGACTGATCATGTGTTTGTTTTCTTTTATAAAATTTATTTATTAAAAATTATTATCTTCAGGATTGCCCAGAATATGTATGTTATCTCAAAATGGCTGTCTCTGTTGACAAAAGTTAACAAGATTGAAAAAAATGGGCAATAATTTATCCAATATTGTTTTAGATTTTCAGTTTGAAATTAATTGTAACACCCTAAATTACTTTCGACTTTCAGCTTTTTCTTTGTGTCTGACCTAATAAATCAGCTTATTTATTGTATTTTAATAAAGTTTTTAATACTTATTAAGATTTTTTACGTATTTGTGTCGCATAACACACAACAAAAACAAAAATATCAACTGACTAATATCAACTGTTCACAAATTGAATATACTATTTTTAGCCCCGATTTGGGAGAAAAAAATGATTGAAAAAATGCCTCTGTTCAGGGTTGCAAAAAACTCATTACAATCCGATTTACCTACCGTTTCGGAGATATTATGGTAACAGACAAACAAGCAACCTTTTACGGCTAACTCATATGTGAACTCCAGCCGTCGCGAGTAAAAAATGTTTTTCAAAATAAACATCTATTGGTCGGTATACAGGGTGTCGCGTAAGGTCAGGTTAATGTTTCGTTTCCTGATTGCAGATGTGAGAGTAACTTGCCCGGGCAAATCCGGCCACGGCTCCCTGCTGCTTCCGGACAACGCCGGGGAAAAGGTCAGGAGAATTATATTATTATTATATTATACCGAACACTTGTGACCCTTTATATTATAGATAGATAGATAAATAATTTATTGCACACCAAAGCAAAATACAAAACACAGGAATTCATAAACTTAATAGGTATAATGGGCGGTCTTATCGCTAAAAGCTATCTTGCAGACAACCTTTGGATAGACAGGATAAAATAGAATCAAAAGACGGCGAGTAAAATGTCCAGAATTATTATTATTATTAAATACCTACATAAATAACATATACCTATACATCCTACTTCCTACAAATATTATAAACGCGAAAGTTTGTGAGGATGGATGTTTGTTTCTCTTTCATGCAAAAACTACTGAACGGAATTTGATGAAAATATACAGTAATATAGCTTATACATCAGAATAATACATAGGCTACTTTTATCCGGGTACAGCGCAGGCGAAGCCGTGGGCAGAGTGTAAATAATAACAGACAAAAACAATCACTTCCTCCAAACGCATATAAGGGCTTCTGATGTTGCGGTTAAACTCTTTGCTCTAGCAAGTAGGTACATATCACTATAATCACTGCATACGGACATTTATTCGCCTCGCTTGGCATGCTGCCAGATACATTGTAAATCGTGCTCAGATAACTACATTGAGTCAATTACCCAATATAACGATCATAGGCATAATGTGATTTGCATATTGATTACTATAGTGCGCTAGTGGTGTAGCGGCAAGAACACCCACTTTCGATCCGAAAGTCGGTTCATATCCCGTCGTGCACTTATGGTTTCCCCGACGTTTTCAAAAACGAAAACTTAAACCGGTTACCGAGATTTCCTGAAGAGATAGACACGTTTAAAAGTGTATTAATTGGTATTTTAATTTGAGTCGGTTTATACATATTTTATTTTGTATCTATATGTTAGCCGCGGTGTTCATGCCCGAAATCATATTTAAACACTAATGGCATAAAATTATCGTTTTTTTAGCCATGGTGTGGTCATTTGCATCAATTTTTACAAGCTTTTTTCATTTTACAGTTCCTCTAAAACCTAAAATAAACACCCGATACAAATCACATCAAAATTAGAAGCTATATAAGTTATATCAGAGCCTCAGAGGCATGTTCGCGCAGACATGGAAAGATGGCTTTACTTTCTTTATTTTTTATTGTACACACAGATAAGACAGACAAAAACTTAAATATAGGTCATGTACAAAGGCGAGCTTAACACTAACAAGGCTTTCATGCCACCATCCATAAAAAGATGGCATCTCTGTTGAATAGAGTTCGGGGCAGTTACAATAAGTATCTACATTTTTTTGTCTGCTGACCCTTCTACTTTAGTGTTTCACTGTGTCATTTATTTGAATAAACAATATAAATTAGGAATAAGTAGGTGTGGGTACAAAGGGTAACTTGAATCAAATGTTTTGGGTCGAACGGAGCAAAATACCTATTGGGTAGAAAAATCTTGGGTCGAACGGGGAAGCACTCGTATCCTCAAAACAGTTGCGGAGAGATGTACTCGTAACTCTCCAACTTGAAGACTTTTTGTGCGGAGGGTGGTCAATCAGCGATACCAACATAACCGTTATTGTTTGATCATATCTCGTCGCAAAACGTCCATCTACCTACCTCTTGCACTGTTATTACCAAAAAATAGCTAGGTATTGAATTTCCTGTTTTTTTTATTTACTTTTTGTGGCTTTGGTATCACTGCGGCCGTCACAGGAATATTGTGATCGTCACAATTACTAACATTAACTATTGAATTTACTAACATATAGTCTTAAAATAAATAGTTTTACAGTCTGAAATTAAAAACTATTGATTCGATTTGACTTGAATAAGCCTTTGGGAAAGTTATTGAACAAAACATTATCCCTATCCTACTAATATAATAAATGCAAAAGTCTGTGTGTGTGTGTGTGTGTGTGTGTGTGTGTGTGTGTTTGTGTGTGAATGTTTGTTACCACGAATCTCCGTAACTACAAAACGGATTTTGATGAAATTTGGAATGTAGATAGTTTAGAAATAACATAATCTAATTTTCGAAAATCAACCCCTAAGGGGGTTAAATAGGACGGTAAAGTTTCTATGAAAAAAAAAATGTTTGATTCGCTAAAAACTCTGTACAAATAAACTTTAAAGTAAATAATGAAACACAATTTTTTTATTTTTTCAAAACTTCCCTTTGGGGGTGTGCAATTGAGTTCTAAACTTTGTATAAATTGTAATCCTTGGTTCGATTCATTCAAAAGTTGGTGGACATAGTTTGAAGCCTGGACGGTCATATGCTACATACCACGCGGGCGAAGCCGCGGGCAACAACTAGTTATAACAACAAATAGGTTGCAACAAATAACAAGGTTGTCGCTAACTCTAACTATGTCCTTTTCTAATACTAAACAAAGGATAGAGGCAGATGACTTTTAGCACACTGCTAGAGTTAATATGCTCGGAGTCTCTCTGAATGATAGGATTCGTAACGAATACATCCGTCAGAGAACCAAAGTTATCGACATAGCTCAACGAATTAGCAAGCTGAAGTGGCAATGGGCCGGTCATATCTCGCGAAGAACCGACAACCGCTGGGGTAAACGTGTTCTTGAGTGGAGACCGCGACTCGGTTTACGGTTTACTCGGCTACGTTTGTACGTAGTCTACGTTTGTACACTACGTACAAACGTAGCGTAGTGTACGTAGTGTAGGGCAAACGCCCTCCGGCCAGGTGGAATGACGATCTGCGAAAGACTGCAGGCAGATGCCTGGATGCGGCAAGCTGAAGACAGGGCGCTATGGCGCTCATTAGGGGAGTCCTATGTCCAGCAGTGGACTAATATAGGCTGATGATGATGATGATGATAGAGTTAATAGGCTTATTTTTATTGCCATTCAACAACTCATCGCATTTTGGAACGTTGGAAGTTTGGGCAAGATGTGGAACAAATCTCGACTCTAATGAAATGTGCTTAAGTTTTATGTTATCTTGTTGTGGGTTTATGGGTCAGTATATTAGGTTAATGTTTAAGATAAAATTTTAACGCACCTTGCACCAATATTGCAGCGTGAGAGATAGCAATTGCTAATTTCGACTTCTCTTAATAAGTCAGGATGGCCGAGCGGTCTAAGGCGCTGCGTTCAGGTCGCAGTCCACTTCTGTGGGCGTGGGTTCGAATCCCACTTCTGACAAAGCTTTTTGTGCCCAAATATTTTTTCTTCTACTTCCTACTACTAGGTAATATATCAACTAGCTTCTGCCCACGGCTTCCCATTCAGTAGTTTTTGTAAAGAGTAACAAACATCCATCCTCACAAACTTTCATGTTTATAATATTAGTAGGATGTATTTTATTATACTGTAAATTATTTTTATTGCAGTTACACCACCTCCCTTCACATTCTTTTAAATCAAGTACATCCAAAGGTTGCTTGGAAGAGATCGCTCTTAGCGATAAGGCCATCCATTGTATCACCACAACCAAGTTTTAAGATCTTTTGTAAAGTTTCTTTTTAACCCTGGTGTATGCAATAAAGAGTTATCTATCAGTAATAGTGAAGAGGTATCTGTGCAAAAGTTGTTCCAAGAGGAATTATATTTCATCTTCCGTTAGCAAAATCAAAAATCTAGCAGATCCTCAAGGAAAAATCCCGTTTTGCAAAGTGTTTTTTTCAAATCCGACTGGTACTAGAGATAAGCGCGTTCACACTATAAAACATACAAATATATAAAAAAAACTTGGATGTTTCTCATCCAAGAAAACTCATGGAAAACTCTTTCACGCAAAAACTACTGAACGGATTTTGATGAAACTTTAGAGTAATATAGCTTATACATCAGAATAACACATAGGCTGCTTTTTATCCGGGTACTACGCGGGCGAAGCCGTGGGCAGAAGCTAGTAGTAATTATAAACGCGAAAGATTGTGAGGATGGATGTTTGTTACTCTTTAACGCAAAAACTACTGAACGGATTTTGATGAAACTTTACAGTAATATAGCTTATACATCAGAATAACACAAGGGCTACTTTTTATCTGGGTACCACGCGGGTGAAGCCGTGTGCAGTAGCTAGTGTTGGAATACATTGATAATAAATACTGACTATACTGTTTCAGATGCGGTACATAATCGACCGATTCATGGACTTGCGCCAGAATGCCAAGAAGCTGCTGGCTGAAGACGCTACCCTGAACATCGGAGACGTAACATCGGTCAACCTCACCATGCTATCGGTACCACTTTGACCCGAATTCATAGTCAAAAAGGGGCTCCCCTAGGGGACTGTTCAGACACTAATTAAAAATTCAAGTGCGAATTCAACCTTTATACACCCAGCCATAAGGCGAATGCTGAATGATGGATTTTGGGGGACTGTTCAACCCCCGACTATGAATTCAGGCTTTTGACTAAGTATAGCTTGTGTTAAGTGTTTGACAACTTGTAGGCTTCAAGTGGGCGAAGGCCCACCTGAGAAGCAGAATGTTGCGGGCTCGATTCCCGCCGCGGGACAAATGTTTGTATTGTAGTAGGATTTAAAATTCAACAGTAGAAAAAAAACAGTTTAAAAAGCTTTTTATGTAATGCCCTAAATAACTACTACTGAAAATTATTTAAGTACACCCAATTTAATTACAGGGAGGCATTCAAGACAACGTTGTTCCGGAGAAACTGACAGCTTCCTTCGACGTGCGACTTGCCGTGACCGTCGATCCTAACGTGTTTGAGACCCAGGTAGTATACTGCTGTTCGTCGTGTCACTGGCTCTTAAGCCTGAATTCATAGTCGGGGGTTGAACAGTCCCTCAAAATCCATCATTCGGCATTCGCCTTACGGTTGAGTGCATAAAGATTGAATTCGCGCTTGTATTTTCACATAGCGCCTGAATAGTGCCCTAGGGGAACCCCTATTTGACTATGAATTCGGGCCTCCACTCACTGAAATGCCCCCCTCATACATATACTTATTAAACTTGATAATGGTCTCATTCTCATTGCGGTACCTCTCAAAAACCTTGTTTTGAGTTATTGCCAATTTTCTTTTTTATTTCAGTTTTTACTAATTAGCTCGAGATTCGTATAGGTTAAGTATTTTCATATGCCTACCTAATTATGTACACAGTTTTAAATGATTTCTTTAGATTAGGCTCTTGTATTTATTTACCTACTAGCTAATGCCCCCGGCATGGTTCACAGATAAAAAATAGCCAATGAAAAGAAGCGTTTGTAAAAAACGTATTCGCTCGGCCGTTTTTTGGGTCGACTTACATTGCAAAATTGGTCTTCACGAAAAGCCTTTTTATTTTAAAGGGATAATACATAATATATTATGCCTGTGACCACCCTGAAAGTCCATTTTAAATATTGGGGAAATATTTTTTAATATCGGATGAGTACTTTCTGAGATTACATACAAACTTACTTAGTATAGATTTGAATTATTGTGTTTTGACCTTTTCCTACATTTCTTATAGGATTTGGTGATATGGTCTTGCCATAGTTTTTAGAGAATAACGATTTTGTCTCGATTTAATTAAGCTCTAGTTTAGTTTTGAATGTAATGTGTTTCAGTTAAGCAAGTGGTGCTCCGAGGCTGGGGCTGGTGTGAGCGTGGAATTCACGCAAAGAGACACCCTCGTACCGCCGACATTGATGGACGATTCTAACCCCTATTGGTTGGCTTTTAAGGGTGCTGCTGACAAGTTGTGAGTTTCTCTTACGAGTTTCAGTGACAAATTATTCAAGGAATAGCATAAAAGTTAGTTAAAAACTAAGGAATGACGAGGCTCCGTTTGTTGCCGAGTGCTTTGCAAGCGAGGATCATACGAGAACAAGTGTGTGGCATACTGATCACGACATTTGTGGCACACTGTAGCGACACTAGACACACTGTAGCAAGTGTCACGGCACTCTAGTTACACGACACTTTAATGACACACTACGCCGTCTTAACAGTGACATTTTGACGCCATCTTAGGGTATCAGCAAGCCCCCTTGCATTTGGACAAAGTTTAGCGTCACTTCATAATATTTTGATCTTCATAACTGATCATGACTTCTATGAAGTTTGGTTTCGTCCAACTATATCTAAATGTGTAAGTGAAGTGAGCATAAATAAAATAAAACAATGTTTATTTTCAGAAATCTGTCCCTAAAAAGGCGCACTTTTCCCGGAGGCACCGACAGCCGCTTCCTTCGGGAGAAGGGTATCCCAGCGCTGGGCTTTTCCCCCATGTCCAACACAGTACCGGGACTGCATGAGCATGACGAGAGATTGAGGGCGGACGTGTTCTTGCGCGGTATAAACATATATGAAGCTTTAGTACCGGCCATCGCTAATGTATAAACTAATATGCCTGCACTTTCCTTTGCAATAAATACATTGTCATTTTTCAAATGGATCGTTTTATTGGATCTTTTTTGTACCCAAACTTCGCCTCGCCATGTATGGCCACACAGATCTTTCTGTTGTAGGAATGGTCGAAAAAATACTAGGTACTTAGCAAATTCTACTGGTCCATAACCATTTCTTTTTATACCTAAAACTAAAATGGCAATCAAGCATACGGCCTACCTGTTAGTAAGAGATTACCGTAACCTACCATAGGTTACGGTTGCGACACTCGGCATAACATTGCCCATATACCCGCTTGAATCTAAAAATGTAATCTTCTAAATGCGTTCACGTACTGCACTATCGGTGCAGTAAACTTAGTCGGTGCCTTCACTGATAGTGCAGTACGTGAAAATTCCCGTTTTTACAATACGAATAGTCAAGTTCACAATAGTTTTTGGAATAAAATTATAAATGCATTTTATACGTTAACATAATATAAACATCGATAAATACTAAAAATAACCATATCATATTCCAAATTAGAACACGGGTAGATAACTCATAGCTTTCTATTTATTAAAGAATAAATTCAGAATATATGGGGAAATTCAGCGGTTAAGCAAAAAAACGAATTTGTTAGTGATTAGGCAATAAGGATTTCACTAATCTCTTTTTTTATATAGATATGGTGAACGCTCAATTTACTACACATAAATAGGTAAGTATGTAATTATTACATAATAAAGAATCAAGTTTTTTAGAAAAGCTAATTAAACACCAAACGCCATAAATCAACTAAGATAGTTTCAGGAAAGTGAATGAAACCACTCTATCATAGATCAAAATAGTTCGGTATGCAACAGGTAATAGGCCACAAATTACATGCCGGAAGCTTAACTACACCTTCGGGCCGCTAATATGGTTCCGTAGATAACTACATTTTACGGTCGAAGGTAGTGGGCCGTAGCCAAGAACATTAATATAGCTTAGTACATTGCTTCAATGTTTTCAGAAAAAGGATTGATGCTAGATCAACACAGCATGGGTGTTGATTCTCTTTTTTCTGTATGGAAAACTTAAATCTAACTAATTAGACAAGATTAAAATTGTTGCAATCTCTCTCTTTTGTTACTGTTAGTAAAAGAGAGCTATAGATAAAATTAAGTTTAGTTGGTGTAAAAGAGGATCAACGCCAATGCTGTATTGATCTAGCATCAATCCTTTTTCTGAAAACATTTAGTTTAGTCGTTATTTCAAAACATGCTAACTATAAACATGAAGAAGACCGAGACGAAAACTAATTTATCAGGAGTAAAATCCTTGCCTTCTCTTTTTTGCGTGCACTATCAGTAAAAGAGAGATACAGTTTAAATTAAGTTTAGTTGGTGTACTAGAGAATCGGTGCCATTGTACGCATTTGCCAATATTACCTCTGGGTTTTCTATTTGTCCAGTGCCTACATTTGAGGATAATTTTAAAATTTACTTATAATTTTGAGAAGTATTCCCTTAAATACTGATGTGGTCAGCTGTGATGATCCTGAAGACAGTGGGTCTGACAACTTTTCATTCGTTAATTCCTGTTGTATTGAATCGCTTTGTTGAACTGTACGAATTGCAACAAAGGCTAAGAGTATTTACCTAAACTGACAACGTAATTGATTCAAATGGATGTTCATCGGCTGCCGTGCCAGGTACCAGCTACCAATACAAGAATAAAGCCGCCATTAAATAAACAGAGCCTTCACGTTTCGCAATGCGTAGAAATGGCGCAGCACCTTGTTAGGGCGCCAAAACGTGTTTTTGGCGCCCAATACGGGGCATTATCCGAATACATTTTTATTTGAAACCCCCTTTGTAGAATTGGTTTTGAAATTGTATTTGGAAAAAAAACATGTCAGTTGAAACTCGTAAAACTAATCAGAAAACGACCTAGCACTAGCATTACTAGCAGTTCAACCTAGCTTGTCTTTAAGTTGGACATTTTACCGATATCTTGGATCAACTATCAAGAATTTGAACAGAAATAACGCCATAAACCTGTGTGTTGTTATTTATAGAAAAATATTTACGCTCACGATACGAACGGAAGGTGTTTCTAGTGAGAAATGATTTACCGCTGTGGACATTATCCGGGTCCGGGAGATTTACAGTATTCTTCACACGCGGCTAATGGTTCTTTGTGTTGCCAAATTTAGCCGGGGTATCCTAAAAACCGACCGTATTATTAGCGGTAACTGCAATTTATCAACTTATTTACATACGGCTTTTGATCGTTTTTTTACATTAATTATCCATAATACATAGGTTTACAGTAACATGGTTATGCTATATACACCTAATAAACCTGATAGCGGATTGTCTAAGGTACATGGTGGTATCGATTCATCATTAAATACATAGACAAAGTAGTGGAATTTCCGTAAACAATAGTTACAAATCACAGTCTACAGGCAGAGGACATAGGAAGTATTCCTGCTATATAACGCCTTTGCATGTGATGGCTCATGCTTTTAAACTATGGCTTTCAAAAGGACCATCTGCTAAAATGATAGTTTAGCGCGGACATCTGCTACAATTATAGTTTAGTTAACTTTTAGTTCAGATTTTACTAGGATGCTAGCATTATCACTCATACCCCTAGTTGTGCAATGTTCATATCGGATGGTCCGTGAGAAAAGTCTGACATTTTCAACACCACTGGCATAGAAGCACTGGAATTTTAAACACATGCATGAGAAGACTGCGAGGTGCTTTGCGTTTATCCTCAATTCACGCAAGTAGACCTACTAGGCACATATTAAATTGGTAGCAGAGTTTCACTCACATGCATATGTACATGATTTAGTAATGCAATTAGCATTACTAAATGAAGAACCCATTATCCACTATCCATTTTTAAACAAGCGAAAGTCAGCCGAACGGTAAAATAGAGCATTTCATCGCATGCGGCTTTTGGTAAATGCCTTTGAATAAAATATACCCGCAATCGATTCTTCGCGCTTCTTCAACTCAGCTCCGGGCTTCTCAAAGATCCTCTTTCTTTCACTGAATGGATAATGCAAGACTTATCTCGTATGCTACGTGCTGGCTCAAACAATATAAGTCCATCGTCTTCAAAATGATATGCTAATAATTTGGAAATACCATATAGGCAAGTTCCTTATTCCTTTTCGTTCAGCCTTTCGATACATTTACTTATAAAATGTTAAGTACTTTTAACATTCTCAAATAAAACTTCTTTATCCCCCCCAAATTCCCAAGTTCAATATATTTTCTAGATAATTAAACTTATTTTATTCCATGAGTATTCGTGACATTCATAACTGTGACTTTATAATCTCAATAACATTCCAGAACCGTTTCCTTGGAGACTATCTGAGAATTCACTGTTATTAAAACATGGAGCAGTTTGGTCGATATTCATTAAATGTTACATATGACTTCGTTGCTTATTAAATTATTTATCACACAAATTATTATATTCCGATTATTTCAGTTTATAATACGTTTATATATGCATTCAAGTTATTTATAAACGTCTTCTGGCTGAGATTGTTCCTAATCCTACTATCATACTTCCTACTAATATTATAAACGTGAAAGTTTGTGAGGATAGATGTTTGTTCCTCTTTCAAGCAAGAACTACAGAACAGATTTTGATGAAACTTTAGTTATATAGTTTACACATCAGAATAACACATAGGCTACTTTTTATCGGGTAACACGCGGGCGAAGCCGTGGGCAGAAGCTAGTAAAACAATAAATTCAACCTGATCGAAATAAAAAAGCTACTAGCGATTATTTTTTCTGAATACAGCGTGCCGATCACCAACTTTCCCGCCATTTCCAGCCGAACGTGACATTTCACGTTGACATTTATATATCGAAGAAAAGTAATATTTGGCTAGATTCACGCCGATACCGCTGCAAGTGTGACTGTGAATAATGGTGTATAACTTTGCATAAAATGCCCAATATTTATTACCTGAGGCAAGGTTTTCAAGGTAAATTATGAATATAATCACCCAATAAATAAGCCGGTAGGTACATATTTCTACACTAGAGAAGGAGAATGTTGATTGGAGACACATAAACTCACAAAAAGCGCAATTTCGAAAAGGATAAAAACAACGGTAGCATATAAAACACCGGAAATAACATGTTTTTAAAAATGTTCAATAGATAGAACGACATAATGGTCTATAGGGAGCGAGAACCTACTTAGTAGATACATATGTGTAGAGGCATCTGCAAAATGGCCACATAGACACAGCTTCTAAAATATGCAGTCGATTTACTACTCCCCAAGCTGCTGATAAAGACCGTACCGACCTGTGAATAGTTCCGCTTATATTCAATATACTAACTTAACCTAACCTTTGTAATTATAATGTTAAAATATGATTTGGGTATAAAATCAAAATATAAAGGGGGTTCATAAGCCATAAACCACGGGAATATATTGAATTATTATTATTCATTTATTTCAGATAAAGATCCATAATAACCATTATATACAAAGAAGAATTACATATAAAATAAATTATCAAATCAAAATTAAAAAGAAATTAGATGGAGCCCATCATGATCCGCATCCACCGGTTTTATATAGGACAGACTGGTCGCGCAACAATCATCTGTAGGATGCCGGTGCTACTGCCTCGCGCACGCTGGAGTAGGGAAGCGACTTTTTTATGCATAATCGCATGAAAGCCGTCCGTGCGCGCCTCCGCAAACATCCCTGATGCGCTGCAATAGCGAGGCAGCCGCATCAGCATCCTGAAGATGTTGTTGTACTGGACTCGCAGAGAGCTGGCAGCCCGCTGGGTGTGATTTAGCCATAGGCTGCTCGAGTAAAAAGACTGGCAGTAAGCCTTGAAAAGAGTGATTTTAACTTCCCTCGATCAGGGAGCGAACCTGCGAGCAAGCATGTTTCCCCTGACCGCCAGCGCTCTGCGTTATAGAAATATAAAATAGTGTTAATATTTATATCAGTAAACAATAAGGAAAAGTATGAACCTAATTAACCTTTTCCCTCAATAGTTTTCATCGAGGCTCTGTGACAAGAACCTGATTAAATCGATAACCTAACCATTCGCTGCATGTGACTTCGAGACTGTTGTTCTGAAACTTACTGAAGACAAAGCTTCACATTTCAACCGCAAACATCTATGTAGTTTTGAAGCTAAGGGTGTTTAGATAGAATTTAAAGTGTTCTTGTGTTCTTGTTACCAAGTTCTCCGTACCTATGCGAATGAGTATGTCTATGGAATAAACCACGAAATTAGAACATCTATTGTAACATAAGCTCACTGTCTTCTTAAATTATAAACAGGTAGACTCAAATCTATTTTATCACTTGGCTTAGGATAACTGACTGACAGTTCAATAAACACGTATGTTGACTCGCAGTAAACAGGTAACATTTTTCAACGATACGGGAACGACACGGAGCCGAACGCGAAAGTAAAATAAATAGCTGGATATACTAATATAATTATACCTACATTCCCAAATTACAAAGTTAGCCAAATATAATGAATATTTGGCTCCTCCCTCCGTTCATAGTTCGACTTCACATATTCCTTCCAGTACCTATCCTTCAGCGTGGATAAATCACCTATGATTGAGCTTGCCTCTCCGTGGGACCTTCTGTAAGTAGCTTCTGTCAGATGCAGTACCAGCCGATGGACGAACGAGCAAAGAGAGCCAGTCGAAAAGCAACTTTTAAATTACTCGCCAAATCCAACTCGTCTCAATGTGAAGCGAAGCGACGTCCTGGCATTGATAAATCGGGGTTGGATCACATTTCTCGTGTTGACACATCGTATAGGAAACTCAAATAATAACATGTAAACGTTTTTATGGCATCGCGTGCCTCAGCGAAACATACCTGTGCACAGTAATGTGTTCCTGTAAGCCTGTTAGTATAGCATTTCGTAGGTGTTATGAAATGCCTGCAAAATTTATGTAGGTCTTTTGTTACTTAAAATCAAATAAGTCACGAGGAAAATCATGTCTTACTTTTCTACTTGAAAAGGGACTGTGCAACGGAATCATACTGCATTGTAAAAACTTGATGCGTCGTTCGAAATAAAACTGTACGTAGGTGCTACGATATTTTCACATGTCTTTGGGTCATTTATTTTATGGTATTAATAAATAAACAAAGAAAATATTGATAGGTTTTCCTTATTTACTTTCTAAGAGGGACTCTGCAATGAATTTGACTCATGACGAAAGATGGATAAGTTTCGTAGGTGCTTCGTTTTCGACGCCTAGGGATGTCCTGAATGTTCCGGGACATTCTCCTTCTCTCATCGGAGGAGGACGAAGGGTGCGTCAAGTGCAGTTACCGACAGAGTCGCGGGTGAATTCAATCGAGATCCCGTGACTCTGTCAAGTTCCGATGCAGCATCGAACTATTCGTCTGGAGATGAATGGTTTGAAGATGCATTGGCACTGCGGTAAAGGGAGGAACATCGATGGGTTGTTTAGTCGATGGATTCCGACAGACCCCTCCGGCTCTCTCAACTTTGGCCGGAGGACATGCGTAAAGGCATTTTTTTTCACACAGCATCATCTAGCCCCAAACTAAGCAGTGCTTGTATTATGGGAACTACATAACTGATATATACTACTTATATGACGACCTTTGTGGCGCAGTAGGCGAAGGTCCGCCTGAGACGCAGAAGGTTGCGGGTTTGATTCCTGTCACGGGACAAATGTTTGTAAGATCTGCAAATATTTGTCTCGGGTCTGGGGTTTTTTTTCTATGTACAATATGTATGTATTTCCAAAAAAAAGTATATAAGTAGTATATCAGTCTTAGTTTGGGGCTAGATGACGCTGTGTGAAAAATGTCCAGCATTATTTATTATTATTATTTTTTATTTTGTTAATACATACATACCTAATTACACACAGAAAACACCAAGACTCGAGACAAAATTTGCAGATTATACAAACATTTGTCCCGCGGAAGGAATCGAACCCGCAACCTTCTGCTTCTCAGGCGAGCCACAGAAGTCGTCAAAAAACTTTAAACCTTAAAGTTAAATGTTACTTTTAATGCAGTTACGACAAAAGTTGGGACATAACTTTCGTTTTTATGCTAGGTCGCTTTGGCAGATTGCCTGCGCGATTTTAAAACTGATTTAAAACGAGGTTTAACTAAAGTGGCTTGGACGAACTACGACTAAACCTGAATTTCCAGTTCACTGTAGCGTTGCCGCAACACGTACGCGATACCAACTTACTATACGCTGAATGCCAATTTCAGAATACGACAATTTTCCATAGCAATAGATCAAGCTGATCATTTGTTGTTTTTGATCAGCAGACATTAGGGCCCGGTAAAACTGATCAGTAAGTGATCACACTCAAGTAAACTTTGACAAGCATTTTTTGACCGGACTCTGTTTCTAATTTGACAACTTTTCCTTGTGTCCTACACGGTTTAAACTGATTTGTTATAGAAAGACAAATTGCTTTCCATTAAGACATTTTTACTAACTCCAAGAAAATGATTCTCTCCCTATAGACGCTAGACAATAATTTCTTCGTAATAGTAAAAAATCATCTCATTTTATTTTATTTGTTACGAGATAAATAAATTTAATTCAAGAAACATATTGTTTTATTTAACAAATTTATTTGATATTTATTTGATACGACATAAAATAAGTCTTGAAATAAACATATTTATTTTCAAGTAAGAACAAAATTGAGAAAAATATTGTCATCAAAAAAGATAAGCAGTATTTTTGTTTTAAAATAATTGCATTAAACTAAGAAAATATATTTTTGTAATAACCAAATATTTCGAGAAATCAGTCTTTCTTATTCAAAGAAATCCTTTTTACCCGTGTAGTATTGTATTATTATATCAGATATATAAATATATTACACAGACAGATTATGTCTGTGTGTGTGTGCTTAAACTTTCAATGCGATTCCTTTCACTCATAGAAAGTTTTCGCGAAAAGGAAATAGCGAACTGAAAGTTCAAGCCAGCTGGCTCGCATGCAATACCGTTTTACGCATTTGCCAAGCCACCAATTAATTTAAGAAATAACTAGTGAATTTCTGCTACTTTTGGAATGGGCTTTTATTATTATTCTGAATTTATATCTGGTTCTTTGTGAGGCAATAATGGGGCTGAAGTTAACAGTAAGAGGCCCTTTGTACGAATAAAATATTAGCAAATGTGCATTATTGAAAGTGTAGGCAACACATGGATACTATTGTAGGAATCCTATCCTATCCTATCTACCTTCCTTCTATCCTTCCTACTAATATTATAAATGTGAAAGTTTGTGAGGATGTTTGTTACTCTTTCACGCAAAAACTACAAAACGGATTTTGATGAAACTTTACAGTAATATAGCTTATACATCAAAATAACACATAGGCTACTTTTTATCTGGGTACCACGTGGGTAAGCCGTGGGCAGAAGCTAGTATTATAAACGCGAAAGTTTGTGAAGATGTTTGTTACTCTTTCACGCTAAAACTACTGAACGGATTTTGATGACACTTTACACTTTACAGTTATATAGCTTATACATCAAAATAACACATAGGCTACTTTTTATCCGGGCACTACATGGGCGAAGCCGTGGGCAGAAGCTAGTATTATAAACGCGAAAGTTTGTGAAGATGTTTGTTACTCTTTTACGGAAAAACTACTGAACGGCTAATTTTTATTCGGGTACCACGTGGGCGAAGCCGTGGGCAGAAGCTAGTATTATAAACGCAAAAGTTTGTGAGGATATTTGTTAACACATACCTTACATTTTTAATGCGCCACAAATTCAACAACATAGAGACGTCTTGACTAGATATTGATAATAAAAGGTTTTCATCTGTAGCACCTTTATTGGACAGTCTTCGTATGCCATTCTGATACAAATCCTATTACTATTATAAACGCGAAAGTTTGTGAGGATGCAAGTTTTTTTTTTTTTTATAATAATAATATTTATTAGACACAAAAGTTTACATGGTAGGTACAGACAAATTAGACAAATTATTAAGCACTACAGAATTAGGAACGATTCCTAATTAAAAATAATTGTACCTCGGTTTATCTCTGTTCCCCACACTAGGTCTGAAAGCCTGTATAGTGGGGTCACAAGGGATTCGTCACGGACTCTCTTCGATATGAGATGTTTCCTGTTTGTTACTCTTTCATGCAAAAACTACTGAACAGATTTTGATGAAACTTTACAGTAATATAGCCTATATATCGGAATAACATATAGGCTACTTTTTATACGGGTACCACGCGGGCGAAGCCGTGGGCAGAAGCTAGTTGGTAATATTAGCTAGACTGCCTCATCAAAAAAATTGTTACATTTGGAGACTAGCTAAGACATGCCAAGGTCCTTCGATAGTATTCATCGAAAGCATTTGCAGAAGCTAACTATCGATACCTATAAATAATTCCAATCCAACAAAAATATTTATTCTAACCACAACGGAAATTGAGTACCGTTTTCAATGCAAAGCAGGTGATAAAACAAAGAAATCGGTTACTCAAGGGCCCGGTGTATCATTCAGTAACGACATATCGTAACGGGAGAATTTACGATGTTAGGTATTCTTTTTGATTTACCTATATTCAGAGCTGTTACGCCTTGGCGTAGCAGAAATACGCTGAGATAGGATCTTCCCGACCACTGCAGCATTGTCCTCGTTATCACTGGTATCACTCGTTATCAAGTACCCACGTATAAAGATGGTGAATATGTATGTAATTAATTTTACAAGCAGTAATTGATTATACACCTAATTAAATTACCACCTTTTAGGGTTTGTCCTTTTATAGTTTTATCTTTATATCCTTTGTCTTTTATCCGGTTTTCTTTTTTCTTTTATTGTAATTTACTCTTTTTTGACATTTGTACTTGTCTGTGTTGAATATTTTTTTTATGTATTCATCATATTGTTGGCGATATGCTTATCACATGGAATGTTAATTACTTGCGAAAATGCGGGCATATACCAAATGTACCTAATGTTTGGACGTGCCACTGACTACTACTTGGTATCCTTAAAAATTTACTCACTGAGTACCTATGAACCTTATGATTCCCATTATGGGGAATACAGTGAATGTGTTTGTTTTGTTTTTGTCCCACAGCTGGGCTAAGGTCTCCCCTTAATCCTTCCATGTCACTGGGTCCATTGCCCCCTCTGGCCTGTTGGTTTCGAATACATCCAGGTTATCACGCCCATCTTTAATGTTAAATGTAAAATATTTTCACGTATAAAATGATAACCAGTGAAGAGTATATTCAGCGAGTTTCCAACAGAATATGTATATAACAAAATTAAAATAATCGTTGTTCATTAAAGACTGACACACCAAACAGCGGGGGCAGCCATAAAACAGCTAATCGTCTGCGGCGCCGCACGGAGAAGTTAAGTGCGTGTTACATACATATGTACCTACTTAGCTTTACATTGTATCAAATTATTGAGAGGCACAAGTCTTCACTCACTTGTTATAAAAAGGTATGTTGCTATTTTAAGTACCTAGCTATCTTCAAAGTGTCTACAATTACGTACTATGAGGTGCGACATAGGGTTAGCAAATAAACTCTTAGGGTCTCATTACGAAACGTGGTTTAAATCAGTGGTTTATCTCTCAAAGTTAGACCAGACTTTTGATACCTGATTTTTCAAGACAAATTGTTATAACAAAGCATACAAAGTTTAAAATTGAATGTTAACATAAAATTGCCGACAGTCTATTTGACGTTTCAAAAAAAGGTTTGATGAGAAAAACTGCTAAAAGATAAACCAGGCGGTCACCTAGTTTATTTCTATCATAACTCAACCTCTTTTTGAGAACCTACTTTCTTTTGGTAGCCAATCAAAATGATGTTTCTTTTTTATTTTGGTTTAGAAGTGTTTTTTAAATCAAATGCTCATCCCGCGGTTTTATTTCATCTTTAAACTCTAGACCTTAGTATCTTTGCAATAGAACTCTTTTTTCGATAAGGTATATTTAAACCTTGGTTTAGTCGATCTGACAGAACTTGAGTTCAACTTGAGTTTAGACCACGTTTCGTAATGAGACCCTTAGTCATTTGTAAAAATTTGTAGCACGCTTACCGCCAATCACTACACATTGAGTTGGTTGGTAGAAAATACTTTAGAATTAAGTCCGCCACTTCGGACGGACGCCGTTCACTTTTAATTAAATGTGCAATAAAGAGTTAATAAAAAAATAAGTACATATATTGCACATTTGTCAAGCTAATTCACAACACATAGGTTAAAAATGCTAATCTCTAGTCGCACAAGTGGGCTTAAGATACCAAAGTTACTTTACTAATATTAGGTATAAGTAGCTTCTTAAAGAACCATGTACAAGTAGATAAGTATATCCAAAAATACAGATGAAACAGCTATCTAAAGACCGATGCAAACGATCTACAGATAACACAACTGATCCAGATCACTAGCAGACGGAAGCGTTCCTAAAATACTGGCCGCTTCTATAAGTAGCTAAATAAGTAGCTTCTTACATGAGTTAGCATAATATAATGAGTTAGCGAATAAGCTCTCTTTGCGTTTTGTTGTAAAGATAACATAAATCCAGAAAATACGTGTATGGCCATTCAGCATTTCCGAGTTCGCTGCAATGCAGTAGAAATTAAAGTGACTGAGAATGTCCACTGTCATTTTTGGTGGGATGTGTTTTGGATGACATGAATCGGCATGGTATTCAAATAAATAACTCTTAAAATGTGCTGAGTGTACCTACACGTGGTACATTCCTGACTATTAATGGAATCTTCCGAATGTGGAAGCAATTATTTCATTTACGCATTCGTCAAACGCGAAATCTGTCGAATGAGGAATCATAAAAAATACCGTGTCGTCAAAGGTTTAAAAAATCTGACGAATTACACTAAATTCCTTTACGCTGATTCCTTGCAACTATCCTCAAAGATATACTCACTGAGTATAATGTATGCGAGGATGTCCATAACGAGGAAGACAGTTGAGAGCGTATTTTTTTTTAATAGTTATATACTTAATTAATTAACACTGATTCCTCGCCACCAAGACCTTGACTGTATGTACGTAAGCCTTGACCGGGCGGGTGTTATCTGCCCCCTTTACGCTGTTTACGCTGCATGAATCAACTCGCACTGAATATTTTAACTATTTAATTAAAAGTTCCTGATGCAGCAGATGTAAATTAATTTCATAACTTCAGGTCACATGGGAGTATTTCATTCGATCACAAACTGTTTATTAATTTAACAGTTTTTTACGACCTTTTACGAACGGTCGCATAATCGCTATAAAAGTTATATGAATAAAAATGTTGTATTGTACACCTTATGAAATAAACAAATTCAATAATAACATATAGTTCAAATTAAAGGTATTCATAGTCTTATCGCTTCGATATGTATGTATGTATATAATAATAATATTATATTATGTAATAGGTTTACTCGTACACCGTCGTCTTTTGATTCCATTTTATTTCCAGACCACCTTAAGAGAGAGAGAGAACTATGTTAAATATTAAGACTTGATAGTAAATTTTTATGCGAAATACAAGAACATAAATATGGGGGGGAAAGGGTAATTCAGATATATTTAAGCTGTTCTATATCAAATATCTTGATTGAATCATTCTGTAGGTAGCCCCTACTTAACCATGGAATAACCAAGCACTCTTCAGCTGTCAAAGCGAAACATGTATTTGTTTAGGGACGGCAAATAATGTGCGGAAAGTATGTATCATATAATCATGTGCCTTTTTACTGTGCAACCGAGCTTATCTCTAGAATTGTGATTTTTTTTTAAACTTTACTTGAAAACTGAATTTTGTCTTAATTGTGGGTTTTTATACGTAATATAACTTTTGTAACAAAACTTTTGATAATTCTACTTTTTTCCTTGAAAAATAAGTAGTAGGTCACCTACCTACTACTTTTACTAACCTTCGTTTTTTTTTAAATGATTGTGAATTTTAATTGAACAAATAATTATCATGAAATTCTTTAAATATGTAAGTTATTATTGTTATTTTTTTCTAATTTTATTTTTTAGTTTTGTGTTAGTTACTCTCTCAATAATATTTGCATGCTGTCTATAATTTAACCTATAATTTAAATGGCGCTCAGTTTTTGTTTTGCAACGTAATTTAAGTTAGTTTTGTGTGATTGTTGAAATATATAAATGAAATCACAGAAAGATACAGCCCCTATCAAGATAATCTGGGACACTATGTATAACGCACACCAATATCGTCGCCGCACTCAAAATCTGTATACAATTTGATGAAAATAAACCATTAATCATTCAAAGAAATGAAATTATCGCTGTTTGGTATCCTTTTAGGATATTATTACGACTTTGCCACGTATTTTACCTACTATGTTCCTGCTGACTTTTCGTTGACCGTATAAAGATCCTTTCTCATGAGCACCGTTCTCTACAGAAATAAAAACATGAAACCTAAGAACGAGAATAATATAAGTAAAGTACGTGGTACCTATATCGTAATAGTATCCTAAAATAATTGGTCATTCTACAAAAGCGCTAGTTTTTCCTGTAACAGCCATATTTCTTGCTCTGAAGCGGTTGTAAATCAAGCTTGAATCGTATGAGCTACCAGACAGAGTCGTTATTTAAAGGACACAGGTGGATGTTTGGGTAGAGTCATCATGTATCAGAGCATTTTATGCTCGTACTGCCGTTTATTTCCAGAAATTCAATCCCCAATTCTGTATCTGAAAGTCACACAAGGCAAATGATTATCACAAGCCCGTATGAACATTTTGATAGTAACTACATAAGGGTAGGTAAAAATCATTTAATTTGTCAAACGTTCGTCCTTCATAAATAGCCCCCTTTTCTGTGTCTGAAAGTCACTCGGTTGACTGCTTGCTGTTGATCAGTTCTGTTGACCGAACCACAGAGAGTATAATTAACCGAACTATTTGTATTTGTTTTTTATCACTTGGGCTGTGGCTAAAATATATACCCTAGCAAGGAACTACTGGCTTTTTTTTAAATCACTATTTTAGTGATTTTGACAGAAATACTACCCATAAATAAACATTGCACTACGTTTTAAGAGTAAACTTAAAGTAAACTTTCATAATCAAGAAGTGAAGTTAAGTGAAGAGTAAACTTTCATAGAAAAAATGTTTAATCATCCTGAAAGCAAATGTTTGAAATAAAATCTATATTTTAATAATATTCATTTGATTTGTACAACTATGTATAAGCTATTATATAAACTAAACTACCAGACGGAAGCGATCCCAAAATGCTGACTGCATTGTCACGCTGAATCGCAATGCTAATGCGTTGCGCGATAACAGCTAGCTCTCTGGCCATACGTCGCTTCTACCACTCGTAGTCGCCCTGAAATAATTTAAATACGCGAAAGACCTCAGTTCCCTACGGACCTAGAGTATCAACCCCCAAAAGACCCCTTAAAGGTAAAAAATATTATCAAAAACGATGATATTTTTTTATCTAAGAACTGTTCCCTCAATATCAGTGCTTGGGCCTCTGAGCCTTTTGAAAATAGTTCACTATTAACTATATTCACCTTAACTATTTCAAGATGTATCTACTACAATGTCGCATTGCTGTGTTTCAGTATGAAAGATCTCGGTGAAATTACATGCATGCGAGACTTTTCAACTTTGTACCTGTGGCAGGCAACGTAGCAGCAAATCCCTTGCTGTTGCAAATGTCATTGGGCATGGCAACTACTTACCATCTTGTTCGTATGCTTGTTTTCTTACAGTAACATAAATAAACTTTCCACACTGCTGTACCTACTCTGCCTTACAAGAAATTGTACAAAAGCGTTATCAAACCAAACCGTTACTTGTTTATTTTATTAACAATTCTGCTTTTATTATCTAAACTTATTAAATCTTTTGGGCTGACTGACTGACTCATCTATCAACACACAGCCAAAACTATTGAGTCTAGAAAACCGAAACAAGTTTATTTTATAACGTAAGCATGTGATAAGAAAGGATTTTTGGAAATTTCCACTTTAAGGGGGGAAATGGGTTTGAAAGTGTGTATGGTAGTATTGTTTGTTTTAAAGGTAACTAATGATGCGTTTCAGGCTTTTTGGATTTTCACATTTAAAGGGGGGAAATGGGGGCTGAAAGTTTGTATTGCGGTATCGTTTTTTTTTTAACTTTTTTTTTAAACAGATTTTTTTGAAGCCACTGGCAACAGCTAGTACATTATATAATACTAGTAGAGTAATAGTAATACAAATCAGATTTAGTAACTAAAAATGCGTTATCCACAACTATAACTATAACAAACTAGTTTCTGCCCACGGCTTCGCCCGTGTGGTACCCGGATAAAAAGTACACTATGTGTTATTCTGATGGATAAGCTATATTACTGTAAAGTTTCATCAAAATCCATTCAGTAGTTTTTGCGTAAAGGAGTAACAAACACCCATCCTCATACACTTTCGCGTTTATAATATTAGTAGGATATAACCTTAAAGAACCTGTGGAACCAAATATAACCGCTAAAAAGATGCTGACCTACAAATCACTTAAGTTACCCAGTTACATAGATACTTACTTATTTTTTAATATGACTATGGTAGGTGGTATACATGAGAACTGAAGGCATACCAAAAACCTATTCTAGTCTAGAATTAAGTCTGAGTCTAAGTACCCTGTCTCACCATGTATTTATCATACGATATTATTTAAGATGGATATCGTCATAAATAGGTATCAGCTGCGCTTTTAATTCACGGGCCGAGCTCTCTCATTCATCAACGTATAATTTACGACCTCTGTGGCGAAGTGGGCGAAGGCCCTGAGACGCAGAAGGTTGCGGGTTCGATTCCCGCTGCGAGAAAAATGTTTGTATGATTTGCAAATGTTTGTCTCGAGTCTGGGTGTTTCTATGTAAAATATGTATGTATTTACAAAAAAAAGTATATAAGTAGTATATCAGTCATGTAGTTCCCATAATACAAGCTCAGCTTAGTTTGGCGCTAGATGATGCTGTGTGCAAAAAATGTCCAGCTTTATTTATTTATTTATTTGACAGCCATAATTTAAGCTAGCGATAGCGACTCTAGCGAGCAAATTAAATTAAAAGCTAAATTACTTATTTACTTTAGCTAAATTATATTTTGAAAACGAATGTCCAGCATTATTCATTTATTTATGTGGATTCACATTCCCCATGTAGGTATGTACCTTCCTATTTAACTGGTACCTACTGGAATACCTATACTGGTTCTGATATAAGTACAATGTGGCTGATAGGTTTATTTATCAGCTTATTACATGTAAGCAACAATTTATTCTAGAAGATGCAAGAATGAAACTATATTTTTATGATACCGATCGAAAAACAAGTATCTATCAATTCCTTCCCACTAAGATATTATCTCAAATTAAAGAGACTGTATACTATAGGTACTTTCAACTAATATATTTTCAGCAAGGAATAAGCCACAGTAACATGTTTTTCATACCAGATGGCGCTAGATCCGTTGGTTTTCCCAAGTTTTACGAGTTACTTTATTTACAGGGCGCACGCCCGTATCCGGTATATTACCGTTGTTTTTCAACTCCATATGAGACTAATGAAAGTTATGTCGCATGACGCTACGCCGCGCCGGCCAAAATACAGTTTATTTGTTTGATATAGCTACCTATGTGGTGTTCCAGAATGTGTACATATACTATACCGAAAGGGATCATTCTAAGAAAACAAATTTTGATTTACGTCTTTTTAAAATCCCGCTACTCTCAGTGAAGAAAGTGGTGTTCAATAGCTGTTTTCGGTAGGTAATAAATCAAATGTTGAAGGTAATACAGACCATACCGACTTGGAGTCAAACATCTTATTCATACCTCATCATATTCATGTTTATCAGCCATAGGTCCAAAGTCTTTGGAGGAGGCCTACTTTTATATTGTTTATGTAAGTGGCCAGTTCCGGAAACATTTAGTGAGCCTTTTGTATAATTGGTGTTTGATTCGATCTGAATTCTAGAAAGTTTTGTAGCGTATTAAACACTAGCTTCTGCCCACGGCTTCGCCCGCGTGGTACCCGGATAAAAAGTAGCCTTTGTGTTAGTCTATGATGTATAAGCTATATGAATGTAAAGTTTCATCAAAATCCGTTCAGTAGTTTTTGCGTGAAAGAGTAACAAACTTCTATCCTCACAAACTTTCGCGTTTATAATATTAGTAGGATTTAAGGAGCGTTGAATATGCTTACTACTAAAGTAGGTACTTCTTATGCTCATACTCTAAAAGTGTGTCATTTTAGCTAAGCGTAGGCAGACTAAAGAGTTAGCTTTCGGGACTAAAGTATTTTTTTTAATTATTACTTTAGTCGTCAACATCCTATTAAATTATTGTGTTACTCGGCTTTCGATGATCCACTTCTGAACTAATTTCTTAGAAAAAAAATAATTACGGAACATATTTTTTTTAATTGTATTTATTTTTGAAAATGGAACTACAACCTACCTTTTTTATTATTTTTTTTTAATATGGAAATAGTAAAGTTTTTTATTAATTTTGTTTAGATATAATATATGCAGGTAGTTATTTTATTTTCTTGCAATCGTACTGAAAAGTAGTGTTTAAATTCAGGACTTATTAAACCCATTCATACTCTATTCAGCATTTAAACATCTCGTAGGTATGAAATGGCTCGTTTTAGTCCCTTGTTGAACAATCTACTATGATGAGTTTGTAAGAGTAACCTTACTTAACCCACTTAAAGTTGAATTCAACAAATGAAAACAGCGTGCTTCATATCGCCATACAAATGTTTTCCCAACAAAATTGGATCACGGCTGTGATGGCAGTTTGCCCCGCCTCCTGGGACTACCGACGCAAAAACGCTTTCCAAACAATATTTATATACGTTTTAAGCAAACCCAAGATTAAACTCTTGGGATGGTGGGATATAATTTGATACTTTATGTAGCTGAGTTGGTTCACTTTTGCCGCAGCGCGACTTCGGTCATGTTAAGACATTATGTACTTTGATGTAGGTACCTACGCACATTACGTGATAACAATATAAGATAAGGGTTTGATGCATCTGCAGATATTTGTTCCGGTTCAGGGTATTTTGGTAACACTGAAGTATTTATCCTAAACTCTAGGAAGGTAATGACGATTTGCTTGATTAAAAATATACCTACCTCAAGATGATTTAATTTTAGTTAGTAAGTCTATAAAAAAAGCACAAGTATTTTTTTTTTTAATTGAAACCCCGGTGTGTTTTCCATCATCGATTTCAGCGCCCCAGTGACTAGCAGCCAGTGACTTGTAGTTATTAAACTGTCCTTGCAGACATACAAATCGATTACACAAAATCGCATTACAATCCGATAAGCCGTTTTTGAGATTAATGTTACAGACAAACAAAGAAACAATATCTTATGGCAAACGCCTATAAATAAATAATGCTGGACATTTTTCACATAGCACCATCTAGCCCCAAACTAAGCAGAGCTTGTATTATGGGAACTACATGACTGATATACTTACTACTTAGCATATATGTATTTCCTCCTTATGTAGCGGGTAAAAACAAATCAATTCAGAAGTCATCCTTTAATTATTATTACAAATGCGAAAGTATGGATGTTTGGATATTCCTCACCAATTATAAACTCACACAAGGAATACCTTAGCAGGAATAATTTAATACCTTCCTGACTTTTCATCAGAGTAAAATGAGACTGAAGCTTGTTCTTGCCCCTAAAAACTAGCGGGGGCTTAGATGAAAAAACACAGAACCAACAGTCTCATTTTGGTCGCGGAAATATCCCTGGTGATTCGGTTTGCAGGTCACGTCTCGCGCAAATTGCAAATATTAAGTTTTCGTTATTGTACACTATCTGATGCGGATACCACTCTAATTGATTGTAATTAGCAATTTTCCGGCATAATTTTGACCCTTCATTGCATCTGCATGGGAATGTTTGAATGCGGTCCATTTATTTACCTATGTACTTGTTTAACCTTGTTTTAAATCGGAAGACGCGTGTAAAAAGTCTGTTCATCAGATTGACCGATGATATCGTAAAGGTTGCAGAAATTTAGTGCGTGGACGTCTCTAGAGAGCGAGACTATTCGTGCAAACACTCTTTGGAGAGGCTTTTATCCAACTGGGTACTACCTCCGGCTGAGAGCAATGATTATTATTTATTATCTATTATTTAAAAAAAAATCAGCGACAAGACATATTTTACGAATCCCATAATTAATTGCGATTTAGCTCATTAGCCAGAAAATACAGAAGCGCTACACAGCTATGATTTCTTGGGTACCTTTTAAACCTAGCTGTCTGTAGGTACTTAGATTCATAAAAAAGTATTTATTGCTCAACTAAAAAGTATTGTACATGGGCGCACGTGATGGTAGATAGCATTATCTCGCAGTCATACCTGCTTAGTTTTAACTTAGCCGGTATGGCTTGATCTCTTGTATTGTAACTTATTTAAGTAACTACAATAAGAGATCATAATGAGCGTGAAAGTATCCAACAAAATTCCAGCTTAGCATTTCACAATAATGCGAATCCACGAAAAAAAGTACAAAGTATTAGTGAAAGTTCTCTGAATAAAATATTTCCAAGGACCTGTCATCAGGCTCCGAATTTTATCATCTTGAGAATTTACAGAACACATCGAAATATCGTCCCACCCTCTCGCTCAATAATTATTTCAAGGGCCTTGTTGGTTCACAGTTTTCGTGCTGACAAAGTAGATGGGGACCTATTTGACCCCACGCAACACAAAATGACGTACCTACTTTGTCTGTTTTTCGTTTCGTTGTGTTATTATATGTTAAGTATCTGTTTTGTGTTTATTACTATTTTTTGTTTAACTTTTGTGTTGTTCGGGGAATAATAAATGCATTTTCTATGGGGAGCAAGTTTTTATAAATGTAATGTATTCAAAAAAATTACAAACCATCGATGTGTATTTTTATCATCGATTGCAGCGTGACTTGTCCCGATAAAACCCATCCTTGAAGACATACAAATCTGTCTTTATAAGCTTTAAGGGACCAGTCAAACTATAGCGCTGAATCACCACAGCCAGGTGATTCATAGGTTCACCTACATTCACGTGAACTTTGAGTCTTCATCAGGGTGAGTGGTCACGACTTTCTCCTTCCGCTTCGCGCCGTGCACGTGTGAGTGTTGGCGCGACGCGGAAGACTCTCGGAATGAGTCGAAACTTATTACGTGACGTGCAGTACGTGAAAATTCCCGTTTTTACAATATGAATAGTCAAGATAGTTTTTTAATAAAACTTTGACAATTACTTGACAATCGTTTCCCATTCATCGCGTCAGTTTGATCGGGCCCTAAAGCCTATACCAGCTTTAAAATTCTTAGATTGAATAATTAGTAAGGGCACGTTCTATAACTGCAGATTAGGTGCCAGCACTAATATTTACTCTGTGGTAGGCAGCGTCCCGATCGCTGCGCAATGCGGATGTGCCTCGGTATTACACCGTTTATATCTACTGTATTTTCTACTTACAGTAAGGATGTAGCCGATGGTATTGACTAGGACCTAAATAAACCAACGAATGCCTAGTATATGTCATTGCTTGTGCGCCTGACAGATTCATAATTACAATGGGAGGTTTGATGTCATGTTCGATCCGCAATTAAAAAAATAATATTGTTTCAACCGGCTCGTTTCTCTTTCACCCGCTACGCTAGAATCCCGTATATGCATTAACCATAAGAGCTTGTTGGTTTGAATTTGTTATACCATATATCTCCGAAACGGCTTAACAGATTCTAATGCAGTTTTTTTGCATGAAATTGCTTCTATTAAGAATATACATTAAAAAAAACAGTTTTTTTAATGTATATTCTTAATAGATAACACGTATATAAAAATGTAATTAGTATTTACACCTAGATCATCTAGACTAGATGATGCATAAAACCACCATCACCACAAGTAGGTGTTGCAATTAATGGTGTTAATACTAGTTTCATATTTATATGGTATATAAATATGAAACTAGTATTATAAATATGAACTACCTATAACAGTAAAAATCAACGAGGTAAATCCCAAGAGTCCCCATCCAAAAAACTTTGAAATCTTCACCTAAGTATACCTATTGTTATTTATCAAAGATACTTGTGGTTAATTGTGTATTTATCGTGTCTAAATGATCCTTGTGATTTCAATGAGTAAAAACCTATTGACTTGACTCTCAAGAAGTTTTATCCTCATCTCATGAAGAAACGTGTGTTCCTACAAGATAAACAACTTTTATTCTAATACCTTTTTGGACATAAGTGGTTTAAACTTTGTTTACAAGTAAATACCGACTTATAGAATACTAGCAGTGCCATAGCCGCCCTCGGCCCCTGACAAACCCACCGCGTCGCATCGCCTGCCCGTGCTATTACTTCTTTTGCTCGGCTCCTAAGGATTGTAGCGTGATGTAAATAGTATATAACCTTTCTCATGAATTGGGCTATCAAATGCAGAAATATTTTTTTTAATCAGACTGATAGATCCAGGCTTCAAGCGATTAGCGAGTTCAATAAAAAAAACTCTTCAACTTTGTAAATAAATAATGCTGGACATTTTTCACACAACATCATTTAGCCCCAAACTAAGCAGAACTTGTATTATAGGAACTACATGACTGATACTTTTATACTTTTTGTAAATACATACATATTATACAAGGAAAACACCCAGACCCAAGACAAATATTTGCAGATCATACAAACATTTGTCCCGCGGCGGAAATCGAACCCGCAACCTTCTGCGTCTCAGGCAAGCCTTCACCCACTGCGCCACAGAGGTCGTTATTATTAGTTTATGTTCCAAAATATTTGTAAATGTTAGCCTGATAATAGGTCATTCAGTGTGTGTATAAGAATTTTGTTAGGTACATAATTATTTTATTCAGAAGTTCATTAAAAACAATAAAACTGCACTGAATTACCAGCAGAAATAATATACTTATAAAATGGGTGCTAAAAGTTACCATAATATTAATCTTTAGTGCTGAACGTGACTTTGCCGGAAAAGCCACACGTAAAAACTTTTTGCTGGGTCAGAAAACGAAAATTATTTTTTAAACTTTCATTTAAATCTTAAGGATGTTTTCGATGTATGTATAACAAAAACATATAATATACATTTACATAAAATTCATTTTTTGTATGTATGTATATACAAAAAAATTATACAAGCAGTATATCAATCATGTAGTTCCCATAACACAAGCTCTGCTTACTTTGGGGCTAGATGATGCTGTGTGAAAAATATCCAGCAAGAATAAAGAAAAGAAAGAAATGTTAGGATAGGATAAATAAATATCCAATAAGGATATGAAATGATGACAATATGCCCATAACATAAACACATTAAATACTTATGTACATATTACTTAAACTACTTGTTTAAACTTAAGTTACTTAAGTAGTTTAAAGTTATATTATTAAGAAAGTCCTTGCTAATTCACTTACAAAACTCAAAAGACACATTGACGGTCTAAGCGGATCGTCAAAGTTAATCACAGTTATCCAAACTAAAGACGTTCGCATCCAAAGACTATGTGAGATAAAGTAGAAACATAAATTCAGTGTCTGTTTTTAAGCGCTTAGGAAAGTTTAAATTGGGAAATTATACAAGGTTTAAAAACTCTATTCTGCTCTGCTCCCAGCCTAAGTAATTTCAAAACTACACAGATTAAAAATGTGTAGAATTTTATTTTCAAACTCCTTTTGTTTTATGACGTGAATATCATCGTAGCTGTGAATTTACGTGTACTACGTGCGTAAATCAGTCCTCCAATGATCTGACAACATTCATTCAAGCCGAAATAGCCGCGTATTCAGATCTATCTATCGAATAAATAGAGCATCGTGCCAAGGCGACGGACGTTTGCTGACCATCTGACTAATTCTGTCAACTGCACCAAGTATTTAGAGCGAGTGGAACGCCAAAACATTGCTAATCATGCATTGACTACTTTTTACGCGGTAGGTTAGTTTGGTCCCACCATCGTACTTTCGTACTTATGTATGTGGGTAAGTAGATTATTGCAAACAAACTAACTTGTCATTTTGTCCTATCCTATGTTTCGCAGTTAATAATAAAATAATAAGAAATCAATAAATAAGCCATTTATTTTCAGACATTAATGTCTGAAAATAATAATTATTTTCAATTTTCCAAAGTTCAGTGAGTTAAATTAAATTTATTATATTTTATTTTATTAACCTGTGTATTTATTTATTATTATTACACTTTAATCTAATAATTTAATTTGATTGTTGATGTAGATCTGTCTGTGTGCTCTTTAGCATATGATTCCCAGTCAATATAAGAAAATGGAGGAAAATAAATGGGAATAATGGTGGTAAATGGAGGTATTTATATTAGTTTTGAGACCAACCAAATAAATTATTCAAAATTCAATGAAAGTGTTTCGAATTTTTAATTAACAGGCCTCATTTCATTTTGGTTAATAATATGATCTGGTATTATTTGCAATTTGACCTAAAGTCAAAAAAGAATAGGTAGGTAACTAATGAAAAATCTTGTGGCAATACCTATGAACAAATGTCACTATGACACGCGCCTTGTTTAGCGCACCGCGGCAACCGCAATCGAACATTTGGCGGGAATCATCCCACTCCGTGTCACGTCTGTCATAACACGCGTTCCATAATCCGAGTGTTTATTTTTAATTTGTATTTTGTCTACGTTCAAATCAACATACCTACCAAAACATGAGAATTTTCACTTCCCGGAAGTTTCAACACAAAACCAAACTCTAGTAAAACACTGCAAAAATAAACTTCACAATAAATCACTCTATAACGGAAAAGTTTTTCCCCGCCAAAACTTGACATTGACTTACCGCGGGGTGATTTCTGCGGCGTTTCCGGCCAAAGATCTCGGAAGGCCTAAAGTTTCCGGCTAGTCCCAACAAGAAGTCTGGTTGTAAAGCAAACTCGGTTCTAACTTCCTCAGACCTTGGGCACTTTTTCTCGGGAAAAAGGTAACACAGTTTTCTTGGTAGAATAGAAAACTTGAGAGCTCCGTCGTTTCCTGATTGTCTTACTGGCTGTACAGATTCATTTGGTATTGTGTTCCTCATACAGGATATGACTAGAGCATTACTTCACTTTCCCAAAAAAAAAGTTTGTGAAACATTAGGAGAAATAAAAAAAATGTCTGCACCAAAACCAACTAATCGTAATCGGTTTCCACTTCCTCGGAGGTAAGTACTAGAAGATCCCGCACTTTTTGAAATTTAAACTTCTGACATTTGTACCGAATTGGTTTAGGTTTGTTTATGTTTAGAAATATTGCTTCCCCTAAGTGAAATTTTCTTTTTCATACCTTGAGCATAGTTTCCTGTTCCGCACTGTTTCCTTCCCAAAAAAATCGCCAAGCAAAATCTTATGAAAGAGTTTAAAACTTTTCCGCGCCCAAACTTACCGGGCGGAGACTTGGTCGGCGTTTCCGGTGTATCATATCTCACTGGCTGTAATGCAAAGTCTGTTCCAACCTCCTCGGACCTTGGGCAGGGCACATAGGCGTATTGTTTTTTAGTCGGCGCCGGTGCGGGCGCGACGCGATGCTTTGCGCGGTCGGCCATGCGGCGTCCGCCGACGGCCGGCCGTATCTTGCCACTGCCGCACTCACTGAGGACGACATCACTTGAGGCATGCTTGTGCCACTGCGGACAGGTTTTCGATGAAAATGAGCTTTATTTTATGCAGTATAGCTCGCATATTGCTACATATCTATAGGTGTGGATGATCCTACTGGCCAGAAAGATGGGATTACACTGTGGCAAGCCCCTATCACTCTAGACTAGCTTTGGATGAAAATGTGCTCTATCGTGCAAGTTTTAGATTCAGTATAGCTCGGATAGGTAAGATTACTAGTATAGTATGTATTATTTTATCTGTGGGAAAGATATTTGGATGTGGCCAATCCTAACAGGCTGGAAGACAGAACGGCAACCCTGTGTTGGCTTTTGATGAAAATGAGCATTATTCTGTAAGTTTTTGGATTAAGTATAGCTCGGATGTTCCTACTGGCCTGAAATACCCTACTACACTTGAAGCAAGTCCATGTAAATCTGAACTGGCTTTAGAAGAATATTTAAAAAAAGCAGCTTCGCCCGCGTAGTACGTGGGTAAAAGTAACTAAAGAGTTAGTCTATGTCACGAACTATAGCCGTTCCAAATTTCTTCTAAATCGGTCCAGCTGTTACTGAGACTAAATATTAGCAACATACTCGTACTTTGACATTAATAATATCAGTAGGATTCGTGGCATATTACTTGTGAGTGTGCCACAGATTCATACGCGATGTCTATTTTAAATAATGCTGGATTATGCTGGTCATTTTTCACACAGCATCATCTAGCCCCAAACTAAGCAGAGCTTGTATTATGGGAACTAAAGACTGATATACTACTCATACTTCTATATTTTTTTGTAAACACATATAAATTATACATAGTAAATACCCAGAACAGATCCCAGATGTTTGTAGATCATACAAACATTTGTCCCGAGGTGGGAATCCAACCCGCAACCTTCTGCATCTCAGGCGGGCGTTCACCCACAGCGGGCCACAGAGGTCGTCAAATTCACTACCATTGGGGTGAAATTTCTTTATGTAAGTAGGTAGATAATACACATACAATAATTTTCTTCAGTGCTAGGCCTCCATATCGTTGCCAGCCGGGAGCCTACCAAGCCCGTTCATTTTAATGATAAGCACAAGGTCAGATTTTTTGAGTTATTCTAAATAGTTTAAAGATGGTATCGTTGACCTGAAAATATTTTCGCCTGATTAATAAGTATTTTATATTTGTTTGAATGCTGAAGCATTTCTACTGAAATTAAGCCATCAAGATTGTTACTTTTTTTGTACATGCCTTCTGTTCAATGGTTATTTTTTTATAATAAAGAACACATTTACAAGAGCACATTTTACGGTTTATTTGAAAACATGCAAAACAAATTTCAGTTGCAGTACCCTGAGCTTTGTATATATATTTTTATTGAGTTTGTTAACTGGAGATTCGATGAATAGATTAGGTGTTAGATATAAACAGATTTACACGTTTTTTAGGATTCCGTAGTCAATCCTTATAGTTTCACCATGTCTGTCCGTCTGTCTGTTTGTCTGTCCGCGGCTTAGCTCAGAGACTCTGAGCTAAGTCTTCTTGTTTTTCTTCTTATGACAAACATGTATGAGCTCCTGCCGTCACAGGTAAAAAGAAATACTCAAAAAAGTATGTATGAAAAAAAGTTTCGATTCGACAATGAATTTCATATTAAATGGTTGTTAGGTTGAAGACACATTTGGAACATACTACCGCATCCTGGCATAGAATGCGCGCGCATAATGTTCGTGTAAACTCGCCGCAGTCAAGGAGTTTATTTTTTAATTTCATTTATCCGTGCTGGTTGTTTACTCTCGCTATTTGAGAGTAGGCTTAATGCTACTTCAAAACTGCAACATGGTCCAATAATCATTAAACTAAGAATGAGAAGAGTGTTCCTTTGTACACTCAACATTTTGTACTCAAATAAGCTTTGAGTATAAAATGGCGGTCGAGTAGCCAGCTACGACGCAAGAGGTGCGGGTTTGATGCCCGCTGCGAGACAAATGTTTGCATGTTCGCTGATAATATGTTTCGGGTCTGGTGTTGGTTGAGGTACCACGGTACTCGTAGTTTCTGATACCCACGCCTCAGGGAATCCTAGTGTGGAGTTGGGATGTATGTTGTCTGTTAGGTGTTTATGTTTATACTAGCTTCCGCCCACGGCTTCGCCCGCATTGTACCCGGATAAAAAGTAGCCTATGTGTTATTATGATGTATAAGCTATATTACTGTAAAGTTTCATCAAAATCCGTTCAGTAGTTTTTGCGTGAAAGAGTAACAAACATCCATTCTCAAACTTTCGCGTTTATACCTCTAATAGTAGTAGGATTTGTTTGTGGTTCGAACTGGGGACTAACCATGAAGTCTTATAGCGATTCAATTCAGGCAAAAATGTCAAATCCCGCTTTGCGAATGACAAAGCTTTAGCTACGCCATAGCGTCCTGAATCGCAAAGCAGAAAGTGACATCTTTGCCTGAACTGAATGGCTATAAGGCTTCATGGTTAGGCCTCTGGTCGGGATTAGCCCCCGTCAATACTGACAGCATCCGTTTTGGTCGATATCTCGTGTCGAGTCTCACGAGACCTAGCAATCCAATGCGGTACTCGCACTGCGCTCGAAAATTGCCTCAACGAGTTTAGTTTGTTGGCGCTAGTT
Organism: Perizoma flavofasciatum; assembly: GCA_958496245.1. Lineage (NCBI taxonomy): Eukaryota > Metazoa > Arthropoda > Insecta > Lepidoptera > Geometridae > Perizoma > Perizoma flavofasciatum. The sequence goes on along the minus strand of OY292429.1, from coordinate 11,640,759 downwards.
GCGCTTTTGTATAAAAAACAAACACACGACTTTATTCCCATGATGAATGTCCAGATACATCCTCAGTGAGGTCTTTGATCATACCAAGCAGGGGTAGAGAAGCACGTCCAAACATTACATTTACGCGTTTTGCAATTAATTATCATTCCACGTGATAGGTTGCAAGTCCGCTTATTGGAACACTAACAGATGGCACATGACTTTTGGTTCTAGTGCATGCAGGGGTACCGACCGCTCACTAGGCCAACAGGGCTTTTACTGATGTTTTATTAAGCGTAATAAAAGCCCGCTTGTTTGTTAGTAACAATTTATATCTGGAACTGCTCTTCGGATTGTAGTGCAGTTTTTGCAATCGGTTTTATTGCCGTTACGCAGATATTTAGTAAAAAAAAACAAAACTTTCTCATTTTAATATTAGTAGAATGATCGTAATCTTTTCTAAGGATTTATTTAATGCACGATAGTTTTGAGGAACTGTTTTCATGTAGGTACGAACAGTTTTAAAACATTCGTAAGATTAAAACATTCAACTAACAACAGACATTTAATTATAAACAAAATAGGCGTGCAAGAGGCGCAGCGTAAACAAAGAGAACTGGAACCACTGAATTATGCATACCAGCACCGGATGGACCACCCTATACCAACTAACCTACCTCATCGGACCCAAACAATTCGGCATTAGACCCAACCGAATTGCCCTCGCAATATCTCATATTTCTAGAAACAAATTATGAGGCGTTCTATATGTCTGATAATGTCAAAAAAGTTATCATTCGCTTTACATTTCTAGCTTCTGCCCACGGCTTCGCGCGCGTGGTATCCGGATAAAAAGTAGTCTATGTGTTATTCTGATGTATAAGCTATATTACTGTTAAGTTTCATCAAAATCCGTTTAGTAGTTTTTGCGTGAAAGAGTAACAAACATCCATCCTCACAAACTTTCGCGTTTATAATATTGGAAGTATAGGATAAAACTTGCTAACAAATTACGGATCAAGTTATCTGAATAAATAAATAAATTATTATTATTATTTACACAATATTTTTTTTTCGATAGGATAATGCATTTATGCATGTCCTCCGACCCGAGGAGAGCCGCAGGGGTCTGTCGGACTCACCAACTAATCCACTAACAGGGAGCTAGTGGATAGTGGCATACCGACTAAAAACCCATCGATTTTCCGACACTCACCTTAGTGCTAGTGCGTCGTCAAATCACGCGTCGTCAGACGATTCGTTTGACGGAGCATCAGCACTTGACAGGGTTACGGGTTCCCGGTCTGATTGGACCGCGACCCTGTCGGTGATTGTCCGCTTTACGTAAACACTACGGTCTCCCCTTTGGGGGAGGGAGATTCCCCGGAATATTTAATATATTCCCTAGCAGTGGAGGCCCGTGCAATGCAGGGCTGGGGCTCCTCGCACCCATACCCTGCTGGACTTCATCGAGCGGTAAAAGGCGGTGGAATTGCCGCCGCCTTCTACCAGCCCTTCTCCTCCGTTGGAGGGGAGCAAGAGGGTCTTGCTCTCGTATACGCTCCGCAGTCTCCTTCTTCAACATGACATCTTCGCAGAAGGAGACCACGGCCTGCCAGGTTCTGTCACTATCAAGCATGGCTTTGACCACGCTCGGTAGCGAGAGATCCTGGCCCACGTTTGCTTCAAGTACTTGGCGCTGTGATATCCAGGCACTACACTCTTGCAACGTATGCTGCGCCGTGTTCTCGGCCACACCACAGTGCTGGCATACTGGACTCGGTTCTCTCCTGGCTATGTAATGCAGGTACCGTCCGAAACATCCGTGTCTGGACAGCACCTACACCAGTCTAAAAGTGAGGGCACCATGCTCTCTTTCTATCCATTCTTTTAGGTGATGCCCTATAAGGTCCACCGATCATATATGGTTATTTACACAATCTAGCTGAGCACACACTTTATCTCAGGAATATCAATGATACACCGTTAAATTTATTTTGTACAAGCTTATGTAGTTATCGGTTTTTTAGTTCTTTAGCAGCAGTGATCTGACCAATCCTGTCGGCCAGCAAGTGTAATCTTTATCCAGACCATCTGATGAACTTCTTTACAAACAAAAACGCATATTAGTTCAACTGTGAGCTAACACATCGCCTTATAAGTTGGTTAGTCTGTAGGAACTTTGTCACAATCATCGGATGGACTTGTGGAGTTGCGGCTGGCTCTAGTCGCTCCATTCGCTCACTACACTCGCCTCGGTCCAACCGCACTCAGATTGCATTGTGCCCAATTCAAAACCTTACTTTTTAAATGCGGCCAGTATGAAAGATTAAAAAACTTCGTTCGGAAACAGTTTTACTGCTTACATTGTTCTGTAATGTAGTGCATAAATCTCTGTTTTTGTTTTCATTGTTCAATCCGTATACACTTGATAAAAGTATAAATAGATAAAGTAGAGTTTTGTAAAAGAGCACCTAAAAAGCGTGGTTTAGTTATAGAGCCAATCTTTTTAATCCAATACAAAAAAGCTGAACGAGTGAGTATAGAAAAAGTTTTAAAACGAATTTATAATTTTCTTCATCCAATTGAATGAATGAATATAATTATGAGAAAGAAAGTGGTACCCTCAATTTTATCTACTATTTTAGATAAAATTGCCAAGTTGTAGATAAAATTGTACCTACAGGTTGTCCCGGAATATGTAGATACACGTACTATGCCGAAAGTGGGTTATTCTACGCATAAGGTATGTACTTTTGTTCTAAGACTATACGAAGTTCGGCAATTTCCTTGAAAAAAAATTGTGATAAAAATTTGCAAGAGAATCAGCTGTTTTAGGCAAGGTTTTCGTCGTGAAACATCTTATTCATTTAATAGTAGTCAATAAGGTTGATACACAGTCTCAAAACATTAATAAATAATAAGGATGTTCTAAAGAATAAAAAAATCTTGAATTTAGCTTTTGGTTGGGTATCTTTTTTTAGTGAACTTGTTTATTTTAATTGCGAGAATAAACCCCTGGTTAGTAACATGTTCTGGGACACCCTTTATTCCTTTTATTCATATTTTTTGCTCTTGGCTATTTTATTTTAAAAAGACAGGTATATACGGTAGATTCCTAATCCAATAGTCTTAAGGTTAGCACAAAGTCCTAAACAGCTGACAAAAGGTACAGTAAATTTTTTTTTTTTTAATTTTTATTATTGATCTTGTTTACTAACCTCTCGGGTTAGTAGGTGTACCTATATACTCTGAGATAGTACATAGTTCAAATATACTCTTTAGGTTTTACTACCTTCCTGGCATACACGAGATTGGGTAAAAATGCTCGTACCCACTTTCATGAATAAAATGAACGTTGCAGGGGTAGGTTTATGAATAACAGACGTAAAAATGCCTGAAAGAACCTGGATCAAGTAAAATATTTTCGTTTGTGGTTTCTTCGATATATTTTACGGTAAGTGGGTAGGTCGTGATTATTATTATTGATTTTGATCCTTTTACGGATTTCCTTATTTTAGATATATCTATTCCAGAAATAGTTATGTTAAATGAAGCCGACTGCGACGCATTAGGTGCGGGTTCAATTCCTGCAGCGGGACATATGTTCTGCATATATTTATTCTAGGTCTAGTCTAGATACCACGCACTTATAGTTCCTGATACCCACGACACAGGGCATCCTAGCGTGGAGTCAAAATGCATGTGTCCATTGGATGTTTATTTATTCATTTATATATATTTATTTCAAACGAGTTTGATATTAGATACAAAGATACAAACAAACATTGACAAACATTTTTATTTATGAAGTTGACCTTGGGTTTTGACTTGTATTTTTTTTATTTTTGTCATGATAAAAGCAAATAATAACAAAAAAAACTATGTAACAAGTATTTTTTTAAAATGATCGAATCACAGTAGCCTTGATCATTAGGTTCTGTTGGCACCCCTTGGAACCCTAAAAACATCTCTGCATCACGGTTAGACACAAACCAAAATTGTAATTGAAAACTTGCTCCAGTGGATTCACTATACTATCTCCTCTAAATAAGGTTGGCTTTTGAGTTACTGCTTTTAATATCTAGAGTCCAATTTGTCTCTCATATCGCCAACGTTATAGTTATTGCTTTCAAAAGACTGATATATTGTACTTGAGAGAAGCCCTGTAATCTCGATAACGAAGTTTTGAAATAATAGGTACGATGGAGACCGCTTAAATTCGATTAATTTCTATTGAAAAAATAATTTATTTAAGCTCGGAATTGCCCTCTTTTAAGTAGATATTCGTACAGTACAAGTTTATAAAACAATCAAGGTAAATTTTACTACTATTCAACGTGGAATTTCAGCCAGCATATTCGGGACCTTTCCGATAATTGTCTGAATCAGTTGAGCTATCTATAGGTATAGTAGGTAGTGCACGGCGCGACGCGGAAGGAGAAAGTCGCAACCACTCACCCTGATGAAGACTCTCGGAATGAGTCGAAACTTAGTCGGTGCCTTCACCGATAGTGCAGTACGTGAAAATTCCCGTTTTTACAATATGAATAGTCAAGTTCACGATAGTTTTTGGAATAAAATATCTATAGATCGTTTGAACCGATTAAATTATATAGAAAAAGGAATTTTATCGGATATCTATCGGATCCGAGAGCATGATGATGCTAACTGGGGCCTAACCATGAAGTCTTATAGCGATTCAGTTCAAGCAAAGATGTCACTTTCCGCTTTACGATTCAGGACGCTATGGCGTAGCTAAAGCTTTGTCATTCGCAAAGCGGGATTTGACATCTTTGCCTGAATTGAATGGCTATAAGACTTCATGGTTAGGCTCCTGTACTTGCTTATTTAATGCACCAGTAATGGACCAGTTGGTGAACTGGTTAAACTCTGGGGTTTTTCTCATGTAGTTTAAAACGAAATACATAGCTAGTAATGAAAAAAACTTAAAATGACTATGCTTCTCATTTCAAGTTCAATTTTTTTAACCCCAGTGTGGTTACCAGTTGGTAACGCCATACCTATGTCAGTTTCCTATGGTGTTTTAGTAAAGAAATCATTGTTGCACGTTTGTCTTTGCTGTTAAGTGGGTTATGGTCCCACAGGGCTACTTAAACCTGATCGAAAAGCTTAAGCAAAAACTCAGGCATATCTTCCTGGCAGTTTTCTTTAGAAACTTATTATTAAGCATCAAATATGGAGCTATCAAAGCTTACAAAACGGTTTTCTTGATAAAAACATAAAATTACCAAAGCTACCGATCGACGGAATACTTGATTCAGGCGGCTTTCTAAACTGGAATGAATTTAAAACTACTGCAATGGAATGGTAGTTGTTTTTTGTTGAATATCTTACTCTTTGCGAGAGTTTTAATATCGCAACTGTTCACGTTTTCATTCTTGATTGTAGAAAACTTCATTTTTGAAGTAGTCTTTGTCGAAGCGGAATTCGATTCATGTTGGACTATTTTGAACCTGCAATATTTACGCGAGAATAAATAATAGTTCTATGGAATACTGTTGTGAGTAAAATAGACGTGTAGTTGATTTATTTAGAGGTCGTTCCGGCAATTGAAATAATAAAATTACTTTGATGGTTAATGCAATAATAGAAAGTCTGGAGAGTCGAATAGAGCTGTTAATTACACACAAAAAACTTAGAAGGTGAGAGAGTAAAGATATATCTGATAAAGAAATCCATCAGCTTTCGTTTAACAGTTGAATACACAAACTTACTAGGGTGGAAACAACTGCTAGGATTTCTAATTTGTATTACAATAACAAACAACAAAACAAAAGTTAATTGAAAAGTCCCCTAATATGCACCGGGACTACGTCATGAGTCTGATGCTCTGTTCACCAGGTCATCAACAAAAACATTTTCTGATGCTGATGAGTTTAATCTGTTAATTATGAAATACATGATAATTAGTACGCGATACCCTACACCGCTGATAAGCTCGTCACAAACAAGTTTTAGTTTTACGTTTTTGTTTATTCAGTGCTTGTACATTTGGTTTTAGCTTTGAAACTATACCTAGCATTGCATTCTGAACCATACTTGAAGATAGAGACGTTTGAAGAAATAAAGATTGCGGTTAATGACTCTCTAAGTGGTACTATCAATAACGCCGCATACCTTATGGTCTGATTTAGGCACTTATTTAGGCACACGAGCAAAACAAGGGTTAGATAATAAAATTAATAAAATACCCACTGTCAAATACATAGTCCTGACCTTAGACGAGAATTCCCTGTGTCGTAAGTATCAGGAACTAAGAGTATCTGAATGTACCTGGTCAAATATTTGCAGAACATGCAAAATTCTGTCCAGCAATGGGAATCGAACCCGCACCTCTTATGTCTCCATAAAAGAAATATAAAAATGTTCAGTTAAAGAAAGTTCAGAAAGCAATGTCAGAGCTACATTTGTGACTAATGATGATGATTCCATCCGGCGTTTAGCAGAGATGCATGTCGGTAAAATTCTTCTTGTCCTTGAAAACCGGTCCCCAGGATCCGTAGTTCTTGGGCTCTTGCTTCTTGGGCGGCTGGTATTTGGATACCACGGATGTCACCGATTTCCTGGAAAGAGAGAAAACCCCATGAACATTTGTGGTGTTTGCAGATATTCAGAAATTTTGTTATATCTGTTAGTTGAAACATTGTTGTTTTTATTCTGTCAGTTCAAATACGTATATACGTTTACGTTTTACGTATTATAAAAGAAATTCAGTATCTACCTGAAGAGTATTAGATAGGTTTTTATGGATTCTTTTAGAATCCAAAAAAAACTTGAAAAAATAAATAGCAAAATTTCTGTCTCACTTTTTTTACTCTCCGCCACAAAGAGAGTAGTATATCTGATTTGTTAGTTCTTCCACTTTAATTTTATTTTTTAAGCTAGAAGTTCAAATATTTTAATTCTTCGTGCCGCTAGTTCTTTTCCGGTATCTTACGAGTTAATTCGGTTTGAAATGCATGAAAGTAACTCACTGTATGGGAGCAGTAACATCCAATGACTTGCACGCGTAGTTAGCCTTGCTGGCGGTCTTGCATTCGTCTCCGCGAGCCATGGTGTGTGCTCTGCCTCAGTAAGTGCCGGACGGAGGGATGGATGGCGATGGGGGGCGGTGAGATGGAGGGAAGCTACGGCACGTGCTGGATGTGGGTGAGCACTGCGTGTTCTAGACGGTTGCCAGTGTTAGCGCGGCGACTGCCTTTTCTGGTACAAAGGTTCTTTGCGAGCCTGGAAAAAACAAACGTGTTTGATCATTATACGTAGACAAGTGTTTTAGCGTGCCCAACTTAGTCTTTATTCATGATCAGACTATGTTGGTACACTTTTATCAGTAAATACAGAGCTGTTTGAAAGTTAAATAAACTGTTTTTTTTTCAAGAAACATGATTGACCCATGATTTTATTAGCAAGCGCTATCTATAGTTAAACACAAGTATTTTTATAACAGATGCAGGAAGTGGATAAAGATTGTTCGTCATTTTCTATGAGGGATGTTGTGGATGCCTAATGATGATCGTAATGTGGGAATCTAGTTGCTGACAGTTTTATTGGTAGACGAGGCTGTAAAACAGCGTGGCTGAGTCCTCGGCCCTTTTATTGTACATAGGCTAGATACTTTGTTTGTTTAAGTGTAAGTATATAAATGTCCTTTTATTTTATTTTAAAGTAAAGTTAAAATATTTATAAGACAATAGAATATTGTATATCCATCCATAGACTCTCGAACTAGTAAAAACAATATTTCTGGAGCCAGTATTTAGATACAGACAGAAAGTTTAACAATTATAAACTTGTTTCCAACCCATTTAAATAACGGCTTTTGGCTGGATGCAACATTGTAGCTTTCATCAGTTACGTAGAGTTATGTGCACGTGGCCTCCTCATGGCAAGCCCTTGACTTCGAAACCAGTCTGATTAACATACTGAGATGCATAATATTGCAATTTTGCACTTATTCTTACAGAAACTCTGTTTAAATTAGGCATAAATAAGGAATCAACACCGGTTTCAACTGGGTTGTTGGGTGATGCAATATCAATGCTTTTTGCAGCATTTTAATAAAATTCCTCCAACATGTTATGCAACTTTGACTTTCTCAAGGTATAGCTAAAATATCAAAAAATTACGAATGTCGTCAAAATGGGAATGATGATAATTCAAACCTGTATTATATGCATGGAAGAATATCCCTACTTGTCGGTATACTCGTACATCTATCTGATCTTCTCAAGAAAGTTTTAAACTATAGAGCTGATTAAATAAGACCTTGGATTAGTCTCACAGATATGTTTTATCCTGACATTTGGAGATGAAAATCTTTTATATTTTGATTCTATTAAAATATCATTTTTCAACATCTAGTTCAAGATAGTGCGGATATCTCCTGTATTTAGTAACGTTGAAAAAATGAAATAGCTTTGTTTGTTTGGATTTGAGAGGTCGGTCTGGCACGGCCTGCCCGCGTGAACACCTGCTTACCATACTCGCTAGTAGTAAACAGAAACCGGTCTTTGAGTTCGTCATCTGCATATTACTGATTAAATTGGTATATTGTAGGTACCCGGTTAGTCTAGTGGGAGCTATGATATCTTCAACAGAGGTAACAGAGCCAAATGAAAGCAGAAAGGTAGAGCAAACAAATCCTATCTTACCCTACTGTTGTAAACCTATGTAATGTAATGTAGCGTGGCAATACAACCACTATTTTGGGAAGTGGTAGGGATCTATATATAGATAATGCTGGACATAATGTTGGACATTTTTCACACAGCATCATCTAGCCCCAAACTAAGCAGACCTTGTATTATGGGAGCTACATGACTGATATACAACTTATACTACATATTATACATAGAAAGCACCCGAGGCAAATATTTGCAGATCATACAAAAAATTGTCCCGCGGCGGGAATCGAACCCGCAACCTTCAGAGTCTCAGGCGGGCCTTTGCCCACTGCGCTACAGAGGTCGTCGAACAATATATCAAACATTTTTTTTAAATGTTAACCCGCACTTATTTTATAATATCCAAAAAATTGTACCTCGCGCGTTAATCTCGATTGGATTAACCGGCGACCCGATTGTTACGTGGGGGCTATACCAACTATGCCACGAGATCGTTACCAGTCTGGTCTTGTTCTTAGGATGTTTCGGTTCAAAATTAATTACTGTAGAAGTATTATATTGGGTATCCATAATATCTCATACATGTTTGCATTGCATTCATCTCTGTTTTTCAGAATTAGTCCATAATAAAAAAAAACATTTGTATTATTCATACGATGTTCATCTTAGCTTGTAGTGAAGTTCAAGATTGCTCGTGAAATATTGAATACTAGCTTCTGCCCACGGCTTCACCCGCGTGGTATCCAGATAAAAAGTAGCGTATGTGTTATTCTGATGTATAAGCTATATTACTGTAAAGTTTCATCAAAATCCTTTCAGTAGTTTTTGCGTGAAAGAATAACAAACATCCATCCTTACAAACTTTCGCGTTTATAATAGTACTAGCCTCTGCCCACATCTTCACCCGCGTGGTATCCGTATAAAAAGTATCCTATGTGTTATTCTGATGTATAAGCTATATTAATGTAAAGTTTTATCAAAATCCGTTTAGCAGTTTTTGCGTAAAAGAGTAACAAACATCCTCACAAACTTTCGCGTTTAAATATTAGTAGGAAGGAAGGATAGTAGGCAAAGCAATATCCCGTGACTCAGCGAAATTGAATTTGAATTGAGCAAATCTATATATCGAAAATGATAGATAGCATCTTTTCGTAGATTCTACCTAACTGTTTGAAATTCTCTATCCGCAAAGAAAAAATCAACTAAGTACCTACTGGGTATGTGTATTTTACTTACTGTACTTATAGTTTCTGATACCCACGACACAGGGAATCAGTGTGGGATAAGGACTGTATGTTGTTAGGTGTTTTATTTATTATTATTATTTAATAAAAACATTATCCTTTACCAGTTTAGTCTTTATTATAACATTATTGCCTTTACTGAGCCCATCATGATCTGAATCCTTTTGATTGGCCAGTCTGCTCTAGAGACAACTATTAGCAGAATTCTGTTGATATTGCCTCAAGCACGCTAGAGGAGAGAACCGACTTTCTTTCGAATAAGCGCATGAAAGCCGTCCGCGCAACCGCAATCTTGGATAGGTATAGGTAGGTCATCCTACCAAGGAATTAAAAACTCGAGACCATCTAGACAGACGATTTAAAGTAGAAAAAATAAAAATAAATCGGTATCGCTAATAGCTCAATTGATCCGTAACACTGTCAGACGGAAACGTTCCCAAGATACTGGCTACATTGCCACGCTGCATGGCAATGCTAATGCGTTGATCCAGATAAGAGCGGCTCGCGACCCGCCTGGTACCCTATTGTTTAGTGATCAATATTCTAAAGAGTGCTAGTCTATGAACCATCTATATAAATAGGTATTTACTAATACTATGCTGGGAATCAAAGGGGCTGCCTTTAGAAAGCTAGTAATGATAATATTGTGGACTTGTAGAAAATAAAGGACTAAAAGCATTTTCCAATGATAAGTATACATTTATAGTTTTTTGCTAGGAAACATTTCTGCCTTTTCATAATTTAAACAAAGATATGGTCATATTTTGGTAATAAAAAGGTTCTAACGACAATGGTTGTTAAGTATAATTATGTATACTATATATACTAACTATATATATGTACTAACAGTGTCATTGCCACTTGTCGAAAAAAGTTAAAGCTGCAAAACAAAGGTCAATAGCCAGCTGTCATAAATACAGTACCCCGACTGATTAGGATAACCTAAGATTTACCCTTTCTAATTTTTGGATAGGCGATTGTAAGATTCTCTTACGGCTGAACTGATCCACTCACGTGAAACCAGTGGCTAAAGCTAGTTTATTATAATGGGCTGAAATTATGTCAAGGGTTTAATAAATGACGGTGATAATCACAAAGATGACACAGGATTAATCTTAACTGCCCTGTCATCCATTTTCACTAACCTTGGTAGAAATTTGTCGGTGATAGCGTATTTTCTCTTCGATTTTGTCATTGACACATACAAATTGATTTTATTTAGTAACAAATTACACTCCGAATGTAGAATTTGGCGGTCGATATGCGTGGAGACGGCAACGAACTGAGTGCGCAAACGCTGCTCCACTGTATTTATGTCGGCACACCGGTTTCTTGCAGAACAACTCGCGGGGGCTTCTACGCAGATCACGAAGAGATGAGCTGACTCAGTCATGCCTACATGCAAAATGTCATGTCTATGGGTAAAACGTCATGCCTCAGTCATGCCTACATGCAGAAAGTAATGCCTATGGGTAAAAAGTCATGCCTCAGTCATGCCTACATCCAAAATACATGCCTATGGGAAAAAATGATGCCACAGTCGTTCTCAGGTCTTTACAACACAACATTCAACCTAACACACACCCATATACAACACACAAGTACATATCCACTAACATCAATTCATTGTGCACGACGCGACGCGGTGGGAGAGCGTTACGATCACTCACCCTGATGAAGACTCTCGGAAGGAGTCGAAATTTAGCCGGTGCCTTCATCGATAGTGCGTTAGGTGAAAATTCCTGTTTTATAATACGAGTATGAACATCAGTTTTTCTGGAGTGTCCCAACTAACTTAACTTGTGCTGTGGTACCTACCTGATACTGCAAGTTCCACTTGATCAGATATTCAAGATATAGGTAATAATCAGAATCTCATGGCTTTTTCCGAAGACGATGCTTAGTTTTTGAAGTCTAGTTTTAGAAGTTGAACTTCGGTACTCTGTGACATAGTATTGTGCAATCAGTCAATAACCCCCGATTTTATAATAATTTACTGGATTCAAATCTTTTGTTTTTTTTTAAATTCTTTATTAAAGAGCTTAATCACGGTGCGATTATGTCGCTCTGATAAATCAACAGTTGCACATTCCTTACTATTAATCTTATTGTATAGATAAAATAATCTAAGATATATGTGAATAAGTAGGTAGACAGATTAATCTACCTGCCCATTCACATATACCTACCTACTTAACTGAGCTAAACTTTATGTTGTACAGCTTAACCAATGATTTTATTTCAACTGATAGTGGGTTAGACAATATTATATTACAATCAGCGGATTCTCTTAAAAGTTGTTTACATGTATTAGTACGGAAGGTATCGTTAAGAACACAGTCCATCAAAATATGCATTACGTCCTCCAGTACACCGCAATGGGATTCAAATCTACAGTCATGTATTTAAAATTCTTACCATAGCCTACATCTAGGTCATAATTATATATTTGGCCCAATTCATTAGAATCAATTTTGTATCGATATTATAAACTTCAAAATCGGTATCGTATTCTGCCCATAAAAAACGAACAATCTAAACTGTTTTTTTTTCTTGAGTGACTGACTGATTGATCTATCAACGTACAGCCAAAACTACTTTAGTCTAGAAAGCTGAAATTCAGAATATAGGTTTATTTTATATCGTTAGCATAAGGATTTTTGAAAATTTACACTTTAAGGGAGGGATTTGGCGGGAGGAGCTTTGTATAAAAGTCTTTGTTCTTTAAAGTTAGAAACAAGAAAATGTTAATTGCAGCTACGGAGCATAAATATAATTATAATTATGTGTTTCAGGATTTTTGGATTTTCACATTTTAAGGGGTGTGAAAGTTTGTATGGGAGTATCGGTTTTTTAAAACACGGCTACACGCTAGCTTAGCCACTGACAACAGCTATTCTATCCATAAAAAAACCTCCAAATTGAGATTGAAAGTTACCTAGTTGACTAAAAAATAATCATATCGAGACCTAATCGACACTAGATTGTAAAATAATTATAAAGAAAATTTTAGTCAGACCATAGAAATGGGTTGAAAGCACATTTCTACTAACATGTAGTATGTAGTAGAAATGTGCAGTAGTATATTTAACGAGCTCGATTGCCAGCTGAAACGGAAGAGGTGCGAGTATGATTCCAGCTGCGGGGCAAATGTTTCCATATTCTGCAGATTATTGTTCCAGATCTGGGTATGGTATAGTAACATGGTAGTCCACTAGGATTCCCTGTGTTGTGGTTATCAGGAACTACTTCTGATCCCCAAAACACAGGGAATTCTAATGCGGGAGTGGCGGGCACGGCGTCAATTGGCGAACTGCTTTTGGAAGTAAAGGCTCAGTCAAAATAACGTGGTTGGCTGTGGCAGTGGCCTTGGCGATCAAATTGAAAAGGTTGTCAAAGTTCGTGTCAATGTGCTGATGCTGATTACCATCGCATGCATGATACATTCACGATGTATCGGTGTATACCTATAAGATTTTGTACAACGGACTATAGATACATACATACGAGTAGGTATATCCTACTACTAATTATAAACGCGAAAGTTTGTGAGGATGATTGTTTGTTACTCTTTCACGCAAAAACTACCGAACGGATTTTGATGAAACTTTAAAGTAATATAGCTTATAAATCAGAATAACACATAGGCTACTTTTGAACCGGGTACCACGCGGGCGAAGCCGTGGGTAGAAGCTAGTATGGTATATAGTATGGCCTTTAGCGATCATCGTTCCATTCAGAAAGTCATAAAGGCTACGTTTCGTTTTCCGTTTAAATATTTTGAAATAAATAAAATATAGTAGGTTTCATCAACAATATATTTTTTTGAAATATAGTATTCGTGCCCCTAATGCAGTAGGTATGACATGCTAGAGAGTAGACCTAAACCCAGCAGTGGGTGAATGTGGGCTGGTAGATAGTAGCTATTTAACATAAATTGCTAACACCAAACCACTGACTAATAGGTATCAAACAATAAAATAAGTGCCAAAGAACAAAGACGTTATAATTCCTTACGAACAATGTAAATTAACTTTATTTGTTTACCCAAGTGTTGGTCCAAAGAACTTAGTCATGGTCTTTGTTACCGGTTTTAAAACTCTGTTTTGTAATTAAAGTAGGTTTATGACATTCGTCATCAATACTTTATTTGATATAGTTAATTTTAATTTCCGGATTAAATTCGTCCAACACAAAATCACTAAGGTAAATTCATTGTTTACCTTGTATATTTTTGTTTCTTTATTTATGTTCTCTTCAAAAACCTTCAATATTATTAAGAGAAATATTTATTAACATACTAGCTTCTGCCCACGGCTTCATCCGCGTGGTACACGGATAAAAGTACCCTATGTGTTATTTTGATGTATAAGCTATATTTCTTTAAAGTTTCATCAAAATCCGTTCGGTAGTTTTTGCGTGAAAGAGTAACAAACATCCATCCTCACAAACTTTCGCGTTTATAATAGTAGTAGGATTTTTTTCTTGCTACAAGCCTATTTATGTACCTGCCCTTTTAAAAAAATACCTTTTATAAATTCGCCATTTCTTGAGAGTAAACTACTTAAGAGTAGATTATTCAACAAGGGAATATAACGAATTCATGAAAAAAATAAACCTGACTTCAAATAACGGGAAGTTGATATCCATTATGAAATATCATCCCCCATTTTTCACCTTTAGGGATGGGATTTTTTCATGAAATTTATACGGGAGTAGGGCCCTTAAATATACCTTACCATTAAAAAAAGAGAATGATTAAAATCGCCTTACAATTGGCCAAGATATCGCCTAGCATACCCACAAAAAAATACAGACGGATCGAATACCTAATAATAAATAATAAATAATAAATAATGCTGGACAATCCACAAGCATCATCTAGCCCCAAGCTAAGCAGAGCTTGTGTGATGGGTACTAGATGACTGATATACTTAATACAATACATTACATAGATAGATATTTTTTTTATTATACATAGAAAATACCCAGAACACCCGGAACAAATATTTGCAGATCGTACAAACATTTGTCCCAGGGCGGGAATCGAACCCGCAACCTCCTGTGTCGCAGGCGGACCTTCGCCCACCGCGCCACATCGGTCGTCAACCTCATCCGTTTTCGTAGTCGGTTGGAACGAATAAGCGTAGGATTAAAGTTTTCTCACTGTGTGTATGATAGTTTTGAGACACTAAAGGTGAGAACGCTAAATCGAAGCCAAGTAATCTGCTAAGCTATGCTTAGTAAATAGGCAAGCAACGTTTATATAAAAGGGGTTCGATTCCCGCTGCGGGACAAATGTTTGCATGTTCTTGGTCTGGGTGTTGTGGTACCACGGTACTTATAGTTCCAGATTCCCACGTAACAGGGTGGGGTCAGTACTATGTAGGTATGTGTTTATTTATTATTTAATAAACAAGAGGCACTGGCAATCACAATTTTATCCTTAAGGCTACATAACTACAAATAACTTTTTTATACATAGGTGCACTCTGACAATCTTTTTGGAAAAAATAATAATATGAATGCGTAAATAATAATATTATTTATTTGAAAATAATACTAGGTATAAGTAAGAAGGCACTCGTAAGATTTTCAAGTGCCTTGTTTCAGACACTAGGTTTTTATTCAACATAAGGTTTGATAACAATATTTTCGTTTCGCCTCTTCTGTCGGTTGTAGACCCATTCTAGCAGAAGGACCGTTGATGCTGTGAAGAATCCTAGAACAAAATGAAAATATTTTGTTTCCAAAAAAATCTCTAAAACCTCCCAGAACACGACGATCAGATCAAGATTCTCATTAGACCATTTTTAATGATTAAAAACATATTTTATTTTTAACATAAAACACATTATAATGGCTTAAATATATCGTGTCGCCGACTTGTTTTAAATCTACTGATGTCTGATTTATCTGTTGTACATTAATTTGCTTAGCACATGTTAATAAATCAGCCAAGCAGTGTTTTATCTGTGTTTATTAATATTAGTGTAGCTTTCTACACAGAATATGTGTAAGAATTTTTAGAATCGGTTCAGTAATTCCATAGATCCCTACACGCAAAAAAATTAACAAGACCTCAAGAAGAGAGTACCTCTTTAAATAAGTATAGATATAGATTTGTATATATTTAAAGTCGACGTATCCTCCCTCTGTCATAACCCCTGAATTTCCAGGAAAAGGTTGCAAATAGGATATTTTGAGCAGAACTTGCACAAAAAAGTCATAGATAAATAAAATTAAATAAATAATGCTAGACATTTTTTCACCCAGCATCATACGAGTACATTTATATTATACATAGAAATCACCCAGACCCGAGACAAATATTTGCAGATCATACAAACATTTATCTCGCAGCGGGAATCGAACCCGCAATCTTCTGCGTCTCAGGCGGGCTTTCGCCCACTGCACCACAGAGGCGACGACCTCTGAACGCATAGAGGTCCAAAGGATGTTCATAGATTGAACATTCTTTTTGCGATTTAGTTTTAATAAATTCACACCCGAAGGAAAAACTGAACCCAGAATACTGGGGCGAGGGCCACTAATGATCAATTTTGTTTTTTAGTCCTTTGTTAGACCACAAACTCACCTGATTGTATGTTGCGATGCGGCTGATAAGCACATTAAACACAAATCAAATTACTGATACTTATGCATATTATTTAAACCTCGGGAACTTAAAGTAACTATACTTGGTTACGTTGTAAGCATAAAATATACTTTAAAATACTTTCAGCTTACTTAGAGATGTATTTGGAGGGATGCTAGAATCAGGCATGTTATTTGAATAGTAAGTAAAAGTTCTTACTTAAGAAAAGTACGAAGAAGGAGCCCTGCATGTCGCTCAAGTTTACAGTATGGTTAGTAACCTCCTGGCCGATAGAGCTGGTCTGCCAGCAACGGTCGCGTTTCGGAGTGTAGGCACTCAACCATTTAGTGATAAGACCCGCTTTTTGAATAATAAGTTAAAGCTCTTACCCAAGAAAAGTACGAAGAAGGAGCCCTGCATGTCGCTCAAGTTTACAGTATGGTTGTTAACCTTCTGGCCGATAGAGCTGGTCTGCCAGCAGCGGTCGCATTTCGGAGTGTAGGTACTCAACCATTTAGTGATGAGACCCGCTTTTTGAATAATAAGTTAAAGCTCTTACCCAAGAAAAGTACGAAGAAGGAGCCCTGCATGTCGCTCAAGTTTACAGTATGGTTGTTAACCTTCTGGGCGATAGAGCTGGTCTGCCCGCAGCGGTCGCATTTCGGAGTGTAGGCACTCAACCATTTAGTGATGAGACCCGCTTTTTGAATAATAAGTAAAAGCTCTTACCCAAGAAAAGTACGAAGAAGGAGCCCTGCATGTCGCTCAAGTTTACAGTATGGTTGTTAACTTCCTGGGCGATAGAGCTGGTCTGCCAGCAGCGGTCGCGTTTCGGAGTGTAGGCACTCAACCATTTATTGATCAGACCCGCTTTTTGCATTCTATTTATTCTGCAGACAATTTATGATTTTTCATCAAAACGGCAAAATGGCGAGGCAGAATGATACTATAGAATGACATAGTATCGTTCTGCTTGGCCTTTTTGCTAGGATTGTTACATTAGGGTTCTGTTTCCCCCCTAAGGGAATTCTTTTAGGGGGGAAAGTGGAATAAGAAAAAAAATAAGGGGGATTTCTTCACTTTTTTAACATTAGAGTTCTTTTTTCTTCTTTTCTCTGGTCTGTGGAATAATCCGTTATTAGGAAGTAAATCACTGGTCTAACTCTATGTTACCAAGGAAAAACAGATGCAACACTGAACGAAGGGTCCAAGTGAATGGGTCAAAGCAGACTTACTCTTTATTGATGACGGAAAGATATGGACTTCCAGCCGGAACTATCATAGCAATCTGCTCTTCAAGAAACTCTTCAGCACCTGGAATGAGAAGCCTTCCATTCAGAAACTGTTTTAAATTCTGTAAAAGTTCAATGCTTGAATATAATAATATAATTACTTCTCAATAATAATAAAAATAAATTAATTTTAAATACAAAGTTGCAACATAGCAGTTCTCAATAACAAACCATAACTTCTTATAATTAGCGCCTACATTCACGTGATTGTCACAAGTGTCGTGTATCACAGTCATTCACAGTGTTCCAAGCGGTGAGTGAACGAGACACGTATCTTGCATTGTTCACCTGGTGAGCTGCTCGCCGGTTGACGAAACAATAGGGTCCTACCACGAAAAAATTACATAATTATCTCTTACGTATCACCGCCATTTAGTCGTCAAGTAATAATGAGCAACCTGGAACGAACTCCGCCATCTAGTTACGGCTCTGACCCTGACCTATCAAGATTTAATTTTACTCAGATGAAAACCCGTAAAAGGAGAGAACAGGAAATCGATCGTTGCCATTGTGAATCGTCGATGGCTAAATTTAAACAGGAAATTATGGAAAATATTTCAAGCACAATCAATGCAACAGTTGAAAGCGCAATTTCAGAAAAAATTGAAAATTTTTTGTCTGACCTAGATAAAATCAAAACAGAAATTAATAAAATCACCAATGACAACACGACCATCTCAGCTACTTTGTCAGAGATAAAAGGTCGTTTAAGTGAGATTGAGGCATCTACGAATTTCGTTAGTAATCGCCTAGACGAGTTTGATTCACGGTTGTGTTTAAATGAGCAACGAGCTAAAAACTATGAACACTATGAGCGTGATCATAATGAGCTTAAAAATAAATACATAACCATAAGCTCGGAATTGAAGGCGAGACAGCAATGGGACAGATTGCTCAACCTGGAAGTCATTGGAGTTCCTGAGACTAATAATGAGGATCTCGTGAGAGTACTTACCCAAATAGCAAAGTTTGTCGATGTCATCATAACACCTAACGACATCGAATAATAGTAATTATTATTAGTAATCTAAAACAATATTGTAGCTTTCAAGATTTACGATCGATATTGCTGTCAACATTTTTATATTTTTTTCCTTTTTACACTTGCATTATAATTCTGTTCTCAACTCATTATTTTGTTATATTGGCTCGAAAGCGGTTTAACTCGAAATTTCATTTTGCTTCTACCCGCTTTAAACTCCATTTGACGACGTTTTGTCTTTCTGGCACAATTTTATATGTTCTATCATGCATTTTTCTATTGGCAGACGTATTTATCGTGATTGTCGTTGCACAGTTGTCATGGCTGTGAAAACGTTAGATATTTTTTATCAAAATGTGAGAGGTCTCCGCACAAAAGTAATAGAATTTTTAGGAATTTACTGAAAAATAATTTTGACATAGTTTTGATTACGGAAACTTGGTTACTCAGTGCTATTTTGGATGGCGAAGTCTGTGACTCACGTTATGATCTTTTTCGTCTCGATAGGAACTATGCCCTTACTGGCACGTCTAGAGGGGGCGGTGTTATGGTACTCGTGAGAAGGGAATTATGTGCTTTTGCTCTTATAAATACTAAAGTGGCTCCCCTTACTGACATGATCTGGGTAACTATACCGGCAAAATCTTTTAATCCCGCAGTAGGCAAAAACTTGCATATAGCATTAGTTTACATCTCACCTGATAGTAACAGTTTACCCCAGTTTGTCAATAATGTTGCCGAAAGTGTTTCGCATGTTTATAATTCAAATAAAAATGACAATTTTTTGGTGGTTGGTGACTTCAACATGCCAAACATTCAGTGGATCCCCCATTTAGGGCCACTACATATAAGGCGCGGTTCCGTAGAAACCCAGGCTGCAAGTCAACTACTACTTGATGAAGTCAATCTACTTGGTCTTGAACAAAGTAACTTCAGTAAAAACTATTTCGGAAACACTTTAGACCTGGTATTTAGTAACTTCTCTGCTTCAACTGTTACAACCCCAACCTCGCTAGTAGATGTGGATAAAGCACACCCTACTTTACTAATTGACGCAACAAACATCTCCCTCATTCCATTTGAATAATGTTTTTCAACGAAATATGATTTCAGACGTTGTGAGTATAAAAAAATCATCGAATATTTAAATAATCTTGATTGGAAGGCTTTTTTTGGGTCATGCGATTCTGTCAATTGTGCAGTTAACTGTTTTAACAAGGAACTACAAAAATGCATTGACCTATTTGTACCTAAATGTAGAATCAAAAAAGGTAATAACTTCCCATTATGGTACAACAAGGTTTTAAATAATATTATTCGTGAAAAATCAAAAGCGCATACTAAATGGAAAGTATTCAGAAATGATTTAGATTATAAAGAATTCTCCTTACTACGATCAAGGGCAAAGAAAATGGAGATTGAGCTCTATAATAGTTTTATCACGCACATTCAGGAAGACATTAAAGTTTGCCCCAAAAAGATGTGGACTTACATTAAATTAATGAGAGGTAAATCGAATTATCCAAAATCTTTATCGCGGGGGTCAGATGTATACGACAACGGTCTAGATATTTGTAATGGTTTTAATAAATTTTTTGAAAGCGTATTCGTAAAACCCTCTACATGTTATAACTTGTCAGAGTTAGAATTACCAACATGTAGTAAATCCGATGTCGTCAGTAAAGTAGTAATTTGCGAGAAACTATTACTTAGGTTACTTAAAGCTACTGATATTAATAAATCAGCTGGTACTGATAACATCCCCCCCATCCTCATTCACAACTGTGCAGAATCTCTTGTTGAACCTTTAATTTTAATATATAATAGATCTTTGACAGAGGGAGTATTTCCATTAAAATGGAAAGAGGCTCATGTGATACCAATACATAAAAAATCTTCAAAAACAAATATTGAAAATTATTGGCCTATCTCGATTTTGAACACGTTCAGCAAAATATTTGAAAAAATTGTATACGATCAAATCTACGGCACAATTGTGAATGGAGTCAGCCAAACTCAGCATGGTTTCTTGAGAAAACGGTCTGCGATTACGAACCTTGCCGAATTCACACAGTTCGTCCTCGAGAGCATAGAGGGTGGAGGACAGGTAGATGTGGTCTACACGGACTTTGAAAAAGCATTTGATCGTGTAGACCACATCATACTTCTTGCTAAACTTGATAAACTCGGTATCCATGGTGACCTCTTGCGATGGGTTAAATCTTACCTTACAAATAGGGCTCAAGCGGTAGTGGTTGGTGGATTTAGATCGGACTTTGTTGACATTCCATCAGGAATCCCACAAGGATCCCATTTGGGACCACTGTTCTATAACGCCTATATATTTGATATATACAAATGCTTCACATCTAGTAATCATCTTTTATATGCAGATGATAAAAAAATATTTTGTAAAGTTAAAAATGTACACTGACTATGCCAACCTGCAAAATACTCTTAATATACTCTCGGACTACTATGCTAAGAACAAAATAACTGTAAATGTACCTAAATGTCAGCAAATATCGTACACTCGAAAACCAAAACCCCTTATGTTCACATATACGTTAAACAATTTACCAATAGGCAAAGTCAATGTTGTAAGGGACCTTGGAGTTATTCTTGACAGTAAACTTACCATGGCTGAACACGTGGACTATATTACAGATAAAGCTTACAAGAACCTTGGCTTCGTAATCAGTACATGTAAACCTTTCTTTGATATTACTTGTATTAAAACAGTTTACTATGCTTACGTTCGCAGTATTCTGGAATACGCCTGCAGTATATGGGCTCCTAACTACATTATTTACATTCACAAAGTTGAAAGAATTCAAAAGAAATTTATAAAACACTTAAATTATCGCAAACGAGTATTCTACAATTACAATGATGGATGCACATGTCATAAATTAATGACTCTAGAAGATAGACGTACGCTCATAGATAAAATGCTGCTGTATAATATATTAAACAGCAATTTGGATTCCCCAACTCTACTCGCTTCTATTAAATTTAATGTGCCAGGGAGGCGAACGCGTCATACCTCACTCTTCTCACTCCCATATCTTAGTACTAATTATGCCATGAATGCGCCAATCAATCGAATTTGTGCTAATTACAATAAACGCTTCTCGAGTGTTGACATCTTAACACTAGTAAGGATTCATTTAAAAAGTCAATAATACAAATACTAAACTTTGAACATTAATTTTAGGTATGTAGGTATTTATAAACCATTTCACATCCTCTTACACACAACCACCTCTGCCTACACGTTTCCTCAAATCCTCATACTCATACCCCCCACTCACACATTCCCCCCACCCCCTACTTACACATCCCCCCCCCCACACACACCCATACACATACCCCAAACCGTCATACCTACCCTTCCATGCCACTCGTTCGTATGTACACCCGTCTTTCATATACCCACCATCAATAGAATTAGTTAAATTACAGATTACTCATTCTGTACTTTTGAAAATGAATATTTGCAGGAATTAACGTAGCATATTTTATTCTACTTAGAGAGACCTATAATTGGCTGTATAACTTCAATATCATAATTAATTTTGTTATATACTAAGTGCTGTTGGTCTTTTCAATAAAAACAAAATAAAAAAATAAAATAAAATTAATAGTAAAAAACAACTATGCAGCAACCAGAAATCATGGTAAAACTTAAAACCAGCTATCATAATAAAATGCGTACACAAAATGTCGTGTCTGTGCTGTTGACCATTGCAGAGTTCCTTTATCTGGAGCTAATCCTAGATGTCGATTCAGGTCATGCTTACCATAAAAATGCATTGTTATCGGAACTGAACCAACAAGTAAAAATTCAACTCTGTAGGATAAGAGGAAGTGGTTCTAGTTCAGCTTACAAGATTTGACCGTAACAAACAAACTAACATACAAACATTGCAAGTTAAATAAAAACTTATAAAAATGCATCCCTCTACCCCTCAAATAATGCAATAACGAACGGTTTTGGGATTGGGATAATACATTGTCTTCCTGCAATAAGAAGTATCGGTCCATTGGGCCTTCCTAAAATGTATCATCTAGTTCACAGATTCTCAAAATTATTTTGCCCTCCGCCCACTCTTTAAGGGAAAGCATAGTTGTTATGTTTGAAAACAAAGTTTCCAAATTGTTATGTTTAAAATTATGCTTTCCACTCTTAACCGTCTCAGCATCCCCAATATCTTCCAGAGCTTTTTACCGCCCCCCTGAAAGCCACCAGCGCCCACAAGGGGGCACTATTGTCCACTTTGAGAAACAGTGATCTAGTTCATGGTCGCCATTAGGTAGCATTTTTAATATTTAACTTACTGAGTGCGAAATCGCATGTGTCTTGCTCTATGGCGTCATCGCTCATCAGGTACCGAAGACGTAGCTTCCAGTCAATGAGGGCGTGTCTTGAGTTGCGAACCTTTTTCAGTATGTTGGATCCTGGAAGAAAAGTATCACTTATTTTAGGCTATTTAAACGACTATTACTATATTACAAGAACCAACGAGAACCTATTTATAAGCTTTTATTTAGCTTGCCTTGTTAGTTAGTATGTGTGGGTCTTAGCTTGCAACCGAATTTTAAACTAGTTATCCCCAACCGATTGAGCTGAAATTTTGCATACACGTTTAGTTTGGATAACAATGTATGGTTCTTAATCCAAAATGGCGGATTCTCAAAGATGGCGGACTAATTATTTTTTAAGCGCCCCCCTGATATGGGTATCTAATGAAAAGGTTTGTTGTAAGATTACATGTTTTTTAAAAAAAGCTTGTTTTTAATTATTTTTTTATTAATATGTTATTTCTTCATAACATTACAATTATAGAGCAATGTATAAAATTTTTATTGTATTTTGTCTAAATATGGTTATGGCTACAAATAAGTCCCTGCGTACCTGCCCCTACTTTATTTCCTAGGACTCCACTACCGGAGTTGATCTCCGCTCCTTTGAAGAGCGCTGAATATTTGGGTTCTTCCGATTTCTGTAACATGATAATTCAGAATACCTTAGTTAAAAGTGCAGCAAGACAAGTCGTCATTTCATATGAGAACACTTCTACTTAGAAATGAAGGTCAGGCATGAACTTTATTTAGGATCAAACAAAACCTACCTTGAGTTCCATCTCCAAATATGATCCTTTACTTATAGACCAGGTGTAAGTAGCGCTATTCTCAACTAGCTCTGCAATACTGGTGACAGGCATCTCTTGCTTCGGGAATGTGAGGAAAGCTACCAGGTTTCCCGAGTATGTGGTGACGACCACTAGAACGACCAGCCACCACGTCCCAACTACTAGGCGTCCGCTATCAGCTCGGGGCAGGTACATTCCACCTGTCAGGTCATTGACACAAGTGTTTAGTAAAAAAACCTTACCCATATCACAGATATTATTAACTATACTAGTACCTTTATCATCATTATCAAGAGCTGTAAGCCAACATTAAGTCCACAGCTAATTAAATAAGCCTCTTTGGGATGCAATGAAATATTTCGTCACGTTGGTTCTATGTCCTAGTAACATACAGTATAGAAGACTCAGTGGCCTATACTACAACTTGGTTAATAAACTAACCAAAAAGGCAGGGTGACTAAAAAGGAACCATTGATACGACGAATCGATGAAGTATTCAATATTCAGTCAATTATAGCATTTCCATTGTCATAAAGAACTTATTTACATATTAGGTACCTACTTCTTTCTTACATAGAACTTACAAAGGTTAGCTGGAAGAAAATGCTTATTAGCGTTAAGTTCGCCTATGACTTGTTTTATCTTGTTCAAAAAAGCATTTTCTGTGAATCTATTCTGTCTTTGCTCCGCAGGATGGAACTGGGAATTAGTTGGAAATTACTCGTACTTAATGCGTTTTGGTTTGAGTGCATAAAGTGGGAATAATCCATCCGAATCTCATCACTTTTAGTAACACAACGACCTGAAGATTCTATACTTGGAAACTGGTTCACCTTGTTGCAACAGAGCCCCGTAAATATACCAAAGGCAATTGTGTATGGTAGCCAGGCCTCCTTGCCGTGTGATCTCCATAGCCTCGTAGTAAGGGCTCAAACGGTGCACAATAAACAGAGTGGGGCCCATGAGGATCACTGCGAAACCCAGGCAGAGCCATGTCTGTAAGAATTTAATCTTGTTTAACCTTGCTGGAATTCAAGGCAATAGAAAATATATTGTAACCTCAACCAGATATGTGCTGAAGCATACTAAGGAGGTAAGGAACGGGAGCTTATAGCCCCGCACGTACTGTATAAAAATTATAAATGCGAAAGTTTTGATGTTTGATGCTAATAATCTTCTTAACGGCTAAACCGATTTGGAACTTTTGGTATAAGTTCGTAATCTTAGTAGAATAACGTAAAGGCTACTTTTTATCCATGTACCTCGCGAATTCGTGGACAAAAGCTAGTACTGCATTAATGTACTAGCTCCAATCCAAATCGAGTGAGGTTCAAGACGTTTATTTAAATAAATGAAGTGCTTCATGATGATTCTACGAGGTTTCGGCTATTTCTATTCGTCATCGTCAAAAAACTGTGTGCCAGCATCACACTTCATCGGGATCAATACTTACGTCTGTTGTAAAAGGCAGCAAAAAGAGCAAAGCCCTACTCAACTCTCTCGGCCTGGCTATCATGAACGAATACGGTTGCGTGCTGATAGGAATTGTGTAGTTTATTCCTGAAAAAGTAACATGAAGTTTGATCTGTTCATAAAATATAGAAGAAGTAAGCTACGAGTACATAAGGAAATAGTTAAAGAAATAGGAAATTAGCTTAAAATTCATCTGCGAAAGTTTAAGAGAGTAAGCGTGGTATGGGCATGTCATAAGTAGAAATGAGTGTTAGATATGAAGGATGTAATAAAAGATAGATTAAGGTAAAGGAGGGTGTTGTGTGAAGGGTAATGAGATGACGGCTGATAGAGGAGTGTGAAAGAAAAAAATTGTTGGTCAAATGCAGGAAGATAATAGAATAATTATGTTATCTAGTCGCGAAAGTTAGAAAAATACTAAGATAACAGAAATGAATTCTCACTTCATTTTAGTACTCTCTTCTCATTCTCAAAGTCAACATACTTTAGGCAAGGTGACCAAGAAGGATACAGAGACATAAAGGAAAAGAAAGGGGAATCTAGGAGGATTGAAACAGACCTGGTGTAGGGTCTGGTAAGACAGTGAAGGACGCGGCAGCCAATGCCACGTGCCCTTTAGCCACAGCAGCTATTGTCAATAGGGCACTTTTGCTGTGCACCAACTGAAACATTTCAATCGTCATGATCAAATGTAGAAGTCTAAAGGTGGGCATAGTCCTCGAAAACACCCAACAGACAACGATTTTCAAAGGAGATGGCTAGACTGTTTCATCTATTAGTTTTCTATTATAATACTTACATAAGTAGTTGTATAATTAAGATTCAGAAAAGTTCGGTAAGCAAGTACATGGTTGAAGATTTTGGACCTAAATACTTAAACGTAGTAAGAGCGTTACTTACACTTATGGCGCTAGCATTCGACATTTCATGCTTGAGATCTTTGGGAAGTATAATTTTTATCCTGAAAAATAGACACCTAATAATAAGCTTACCTATATTATTTTCTTATTACTAACTAGTATATCACCACCGCTATGCCCGCGAGGTATACGAATAAAAAGTTGCCTATATTCACGAACTTTACCTGTTCCAAATTTAAGACAAATCAGTTCAGTCGTAAATATCCAAACATCCAAATATTGTCTAAGCATCCCAACTTCTAATTCAAATTGGATTTACGTGGTCGTTAAATTACTTCAATGGTAATTGTTATATTTGAGTTTGCCTGATAGGTTAATATTTATTGCAATCCAAAAAAACTTTTCCAAAATAACAAACTTAGCTTAATATTATTAGGATACGAAAGGATATTAGGATAGTAAACTGGGTATTATAATATCAGGATTTAGGTACCTACCTGATACCTTTTGAAGGCAAGTTTAGATAGATATATAGCAAGTTATTTTATATCGAGAATCACTAGTAAAACTAATAAGTTTACCTAAGTCTATTATTCTACACACTAGTCCTACAAGGAAGTTAACAAATAGGAACTCACGTAAAGTTCTTGCTTTTAGCAAGTTGGTCGATGATGTCAAAAATAAGGCCGCTATAGTGGACTACTGCCCCAGATTCGTTTGTTTTCAGTATTGTCCATGGAGGATTCTGAAAGAACACCACAAAGGCATTATGCTAAGAAATCATTGCATTACGAGTATGTCAATGTCAAGGTTTCGAAGTTTCATCAACAACCCACTGCAGGACATAGGCCCTAAAGAGGTGCTATGACATACGAGTTTGGCCACCTCCACCCAATAGTTCCCGCAACCGTAGCTTCGATTTTCTATGACATGTTGTGAAATTACTTCTAATTTCACAACATGTCATAGAAAATCGAAATGGGCTTCCCCAATGCTCATATTTTGAGCATTCGACTTGTCAATATAGGTTTTCTCATCAAAACGATTGACAATCTTATTCCTTAATAAATTATAATTGTTTGTGAAATCATTATAATGAGAAGTAGTTTTATATGAAATAGTGTCTTCCAGTTCGTGGTCGCCATTCGAAAACCGAACCTTCCCCAGTAATTGTTGGTTTTGCGAACATATAGTATTGCCTAACAAATTGCCATTTCAACTTGCTAATTCTGAATAATATATCAGTGACTAGTACTTCTACTGAGCTTACGTGGTAAGTAATGATTGGAAGCGCCTTTCCTCTGAATCCATGTTCCACGTGAGGGAAGAGGACATCTGTGAATGTCACGGCATCTACTGGTCTCCAGTAACCGACCTTCGAAACAAAAGAATTAATTATACAAAAACTATACACAAAAACAAAAACTTTACAAAAGTAAATTACTTTCTGTCTTATCGCTTAGAAGCAATATCTTGCAGATATAGCTTTTGGATGAAAAATACATCATCATTTTTGAGTGTCTTGCACCAGCTTTTAAATAAACTCCCTAGAAAAAGTCCCACGGGACGCAATCGTTCAATTGTAAATATCACCGACGAAGAACGACGTTCGTAAAAAAAATACCTTTTCTTATTTATTCATTCTTAAGGACCATAAGGATTACTTAGTCCCATCAATTAGAAGTACGACCAAATTAACATGTGGTAATCTCAACATAAACTTAGATTAGTTGGCTGAAAGAAAAAACTTACATGTAAAAGCTCAACATGCTCAATAATGCCCACTGCTGTGACGTTGGTGGTGTTAGTCTCCTGGAGGGCCTGTGTCTCCGTGGAGTCTCCGTAGGTGGTACCCCAAGTGTCCGCCGCTAGAACTCGCCACGAGCTGCAGTTGCCGCAGATGCTGTTGGCTAGGATGTGTTGCTGGACAAAAATAACAGGACCATTGATAGAAATTAGCGCAGTTGCTAGCAAGACCATTGAGATGGATGGGAACAAAACATTTTTATTGTCGAAATTTTTCGTACAAAGAGTTATTAAATAGAAAAAATGGTAATCCGTACATGAACTCTTAGTCAACGACATAGCTTTTAGAATAAGCAAGATGCAGTGGTACTGCGCTGGCCATAAGGCTCACTGAACCGTCAACCACTAGGGAATAAAGGTTCTAGAAAGGTCATCATGAACGCAGTGTTAAAAGACCCTCCACTAGATGGATGGATGACATTTTAAAGATGGCAGGATGTCAGTTCGCTCGTTAAGTGGCTTTTTTGAGGAAACATGTCCAACAGTGGGTTTTTACAGTGATGATAAAGAAGTTTATAAGAATAATACATGTCTTGGTTTAAATTAATTCTTGCTACTTCGCTAGGGCAAACCTGGTGTCATAAGTTATATGCCATTTGAAGGCCTGCAACCTGTATCTTGAGGCTCGACACTACGCTGCTGTACGTATGGCACCTAAGCTATCATTGTTGGCTTGTCATTCTTAAGAGTTCACTATTGAAAATAGTCCCTGGGAACTTCGCTCATGCTTTTGCTTTGGGTTTTACCCCCGACGATTGTTTGTTTTTTGTATTTTTCTCTGTTACGATTAAATCTTCGAAATGGTTAAACCGATTGAAATGCAATTTTTTGAAATCAAAGCCACTAGGGAGCGCTACAATAAACGACAGAAAATACGCCATTGGCTTAAAAAAAAACAATAATTAATTGTGCTGTAGAACTTTAGCCTACCTGCATATGCTTCAGCAGCATGGTCCTCCGATGCTCCTTGCTGGGCCTGATGGCCTCCCACTCCTCATCAGACACCTGAGCGGCCACGTCGAACTCATCTTGTACAGCCGCGTCAAGGGCTGATATGAATGCGTTCATTATTTCCTGGCAGTAGCACATTATTCCATTCTGAAGCACAAAATGAAAACCGAATGAATTCATTAACTAGCATAGTACGACAACACCCTGACTGCAGAACATGTAAATATTTCAATGAAAATACTTTATTGTACACCCTCAGAAAAATAGATACAACCTAACAAAACTAAAATACGGTCTTATAGCTTATAAGCTATCTCTTCCAGATTTTTTATTTGTTCCGCAGCGGGAATCAAAACACACCTCTTGCGCCTCAACCGGCTACTCACCGCGCCACCGATAAGTAATAGCTATATGAATTGATAGTAAAATGAGTCTTCGTGTCACCAATGATCTGACCTTATAGGTATAGCTATACCTCAACCCTAAACTGAACATTGAACACGGTGAAAGGATTCAGACGCGTATGGTCTTAGATTTTTTGGTTCCAAGACATACCGTTTTTGTCAGCATGTTATCCTTCTATGCTAACAATTTCAGGATATAGGAGACTGATCCTGCACGGCAAAATGAATTTCAGATACTTTGGTGTTTTGTGACGATAGTGATCCATTCAATTGGAACCAATATTAATTTCCAAAATTTTGAATAAAGGTTGGTTAAATAAACTCTTAAATTTTCTAAAAATTACGGAATCAATAAGAAAAAATACTATGAGTGAAAAATGAATGTATTATCATATTGTAATTACTTCTTAATTATTGATTATGTGAGTGACCGGAAACATCATAGGGCACTCTATGTATGTAATCAAACAGTAATAATCAAAGATTAAGTGCCTAATTACTAATAAGAAACGGTCTCGTGCAAGGAATTCTACTTGAACCTATTTTCAATAGTTTCGCTAAAGATCGCCTATGGGCAAATTGACGCTAGGGAAAGTAAAAAAGTTGTTGATCTTGGTCTCGAGTAATAGAAATTAATTCTGATATAACCTTCTAACCTGTAGATTCTGGACACTTACAACCAGTTCTATTTAAAAGTTTTGTGTGACCTTATTTGAACTTTAGAAATACCTACTTAAGATTATTCTACGCGTGTAACGTCTCCTATAAAGTTTGAATGCTATTTATTTTTGGAAAGGTGAGTTACCTACAACTTGATTAAGAAGATGACCTTCATAGCGTGATTTCCGAGTCATCAGAGTAGCGTCATCATCATCAGCCTGTAGTAGTCCACTTCTGGACATAGACCTCCCTAAAAAGTGCTACTGCCGAACGATCTAGGATCATCTCCACCTTTCGGTTCCCCTGCCTATACTGTGTCGTCCGGTTCATGGTCTCCATTCTGTTCAGTGGTTTTCAATGCCGCGAGCTATTTACATATTACGGAAGTGAAACACCGAGCATAGCTCTTTCCATAACTCATCAGAGTAACGTAAAGATCTTTAAAGTATTTAGTCGGCATTATTCATAGACCGTGCGAGTGCGACTGTAGGGCACACTGCAGGTACATTCACCCAAACTATGCATGTGCATGGGATGTTGCCTTACGAAAATTCAGTGGGTTACCTTGCATTCTGGGTCATCATCAGTGATATTGTAGATATAAGCCAGGTTCTCTCCTTCATACAGCGCGTTGATGAGCCCAGACAGGTTGCCTTTGCGACTGTTAGTATCCGATATTACGTAGAGCCATTGTGCTTGTGTATTGGACATGCGGAGCTCACGGGCAGTGTCAGCCATGGTCGTCATCACGTCTGTAGTTACGATTGCTATGAAGTTCTCGCCTGTAATCATGACCTATGATATCTTAACATACAAATGGAATTGACATTTCGGTCTGATTTCTACACTGCCATCAGCTTCGTTTGCCACCGTACCTATTAATGGAATCCTAGGTAAGTAGTTATGTACCCACACAAAAGATAGATTGATTGTTCGGTGGCCTAAAAAAGCGTCCCCAAAATACTGGCTGCATTGTTACAAATAGCAATGCTAATGCGTTCACCCAAATAAGAGCCAGCTCTCTGACCGCGCCTTAAAATAATTTTGAAACGCGAAGTGAATAAAAAGTTTTCCCACAGACCCAGAGCCCCAACCCCAAAAAAGGCTGAAATAAGTGGATTTCCATTGTGCACCTCTTGAAATCCTCTGCCGAGTCAGCCGCTGCACAAGGCTTAACTTTGGCAGATGACATCTATGTGAAAACTATGTTCGTAAATAAGAAAGTTTCAGAAGTTTCACCCAAATCGATACGGCATTTCCGAGGTTGTTAAAACGCAAGAGGCTCACCGATATATTTGACAGGCAGCTTCGACAGAACTCTGTACATCTCTTTCCTGCGTAGATATTCGTTTATCTCGTGTTTCATCTTGAACACCGTCAAGGAGACCGGCGGAGCGCTGTCATCATCTATCTGAGAGGTGAGGCTCTGCACCACGCGCGACACCATGTCACGGCCTGAAGAAATAACGCCAAGGACAAGCCGTACGGAACTCTCAGTGTGCGAGTCAACTCACACTTGGTCGGTATTTTAGACTTTTTTTTTGCAATCCATACTTGAACATTTCTGCCAGTGTGACGTCATAATAGAGTATTATTTTATCAACACCTACATTCTTTAGAGATGGATTTCGAGAGGTTGGGCCAATAATTATAATCTTTTACTACCTAATTCATGTGACGTCAACACAATCGGGCTCCAGGAATCGGCGTAAATTCACTTTAAAAGATTAATCTTACTTAGTTTAAAAGTTGAGATTTCTATAAGATCCTGGTGATTTCAATAAATAAAAACTTAGTCTTTGATAGTATGTTCAGAGTAGAA
Organism: Perizoma flavofasciatum; assembly: GCA_958496245.1. Classification (NCBI taxonomy): domain Eukaryota; kingdom Metazoa; phylum Arthropoda; class Insecta; order Lepidoptera; family Geometridae; genus Perizoma; species Perizoma flavofasciatum. Next base: position 11,608,884 of record OY292429.1, on the reverse strand, counting down.
AACTAGATTATAGTGGCCTCGATTCTGTAGTTCACTAACTAAACTAAATTTAAACTGTCGCTCTCTTTTACTTACTGATAGTGCAAGCAAGAAAGAGATAGCTACAAATTTAGTGCTTTCAAATCAGTTTACGTGCCGCTTTTTTTTGTGTTTATAGTCAGCATGTTTTGAAATTACGACTAAATTTGTATGGAAAACTTAAATCTCACTAATTTGACAGCGCTATAATTGTAGCTGTTTCTTTCTTGCTTGCAGTATCAGTAAAAGAGAGCGACAGTTCAAATTTAGTTTAGTTAGTCAACTACAAAAACGAGGCCAATATATTGTTAATCAAGCAGCGACTGACTTGGTATCCTCAAAAAAATATCGTAACTTAATAAGCTGATAATTTTATTTGCATCTATTCTCTGCCCACGGCTTCGCCCGCGTTGTACCCGTAAAAAGTAGCCTATGTGTTATTCTGATGTATAAGCTATATTACTGTAAAGTTTCATCAAAATCCGTTCAGTAGTTTTTGCGTGAAAGAGTAACGAACATCCATCCTCACAAACTTTCACGTTTATAATAGCAGTAGGATCATATAAGAGTAACAACTTTACTGTCTGCGTTAAAAAAAATCATTTGAAATCCGACTTTGACAATACTAGTAATACAACTCACTCAAAGTATCATCATGCAGTATCACAGCAGACTTCCACTTGATAGCATTCTCCGTCCTCAAATCCAGGATTAGTTGAGGCAATTCCTCCCCAGCCTCTGTATAAGTCACCGTGATGGCCTGAGAAGTTGGAAGCCTCGGGCAGTCCACCTCGGTTAGCGCGAAGAGGAGAAGCTCCTCCTCTTGGGTACGGGAGAATAAAGACCAAGTGTCTTTGCAGGATGCTATGCTAAATACTGCTAGAAAACCTGTTGAAAATGGATTTCCAAGTGAGACATGCAAATAAGGAAAACTGGCGCCCAACGAGACACGATTCCAGGTCGTACCTAATCCGCTTTCGACTATGTGAACTTAGGTGCGTATCTAGTTATTTGTAGGTTAGGTAGGTTTTCAAATTTGAACCTACGCAATAAAACTATTAAAGATGCCCAGGAGATAGATATATATATGGAGATATTTTTTCCCCTCTTCGTTCATCAGAAGCAAGCAGCCAGAAACTGTTAATATGCCTATTGGAACTCAGGAAGGGCCTTATCCGATAGACCAGTAACATATTTACGGTTTCGGAAAGTCGCTGCAAGGAGATAGCTCGAGAATCGCCTTTTTGAATGAGACCTATGTCCAGCAGTTGACTTCTACTGGCTGTGGATGATGATGATGTCTCTAACTTTAAAAACTAGCACCCAGCATGGGCCAGCTTGTTTGCTTAAGTGGTGGATACCTTTGTTGAGACTAATGGAAGTCCAGGAGTAGTAATGAACGTGTACGCCGCCGTGTTTCAACTTAACCCTGGCCAGCTCCTTCATGTAGTCCTTCAGTTCGTCAAGAACTGCCTGGTACTTCTCGCCGAGGTAGCTCCGGTCTAGGACTACGGCTGGAAAGAATTTATGATTGCAGTTTTTGAATGTTTAAGACAACGCATTCTACAATCATCTTTATTTATTTCCCCTTAATAGTTTACGAATGTTTATTAATAATAAGCAGCAAGCCTATACCTACTTAATTCTTAGCTTGTTTCAACATCAGGAAAAATCTACTCTGAAATTGGCGCCCAACATGGGATCTAATAGGTAAGTAGAGCATTGACTGAAATCATTATAGTGCCGGAAAACAACTTACCTATTGAAGCATTCGCCGTTATAAGTGACGGAAAATCCTCTCCTCGCACCCCTACAATCAGAAATACCGAACAAACTGTCCATAACTGCATGTTGCGTCCGCTCAATCTCACTACTGAATGCTTCGTATGATATTCCAGTCATAGTTCGTAAAAATATGACGGTTTTATTAGAAATTTTTGCCGTTATTATTTACGGTTTCTGGGTTTTACTAATTGAATTTGAAGCACGTGTGGCATGTTAACATTTAATGGGGATCGAATGAAAGGCAGTAGCTTCTTCGAGCGCTGAAGTCATTGAAAATACCTACAGGATGGTCTAAAGATGAGGCTAGATAATAGGTACAATAGTAATACCTACCTGTTAATGTTAACTAAGTAGGTATAAATATAGCTCTGCAACCTAGCAAAAAGTACCATGATGATTTAATCCCCATGATCGGCATCATTAGATCCATCGAGGATCCTAAGCAGAGCTAACCTATTCAGATCAGAGGCACATACTATGTGACTGGCATAATGACCGCGTTTTGCATAGACATTAATAACAAAGTAGGTTATTAATGTAGTAGTAGGTACCCACTCACATAGTTCTTACAATATTATTATCATCAGCCATTTGAAATAAAGCGCTAGTTTCGTAGCATGCTTACTGTCGCTGACGCAAGTGAGTAGTCAATTTAATTTAACTCTAAATATGTGAATTATACACGATATTTTATACCTACTGTGCCATCGCCGAGTTAGATCGTAACCTAGGTCAAAGTGCTAACTCAATGCCAAGCAAGTGGGCCTTAGTGGTTCATCAGATCCTAGGACAAGCGGCATTCCTCCAAGTCACCATTCATATGAGTGATTGTTGCTGGCATTTAAAACAGTCCATGCTTCAGGGGCACGTTGCATGGTTCCGTCTATCGGTATATCGGTTTCGGTCTATAGCAGTCTCAAGAACCTAAGGTGACCTAAAAACCCCGACACCAGATTTGTTTTGGACACTAGCCTAATAATTGACCGAGTTGAACTTAAGTAGGTACTATCTACTTACAACTCGGTTATTAAGATTCTCAGGCAAGTGGTAAAAAGTGGTGGCGTTGCACATTGCTCTTCTCAGAAAGTTCAACGTAAGAACAGTCCATGAATCGAAGCACCCTGTTTCCGAAATAATGGGGTGCTCACGAAAGGTCAGTGGAGCTGATTAAACATTAACGTTTAATACCTACGTGTAATTGGCCAGGTGGAAAGGAAAATTTGATTTGATGTCTGTCTTCAATTATGACATCACAATACCTAGAATAAATGTGTAAAGATTATTCTTTCTTAGGTACAAGAACTTGACGTAAGCTGCCAGATTTCCTGAAGAATTCAGTAGGTACCTACTTCTTCAGCTGGATGTCTGAACCTAATTTATTATGCTACTTGCCTCTAAAATTTTAATACTGAGGTACCTGCCGACTAAGTTTTACTTATTTTTTTAAAGATTTCTGTAGGATGGTAAATACCAAGATAGTAGGTACCTAGGCATAAACTTGTAGTTTTGTGAAATTAGTAGTACAAGGACGAAGGGTGGTTTCAACTAATTTACCTTTATATAAAATGCCAAGGATTATGTAGGTTCATAGGAACATACATACTACATATGCATAGGCATAGTGTTAATGAACTGCTTACTCTACCAAGAAACCATTCTGTTAGAAGCCTACCTAACTAACACAGATATACTGGTATAATAGGTTCAGTAAGTAGTTAGATTTTTTCGACCACGCAAACCACTTTGCTGCAGTCGTTTGCTAGGGGACAACTTGGTCTATTTTATTGTGAAGTGTTTTTTCTCCCAGAAATTGTTCTTAACAGACATTTAATTAAGATAAATTGTTCATAAAACGTTGACTGTAGTTAGTTTATCATAATTCATTTTATCATTCTGCCTAGTTTTCTGCTTAAAATTATGTTTTGATGAATGGTAACTGGTGGTATGGTACAGCGTTCTATAATATCTGTGGTAGAGCGATACATAGCCATGCCAAGGAAATAACCACTTCTACGTTTTCAAACTATTGTACGAAAATAAAAATCATCATCATCTTCTTGTCCTTATCCCACATTACGTGGTGTCGGCACAATATGTTTGCTTCTTCCACTCTCCTCCATCAGCCGTCATCTCAGTACTCACTCCTTTCTTAATCATGTCATTCTTCACACAATCCATCCAACTTATCTTTGGCCTACCTCTGCTTTTATTTCCGTCCACATTCATATTTAACACTCTTCTCGTAATGTGACATTCTTCCCTCCTCATGACATGCCCATACCATCCTAACCTATTACTCCTTAACTTTTCCGTCACGTGTGCTACTTTCAAACTTCCCCTGATATACTCATTCCTTATTTTGTCCATTCTCGTAACTCCACACAGCATACCAAACCAGGGTGCCTCCTCCTGTATGTCCGATGTCAGCGCATCCATAACCAGGAGGAACAAATAAGGGCTTAAAGCCGATCCCTGGTGCACGCCTATAGCCACATTGAACTTGTCAGTGACGCGTGGCTCGGACCGGACGTGGGTGTTTGCTCTGCCATACATAGCTCGAATGAGCTGCAAGTATTTTACACGGGGAACCCTGTCGTATGCCTTTTCGAGATCAATGAACACCATGTGTAAGTTCTTGTGCGCACGTCTGTACTTTTCGCAAAGTTGGCGAAGTCCAAATATAGCGTCCGTTGTCCCACGTCCAGGCATAAACCCGAACTGGTTCTGTGTCACCTCACTCTCCTCTCTCATGCGCCTTGCTATCACTTTCTCCCATACCTTCATACTATGTGACATCAACTTTATTCCTCTGTAGTTGTTACAGTCCTGTAGATCACCCTTGTTCTTAAAGATGGGCACCAGCGAACTATTGCACCACTCGTCGGGGATCGTCTCCTCTTGTAACAACTTGTTGAAAAATAAAGTCAACCACTTCCATCCATCTGCTTTTAAAAACTTCCATACTTCCACTGGTATAGCATCTGGTCCAACCGCTTTTGCATTTTTCATACTTTGTACAGCCTTTCTCACTTCATCTAAACTCACTTCATTAATCACTCCCATGTTTACTGATACATTTCCTAATATTCCATTCCAATCACTCTCCTCATTCATTAATTTACTAAAATATCCTTTCCATCTTTCTCTAATTTCATCATCATTCGTCAAAACCTTTCCTCCATCATCTTTTATACATTTGACGTGTACAATATCCCTTGCATTTTTTTCTCTCTCTTTAGCTATTCTGTACAGGTTTTTCTGGCCGTGAGGGCTCTCCAGTGATCGGTACAGTTTATCCTGTACGTTGGCCCTCGAAATAGCAACAGCTTTTTTCATTTTGACAGTGGTATTTTTATTTACGAAAATAAAAATACCACTATCAATAATTTCAGTGTCATAGTGTCATTCATTTGTTATGTCAATTGTCAAGTCAATTACCAACAAAATCGCTTCGTAAAAAAAATAAACAATAAATAGACGTACGACCGTTTTATTGTATTTTTCCTAAAATGCCTAAAGATTATACCAAGGTGTTTATCACAGTTGGAACTACAAGGTTTGATTTACTTTGTGAATACGTTATGAAGCCGCCTGTGCTGAGCGCGCTGAAGAAAATCGGCTGCAAAGAGATTATGTTTCAGATTGGCAACAGTGACGTGGATCCGGGGTCTTACGAGAAGGAAGGCGTAAAACTAATTTTGTACAGATTCAAGGATAATATCCAGGAGGATATAAAGAACTCCGACCTCGTTATAAGCCATGCAGGAGCCGGTAGTTGCTTGGAAACTTTGGAGTTGAGAAAACCACTCCTTGTTGTTGTCAATGAAGACCTAATGGACAACCACCAGTTAGAACTGGCTGAAAGGCTGCAGGTAGACGGACATTTGTATTACTGTACATGTGATACGCTGGAGAGTACACTGAATGATGTAGACTTTAGTATGTTGAGACCATTCCCAGAGGCAAATCCTTCATTGTTTATTAAGTTCTTAGACAGAGTTTTTAAACTAGGGACTGTCAAGTGATTGTTGTGTGTAAAACATACTGTGATGATTGTTTGTGATAAATATTAAGAACACATTTTTAAGGGACCAAGGATTATGATTTAGGTACTAAGTACATACATACAATGCGTAAATAAAATGTCTCACGGTATAGTTTTATTTTATTACAAAAACATACAGATCAAGTAAACTCCACAAATTAAGTTGATTTAAATTACAAATGGAAATATATAGTTAACTTACTAAACAAATTAGCACAACAACTAGGACAAATCACTGAACCTAGTTTCAAATGAGAATAGGACTCTAAAGACACCATTTGGTTTTAACTGACTTTTGTCCAAAGTTATGCCATCTGCACACAACTCCAGGCCAGCAAGCTATACCAATAAGCTCGGGCAACTATTGGCTAGTTAATTTGGTTCACTGGCTTTGCTCACTGGCCAGTGGCCAAGTGCACACAAAAACTGATAGAGCAGATGAAACAAAATGGCATCACAATCCTATTCCCATCAGAGACATTGTAATTTAGACTAGCTTCTTGGCCTCGAAGAAACTCTTGAGATGCCTCATCTGCCAGTAGCCAATGGCAACAAGGACTCCAGTCTGGAGGAGACTCCACCACAGGACACGCTGGTTTGTGCTCTCAGATGTCTGTCTGAAGCGTTCCTCGCGATGCTGAAATAAAAACACTGTGCCTATTTCACTTGAAATCAGTTAAACCTGCCCAAATTGATGCGGTAGTGATGGCAATCGACCTTATCTTGAGAGCGAACTCTGCCTAATCACTGCCTCTATACAGTATCTGCTCACCACATCAATTTGCCTGTAGATTAATCAATGACAATACCTAAACATTTTTATTCAATCAGTTTTTTGTCTTGTCATTTTTCTACTGGCTTTGGCATGCAACAACATATTCACAATCAACTATTTCAAAGACAGGGTGTCCCTCCCTGCCTTTAAAAAAAAAAAAAAAAAAGGGGGTCTAGACAAATACCTCACACTTAGTTTTCCTTTCATGCTAACGCAAATTTGTCAAGGTAACACCTGGCATTAGTCATGTGACTTTTCCACAGCTAATGTCATTTCCATATAATTCAATCATTCCGCAGACGTTAACGTCTACAGAAAGTGGTATTTGTCTAGACACCCTGGTCTGGAAAAGGACTAGTAGCTGGTGGTGATAAGATTCAGTGTGCCTTACTCTGATCCTCAAAAGGTTTTATTTCACCGTTTAGAGTACAAAAACATAGCACACATGACTTCCTGGTGACAACCCTTACATAGTCATTGTTCCATTGACCTTTGAACTGGCTTACCCTTTGGTAACTCTGTTCTTTAGTGATCTGGTGGACCTGGTCAAGCAGCTGTCGGATCCTGAGCTCCAGTTCAGATAGTTTGTCCTTCTGGGCTACATTCGCATAGTCAATGGCATGCTCGCCAACTTGGATATCAAGGTGCACCTGAGGAACAAAAGATTCTTAAACTGCTTTCTTCAGAGGAACTTAACTTTTAAGAAACAGATTTTATAAAATAATAATGTTTGTTCCAACTACCTAACTTCCACATGCGGGAAAAAGTTGTTGCTTGTATTCTCCAGTGGTGTTAGGATAGGGGGTAATAATAATAACATAAATATGAAATGCTTTGCAGCCTTGTCCCACTAGTGACATACTCACTCTCAGCTGTGATCCCGCAAACCACGATGTACTATTCGAGTACATGCAGATAACATGCTCTCCGGGAACATGGGATGTGAATGAGATCATTCCTTCCGAGGAGTAAACTCTAGACAGCACTATTTGGTTGTTAGGGTCCCGCACATCAACGTGCATGCCGATTCCGGGAGTCGAAGGCATGAATCCACCAGATCTAGGGTCGTAAAGCTCCACTTTGTAGTTTACTGAAAGATAAACCAGTTTCATCAAACATTTTTTGAAATGAGATTTTTGTTTCTAATATTGACGAATATTGGTTGTAGCGATAAGTAGATAGTTTGTTGATGATAGCATATGGTAAAGGTATTCAAAAACATCAAAACTCTGAAAGGAATTGATAAAAATAAGACACTAAAAATATGTTACCAATAACAGTAGTGTCATCTGGAACTTCTTCTATGAAACATTTTCTTTCGCCTTCGGCTATGTGAAAATATAAGGCTGTTGCTGCGTCCAACACAAGGAATAATCCTAGAATTGATGAAAATTTGAATAATTCCATGTCTCGATAATTTTTCGGCGATCGGCAAAAGCAGTGCAAGCAGCCCTCAATCAAATGACATTTCACACGTCATCCACGTTATGCCAAATCAAATAATTAAAGAAATGGTGGAAATCTAGCATCAAACTACCAAAATTTCAACTCTTTCTCTTTCTACGTAAAGTAATTGTGTATTAGGACATCTTACTCTAATGCTTTAAATAATACAACGATTTTTTTTTTGGCAATGGCAGCTTTGATATGAAAAATAACGTCAGTGATGACTGATGTATGACGTTTCGTTCATAACATATGAGTCAGTGTTGGCCGCTATTGATTTGCCGTATACTTTTTTTATATAGACAGGTGGTACATTAAACTTAATTTGGTTAATTTTTTGATCTAAAGCCTTGTAATGTACCGCTAGTATGTAGTAAATGTACCTAGTCTGAGAACCTGCGGGCTTGATGTTGCCAAACATATACGCACTACACCCCAATACACAAAGGTAAGCTGGAAGTAAATTCTAATAAGTATTAAGTTCGCCTAAGTAATTGTTTTATCTTGTGTGATAAAGATTTTCTTTCTATACATATATTACTCATAATATTATGTAAAAATAAAAATTTGGTTCAAACATCATTCATTCTATCATCAACGGTTACAATTTGATTTAGCACCTTATTGCAAAGCCAGCAGAAATTCCAAATTCAACTGAACATTACGCAATACCCATGCGTTCACTTTTCCATTCATTCTGTCTCTTTTTGATTTATTTAACTCTGGATCAGTCGTCCCACTCACTGTCAATTTACATCTTTTCATGCTTAAGTCAATATTAAATGCACCGTAGCGTCAATGATTCAAAGACGTATGATTGATACTGATTTAATTACTCTTTTTGACGGATGTACATCTTTTTTACCAATCACACCATGTCTATTTCAGATATCAACAGGTGACGGTAACCGCTTTGCCTATTAATCTTTGTGTTGTCTCTTTGTTTTAGAAATTTCAGATAGGTCTCAAAATCCTGGTCGATTTTTTATCATTACACCGACCATATTCTTATCTTCACACCCTCTGTATTGTTTATGAATATATCATAGATCGGACACTGGCAGAATTGTGACAAATTGCCACAGATTCCACAATTAAGAAGTTGAAGATGAAGTTGCCTATTTATCTCGTCTTATCATATTAAAAAACTAAAAAAAACACGTCTGTTATATTTTGTACTTATACGGCAATTTTATGCATCGTTCAAATACGGCTACTCAGATCTTTACGACCATGCAACACTATTAATACGTACACAGGTTTCTTTCTTTCATTTCTTTGTATTTTTTCTTTTCTTTCTCACTCTAAAATCTAAAATGTTTTTTCAAATTTTACTGTAGGAAACTTATAAATTAAAACTAAGAAGCAAAAGATATGCGCCATATAGACTGCTGTCCTTGTCCTACTACAATAAATAAAACGGAAAAAGAACTAAGTTATAATTACTTTTATTAGTACAACAGATAGAAACCATGGATCCATATATGATTGCGGCTTTAATTAGCGCTATTGTTATCGTCATACTCTCTGTAGCATTCGTTCGAGTTTCTCAAGTGAAGCCCCAACGTAAGTATCCAGCTATGAAGTCTGTAAATTCATGATGACAATGCCTAAGAAACATCTGCTTAGAGTCAACAGAATACCAGCTCTAAGTAGGTAGCCTCTACCTAGCATTGCTGAGCTGACACCTTTTTGGCACGACATTGCACCGTCTACCTAAATTTCTGTCATGCTGCATGTTTGACATTTCATTTCTTAAGGTAAGGCGACTTATAGGAAAGTTATCATACACCTTAATGCATGTGACTGAAATAATGAAGAGTGTTTACTGAAGAAAGTCCACAGGAATGAACTCTTACTGACACAAAACCCACAAACAATCTGCTTATAGTTCAAAGACTGATTGCAGATAAAGCTTGGAAAAAAATATTCATTTGTTGTTTTCTCCCAGCCGGTGGAAGAGCCAGGGCGGTGGCGCCGAGAGATGGGGGCCCTGGGAGAGTTCAAGCCGTCAGGAACCAAAGGGCGAGGATGCGAGCAAATGGTAAGTCCCTCAGGGCCTATTACAAGTTTTAATGCTATTATAAACCTTGCCTATCCATGTTAGATAGGTACAACAAATCACCATAGTTTTGAATTAGAATTGTCTCTTAATTTAGGCCTCTAGACACATTAACAACCTATATGGCGCAGCAGGCGAGGCCTGCTGCAACCCAAAAGGTAGGTTTGATTCCTGCTGCTGGACGGAATCATGTTCTGCAGATATTTGTTCTGAGTCTATTTGTGCAGTACCAAGGTACTTGAAGTTCCTGATTACGCCCACGTTACAGATCCCACACTAAAGTTACAGGGAACTTTAGTGTGGGTTCATGACTATGTATGGGACTGTAGGGAGTTTAGATATGAATGTTTTGTCATTCTTTGCTTTAACTCTTACCTGTTCTTTTTAGAACCTATCCTATTATATTATTATTTTGAACGTTTTCAAGCTGCCCGGCATCAAGATGTGGATGCGGAGCCCGAGGATATTGAGGAAGGTGATGAGGAAAATGCTCAGGACACTCCTCAGAAAGTGGACTTTGATGACAAAATGGGGGCTAAGGTACCATCATAGACCAGTTTTTTATTTTTATTACCTATCTGGACAAAGGTCTCTCCTCTTTCCTTCCATGTCACTTGGTCCATTGCCACCTCTGGCCAGTAGGGCAGGGGAAACAAGATCTTCATTAATTTTCCGCATCAATGTATTTTGTTGTAGAACAGGAACACCTAACCTGACCATGTAATTCCTTGTTCAAGATAATGTTTTACAATTGGTATTCACAGAAAAGAGCTAAGCTAGAAGCCAAAATGGAAAAGAAGAAAGCTCGAGAGGCAGAAGAACAGATGCGTGAGATCCGAAAGAAGAAGGAAGAGGAACAAGAACAGGAGAGGAAGAAAGAGGAAGAGAAAGCGGAGGTTTGTACTGTCCTGTTGAAACTACAGTCAACATTAGGCAGAGTTAGTTCGAATACCAGTGGGGATTGTGAAACAAATAACAAGCTTTTTTATGTTTATTCTATACTCTTTCAGTAAGGCAATAACAGTCATTCTTTTAAATAGTTCATTCCATCGTAAGGTTGTCTTTAGGAAATCGCTTTCAATAAGACCGCTCATTGTGCATTTCTTTTGTTTTTTGCTCCTTGCGTCACCGTTAAATAAAAGTTGTGATACTCCCCACGAACAGTGTTGAAGCAGTTGGGATTAGAACATATTAAAATATTGTCTGTTTTTTTCATAATCCCACCAACTCCGTCTCACCATTAAGTAGGTATTATGAAACAATACAAACAGAGCGGTATTGCGTCCTTTTCTTTTCATACACTCTTGCAAAGAGCGCCCTAACCCTATATTAGTCCTTCCCCGCAACTATCTAACTAAATTTCATCAAACAGTTTTGTTTGTTGGTGCAAAATAAATTAATTTAATTTTCTATTCCGTCCCTAATTTGCTAGGAAGAAGAACGCCTTCGTGAAGAGGCCGAGAAGAAGGCAGAAGAGGAGAAGAAGAGGCGGGAACAGGAAGAGTACGAAGCAATGAAAGCGGCGTTCTCGGTCGAAAGCGAAGGCTTCGAGGAAAATGACGAGCAGGACCAAGAGAGTTTACTGAGAGACTTCATTGAATACATCAAGGTGACAAATCTATAAGCAGTTTTTTTTACCCATGCCTTAAATATAATTACAGCGCCCTCTAGTGACTGGTGGCGATTTATTTATTAATTTAGGACAACCAACAAAGAAATCACTGTAAGTATCTAATTCGTGCACATCATTCACAAAATAGAAAAAATAGCTTAGCAAGTAGGTGTAATAGAGAAAAAGTTAACTTCAAATATTGCAGAGTAAGTCTAGCTTAAGTATAGGCCCAGCTACTTTATTAACAGCTTTGTGTAGGGTAAATAAAAACGATAAAATGTACCTATCTACAAACCATCCTTGAAGACTTGAACGAATTATTGACTTGACTTGAAGAACTCATGAAAATCCATATTACAATGTGATGAGGCATTTTTTATAAATGAGCTCCTTTATGTGGTGGGTAAAAATTTGTATACTTTCAAGAACTAATGTATTTGTATGCTTTCAGGCACAAAAGGTGGTGCTCCTCGAAGATTTAGCTGCACACTTCAAACTGAAGACTCAAGCCGCCATTGACAGAATCACGGATCTGCAAGCATCAGGGGAACTCACTGGGGTCATAGATGACAGAGGGAAATTTATCTACATCTCTCAGAAGGAACTAGAAGATGTGGCAAAGTTCATAAGACAAAGAGGCAGGGTTTCTATCACTGATTTAGCTGAAAGTAGCAATGATTTGATTAATTTAAACCCTGTTGCTGTTCCATAGAAACTACACTGAATGGTGTCATCTATTTTCTATGTAAATAAAACAAAATGTAAATACAAACATTTATTAAAATAGAAATGCAAATCAATCATTGTTTAATTCATATCCGAACATATCCCTCCCTTTCTCTAACAGCAGCAGATTGGACTCTTTGATTCTCTCCAAAATCTCCATCAGTTTGTTTTTAGTGAATTCTTTATACAAGCATCGGTTCTCTGCAGCTATCAGATTGCTCAGTTTCACAGCTTCCTTGTGATTTTCGATATCATCAGTGCTTTGCAGTATCTTCAAGATTAGAATCACTACTTCTGGAATGCAAAGACGCCTCAATGTTTCCAGCTGTTTCAGTCTATCTTCCTTTTCTTCTTCAGTGAACTTGGATGAAGTTGTGCTGTCGCTTTCGTCTTGAAGCCACCCACCAGGGAATATCAATATGTTGTAAAGCAAGCTCTTGGTGTGACGTGATTGATGAAGCACAGCATTACTCCACCGTGCCTTCTGCTGTTCAACTTGTGCACATCTCTGTTCATGGTAAACTTTATCAGAGAAGGTGGCATCAGATTGTAATGGCTCCACATCTTTAGGTTGGCCACTAATGAAATGTCTGTACCATGTAGCAAACCCTTCTAGAGCTTCCAGATAAGCCTTCAAACATAAATGCTCTCTCAATTCTGAAGAGTTAGAATCAACTTTGGACATGTAATCTGGGAACAACTTGTTGACATTGGCAACACATGCCAATGCACCATCAGTGTTTCCAATGAAAATGAATGTGCGAATCATGGCATTGCTCAGCCAAAGTGCTTCTTCCATTTGATTTGAAATCAGGGACAACCATTCCAAAGATGATATAACATTGCTGATCAAATTTTTGTCTTTCTCTACTGCTGTAGTTTGAGTGATGGTGAAGTCTATATTGCCATAACCTTGTTGGATGTCTGCTATGGCTTTCTTAATAGCAACTCTAGCTGAAGCAGGCACATCCATTCCTGCATCAAGCCCTGCCTTTACCACTCCTTGTCTGTAGTCACTTTTGTGGATATGATCCATAAGATCAGCATAAAGTGCAATTTGCCTTTCAACTGGCACAGTTGAAGTGTAGTAAGCTATAAGTTCAGGGCAATCCACTGTACCATCTATTAGCTTATCAATAAGTTGACAGACATATTTTTCCAAAATTTTGTCTCCAACATCATGCTGAGGATCTTTACCCATCAGTCTCATCACTAATATGAGATGAGCCAAAAACCTGATGAATGTATCTTCTCCGCTGTCTAGCCATTCGAGGGAATCCTGCATGATAGCTCTGATATGGCCGAGCATCAAATGACGTTGGCAGGTCTGGTAGTGAGATTCCCGTTTGCCTTCCATCAATGCCTTCACAGCACCAAACACCTGTTGCAATGACAGTTGCTCAGTCTGCAGTTCTGATTGCAACAGTTCTAAGACATCTGCAGATGTTGTGTTGGCTTCAGCAGTTGCATGGTGTTCACGTAAGAATCGATCAACCCGAGCTTCAATCTGTACTTTCAAATGAGCCCAGAGCAGGTCTTCCCAGTTACCCTGACAAGCGGGAAGAGTGCTGGGTAAGTGCCCACTTAGAATACCAATGGTAGCTCTGTAGTGAATGTTCTCGGTTACATTATTGGCAATGCCTAAAGCACACCACTTCCAAAGATCTCTAGATGGGTTTCCTGATATTTCCAGCGGAGCATTTTCATTTTCTCTAGGCAAGTAGTGCAAAAGTCTCCAACCCTGCAAAACAGCCCCTCTCCAAGCCTGCCCTGCACTTATGCACAATGAAATAGCTTCCTTGAATTTGCCACATCGGACTTCAGTAAATATTCTCTTGCACAAGTCATTGTCATCTTTCTGATCATCTGAATGTATTATTTTCTTTTGGCGGAGAGGAGCATCAGGGTCCATACATGTGATCATAGATTTATTTTTGTCTTTATTGAACAAACTATTTCCAACCAACAACTGATGTAAAGTATTACTCCAGTGGACATTGTTCCCGATGATAGGAGCAGAGGTTTTGGTGGTCTCTTCTTGATAGGCAGCTGTTGCCTCTAGCCAATCAACCAGCAGCTGAAGTAGTCTCAGTTCCGCGTCACTCCTAAACAAAGCGTCCACCAATGTTCGTTGAGATAAACAGGTCTCCGTCAGCAAGTTATCTATAGACTCATGATGTTCATTTATTGAGTCTGAGTACAGACAATATAGAAGTTTCCAAGTGTTCGCTTCCTCTGCCAGCCAGTAGTTCTGAGCATTATACCTGTTCCATGGCTCTATTAGCTCTAGAGTATCGCAGCAGGCTTGAGATAGCCTCGCGAGCGTATCCAATACATCACTGGGCCGACTAGCTTGAATTATTTCGAAAAAAGCTTCACTCAAACCTTCGCCGGCATTTCCAGGGTTGATTAGCATCGACGACTCATCCAGAACTTGCCGGAGGCTTGTATCATTCAAGTTTTTGAAAATAGATGTTTCGTTGAGGATTGGCGACAAGTTCAAAGTATCTTCTCGTTGTAATAATTGCCTCGATCGTTTATTTTTCATAGGTGTGTGTTGGGTAGAGTGAAAGTTAAGACTTATATCAATATTTTTTGCCATTATGACTATTTCTTGTTTATCTTCGTAACTTCGTTTCTATTTCACAAACACAATAACGCGCCGGGGCGGCAAAACGTGAAGTTAAGAAATCTTGTGACATTGATTATCAGTTTTTTGACACATTTGTATTCCATCGTTAAAAACAATTTTAAGCATTAGACTGCAACATCTACATTAGCAAATACTTTGAGAAAAAGAGACAAAAAAAACTATGTCCGTTTTCACAATGGTAATAAAAATCTGGATCTAGGCAAACGTTCAGAAACTAATTTACACGATTATAATTGTATATCCTCTTTAAACATTATTATGGTTAGTTAAACAATTCTCCAAAATATTTAGTTCTGATACAAATTCATTTTAAAGCTAAAAAACAAATATCAAATGCATGATATAATTAGCCTCAAATGTAGAAAAATAATATCCATCTAAAATATTTATTTGTTGGTTTTCGAACGTGGCCTGAACTCCAAAGCAAAGCAAGTTTTGGACTGAGCAATTTTGAAATCAACTTGGCTGGCCTGGTAAGATTCTAATAAAACCACAGAGTACTTTTTAATATAGGAATTAAACTGAACAAAATAACAATTAATTTGTCCTTTCTCATTCTATTGTGACTCATTTATATCTGCAGTAAATTCTTCACATCACACCAACTAGGTAGGTTCATCAGCCAACCATCCATTTATCATACTATACTGAATAATATTCCTTGCTTTCTAATATGTATCTATTGGCCTTTCCTTGGATCACACATCATACATCTAAGTAAAGTTACAATTATTAATTTATTACAATTACTGTTTCAACCAATGCACCCAATATTTTGTTTGGTGTATATTTTGTTGCACTAGGTAGGTACTTATCTCCCAACTAGGTAAAAAACCTAAATAACTAAAGTTTATGCAGCACCATTAGGTCATTAGGTAGGTACCTAAATGAAAATCATATAACTTCCATGCCTAGAAGTAGTAGGTAACTAAATATATTAACAATAGGAAGGTAGGCATGGCTTATTTTATTAGGTTTCTCAAGTAAAAACCTATAATTTTGTTGTAAAAGATAAAAAAATAAAATCTTCTACCTACTTAGGTAGATACCTTCCTACCTGGCAGGGGATAGCTCTTGCAAATTATTATTGATGAATATTAGTTATTCTATTCCATCCACATTATAAACAAATTAGGTTGGTACCTACATAACTAAGTAAAATAAAAAACAAAAGGTAATGCCAGTTTTACATTTCAGTAAAAAACCTTATCTAACTAGGAAGGTATCTAACCTACTAATTGGGGTCTCAGAAACCCCAGACCTTCAATGTACATTAATTAACCTGTTAGAAACTATAAACCTGTTTATGTACTACTTACCTATAAAATGTAAATGTTGATTAAAAGTAGTTAAGTACCTAAGTTTAAATAGGTTTACTTGCATACTAAATACATATGAAAAAATATAGTTTTAAAACTCACAGCATTAATTAATACCTAAAATAATAACATGAAAATCTAAATTGTTGTGAGCACCTTACCTATTCTACTATCACACTACCCATAACGGCTGAACTAGTTATGATGAAACTTAGTCAAGATATTAATTTGTCTCAGGTCTGGGTGTTTTCGATGTATATTATGTAAGTAGTATTTCAGTCATGACATGTGGTTACCGATAAACATGCTCTGCTTACTTTGGGGTATTATGATAACTGTGCTTTGGGGCTAGATGTTTTTTTACATTAAACATTATTATTATGATGCTGTGTGAAAATGTCCAGCATTATTTATATATTTAATGGCATATTTTGGCTTTTAACTCTTTTTACGCACTCAAGCGAAACCGCATTGAGCATAATACTAGCAAAGAAAAACAAGAACAAGGTAATTTTAAATCTGAGGTATAAAAGGTCTGGGGTATAAAATACCCCATGGGGTATTTTAAACCCAGAACCTACTGGTTACATCCACCAGTAGGTTCTGGGTTGGTTAAAATTACTATAACAAGTAGGTATTTGCCTAAATAAATAAGTACAATTACATAGAAAGTTCCATTAAATTCATGAAAAAACGTATTTTGGTACTAAACCATTATCTAAGACAACATCCTCATAATATGAGTTGTGAGACTAAAATTGTATTTTAATTATATGTCACACACCTCTCAAGGGAGTAGGTATCCAGAAAAAATATTTTGGGCAGGACTTTGTTTTTTTTTCTATATTGACATTTTGATAGGTACCTATTATTTTCTTATTTTTATTCAGTATGAAATGTCACTGTAATTATTTATTTTGCTCTGTAGTTTATTTGAAAGTTGAAGTTATTTGTACCTTCCATAGTTTTCAGGGAATTCTTATAATAAAGTACACTTCTGGCATTATTATAGTGTTCTAGGGTGCAGTTGGAAATCATGATGGGGTTTTGGAGAAACATTTGGTTCAGTGGTAACAGGAAAATGGAATTCAACAACTCTTACAAATTGTGGTAAGTTATATTGATAAATTATGTCTAAACTGCTATTTGCTTTGGCTCTTGTTAAAATTGAAATAACTGCATAGCAAACTTTTTTTTAGGTAGGCTAACCTACTATTTATGTGGTATTTGGAAATATTTTTAGGTAAATTTTAAGTACCTACCACCTACACTACCAAAATGCTTAGGATAAGAAAAAGAAAAGAAGAAAAGAAATCCTCTAGAAGAAATACATATTATAATTACTAAGTATTTTCACCATACCTTATACCTCCAAATAATGAAATAAGTATTGTCTTCGCTGATCAGTGATCAAAATGGTAGGTACAAGGATATTTTCTGAATTATTAGATGACATCCAAGCAGTAATTAAACCAACCTCAACAACACCTATCATAAGACCTAAAATAAATTTAATTCCAAAGATACTATGTATCTACATAATTTTTATCGATGAGTGATTCAAGTAAAAACCAATTTGAGATGACAACCTAAGTAGATACATAACTAAATAACCCATACCTATCCAAAAACTACTAGATTAGGTAGTTAGGTACCTACTACTTTCAATGGATATAAAATACAAATTCGATAACTTAGTTTATAGAAGTTAAATAGGTACCTACATAATATAAAAATTAAATATCAATGCAGGTAGGTATCACAGGTTTGTATCATCATGAGATCAGTTGCGTTTTCATCAGTTACTATTTTGTGCACTAAGTACAATAATGAATCGCAAAAAGGCCGCAGAAGATCTTTATTTTAAGCCAACATTATAACAAGCCAGCCTAATTCTGTTCATTTTTGTGCAAACAATCATCATTACTTTTTGCGATACAAAAACGTAACAAAAAAAATGTAAAGATGAAATAAATATTTTGCTACATAGGAGCGGAACAAGCCATGGGATGGCGTTCGCGAACGAATGAAGTAAATGAAGTACTTCATACGTAAGATTGTCTCTTGTCATTTAGTTCACTACTCATTCCAATGTGTCTTTAGTTCATTTAGTTCACGTGTATTTTTACTTCAATGCTTCGTTTAGCATCACGCTCGATTAAAATAGAAAAAACGGTGTTATGGCGTGTACACAATGACTATTTTATTTTGCACAATTTTTCAACAATAGAAGCGAGAGTAAATAGTGATAGCTGATATGGTATCTCTTTCTAAGAACTTGCAATTGAAACAAACCCTTACGTCGTTGAGATAAAGTTCTTTGATTCTTGCTAAAGTAGATAGTTTACGTTTGTTTGGTTTTTTGATTATAAATATTTTGTTTGAGTAAGAAAGTACCTATTTTGCATTGTTTGAATTTAGTAAGTTATTTACGATTATTAGTGCGTCGTGTTGCGCATGTTACGGATCCGTTTTATATGCAAATAAAAAATAAGTTAAGTCGTTTTATTAATAACTTTGAAATATTAATCAGTTTAATTAACAAAAGTAAATTGTACATATCAATTTTTTTTAATACGTATTTATTATTATAAAAAAAAAAAAAAATTTACCTACCTATTTTATAGTAAAAATGTTTGCCCCTGGTTGACAGTCCTAAGCCTGTAAAGTACCTATGAAGGAAAATCGAGATATAAAAATAAAAACATTTCATAGTTCATAGCACTAACAAAGCAACTCATTTCTTCATTTCGTTCATCTATTCATAATTCTCTAAGAACTAAACGGTATACCTGAAGAAAATGAACTACTGAACTAAATCAATGAAGTAGTTCACTTAGCCAAAATATATACTTCATTCTTTTCTTTTCACTGACACATTCGCGCATGGCTAAGCGGAACAGACATTATTTCGTACGTCATATTTTGCGTAGAACAAAACGAACTGTTACGTTCCATTCCATCCAAGCTAGTTTTAAATAAAAAAAAAAATGGCGTTTTGAGGACATTGCTAATCATTTGGTAACAACCATGGGAAATCGCAATTGTTGAAGAACAATGTTTTATGTAGGTACATAAAACGCTAAAAAAAATGTACGCTACCATTGAATCGAATCGAATCATCGAATTTGTAGAAAATGCGGAAGTTGAAAGGAACGTAACTATTATTTCAAGAAATTCGAGCAAGTTAATTCCTTTTTAGTAGTTAATGATTTTAGAGCCATAGCTGTCTCATATTCCTAGACCGCTAAAATAATAATAAAAATATTTAAATTTATTTTTATCAGATAAATACCATCATGAGGTTTATAAACCCCCATATCGGAGAACTGAAAGTTAATGCTATTGTGTACAAAAAAACCTATATGAAATGAATAATTGCTATTTGCTATTATTACATACAAATGGATTAAATTTATTTGTAAATAAATTCTTGCAATGAAATTGCATCATATTTTTTGAATCTAATTTGACTTTACCGCGCAAGTATTTGTCAAGGACGTATACACTATCTCCTTCTGTTTCGCAGTTATCGTAATTTCTCGATCTCGCTCTGTCTGTCGTTTTTCGTTTCATTTTTCGCTCTAGCGCTGTGCGCCGCCCGCCCGCCACCCCGTGTGCGGCAAAATTGTTTCGTCATTAGATGCGTGCGATGCTAGTGTCCATACAATAGTGTTTTTGGCCTAATTCCGCCATTATTACTCAAAAACCTTCTTAGTGATACAAATTACTTGCTAGTGCATTGTTAGAAATCGCTGTGCACAAACGATCTAACGTGGGACATCAATTTTGTCCAAAGAAATAGCTAGAAAAGTGTACCATTTCCTGTTTCGTATCGTGCATAAAACAAGCTACTGCGACCGCTAGCGTACTTTTTGTTATCACGTGGGTCAAATTTCGAATTCTGTCGCTTTCATAATTGAATTCGCTTGTTTACTAATAGCAAAATATTGTCCATTACGCGTATCGCGTCGAAATAAACAAAACCGGCTCGTAACCCTCGTGAACTGTGTTTTTCAGGAGCGCGCCGAATTGGCCGCGGGCTTCCGTCGTTATCCGATTGCGATGGAGCCGGCGGGGGACTGATCTCCAGGAGTTTCGTGTTCAGTGAAGTGCGTAGTGATGTGCAGTGTTGCGTCAGTTCAGTGAATTCGCGTCATTGAGTGTTATATAAGGGCCGGGATGGTCGGGAGCGACAGGCTGGGTTGAGACGCGCGCGGGGGCGGGCCGCCTCGGAGTCGAGGCGAGGCCCCGACCATGGCCCCGGCACTGCCTCTCGCGCCCCGAGACCCGCCAGATCTCAACCTCGACACGTTCGAGCAGTCCCACCGCAGGCAAGTGCTCGCGCCTGTCGATAACCTCTCAGAGGATGATGTCATGGGCCTCCAGAACCATCCCAACATCATGAAAGATCCCCCCCTTGGCGACCAGATGCTGGTCGACCTCTCTAACAATGACTTGCTCTCTGTTATCAAAACATTAGAGACAAACAATGACACCCTCTCTGCGGGCGATGCGGAATCTATATTTCCCTTGGACCTTCCGGAAACGGCTGACTCAGAAAGCGAGCCACCAGAACAAAAGGTGATGTTGACACAGGTCCGTATTGAAAGGCGGTGTGCCTTTCTGTTGAGAAGACTGCGAATACTCCAAGCCCGGGCATTGGGAAAGAGAATATCTGAGGAGGTGGCACATACATTTGATAAGTGCACTCGTGGTGCACGCAAAGACGGAGGCGGAAGGCCTATGGGGCTCAAAGCTCTTTTGAAAAAGGTGGAATTAACAGCTACATTGCAAGCAAGTGCAGCATCTCGCAATGTTGTTGGTCCTAAGTACTTCAATGCTGGGTCCTCGAGAGGTGATGCTTCTAAGGCTGCCACCATTGGGATATCCTCTGGTACCCTGACTGGGTTGGAGGATATGGCAGGTGCATTGAAATCACATCTCTCTGTGGTTAAGCAGGAGCTAGATTCTGACGCCACAGCTTCATCCTCTGGAGCTGAAAGCAATGATGAAGCTGTGATCTACAACAATCCTAATCAGCAGCCTATGCCAATGTAAGTTATCAAATTATTTCACTTGTTGTATTTCGTTACGTACAATGACAGGAGCCCATTAGTTGTTATTGCCTTAAGAGGTTGTTTGTTTACTATTTATCTCTGAAATGTCTTATTGGATTGTAATGCAGTTTTTTTGCAATCTATTTATGTCTTTTAAAGGATGATTGTAGATGAAATTATTTTTATTTCTCAAAGTAAGAGGTAATCAGAGACATATCCTTAAGTTATATTTGGCATATGCCCACATTTCACATTGTAGTCCATTGCTGAAGGGAAACAAACAATGTAATGTTTGTTACATAGTTACATTTTTAGAAGCCTTCATGGCTTCTAAACCATTCTAACCACTGTCTTCAAAGTCAAAATTCATTTAACCAATAAAATCACAAGGACCACTTTGAAAAAAATGTAACTAGGTAGGTACACATAATTACTGGTTCAATGATCTTTTAAAAACCGTTATCAACAATAGATAATTTAAATTGGTAAATCCAAACAAATAAATGTATAACCTAAGTCCTAAAAAGTATTAGTATTGATGATGTCTGTTGGGGCTTCACCCAATGCACCACAAACAATGCAAAAAAAATCAAATGCAATGCAATCAAATATTTGCATCTGCAAATATTTGATTCAGGGTCTAGGCATTTCTATGTAAAATATCTATGTATTTACTAAAAAATATTTGTATATTAGTAGTAAATCAGTTGTGCATTTCTCATAACACAAGCTCTTAGTTTGGCGCTAGATGATGCTGTGTGAGAATGTCCAGCATTTTTTATGCTGGTGCAGCTTTCCTTATGTCCTAAGAACAGGCTAACAGGCTAATTCATAGGTTTCAATCTATGAAAACCAAGAATAATTCATCAGAATTCATCACCCATTTGACAATCAGACCAATTAAATGGAGGCAAGGTATTTGATACTTGAATAGTTCATTGAACCCTGAAAATATGGCTTCAATGATCTTTTCAAATTGTAATCATAGAAATGTAAACATTGTTATCAGATGTTGCTCAATGATTACAGTATAGCTAAGTGAACTTTCACACTGAGCTTATGTGTTGCATCAGACAATTCACAATGTGCTAGCTTTTTTTCTTTAAGCTAGATATAGTTTTTCTGGTTGATTAGAATATTTGTAAATTCAGTTAGTATTCTATTTTTAAGGATTATAATTTATTACAGGGTGAAGAGTGTCTAATAGTGACTTATTAGATTATTTTTGTTTGATGGAATCAGAGCCTATTATTTCAGTCTTGGATATTCGTTTTACTTATTCTAAACTGCAACCAGCTCACTAAAAAAACTAGGCAAAGTTCTGAATCTTTGCCTAGTTAGCTGGATGAAGTTTCCTTTAATGGTAGGAAATAATTAACAATTCTTTATTTGCTACTTTCATAATCAATAGCTACAAAGTTAGAAAGACTGTATTGTGTATTCTCAGATCCAAATTCAATATGCAGATCCGTGAGGATATTAGTAGGGGGTAGTCAAAGGAAAGTCCAAACATTATATTTGGCACATGCCCAATAGTGCATTAATGATGACCAACATAATTAATCTGATTAACAAAACATACGAGGGTCATTCAATAAATACTTAGCCTACAAAAAGTACACGAAAATTTTGGAAAAGTGGCAATTTATTTTTCAACATAGTCTCCTTTTAGTTCGATACACTTAGCCCAGCGATGCTCCAACTTTTTTAACCCGTCCGAAAAATAGTTTTTGTCAAACTCTGCAAAATAGGCCTCCGTGGCGGCGATGACCTCCTCATTTGATCCATATCTATTCCCGGCGAGTGTTTTTTTCAGATTAGGAAACAGAAAGAAGTCACAAGGGGCCAAATCTGGAGAATACGGTGGATGTGGCAGCAATTCGTAGCGTAATTCGACCAATTTGGCCATGGCAACGGCAGACGTGTGAACCGGTGCGTTGTCGTGGTGAAACAGCACTTTTTTCTTCGCCAGATGGGGTCGTTTTTTCTTTAATTCGGCGTCGAATCGGCCCAATAAATCGGCATAGTAAAGCCCTGTAATTGTTTTACCCTTCTCGAGGTAATCGATGTAGATCACACCTTGTGAATCCCAGAAAACGGTGGCCATAACTTTTCCGGCCGATTTTACAGTTTTCGCCTTCTTTGGAGCACGTTCCCCGGTCTGGATCCATTGTTTTGATTGCTCCTTGGTCTCTGGTGTGTACCAGTGGATCCAGTTTTCATCGACGGTCACAAAACGGCGCAAAAACTCAGCTGGATTCCGCTTAAACAGCGCCAAACACGTCTCCGATGTGGTCTCACGGTTGCGCTTGTTTTCCGGTGTGAGTAAACGCGGCACCCATCGCGCCGACAGCTTTCTCATGCCGAGTTCCTCGTGAAGAATATGATGCACTGTTCCTTCTGAAATACCTACAGTCTCAGCTAGCTCCCGAACCTTCAATCGGCGATCTGCCAATACGAGATCATGGATTTTTTTAATGTTTTCCTCCGTAGCAGCTGTTTTCGGTGCACCTGGACGTGGTTCATCAAAAACCGACGTACGGCCACGTGCAAACTCGTTGAACCAATTCTTGACGGTGGCCATCGATGGAGAAGAGTCACCGTACACAGCATCCAAGCGCTCTTTGATTTCGATGCGCGTTTTCCCTTCCAAAAATAGGAATCGAATCACCGAACGATATTGCTCTTTTTCCATTTTTGTAAAACCGATCGACACGTTCGCTTCCATAAGTTGTCAAATTAAAACAAATGAAGGGATTGGAATGAAAATTTGAAAAAAGAATTAAAAAAGAATGTGCTACACTGTGGTAAAACTCTTTTGAAACTACAGCGCCCTCTGGCGATGAGGCTAGTAGGTACTTATTGAATGCACCTCGTACAGATGATACTTGTAATTAAATGGAAACAGGATAGGTCTAGTCTAGGTTGTAGGTTAGGTATTCACTATGTATGTTATTGTCAGCCTACAATGGAATCTTGCTGGATTGATTAATCACATTTTTATATACAATTTCTAGAATACCTTTAATACATGGATTCTTGTAAGCTTACTCAGTAAAATCTGTCAATCTAAACTTATAAAATCCTTTGTCCTGACTGACTAACTGTCTGATCCATCAACACAGCCAAAACTACTGTCTAGAAAGCTGAAATTTTGAACATAGGTTTATTTTATAACGTTGGTATATGCTATTTATATAGGATTTTTGGAAATTTCCACTTTAATAGGAGGAGGAAGTTTGTATGGAAAGTCTTTGTTCTTAGTACGAAACATGAAAAATTGAGTTACGGCTACTGAGCATAACTAAATAAGAACATGTTTCAGAAGGTGGGAACTTCAAAATTGGAATTGTAGCAACTCATCATTAATAAAAAAACAGTGTTTTTTAAAGTTTAAAGAGCATGTAGTAAAGGCCCGGTCAAACCATACGCGGTGGCGGTGGCGATAAGTACATCCTCTCAAGCTTTGACAACCACTTTATAACCTTTGATCGCCACCTCCAACGCCCCCGCGTCCGCGTCAGTTTGACCGAACCCTAACAGTCTTAGATGATTTAGTAAATTACAATAAGATAAAAGACTAGTTTCTGCCCACGGCTTCGCCCGCGTATACCCGGATAAAATGTAGTCTATGTGTTAGTTTGATGTATAAGCTATATTACCGTAAAGTTTCATCAAAATCCTTTCAGCCGTTTTTGCGTGAAAGAGTAACAAGCATTCATCCTCACAAACTTTCGCGTTTATAATATTACTAGCTTCTGCTCACGGCTTCACCCGCGTGGTGCACACATATAAAGTAGCCTATGTGCTATTTTAATGTATAAGCTATATTACAGTAAAGTTTCATCAAAATCCGTTCATTAGTTTTTGCGTGAAAGAGTAACAAGCATTCATCCTCACAAACTTCCGCGTTTATAATATTACTAGCTTCTGCCCACGGCTTCGCCCGCGTGGTACCCAGATAAAAAGTAGCCTATGTGTTATTCTGATGTATAAGTTATATTACTCTAAAGTTTCATCAAAATCCGTTCAGTAGTTTTTGCGTGAAAGAGTAACAAACATCCATCCTCACAATATTTCGCGTTTATAATAGTAGTAAGATGTATTTAGGCTAGGCTTGGCATTTAACCTATGATATTGACTGACTATTGTAACATCGCAAATAATTCATGCAAAAAATAACGTGAGACGACAATATTTCTGTGCAACCTTCATCCATCATACTAAAGAAAACCTTCACAACCTTCAACAACACAACACCACAAATGCAGTCTGAAAGAGATTAGCGATAAAACTGGCAAAGCAGTGTTTCGTTAGTCAACTGTACCTCGTGTGTTCATAAGTTTTGAGACGAACTTATTTAATTAATTTAAAAAGAAAGTAATTCATGCAACCTTTTTTAAACTTTTAAAATTTTAAATTTCGAATGTTTTGAATCAGAAAAAATATACATTTGAATATTTGTTTCATTCTCCGTGAAAATGGCGCCAACAAAAGATTTGCGTGCGGCTGTAATTTCACTGTTTCAAGCAGGAAAAAAACCAATGCAAGTTTTTAGTGAAATCCAAAGTTTGGGATGTAGTCGGAACTTTGTGTATTATACCATAAAGAGGTACAAGGAGACCGGCTCTTTAGAAGACCGTGGAAGATGTGGCCGCCCGCGGTCTGTAAGGACGCCCGCCAACATCAAAGTAATCAGAGAGCGAATTCGTCGCAACCCTTGCCGGACTCAAAAGAAATTAGCTCTGCAGACCAACATTTCGCGAATATCGGTGAACAGGATACTTAAATATGATCTTAAACTAAAGGCCTACAGTCGAAGGAAAGTGCATTATTTAAACGAGCGTCTTCGTAAATTGCGACTGGAACGATGTCGGAACCTATTGAAGAGACACGATCCAAAAAATATCCTGTTTACCGATGAAAAGATCTTCACGGTGGAAGAAAAGTTTAACCGGCAGAACAATAAGGTTTACGCCAGAAGTTCAAAGGACGTCCAGCCATCTGTACGCAATGTCCAGCGCACTCATCATCCAGCAAGTGTGATGGTTTGGTGGGGTGTTTCCTACGAGGGGGTCAATTCGCTTCATTTTTGCCAGCAAGGCGTCAAGGTGAAGGCACAAAATTACCAAACCGACATATTGGAAGCGGTGGTTAAACCATTAAATGATACGCTATTCGCTGGAAAATACTGGGTTTTCCAACAGGACTCTGCTCCCTCCCATAAAGCTAAGACTACCCAACGTTGGCTGGAGGCCAATTTGCCAGGCTTCATTCGGAGCGAAGATTGGCCCTCGTCAAGCCCTGACTTGAATCCTTTGGATTTTTCTTTATGGACGGAATTGGAGCTGAGGGCATGCAGAAAGTCTCACCCAAACCTGGATTCTCTCAAGCGAGCCCTTATTAAAGAATCGAAACGGATTCCCATTGAAAAGATTCGTGCCGCCATAGATGAATGGCGCACGCGTTTGAAGGCCTGCATTGAATGCAAAGGCGGCCATTTTGAATGATTTATTTTTAAATACAGATCTAGATGTCAGTAGTTTTAATTTTAATATCCAATAAATGAATACTCAACTTAGCTCCAAAAATATTTTAGTTTTACTGTGTCTCAAGACTTATGAACACACGAGGTATAATGATCTACACTAATATTATAAAGAGGTAATGTTTCTAAGTTTGCATGTAGAAGGTAATCTCTGAAACTACTCGTACGATTTCGAAAACTATTTCACCTAAATTTAGAATGGACTTTCAGGGTAGATAAAGGCTGTATATTATCCCGCTAAAATAAAAAGGGCTTTTCGTCGAGACAAATTTTGCAACGTAAGTCGGAAGATAAAGCGATCGAGAGTATACCGCTGCCATAACTACTAGCTAAGGAGCTAATTTTAATCGGTTATTTTTTATCTGAGTGCCACGCGGGCGAAGCCGTGGGCAGTAGCTAGTCTGTATATTAAGTAAAGGCCCATAGAATGTTACTCTGTCTAGCCTCTGATCTGTTTAGTATGACTGAACAAATTTTTATAATAAGCACTCCTGGTAGAATATTAAAATTATCGTTAGATGACTCGATGGCGCGCCGGGCGAGTGGCCGGCTGAAACCCAAGAGGTGCGTTTTCAATTTCTCTCGCAGGACAAATTTTTTGCTTGCATATTCTGCAGATATTTGGTACTGATCTGGGTGGTATGGTACTGTTTTCTAATCTGGCCCCCTTACACAACAACCATTTTCTATTGGCGTTAAAAGCTGCGGAAAGGTTGAATTGTATGGAAATGACATTAGCTCTTGTGATGTCTCTATTGGCGTTAAAAGCTGCGGAAAGGTTGAATTGTATGGAAATGACATTAGCTCTTGTGATGTCAAGCGACTGCTGCCAATTTTTCCTTGACAAATTTGCGATAGCGTGAAAGAAAGACTAAACGTGAGGATTTGTCTAGACACCCTGATACCCGCGACACAGGGAATCCTAGTGTCAGGACTTATGTATGTGACTGTTAATTCTATTCCATTATTTTCAGAGAGAAACGTGCGCTGTGGACTTGGCAGCGGGAACGCGCCTCCATCGCATCGCGTTGGTGCTGGCTCCAAGCTCAAGTCCAAGAGTTGGATTACAAGATACGCCAGCACAAGGAGCTGCATAAAAATGTAAGTGCTTGTTCATCAAATATTTGCAGATCATGTAAACATTAGTCCCGTAGCGGGAATTTCACTTGTGTCTCGAGGTTATCATAATACCCAGAAAAATGAGACAAAGCTAAATGCGAAAGGGCTAAATACTGAAAAAAACCACATCCTACACAAACATTAGTCCCGCAGTGGGAATTTCACTTCTGTCTCGATGTTATCATAAGACCCAGAAAACAGGGCAGGGCCAAATACCGAAGAAAACCACATCCTATTTCTTACGGCACGCGATGTACACGGTTTCCTGGAATGTTGAATTTATCCCGAAAAGCCGCTATGGGAAAAAATTATTTTAAAGAACCCGGCCGAATAGTCGGTTAATTGAACTTGAGGAGCGTGGAAAATTATGATTCGTAAATCTATGATCTTAACTGGATACTTTGTTCATATTTGATTCGTTCTTGATTTGTTTCCAAGTTGTTGTTAGACGTGAAAATCTATAATTGCCTTCCTGTTTTTATAAGTTTATCCGTTAGTTCCACCCGCTTTTCCAGAAGAGTAAATAAATAAATAGTCTTTCACAAAAGATGGAGGGTTCCGTAAACTAATAATCCTAGAAGTATCAAATTTCTTGTTACTAATTAGCTGTTATAGTATTATAATATATGTGCCCATAGTAAGTTTATATAAGTTTAAGTTTATGCAATCTTATTCAATCGAGTTTACTGACACAACACACGTGAAATTACAATGATGTGCAATTATGGTGACCTTGATATTACCGCTGTCTGTAGGCAGTCATTCAATGAATAAATCAGAAGAAAACACCACAGAACTCTCATCACAATCTGGTTACGTCATGTTTAGTTCAGCTTTCCTCGTGTTTTCATCTTGGATCAGTACCAAAGCTCCAACGGTCAAGTTTTCTTGATTTCCGCGATCCGGCTCGAAGGTCCAAAGGTAAAGGCGGGTAATATTACACTAACCAAACGACTCGACCTAAAATTTCTACACCCTTAACCCCGTATGGTACTTACTCGGATTAATCCTAAATTGTGTATCCTAACAAGCACAATAAATTGAACAATTTGAATAAAAAGCTCGTCTAGTCTGCCTTTTTTATTACTGACTTTTTATTGCGTAAATCTATGATAAAAGTTAATCAATGGTTTGATATACTGTCATATAAGAACAAATTTGTGGATCGACTACCATTGAATTTATGAAATAATCGAAGATAGAAGATTAAACTTACTCGTTTGGTTTAAACTACTATTGATCTTACGGCACGCTGTCACTTATGCACACTAATAATTGGTGACCCATCTATTACTAACCATTAGCATATCAAGCTATTATTCTACCACCCTGCAGCCTTTTCACCGTCCTGTCGGTCGGCAGGCATTCCATATTTATACAACATCGATCCATTAGCGTGGAGCCCTAGAAACACCCCTAGTACCCGCTAGCTGTCACAAAACGTTTGACGTATCGAGTTTGCAGCGTGTATGATATGATTAGTTAGGTTGTATATATCGTTAATTATTTTGTGCATTCGTATTTAAGGCTTATACATTTGTGAGTGATGGTATATTTTACTATAGGCCTCATTGGGGGACAATAGGAATTTAATTTTCCCACTGTCCTCAATCCATCTAGTTCGAAATCAAAAATGGTGAACACGAATTTGATGTCCAAATATTCGTTATAGGCTACAGTTTTCACTAAATTGGGGATGCTGATTATGAAAATGAAATCAAATATGTCTTATATATTTTATAATATGTTTATATTAAAATATAATTTTTAACTAATTTGGGTATGCCGACTGAAAATATGTTATTTTTTGCCTAAGATTGGGCGACAACGGGTATAACGCAGAATTCCGTTTCAAGCTGACTCACTGCTAGGTCATACCTATTAATGATATTGCTGAGCACTCTCACGGTTCGAACAATCGATTTTAGGGAACTAAAATAGGAAACTAAATGCCGGCGCATCTCATAAAAACTGATCCGTCCATACCTACCTTCCTACTTTTGAGGCAAACTGAGCATTTATATCAAAACTTTTTCTACAAATGTAACTAAAACGCTTCATGACGAAAGACTGGGCTCCCATTAGGTACGCTGTTCTTTATTTTTTATAGGGTACTAATCAGACAAGTTTAATGTCCAGTAGGGCGGCTGGCGGTGCCTAAATGTCCAAAACTTTGATTCGCCGAATGCCTTTTTCTAAAGGTAATTAATATTCAAGACAAATTCTTCTGTTATCAAGTACTGAACGACCTTGTTAGTTTGTGTAGGTACCTTATAAGAAAAACATTAATGTAAAATGTGTTCTACTATAATTTACCTTCATCAAAATTAGGTTTTTATTCGGTAGGTGAACTGTATGTAATTTGAGATTTGTACAGTCTGATCTAATATAATATATAAGAAATCTGATACAATTCACAACACTTATTCCGTGAGTCACAACATGCTGACTCGTCTGCGCGCAACAAATGGCGACCTCAAGGTCGCAAATCAATAACGATACCGGCCACCACGGGTGCTATAGTTCGGAAGCCAAATAGAGAAAACGGAGTCAAAGTCAGAGTCAAAATTCATTTATTCAATAAAATCACTAGGATCACTTTGAAACGTCGGTTTTTATGTACTGCCTGTTCCTCCGCGACCAAGCCAGGATAGAAAGAAAGGCAAGAAAACAAGGCTGGTTATTCTTTTTAATGATCCTTTTACAAAATAATAGGTTCGAGTTGGAGCATTTTCAATCCCAAGAGTTTTTGTCATCTAAATAATCAGATATTTTATAGTATGCCTTTTTATAAAGTTTTTATTTAATTACGTTTTTAAATTTGTTCATTGATAATACATATCATATCATAACATACCTATTGGAGGAGGCCTATGCTGAAGAGCACACAGACCGCAAATAAATTAAAGGGTAGGTAGATAATTTTGATAAAAGAATAAAATATAAATTTAATTTAATTAATGAAAATTGTTAATATTTTTTTGTGTCTGAAATAAATGTCTTATTTATTATTATTATTAATACATATCTCTTGGGAGTTTGTTATAAAAGCGTACACCGTGCCCTTTAAACGATTTACTAACTTTATGGAGTCTACAAGTAGCAACAGCGAGTTTATCTTTATTTCTAGTATTAACATTGTGATTATCGCTTTTTTCTTAAACAAATAAATATTTTTGTGAACATAAATCAGATTTTCATAGATGTATTGACAAGGGAATGTCATTATATTTATTTCTTTAAACTTTTGGCGGAACCCTTATAATTTCGTCATATTCGTTTGTCTGTCTTTCCGTCCGCTTGTCTAACCCTAATTTCTCCCTCAGCTTTAAGCGTATCGAGATAAAACTTTACGTCTGTACAGCTAGTTTTATTTATGTACACCAAGTGTTTCCTCAACACAAAAACATACATACATACATATAGTCACATCTGTTTCCCGGAGGGGTAGGCAGAGACCAAAGATTTTCACTTGCTACGATCCTGGCATACTTCTTTTGCTTCATTAATCCTCATCAAATTATTCATACAAGCTCGGCGGTTTAGTGTACTTCTGACCTGGCCTTTCTCTAGAATGTCTCCAATTTGGTCAGAGTATGTCCGCCGAGGCCTTCCTCTTCCAACTATCCCATTCACAAAAACAAAAACAAAATAGAGAAAATGAAATAAGAGCAAACTTTAAAAATGTTTTTTTCCGCATAGCAAGTTTCGTTCAGGGTATTGAACAAGTCTCTAAAATTCACTTCGATGTATCATTCACCATTTTTTATTTGATTTAGGAATTCTTAAGGCTGTAAATTCAAAGTAGCTAAAGTTGCTTCCTACAACCTCTTAACTTTTTAACCTTATATCATACTGCTATTAGAAACAAAGTTAAACAAGTACCTAGCAATTTTTTTGTTTTACCTGCATTCGAAATTGGTCGACGGATTTCCAATGACGTGTCTGCTTGGGCAGTAAGCATTTAAAATTTCCACCCCTAGTATAGGATCATGTACGTAAGAGGAATGAGTACCCCTCTCGCTCAGGTGGTTCTAGTCGCTGCAAAATTAATAACTACCCTCATTTCATTACAGATGATATTAGCTTGACAGCTTCAAACTATATATACAAGTTGGTCTCGCGCTATCGTAAATTACTTGCTGGGATTGCTTCGTTATGGTTTCATTTCGCTTGAAAGCGCCTGTATTTTAAGTCTTATCGCAACTGACTAAAGCCCCTCAGATGTAAACTGCGTTGTTGGTTAAGTCTGCATCTGGATAACGCAATTACTTGCGCCCAGCTATCGCCCGGGAACACTCTGTATTGATCGAGAGATGCTACGTCATAATTATCAAACCTTGACGCGTTTTGTTGCAATCTGGTTCTGAAATAAGAGGTACTTACTTAATTCAGTTCGTACCTATTACACTAGGAGGTGCTATGCTGAGCGCTGGTGACTACGCCAGTTTTTATAACTATTTGCAGTTACCATCGTTGTCTTTGTTTTATGTACCTACTTTTATTATGTTCCATTTTTTTTAATGTAACACAAAGGGGATCGATTTTTTAATGTCACCCATGATCTTGGAATCACTCTTGACAAAAATTTTAATATGAAATCACAATTTAGGCACTAAAAGTTGTTTTTTAATGCCATTGTACTCTATCATACAGTTACGTTCCATTATAATTATGTAGAGAATAAAACTGAAATTTGTAAAACATATCGTCAGTGGAAAGCGAAAACTGCTAAGCTGCCAAAATGGTATTTTTGAAAAAAAAACTAATTTAAAGTCTAAAAAATCATATCTTTTTTTGTTTTTAGTACAGATTGGTTAGTTATTAAAGAACAAATATTTTTAAAACTAATGTATGTTTGCAATAGATATACATATATAGATATGTCCCGGAATGTGTATATAAAGTCGGAAGGACTTTTTGGATTTCCATGTTTTTCATTCTTGAAATGACCATCAAAGTTTCCATACTACCTGCTCTTAGCACATCCCTAAAATCAACTAAACAGCTGTTTAGTTGACTTTTTGACATCACAAGAGGTCATTGTGAATGAAAAACATGGAAATCCAAAAAGTCGTAGAACAAACAATGTTCCCCACCACGGTGTCGATGACCTCCTTCCGGCATTATATACACATTCCGGGACATCCTGTATAGCTCTTTTAGATCTAGAGATGTTCTAAATGTTAGTCAGGAAAAAACTGCTTATATACCCCACAATTATCAATATATAAATAATTTAAAAATGCTAATAAATGTTAATAACCTTTTAACTAGAAAACAAAAAATACAATTTTTATAAACTTAATAAGAAAAGTTGCTAATTTCTTAGGTTTTTCACGCTACCGCAAATTTATCAAAATAAAACTTGGCAGCTGTCACGTGACATTTCCGCAGCTAATGTCATTTCCATACAATTTTATCTTTCCGCAGGCGTTAACGTCAACAGAAAGTGGTATTTGTCTAGCCCCCCTGGTCCCTATTGTATTTGCCCGTATTTCTCTTCCAGTACCGATTGCGTCACAATTTCAAATATGTTTCTTCATAACAATTAACGTTAATGAGGAAAATATTCTTTCTCTCTACTTTCACTTTCACTTTTGGTTTGCTCAACTTTTGCGTGCCATTTGTAAGGATTCTTGCAAGTTGTTTGAGTGAGTTGTTAAGGAAAACGTGTAAATTTTCCTTTCGTTTTGTGTACGGATTTTTGAGTTTCTATGATTACTTTAAAGTTCAAAAAGTTGTAAAATATTGTTAATATTTATTCTTTTATTCTATGACTCGCGACTTTGTTCGGGATTGCCATACCTGCAGACTAATTATTCGCATTTGACCACAGTTTATCTAATATTAAGTAACGCTGCCTGTGGTCTGCAGTGAAGTAATCTTATCAAGGAAAGAGCTTGTTACTTTGCATTTGATAACTCCCAGACAAACAAAATTGAAAGAAAAATACAGTTTTAGAATGGAATATATTAATAGAATAGAATATATTTATTTGTCAGAAAGATTAATTAACTAGTTTGGCTTCAGTATCGATTATAGAAAATATCCAAAAAATATCTTCAACTAGCTTCTGCCCACGGCTTCCGCTCGCGTGGTATCCGGATAAAAAGTAGCCAATGTGTTATCCTGATGTATAAGCTATATTACTGAAAAGTTTAATCAAAATCCGTTCAGTAGTTTTGCGTGAAAGAGTAACAAACATCCATCCTCAATTTCGCATTTATAATATTATTAGGATGTACAGAATTGAACCTGTTACAGTTTTATTATAAGTATAGATTTTTCGTAAACTTATCGTAGTTCAGTGCGTACAGTTGTGAGGAATATTGACTGGGGAGTACAATTTACCAACTAAGCGCATGGTATACAACGAGAATTTACGGGATCGTTCTAGAAGTAGTTGGACGCCTTTGTGTAAGAGTTCATCCAGGGAAGTAGCATCGATTTTTATGCCAAGCAGCTATGCAAGAATTACCCTGCCGTAACACAGTTAAATCTAGAACGGAGGGTATGGTTTTGTAACTGCCTATTAGAATAAAAGCCACCAAGATCGTCAAATGTTTCAGTAGCTTGAAAATCTTTAGGCAAGTGCGTCATTCCGCTACTAGATGGCGCGCTATCGTATTGTAACGGCCACGCGCGTAACAATATAATCGGATCAACGATGCTCCCATACACTATTTATTTTTTATTTAATAACACGCTTGTATTTGTGTTGATAGTGGAACTCTTCAGTGAGAGTTGAAGAGTTATACTAGTTACCTCGAGATTGGGCTCATATGATACGTTTTGAAAAGCGTGTTTTTTAGTTTTTTTAAACTACATAATATGTAGTTTTAAAAAACTATATATTATTTTTTAGTTAGGGCTCCGAAGAAGTCCCTCTCTACCCTGTCGTCAATTCGCATAGACAGACAACTATCTCTGGGTCAGTTGGTAGGATTTCATCTTCAGGTGTTGCTTGGATGGTCCTTTGCTTCCTTTGGTTGCTGTACTATACAGGGTGTAAAAAGACGACTACCGAAAACTGGGAGGTTCCAATCAGACCAGATTCTGAATATATATAGCGAAAAAAAAAACGCTAAAAATACGTTGACATATCTACGTCCTTTTCATTTTTTTTCTAGTTACATACACATAGTACAACATAATAAGACCATATCTATCTAATTATTTAATTTATAAAAGCAATAAACAAATAACAGCAATGTACGCGCAACAAGCAGATTCCGCCCGTACTACACAAACAGCTGATCCCGCCCGCGGTCATTGATCGAGCGTACATTTCTAGCTGCTGAAATAAATAAAAATCTTGAAACATTATTTTCTCCGGCTATTTTTTTTTCGGACAGCCCCCCACCCCTTTCGTTTTCGGTAGTCGTCTTTTTACTCCCTGTATATATTGTTTATTTTCCTTGTGATTTTAATGAATAAATGAATTTTGAGATTGACTTTGACTTTGCAACATACAAAATCATTTTAATGACGGACTGGGTGGATCCTACCCACCCAGTGGACCATGATATCTCGCTTCGCTTGATCAATTACTTACTATGTTACTTTGCATTTCAGGTTCGGGAAGCCAAAGGTCCCATCGAGTTCGAAGGTGAGCCGGTCGGCTACGAGGGCTCTCTGCCCGGATCTGACGAGGCGATGGACGATAGTACACCGGCGACCTGCGCCCGAGTCCGCCCTCTGCGCCGGGAGACGTTCAAGAAACGTAGGCTGCTGCAGATGCATAACCTCCACGTGTCGGGCAACAAGGCATCCAAGCCCTCGGACATAAGGTAAAGCAAGACACTTGCTAGTGACTCGCACAAAACCATGTCAGATGCTGGCGAGTGAGTCCACTAGTAGTTGAGGCTGCGGTATATACTCGCAGCTGGCCTACCAGACATTGGCGATCCTTAACATTTCAACTTTAACTCAGCATAAAGCTTCACAGACCTGGGGTCTAACCATAAAGTCTTATAGCGAGTCAGTTCAGGCAAAGATGCTACTTTCCGCTTTTAGATTGAGGACAATTGAATCGCAATAAGACTTGATGGTTAGGCCACTGCGATCACACTAACTCATGGCTATCGAAATGGCAATCAATTTTGACACTAGTTCCTTATTTTAATGGCCCATCCATCCAAAAAACGCAACATCCAATATGAGGAATTTCGTTCATTCGCATTGTCCATCCATGTACGGCTCATCCAGCATACAAATTAATGTGATACAATTCATCCCATCCGATGATATCAGCCATGGGAAATTAGTGTGATCGCCCCGCTGGTGCAGGTAAGTAGCGCGCTGATCTACCATGCTCTCCCTTAATCTTAAGCCTGAATTCATAGTCGGGGGTGGAACAGTCCCCCAAAATCCATAATTCATCATTTGCCTTATGGCTGGGTGCATAAAGGTTAAATTCGCACTTGAATTTTTACTTAGCGCCTGAACAGTCCCCTAGGGGAGCCCCTATTTGACTATGAATTCGGGCCTTAGTAGCAGATAGCTTTGTTATATAACAAAGAGTTTCAACAAGGTACATGTTTGTTGTAGTTTTAGTATTTTAGCACGCCAATGTAAAAGTTGCACATTGTTTGTGTACTATAATAATAACATTTATTATGAAGACAACATGATCCAAAACTGTTAGTAAGCTTAAGATAAGGGTTAGTACTTAATTACTAATACAGATTTCGTCCTCTGGGAGAGCTTCCACACCAGATACAATAAAGCATTGAATAAAATGAATAAATGAACTTTACTATTGCGAGATTGTCGTGAGAAGGGAACAGTTCCCGACTCACTCGCGTGTTCGCGGACAGTGCTCATGAGGAAGTACCTCTAAACGGTCAACAAAACTTCATTAGGAGAATAGTAAAATACGTGGTATAGCCTTAATCTGTCTATATACTAATAATAAATCTGAAGAGTTTGTTTGCTTCTTTGTTTGACGCGCTAATC
Organism: Perizoma flavofasciatum; assembly: GCA_958496245.1. Classification (NCBI taxonomy): domain Eukaryota; kingdom Metazoa; phylum Arthropoda; class Insecta; order Lepidoptera; family Geometridae; genus Perizoma; species Perizoma flavofasciatum. The sequence continues at coordinate 11,571,755 of OY292429.1, read as the reverse complement.
TCTGGAGCTACCAGTCGTATTTGTAAAATTATTTATATGTTTCATAGTATTCACGACCATAGAGTCATAATAATTTACACCATAGAGTAAAAAGCCGGCTAGGCCAGCTGTCACACTCGCGTTCAATGGCATGGATACTAAGCCCGATAAGGAGCCGAGCAAATGAAGTAATAACGCGAAAGGGCGTTTGTTGGAACACAAATGAAAAGAGCTGATATTGTATTAGCTTTAAGACTTCGTTCTGGACACATCCCATTAAATAGCTTTGCATATCTCATGGGTAAAATAACAACACCGAATTGTTTGGAATGTAATGTTATCGAAAATGTGTATCACAAAGTGGTGGAGTGTTTTCGAAACGAGGTCGAGAGAAACACACTTTGTTTAGGCAATATTTGTGCCTCAATGAAGTTTATGTAACTATATTTTAGCAAAACCTAATTCAAAAGTTTCTAAAATATTATTTCTAAATGGTTAAATTAGGTATTAAGCATAGACATTAAGTTTTGTAAAGAAGCCCTCCCGAGGGTGGCATGTTCAAATTGTGAACAAACCGTCATATAAATAAAGATTAAAAAAAACGCGAATGGGCGATGCGACGCGGTGGGATAGGACGACCGACGGCCGAAGGCGCAGCTAGTAATATCCTAAAACAATAACAACATTGATTTTAGATGTAGCTGCCTGTACCCAATTGAAAGCTGCTCCGTGTGCACGGGCCGTCCGGAGCCGACCTCGCCGTCGCCGCCATACTCCACGCTCTCGCCCGAACAGCGGCTCGCCTTGGTGGACCCCGGCTATCACCCCGTGCTTAGTGACATCAAAGGTACATATACCCGATAGATAGATCGATAAATTATTTATTTACAACTATTTGAATACATACACAATGGATGAGATAAGTAGCCACAAATTGGGAGAGGACTTAGCATAAAGCGCCGCAGACCTGGTGCAGGTAAGTAGCGCGCTGATCTACCGTCCTCTCCCAATGACAGTAGCAGATAGCTTCGATATAAAACAAAGAATTTCATAACTAGGTACTTGGGGAACGCTAACAGAAAGTGGTGGGCGTCGAGCTAGACAAATACCAGTTTCTGTTGGCGTTAACGCCTGCGGAAAGATTGAATTGTCACGTGACTACTGCCAAGTGTTTTCTTGTAAAATTTTCGCGTGAAAGGTAAACTAAGCGTGAGGTATTTGTGTTTCACAGACGTGGCTCCATCGACGCACATGTCGGCTCTATGCTCGCGCGCGTGGTTCCGCCCGCGCGGGCACAGGTCGGGACGCGGCGCGTCTCGGTCCTCGCCCCACGTGCCGCACAACCCGCACAACCCACATAACTCACATAATCCACACAACCCCAGCTCCAGTCACCATCCCTATCCGCCGCCGAGGCCTCCTAAAAAGCATCCAAGTAAGTATTCCAAGTGGGCCAATCTGAAGCCTAATAGATAAACTCTTTATTGCACACCAAAGCAAAATACAAAAAACAGGAATTCACAATAATATAAGGTACAATATGCGGGCTTATCGATAAAAGCGATCTCTTCCAGACTACCATTTACATGTTCTAAAAACAGTCAAAGTAAAGTCTAACTCTCTTATACGTAATGACTCTATAACTTTATAAAGTCAAAGTCAAAGTCAAAATTCATTTATTCAATAAAATCACAAGGACCACTTTGAAACGTCGGTTTTTATCTAGGTGCCTGTTCCTCCGCGACCAAGCCAGGAAAGAAAGGCAAGAAAACAAGGCTGGTTATTCTTTTTAATGATCCTTTTACAAAACAATAGGTTCGAGTTGGAGCATTTTCAATCCCAAGAGTTTTTGTCATCTAAATAATCAGATATTTTATAGTATGCCTTTTTATAAAGCTTTTGTTTAATTACGTTTTTAAATTTGTTAATTGATAATTTTTGTATATCTCTTGGGAGTTTGTTATAAAAGCGTACACCGTGCCCTTTAAACGATTTACCAACTTTATGGAGTCTACAAGTGGCAACAGCGAGTTTATCTTTATTTCTAGTATTAACATTGTGATTATCGCTTTTTTTCTTAAACAAATTAATATTTTTGTGAACATACATCAGATTTTCATAAATGTATTGACAATGGAATGTCATTATATTTATTTCTTTAAACTTTTCGCGAAGTGATTCTCTGGGGCCCATATTATAAATTGCTCGAACAGCCCTCTTCTGCAGCACAAAAATGGTATTGATATCAGCAACACTCCCCCACAGCAGTATACCGTACGACATAATGCTGTGGAAGTAGCTGAAGTAAACTAGTCTAGCTGTGTCAACGTCTGTATAAAGACGGATCTTTTTGACTGCATATGCCGCAGAACTAAGTCTCTTCGATAACCCATCAATATGAGGACCCCATTGAAGCTTATTATCTAAAGTGATACCTAAGAATACGGTGGTGTCCACAAGAGCCAACTGTTCATCTTTGATTTTGATATTTGCTTTAACTTGTGTAACATTGGGTAGTATAAATCTAATACACTTTGTTTTATTTTCATTAAGTAGGAGATTGTTAACGTTGAACCATTTTACAACATTAGAGATTGCATTGTTTACATTGTCAAAATTGGTTTGTCGTCGCTTTAATTTAAATAAAAGTGACGTGTCATCTGCAAACAATACAACCTCATGATCGTCCCTTACAAGGTGGGGTAGATCATTAATGTATACTAAGAACAAAATGGACCAAGAATTGATCCCTGCGGTACACCGATAGTAACCAGAGACCCCGGAGACCGTTTTCCATTCACGTCAACTCTTTGTACTCTGTCACTTAAATAGGAAGTGAGAAAGTCTAGAGCAACGCCCCTAATACCATAATGGTGTAGTTTCCTGATCAATGTGTCATGGTCTACGCAATCAAATGCCTTTGACAAATCACAAAAAACGCCTAAAGCGTCATGAGATTCCTCCCAGGCATCAAATATGTGCGATATTAACTCAATACCAGCATCAGTGGTTGAGCGACCCTTACTAAATCCGAATTGCTTATTATGCAGTAAATTATTTAATTTAAAATGTCTTTGCAATTGATTTAAAATTAGTTTTTCAAAAATTTTACTAAATGTAGGAAGTACTGATATAGGTCTAAAATTACTAGGGTCAGAACATGTACCCGATTTGAAAAGTGGAGTTATTTTACTGTGTTTCATTAAATCAGGGAACACACCACAGTCAATACACTCGTTGAATATTAAAGCTAGTTCGGGCGCAATAATGCCAATCAATGATTTCACAGCGCAAACAGAGATGCCCCAGAGGTCCGTGGTTTTTTTAACATTTATGAGTTTGAAAGCTTTTATGATGTCATCACTATTTACATGATCAAATTTAAATTGTATTTTACATTCTGTTAAGTTTTCTTTTAACAATGACTCTGCTTCTATGGGAGAGGAGTTTAAGGATTTTGTGGTAGAGACTGGAATGTCGGTAAAAAAGTTTTCGAACGCATTAGCTACATCACTATCCTGATTGACGGTGGCATTGTCAATTTTCAAATTAAACTTATTGTTCTTAGTTGTGACTCTTCCAGTCTCACTGTTGATTACTTTCCAAGTGGCTTTTACTTTATCTTGGCTATTTTTAATTTTTGAACTCAAATGACGAGCTTTTGCTTCACGACAAACATTTTTAAAAATTTTAGAATACTTTTTGACTTGTTCTTTAAACTCCTCATTAAAATTATATTGTTTTTCAGCATAAAGATCATACAATTTCTTCCTGCTTTTATGTATTCCCGCTGTTGCCCAGTCACTGAACTTTTTACCGTCAGAGACCATGATCGATTTCGATGTAAAAATTGAATTGAACACATCACTAAATTTCTTAAAAAATGTGTTGTATAAATTATTTGGATTAAAATTACCATATAAACATGGAAATACAGAAGTTAAATTCAATTTTAGTTTGTCCAATCGATCTTTGGTCATAGGTATACAAGTAATATTTCTTTTTTCAAGTTTTTTTGTTTGAACCTCTATTTTAATTATTTGTCCAAGATGATCCGACTTAATATTACTAATTAAACTCTTATTTAAAATTTTAATGTTGGCAAAGATATTGTCTATACATGTGGCCGAAGTATCGGTTATTCGAGTAGGCTCCATAAATTGAGGTTTTAAATCAAATGATTGAAATAAACTAATTATTCTAGTATTTAAGGAGTTAATTTCTAGTAAATTAACATTAAAATCTCCGCACGTAATAATATATTTATTTGATTTAGATAATTTAAACAACATTTCTTCCATAACTTTTTCAAAAATGTCAAATGAGGCAGATGGTGGGCTGTAAACGCTTATAACTATGAATTGCTCCAACTCTATGCAAGCAACTTCAATGTGTCTTTCTACAGAGAGGTGGACTATATCTAAACGTTCTCTAAATTTTATCTGTTTATTAAGTAGGATTAATGAGCACCACGTATAGCATGTAATCTGCAGAAAGAACTACCAACTTGGTGATTACTGAAACTGAACATGACCTCATGGCTTCGCAGCCAATGTTCTGTAATGCAAATAATGTCAATGTCATTTGAGTTCATGTACAGTTCTAGTTCTAATTCTTTACAACGAATTCCTTCAATATTTTGGTGCATCAAGTTGGTATATTTCACATTTTTATTATTTAACAACTGTTTGTTTTGTTTATTTTTAAAAAATATATTATTTGACTTTTTAGTGCTAGAGATTTCCTCTATTGTCGTGTCTGGTAATTTAAATGACATGGAATAATTTCCAATGTCTGGTTTTAAATTTTAGGACAATGCTCAAAAAAAGCATTTTGGTTAGCCAAGTTTTTGGCTGTTATACTAAAATAATAAGATAGCGAAACAGCTATCTGTCGTTTGTAAAAGTTAGAAAGGTAGTATCTACCTTTGGTCAAATAATATGTTTTACTAACAACACTGTTAGAATCAATTAAATGAATTAATTTATTATTGCATGATATTGTATGCAGAGTCATATTTAACTTATATCTAAGATCATTTTCTGCTTGTGGCAAGCTGTTGCTATAAGGGAATGTGAACATTACAATTTTATTAATTTGTAGTGAACACAGAGTATCAAAGTATTTTATAAGTTCTGATTTGTTCACATTACCCCTATTTCCAAGCCAAATAATCAGATTTGATTCACTGTCAAATTCATACTTTGAAATTATTGGCATAATTTCATGAAGGCTAGAATTAGGTACACAATGATTTATGACTGAATGTCCCAATTTCATAGTCAATAACTGGCCCATGTTTTTTCCAATTTCATCGCTGAACATAATAGTTTTATTAGCAATTCTATTCAAAGTTTCAGAAGTTTTGGCACTGACATACAGCTGGGAAGCGGATGAGGCAGGATACACTGGTTCTGGAATGTCAGAGCGCTGGCAATCACATGTGTGATTGGCCACTAATGAATCATAACGCTCCTTGTTGCTATATGATAATTTGAGTAATTCATCCATCGCCAGTGAGTACTCCCTTATTGCTTCCTGAGACTTCTCATAGCGACTAGTAATGGAGCCCAAGGACTCCTCAACGCTGGCAAGTTCTGACTGTAGTTGCTGTATGTCAGATTCATACTTTATTTTATTATTTTCTAATTTAATTGTGTACATTTGCAACTCATCGAGTATTTCTAATTTTTGTCTCTTATTTTTAATCTTACTTACTAAACATTTTTGATTTTTCAACATTTTTTTAGTTTTGTTAATATATTTATTGATTTTAACATATTTTTTAAGTTTGTTTTTACTTGTGTTACTCCTGTTGCATGCTGAAATACCCACTGAGTCATCATTTGTCAAGTCAATTGTTACAGTAGGAATATGACAGCTTGCATCAAGAATTTGGCCAGGTACCCTATCAGCTGTTACTAATTCGTTGAATAAACTCTGGGTTTTCAGTGTGGCGGAGCATTGAGAGGCTTCTTCCAGGAGTGTGATTTGTTTGTGAGCATCACATAACTCCTTCTCCAAGACAGATGTTCGCTTTAGGGCCTGGTCGTACTCTACACCACACTGGTCGAACCCTAAAATTATATTTTCTAACTTGTCCCGTTCTTCATTAACTAAGGTGTACTGTGAATGCAGTACGGACAGCTCATTTTTTAACTTTTTATTGTTATCTAACGCGTCTAAAACAAGTTTTTCATTGTCTTCTCTCTCCAACGACAACTGAGAACACAATTCTTTGGCAGCCTTCAATTCCAGCAAAACCTGGTGAAGTTTGGACTCCTCCTGGCGTGAGAGGGCCTTACGGGTGTTCATTTTTAATAAATTAACTTGGTTCTTCAAAACGAAGAATCAATCAACGCGAAAATACCAAAGAAATGTAAACACAAGTTGAGGTTATAAAATTTGAAATTTTGTGTACTTACGTGCTTTGTGTATACTTATTTGATGGGAAATTGTATTCCAACGTTTGTAATCTACACAAAACGAGCAACAAACACTTCCAAACTGGTAAAAAACAATGAAAATATTCAAACTTCCTAACCGTTAGTGTTTGGCCAATTTCACTTTATTTTCACAATGTACACTACTAATAACATTTGTACACGTAATTACGATTGTTTCAAAGCGATAAATTCGGAAAGGGCTACGTAAAAACACCTAAATATATTTAAAATCGAGTAAATAAAATCGGGACAATATCAACAGCTGTTACTCATAGGGATGCCACAAGCAAAAAAAACAACTTTTATCAGCTGGATAAAAGTTGTCAGCCTCTATCCTTTGTTTGGCGTTAGAAAAGGACAGGGAGAGTTAATGACTTTTATCCAGCTGATAAAGTTATGGAGTCATTATGAATAAGGGTGTATCTATCTTCTACTAAAACAATTGACAATTCTTCCTTAGAAAAACATCAAAATTGAGATTGAAATTAGATTGACACTTTTTTTTGTTAATTTTCACACTTTGTCATTTAGCCCATACTTGGTTACTTAGTTGGAACAAGAATCTTTCAGTTTATAACAAATTGTTGTTATTTTCTAACTTGGCATTCACTCTGTGTTCCAGTTTGAAGGGTTTGGGTGCCAGTAAAATTTAAGACATATTAGATTGCTTCCAGTTATATCTCAGGAGCGGCAACCATTCTGAGCATGTGTTAAGCACACATAGATTGAAAAAAAACATTGGTTTTTGTCACCTTGTTCGAACCCACAATCTTTGTATTTTAAGTTGGGGTGCAGCCCTTTAGGCCAACATAACTGCATAGCATGTCTAGTATCTAGAGATTATATTGTAAACTATCTTGTGTCACAGGATTGAAAAGAGGCAGGCCTCCACTATCGCGTAAGATACGAGAAAGAGAACGCGAGGAAGAAACTTCAGGGCATGACAGGTAATGATAGTAGTAGAGCTTCTGTTAAAGGCTCGTTCGGGGAAGTGATATCAGTATGCCTATTTCTGCAGCCAAGCAGTAATGTTCTCATTGCTGTGTTCCTGTTTGAAGGGTATGATTGCCGGTGAAATTACAGGCACGTGAGACCTTTCATCTTAATATCTCAGGAAGGCAATGCGTGAGTTATACCGCTTACAACTAGGTAGGCCGTTAGTAGTCTCTTATTTTTATTTTGAAATCTTGTTAGATTATGGATGCATGATGGACCAACTTTTAGTCTGAATGCGGAATAGACAGTCCATTTACATTATACATACATGGTCTGAGACTGCTAGTTCTGAGTGCTAATAAAAGTATGGTATCTTTTTGTAGGGGTCGTCCAAGGACCAGTACGGATTCCCGCTCTTGGCGCCGGCAGTCCTACGACATCGATAACATCGTGATACCGCAGAGCGTCGCGGCCAACAATCGCCCGCAGATCCTAGAGTACAAAGAGATCATCACGCCAAAGTAAGGTTCCTCACCCTAAAATGTATCCTACGGCTTGAGCTAACCCCCAATCACACCAGCAAAATGGCAATGGGAAGGAGACAATGACACTAATTATATCAGGCTAGTGGTGCGACGCAAGAGGTGCGGGTTCGAATCTCGCTGCGGCACAAATGTTTGCATGTTCTGCAGTTATTTGTTCCAGCTCCACGGTACTCGTAGTTACCTACGACAAAGGCAATCCTAGACCACTCTAGGATTGCCCCCACGGTCAGGACTATTTATATGTAAAACAATATATATATATAACAAACCTATTTGTAGGTACATGTTGGTACAACTTATAAGTAGTTATAATTTGAACTGAAAAGTGGGTAAGTATGAGCAAGCATGTTTCACTCCGCAGTAGGTACGATATTATACCCCCAGTTGCCGCGCGCACCGCTCGAATCAGTAGCGAGCGCGCTGCGTTCGAAGGCCTGAAACTTAATCCGCGCGGAAACTTAGTTCAAAATAGCGAACTGGTGATCGTGCAGTGAGTCTTCAAGTTTTAGACATTGCTCTATGAATATTAACAAAATAAATTAACATTAATTATTTCAAGCAATAGATCTCATATATGAGACAGTCTTAAAACCTGTCAGTCTTAAAATGAGTCGTTCCCTATTGTCATTTTGCAGGATGTGTTACATCCAAAACAACGTAATTTGCACTAAAAGCTGGATGTTTACCACTATTTGGAATATCTAGTAATAATCAAATTCGTAAATCTCGTTTGAAGTAAAAATAATGTTCTTATAAGCGCAGAGGTAGGCCAAAGAAGAGATGGATGGATTGTGTGAAAGATGCATGGGTAAGAAAATGAGATGACGACTGATAGGGGAGAGTGGAAGAAGAAAATATGTTGTGGTGACCATTTCATAAAGATGATGCTCCATTATAGTTTAGTTTCCTGCATGAGTATAATTACGTGGCGGATGATAAAACCACGCAACTATTTACCAAGTCAAAACATGGTATTAATAATTATGATAATATTTACAGATGGCGCATAATGGAATTACCAGAGGCGCATATGAACAACGGTGCTTCCCACTCCAACCATCGAATATCGTTCGAGGATAGTGATGTATGTATATTATACATTTAAGGCAATGGTATAATAATTGATTAATAATTTCTGTCTAAAATGTATTTCTTTTGAAAAATGTATTATTGTAAAATGTTTATTTAGCGGCAATGTAATTTCAACTGATTAGAATCAGAATCATTTATTCACATGTAAAATACACAACACGTGTGAAACAGTTAGGTACCATAACTCATTACGTAAGGCATATTTCTGATCCTGAAATAGCCCTTTTCTTGTTTTAATAGGAATATGAAACATTCCAGGACGAGGATGTGTCGGATGCGGCGATCCACTCGCGTCACAACCGCGCGGAGAGCAGCGAGCGCTCGCGCTACATGCGCAAGCAGCGCGTGCGACGCTCGCACCACGAGGACGCACCGCCCGCTGCGCCGCCCGACCCGCCGCCGCTACCACCGCCACCGCCGCCACCGCCGCCGCCGCCTCCGCTAGCACCGCCGCACACACCCACAGAGGTAATACCAATGTCGCTGTAATAATGTTGACTAAACTACTACTAATCTGTCTCAGAAGACCCATGCCAATTCGGCCACAGATAAAATATACACTAAAATATAAATGGTAATGAACATTCGTAGGCGAATGTCGCATCTAACGCGGTTGGAAAGTGAACAGCTGCTTGTAAATGCACAACTGAAATTACCTGCTACAAAAGAGAGAATTTAGGTATAGCAAGCATCATTCTCTGTGTTTGTGTTTGTCGTAACATCTGCTGAAAGAAAATTATACAATTAGCATAGATTTTATACACATTTCCGAGTATAAGTTACCAATACCAATACCCTGTCCACTTTCAGACGATACCACCGTACTCTCCGCGTAACTTTCCGCTCCCCGAGGACGATTACGTGGAAATGCTTCTTGCCATGCCCGACGGCTACCGGCCCAGCAGTCCGGAGCCCACGCCGCCGCCCATCGATGAACTCATGGAGGACGACAGCAGTACACTCTCCCCAGTGTCACCCTCGGCCTACGAGGGCGATGACCCGGACGACCTGGAGTGGGATCCGAGCGTTGAGAAAACAGACCGGAAAAAGAGTACTTTTAGATAGTCCAAGAAACGACAATAATTTGGTCGGCGCGCCCCTTTATTGTCATATTATTGTGTGACGGACTTAATGCATCGAAAATTAGTGTTTTAATTTGAGTGGTAGGCAAGTTATGTCATGCAATGAAAAATGCTGTGTAAATATGATAGTTTGTTAAGGTGAAACGGCATTTTGCTTCAAAGCCTTCATTTAAGTTCTGTAATATGGCGAAATGTGGATCACACTACAAAATATATCTCGATTTACTAAATGTAATGTGCATTGCTGTCTGTATAATGAGTGCAGGACATGTGTGAAACAGTGTTTTACTAGAAAGTATTGAAAAGACATTCTGTAATTTGGATAAGTAAGAACATTGCTGGGGTATTTTTTATATAGATGTAAATATTGTATGTAAAGTATATTTTCTTTGTTGTAGGTGCAAAGTAAAGATATTGAACCTTTGTATCGGTAGCGATCAAAAATGCATTGTCAATGCACAATGCTTGAAATGTAAAGTTAGATTATTATGTAATTAATATTTAATTGCAAAACTAAAACAAATGTACAAAACTATCCATTGTGAGATAAAGTTTTTTTACCATATTGGCTTAAACCAAAAACTCTAAAACATGTATCACGCAAGGCGCATTAAATCCTCATTATTTCTTCTATGGCCACTTGGCCTCTTCGACATGTAGCCTTCTCTAACGCATGGTAATCGCAATAGTCTGGCTTTGTATTAGACCACTGTTCTAAGGTTTTATATGAGTCTTTATCGGGCCTTATTGTGAAACTTTAACGATTACGACTAAGCAAAACGATTATCTGTGGTGATTAAAGTATTTTCAAACTTTCGCTAGCATATAAATTATTATAATATATACTCAGTCGAAACGTTGGATAAAATATAAAAACGGTAACTTAAAATTGTATGTTTAGTGATGGCAAAAGTTTGAAAATATTTTAACAACCACTGATAATCGTTTTCTTCAGTCATAAGGCTGCAGGTCAGGTGACCAGGGTGGCTGAGAAAAAAGCGGTCATACAAAGAACATTCTTTGTTCATGGATTTCAGTCGTACTACCAAATACATTTTGTAAAACTACCTTTCACTCTAAACCTTACATTACAATCGCTTTTAAAAGGCGAAGTGATTATATTTTTAGCAATAAGCTCGTCTATGTACTTTTTTAATCTTGTGCAGTAAAGCATTCTCTATCTATCTATTTTTCAAACTAGCGCGATCAGTTATATTATGTCCATATTGTAAAAACGGGAATTTTCACGTACTGTACTATCGGTGAAGGCACCGACTAAGTTTCGACTCATTCCAAGAGTAGTGCACGGCGCTACGCGGAAGGAGAAAGTCGTAACCACTCACCCTGATGAAGACTCGGAATGAGTCGAAACTTAGTCGGTGCCTTCACCGATAGTGCAGTACGTGAAAATTCTCGTTTTAACAATATGAATAGTCAAGTTCACGATAGTGTTTGGAAAAAAAAAGTTATATTATGGTTGAATTACAAGTTTTATATGGGTCTTTATCACATTTGCCTTTTTTATTATTATTAAATCTCTCGGGATTTTAAAAAGATAAATGCGTTAATGACACATATAAAACTTATAATTACGTTATTAGTCACGGTTAGGTTAAATTAATGTGCTGTAGCAGCAGTTGTGTTCATTCAGTTATTATGATATCGGATATGGTATTGCAGATTAGTGTTTTTTCTAAAGTGGTGCAGTATGCACATAAATGTTATTGGAATGTAACTTTATCAATTATATTTCTTTATGAAATGTTAGTAGATATAACAGTCTGTTTCTATTGCAAGAATGTGTCTTAATATTAATTTAGCTACTTTAGATAGCAGTTATAGATCGACAATATATTTATTATAGATTGCAGTATCTCTTATTTAACATTGAATTTTAAGTGTTTAATGTTAAGGTTTTCTATAAAGTAATTTTAGCAGAGTTTAACTGATAACTTGATTATTTGTAGACTTTATTAGACTGTTTAAAGCTCTTAACCATCATTTGTCACACACAATGCTGTAAAGAAAAATGTATTTATAGACAGACATTATTTCAATGCATCTTAGGATTCTTACAGGAGCCACATGTCAGCAATTATGTTTTCATCTTGGTCTACATCAAGAACTAGTCGAAAGGTACCGAGCTAATACTTAAATATACATTGGCCCCGATTCTGTAGTACACCAACTAAACTAAATTTAAACTGTCGCTCTCTTTTACTGATAGTGCAAGCAAGAAAGTCAAATTAGTCAGATTTAAGTTTTCCATTCAAGTTTAGTCGTGATTTCAAAACATGCTGACTATAAACACGAAGAGAAGCGGCACGTAAACTGATTTAACAGCAGCACAAAGCACCATCTCTTTCTTGTGTACACTATCAGTAAAAGAGAGCGACAGTTTAAATTTAGTTTAGTTAGTGTACTACAGAATCGAGGCCACTGTGTATCTCAATATTTAATTTATAATCGAGATGTGATTAAAAATTAAAGAAAATAAATTATATGCAAGATGAAAGATGTTACTTGCATACAACCTTTATTCGGCGAAAATTTTAAAGTAGCTTTCTACTTAAGTAATAGATTAATGTTCAAGATTACGGAAGAGACATTTTTCGCAGATGTTTTATTGAAAACCAAATCATCCTCTTGTGATGCAATCGAACAACGGTTTTTTAAGCTTTTTGTAACATTCCCTACGATATTTTTGTGAATATTTGAATCGGAAATTGTAAATGGAATGAAGTTTTTCAGTAAGGTTATCTACATAGAAACTTCACTAATCTTAGATATTATTAAATTGGTGTGTGTTTTTCTAACTTATAAGATTTGTATGTTTAATAATTGACATGCCCAGTAAACGCTTAGCGATTGTATACATTTAAGGTTTTTGGCTTTAAACAAAACAGTACTGGAATCTCTAAGAGAGTAGAAAAATATTTTGTATTTTGAAGGTCAACTGATTTATTTTGATTACGAACGCCCTAAGCCGTTGTATCTTAGTGAACAGTGTTGGCAATTTTAGATCCAGATCCCCTAGATCCGGGGCTGACACCGGCATGGTATGCTTTATATACTACTATATAATGATGATGATTTTCATGTGCCTATTGTATGCAATGGTGTTTCCGAAATTGTTTTGGTATTTTTAAAAGAGTATTTGAGCATGTTGTTAATTTATAAGTTACATTCTTTGTTTCATGTTTGTAATTATGGACTATAAAACTTTCTTTTTCGCTTTGGCCAATATTTCTTATCTTACTCAGTAAGGTAACTATGAAATTAGCTGCATAAGAGTAACGGCTTTTTAGTTTGCAAAGCATAATGTGTACGGACACGCCTGTAAATAAAACATTTCTATTTTCACTAGAAGCCAAAGTCTTCGTTTAACTCTAGTTTTTGTAAGAACTTGATTCAGGTATTGAATGATGCCTGATGTATTCGAGGTTATGTATAGCGTAAAATAAATAAAGGCATTAAAATAAACTTCGCTTGAGTTTTATTTTTACCTTTTTTTAGGTCTGTTTAGGATAAAAGATGAAAATATTGGAAGGTATGTGCTATTGGTTAGTGTTTCAATAGGCGGCCATGGGCTTCTAACCTGTCACTGAATCATGACTAAATGCAATAATGCGGTCATGTCTGTGCTCAATGTGTGGACATGTCTCTGACTGCCTCTTAAGCCAGAGCTGCGTACTATGTATGGATTTGAGGATCTCTATCATGGAGATTACAGTCGTGAGCGTACTTTTTTGTTAATGAGTAAGTGTACGAGCCAAATCTGAGGATGCAGATTAATAGGTATGGGAAGGAAAAGTTTACAAAAATGATAAATAAACTATTTTAATTGTACCTACCACTTTTCAAACTAAAAATAGGTATTACCTACGTTTTTACCTATAAATTACAGAATTGCGCTGGTAGGACCTATTAAATGTTGAAGTGGATCCTCACAACATAAATAGGTAAATGAAAAATATTTGTAATTTCTTACAGCCAACCTTTATTTCTTGTATTATTATTACTGCATCACAGGATTTATTATTATTATAAAACTATTTACCAAAATAATGTTTTTTGAGACATGTTAAACAGATTTAGTTACTGAAAACAGTAGTCTCGGGTCTATGTTAAGAGCTTTATGAAGGAGTTACAGACATCTAGCGGCATTTAGAACTAATTTAGTCATCTATGTCGATGGTCTTCGGGTGGCTTAAAAACTATGACGCCAGAGGTGGTCTCAATTTTTGAGTTGGTCAGACTACACCACTTAAAGGGTTTAAGGTGGTAACGAGAAAACAACAAATTTACTAGGGATACTTTATTTGAATCCAACATTATTTAGCTTACAAATAAAAATGTACTTGACTAGCTGCCTACATACAAATTATACATTCATGATTTTGAAAAGACAAGCATAAAAAAAACAAAAGCACAAACTAGTCCTAACATTCAATAAATGTTGAGTTGATTCTGAAACACAGTTCAATTATAGATAAATCTATATGCTTAGGCTATCAATCACATCACAGTAAACTAATAATACCTTTCAATACTTAAAATATCTACCTAAAACATTAATACACATTTGTAAAATCTAAAGTATCATCATAACTTAATTTAAATTGTAAGTACAAAACACTTAGTTTTCATAATAAACAACCACTTTTTAGGCGCATTGATATTGGCCTCGATTCTGTAGTACACTAATTAAACTAAATTTAAACTGTCGCTCTCTTTTACTGATAGTGCAAGCAAGAAAGTCAGATTTAAGTTATCCATACAAGTTTAGTCGTGATTTCAAAACATGCTGATTATAAACATAAAGAAAAGCGGCACGTAAACTAATTTGACAGCAGCGCACAGCAGTAAAATTCTTGCCCTGTCTTTCTTGCGTACACTATCAGTAAAAGAGAGCGACAGTTTAAATTTAGTTTAGTTAGTGAACTACAGAATCGAGGCCATTAATTAACTTTCTGTAGTTTAAAATGATGTTAGTCTATGATATATTTTCTAATTAATGCTATTCTATTTTAAAAGCAACGCTTAACTTAAAACATGGCACTTTAGTTTTCAATACTCAATACATTTATTGCTTTCACATGGTAAGTACATAGATGGTGTTTATAGGTAGGTATCTCACATGAACCCTGTCTAAGGGTATAGCAAAATATAGGTAGGCAGGCCGAGGTTTTGCATAAACAAACTTGTTATAAATATATACAGTAAAATAAAGTCTCTCAAATGAACTATGTATTAGGGTATAGCAACATGGCGGCAGACGGGTTTTATTTACCTAATTAGAATGTCCATGTAGGTACTTTAGGAGATGGTATAAGTGCATTATTTTGTTTAATTAAAAAACAAAGTGCTAATTATATAGTACGCATTGGTTTGTACAAAATGATATCTATACATATCTGCCTTACTAAAACATTGTTAGGAAACTGTTATCAGAAGTAGCTTATCATGATATCCAATGCAAGTAGGTTAATTTGAATAGCCGAGGTGTTTAGCTACTTCTGATAAATAGCTACTATTACCATTTCTTTGGCCATGAAACATTGTTTGTTAGTAAACTTAGTTCTAACAAATGCAATTTTCAGAATGGCCTTTTCCAAACTTTAATCTCAAACTAAATTAATACTGTTTGTTTTTAACCTATACATTAAAATTTAATCTTGGATATTTTGTTACCAATATCAAACTTTTAAGGATAACTGGTTATTACTGGATAATGATTCTGATCAATAATTTGTCAGTTTGTTTTAAAAGTTTCAACCAAAATTTCAAGTTGATATTTTGCAGGCAGTTGCGCATCATCGCATATTTAAAACTTAAATTAAATTCAGCCTTTTTATTTTGACGACTGACATGTTACAAACTAATTTGTAAATCTGTTTTCATGTTAAGCAATGTTTTCGACGAAGATGTCGAAGTTGGGGCGTAGTAAAGGAACAGTAGGAAGGCTCACCCCACCACTGTGTGGGATTAATAGCCAGGAACAGAGAGATAGAGAGATAGAGAGAGAGAGAGAGAGAGGGAGAGAGAAAGCGATAGAGAGAGAGAGAGAGAGGGAGAGAGAAAGCGATAGAGTGAGAGAGAACTGTTTATAACACGTCAGTAATCAAAATAAGTCGAACCGCTATTAAAATGCAAGGCTCTATACAATATCTTACTAGCTGCCCATTATACTGAACGCAATATCTCGCTGTTCGGTCCTACTGGTTATATTAAAATCTACACAGCCTTACTTTTTTATTACTAGATATAAGTATAAATGCGTCGGGAATGTTAGACATCAAAAACAACAAATAGTTTTCGTGGATAATACTTAAATTCACTGTAATCGAATAATGTTACCTTGTGATTCTGTGTTGCAGTTATCTTAGAAGAACATAAAAGCGTGCTAAAAGTTGTTTGACTCTTTCTTTTTTTTTTTAGTGTTAGAAAAGGACTCGGTTAAGTTAGCGAGTGATAAAGAATGAGAAGGGATGTGTGGGACCGCCTTTAAGGTTGTTTAGATTAGATTACGCTATATGCACTGTTCCAGCGTACAAAACTATGTTCTCAGTGTCTTGTAGGCTTGGTCGCGAGCGAGAAATCGACGGAAAATTAACTTAAAATTTTTAAATTCATGTAGTTTTAAGCTGACTTTTCAATATGATCCTTGTGATTTCAATGAATAAAAACCTATACGCTTTGATTTATGAAATCAAGTAATGTAAAGCCGTGACCGGGCGTGTTGTAGTTGGAAAGTTAGTTTTTTGGAAATGCTAATACTTAATTGGACGAATTGCCGAACATTCACAATAGCAAAAATAGAGTAAAAAACTTTTTTTTTATCAAGAAACTTTAGGCTGTTTTTAGTTTCGTCACAATTAAAATTAATCTATTTCCTGAGAACAATACCTTTCTTCAAAAGAAATGGTAGGTTTTTTGCTTGAGGATCCAATCACCTGTAGTATAGCAAAGTGTCTATAAAAATGAATGCTGGGTGTTTTTTTTGCGTTATAAAACATAATTATGCTTTTTTATTCCAAAAACTATCGTGAACTTGACTATTCATATTGTAAAAACGGGAATTTTCACGTACTGCATTATCGGTAGTGCACGGCGCGACGCGGAAGGAGAAAGTCGCAACCACTCACCCTGATGAAGACTCTCGGAATGAGTCGAAACTTAGTCGGTGCCTACACCGATAGTACAGTACGTGAAAATTCCCGTTTTTACAATATGAATAACTATGCTTAAATATTATTATGTAGACTGAACCACGCTTTATGCCCAACCAGCTGTGGCGGATCCAGGATTTTGGTTTGGGAGGGGCTTGACCCAGCTGAGGGTAGAATTTATCCGGATATTGTTTTATCATGGTAAACACTATAACAGTTTTGTTTGTCAGGGGGGTGGGTCTAAATTTTTGGAAGGGTGGGGGGGGTGGGCTTGGGGCTTGAGCCTTTTAGCCCCCCACACCTGGATTCGCTACTGCCAGACAGCATTATAATACAATCATTTTTAATTTAGTTATATCGTTCCGATAACATTAGTTAGTAATAGTTTTTCTAGTAAAATGTATGTAATGTCTTAGTTTTTAGTTGATGTTTCTGGATAGGTCCTGGATGCGTCTAGCGTTGCACTCCCGGCAGTACAAATGGTCGTCCAACGGATAGCAGCCTTTACCCTCCTGTAATAAAAGCCAGTCATCATATTATTTGAATGAATGAATGATTTATTTCAAACAATAGTAAGTGTAATAGCCTTCATCATATTATTTGAATGAATGAATGAATGAATGATTTATATCAATATTTAATTCTATTCTTAGGGCTGTCATAAAAAATGTACATGGCCTTCTTTAGCCAGGGTGTGCCTTAAGATGGTGGTTAAGGCACACTCTGGCCACTCTCGATAAAATCTGACGAACTCGATGGCGCGGCGGCCGAGAAGCCGGCTACAGCGCAAGAGGTGCGGGTTCGATGCTCGCCCGCAGCGGGACAATTGTTTGCATATTCTGCAGATTGCGGTTGTGTTATCACGATACCCATAGTTCCTGTAACCCACGACACAGATATTATAAGACGACCGATGTGGCGCGGTGGGCGAAGGTCCGCCTGCGACACAGGAGGTTGCGGGTCCGATTCCCGCCCTGGGACAAATGTTTGTACGATCTGCGAATATTTGTTCCGGGTGTTCTGGGTATTTTCTATGTATAATAAAAAAAATATCTATCTATGTAATGTATTGTATTAAGTATATCAGTCATCTAGTACCCATAACACAAGCTCTGCTTAGCTTGGGGCTAGATGATGCTGTGTGGATTGTCCAGCATTATTTATTTATTTAATACTAGTCCCACGATAAAGGAAATTCTAGTGTGGGGTCAGGACTGTGTCTGTTGGATATTTATGATTATTTATTCATTCATTTATTCATAACATACCCATACATACATTTATTGTTAGCTTGGATCTTAAATTAGCTTGTTAGTAAGTATATGTACCCTGTCAGGGCGCTGTAATCGAGCTTAAGGCTATGATATTTTTGATTATTAATCCAATATTCAATTAAAATTAAGTCAGATCAGTCAAACAATAATGAAATTAATTTAAATTTATTAGTCAAAAATTCGCATCGTAATTACAATATGCATAGGTTTGTGTACGTGAACGGTGTTGTATGAGTGAGTGATAAGAAATGCTAAGGTTGAAATTGCGGGTTCAACACCCGCCGCAGGACAAATGTTTGTATCACCTGCAAATATTTGTCTCGGGTCTGGGTGTTTTCTATGTATAATATGTATCATCATCATCATCAGCCTTTATTAGTCCACTGCTGGACATAGGCCTCCCCTAATGAGCGCCATAACGCCCTGTCTTCAGCTTGTCGCATCCAGCATCTGCCTGCAGTGTTTCGCAGATCGTCATCCCACCTGGCCGGAGGGCGTCCTACACTACGTTTGCCGAGTGTATACATACATAATATGTATGTATTTACAAAAAAAATGTATATAAGTAGTATATCAGTCATGTAGTTCACAAGCATAACACAAGCTCTTCTTAGTTTGGGGCTAGATGATGCTGTGTGAAAATGTCCAGCATTACTTATTTATTTCATTTTATTTATCGCCAGAGCGTGATGGCATGCTATCGCGCGCTCCGTCTTTTCCAGTCGGAAACGAGTCGGCAATATTTTCAAATATGTTCTTACTCAGCACATTTTACCAATTTCCCTATTAAAATCCGGGTCGGGGAGTTCGGATCGACGGGAAGGGGTGACAATCTTACGGGGCGACATCGGCATACGGAATGCATACTCAATAAGTCCATTTAAAATTCACCTTTCCGATTTTTTAGTTAAATTTTGGCATATTCCCTAGTGCACCTCACTAAAGAGAACATATCATTCTGAGGGGTCTACAAACCCCACTTCCAAACAAAGATCGGTGGATAGAGATGGCCCGAGATTGTTCGCCATGACACACTTTGGTGGGAGGCCTATGTCCGGCTGTGGAATTATACAGCCTGTTGATGAGGATGTGTACAATTTGCAGTACTTATCCAAGCTGCTGAAAGAGAAGACAAAAACTATTTCTGTCGCCTATTCTGTCAAACAAAAGAAAGGGACAAAATATTTTTTGTCTTCTCGGCGGTACAAAACCATTGTCTTGGGTCTTCATAATAAGCAGGCTGATTGTATTATTTGGTGTGCAAAAAAGTATTTTCTATATTTTATCAATCTATGTTCTATCTACCTGTCGCGTGCAGAGCGAGTTCCCGCAGTCCTCGCAGGAGTAGCACGCGATGTGGAAGCTCTTGTCGAGTGCGACGATGCGCACCGTCTCCTCGGCGCCGCCCTCCGGCACGATGGGCGAGCGGCAGCGCGCGCAGCGCGGCGCGTACCTGCACACGGACCGATCACACTCACTCTTCTGGACACGGAACAAGGTGTACTTCACACTGTCCTAGACACGGAACAAGGTGTACATCACAATGTTCTAGACACGGAACAAGGTGTACGTCACACTGTCCTAGACACGGAACAAGGTGTACATCACAATGTTAGAGACACGGAACAAGGTGTACGTCACACTGTCCTACACACGGAACAAGGTGTACATCACAATGTTCTAGACACGGAACAAGGTGTACGTCACACTGTCCTAGACACGGAACAAGGTGTACATCACAATGTTCTAGACACGGAACAAGGTGTACATAACACTTTTCTAGACACGGAAAAAGGTGTACATCACACGGTTCTAGACACGGAACAAGGTGTACATTACACTGTTCTAGACACGGAACAAGGTGTAAATCAGACTGTTCTAGATACAGAACAATAATGAAAATGATTTGATCTCAATTTTTAGCTAGAAAAGGCAGGTGCCGTTCAATCTACATAGCTCATCAACCATCTCATATGCATGTAGCATGTACTCCTGCAATAACCTCACTAGCAATAGCAATTGTTTTCAATAGTCGCCATCCACACTACAATATTACGTTTTTAATTCATACAAACAAGCCTATTAGTGTTGGCCCAGGCTGCACTAAATCCTCCAAAGGTCCAGGCACACCTGAGGTATCAATAAAATGAGTGAAATAATAATATAATGAAGGTATAAATTTCAATGTTCTAAACACGAAACAAGATGTTAACCCACAAAATTTGGATCATCTTTTCACAATACAGAAAGGTTATCTGGAAGAGAATACCTTTTAGCACTAAGTCCGCATAGTACTCATTCTAGACAAGGAACAAGGTATAAATCATTATGTTTTAGGCTCGGAACACGTTGGAAATAACAATGTTTTAGACACGGAACAAGGTATCAAGATATCGGTAGGTTAGATTTTATAATACCTCGAAAATTAGCACAGACAATTTATTCTAGATTATTCTAGACAAGAAACAAAGTATTAATCCAACTAATTCTTGACGTTGAACAAGGTTTAACACAGAACAAAAAATCCGGTGTGAATTCACATTAAAATGATACATCACTTAATTTATAAGTTGAGTCAAATAATTAATAAAATGAATAGAAAGAAACCTGTTGACTTTGACTATAGAGGTAATGTTAACTCCTTCAGTACCGGCCCAAGACTTAGAAACTCACCTTTTGTGAAAGTCCTCGATACAGTGTATTCGATTGACGGCGTCCACTGTGAAGGGAATGCCGTCGAGACTCTTCTGGCAAACGACGCAGGTGAAACATCGCGGGTGGTAAGGCTTGCCTGAAACATTCAATTCAATTTATTAGTTCGCGCCATCCCCGATGTAAATCGTTAAGCGTTTCCACGTTATACGTCACAATACTGATGGGCAATTCCTTTGAATTGCATTTCTCTACGAACGATATCGTATCGTTGTTGACTGGCCGCACCCAAAATTGCGGTAAATATACCTCGTGTGTTCATAAGTCTTGAGACACAGTAAAACTAAAATATTTTTGGAGCTAAGTTGAGTATTCATTTATTGGATATTAAAATTAAAACTACTGACATCTAGATCTGTATTTAAAAATAAATCATTCAAAATGGCCGCCTTTGCATTCAATGCAGGCCTTCAAACGCGTGCGCCATTCATCTATGGCGGCACGAATCTTTTCAATGGGAATCCGTTTCGATTCTTTAATAAGGGCTCGCTTGAGAGAATCCAGGTTTGGGTGAGACTTTCTGCATGCCCTCAGCTCCAATTCCGTCCATAAAGAATAATCCAAAGGATTCAAGTCACGGCTTGACGAGGGCCAATCTTCGCTCCGAATGAAGCCTGGCAAATTGGCCTCCAGCCAACGTTGGGTAGTCTTAGCTTTATGGGAGGGAGCAGAGTCCTGTTGGAAAACCCAGTATTTTCCAGCGAATAGCGTATCATTTAATGGTTTAACCACCGCTTCCAATATGTCGGTTTGGCAATTTTGTGCCTTCACCTTGACGCCTTGCTGGCAAAAATGAAGCGAAGTGACCCCCTCGTAGGAAACACCCCACCAAACCATCACACTTGCTGGATGATGAGTGCGCTGGACATTGCGTACAGATGGCTGGACGTCCTTTGAACTTCTGGCGTAAACCTTATTGTTCTGCCGGTTAAACTTTTCTTCCACCGTGAAGATCTTTTCATCGGTAAACAGGATATTTTTTGGATCGTGTCTCTTCAATAGGTTCCGACATCGTTCCAGTCGCAATTTACGAAGACGCTCGTTTAAATAATGCACTTTCCTTCGACTGTAGGCCTTTAGTTTAAGATCATATTTAAGTATCCTGTTCACCGATATTCGCGAAATGTTGGTCTGCAGAGCTAATTTCTTTTGAGTCCGGCAAGGGTTGCGACGAATTCGCTCTCTGATTACTTTGATGTTGGCGGGCGTCCTTACAGACCGCGGGCGGCCACATCTTCCACGGTCTTCTAAAGAGCCGGTCTCCTTGTACCTCTTTATGGTATAATACACAAAGTTCCGACTACATCCCAAACTTTGGATTTCACTAAAAACTTGCATTGGTTTTTTTCCTGCTTGAAACAGTGAAATTACAGTCGCGCGCAAATCTTTTGTTGGCGCCATTTTCACGGAGAATGAAACAAATATTCAAATGTATATTTTTTCTGATTCAAAACATTCGAAATTTAAAATTTTAAAAGTTTAAAAAAGGTTGCATGAATTACTTTCTTTTTAAATTAATTAAATAAGTTCGTCTCAAAACTTATGAACACACGAGGTATATGCAAGTAAATTGCGTATTGCAATCACACGTAAATTACAAACGGCAAACCACAAACGAACATTTCGATATTTGTATGGAAATATGAGTTTTTAATGCGTTCGTTAGAAGCGCTTATTGGAATTCCATGCAACATGTCGAACCGTATTATTTTCGTTTTATCTTAGAAAACCTATATAGTGTCTCTGTGAAAGGCAAACACACATTTTTACATTACACATGCTTCAATATGTATGCATCGTGTCATGTGAAAGACTTAGTGGAAAAACACTTATATCTAGGCGGCCCCAGCTGTTTGAGGCCACAATTAATTTATTTGTTTCGCACGACATTTAAGACTAGACAATAATAGAACTGGTAGTAACCTGTGGCTCGTAAGATCCGGTCGAGGATAGGGTCCTGGCAGACGCAGCATTTCTCCAGGGTTTCTAGATAGTCCCGCTCACAGAGAGCTTTCCCTTGCACTGCATAGAATGGACGACCCTGGAATCAGCAAAATTCTCTTATAGTGGAGCTCTTTGAAAGAGATCGTAAAACTGTGATATTTACATGTTTTATATGCTCCAATTTTGGAAACAGTATTCTGAGAAGGGGACATTCTAGTGAATACACATTGGGAGAATTACGTTCTGGGAAATTAACATTCTGGGAAAGGAACATTTGGAATCGCAACAAGTGCTCATGCTATATAATATTTTCTGGACTTTGTGGAAAAAACATATCCTGGGAAGGGATATTCTGGGGAAGGAACATTTTAAAGAGGGCATTCTGGTGAAAGAACATTGGGAGGATTAGATTCTGGGAAGTGAACATTCTGGGGAATGAACATTCTGAGGAATGAACATTCTGAGGAATGAACATGCTGTGAAAGTATGACTTTAAATCCTTTACAAGCGTTTGTTTAGGGAACTACTTGAAAAACGCATACATGTGCCAAATTTTATGTTTGGATGTGTTTCTTACTACCCCCTGCTTGCTATCCTTAGAGATCTTTTCACTGAATTTGTATTTAAGGATGTCCATCATGGTGAATAAAGTAGTGAGTGTTTGTTCTTTTGTTTGGAACTTGGGCGCCCAAGCCCATAAAACTCACTTGTAAGTTGATCCCACAATGATGACAGCAGAAGCACTTAATGTGGTATATTCTCTCCATAGCAGTACAACCAGTTGTCTCTCCCATGATCTTCTCCCCACACCGGTGACAGTTCCCGCAGTACAATGTGTCCTCTGGTTCTGGAGGGGGTTCCACTGGGGCTACGTAGCCACCGTACAGAGAGGTCCCAGATAGTTGACTGCACGGACGGGGGTTAATCGGCTCATACAATGATTCATATGTGGAAGATGTCTGAGATCCACCTATGAACATTATTATTATTACTTGATGACCTTGGTGGCACAACAACCGAGATACAAGAGGTGCCCATTTGATTCCTGCTTGGCAAATGTTTGTATGTTCTACAGATATTTGCTCCAGTTCTGGGCATTGTGGTTT
Organism: Perizoma flavofasciatum; assembly: GCA_958496245.1. Lineage (NCBI taxonomy): Eukaryota > Metazoa > Arthropoda > Insecta > Lepidoptera > Geometridae > Perizoma > Perizoma flavofasciatum. The sequence goes on along the minus strand of OY292429.1, from coordinate 11,547,467 downwards.
TATTGTAATGATAGTTCCAGACCCTAGGGGCCAAAAAAAATACGCGTAGAGTAGGCCTAGGGTATAAATTACGTCACACAAATTTCAAGGTTCTAAAGGTCTCCCCTCCTCCCATCCTTGTCACATCAGTGTGACCCCCTCTCTAAAGTCACTTTTTTCAGATTATGCAAAAGTAAATATTTACTTTTGTAATAAATATTTATAATAAATATTTGCAGCTTATGCAAAAGTTTGCCCAGCAGCAGGAACCATGCCTAACCTACACCAGCATAACCAAGCCCCAATTATTTACCATAGAAACTTTACAGTAAATTACTAGTTAAGTACTTGATTATCATAAGGATATTATAAACAACTAAATATGGATATTTAGATATTTGGTTGTTGTTGCTAATAATCTCTGTAATGGCAGGACCAATTAGATGAAATTTGAAATGTGTGTAATACAGGGGTAAAATATTTCCTGTGTTATTCTAGACACAGGAAATATTTTACCCCTGTATGACATAGGTGAAACCATGAGCAAAGCTAGTATAAAATAAAGGCCAGATACAAAATAAGAATCTGAAATCAGTTTGATCAGAACTATAAACAAACAATCACAGACTATGTGATATATAATTAAATAAAAAAATTGTCTTTGACTAATGAAAGAAGAGACTTACCATAGGTAGAGAAGTCCTGTGCATTAACAGAAGCAGATGAGGGCGGATACGCAGACCCCGGCCGTCGCAGTTCGCTATAGTTGGACTGCGCACCCAGATCACTAATTCTAGACACCTCAGACCTCGAATCGCGGTCCCCGTATATACTTTCCGTTCCGTAAGCATTCCTCTGCATCATCATGTTGGAGTACACATGATTCGTGCCTCCTGGGGGCAACAAATTGCTGTAAAGCAGCACATCACCGCTGCGACTTCGAGCTGTGTTCCTCACGATACAACTCTTCACTGGCACCAAATTCGAGTACGTAGAGCTAGGCTTACTCCCGTACTCGAGCCGCGAGGAATACGAAGGCTCACAAGCCGCCTTTACCGTGTAACTTTGCGGTATTTGAGGCAGGGGAGCTTTACTTTTTTTCGGGGGAATCGAAGGCTTCTTTTTTGAGGTGTTTATATCGTCTTGCAGCTTCGCATCCAATTCGTTCGCGTAGATCCGAAGATCGGCTAGTTGTTTGTCGAGCGTATTCATTTTTAACAGGTGAAATGCACATATAAATCTAACAAAATAATTAGTGAAATTCCTCGTGAATCATTTTTACGCCCCGATTTTATTGATGAACAAAACTCAATGAAACTGAACGAACGAGACAAACTAAATGAACGAAATTATTGAATGAATGACGCAATTATTAAATAACTGACAGCTCTTTGATTGATTGGAAGTGTTTGTTTTATAAGATACGTTCCGTTCTACGTGTAAGTAGAGCGCATTTTTGGAGAATTCGTCAGGTAGATTATAAATAGAATAACCAGTTTAGAGTAATCATGATTAAGGGGCGCATTAGTCAGGTAGATACAGGCAATGATGGCAGCTATAAAGCCACTTTTGACGAATTCTGCACTTGAATACAGAAATTAACAATTTACTTGCACAATCAAATTCAAGGTGCCTGTATATTTTCTTTTCATTCAATTTATTTTGTAGGTGTATAGCAAAATGTAGTAAACTTTTTATTACTTACTAACGAGAGCGATAACTGCTGTGTTTTAACAAGCAAAAGTTTTAGTAGGTAGGAAGGTAGGTAAGAACATAGGTACCTACCTATCTACCTACCTACATTTTCCGCCATTAACAAATATTTTTTGTGGAAAATGATATTGCCTCTCGCATATTTTTGTACTGTGTCTCTAATTTTACTACTACCTAAGGTAAGATAATTCTTACTTTTTGGTAACCTACAGAACCTAGCTTTAACTTCGAATTGGAGCCCTGGGTATAAAAACGCAACCGATATCGGGTAAAAAACCTGATGGTTGGTTATTAAAAAAATAAAATGATTTAAAAATAAACTATGAGGACAGTTACGCTAGCTATAATAAAATCATATGCAAACAGTAGTAAGTAACCTAATAAGTGCAACTTGTGCACCCAGATGTGCAAATAAATAATTATCAATTTTCTTTTCCAAAATAAAAATCAATTTTTCAATCCTATTAATTTAATCAGACTGAAACCGGATTTAATGATTCCATAGTTATAGCATCAAGGCACTCGAACCAAGATCGCTGGTTCGATCCCCTATCTTGGTTAATATTTTGGAACACTATAGAATCTTAAGTAGTAGCTACTTAACTGCCTACGCAAATCTTAAAATCATAGTTGTTTCAGAGCAATGTAGTGACCGCTGATTTTGTAAGCGACGAAGAAGGTTAGTTAAAGTAACTCCCTCACACATTTAATTTAAAATAAATTATATTACAATTATATTACCTATTTCGTGAGTTCATGCTCAGGCATTCTTTACCAATTTGATGTTTTCCTTATTGCAGAAGCCTACCTCAAAAAAGAAGCAACTGAAGAAGAAGTAAGTTAGATAGATAGTAACTTCCTACTTCTAGTAGGTATTTTTACTAGAAGTAGGAAGTAAAACTTACATAATTATTAAACAAAAATTGATAATTTTCAGTGGCACATGGATTTCATGCCTGTAAGTATAAATCCTCTTTATTCTTTATGTAAAAAGATATAAATAATTAAATAACATTATAAATTATATTAGGTTCTAAGTTAACCACATTCTGAAATATTTGTTCTTCCAGACAGGATACCTACCAGACAATGTGTATAGAGAGCTTGCATGGTACGGAATCCTTCAGATCCAACCACTTCACCATAGTTCTAAACATAAGGTAGCTGCACAATTGATTTGGCAGCATACTTTGGGAAGACCTCATGTCATCATGGAGAATCCACCGCAGGTAAGGTTCATGGTTATGTATCTATCGTAGTTAACTGATTTATAAGATAATATTTATGCTGATATTATTACCGTTTATAATATTTTTCTACGTTCTACCTGTAAACTATAGCTTTACGGTATTGAGAAGTACTCAGTACCATAAAAATCTAAAACCAACCATTTTTTTATGATTTTTATATAAACATCAGTTTTTGAAGTGACTTGATCCTTTTTGGTACGAAATTGAATAACTGCTTACATTGCAAATTTACAGTATTGCGTGCTGAGTTTTCAACTTCTTATCGCTAACTAGTACTAAATTATACTCACTAAACCAAATGTTCTAAAGCTAAACTGATTTTATATATCTCCAGATTAATATTATAGATCACATTCAAGTTTAATGGTTTATGCCAATAAGGCTATGAGTTTATTTTACAATTAATTTCATTTTCTAGTCAACTCAATCACCGGGGAAAGTTAGCCGCCAGATATTAGCAGAAGAAGCCGCTAAATGGTCCAGGGAACAGCGCGCAGCTCAGGAAGTATTGATGGAAAATATAAAGAGCGGTGGCAACGGCCTTACTGTTAGAACGGTTATCAGCTCGACCAAGAAAACCATTTATATTATACAGAATGGTAGAAACTAGCATCCACTGTTAGCCTCAGTTTACCCCTAGGCCCTTATTATCGAGCTTCGGCCAAATTTTAAGTGATCAAGAAGAGTGTCATCACATCACAATAATATGATTTGTCAGATACAACGCAAATAAATAATTTGAATAAGTACTATGATTTGCCGTGAGCCAGATAATGTGGTCTAGATGTTAGCAGTGGATAAAATGACAAACTTTTTCACAGGTAACTATTATACGTGTCCTGAAGGATCCGAACCAGATTTAGATGCATATAGAGTCCAAGCTAATATGCATGAACGTAAATGCACCTATGATAAGCATTCTATACCAGTTCCCGTAGACCCGTGCATTGAGGCTGAAGTGACTCCTATAGAGTTCTCGTTCCATGAGGGTTGGATGTTCTGTCTTGGTAATGGTGAAAGAGAGAATAATTATTTTCAGAATGGTACTCTTGACTGTGGGAATAAGATCAAAGTAAGTTCAATAGGAATATGACGAAAATATTAATTTATTTTACTATTTATGAGTGGCTGGCCCACAGTAAGTAGTCAAGGAACGCAATGTAGACAAATGTAAAAAGTATTTTTTCTATGCAATAAATAAAACGATTCGTTTATAATCCTTCGATAAATGTATTTTAAAGATAAAGAGGAACTTAACTGGAAAAAAGGGTCAACATGAAAAAAAAACATTTAAACAGTTCTATATCGCTCCAAAAAAGGTGTCAGCTCAGCAAACAGACTTTCCACGTATTCCAGGTCAGTGTAGATGAATTCTTGGATAAATGCGCGATCGATAACAACATAGTGATCACATTCGATTATTTCGGCGATGAACCCCGCAAGGACATGATGCATAACGCTACATTGTGTACATCCTGGGACCCTTGCCGACTCTCATACTTGTATCGTCTTGAGGTACTTATCTATTTAGATTTTCATTTATTATTAATACTAAGTATCCTAAGTACCTACTTACTACTGAAAATAGTAAATGTATTCTATGTTAAATTAAGTCTTAACAACATAATTTAACATAGAATACATTCTACATAGCCGGATTTTTGTACTTTTTTATCATGAATAGCTTCATTTAGCCATAATCTCACCTGATGTTATGTGATGATAGGCCGACGATAGAACATGACGGTCTAGAAGATACCTATTCACTCCTACATTAAAATACTTGCACTTGGGTCTTTGTACTACCTACTGGTACCTTTATCTTTGAATATGTAGGTACCTACGTACTAATACTTTAGCCCAAACAATTTATAATTTTATATACCTACTTACGATAAAATACTTTAGGTATGTAGGGACATATACAAATAAATATTAATAATTGTAAATGTTTGGGTACTCTACCACTAAATTGATTCGGGATGTGTTTCATATATCAAATATTTTTTTACAGCCACCACCTGTTGAAATGCTGCCTGCATTCCCGACGACACCGGAGGATCCATGCGACACTACAGTATGTCCCGAATGTTTGGAAGGCTACAAGCAAGAGGATGGAGAAATCATAGCTGAATGTACGTATCTTTATCAACAAAATGCTATTTTTATTAAAGTAGGTAGTTCTGTATCTTTTAAGTACCTACCTATTTATACATATAGGTAGGTATACTTACCCAGGTAGCTAGGGTATAGATACTCGTATATACCATGGCTTGGATCTAGGTCGTCGAGCAAGGGTTATTTACTCGATGATCTAGGTAGGTACGATAGTTCAGTTATTGATAAAACCTATTTACCTAATACATATATTTTTTTCAGTCTCGGATACGGAGCACGGCGATGATCATGAAATAATAGAATTAGATCACAAAATGAATTCGAAGTAAATATATCAAACAAGTTTTAATATATTCGTTTTACTCAATTTTATTATCGTGGGTGAAAATCACCTTTCGTAATTGTTTTGAAGTTAATAGCACAGATCACAGACTACTATATGTACGCACAGATATTATAGGTAGATACGCCTTAACAGGAACGGAACGTTACAGTATGCTTGCTTGATTGCTCGGGTTTCTATTGGTTGCATCCCTAGTAAGTTTGTGATTGGTTGAGTTTTTGATAATCGTAGACAGTTTTATGTCGGTGCGATATCTACCTTCTGTACCTACAGGCTATATAACATCCGGATGGAGAAAAACCATAACATTTTTATTATTAGGTATGCGTTTACGCTAGAGGTTTTACAAAATTTAAAAACCCCCGTCCTGTTTTCTATCACGTTTTGCATGAATAGATTAATCTTAATTAATTATATATATTAAGCGTATACTTAGATAATTATGATTAATTGGTTTTTAAAGTGCCGCATGCCGCCGAGGATGAACATTTGGGATATTAAAAAATCTTTAAATGAAGATGAATTGTTAGATTATTGTAGGTAAGTAGAGGTAAAAATAATCCAAACAAATCAATTATTTTACAAAAATAATTTAATAGGCAAATATTATAATAAAATGTTCAAAAATGTGTCATTGGTGTGTAAATATTCTTACAGCTAAGCATCAATACATTTACACAATTCGTTGTGGCTAATAATAACAACTATAGGTACCTAAAGCAATACTTAAATAATTTGTGTGGGAGGATAAAGGCACATAGTTCTATATAACTACAGCTGTATAATATTTTTCAGAGAAAAACGCTAGATAAAACCTTATCGTAACATACAAAATCAGAGTTTCGGATGAAAGTAGATGTAGATAGGTGCTTTTAACAAACCGACATTTGTTTCCCGAAGGGGGTACCTTCGGATGTTCTGTGATTTGTGTACCGCTATACCGCGAGCTCAACAGATTTACAAACAGAATATCATCCAAGTGGTCTACAAATTTATGACAGTGTCCCTTTTACTGAGTTTGCTAATTTGGGATTCAGACGGTAACATTACCGTCTGAATCCCAAATTAAGGATACCCCTTTCACAAAATGTTCGTATAAACTAGTGACCAACTCCGATGTGCAACCAGCACGGACAAATACATAGGTAGGTAAATCTGTTAAAATACATCTAAGTATTTGATAGATGAATGACTCAGTCGTGACTTTGCGGAACTCCATTCTAAGATATTAGTTTGCCTGTAACAATTTAACTCTTGAAACAGCTAATCCAATTACAATGCGGCATTTTCCTATCGATTTGTATGACTTCAAAGTAGCAAATCACAATATACAATGGAAAATAAAAGATGCTGGTTTTAAATTTTGTAAATGTTAACTTGTTTTATATTAATCTGTTGCTAAGTTATGTCTAAGTTTATTTGCAAAAATCTACTTGTTTCTTATAAATCTCTTACTAGGATACACCTGAGTCTTAGGCCCGAATTCTTAGTCGAATAGGGGCTCCCCCAGGGGACTATTCTGGCGCTATGTGGAAATTTAAGCGCGAAATCAACCTTTATGCACCCAGCCATAAGGCGAATGCTGATTTTGGGGGACTGTTCAACCCCCAACTATGAATTCAGGCTTTAGTGGAGCAGGAAATTAGCTGGCTTAGCTTCGAACCAGGCAAACGTTGTAAAGAAGTTAATACTACATAAAAACAATACTAAACTTTACACTGAACGAAATAACATGGCTACTTAATTAATACATTATAGTTACGGATACTGATTAATTAATAACAGAATCTCATCAATTTCTATTAATAAGATTCTGTGAATTACCAAAATTATTTGTGAAGAACTTAAAATGCAATACTTAACGGCCAAATACTGGAACATTCACATTGTAAAACGGAAATTTTCCGTACTATCGGTAAAGGCACCAACTATGTTTCGACTCATTTCCAGTCTTCATCGAGGCCCAGATATTATAAGAGATCGACGCTCCCCCTCAGCGTCGCGTCTTACACTTGCCTTACGGAGGTCACTTACCCTGACGAAGACTCTCGCAATGAGTCGAAACTTAGTCAGTGTCCTCATCGATAGTACGATACGTGAAAAATACCGTTTTACAATAGGAAATATCTAATTAACGATAGTTTTTGGAATACTGGAACAATACTCAAGTGTTGGCGTTATATACTCAGTACAATTATTGCAATATTTAAAGCTCTCGTTAAGTAGAATTTCTATATTCCGTGGTTAGTATCATGAAATTTAAAGTGCCAAAATAGAACTTAATTCTATAAGAATCTATGACTTAGCACACATTTTAAACACAAAAGCACAAACATTAGCCATTTATTATAGTAGAAAAAGAATGAAAGCAGTCTATTTTGGTCAGGATTTTTAAGTCTTGTTCAATCTTGTAATAGGAATGTGAATATTTTGGACATCCTTGCTATACTGAAATTAATCATTTCTAGAATTGCAATGTTTAGAAAATGTATCAGAGCGAAATTAACGACTAGCTAAAATATTGTGTAAACATCTATGTACATTTTTGGTAAATTGTATGAATAAAATAATTCAATTGTTTTTATGATAACCATAAAAATATACCTAAGCGGAAACCGCTTAAAAATTCGATGGTAAAATAATTTCATAAAAAAAAAATTGGACAGATTTTTTTAAGTAACTACGATCCAATTAATATAATATTCGTTTATGGCAATAATTTGTACACTTTAAATTCATATATTATTATTTGCGATCATAGCTTTTACATTAAACAGGTGGCTGGGTCGAAAAAACGCGATTACTCATTCGACCGAGTTTGGCTGTAAATAACAATAAAAAAAAAAACGCTCTTGAATATAATCTCGCTTATTGAATAAAATGGACATCCCCAGATCTATACTTGGTAGATCCGTAAGGATACCTAAAAGGGGTTAATCGGAGGCACGTGCAAACAAAATTTGGCACATGCGTACGTATGCCTAGGTATGGCATACGTACAGGCCAATCGCCGCTTATAGGAACACTAACGAATGACACATGCCTTCGAATTTCAGGTTCTACAGCATGCTGAAACCCTCACGATGTGTTCCTTCACCGTTTCGAGGACATGTTAATAACAAACATAATTCGGATGGAAAATATAATTGGTTCACGATTGGGTCGATCACGCTAACCCATGGCTATCGAGATGGTAATAAATTTTGACACTTCTAGTTCCCCATTTGAATGGTCCATCCATCAAATTGCGATTACTAAACCGAAGGCCATGAACCGTTCATGAACGAACGAAACTTCTGAGAGTCTTTGCTGAGTTTATAACATGTGAAAACGTCGACCGTATCGACAAGATTTCCATACAAGAATTTAATGTATTCTTAACTCATAGGCCCTCTGATTTTGACAATTAATCGAATCACGCTACTGCCATGCCTCCATCTCGATAGCCATGGAAATTAGTGATCGCTCCGCGTGTTCGAACCCACAATCTAGTTCGAAAGTCAGGCCCAATAGACCAACATATCTGACGGTGCACACAACAGCACTCGGCTTAACACTTGTTAGGTGTAAATTCAGCTTGCGGATAACTAAAATGCTATGTGATGTCTAAAATGGAGTATCTATATCTAGCAGATACCTTATCTATACGAGCCTAATGATAAGACAAGGGAAGCCTCAGGTACAAATACCTTGAGCTATTCGCATTTTTTTATGCAACTAAGTGACAAACAAGCATTCCGCCCACATGTTGGTAAGCGGTTACCGTAACTTATGGACGCTTGCAACAACAGATGTAACACTCGACCCTGAGACATAACGGGTGAAAAGTCTTAAGCGCCTGTAATACATAATAAAAGGACATGAGCCGCCAGTCGCAGAATTGGACGGTCTCTCGTATCTACATTGTTATTTTACACTTTGGGTCATTTATGCGCGTCTAGTGGCGATAATGATTAGCTAAGAATAAACATAAACTGTACCAACTAATAAAGAGCGCTTATATAAAGCTAAACCCAGACATACATATCATCATCATCATCAGCCCACATCAGTCCACTGCTGGACATAGGCCTCTCCCAATACGCGCCACTGAGCCCGGTGTTCGGCTCTTATCATCCACTTACTGCCCGCTGCCTTCCTTAAGTCATCGCTCCACCTAGCCGGGGGGCGCCCCACACTACGTTTACCCAGACGCGGTCTCCACTCAAGAACTCGTTTATCCCAATACATATGTAAAACGTTATTCCAGAATATGTGGGACTTTAAAAGTTTCTCTTTCCAAACCAAATTTACACATGTCTGAGGCTAGAGCATTACACATAGTAATATTCTAAATGCGTCTAGCGATGTCGCTTGTAAAAAAAAGATGGGATTGATATAAGACGATCTATGCTGAGTTGCAAATACGTTAAAAACTTGTCGAATCGTTGACCGTTTCGACAATTTTGTATGGAAATCTTTTTGATACGGTCGAAGTTTCGACATGTTATAAACTCAGCATAGATCCCAAGGTGTCGAAATGGCACGTGATCATTTCGATAGCTATACGTCTATATAGTATAAAGACATGTCTATATATACCTACCATATAATTCTGTACTTTTCTACAAGCGAAATCGCTAATCACTCTGCATTTGATACGAAAACCTAAATTATAAAAGCTATACATAACATGGCTAACGCCACATTGGCACCATCACATTCCTTAAATTGTACGTACAAAAATGTAAACGGTTACAAAAGATAATACATTGCTAGAAAAATAAACAGGAATGGTAGCTTTTCAGTCGATGGTCTTGTGTAGTATTTTTTGTGCGGCCTTGATGAGAGGCGTCAGGGTCCGCAGCTCCATAGCACACTCGAGGAAGGGGTGAGCCAGCAACTCATCAGCCGTAGCCCTCAAGTCCACATCAACCTGCAGACACTTGTCCAAAAAGTCCTGGAAATTAGGTGATAAATTCTCCCACCGTGGGATCTTAGGACGGCCGACCGCTGCTATCAAATATAAAGCGCGTAATGGCGTTTCTTTCATGTATGGTGGCTCACCTTCAATCATTTCAATCGCCATGATGCCTAACGACCAAACATCCACCTTTTTCCCGTACTGCTTTCTCGTCACCACCTCTGGTGCCATCCAGTAAGGTGTGCCGACCATCGTTTGCCGTTTCTCATCACCGACGATGTTGGCGCAAAAGCCGAAGTCGGTCACTTTGACTATGCCCGTCATTCCTAGTAGCACATTGTCCGATTTGATGTCCCTGTGTATTGTGCCTTTCGAGTGGAGGAAAGCTACTGCTTGGAGGGTTTCCCGGCACACGGCTGCGATCTGACCCTCCTTCATGACCACTTCCGTGACAACGTCAGTGAGAGAGCCTCCGTCCAATAGCTCCATCGCTACCCAGAGATGGTCGTAGCTGAGGAATGCATCGAGGAAGTTTACAAGGTTCTTATGATTGAAGCCTTTGAGCACATTGATCTCAGTGAGTATAAGTTCCTTTTTGGATTGCTTGCTTAGGTCTATATCTTTGATTGCCACTTTTGAGTGGTCATTATTGTCTATAGCGATGAACACAACACCTGGAATGATAAACATAATGATTAGCACATCTCTGCCAATTAGCAATGGACACAGGACACTGACTGATACACATGGTCATTTCTTAGTTAAAGATTTTACTCTTGTTTGCATGGGTTTGGTCCGTTGTCCCCCAGTCCCGTTTTCACCCGGTCTGTTCTCCCCCGATTTTGTTTAGATTTTGTTTTACGATAAATTTTATCCAAAGCAGTTTCTTATAAAAAGTACTGGCAGGCGCACAAATGTGTTCGGCTTTAGTAATGTAAAAAGTAAAATATTGGATGTTTGTTAATATAATTAAGAATAATCTTTTTATTAATTGAGGGCTTCTTGAAATAAGTGAGTACCTAAATAATATTTATGGATATTAATTTATCTTTATTTTTTGTAATAATAACGATTGGTACATTGCTACAGTGTAAATAGGTACTGATTGTAAAATGTAGATACATGCAAAATCGCAAAGTCCTAATCACAAATAAGTATTAGTTACCTATTTGTCTTAACAGGAAGTATTATTAAAATTTAAGTAAATTTATTATAACATATCCAAAGAAGATAAATACATATATTTACAAAAGTTTATATCAATATTTTAATCGGGGGGAGAACGGATCTGGTGAATACGGGACTGGGGGACAATGGACCGAACCCGTTTGCATGGTAAGGTGGAACACATGAATAAAATAAATGAACGAAAATACTTTATTGTACGCTACAAGATAACAAATATAAACAAAAATTAATAACTAAAAGTACAATGAGCGGTCTTATCGCTTGAAAGCGATCTCTTCCAGACAACCTTGGGATGGAGCGGAAAGTATGCAATTGTAAGAAAGTTTGGCGGTTACATGTCTAGGGTCCTCAGTTATAAGATTTTTAAAATTTACTTATGTCTTTCTGGGGGGCTACCCCTTACTCGATTCTAATCGCAATTTGTGATTAGTATCGAATTCATGCAACTTGGTAGTCTTGAATGCCAATCTAGCACACAATTGGAATAAGTGTTTGGTGGAATTTTGTGAAACTAAATGAAATTGACTATGCTAATTATTGCTAGGTACTTTTATTGCGTTTTAAAAGTTGACATTCGAGATAGGAGTTCGCGTAATGTCACACGCTGGAAAAATTGAAAATAACTAAACTGGGTTGGGCTAGAATTGAGATTGTTTAGAGTGTCAAGGCTAGCCCGCCAGGTGTCTAGACAAATACCTTTTTCTGTTGGTGTTAACGCCTGCGGAAAGATTGAATTGTATGGAAATGACAGTAGCTGTGGAAATGTCACATGACAGCTGCCAAGTCTTACCTTGACAAATTTGCGTTAGCGTAAAAGAAAAAGTAAGCATATTAGTCTAGCCACCCTGATATGTGTCATTTCGGATTCAAAAAGATAAAAGAAAACAAAATTCTATTTAGCTAAGCAACTGCTTCAAATCTTCTATTATATTCCTCTTATTCATTTGGGCCATTCTTGAGACTTTTTGTATTCTGTACAGCAACAAAACACATAAAAAAGTAGACAAATAAAAATACATGGCTCAGTATAGTTAAGAGAATAGTGGGACAGTGGAAACAAAAAGATGAACTGGTTATCAATTTTTGAATCAGAATTCCATCAGGATATATTGGGAATACAGATATTAATATTTATTCGTACTTCGAGATCACAAGGAACATGTGGTCACATAAATTATTGATGATAGATGCTCTGCAATGAGTAAAAATAATGTGTTGGTTATAAAATCAAATTGCTTTCAATTAGTTGTGTGTACAACTAGCTGATCATAATGAGCACCCAACCCCTGCCAGTCTACTGTTATCCATTGAGGAGTTTGATCCTTATACCATAAAAATGTAAGTGTCAGCTGAACTCTATACTGTACAAATAATAATTTACTATATAATACAAATATTAAATCTAAATCATAGTTTATTAAATTAGATATTATAGCCCATTCTGAAATCACAGTGGTTGCCTGTTGTAATCTAATTAACTAACCAGATTTATTATGTAGCTTTCTTTTCACTAATTTGATAAAACCAGATGTACTGTGAAGTACCTACAGTGAATAAATGAGTATACTCAATTAATGGCTTTTGGTTTGTAAAATTAAACCAAACATTGAAACAAGGCAAGTTTACATTACTTTTAATAAATCAACTTCATTGATAATTTTTCCTGCTAGATAATCATTAATTCAGCAGTACTATACCTATTAATTTTAATTTGTAATAAATTCTACCACATCAATTCTAGAAAACATAGTAGACAAATCTTAATTTTACAAGCATTTTTTGTTGATAAAGTGTTGATTGTGGGAAGCAGATAAGATTAGAACATTGTTCTACAACATTGCCATTGAATTATAATATTTTTACACAACTTTAAATAGAATCAAAATAACTGTGTTTATAAGATTTTTATTTAGGTTTTATGAGCAAATGGGCAGCCCTGGTTCTTTAAGCCATCTTAAGCAATGACTTACAAAACATGAAAATTTTCAGCTTATTAACCTATTTAGGTGTTATGTCACACCATAACCTTTGTGTCAGATTTTTGCAGCAATTAAGCCAAAAGTATATGAATGAGACTAAGTCTAATTTCTAATGTTAAAGGATAATTAGATTGAGAGTTAAGTTATCAGCAAACCACCTTTAAAAGGCACTATTAACAAGGTTTTTACCTGAAGCGCCAGCACCAAGTTGTTTGACCCGTTCAAACCTGACGTACGGGTCATCAGGATTGCAAATCCTCCTCAACTCATCATAGATCTCCTCATCAGACAGTTTAGCATACTCCAGTTCCTTCTTCCTCAGTATAGGGCTCTCCTCCTGGTCATTACCAATCAACGTCAGGTCCTGAACCACAGCACTAAGATCTATCATAGCATCCTTCTTCTTGAGGTTGTGTTTGGTGGGTGAGGCTGGCATTGTCATCCGATTTGAGAATTTATCAGCTGGTGATACTTCTTCTTCGCTGCTCTGCCCAATCGACAGATCCGAGTCCTGGCTTTGATGAGCATTTTTATGGTCTAGAAGTTTCTCTATTTCCTTATCCTCCTCTGTGATAGCTTCAGGGGTTACAAATGGTTTAAAAGGTTCGTCAGCGGTTTTCTGGTTCTTGATCGTGTACATGTGGAATTTGACCGCCTGGATGGCCGCGTCTGGGTTTTCATGTTGTTCAGCGGGCGTGATCTGGGTGTTTAGTAGCCGTAACCATGACCCGGGGAGCCCTTCCAACTGTCCCGTTTCTGAGTTCTTACTCACGTGGATGTGCTGTTTTACATTCGTGGGCATACCGATCTCCGTCGCACGCTCATCCCTATCTTTGTGTTGCTTTTTAGAGAACAGCTTCCCAAACACACCGCGGCCTGATCGACTCATGTTGATTGATAATCGTAAACAAAACACTAGGCCATTTCAATGCTATCCACTCGCGATGCACAATAATGCAGGGTCCTCGGGGAACACACTTAAGAAACTTGATTATAATTAATTCGGTAAGAAAGGGAGGAGTGGCAAAAGGAAGGACGGATTCTAACACATCGGACGGCAGCCACTTTTTATTTTTATCAATCATCTGTCAAACAAAACAAAATGACAATTCCAAGAAAAAAATACGTAAAGCGTTTCGTTGCACGCATCTAGAATTGCGAAAATGAATCACTCATGATAACCAAACGATATTTTGAACTTTTGTTGTCTATTATTAACTTTATCACGAACTTGTGCTAGATAATTTCACAATGATCGAGGCTCAAAGCAGAGCTTGTTAATATAAGCTGGAACTACATGACTGATATAGGTACTACTAAATTTTTTTTTGTAAATACATAACACCCAGACCGAGACAAATATTTGCAGATCATTCAAATATTTGTCCCCCCCTTCGCTCACTGCGCCACACAGGTTATTAATTTTAGGCATCTAAGTATATTTTATAAGTGTAAGCTTATAAATGTCTATAAATGCATTTGGCATAAATTGACTTCTTGGCTAGGACATATTTATTCAATTTTATTCATAACTACAAAAGTTTTCCCAGGTCAGTGTACCTTTGTGGTTGTGAACTTCTAAATAACGTGGAACGGAACGGTTCCTTCGTCTCGCCTGTCGTCGGTCGATGTCGTGTTAATTCGGTAGTGTACCTACGTAGGTATTTTTGATGATTCACCCAAGATCTTGAACAACGCTGATTCACCTATCTTCAAGAAATCTTTGGATTGCTTCGATTTATGTTAAACTTATTTTTGACGATCTCTGTGGCGCAGTGGGCTAAGGCTCGTCTGAGATGCAGAAGGTTACGGGTTCGATTCCCGCCGCGGGACAAATAGGTAACTTAAATAGAGATCACAAATACCTAGATAATCTGTTTTGTATCATCGGAGCTCTATGACAACCAGTGCGATAGCTATCCATTGATTGATTTAAATATTTAAATCTATGTTTAATATATTATTATCACAGGTTTAACCACAATAAACCCACAGCACAGACGAGACTACGTGCCTTTGTTAGATCATTACCTCCAATTGTGATCATTGAAGACCAAGACAATCAACAAAATAAGGAGCTCAAGGCTGCTCTGACTGAGTAGCTCTGTTAATCTCTTGTCTTGCCATGCCACCCACGGATTTTTTGTTATTCATTATTTCTTCCATCTTGAGAATTATAGATAGGTCGCCTAACGGTTAGTAATGTTGGTATAATTCACAGATTACTTTTTTAATATAGGAAAATATAATTACTAATACAGTAGGCGGTACTTACCTACCTACCTACCCATCATTACAGATATGTATATAACTGAAATACAGAATGCAGTTTTATCTCTAGGTAATTTTCCAACTTAACAGCGTTCTTCTTCATAGTATCTCACAAATTGCCTTGTTACAAATGTAAATACTTTTAGGCCAGGTGCTATTTTCAATGAGAATATTACTTGCAGAATACTAGATGGCAGCACTGTTCATACTACCATACTACTAACTCTGCTCGCGAGCGGACTAAAATCACACAAAGGGTCAACGACCAATTGATAATCCAATTAATTGAGCTCGTTCTAGCTCTACTTATAGACTGAACCCACAGAATAATCAACAATACTAACTCAATCGAATTGTGGACCACGTCCAAAAGTACCTCCATTTAGGTAAATTCAACATCATAATTCAAAGGTTTTCAGTTGAACTATCTTAAGTGTTTTTCTATGTATAATATTTATGTATTTACAAAAAAAAAATATAAGTAGTATATCAGTCATGTAGTTCCCATAACACAAGCTTTGCTTACTTTGGGGCTAGATGATGCTGTGTGAAAAATGTCCAACATTGTTATTATCCTATCCACCGACTTGTAGCAACCTTTACGAGTTCTTTGGTCCATCGTCAAACACTGCGTCAAGTTAAAAAAAAACTTTCTGTCATTTTTGCACTTGTAGAGCATGTAAGTTGAATGTATCTAGGAATTACGAAGATACGTACCTACGTCAATGTACCTACCTACTTAGGTAACTGCTCTGATTTTATATTTGAGTCCACCCAGCGAAGTTCTCAGACGACCTAGTAGACCGACGCGGGCGCCGTGTGAGACACAAGGTTCATGTTCGATTCCCGCTGCGTATTCTGTAGATATTTGTCGCTGGTCAAGGTTTTGTGGTACCATGGTACTTAGTTCCTGGTACATATTGGTCTATGGGTTACATACCCAAATCTGCTTTTTTTTTTAGGTGATCAAAGTGAATGAACCTTTTTGTAGAGGTATAATATATATTATGCAAACCTTTGTAGGTAAGTTACTACGATATGAGAAAGATTGCATCTTCCGAGCATCTGGCTATCATCATTGATGGAACAGAACCGCCATCAAATTAATTTACGAACTTACAGAAGCAATCCGGTGCTCTGAGATCTTCATAGCACTTATACCAAGGTGATTAGGGTGAAATTAAAACATGAGGAGAGAGTGATCTTAAACGCAATTATAGTGTTTGTTTTCCTTTTCTTTGGGTTGGGAAAAGTCTGTTCAGAAGTTACAGACCATAGTGATGGGGTAGTGTCGATAAAAAATCTTCCAAAGTAGAATACAACTTTATCGACTTTATTTCACACTAGCCCCTGCCCACGGCTACACAGGTGAAAAAGTAGTTTATTCTAGGTCACGCTTGTTTAACTAATACTTGTAATGTGTTAAATATGCTTATTTTAAATTTCATCCAAACAGGTACTACCGTTACGGAGACATCTTTAAGCTTGCGGAAAGTCGGTGGATGGAGGTTAGGTAGTTCAAGATCGTTCGCATTGGCATTCTTTAGGGGAGGAGTCCTTTGTCTGGCAATGGACTACTATAGTCTTGTCATCATTGATCATGATGATGTTATACAGGTCATGCACTGGGTGACCTGTATTTTGCTAAACCTATTGCAGGCACCAGTTTTTCGCAAAACGGGTAGGTTTACCTACTAAACTTCCAGCATTATGTTTTATTGCCAAGATAAATAAAATATTTATTTATTGATTATGACTAAGTATTATTTATTATAATAATCATAGCACAAAAGAAGTGGCGTGAAATCTGTTTTCGACTCTCTTTGCTAAGCGGTACGTCGTAAGTCGCAGATAACTATAGTCATTAGTAAACACCTAGGTACAACACTAATAATTCCTTCCACTGTGTATCCAATATTCCTATACAGTCGTCCCAAAACTATGCGACATGAAGGGAAAGTACCTTAAATATTGTAGATAGCATATTTTGCTGAAAGGAGACTTTATTTTATTTTTAAAAGTTAAAAATACTGCATTCAAAGATTTTCTAAAAATTACTTGCCTCGTCTGGGAATCGAACCGATTCAAATGTGAAAAAAAAAATCCCGTATTTTCATGATGCCAATCGAAAGAATAGACAAATCGTCAATCTTTTAGTAAGTTCGCTGCCTGTTGATTTTCTTATCATATTATGGTGAATACTCAATACGTGCAAGTGAATGAAGACTAAACAGATAAAAATCCGAAAAACAAGCGCTCTCACAAATTGTTCCATTTTCAAATTAAGGAACAACATTCTTTTTCTTTTAAATTTGCCTTCTGTCTTGCTTAAAGAGGATGCATTCAAATAATAAGAGTTTATCATTTTATCTGCACTCGCACCTATAATAAGGAAAACTGTGCCAGGAAGTCGTTTATTAGGTGGGTACTTATTTGCGAATACCTAATCAAAGCTATCTATGGAATTATAATATCGTTATATTTCGAAAATCGTCGTCGGCAATAAAAAAATCTTGAAATTTGAATCAAACATTTTACGTTATTCCTGTCTTTTGAGATACTATGTTACTAAAGAGGATTTTGTTTTGTCTATTTATTCGATTGTCATTATAAAAATACGGGCTGTTTTTTTTCACATTTGAGTCGGTTCGATTCCCAGACAAGGCAAGTAATTTTTAGAAAATCATTTTTTGAATGCAGTATTACTAACTTTTAAAAATAAAAGTCTCATTTCAGCAAAATATCCTATCTACAATATTTAAGGTACTTTCCCTTCATGTCGCATAGTTTTGGGACGCCCTGTATAGTTTCAGACTTGAACTGAAGCAATTCTAGTGAAGAAGATTATTTTAGGCCATGGCTTGCCCATTTATTGGTCGCAATGCACCTACTTACTAACTGCTAAAGCATTTTGCACTGAAGGTATTATAATATCAGTGACTGAAGAAAGTTAATTTTAAAAATTAACATATGTGCATATCATTTCTGAATATAGATTACCTATAACGTGTACGTAAACACAAAAGACTTAGGTACCTAGACCTACCTAAAATTTATTTACCTACCTCCCTAATATTTTTTGTCCTATAATATTGTGTAGAGTTCAGTACAAGAGCTGACCTACCTATTATTACAGAATATTAATTTTATTAATAAAAAATTGGGCCTACAAATTAATGGCGATGACACAACCTTTATTTCAGTCGTTATTGAATTTCTTGACGCTTATTTTTACTTTCACCGCGAAAATATGTAAGTATTTTATACTTATATCTCAAAAGCTAAAATTGTATTGAGATGCTAGAAATATTTCACTGCATGACGAATGCCGTTGTCATACACGCGACGTCTTTCGAATTCGGCTATATTACTGTAAAGTTCCATCAAATTCTTGGTCCTGTTCTGTACAGTTTCACAGTCTGTGTACCCAAAGAATAAGTATCAGTTAGTACGGTCTGGGCGGCAACCGCCCACTGAAACAAAAAACTAACTATTCAACTGCAATCTACCAGTCTCGACGTCCACTCCGCGCGGTCCGCCTGTCGTTTCCCGCAACAAACAAAAACAATCCTTATTAACCTTAACTTAGCCCCGAAATACCACGTGATACTAATTAAGAAAACAATTTTCCAATAATTTTTCGGGTGGGAAACGACGAAACGCGATTCGAAACGTTCGAATTTAAATTGTGAGTTTCGTTCGGGAATGATTTGGGTGTTGTGCATTTGGAGTTTATTTTGGATTCTTTCATAAAAAGGTCGGTACATACTCGAACAATTAGTATTCAAAAAATAAGCAGTCATTTGGCTGAGACAGAGCACGGTAATCTAGTCTATCTTGAATGCTAGAGCTAATTAATTGATCTAAGAGGATTGAAATGATACCTAGATAACAGTATGAGTTGCTTTAATTTTTACAGTTACCTACGGCAAATTTTAACGCAAATAATTAAAAAAAAAACAAATAAAGACGCTTATGGCTGAAACCCTCTTGATAGAGATCCTCTGTGAGGATGCGTAGGGGGTAGTCAGAGATACGTCCAAACATTATAATAGGTATTTGGCACATACCCGCGTTTTGGAAGTAGTTATTAGGTATTCCACGTGACATACTGAGAGCTTATCGCCGTTTTTTGGACCACTAACCCATTGCCTTCGGTTTTTTGGTTCTTGGGCATGCCGGTTTTCTTCACCGTTTTGAGTAGGTACCTAAGTTTGTTTAATTATTTTATTTGTCAAGCACCTATTTAAGTTCAAAGTTTATTAAATAGGTACTTAGCTAGCTTATTATCTACTAATTTTGACAAGCATAGTTACCTGCTACCTACACAAAGCAGATTTCTAACACCAATAAGATACTGGATGTTAATGGGCGAAACATTATCATCACTTTAGCTAACAACAAGCAAACAAAAAATTGTATCCACTAAAAGCTATTTCTGAATCATGAAACAAACATAAAGGAAAATGGAAGTAAAATTTATAGGCTGAGCTGAATAAACAGGGCATTATTTTTAGTCTGACAAACCATAGAGGAATTAGGTACGGTTGAACCTAGAAGTCGTACCATAGATTTTGGAGACATTGTCAAAAACCATAGAGTAATAATACCCATTTTGTTTGGCGATAGAAAATGTGGTTAGTTTTCTAAATCTAAAAGTTAGTAGAGTTCAGTGAAAGTAGAGTCGATAATTTCCGGAGATGGTTCCAGAAAAGTTGCGAGAAGTACCGATGTGGATGGTGGTGGCCCAAGATCGTTCGTCATGTCACTCTTTGGGGTCTAAGTCCATTAACGTTCTACGGGTTGTTATTTATGATGCTAGTGATGACTGATGACCCAGAAAATTATTGCCTACTAGCCTCTGCCTACGGCTTCGATAAAAAGTAGCTTATGTGTTATGCTGATGTATAGGCTATATTACTGTAAAGTTCCATCAAATCCATTCAGTAGTTTTTGCCTGAAAGAATAAAAAACACCTACCTATCCATCCTCATAAACTTTCGCGTTTATAATAGTAGTAGGATAGGATAGGATTTGTTATTTAAGATGGTGGATTGATCTAGATCTTCTGAAAAAATTGACCTTATTGTTAATCAGGCATAAGGTGCGACTGTCATGTCATACCAATCGATTAAAGCCTTTTGTATCGCGTGACTCGATACCCAGGGGTAACGAACGACCCTCCCTAACTCTGATAGGTACCTACCTATAAGTAAAAATGTTTCTAATTTTGGGAGTGTTATTATTTTCTATGTCAACACTGTCAACACACGGGTTTTTCTATAGGATACTCTATAATTAATGCAGTCTTCGCTAAGAAAATGAGCTGACACGTTGTCGAAAAACGGTTGTAAAATAATTTTACCTAGGTACCTACATTACGTAACTATGTCATGTTTTACTTAGTCATTGATGGGCGTCTAATTTATATAAAAATAAGTAGATAAGGATAAAAACCTACTAACTACTGTATTGTACCTTGTTTAATGTGCCATTCTAAGTAATCTTGCATCTTAATAGAAATTAGATGAGCAATTTCTCTAGTTTTACGAGGCATTCTCTGATGAAAGTTTTGAGTCATAGGAATATACAATAATAAAACACGAAACAACATTTTATGATTATTTAGATATTATACGATGTTACCCGTTTTATTTCTCTCATAATAATTGACTAAATTAGTAAATTTACTTTTCTCAGGCCATGTTCAATTGTTCAGGCATCCAAATATTTGCGTGAAAATCATTGATGAATAACGGATGACCTGACAAAAATTAGAAAAGCGTGACTTAGAAACTGACAAAATGCAGAATTGGATTTGCCTAGGTAGTTGCTTAAAATACTTGAGCTGATAGGTACCTAATAAGTTTGGTCTTTTAAGAGAAAACTGAGTTTGATGTTTTAAAATACATATTCCGAATAAATAAAAGTATTTCTTAAAGTTTATTCTCTTCCGTTCAACTTTCTACAAGGTATATAGGTACATATTCTTTAAACTTTTTTATGTAAAACATTACAAAATGTAATGTGTACTTTCGTAACCCTGAGGGGTTACGAAAGTAACTATTCTTCGCTACACATTATGATACCTACTTAAAAAATAGAATACATTTATTCATACAACTAATTACAAGTAGGTATATACAAAAAAAACGATCTATAGATAGCTCAACTGATCCAGATCACTGATACTTACAGAAACAGAACAATACATACCTATAAATGTTTCAACCTTGCTGACAAATGAAATAACCTAATATAAAAATTCAATGCATTTAAAAAATATAGGCATTATTTAGAACAGCTTGATTCATAATAGGTAGATAAGTAGATAGCTAGTGCCCTTGCCGTGATCAGTTGAACTACAATTCCAGCTTCACGAAAGCCACAGAATCTGGCACCAAGCCATAAAACATTTTAGTATCGGATCGAAGGCCGTAGTATTTTAGAATCAACGTAATAATGTATATTTTACAATTTCTGCTAAAAAGCGCAACATTCAAATTATTGATGTCGAATGCAACTTGGTTCTAAGTTCGAATGTCAAGTGAATGTAACTGGTTGATTTGAGACCGTCGAATGAATATGAGATTTTATTAGATTTAGAAACACTAACGAGGTAGGTACCTACCTTCTCTACCAATTATTTAGTAGGAACAGTACCTACCTTAGGTACCTTACATAAGATAAATAAATTAAAAAGTATCAGTGCATACCTAGAATCCCCGGTGTCGTGGGTATCAGGAAGGCAGTTCGAGGATCATGATACCACAACCAATTCTCTGACCCTTTACCAGTATATGTAGTGCACGAAATCATTTTTCCCGCAGCTGGAATCGAACCCGCAGCTAACCTACATAGTACATAGCTAAGTAGGTTGGTATGTACTACGTATCTACCTACTTAGCGGTAGGTAGGTATTTAGATCATACAATTATAAAAGGCTTTTTACATAAGATATAATTTTACTAGGTATTTAGGTTCTTAAAAACTAGGTACCTACCTAGTTTAAGATTTGACAATAGTTAGGTATTTTTGTCGAGTCAGTAGGTACCTACTCTATTTTAATTTTTTCTTAAATGTGTAAGTTTTTAAGAAAACTGATTTTTACAGTCCTTGCTGAGGCAGAATGTACCTACCTACCTAGCTACATTCAAATAAATGATTATAATTTATGATTATGTAGATGCAATGTAAGGGGGTGCTACCTACTTGTTTCCTGAAATATTATTTGATCTATCATGTTTCGGTCAGAGTTCAACGACCAGTCTATTTTCGAAAAACTTTTGTTTACGTTTGTTTGGTTTGGTAGAAAGAGCAGCGTTGCCTGGCAACGTAATGAAGTGCTGTTTATCATCACGTACCTACGGAAAATTATGTAGACAGGTGCTACGTACCTAGGTAGAGTTGGTTGATGATGCATAATGTAGAGCACGAAGTAGTAAACAAGTAGGTAAGTACTTATATTATGTAGAGCAAAGGAGAGACGTGTTGGTAGGTACCTTACTAATTATGTAAAATAAAACCAAACATAATTATCTTGAAGATCCTGCACAAGTAAACAATAGAGAAGTCGATAGTCGATAGAAGTGAATTTTGAAATCAGAACGCGAGTTGAGTAGGATTCCATTCTGTAAAAATTCTACAGCGCCAGCGTACCTAGTGGTAATTTTTTGACCGAAATCTTTGCTACGTCAATTCGTTTCCTAAAAAGTGTGGTGCATCCCTAGTAAGTCTGTGAGTGTGGCAGAGTAATCAAGTGAGACAATAAGCTTCAATGGTTGCTTGAGCCAGGTTACGTTTCATTACACGCAAACAATGTGATGCATAAGTTGCCTGACTTCTTATTTGTAGCATTGACCAGAGTAGTATTATTAGATTCCCTAACAAGATGCGCTGATAGCTAACATAACCTACCTACCTACGAAGAATATAGTAAACTAAAATCGGGCTATTTGACAGATCGTTACCTACAGCTGTCTGGCTGTCTTCAGATCTATTTGCAAATTTTTTGACACCTCGTTCTTGATCAAGCTGAGAGATACATTTTACTTAATGATTTAGTAATTGCTCTCATGAAATGCACATACATAGTTTGTATAGATCTTATTATTACATTAAATACGCAGAGTTTGGTACATGAACCCTGTCAGGTCACTGCAACCGTAAGTTCGATCACGTAGATTCTTATTACAAAATAATGTAACATAATTATTACAGTAATACAGTTGATAAGTTGCGTGTGCACATTGCAACTGTCTGTCTGTCTGGAATCATGTAAACGGCATAATACATAGGTTAGTATTCTTTGATAATATGAAAGGTGCTCTGCAAATGATAGTGAAGTTAATTTTCTTGAAAATAAGTGTTTCAACTTGATCTCGTTTTAATAACATGCGTATCGGTAGGCTAGGCAGTCTACGCAGCAGTAGGTAGGTTCAGAACGATGAAGCGACATTGCAACTAGCTCATATGAGTTCAAATATATAATTTAATTGACACAATTGCGCACGTCCTATCTCCTCTCCTGGGAAACTTTGTCATCAGCGACCTCTAACTAAATGTAAAAGTAGTGACTAGTGCCACACACTCTATGTCTAAATGTTTAAGTCAATTTATTATTTGTTTATGGCATGTCTAAATGTTGTTCGGTAGGACATGAACATGGCATTTGTCGTTTACATTCATTCTGCACTTTGCCAGTTAAATAGTTTTATTGTGCCTCAAACATGTTAGAATGATGTAATTAAGCCCTCATTTTTGTCATGCCTAATGCAAATTAATGTCACATGAGATGGGACAAGTTGTTATTTTTCTAAGTAGTCGTAGTATCAAGTAGTAGTAGGTACACACCTCTCATTTTTTGAGGCATGACTTTCTCCCACCTCAGTTAATTGGTGCATGATATTGTTCTACCTCAATATCTAAAAATGAGGTATGGTCTTATGACTCTAGCCCGCCCTAAAAGGTCAAAAAATAATGGTTCTGTCAATCGAATCAAAGTCAAATTGAATTGACAGAATAGGGATGTCTTTGTTTGTTGTCAGTCAATTCATTTAAATAAAATTATTGAGGAAATAACTAATTGTGCTAATATAGGAAATATTAGCACCAGAGCGTTTATTTGTTTTGTTCAGTTTTGTTCCTTGAGGAAATGGACTACAAAAATAGGTACTAAGTACGTCGAACACGGTTCCTAAAAAGGATAAAAAAGATCTTACTACAATAGTGTAGCTACTAAATGGATATCTTATCGGAACTAATCACCACGCACGCATGTAACCAACCACTAGATAAGGACAACGTGCCGCCAGCAGCCTCCCTGGCCCTGGCGCAAAACCGTTCTTCTAAATCATAGATGCCCTGGCAGCATTTTCTAGTATCTACCCTACCCAGTCGGAAAACGGAGCAGGATTAAGATGTCCTTCAGCCTTCCAGCCAGTCAGGTTTTACGGAGGGCCACGTAGTGCTCTATCGGCTCCGTTGATTACGCCTCGACCTTGTGTGTGTGAAAAGCTAGAGTCGTTGTGTGTATTGTAAACAGAGAATCGTTATGAAGACATGAGTTTGTGTAGTGTGTAAAGAGGAATCAACCAGAATGTCGGCGATTGTGACTATAGGTAAGGCTCTGCAAATCTCACTCTCGTAAAATAATGTTTCGGAAGATATGTACCATATGCACTGTCAAATTAAGGAGAGGGAGGAAGAGGGAACCTCTTTTGTAAAGAGGGTGTTGTAATAGTTTAAATTACTAGTTTCTGGCTCATGAAAAATTTCATTATGACTGTGTGGTCACTGTTCAAACCTAACCTAACTAACAGTTTTTGGTTGGTCTGGTCTCAGTAAATTATTGAGACTCATGTTACTGGTAACACAATGCAGTATGGACTCATGACTTTAGCCTGCACCAAAATAGTGAATAAAAAACGTACCTTTAAAAAGAGTGCAGTTTTATGAAAAAATCTAATTCACACCAGCCTATTGCTAAATATTTATAATTTAAAGTGAAAAATCACTACTATTGTATGATATAATTATATTTAGTATGTAATATATATTATTTGTATTTATAGATGTCTAAAGGTAGTTAAGGTAGGTATGTATAAAAATATGTAGTGTATTAGATGTATTTTAAGTATAATAATATTTAGTAAAAGTTTAGCTCCTGTCACATACCTGTACATGCCCAAACAAATATTTTAATTTGTGTTATTTCTATGTACAATAAAGAATAATATAGAAAAGTAACTTCAATGATATATTTCTCCAAAAATATAAATCTTTGCAGTGTGATTTGACATAATGTATCTATTACCTTTTCTAGGAAAAAATATGGAACATATATTGTATGGTTATTGTACAGTTGAGCCAATGTTTCTGTCTTAGCAGGACAGTGTGTAATGTGTTTGGATGCATCAGGTTCGGAGGAGCAGGAGCAGGCGGAAAGCCGCCGGCAGCTGACAATGAAAGCGCTGAGCGCTGCCTTCTACGCACTCGCCTCGTTCATGATCACAGTCGTCAATAAGAGCGTGCTCACCTCGTACGCATTCCCATCCTACCAGTTCCTCGGGCTCGGCCAGATGCTCGCTACGATACTGGTGCTGTGGGCCGGGCGGCGGCTGCATCTCGTTCAATTCCCGCCCATGGACAAGTCTGTGACGCGCCGCATCTGGCCGTTGCCTCTCATCTACCTCGGCAACATGGCCACCGGCCTCGGCGGCACCAAGGAGTTGAATCTGCCTATGTTCACAGCGCTACGACGCTTTAGCATCCTCATGACAATGGTCCTTGAGAAAATAATACTGGGTGTGCGCGCATCTTGCTCGGTTCAAGCAAGCGTCATGTCCATGGTCGGTGGAGCCATTGTTGCGGCGGCAGACGATGTCACCTTCTCAGTGAGTGGGTACACTCTGGTCCTGCTGAACGACGCCTTCACAGCAGCTAACGGTGTCTACATGAAGAAGAAGCTGGATTCCAAGGAGCTTGGCAAGTACGGATTGATGTTCTATAATGCCTTGTTTATGATCCTGCCAGCGGGGATAGTTGCCTGGGCTACAGGGGACCTTGAGCGCTCCATGGAGTATCCGCACTGGGATGACCCTTTTTTCTTATCTCAGTTTTTATTGTCATGTGTAATGGGCTTCATTCTGTCCTATAGTGTTATGCTGTGTACGCAATACAACAGTGCTCTTACAACGACTATAATAGGCTGTCTGAAAAACATTCTTGTGACTTATCTGGGCATGGTTATCGGCGGAGACTATGTCTTCACATGGCTCAACTTTATGGGGTTGAATATAAGTGTAGCAGGTAGCCTTGTGTACACATACATCACATTCAACCGCCGTTCCTCGCCTGTCTATGTACGCTTGGACAATTCCAAGGTGGACACTGTATGACAAAATGATAAGCTGGTCTACTTTCTGAGTACATTATTTATTATGGATACAACCTGAAAGGTTGTAAGGAGGGTCCACTACCAAAGATGTTTGAAGTCTAACAGTCATATAAGAAGTACAGAGAAATAAACATACCATTGTTAAATACTCAAAAACATAAGTACATAAGTTAGCATTTAATAATATAATTGCATATCTTTTGTTACTTATAAAGACTGACTGACTGATTGACCTGATTAATAAAGATTTTTAAACAGTTGATTAAATAAACACTGCTTTGGCTCTATCTGATAGGTTTTATTTCAAATTCAAGCAGAAAACAAAAGACTGTTTAGTTAAACAACAGTTTCAAATCTTTATAAGTAACTTGGGCTTTTGATTTGTTGTATTATAAGTATTTCTGCTAATTGAATTTCAATAATAATTTGCAAGCCAATAATTAATAAGACATACCATACATCAAAAAACCGACTTCAAATAAAGGGAAGTTGATAAAAAGTACAATATGAAATTGTATAATTTTTAACCTTTTTTTACCCCTTAAAGTTTATCCTATCCATTAAAAAAAAACCTATCCATTAAAATCGTTTCACAATAATAATTGGCGAAGAGTTCACTTAACACACCCACAAAAAAAAATACGGACGTATTGAAAACCTCTTTCTTTCCTCTTTCGAATAAAAACAAAAGAAAAATCGCCCACAAATATATTTTTTCGGCTAGTTGTGATTCCTCAAGATGATGATGATTTTTAAGTTTTACAGGAAAAATAGCAATCCCTTGGGAATAAAACTTTTATGGGACCACCTCGGGATTATTTTCTATACAACAACAAAAGAATCATCAACATCGGTTAACAATTGGTGACAATTGTTAACACAAACTATAAAAGAAAAATAACAGCCTACTCTTTTTTTTGAAGTCGGTAAAAAAAACAGGTAATATTGAAACCATGTATATATACATATACTCAGTTGTATAAATGTAATTTAATTTACTTATCCTACTAATATTATAAACGTGAAAGTTTATGAGGATGGATGTTTGTTACTCTTTCACGCACAAGTAAAAGAGTAAGAAAGCAGTGTCCAATTAATTCTCAAACTTATCTTGCCCATGGCCCACCCTTAGATGTCCCGAAGTTTTTAAACGTAACAACTTTGCTTTCTCCTCTAGACCGCCTCAGCGTCCCCAATATCGTCTAGAGCCTTCTACCGCCCCCATGAAAGCCTCCAGCGCCCACAAGGGGGCGCTATCGCCAACTTTGAGAAACAGTGAATTAATCAACGGTTAAAAATTGGCGCCTCCACTAGCAGAGCATTCATATGCCTCACTGCTTCTGTTATTAATAAAATAAATTCATAGTTAAATAAATAAAATGAGAGGGTATTTATTTACTTGCATTCAAGCCAACATACCTGGTATAATAATAGCTAATCGTAATATTATAAACGTGAAAGTTTGTGAGGATGTTTGTTCCTCTTTCACGCAAAAACTATTGAACGGATTTTGATGAAACTTTACAGTACTATAGCTAATACATCAGAATAACACATAGGCTACTTTTTATCCGGGTACCATGCGGGCGAAGCCGTGGGTAGAAGCTAGTTATTATATAAGGTACCTACAATTATTTTGAAATGTGTTAAAATTAGAAAGTGAAATAGGTGTCTATGTATCGTAGTATAGTTTTATTTTTATAAATCTACTAAAGACAAACAAACAATTAAAGTCACAAATCACTAACAAATATTTTTAATCATTGTATTACTGGTTCCTATCTGTGATTTTAGAAACAAGTTCATAGGTAGTCGTTTAGTTTTTTATCATTGTATATTGGTGTCTGTGATTTAAGAAATAAGTCTTTGGCTTAGGTAATCGTAGCATTTTGTTATTTATTTGTGCCAATCGTTGTAAATAATTTGAGTTGTAATTATTTAATTATAATGTTGAGCAAATAATCCATCTTTTATTACTAGGCTTATTGAAATTGCCTAATGTTCCCATAATTTGCTTGTTCCCGCCCTAGTGTGGCACAATCGACGGACTTTTTGCGCGTTTAACATTGTATAAATTGTTTTTTTCTCTAAAAGTTAGAAAAGTTTATAGGTAGGTACTTGATAATTGTAATTTTAGCTACTCAGCATGGTTAAACAGGCAATGCCGTGTTTTAGGGTTTTTTTTCAAACACGACTCCACACGTGCAAAGCCGCTGGCAATAGTAAGTAAATAAATAAACAAAGTAGGTACCCCAATTTATATCCTGTGGACTTTGGATAAAGGCATTGGACCGTTGACATAATAATATCATTTTCTTGAAGGAGTGACTGAGGTGGTAGTACTAGCATAGTTTCTAGTTAGTAGTTTTAGCATCGCGTACCTAGTATCATTGAGGAAATTACCTATTACGCAAATTGTGGTGTAATCCCCTTTTTTGTGAAAAACCTGTCTATCTATGTAAAAATCTAGTCATGATATAATAAGAGTCGTGTTGGCCTTGTAGTCTGTACGCTGACATCCTATCGAGGTGGCGGGTTCGAAAGCGGTCCAATAGATTTTTCCATTCGAAAAATGTATGAGTACGTGCTCAATATGGTGAACTAAATAATTGGTGTGAAAACCGGCATGCTCTAGCTATCGTCAATCTGTAGAAAATTGCTCTAGAATCAAAACTTCAAAGGCACCTGCCATCGATCGGTTAGTGTTCCAATAAAGTGGCACGGGGCGATGGGCTTGTAAACTTGCTGTAAACTGGCTGTAAATGTTAACTGTTAGGTAGGTACTATGCAAAACGTGGACATGTGCTGAACGACCTCTGGTGCAGTAGGCGAAGGTCCGCCAAAGATGCAGAAGGTTGCGGGTGCGATTCTCGCAGTGGGACAAATGTTTGTATGATCTGCAAATATTTGTCTCGGGTCTTGGTGTTTACTATGTAATTACATAAAAAATTAAGCTTGCTTAATTTGGGCACGGATGTTAAAATACTACGTTTGAGGGCTAGATGATGCTGTGTGAAAAATGTCCAGCATTCGATATTTATTAAAACATAATGTTTGGACGTTTCATCAGGACTAACTAATTAGGGGTGGTTAGGGAACCACCCCTAATTAGTTAGTCCTGATGGGTCTGCGTTGCAAAGTATAGATCTCAGGTTGTAGGTACCTACATAAACAAGAGTCCCACCATGGTCTAAAACAATGCTCGGACACCAGAATGGGTAGGTAGGTAGTGTGGATGACAGACGTAAGCGTTTTTTAGTACCTACCTAAAATTGTGGTGTGTTTATTGTGAAATTTAAGTTAATTTTTGTGTGAGGCTTTTTTGGGTCTTCAACTCGCGCTTCCACAGAATAGTCAAGCTAAGAGAGATAAAAACGTCGCTGTGTGTGAATTGTGACGTTACTCATTTGCTAAAAGACAGTGAGCCATAGAATGCTGGTAAAATGTTTGTATCGTGTTTAAGGTTAGTTAGAAACTTTCAACTATTCTTATATTTACCTACAAGCAAATCCCAGGCTGGTCACAGTAAAAGCAAGTCAGGCATTCCAGCTACGAGCGAGAATTAAAAAATCCCTCGTATACCTACCAAGACACGTACTTGGTGACCCTGATATGATGACCCCATCACAGATATTATATTCGGGGTGACATCATCAATGTCCCCACATTCTCTGTGGGGACACTTCACGACCCCGCCGGCGTAGTTGAGGAGTCCCGGCGTAGTTGAGGAGAGTAATTGATGTAGGTACTGGGACGCTTCCCTCCAGGGGGAGGCCCCTGGCAACGGCCCAAGCTGAGGTCCGTACCTAAGTGGTGCCCTTGTGCTAGTCCGGTGACTCCGGTGACGCTGACCAAGGCCGTCTACGGCCCTGTAGCATTGAAGTCCTCAGAAAAAAGTGAAAAATGAACCGATTCAAGATATATTGTAAGCATAGTATAACAGCCAACAATACAGTCCGCTTATGGAAGAACCTGGAGTTTATTTTCACTACAGATAGGAACCCCACATCTATATTTAATTCGTTCATGAGTTTCGGCTATTAGCTAACTAATGATGTCAGTGGCTGCGTGCGACGCCCTATTTACAACATTTACAACGAGGTGTTTCTAGCTGTGACACGCTCATTTTGGTTGGAAAATAAATAGGTCAATGCCAATGATAAAATTAGGAACAGACATATTTCGTGCTCTAGACATATGTACGTACATATACATTTTATCCGGGTATAGGTACCATGCGGGCGCAGCCGTAGACAGAAGCTAGTAGAACATAAAGGCATTATCTTTGTGTAATCCACGCCCATGTCGAAACAAAGCGTCCACATATTATCTCTTAATATAGAAATAATATTTGGTTGGATATAACATAACTATCGTCATACACATTTGGTAGGTAGGTAGGTGCACAGTGTAGTACTGTGACTACTTTATTTGATCTCTATGAAAATAAAAAGATTGCGGTTAACTGCACACTCATGTACCTACCGATCAGTTTGCAGCTTCGAACATTATGCCTACGTTAATACGTTAATAATTCGATTAATATAATCGAAGCCTACTAACTAGGTATGATGTTAGACTCATCCAGTCAATTCATTGGTTATGATGCTATAACAGCAATGGATAGGTAAGTAGATAAATCTACTCTCAGGGAGATTGGAATAAAATACAACTCAAAATAACTGAAGAGTTTTAATAAGTTTTTAGAAATAGGTAGGCTAAACAAAACCTTTATATCTTGGAAGAATTACATGCCTTTCCGTTCTACAAAAGAAATTACTATAAACAGGAACCACTCTTTAGCAGCTGTGTGTCATTTTCTATCTAATTCCTACTTTTGTTTTCATTTTGCATTGAACGTTGGCTGTGCTCCAATTAATATGAGCTCATGTTTTGCATTTCAGGATCGGCCCAACCCGGTACCGCGAAACCGCAAGCATCGAACGAACAAACGATATTGAAGCGATCCGTACTGAGTACGAGGCAAAAGACCGCGGACGACGGGATACGTTTTCCCGAATAACGATACGGTGACGTCACGATGGCGTCTACCGACACTTCGACCGCCAGCAGTCAGTTCTCCGTCACAGAGGAACACAAGCGAACTGTCGACGAAGCGTTCCTCAACAAACTGAAGGGACTCATCGACAGGTTGCGTCTTGACAATGCGACCTTGAAGAAATCGCTCGACGTCGAGCGGAGCGAGGTCAGAGCGCTGAAGGCCCTACAAGACAGCACCTTACGTAACATGAAGACTGAATACAGAAAGAAAGAAGAATTTCTAGAAAAACAGCTACGAATCAAACCAGACAGATTGAACGATGATTTAGGAAATAATAGACTCGTAGAAGCAAAGAAACTAACGACAGAAATTCAGTCTTTGAAGTCGGCGAATAAGGGTCTTCAAGAAAAACTTAAGGTAAGTCAACGTTTTGTGATAACAGACGACTTCAAACACAAAAATGATACAACTTACGAGCATTCCGATCAGCAGAACATAAAATACTTCTCTGATGTTTTCCATGTTTAGAGACTTTCTTTGTTTTACGTGGAATGAAATTTTTCTTTGCAATGTAAAATCTTCGGTTTGACTCCAATGCTGCAGAATCCCACCTTGATCAAGGTATGTCAGTATGAAATTAATTCTTGGGAGGAACGGGCTCCCGTATCGAAGCCCATACACGATGAAACAAGGAACAGGGCATTCTTGAACCAAATGGAAGAGTCCTCGCCCGTTGTGTAAATTAGCTGGTTTACTTTTGATGTAGGTCGCATCCGACTCTCTTATCAGAGTAGCGTACTGAAACTTATGCTTAACTATCGTTTCTCTGATCTTCTCGTCGCTGAAAATTTCTATCCGGTCCTTGAGAATCTCGTAGTGCTCTGGGCTGAGGCTTTTGTTGAAAAGTCTGAAGTCTCGGTTGTGAACTCCAATGATCAAGTGAGAATTAATCAACTCAGACATGGTGTTTATATTGGGCCTGAACCGTGCAGATGATAGTGCTGTGAATATAACTCCCTGAAATAAAAAAAACAACGTTTTATTGTCATAGGCAGGGTAATAATATTGGGTAGATATTATTACCCTGCCTATGATAGATAAATATAAAACTTACGTCGATAACGCAATCTACGATCAAAGAGTAGATAATGACCAGCATGACTAGAAATCTGAAGACAGGACCCCAGAATTTTATATCAACGGTTTGCCTGATGAAGCATTTGATAAAATCCATGGCGATCTCTCCAGCTCCCTGTTTACCATCGAGCATCCATATCTTACTCTCGATTTTTCTAACAATAATTGCTAGAATGATAAATGCAATTACAATGAATATAAAAGTAAACAGTAAAACGTTGGATATTAAATCAATGGTTGTGGTGAACGTTGCTTGTTTCATAGAGTTTTTCACCAAAAAGCATAGTCGATCTTGTGTGACAGGGTAGGTCGTGTCAATGTATCCGTAATAGGAATTTTTCAGGATTCTGGAACTTAGCTCTAGATCTGAGTAGCCATCCATTAAATCAGCTGTAACGCCGGTCGCTACGCCATTCGGGAGTAAATCGCCTACCGTGTTCCCATCCCTTGGAACCATGGGCACACATGAAGCATTCATAAAACTTATAACTGTTTTTACCAGGGTTGAGTTGCAAAGGATGGGTCCCGTGTCATCAGACACATAGACCTTTCTAAAGACGCTGATCCGCAAACCGTAGCCGTTCAGATTGTAGTATTGCCTTGACAAAAATTTGCTGATATCTTCCACTTCTGTAATATCCTGAACCTCACTGAGAAAAGGGTTGTATGTATAAATTCTCATGCGATCTGACCACAGTATGAGTACTGAGTTAGTGATGCTTCTGCTCCAAAATAATTGGAAGTGGTTCTTGGCAGTGTAGTAAAAGTACTTATCTATTGTCACCATTTCACTTACTACAAAGATAACAGCACTTCTCGGCTTAAAGACGCCTGTTCTTTTAAGAGTTTCAGCGACGTAATCGCTTCCATCCAGTGTCAGATCTTGAGAAGTTATCACATAAGCTGTCTGGCCGTGCTTGTCTACTCGCGGTCTTACCCTAGTTTTATTCGTATCAGCGCAGCCATTGAGGAGTAGAACTGGGTATCCATACCCGTAGTTTTCAGTGAATTTCAAGATTCTGTTCTCGAAGTAGGTAAACTCACAAAAGGTGATCGTGAAGAACCATTGATGGAAGGCTTTGTAGATTTTTTCGACGACTTCATGAGCGAAGTTGGCTATGTGCGCTGTTTCCGTATGGTAGGCTAAAACTTCTTGTAATAAAGTGCTATTGGGGTCCAGGGATTTTGTTTGATGACACGATAGGAGTATTAATAGTCCTACTGGAACTTTCA
Organism: Perizoma flavofasciatum; assembly: GCA_958496245.1. Classification (NCBI taxonomy): domain Eukaryota; kingdom Metazoa; phylum Arthropoda; class Insecta; order Lepidoptera; family Geometridae; genus Perizoma; species Perizoma flavofasciatum. The sequence goes on along the minus strand of OY292429.1, from coordinate 11,512,953 downwards.
TTTTCACGTCCACCAGGGAAGGGTGTCGGGCACCTGACTGTAAAGTTTAAGGTCATTTAGGTATTAAATGGGGCTTTTGAAATCATTAGCGCGAATGCCATCACACGTGCATTGTTTGTTTAGTAGAAGCATGTCAATTAGGGGCTGTAGGAAAATATTGTCATCTAATTGTTCGCCATTTTGTACTTTGTTGGTTACTGGGCCTGGTATAATTGGAGAAATTATTAACTTTGAGGAAAATATTGGTTTTGGGTTCTTGTATTTCTAGCAACTTGGATTGAGTTACTACTGACGATATGGCGCAGTGTGCCAAGGCCCGTCTGAGACGCAGAAGGTTGCGAGTTCGATGCCCACCGCGGGAGAAATGCTTGTATGATCTGCGAATACGTGTTTCGGGTCTGGGTGTTTTCTATGTATAACATGTACCTATGTATACACATAAAAATATAAGTAGTTTATCAGTCATATAGTTCCCATAACACAAGCTCTGCTTACTTTGGGCTCAGATAATGTTGTGTCAAAAATTACCAGCATTATTATTATTATGAATTAGTTTAAAAAGCTCAAACTGTTTACTACCGTCACGTCAGCACGAAGAAGTATCTACATGGTTATTACCTGCGACGTAAGGGGCCCACATAATGCGTTTGCCATTATATTTTGTTTGTTTTTTTAGTGTCCAAAACTTATATCCGATTGTAATTCGGTTTTGGCAATCCATTTGTATGACTTCAAGGATGGTTCCTTCCTTCTTAGATAGGTTGAATTGCAAAATAAATAATAAATAACGCTGGACAAAATAAATAATAATATTTGCAGATGCAAACATTTGTCCCGCGGCGGGAATCGAACCCGCAACCTTCTGCGTCTCAGGCGGGCCTTCGCCCACTGCGTTGATGTATATGCCAGTGTTGTTGAAACGTTTCTTTGTATACAGGTCGCGCAAGCAGCGGAGAATGCGCGGGCGGCTGAACTCCGAGCGCAGGCAGCCAGACACGCTGCGCTGGAACAAGCTGCCAGGCGGGACGCACGCGCACAGTGCCATAAACTGGTAAACAAAACACGTATCATCCAACTCCACAGCGAAAAATAAAAAACATAAAACAGCCAACAAATTCAAAGTCAATGTCAATAGGTTTTTGTTCATTGATATCACAAGGATCAAAACGTCAACTTAAAAATTACGTGAATTTAAAATTTGAAAGTGAATTTACGCCGATTCCTCGCGCGCGACCAAGCCTAGAAGAATCAGGCAACAAACTCTGCTTGGTTATTTTTTTCATGATCCTTCATTCAGCTTTTGTGTGGTGTTAATCGAACAAGGTGAACACATTTAAGTACTAGTTAAAGAATTCAGTAAAGTCTAATAAGTATCAAGCAAAGTTCTTAAAACAACACACGATACACTTTCTTAAAAAATACATACATACATAGTCCAATCCCCTACAGAAGCTAGTAGAATACATATTATACATAGAAAACACCCAGACCCCGAGACAATTATTTGCTGATCACACATATATTTGTCCCACGGCGAGAATCAAACCCGCCATCTTTTGCCTTTCAGGCGGGCATATGCCCACTGCGACACAGGTGGTCGTATTGACAGAATTGTGACAAATAGTTACACGAGCCATAATCAAGAAGTGACGTATATCCTGGTTCGCATAAAACACATTGAATTTATTTTGTGCAAAGACAACTAATTGTTATATACTACTAACGTGGTAAACAAGCAATACATTTTATATACATACATACCTACATACATTTTGGTAGATCGTCCGTCATAACAGACCTTGCTAAGGTATTCTGTTAGAAGGACTAATCGATGGGAAAAAACTGTGTGCCTAAAAGTTACCCTAAAGCTTTGCTATGGTAGCGCCTTTTATATTTGCTGCAGCAAAGTTAGGTGGGCAATTCATTTTTTAACAGGCGCCTTTTTGTGGTAGGTAAATCTGTTTCATGGGTTCGTTAGCCAAGATAACTTGAGTCTGACTATAAAGTTATGTTTACAAGGTATTTTTTTTTCAGCTGGAGGAAATCAAATCGAAAGAGAGGGTGATTATACAATTAAGAAGAGAAGTGGCGCGGATGGCAACCGCACAAAATTATCAGGTTAGTTTGATATCTTAATTTCATAACAAAATACTTTGGTTATATTGAAATGTGTAGAAAAAGGCACATTACAAAGGTAATTTTCAGTTTGAACTAGGTTTAAATGGTACCTACCATAAACAAAAGATGGCGGTTTATAATCGTTATTGAACAAAAATGAATAATGAGCAATGTATCGAATAAAATCCCCGTGATATTGATCGAGATTTTCGTCAACACCAGGAAACTATATCGAGGCTAGTGAACGCTTCAACCATCCAAAATATAGGTGCAGGTTTGTGTCTGACATGAAGGAGTCAGGGGCGTCTTCTTGCTAGAAGAAATGCGTTAGACAATTAAATCAAGGAATGTCATAAGACTGTCTGCACATAAGTGTATCAGGTCTTATTAAGTAACAGATTTAAATAAAAAAATAGTCATTAACAAAGCTTAGTGCTGACTGGGATATGCCTTGGGCTTTGATTATAACAGAAATACTTACGCTATGTACTTATATACCTATATGTACATCCATACGGCACAAATTTGGAGCCGGCTCGAAAGACCCAAGTAAAAGTCATAAGTAAAGGGGGACTGGTTGCAATTTGGATCCGGCTCGAAGGACCAAAGTCTTACATACATCTACGTTAACAAAAACAGCCAACACGGTGATTTAGTGTGAAGAAAGCGAGGGGTGACAAAACAGATAGGATAGGTATTCTAGTCTGCGTTGGTTTTTACTTACACTGAAATACTTTATCCCACCGAAACGCTGATTTTTTTATCGACTTCTTATACGATACACCAAAATATCCTAAAGGACCTAACCTGTCATTATGCTCTAAACACAATGATTACTAAGGAATCTGTGGATTCTAAAATCGATTTCAATATCTTGCCGTGAGAAATAGCCTGCGGGATCCATGTGGCCGATAATGACGGTGCTACTTATGAAGTGGCCGAAATTAATTTGTAAGGTTTCGTTCTGAGCCTCAAGGAATGTCTTAAATTTCCGTTTTAGGTATGAAGTAAAGAGTCGAAATCTAATTAAAATCAACTTATGCGGAGGCATTTTTACCAAGTGCAAAATAGAAGAAGGTTCTCAATTTATTGGTTTTGTGTATCAGTGTACCTAGGCCGTAGGGCTTGGTCCTAGTTATATGATTTTTTTCTTTGCTGTTGTTAGATTGATGAAAATTTTATCTAAATCAGATAGCAATGTTCCTTGTTTACTTAGAGAATTTGTTGATATAATAAAATAGAATAGCATGTAGGTACTTAGTATAAAATGAATAAAATAGCCACATAAAATATCTCTTCAATATAGAGGTATAAAACTATTCCGTTATTGACTATCAACGCACAGCCATGAGTCCTAAAACTCGGAGGGTATATTCATCTAATGGTATCATATCTGTGGTTTAGGGGTGAACTAAGAAAATAATTCGGAAAATTCTACCTCTAAGGAGTGAAAAGGGCTGAAACATTTTGTATGAAATGTCGTTTTCCTTGAACTTTCAAACATGAAACTTCGTATAAATGATATAAGATAAAAGACTAATATAATTATTGCCTCAAATTACCCCTCAAAGGTGGTGTAAGAGGTTAGTCCAAGTTTGTATGCGAACTTTTTAACGGGTGGTCCAACTTGATAACATTTAGCTACAACATCGTTATCATCGACCCACATCATTCCACTGCTGGACATAAGCCTCTCCCAATACGCGCCACTGAGCTCAGTGTTCAGCTCTTATCATCCACTTTCTGCCAGCGCCCCCCACAAAAATTTACGCCGATTCCAGAATCAAGCAACAAAGTGTTTTCTTCGGTATGTACTTGCTTGTATGATTATTTGTTTTTACCCGTAGGACCTGAAAACACCAGCTCAATAAATATTTCCTCATTGTTATCACGTAACTAACTATGCAAATATAGGAGTATGGGTAAAAGTGGCGTCTTATTTAGTTCTGCAGCCACTTATGAAACTCAAAATATGGAAATAACTGTTTTAAGAAACGATAAGATAAGATTTGATGATATCCCGCCATCCTTGATTTTTTGGGATAGGTATTATAAAATGAATTTCTGAGTCTTATAAAATTATGTTTTCTGTCTGTGACCGTCGAATAAATGCACAAGGTAGGTATTTGTGTTTTGTATATAAACATATATAAATTCTCTGAGCAATACATTCAGATAATGATGTTTATAATGAGTTAATTGCCCATAACTACATTTTATTACTTATTTCATAACAGACACGCGTTTAGAAGAATGGCGTGTGATTTGGCTTTTAGCCGAAAACTTATCTAATGCAACTCAGAATCGCTACAAATCGAGGCACATTTGTAGCGATTCTGAGTTGCATTTTCTATAGCATACATTTATTGACAGCTCTATATTTGTTGCCGTCCTTTTACCAAAAGACTGAAAGGGAAGGTTATCGCTTAATTGCCTTAATAATAATGCTGGACACTTTTTCACACAGCATCATCTAGCCCCAAAGTAAGTAGAGCTTGTATTATGGGAACTACATGACTGATAACTACTTATATTACCTTTTTTTGTAAATACATACATATTATGTATACATAAAAAACAACCAGACCCGAGAAAAATATTTGTAGATCATACAAACATTATATCTCGCGGCGGGAATCGAACCCGCAACCTTCTGCGTCACGGGCGGGCCTTCGCCCACTGTGCCACAGAGCTTGTCAAATCTATACCTTCGCAATCTATCATCTTTGACAATTTATGTTTTCATAACACAAGCTTTTAACAGCTTTCTCTGAATTGTATCTTGTGATAAGTAAACCTTTTTCTACGGTGTTATTGGAATGGCTTAATATTTTTAAATTTAATTACAGTTTGTGAAGAAGCCCGACTAAAATGTGATAAAACCAATACTTAATTGATCTCAACGTAGCGTCCTATGTTTTTCCTAATTTTTCAGTCCGACTATACCTACATAACATTTTTTAATTATTTTAATAGAAACGACTAAAGCTCGAAAAAAACTCATTTTATAATGGTAGAGTTCTAATAAAATCATCTCGGTGAGGTAAAGTCGAGATCGTAGAGTATAGTTATGCGAGCTAATTAACAAGCATATCATTTTATCAGTGCTCTAGGAACAATGAAACAATATTTTGCAAGGAAACATTAAATTCTTTCAGTGAGGAAACGTCAGTTTGTTTAATTTTACACTACCTGTAACTACATTTCCTTAGTTGCTTTTCCGCTAATTAAGATATGCGTCAATACGTAAATATAATGGTAGGGACCACACACAATCTCACTACAATAGATAGGTACATTGATACGGCCAACATGCGGAATCTTGAAAAAGTATTGTACAAGAGGTTTGTGTGGTCTTGCATCGAAGACAGCACAGATAGAATATTGTGCAGTAAACATCGTGCCAGGAGTACACTGTACACTGTACGTACAGACAGTCAAGCCAGACTGAGTTTCGCTGCGGCTCAGAGCGCACGCGCGGCCATTTTTATATTTTCCAACTTCAAATGATTCCCGCGTTCCGTATTCAAAATAACGTTCAATAATTGTATGTGCTTGGCTTTTTTTATTTTTTTTATTCGCGAACTGTGGCCTATTGTGTTGTGTTTTTCTGAACCTCTGTGAGTGTGGAGTCGTGATCTAACATTTGGACTCAGATTCGGATTTACTTTCTATCGATCACTGTAAGTAAGTTTTATTATGTTATCGCTTAGATTAAAAATATAGGCTAGAGAAAGTTCGGATTGTAAATAAAACATTGTATCAATTAATGTTTCAATAAGAATCTTATTAGAAAGGAGCTTTGATATGTAAACATACTATTGATAAAATATCGGTCATTGAATACATTATTATTGTTCACAATTTGTATTTAATTTTGCATAAAAAGATCATAAATATGGACATAGGTACGGTACGTGCCTCTAACCTAATTAGGCAACTTTAATAACAGTAATTATTACGGAAAACGAATCAATCGTAGAAATAACTGAAATACACGATATATCACTATCGCAAAACACCGGTTGTTTGACAGGACATAGTGATAACGTGTTATTATAACGGTTGAAATAACTATTATATTGGTGGTAAATTATGAAGATGCAGGCAAAAATTAAAAAATAAAAACCCAGGCAGGAACTTTATTAATAATAGACGACATCATTATATATTTTAAGCTTTATTTTATAGAGCACCCCTGTATATAGCTTGTTTTATTTAGTTATTGGATTCATTTATGATTGACACAGTTTTAACCTAGAATTTATCTGTGTCATCTTTTAACCTTCGTTATTTACTCTAGTAGAATAAAGTTCGCGTGTTTTACGCTACTTTCATTTTATTATCATTGTCTACATTTTGGATCCTCTCTAAAACTATTTCACGTCACGTATACCAACACAGTTACCTGTCTGGTTTATAATTATTACAGCTAATTTTAGCTTAATTATAATTAAAAGAATATAACCTCCTATTGTTTGAAAAGTAGGTTAATTTTTAACGGTAGCAGAGAAGTTCATACAAATTTATTGTTTGCATTTTCTAGTCCTCATCGCAAGAAGTGGGTATGGTATGGTGCCAAATATTATGTCTATCCTGGCTTCTGACTACTCCCTACTTGGTATTTTAATAAATCTGCATGATTCTATTTTCGTATCTTCAATCACGTGAATTGGGTATGCATTTCTTATTCTGCAAATTATTCGGGCAAAGTTGCAATAACACAAGTTCCGTATGCATCCCTTGGGAACGGAAAGCTGAACAAATTTTTGCTAAATTCTAGAACCTCCGACATATTTTCGTCTATAGTAACACCTCTTAGAATTGGTGACATTAAAAACTATCTGAAAACCATCCTTGAAGGCAAACAAATCGATTGCAAAAACAACATTTAAATCGGATAAGCCGTTTCGGAGATAAATACACAAGAGATCGCTTCTCAGCTATAATATCGCCCATTGTAAGAGTACTTATATTTTTTATGTTTTTGTTTTTTCTTGTAATGTACAATAAAGTATTTCCATTCATTCATTCATACAAACAAACGACCTCTTACGGGTTTTTACCCGTATCTTTAAGATAAAGCCGAACATCTCAAAGCAAGTTCATGTCGACAGATGATAGGTTATAGTGCTCTACTACCTAAGCTGCTCATAATAGCACATAAATGTTATTGTAGGTAATTGTAATTGCGCTTTCAAATACGTTAATATCCATTGAACGTCTGCCTTCTTCTCTACATTATATAGTTGAGGAGCCAGATGCGGATTTCATACGACGCATCCTGTAACCCGTCATATCCTTTCACCACATAAATTATAATGCAAAACCACCATTAGTATACAAGGTGACCAAGAAAGAGGCAAAGGTTTATCAATTGTCGACCTGACGGCACAGTTGGGACTAATTAGCGCAAAAATCTTCTTTGTCGATGTTTTTTTATAAAAATCTTACTGTTATATATCTATAAAGTGTCTATTTTATTTACTTTGTGTAGTCCTTTCTGTGCTTTGTTGTTGTGTTAGATAAACCACTTTATATTCTGTTCTACCTGGGGGCTACAGCTCACCTGAGCAGTCCTTAAAGCTGTACCTTATTTATTATTTATTTATCTGTATCTCTGAAAGTAATTTCTCAAAAAATATTAATTTTGTGTGTATCGAAGATCAAGAAATCGCATGGCTTACTATTACAAAATGAAAATTTAACATGACAATATTATGTTAGATTTTATATAACTTCTAAATAAATATATAATCATTGCGCGACTAACTGATAATCAAAGCATTGTAAGTCCTAGAATCTAGATACCTGTTTGTAAGGTGTTCCTTTTGTGAACTAGGAAAAGAGATTCTCAAAATCAATGGACGAAGTTGCGGGGTTTTAATTGGTAACAAAATAACAACATTACTTTTTTTGTATTGCAATGTTATTTATTTATTGCTTTCATATAAATATTTAAAGGTCTTATAATTAAGTAGCAACAGATAGGTATATTAACCCGTTAGGGCACTACGATTTAAGTTCAATTTAATGCGAAATAGAGAAAAATAAATTAGTGCATTTATTTATCTATATTTAATAAATTTTTGTCATATTTAATCTAGGCTTTCGCGATACAGGCTAGACCTACTAAGTACGGGGCTCATAAAGTATGGAAATATTTTTTTTTGTATTTAGTGTTTGTAGTGTTAAAAAATTAAAAACAATTTACCATAATTGGTATATATTATATGTTACATCTCCTAAGTAATAATATTTTTGCATCATTTGATAAATATGTCCCAGCATGTCTGCATGTACCAAAACAAACGCTGGCTCTTCTGAAAATGTTCTTGCAATAAATAACTGCCAATCCGTTGAAGAACTTTCTACTCTACTGTGCGCTTTCATATCTGATTCTGTAAATGGACGATTTTATCATTTAATTTGGGAAGTCATTCATTTCGGCACTGAGGAAGTTGCGATTGAATTTAAGTGATGGTTTTAGTCAGAACTAGCCAGTTAAAGTGAAGTATCTATCGACAGCCGCTGTGGAAAAGAGGTCTCCGGTTTCTCGAACCGCGAACCGAAATATATTCATTTGATAAACTTGCGGACAGTGCATGAGGTAGGAGCTCTAAACGGTCAACAGAGGAATGATAAAGTACCTACGTTGTTGAGTCGTAGTATCAAATGTGTTTTGAATAATTATTGAAATATTATACGAGTATATCAATGCGTAAGTACCTATACAAGGCGAGCGTGAATGGGATAGTTGGAAGGGGAATTTAAGGTACTCTGACCAAACTAGAGACGACTAGACAACTAGTCAAGAGTACCCTTAACCAACGAGCTTGTATGAAGAATTTGATGAGGATGAATGAAGCTAATGACGTATGTCTTCCCCTCCGAGAAACTGATGACTTTATGTAGATATGTCAATGGAATGCGTAAGAATTTTTAAACGTATATCGGCGGGATGTTGACAATCACTATGTGTGTGTTCAATACGAACACAGCGGATGAATGGCATTATTGAATGGTCAGCCCATAAAATCAGAGATATTTACTTTTTTATCTGTGGCACGGTTACTTCTCTGACTCATGCTGCAGGCTAAGCATGAACAAGACAACCATTTTCTCTATGGAAGAGAAGACAAAAAAGACTTCTGTTTCTCTTTTAGTCAAACAAAAGAAAGGGACAGAAATAATTCTTGACTTCTATTCAGTCGACTAAACCGATGTTTTCGGTGCTCTTGCTACTGGGGCTAGATAGCACTGTTTGCCAGGGATTGGGATGACTGCACACCCACATTTTTGACGGATATCATTGCAAACTTTCGGTTCGATATCTTTGCATGAAGGACTTTAAAATGAAATGACTTGTGGTTAATAAATGAAATCTCTCAATCACAGATTGTTTAGGCCCGCGCAAATTTATGCACAATCCACAGTGATGGTAACTTTGACAACTTTTTCCCAATTTGCGGGGACCATTTTGATCTTTTTTGGTATGATGTCTTGCAACGGAAAGGGGTACACGCCACGTCTGTCCATGTCACGTCTCATCCTCGTCTTTTTTAATGGCAATGTAATAAAACCTACTAACGAGATGTATCTTAGACTTCTTACATGCATCCAATTCAATTCAAATAAACAATTAAAGAAATACAATACGTTTCTATTCCACCTCGGCTTCCGACGAAACAATCGACTGACGAGGTCATGTGGTGAACGGCAAACTGTGTTTTTGCCAGAATACTTCACATCACGAACCTATTTGTGGTATCTGAGTAGATTAGAACAAACAAATTCTAAATATATAAAACTGTTCACTAACTGACTGACTGACAAGCAAAGCACAGCCTGAACCTTCAGACCTAGAGACCTGAAATTTAGAGGACAAGTTAGTTTTGATGAGTAGGGGTGCACTTCCGAAATTCCACCGCAAAGAGTGCAGCGGATTTATTACAAGTTTTTAAATAAATTTCAATGCGGACGAAGTCGTGGGACGTTCCGCTTGTTTACTCTTATTTGTATCTTTTCCAATTGGCTATAGAAGATCTATGTTCTCTTGGCTAGCTATGAGAGGAAATCTGCAAAAAATCTAAAACACCAACAGATTTCTAGGAATGAGCAAGTTGAATAACCAATGGGAAGGCCATATAGCTCGCAGAACTGAACCACTGGGAGTGAGTATAAAGGTTCTCTAATGGCGAACCCGAAAACGCACCTTTGGAATGATGACATCTTTATAGTTAGTCATGGATCAAGATCGTTCGTCATGGCACACTTGTGGGAGGTTTATTTCTACTTTCGAGCTGTGGACTTCTAAAGGTCCTTTAAGACTTGAAACTGATGATGAAACCTCCTATTAAAGAAAACTAAATAAAAAATACAAACATTTTTTTTACTGATCTTTGCATTATTATTTCATAATTGTTTACATTTTGTTATCTCTGGTTATCTCGAGTGCATTGGCTATCACTTGAGCACTCTTTTATCAGCACTCAAGAGTTATTTGACGCTAAACTAGATGAAGATTTTAGGCTTATTATGTAAAGCAAGGCTTTGACGAATCACTGCATACACGCATTGGACCTGCGTGGTTTTGGTCCAACCCTTCCAATCATGAATAGTGGTTAGAGGAGACCTTTGCCCGGCAGTGGAATATTATAGAGCAGAAAAATATGTAAAGCACAGAACATCGAAGTATCTAAGCGTGTCATTGTGAAGTTGGAAGAAGAGCTACCTATGTTTTATGGAGTAAAATCGTTGTATGGAAACGATCAACAAAATCATCACTCCTCGAGCCGTTCAAACGGGTGCCATATTTTCGTAAGTGGTTCGTTTGCCCGAAGGTATTTTTTTGTTGCTTTTATATCACAGCGGCCATGACAGGCTTATTGCGATCGCGCCCGATGTTTTGCTTTTGTGTGTAGCTCTACGAAATGTTTCCAATACGCCACCTGCATACCAACTCAAGACGCCCATAATCAACTTCTCCAAAGTCCTACTTCTCATCTCATCAATACCAACTTATTCATGATTCAATGTAATTCTAATTACCGTCACCTATTGAAATCAATGAGCTATCTCCGTTAGCTACCGTTAGCTCATCTTAAATTGAGAAGAACCTATTTCCCACTCTCATTCTAACAAGATACGGTTTAAAACAGCGCTGACTTTTCTTATACCTACATGGCACGGGCTACGGTTTATAATAGCATTGGCTTCTCTTGGTTGCATGGTTCTGGTAAAAACGATCCAATTATGATCTCTATAAATATGAAGTTACAGTATAATAAATTGCCCAAGAAGTTTCGAGAATCGGAATATCTAGAGGAGTAGGATCCTTAAGTTGCTTTATATTAATTCAAAAGTAATCATTGGAAATCTCTCAAATAAATTTTCGTGGGCAGTTTTTATCTAACACTTCTCACTATATTTTGTTTCTGAGTTTAAAACGTTGAGTTTAGATAAAATAATGTGTGTTTGTTGTTAACACATCTATAGCTACTTTGAATTCTTGTATTTCCTGGAAGGAGGCTTCAAATAAAAAATACCTCTCACGGGTGCGAAAAGAATGATAAACATCCCTACTTTACATGTACCTATTGGCATGAGTAGCCGAAATGGTAAATTTGGGTCGGGCGCAGAACGATTTGAATTTTTTTTGTTTCTATTTTCACAAAAAAGTCCTTATATCAAAATTTAAGCTCGATATGCTTTTAACTGAGGAAGAAATGGATAACACACGGATAGACAGGCAGACATGACTAAGGGTTAGACTTTGCTATTTGGCTGCGGAATCTAGGAATATCGCTTTTGGTATAAGTATCGTCTTATATTGTGTTGTGTTTGCTCAGATGAATAAATGAACAGCTGCCTTTCAAAGCAAATGTTAGTGTGTGCCACTGGTTGTTTACCATTTTTATATCTATTTATTTTTGTATCTGGTTTCAAGAAAACATTGAGCATGTCTGTCGTTGAATATGGCAGCAACATATTGCAATGACCAAAAGGCGAACAACGTTTGTTTAAACTAAACAGTAAAAAAAAATACATTGAAGTAGGATCAATCATCACGGAGTAGGCAGTCGATAAACTCACAAAATATCTATTCTTTCAGTCTGATATAAAATGATGAAGGACTATCCTTTCTAAACCTTGAATTGGTAAGAGTTTCGTCTCACGTACAATTATCACCCAAATGCTAATTAGACCATTTCGTAGGAAGTATCAGTTACCAAACCGCAAGATAAAATTGTGTTATGACTTTTGGTACATTTGGAGGTGTGAATTACACTATCATGATGTGAATGCTATGTGCAACCTGTATTGAAGAAATCAAACTTTATCATTGCACAAAGCTTACGAGTAGCATTCAACATTATGTAAAACGGGAAAGAAAACCATCGAATATAAAAAAAAATACAAAAGTATATTATAAACTAACCATAATTATGCCAAATAAAATGTTTGAATTCACCTATGATTACTCCTTATTTTTATTCTCACGACTACATCTCTTATGACTACATCTCGATTTGACTACAAAGATAGATAGAATTTATAAACAACAAAGACAAGTAGAAATGACAAGAAAATAAAAAAATGCTACAGTATAATGAAATAAAAAAGGTAGCAGGTAAGACTAGATCGCTTTATGAGTAAATCTCAATATAACTACATTGCGTTAGGACTACATTGCATTTTGACTAGATCACCATAAGACCAGATAGCGTAATGACTTTATTGTCATTTGTACGAAAGGAGTTTGTCTTAAAGCTGTAAATACTGGCTGAAAGACTTTCAGGTTAGATCAAAAGATTATCGAGGCCTGAGCTACGGAAAGGTACGAGCTACTTTTACTTTGTTCATTGTTGACTTCTTTATTGATTCCGTTCAAGCTGTTCCTCATTAACAGGTAATCATTCCAGTCATCGATTCACTAATAAGAGCTCTGTCCTTACTGAAGTGTGAAAAGAAACCCTTCCGTGTGTTTGTTTGATTCGAGTGGTTTAGATCCACATTAGATGTGGAATACTTTGAAAAACATAAATAGGTACTCTAATACTTTAGATATATCATTTTCGTGAAGATGTTTGCGTGCCACATTGATTAGTTCGATTCGCACACTACCTGAATGAATGAATGAAGGATTTTCAAAAAAATAACCAGCGAGAGTTTGTTTCCTGATTCTTCTAGGCTAGAACGCGTTCGAGAAATCGCCGTAAATTCACTTAAAATTTTAACTCACGTAGATTTTAAGATGTCGTTTTTATATGGTCCTTGTGATTTCAATGAATAAAAACCTATTGACTTTGACATTGATTACCGAAGTGGTTGAAAAGTTTTATTTTGTTAAATCAAGGGCCTAACGATCAAGTCATGCGATTCAATTCAGGCAAAGATGAAAGTGACATCTTTGCCTGAACTCTATAAGACTGCATTGTTAGACTTCTGGGCAAGGATTTGAACATGATAGTGGTCTACTACTAAGACTGACGATCAAAACGTCCATGTAATTTTATCATTGAAAAAAAATCCTGGATACTACGAACAGGATTCAACTTACCTGAGGGCTCCTTTTGTGAAAACCGTCGATCTTGCGGGCCGCGTCTGGTAGATTCAAGTGTTATGGGGTGGAAAAAAATTAGGTAAAAGTATCATCATTCGGTTCTGGTGCAAACTGTTCGGCTAGGTTTCCAAAACACCCCAAAAAAAGTATGGAGTTAATAGGGTATTGAAGTTCTAATTATAAGGTTTATGTTATAATTCTCCTTTTAATAGTCGGGTAAAAATGGTATTTCGTGAGATCTCTTACTATTTTTTTTTCATTGAATGGTACCTTTAAAAGTGTATAGAATATTATTGAAATGGTTATGTAAAAATAAATAATGCTGGACATTTTTCACACAGCATCATCTAGCCCCAAACTAAGCAGAGCTTGTATTTTGGGAACTACATGACTGATATACTACTTATATTTATATGAATATCGCTAGAAATTGCTTTTTTGTAAGTACATGTCGCCGTCTAATGTTAAAAGTTCACTTCTGGAAATAGGCTTCCCCTAAAAAGTGCCATGAAGAACCTAAGTTACCTCCATCCTTAAGATACAATGCGTCATACGCTTCGTCGCCATTAGAGAATTCTTCTTCCACAGTGGCTGTTGTTTCTGCGATTGTCACTTTAACTGAAAATTGTAAGAGCTATGTTAGTAGGCACTTCTCAAATTTAACAAAGTTTCAATCCTCCTCGGGTGTCACACCTAATTTTTCCTGACACTAAGACTACACACAGTCACACTCGTTTCTAATCGGCTATATGCAAATCCAATGAATTGCGAACTGGTAAATTTCCAGGTTAACTAGCTAATGACATTGCATTTATTGTCTAGTTTCACATCTATCCGGTTAGCACACATTCATAAACGTATTATACCTTTCAATAGATCTGATCGTAGAGGTAAATCTGGCGATAATGTTGTGGTACAAGCGTTTAATCCTACAGTTTGCGAGATGGATGATTGTTACTCTTTCATACTAAAACTACTTAACGGATTTTGATTAAACTTTACAGTAATACAGCTTCTACATCAGAATAACACACAGGCTACAATTTATAATGATATTGTGTGATTTAAACATAATATAACGATAAGTATCAAGTTCGTCGGAATAATTATATCGGTAATATCTATATGTTTCACGGATAAACAGCTGAGTCGGTCATACGCTACTTTTATCAATATATACAACGTGGGCGAAGCCGCAGGCGGAAGCTAGTGTATCTATAGTCATGAGTACTTTGGCATGAGAGTCGTCAGTTGTATCTCATCGTGTTACCTTGAACTGGTGGCTTTTCAGATTCCTGTAGATCTATTGCAATGTTGAAATAAAGTCTAGTCTCATTTTGCTAACTTTTGCATTACGCCATCCAGAGCGTTTCACATGCTTTTCACTACCATACGATGCTATCTCGGAGATAAGTTACAGAATTATGTTTTGTGTGTCCACGGCCGTCAGAGATAATCAACATGGGGACATTATGGTCATCTTTAGATCCGCAGATTCGTGAGGTTACCAAGCAGAGTTAGTCAGCGTGACAGGTTGCAAACTTGCAAGTCTCCAATAATGGAGTAAACTATAAGAACTCAGTTTATATAAACGTGTGTAACGAACTCTCCATTGTAAACAGTGGTTTCAAAGCGATATTAATCAAAACGTGTCCGTGGTTCATTGAACTTGACAGCAATGAATTTTCGAGTTACGTTATTGAGATTACACGTTTTTGTGAGTTAATTTTAAGGTGGATTATGTTTTCGTCTGCATTAGATGGGTGGATTTATCGATTCACCACACAGTTCTTGCAGGTTTAAAATATATGGAATGCTTGAAATAAGCACTATGTCTGTGGGAAAATAGTTGAACTTACCTAAGCACTTAGATAATATGTTTTTTGTGTCCCGACCAAAATTGTTACACAATATGTCATAGATAGAGCCGACTCGTTAAACTTGACTCATAGATACCTACCATCTTCTAGAATACGTACATAGGTCCCTAACTTAATAATTAATATATACCGAAGACAGAAAATTGTATACGGTTTCGGATTTCAGATAAAATTACCCAGAATATTTTGTGAGCTTCCTCAAAATATTTTAACTGCGTGTACTGCGATTCAAGAACCCATCAAAACTAATGACACTATGACGCAACAAACGAATCGAAATATCTCATGTAACGAGGCATATCGGAGAAAGCTACTCAATAGAGCAATGAGTTCCGATTGTTGAGCTCGAAATCACTACATAGTTCATTAAGGTTGTCTGGAAGTGTTCGCTTTTGGCGACCGCCCATTGTATCTTGTTTGTTTGTGAATTTCTATATTTTTATTTTCTCTTTGGTGTGCAATAAAGAGTTTGTCAATCGACCTATCTATTATTTTGGACAATTAATATTTTGAGATAAATTGAAACTTTTTTCATTTCATGCTGTTTTTTATTAAACTAAGCTGTCGAAATGTCATATGAGTCTTACTCAACAAAAATCCTATGGATGAAGGAGATAATAATTTGGACTTTATCAAACAAATACGTTAGCTGTATAGACATAAATTTACAAGGTATTGGAGTCAACTCAATTTCGAAATGCCATATTCTCTCTATGGGTTTTCATATCTTTATCTTTCAGTGGCTTGTCATTGTATAGCGGTTTGGCGAGACCAAATAATGCTCTGTTTACCAATCAAACTAAACACCTGCATGCGATATAGAGCAAGGCGATACCGGCCACGATCGATTGATCATACGAGACACGATCAGTATGCGTCCATAATCCCTCACTTGCAACACTGCCGATGCCTTCTGTATCGTGTGCGGTTTGTATGTTAAAATGGATGAAACTTGCTTTGACCCTGGTTTGCTTGGGGACTGTATGATACTTCTCTCAGGCTACAGGTCGACAGAAGTTTGGACCAAATCGGTGTGACATCTATTTACAAGTAATTGCAACCGCATCTAACTCGTATCGTAAGTTGGTGTTCTGAAGCTTCAACTGTTAACCTAACTATCTCGTACCCGACTGCGCTAAGCAAAGTAGGGCTAGTATGTTCTTTGGATTGTTCATTGGTCAACAATACAATAACATGCACAAGGGCTGTAAAAATGCGTAAGAATGCGTTAGATATTTTAACTAAAATATAGAGCTTTAAAGTACATCAATGTATGAAGCGAAACTGGTAAATTATAACTTTTACATCACCCTTGATCTTGTGGCACGGGAAGCAGATGTTACCCTTGGCCTTGAATATGTCATCGACCCTAAAGTTACTGCTTTCCCAAGTTTTAAAAAAGATATGTGATGTCGAGCACGATTATATAATGTCCCGGAATTTGAGTGTTATCCATATTGCCAGATACTGATAAAAATCTTTATTTGTGAACTTTGATATAACCAATGAGGCAAAAGAATTAAAGTGTCTCACCTAGGAGGTTCTAATCACGCATACAAAAATAAACCTTCTTACTATGTGGCAAAAGAGAAATGTCAAAATAGTAATATTCCACGTTGTTATGATTGTAGCTAGGGGCAGGAAACACGTACTCTCGACTTTAATCTTCCAACCGAATACACCGAACTGAACCTACGATTAGTTCATAATAACACGTTACAAAACAATTACTCGTATTAGTAGTCACGCTTCGCTCTAAATCATAGCTTCATTTGCATACAATACGTGCATTGGTTGCGACCTGTCAGTTCGGTTCGTAAAGTCGCCTCCGGTTGAATACAAAGTCTGTGGTATAGAACAGGTTTGTTTCTCTTGCTTGATATCTCTATTGGTAATGAAATCATCTGTAGCTGATTCATATCTGGTTTCAGTTTTAACTTTTCGAAAAACTCAATGCCCGAAGAAATAGAACAGATCTTTTGTTTTCTAGCCAGTAGCCATAATAAATTATAAGATTCAATATCCATCAATATGCCATTATCAGTCTGAATATGCATATTGCTTGACATAGGTAGATTATCGTCAAATAATGACATGATAAATGGTACTCTCCATCTCCATCAATCGACTTCCCGCAACATATCCCACATAATCAAAACAAAAAGTAACTAGAATAATATACCAGTATCTAATCTACATGCATATGATTATATCTACAAATCCCTGTTTCAATGAAGATAATATTCCGAGGTCCAGGAAATGACAAAGCGAATGCACAAAACAATAAAACGGACGCATATCCTGTACACTTCGAAGAACATTACTGCACTTGAATAAGCAATCTAAACAGAAAATATCAATGTGCTTTTCATACATTAGAATTTAGAATTCCTATTGTATATCGAGTGTTTGCTGATTTCTGGTGTACGGACACGAAACTGGTCTGTCTAAGTACTTTGATTCAGCGGAACTGTCCTAAGTAGGTTCGCACGTGTACCAACTTAGTTAACAAAATTATCTTGATCATAATCTTGAATCCGCATTATAATCATACAGCTTTACATTTCTGTTTTAGTACTGGTTTTTCTAGAGTAACTGAAACACTTATAAGGGCCCGGTCCCGGTATTGTTCGTCACGTTGACTCGGCCTTTACAGTTGGGTTGTTTTTAGCAATATGCTGTATATAGTACCTTGTTGTCGATTTTGCTGGACATATTTGTCTATCCGTTCAGTCACGCTTGAGACAATGTTCTGGTATCTGCGTCGTGACCACTCCGACATAAATTCACTGGAGAAAGTTTGAATGTGTTGTTCTAATATCAACATGTGCTTATATAAATTCATAGCATTGAAACAAATATTGAATAACTTATTGCAATATACAAGTATTCGTTACTAAGAAACACTTGGATGCGAAGGTTGTAATCAATTTATTAATTTAAATGTTGAACATAATTTATTCAAGCAAGTTTAAAGTAAGTTAATACGGTCTACATTCAACGCATCGGTTATGGCCCTGACCATAGACGATGATACTCGTAGTAACCGATTTTCATCAGTAGGCCCGTAAGCTTGTACTCTTCAATATAGCATAAAAAATAAATGTAACATTTTGTCTTTGTGAGTTCAGAAGCAAAATGAAGTTCTAAATTTAATTCAAATGGAACAGGATATAGTCTTAAAGACTAGCAGGATATGAGATCTAGCGTATTGCCTATTACAGTATTAATAGAGCACTGAGGTGATCGACCGCAAACGTGTGCGACAAAAACACACCTAGGTATTCTGTGCGGTAAATGTTCAGCTAATATTAATCCTAACTAAGTTGAAGCTAAAATATTTTTACAGTCCTTTGGAGTAAATATGACAAAATCTACGATCATATTTCAACAACCTACCTGCATGAAAAGAGATTGTAATAGTCTTTAAAACGAGGGCAAATCGTTAAAATAGTTTCTTAAATGACTGCTTTTCGATTTGGCTACTTGCAACTCTTGCAAGATCAGCAATGTTCAGCTCGGAGTCTTAACCTTCTGTAGACCGTGGAATTCATATTTCTGATAACCACAAGTTAGTGGTACATAAACGATGATTTTATACAGTAGTCCTCAGACAAACTGACGCCATGAATAATGAAAATGATATCGTTATGAAAAAGAGCAGCTATTATAAAGCTCCGCAAAAACTTTGTTCAATGACCTTCAGACTCAACGCGTAACTTCAATTTAATAGATTCGTTCCATATAACTTCGGATTCGTCCATAACCATTCAATACAGAATATCAATGCCATGGGGGTAACGACTCGGAACATTGATGGCACTCGTATGTTCCGCTATATAGCCATGTGCCTATTGTAAAAAGATTGAAATATGCTTTGTTTATATTGACTCGGACAGCTTGATTGCTGATAAAAGAATTTGTCAAGGAATTGGGATCAACCACTCTACATTTGTTTTAATTGAAGACATTTTATTGACCCTTCAGTTGATGAAAATTCAGCTGGTCTTTTGGCGATTCACCTTTTCCAGAGCTATGAATTCGATATCTATCAATTGTGTGTTAAGAAATGAGAAAAAAACAAGAAAACTATGTAGGAGTTTCTATGAACAGCGCGGCGTAGTACAAAATCTTTGTTCTGTCTAAACCTATCTTGACGAAAATTTTCTGTCCCACATTCCAACCATGACAAGTAAACTATGTAGGAGTTTCTTTGAACAGCGCGAAGGAGTCTAAAATCTTTGTTCTGTCTGAACCTATCTTGACGAAAATTGTATTTCCAACTTTCCAACCATGACCTTGAAATTCTTCAACAAAGAATTTCATTTCCTCATCAGAAGCGGTCAGCAAACATATGTCTAAAGAATCCACCGGAACGGACACTTGATGGCCTGAGGTGTGTCAAATGTGTGACTAACACTAATGCGCGGTTCCGTTACTGGGCGCGTGCGCATACCCTTACTATTTGTTCTCCCAACTGGTTTCGGAAGAAAGTTTGTTTTTCGAAACTATGGATGGAGCATAGTTTATTTTATGATCATAACACTGTTGCAAGGTCACTTGATGATTCATAAAAAGACATCAAAATTCTTTGTTATATTAGATACCTATCATATATCAGTAGACGCCCGCTGCCGTATTATTTTTTATTGCTTCATTCTGAAGTCAATACTACTTCGCACATGCTTACACACCTGAAAGTCTGTTTAATTTTTGCGAAACTCGAAACTTTATAAGCATAATTACAAGTGCATGTAACACCCAAACTCACGTGTGTAAACCGTCTCTATCACGTTCGATCGCATGCAGATTGATAGACAACAGTAAGATTTAAGAGTAAATATGGCTCTACTTTCCTATGATTTAACAGTGATATAAATAACACCATGTAGAGATCTCGAGTGTTGTTTATCGGAGTCGAAACGTATGTGTTAATTTTGATCGAGATTAAAAATATAAGCTTTAGATAAAATCCCTTTTACTTCGATTATGGTTATTTATATGGAACCATCTCTATCTTTATCATTATTGTTTTGTAAAAGGATTCATTTTAATAATTTCTACATTTATTATATCTTTCGGTGTTCTCTATTCTTGAGATCTTCGAAAGGTCTTAAACACTTATCTTTCATATTATACTGGTACATGTTAGTAAGCGAGGCAAAGGTACTTCAGATCATATTCTTCGACTGATCTCAAACACTCATCTGGCTATTTGTTTACATAATTTATTCAAAAGTTTAAAAACTTCAAGTTTCACACTTAGCTATTATAAATCTTGAAGATATACTACGAAATTCCAAGTGGTGTGAGAAACCAAATCCCATTAGCAATTACAAAATTGTCCACATGCAATACCCACTTCTGTAAACTGGTTTAATTATTTCCATTTAAGATTAACTGTTGTAAAAGTTCAAGATTTCTTAACTTATTTCTAAACTAATTTTAATGAATTTTACATATTCAGCGACAGTTGCCAATCTCTCAAAGGTCTTCATAGTCAAATTAGGTAAGTAGACATTATGTCAGGATTAACAATATAAATGTCCAAACTTGTAATACTTGAGAAAGTTTAGGTTGCGAAGTGTCCCCTATGGTTATGTCGTAATCAAAGCTTTTTGACAAATGTTTTCATAGGAATCTGTCATCATAATCAATGGTTAACTTGACCGTCCGTTTATTTAGTTGGTGAACTCAAGCTTTATAGTCAAAAAGCCGGCAACACCCTTCTGTCTAATACAACAATGCATTGTTGGATGTAGTTGGAGCTCCCGCGGTTCTGCAGCGTCTCCGGCATGTTCGCGGAAGCGCGCGCTGACGGCTTCGCCGCCTGAATGCGCAAGCAAGTCACCTCAATGATGAACAGACTGCGCGGGACACCATCCTCAAGACTAATAAACGGCTAATGGTGGCTAATAATTGGGATAGTCCCTTTTATAAGCATTGAAATAAGTTACCATTATTCCATTATCATCCGAATGTTCGTTTATATTTTTACTACTTATTAGATTTTTATGAAACTACAATAATTTAGCTTATACATCAGAATAATACTTATGCTACTTTTTATCCGGGTACCACGCGCGCGAAGCCGTGGGCAGAAGCTAGTAATAAATAATGCTGGACATTTTTTTTCCATTATCATCCGAATGCTCGTTTATATTATTTGCTGGTTATTATTCAGGTAATTATATTTTTTCTTATCTAACATAGAATAAGTGTTACTATAAACACAGATATTATGCTCTATGGATCAAGTTATTTGAAATAAATGCGATAATTCATACAACTATGTAAAATTAGGTACGTGTATATACAAAAATACAGATGAAACAGCTAGCTATCTAAAGACCGTTGCAAACGATCCATATATAGCTCAACTAATCCAGATCACTATCAGATCTGAAAAAAATATTATCGCATCTTATTTTATTGCCATTTTGGTGTTGTAATTAAGATACTTTAAAATTGGATAATTTGTTATTGCAAAAATTTACTAAAGATAAAATTATAACTCGGTATCTTCCACGCTCAGCGCAATCTTCATTTCTAATAAAAACTGGCATATCTTAACGGTATGCCAGTCAATGGGTAAATGGAGCAGAGAGAACAATGACTTCTTATCTGACTTTATTAAAACAGCTGTGATCAGTGATGAGAACTGGTAAGTTCTAATTATATTCTCTTCAGGTAAGCTCATACCATGTGTTCAATGTACCTATTCAGAGGTACAAAAGTGTGTACAAGCTAATATAAACTGCTAGCTAGTAGGTAAAGTATATCAGCACAAGTCTCACGTCCAGATGGTTAGAAAACATAACGTGCCGGTAAAATAAAAGGCACATGAGATCAGATCATCAACAATGCTTGTTGATGATTTGATCTCATGTGATCAGGCGTTGCTGTTCAATAGGCGACGCTAATCGCGCTTATCATCTTGTGAGCTATATCCTTTTTTAAATCTAATTAACATAAACTTCAGTTCGCTTGCTGAGCTGGTTTACTTTTGTGTAAATCGAGAAACATACGGTAGTTTATAAATATCTGATCTGCACCATCATAATGAAAATAGTTTCCTTAATGAAAATAGCTGAATTCAAAAAGTCGTAGAACAAAAGTTAGTTCAGAGCAGGTACTAACTTTTGTTCTACGACTTTGGTTGGTTTTGTTTGAAATTAAATTGGTCGCAAAATCATCGCATTTGAGAGAAGAAAACGCTCTGATCTGCTTAGAAATGGTAAAGTACTATGTAGCATCTTTATTTAGAACGATAGGCATCAGCGGTGTTGTTAATTGTAATAACTATTACTTAGTCTACCTCTATGTCTAAGTAATAGTACAATAAAGATTGCAATGATAAATCCACTTGGTAAGTGAAGCCGAGCTTGGAAGAACATATAACCAAACAACGATCATTTCAATTTTACTCTAGATCCCTTTAATAATTCAGTTGCATCTACAAGTACTTGTAATTGAATATGCCCTGAATATGCCGAAATAACCTCCTTTCGGCATATTCAGGAATACACTGCATTTAAATTTGTCATCCCAGTTTCCGAGCAGAGCTTTGTCTTCTACTAGTAGGCACCACAGTAAATCAAATCATCACCACATCCGGTCGTAGTCTGTGCCTTGCATTGTTCTACCCACAACAGCTGCCATAATAACTTTTGTAATATTATTATGCAACTGAATTATTAAAGGGATCTAGAGTCAAATTGAAATTATCGTTGTTTGGTTATATGTTCTTCCAAGCTCGGCATCACTTACCAAGTGGATTTATCATTGCAATTTTTATTGTACTATTACTTAGACATAGACTAAGTAATAGTTACTAAAATAACCAACACCGCTAATGCCTGTCGCTCTAAATAAAGATGCTACATAGTACTCTACCATTTGTAAGCAGATCAGAGCGCTTTCTTTTCTCAAATGCGATGATTTTGCGACCAATTTAATTTCAAACAAAACCAACCTTGGTGGGTAAGTTTGTTTACATGTATCCACTGCTATTTATCAGCTGTCCCTATCCTCAAAGGTTTGCTGTAAGAAAACTTTTTTTTAGGGTTAATATCGCCTTTGTACATATCCTATATGTAAGTTTTTTGTCTGTATTCTCTGTTTGTACAATAAATAACCTTTTACTGAGATAAAGTTACCAATTACAAGAAAAATGAACAAACTTTCCACTTTCTTAAAGGATTGTTTTCATATAACGGGATTCCTAAATAACAAATAACAAAACCAACCCCTGTTTGTATAATCAATACCTACTTAAGAAAGGGGAATTTGAAAACTTAAAGAAAGGGATTTTTTGATAGGGGCAGACCATCGCGTGTTGAAGGCAACCCTTGAAAATGTGTTTAGAACAGGGTGAAGTTTATATCGACCTTGGTAGGTTATAAGTTTGGTAGCTAAAAGTTATTCATAATATGATTCAGACTCATCAAAGTCTAAAAGTTTTAATTTTCTTACTTTAAACTTAGTGCGTGTGCTGCTGTAAAATCAGTTTACGTGCCGCTTTTCTTCGTGTTTATAGTCAGCATGTTTTGATATCACGACTTAATTTGTATGGAAAACTTACATCTAATTTGACAGCACTAAAGTTGTAGCTATCTCTTTCTTGCTTGCACTATCAGTAAAAGATAGCGATAGTTTAAATTTAGTTTAGTCAGTGTACTACAGAATCGAGGCCATAGTGTTTTGAAGTTTGAATTCCTGTACCAGCAGCAGAAGTTCCAGCAGTCAAGCAAGTAGCGGCACTATTATATGTAAAATCAGTTCTTGATAAACAGCTTAACCATAGGTTATCGAGCAATATCGTAAAAATACTTCCTATCACTAACGAGGTGCTATGCGGGCTGGGCGTTGGCTAATGTACAGCAGGAAATTAACGCGATAAACTAGGATATTAGCACATTTTAAGTACAGGGCGCTAGTGGAAATATATAAATAATGCTGGACAATCCACACAGCATCATCTAGCCCCAGGCTAAGCAGAGCTTGTGTTACGGGTACTAGATGACTGATATACTTAATACAATACATTACATAGATAGATATTTTTATTATACATAGAAAATACCCAGAACACCCGGAACAAATATTTGCAGATCGTACAAATATTTGTCCCAGGGCGGGAATCGAACCCGCAACCTCCTGTGTAGCAGGCGGAACTTCGCCCACCGCGCTATATTGCTCGTTAGTAGAATTTTACTAAGTTTCTTCATTATGATGAGTGTATCAGAAAACAACAGAACAGGGGGAATTGGGAATTAAAAAGTATTACATTCAATCTACAGAATACATCATATTTTTGAGTAGATATGAATTAACACCAAACTGATACATAGTCTCGACCCCATACTACGATTCCCTGTGTCGTCGGTATCAGGAAATATGAGTACCGTGATACTATAATACCTAGATTCGGAACATATCTCTGCAGTACATGCAAACATTTGTTTCGCGGCGGGAATCGAACTCGCACCTATTGCATCGAGATCGTCAAAGTTTGACTACTAGATAACACATTTTTCTGTGATCCAACTCACTGGGCGCGGAATCAGGTTGTAAAGGCCTGAATCGGCTTCAAACAGGTCCATCAGCTTATTACACGAATCTCTATGAATATTCGCGCTGATTGCACCCGAGTTGATGATTGTAGTAATTATCCTTTGGTTTATCGTAATCAAATAGTCGGTTTCACTTTTTGAAGTAGCGTGATACCTAGATTTCCATTTCGTGTGTAGTAAAATTATTTTGTTTTATTTTGAAACTAGCTTCTGCCCACGGCTTCGCCCGCGAGGTACCCGAATAAAAAGTAACCTATCTGTTATTCTGATGTATAAGTTATATTACTGTTAAGTTTAATCAAAATCAGTTTAGTCGTTTTTGCGTGAAAGAGTAACAAACATCCATTCTCACAAACTTTCGCGTTTATAATATTAGTAGGATAGTAGGATTTGTAGGGTTTTGGGACCCTATAGTTCGGGTCTACCTTTTTATGCAGAATATAGCTTTGTTTGGCCATAATCTCATCTGATGGCGACTGATGATATGGTCGATAAGGAGCATGAAGGTCTAGAAGATACCTAATCACTCTTAACTACTCGGCTTAGAATCGTTACAGTTTCTTTAACATAATATCCACATTTTTAATTATAGTAGAACTTGCTTGTTGGTCAGCCTTTTGCCCGAGAATATCGGTGGTCTTGATAAATAAATCCGGGCAACTGTTTCCTTGGGTCTAGGACACGTAGCAAAATCATCAGGACGTGATCAATTTATAACTAAACCAATACTTTTCTGTAGAAAGTTCTTAGACTTTGTGGCTATGTATTACACTCAGTCAACCTCATTCATACGTTTTCTAACCGTAAATTACACTTTTCAATTGAAATTGACTTTTGCATCTCATTTGTTTCGATCTGATTAGGCCGGTGTTATGTTTTGCTAAACTTTATATTCATAAAACAATAGACACATTCCTCTTAGAGCTCGGTGACATCCAACGGTCATGAACGTAATAAATTCCTGTCCATCTAAAGGTTGTCTGGAAAGGATCGCTATTGGTAAAAAGGCTGCCCATTGTACTTCCGCGATTAACTTGTAATTTGCTCTGTTTAAAAAAATAAATAAATAATAAATAAATAATGCTGGACATTTTCACACAACGTCATCTAGCCCCAAACTAAGCAGAGCTTGTATTATGAGAACTACATGACTGACATACTACTAATATACATTTTTTTGTGTAAATGGGTCAATCTTCAAAATCAGCGTATTTGGTTGATCGCTCTGGTGCTTTTTAAATATTGTTATTATTGCTGTTCTGTATTTTTATTTCGAAAAGGAAGTGTCTAAATAAACTTATTTTTATAATGGCCCCTAATTTTCTCAACCAGTTTTCGAAATATTTGGGTTTGAAAATTTCGAGACCAGAGCGATCAATATTGATGCCAGAGCCATCAACAAAAGCATGATTTTTATTAGAAAAACACTATAAATCAGTTAATTTTTTTATTGTAAAATAGTCAAACCACATCAGTTTAGGGCAATTAGGCCATCTAAACACTTTTATCTAAATCACACGCTACATTATATACTGTCATCCTAATGTATTATTTGGATACCGTTATTTTACTTAGGTTAAGTATAAAAATTACTAAAAAACACTATCAAAACTTTTTTCTTATTCTTTAATTATTCTCATTCTTATTTTTTAGGTTTCCCTCGATTTTATCAGCCTGAGCATAGAGAAGCTGCCAGAAGCTTATTTTAGCCATTCTGCGTTGCTCAGCCAACTTCTTTCGCTCTTGCTTTCTTGTCTTTTTTTTGGAAGCATTATTTCTACAACTTTATAATAATTGTTTAGTTCTTTTATTAAACTTTTGAAACAGAGAAAAAGTCGCGCGGTTTTTTTAAACGCCTTAATGGTCTTAAATAGCTCGACACGTAAGACAAGCAGGGTAGACATCATCTCAAATCTTCAAGATCTTCGATGATGGTCTAAGAGCATAGTCAGAAGCACTACATAAGGTGGGCATCTGCACTTTGTAATATTTTATGACTTTAAGGTATAAAAAATGCTTTCTTTTTATCATAAAATTATTTTTTGTGATCGATCTGGTCTTTTTGACCAGAGCGATCAATGCCATAGCAATCAAAAAAAGTAACTAATTTAATGATTCTGCAGAGATGCAAAACAATAGAAAGCTATAATTTATACACAACAAATATATCCCTAAAACAGTTCTTATTATTGAATTGAAACATAAACAAAGTGAATAATAAATCAGAAAAATGTACCATAGCGATCAAACATTTACAAATCCAAAGCCAGAGCAATCAATTATTTACCTCTTTATCTCGGCACCACGGCAAAGCAGAACATGCCCGTCCCCATCGGTAGACAGAGCACAGCTGATGACAGCGCGCATTGCGAAAACTGATTGGGTAAAGCGTTCGGCTAGGAATGTGAACACGGATTCATGTTGGTCCAGAGCGATGAACAAAAACGCGGGGACACAACTTATTTTTCGAATTGAAGCGAAACTATTCATTTATTGTTATAATCTAATTTAATTCCATACAAATACACCTTTTGTAATGTTAGATAAATAAATAAAATGTCGTAATGTTTCAACATAAAAAAGTTACGAACGGTTTTCTGAATCAAACTGGAGTTGGGACAGCCCAGAGCAATCAAGTTTTCAAGGTTTCGGATTTTTTTAAATATATTTACAATAACGTAAGATAAATAATTCTGAGTGCCCAAGGTAGCTAACAAGCCAAATTATGCAACAAAAAAACTCCTATTCAAAATTATTACTTTAAGATGGACTTCTTCACTGAGACATAGTTTTTTTTTTGTTTTGGAGATTGAACCAAATACATATACATATAATATATAAAGAAAAAACCCAGACCCGAGAAAAATATTTGCAGATCATACAAACATCTCTTCCGCGGCGGGAATCGAACCCGCAACCTTCTGCGTATCAGGCGGGTCTTCGCCCACTGCGCCATTGAGGTTTGAATTTGTAATCAACATCGGTGTACGTAACGTGTTATCTATTCATCAATCTTCATATGATTTGTATAAGTACTATATATAAGTAATATTGACAGAACATGCACATTTTTTCCCACTACGGTATTATAAAACTGTATATGATTAGTATTGTAGAGCTTAAAAATGAAATAAGAAAGTTCTATGAGCAGATATTTCAAGGTCCGATGGAAAGGTTCGGTTCAAATAGTTTTTTAATTGCAATAAATTCTTGTGTTCGAACTTTCGTAAAGTTTTCTCACACTTCTACTAGTCCGGTGTAGTTGCTATGGTGCGTGTTATCAACAGGTTATGATAACATCAGGACCACTTTCGCTATCGGATTGCTTTCCATACTCAGTTGGCTTAATAATCCTACAAAATGCTACATTGATGTTCGTGTTTCGATTAGCTATAGCAACTATTTCAGCAACGAATCATCAGCACGAATACTGTTCCGAAAACTTTCGAAGATAGGGTGATCAATTTAGTCTTTTAAACATTCTTTAAAAAAAACTTTTGTTAGCTTCACAAAAAAATCCCTCACATAAGTGGTCGTTCTGAGTTTCTAGGTAGTCATTTTTAGTTATTTAAGTTTCTATTATTGTTACGTTTTTATATATTTTTAAAAAAGTATACGTAATCACTTACATAATCTGCATAATTATCATGTGTATAGAATCCAGCTCTTCTATTATTGAACAGTTTGTGAACAATTTTGTATTTGTATAGTGTTTAAATAGATGCTGCGTATCGCAGTTGCTGCCCCGCACGCACACCGGCGTCACGGAAGACCAGCGTTTTAGTGGCACAAAAGTGCTTCTATAACATAATGCTGAGTGGCGGCCGTTTTTGTTGTCAATCTCATTTACTTAATAACTCGTATGTGTACCTTTATGTGACACAAAATTTATCTTTATCTTAAAAGTTGATTAAAATTGGCTCACATACAGATTTTTTATCATAAGTAAAAGCTTTCTTAAAAAGAAAAAGCATGCTATTAGTACTTACTGATAATCATTTTCATTACAATTCCTATGGCTTCTTGAATGATCGTGAAAGTTTGATTGATGACTGCGCGTCATTATTATACAATTGTAGGTAAGGTAACCTATGAATGGACAATCAGTTTCTGTGTAGTCATGGTGTTTATGATTACGTTCTACTATTATGCCATCTAATCTAAGTGAATTTTCGTTCGCCTTGATAACGTTGTCTCCATATTTAGTACTAGGCGTCTAGTTTGGAACTCCTATAATTGTATTGTTAACAGATTGTTTTAATAAAATTAGTCATGACTAAACTAGGTCTTCCGCTTTCTTGATTCACGTCCAATGTCTGATGTCGGTGAGCTACGATTTCTAATTCCAAAACAAAAGTTTAGGCCATCTAAGATATGGTATAACTTAAGCACTCTTTTATTAAAATAAGCACATATATTTGTTGAAAGTAAACTATACAAATGATGGTACTTTTCAAAAACCCAGTGTAAAAATGTATGAAATTCTAAAAGATACCAAAAAATTTAAAAGAACCGTTCTCTTTCAAAATTCAGATGCAGTTACATGCAACAGTGTAATGTTGAAAAGTGTTCCAATTAAAGCAGAGGTTCGTAAGTATGGGTATGTGTGACAGACAAACAGACCGAAACATCTTGTAATTATAGTGGTTAGGTGCTGTTTTAATTGTAAAACGGTGCTGTAGATACATTTTTGAGAAGAAGGCTGTTAAAATAAGTTATAGTTTTAAGATTTTTCCGTTTCCACATGTACCAGGAACCCGCACTTATATATATGGCACTTTTTATTTGTCTCTAAAATATAGATTCTAAAATACTTCTTTCATTTTGTTATTATTATTTATATTTGCTTGCGGCTGCGAATATAGGAGGTGCGTGAATTAAAATCTTTTTCACCTTAAGGACATATTTTACAATCATTAAACGAATTTCTTTAGCTTAATTATTTCACAACAAAAAACTAAAATGATCGTTATTATTTTAATCATGGCTTCATTTCAACATTTTTTTTGTTTCAGGTGAGAGATACTTCTGTTAAAATGCGTTCTCGGAATTTTGAGCAGATAACTTAAAGGTAATTAAAATTGTTTTATTTATAAGAAGATATAAGATAAGAAAAAAATCCTACTTAGATGCCGCAGCGGGGAAAACTTTACTTTAAAAATGATTAAAATAATGGTTAGAAAAAAAGGGGGGACATAATAAGTGATAATGATATTGAAAGCGAAAAATTTTTATTAAAATGTGCGAACAAAACTAATAACCAATGCAAACCAAACCCAGATGTGGGATGGTTACAAATAGGATCCAAGTGATGCTATACCTAATGAAGCCTACACAGAACAAGTTATATTTTAGGTCAAGATCTTCACGTCTTTGGTACTGAATGTCTTGATACCGACAAAAAGATTACCGATAGATTTATTATTGTTTATAATCTATTAATATGTATAGGAAACACAGACAAAGATAGCAAGTGATGTAAAAACTTTCAAAATAGCCACTGCTGAACTAGGGCCTACTTAAAATGGCTAGACGAACAGCTTTGAGCCTTCTCTCTGTTGCGGCTTCATATCGTCGGTATCCGGTGAAGTTATAAAAGAATGTCCTTGTAAAGGAACTCCAGTTTCATACAATATAAAGTCGTCATAATGCGCCCTTGCCGTGTAGAATATGGTTATCATCCCATTTTGCTTTGTTATAGCGGTCATGCATGAAACGAATTAGCTTGCCCTCGGCACGGTTTACGAAGTAGAAATTTAATTATTGCTAATTCGTGTTGCAATTAATTTGATTCTGGAAATAATAAAAAACCAAAATTCTTACACAGAATAATCTTACTTAAATACATGTTTTGGGAGATTTCAGAATCAATGACAAAAAGGAACAGTATTTCACAATATAGTCGATGAAGGTGCCAGGATTTTTGTAGTTTCTGCATAGTCCTTACATAAAACTAGAAGTTGTATAATTACAAAGAAATACCAACATTTACTAACAAACAAACATTTCTAACCACTTAGAAATTGCGTCAATTAGAAAATACTCCGAATACCAAACGCAAAAGTGATAAAGATGTAATTTACCTGTCTCCGTAGAAAGGTGGCTTAGACATGGTCTTATTTAGACATCAATACATAGTGTTCACTGACGGAGAACACGCGATAGAGGTGCAACAATACCTATAATCATTTATATAAATGTTTGAGGCACAA
The DNA here is from genome assembly GCA_958496245.1 of Perizoma flavofasciatum. Classification (NCBI taxonomy): domain Eukaryota; kingdom Metazoa; phylum Arthropoda; class Insecta; order Lepidoptera; family Geometridae; genus Perizoma; species Perizoma flavofasciatum. The sequence goes on along the minus strand of OY292429.1, from coordinate 11,481,602 downwards.
GTTTATTACGACACGTATAAGTTTTATTTTCGAGTTCAAGATCTCAATCAAAAATCTGCCTCTTGATGTAAGACGGGATAAAAAAAAAAAAAAAAAAAAATACTCATACATAGCAATGTATGAGTAATTTTGTTATGCCTATCGTTCGTACTTGGATTAAGTCTTCACATTATTCTAGCGCCTTGTAGTGAGTAGCTCAAAATGTTGTGTTCCCTAAAATGGTCTACAAAAACAAAAAGAGCATGCGGTATTCCTTTGTGTTTGTCATCAAATCCAAACCCGAAATTTATTTTAACTCGAGACAAATATTCAGTCTGAACTCTGTGGCTTACTTGTTCGTCCTTGACTGTCTGCAAACTGACAATCACACCATCACTATAGATTTATGATTATATAAGTCTTTATTGGGCGTATTTTATTGTATTCGGCTCTTGTATGGAAACTGTGATGTGTGCAAAAAGCAAGAGTTCATTGTCAATTTATTTTTGTGACTTCATTAGCATTGTGGGTGGAATATGTAATGAAACACGTGTTTTTTTCTTAATCTAGTTATTATCATGTGTGTATTATATATTTGTTTGTATTCGTCCTTGCTTATAAATTCGCTGTATTATAATTTTGATAGGAACTCATCTCTGTAACGGAGGAGAGCGTTATACTTCTGCAGCCATCATTGTTTCGCAATTGAATGTATGTCGCCGTTTCATATATTTATTTTTTTATTTTTTTATCTGATACCGCTCAACTTTTCTGGGTCGGTGGAAAAATTAAGAATACAGTGTAGTTTAGGTTTAGTTAGATAAATAGAATAAATAAATAATGTAGGACATTTTCACACATTATCATCTAGCCCCAAAATAAGCAGACCTTGTATTATGGGCACTACATGACTGATATACTACTTATATACATTTTTTGTAAATACATACATATTATACATAGAAACAACCAAGACCCTAGACAAATATTTGCAGATACAAACATTTGTCCCGAATTTGAATCGAACTCGCAACCTTCTGCGTCTCAGGCAAGCCTTCGGCCACTGCGCCACAGAGGTCGTCATTAGATTTAGTTAATGTAGCATCATAGCTTCATAATTATCTCGCATACATTCATCAAAAGTTGTCTGGAAGAGATCACTTCTAAACGATAATACCATTATTAATTCTTAAGAATAAGATTTCGTTAATCATGTTTTTTTTTAGGTGTACAATAAAGTATTTTTCATTTCATTCAGACTGTTATAAAAGTTATAAGAACAAGTTGAAGTATCTTTCCCCGAAAGTTGCTGAAAAGATAATCCAGTGTATATTTTTAAAGAGTATATCGTTATATGCGTAACGGATAAATTGTGTAAATTTTGACTACAGCCATGTGCTTTGATATGAGTCAGAGCATATAGCTTTTGAATAGGACTGTGTGCAATCAGTAAAAGGCAATTGTCTTAATAAGGTTCGAGACAAGCTAGCACTAACTCTGTTAGTTGGTATAACTACTGTTTGTAAATAAATATTACTCTGGAGCAATATTTGTTTAAAATATTATACGTGAAGTGTTCGCGGCCTTTACCCGATTGGTAGACTAGGATGATGTGCTGTGAAGTGGCGCATAAAATTGAATTTGAATTAATGATCAGCGGTAGGTGTATCTCTTGACCCGAAGACCTATAGTTTATTTTCAAGTTGATTAATAACATCCAAATTGAACTAATTAACGTTGATGATAATATAATCGTATGATAACAAAAACATGATTACGAAGTTATTCCCCATGACGGACATCCTCAAATCCATACTCAGTATTCAGATCCGGAGGATACCAAGTAGGAGTTGGTCACAGGCAAGTCAAACCATATGTATTATACATATCCATGTTTTGTATAGTATGTTAGCATCCCACGTGTTGCAAGCCAATATCCGCTTATTGGAACACTGATTTATGGCTCATGCGGCCTCCGAATTTTCAGTGATATTCATATAATCATATTTATATGATTTATCACAAAAAATGCGGAGAAATGGATCGAGGGCACTTTAAATCACTTAAATTAACAAACTCAAAACGTCCACTGACTTTCCTTACTTTGAAATATTATCGAACCGACCGACGGATGCTTCCTACACGAAATCTCATATTACACAAAAATTATAACACTGTGAAGATATATAAACTCTTTATTGCGCACCAAAGAAAAGTAAAAAAGCACAGAAATTCATAAACATTCGTACAATGGGCGGTCTTATAGATCGGTTTCAGCGATCTATTCCAGATAACCTATGGATGGACAGTATAAAATAGAATCAAAATGTGGCGGTGTACGAGTGAACCTATTATAGCATATAATATATACGAGTATCTTTTGTCTTTCAATCCTACTTCCTACTAATATTATAAACGTGTAAGTTTGTGAGGATGTTTGTTCCTATTTCACGCAAAAACTACTGAACGGATTTTTATGAAACTTTACATTAATATAGCTTATACATCAGAATAATACATAGGCTACTTTTTATCCGGGTTCCACGCGGGCGAAGCCATGGGCAGAAGCTAGTAGACTGTAAAGTTGTTATCCTTGACAAAGTTTATATCTGTGTATGGGAACAGGTAAAAATAATCTTAGTCACAGAAATAAATTTGGAAAGTCTAAGGTCCTACGATACGAGTTATGACAATTTTGAATTAGCTCTGAGTAGTGGCCATTGATAGGAATTATATTTATGTTTATTATATACTAATATAATAGTGCTGTTTGTGATTATCTGTAGAAATATCGATTCGTGTCCTACAAGTCTTATAATGTCAGACAGTTCTATAGAAGGAGCTATCAGATTTAGCCCAAATATGACCAAATATGGATTTCAGTCAAGCTAACGATATAACTTTAAATAGATTTTGATAGGTAGTTGCTATTAAGATTTAAGTTAACCTAACTTAGCTTGGTTGCACGTGTATGGAGCTAAAGATTATAATCTAAACGTGGTGGGTAGCCTGTACACACAAATAAGAAATAGTACTAACTCATAGAAGTTACTCTCCGATTAAACCAAAACAGGTATTGAACGACCTCGGTAGCGTGGCGGGTGAGTAGCTGGCTGAGACTTAAGAGGGTTTTAGTGTTTACTATTTATTTTATTATTATTATGCAAGAATTAGCAAGTTCGGGTGACGATGGTTAGGCCATTTAGCAGAACCTACAACCGAAGGAAGACAGGTTCACGTATGGCAATCGCGAACCGAACGACACATTTTATAAAAGCCACCCGATGGACCGATGATTAGTTTCTTGAAGGTAGCCCAGATGCCGAACTGTAGATTTCTATAGGCTCCTATGACGACGACGATGATTATACTTCAAGACAAGTACAGCATCTAATACATAATATTTGGTAGAATTTCATTCATTCAATCCTACAAGGTATATCTTAGTGAATATTTGATTATTATATCATTGCTATATCAAAATTTAATGAATTTCATCCAAACCTGAATACCAAAATGTATTAGAACACCTAATTTAGGTCTAATTTACGATCGGCACTTCATAAATCGAAAGTGTGTGTCGTCCCAGAATGCTGAGCCTAAAATGGTGGTGTTTGCTACGGGCATGAAAGTGGCCTGATGTCTCCAATGCTTTGTTATAATAAAATATGCAATTTCTAACCATGCAATTATAACATTACGGTCAGAAAAAACCTAGTAAAAATTGTGCAGAGATGTGTAACTTGTATATTCAACATGCAGTAGAAAAATAAGTAACGGGTCAGGTAGGTTTGATGTTTTAAGTATAATTACCATAAAGACAACCAAAAATAATGCATATTAATGGTAAAGAATATAAGATTCTTCGATGTTTCCTCGGAAAAATCATGTCCTCAATGTAGTGTTGGGTCAGACATGATCTTGCATCGCTAGTTGCTAAGAGCAGGACTTTTTGTACGCTGCGCTATGTTATTAGAAAAAAAAACAGAATAAAAATCATCCTTATTAATGGATTAATCCCGAGTCAACATTAATATCACGACGAAAATGTTGACTCGGGAGTTTCACTTCTCTCAGACATTGTGTGTCAAATTACAAATAGATTACCTTTTAAGTGCTACAGTTGTGTAGAATATTGATCTTCGATTAAAAATTAAAGCGCTGCGATACGATTTATGTATCACACGTGATAGTCGCGACGTTATGTAATAGGTTTTATTAAGGTAGGTAGGTATAGCTTTTACTTTTATCGCTTCCTGCTTAGAAATTGTTTTATTCTCTTCAACGAATTCTGTTTTGTCATGCAAGTAAATGTATTGATGTTTGATGATTAGATAATAGTTGGGAAGAAGTTTTTGAAAGTCGAAACAACTTGAGTTGACCCAAAATCAAATGAATGAGAGGTTTTATTTTTGATCTGTGGTCACTTATAGTTCTTCACAGTTGCACAGATGGAAGCTGCAACGAAAGATAGAGGTGACTTAAGACCTAAGTAAGGCAGCAGTGAACTTCTAAACGTTAATGCTGATGATGAGAGTTCCATGCACTTCAATTACAGAAAAGGCTTTGGTAAAATTATAAAATTACTTTTCTTCTGATATACTGCACCATGTAGGTAATAAATTTTTTGCTTGACCGTAACAAAGAACACAATTTACATTACTTCGCACTTAAATCACGAAAAAAAGATGTTTACTGTAAGAATGTGGGAATTTTCACGGAGACAGTAACCGCAACCACAGATAACTTTATAGCTAGTTTGTATCTAGGAGTTGGGTACAACCACAGACATTGTAACAGTTAGTATGTAAGTAACTGGCCGTCCATGACGATCTGTCGTGGGAACATTAACCACTTCCTGATGTAATCAATTCTCTGTTAGAATTTTGCTAACAATACAGAATGTTGAAATGCCATAGGAACAGCAAGAAATGGTTTCAGTGATAAAAAAGTGCACAACGCGACGCGGAGGGAGAGCGTCGCCATCATCACCCTGATTAAGACTTGTGCCTTCACCGATAGTACGATACGTGACAATTCCCGTTTTAAATATATAATAAAAAAGTGATATCGTATCGCATACCCTAGGTGATGTGTGAAGTAAAAAAAATATATTTTGTATAAGACCGTATTTCCGTTCGGGTGAAAAATGCTAATAAACAAACATTAAGTAATTATTGCTAAACTTTAAAACCCATGACATGTTTTTCATCATCTATTGCAGCACCCCTAAAGCCTAAAACTTACTTTTAAGTCAAACAAATCTATTGTAATAAATCACATCTTAATCGAATAAAACTCTTCGGAGAAAAATGCTCACAAACAAAATACAAAATACCAACTTCTTGTGGCAAACGTATTTACGGGCTGCCTACGTTGCGAGAAAAAAAAACTTTTTCCCAAACAGAAAAACATAAAGAAGCCTATGTGTCATTCCGTCGTAGACTCAAGGTTCTGAATATCAACCAACTCGATTCAGTCGGAACAGAAATTAATAGCAACAAATATTTCATATTTCGAAATTATAATATTAGTATATACAAAAATAATGACATCGCCTGTATCGCTTGTTCACGAAACACCTTGAAAACTCACTCATATCATATTCATCAGAGACAAAAGATAGTCTACACCAAGTCACGATCGTGTTACATAAAGTTCTGCAAGGAACCTGCTTGAAGCATATTCTATTCAACTCTTCACGGTACGCTGACGACGCATCACAATGGTGGATGTCATCAGACCTCGCTGGAACCTTGACCGACTGCGGCACAAAAAGCCTTTTGTCCATCTATGCCGGTTTGACGGAAAATAACAGGTGTGATCTGCATGTATTCGAAATCACAATTGAACCTATACAGTAAAGTATTAGGCATAAAACACATGCGACGAAATGCCAAAAGACGTATGTGTGAACGACACTCTCGTAACTCGCCTCGTTATTTGTCTGGCGAGTCGTGAGACTGGATGCTCCGCGATTTGTGAACGGTAGTTCGCGTAGGAACTTGTACACGAACGTGTAGTTCAACTTTTCGACGAGTAAAAGCGTAAGTTCGGTATTCGCGGGATCGTTCGTCGTGGAACTCTTTACTCTCTTGTGGGGTGGACTATGTGTTTCAGTGTCCACGTTGTTCTTGTAGATAAACCAAATAAATTAATTTAATTTCAGCAGTAGGCTTCAGGCTTTTAATTATGATAAAACGTATAATGTTACTACCCCTACTTTTGCCGCGTGAAGGTAAAATCGTTTTGTTCAAAGGTATTTACGACTTTTTTGTTCATACAAAAACTCATGTATACCTACTGCTCTTAAAATATCATAAGTATTTGCAGATATCCTGCAAATTGATCCAAATATTTAAATTTTCATGAAAAAATCATTATTAAAAAAATAACTAACTCATAAGGCCGATTATTTACTACGTTTTGTTGCTTTTTCGTTGAGAATTAATAAAGAATTATGATTTGACTAGCTTCTTCCTACGGCTTCGCCCGCGTGGTAGCATAATATGTGTTATTCTGATGTATAAGCTATATTACTGTAAAGTTTCATCAAAATCCGTTTAGTAGTTTTTGCGTGAAAGAGTAACAAACATCCATTCTCACAACTTATATAAAACTGATTGGCGGATCATCGCACAGCCTAAACCATAAGTCCTAGAAGCATAAAACTTGTAGGGTATATTTCTCTTATGGTGTAGGGGTGCAATAAGAAAGGAATTTGGAAAATTCTGCCCCTAAGAGGGTAAAAAGAGCTGAAAACCTTTGTATGAAAAATCGTATTCCTAGAACTTACAGTCATAAAACTACACATAAATATTCTTCAATACAAATGAGAAAAGTCTTGTATAATTATTTCCCCAAAATACCCCTCATAGGGGATGTAAGGGTTGTCAAAGTCCAAGAGGTGAATCAACGCACAGCCTAAACCATAAGTCCTAGGTATTAACCATAGTTTAGGTGCCCTACCAATTATCAATTATCTATCCTACGCGAGTAAAACCGCGGGCATCGGCTAGTGTATATATAATAGTAGTAGGATTGGGAGTATCCCCAAACTAACTATAAAACACGTGTTTTCTCATAGTTTTACTGCGAGAATGGCTCTACTTAGCTGGCTTTTGCAACAACCTGTATGCACCTATTTCAAGCAAATAAATAAATTATATTCCAATCGAACTAACACAACATTTGGGTCCACCCATAGACACTTGCCTGCTTGCCTGACACGTAAACATTGCCTGATTTACTAAGCTGTGTATTTGGGCTAGGTGCGGGCTTTATCAGTCTACTTACGAAATCATGTGTGGTTTACAGTTTTATCATTAGCAGCTTGCTTAGATATTCAGTAAGCAAGTTATAGATTACGTTTAATCGAGTACGAACTGTAAGCATTTCAATAACGGCGCGGTGTGTGTTCGCTGCTCTTTTTTACTCCTCATTGCTTAAAAGGATGTTTATTTGTTCGACTAATTATTTTTTTTCCCGAAAAGGCAGAGCCGATAGTAATGCCTTTTTTGAATGTCTTTGGTTCTTAGATAGGTTTTTTTGTCTCACATCTCTATTAATTGACGTTTTTATTATGATCGTTGTTATTTAAATAAATAAAAACCTATTGAGTGCTATTCTATTGAGTGAATTTGTGTGTGTGTTTGTAATATTGTTTATTACCTCATATCATTCAAACGGCTAGACTGATTTATATGTTTAAGGTATCATTAGATTCGTCTGGGCAGTTTATTATCTGACTGTACAAAACAGCATTTATCATTGGTGTCCGAAACGTCGGTAAAAAATTAATTAAAATTGAAAGTGTCAGTACGGACAAAGTGTCCGAAAATATTGTGTCCGAAACGTCGGCAAGCCGATTTCACAGATGAAGAAATACAACTGGGGTTTGTGAAAAAATATTTGTCACTGCTGATATTTTTGTTGAGAAAACGAAATATGGCAGTTTGTAAAAAGAATTGCAAAGTTGCGGTCTGTGTATTTATTGTTCACCCAAAAACATTTTAGTTAATCTGGATCAAGTCTAAATAATTATCACTATAGCTTGCTCTTATAACAAATGCTTTATCATTTTGTGATTTGCTAAGACCAAATACTGCTGGTCAGGTTATTGTATCTGATAAAACTTTGTACGGGTGAAGTTGTGGTACTCAGTAGTCATTGACATAAATCTTTTTTGCCTCTCTGAACTGTTATTTCAATTTTGTGGTCTCATTGTAAAAAATATATCATCATTGTTTTACTGTTACACCTTAGAAATTGAGTTCAACGTGTTTTTAGAAAAAAAAAACATTCTAACATAACTGAATGGCAGCTAAAAACCGGACGGCATTGTGTGGGACGGCTCTCACCCGATAGCACAAAACGTTCTTGATGACATTATTTGGGGGAGGTTTTGAATTCTACAGACTATGTATGATGATAAATCATTATAATTAAATAATGCAGGACATTTTTCACACAGGATCATCTAGCCCCAAACTAAGCAGAGCTTGTATTATGGGAACTACATGACTGATATACTACTTACGTATATTTATTCGTAAATACATAAAAAACACCCAGACCCGAGACAAATATTTGTAAATCATACAAACATTGGTCTCGTGGCAGGAATCGAACCCGCAACCTTCTGCATCTCAGGCGGGCCTTCGTCCACTGCGCCGCAGAGGTCGTCAATTACTGGTCGGTGGATGAAGTTAGCACGAAAACGTTCTTGATGGCATACTTTGGGGAAGTTCTGAATTCTACAGGCTATGTATGATAATTCATAACTAGTAAATAAAAGAAAAGCAGACCCACTCACGACTGTACTCCGCATGTTGGAGATTCTCAGATCCTTATTCAATACTTTCAGATCAGATCTTTGAGGATACTAAGGGTTGGAAATATATCAGATTTACCTTACGGCTGATGATGGTGTGAGGGTGAGGGTGACCAAGAACAGTAGGTGCTAATCAGAGATTCAATAAATAATTTAAAGGTTTTTATTTAAGAGACAAATCCTATCCTACTACTATTATAAATGCGAAAGTTTGTGAGGATGGATGTTTGTTACTCTTTCACGCAAAAACTATTGAACGGATTTTAATGAAACTTTACAGTAATATAGCTTATACATCAGAACAGCACATAGGCTACTTTTTATCCGGGTATCACACAGGCGAAGCCGTGGACAGAGGCTAGTCTAGTCTAATTTTACTACAATTGTTTAAATTAACACAAAGGACGCACAATCATTATATTTAAAAACGATAATTAAGTTATAGAAAGTAAAAAAATATATAAATTCATTAACATTGTAAAATCGGAAATTTTTACGTACCACACCATCGGTGAAGGCACCGACTTAGTTTCGACTCATTCCGAGAGTCTTCATCAGGGTGAGTGATCGCGACGCTCTCCCTCCGCGTCGCATATTGCACTCAGTGATGGTGCGATACGTGAAAATTCCCGTTTTACAATGTGAATGATTCAAGTTCACGATAGTTTTTAAAATATAAATTCATATTTTAAACCTAAAACTAAACATGCAAAATTACTTTTGGTTTCACCTACAGGTTTTCATGTGGGGTTTCACATGTTACTAGTTGATATGGACATGTAAGTTTTAGTTGAGCATCAATAAAACAACATAAGAAAATATAATAGCTAGCTAAATAAAATAAAATTCAGAGATTGGGTCGTGGGAATATCATTACTTAATGTCGACTGCACACTCGTCAAACCACTGCCTTCATGCAAATAAACTTGAACTCTGTAGATTAAAGCATCTAATAATGTATTCGTGCAGCGTAATCCTGTTCAAGCGATTAAAACCCCATTCAGCTGTTCTGTGAATCACGGCGACGAGGTGGTGAAACTCAATGCCACCCGTGTCACAGCTCACCGTCTAAAACACAAGAACCAGCGTGGGGAAAGGCTAGGACCTATAACAAAAGCAAGTATACAGTATTAATTTATTTTAAACTATAAGGTCTTATAGAACTTGTCATTCTGTTATTCTGTATTCGTTAGTTTTTATATAAAAATGTCATGAGGAGGGAAGAATGTCATATTACGAGAAGAATGTTAAATATAAATGTGTATGGAAATAAAAGCAGAGGTAGGCCAAAGAAAAGATGGATGGATTGTGTGAAGAATGACATGATTAAGAAAGGAGTGAGTACTGAGATGACGACTGATAGAGGAGAGTGGAAGAAGAAAACATGTTTTGCCGATCCCACGTAATGTGGGATAAGGACAAGAAAATGATGAGGATCGTATAACACAGTTTGGAAAAATTTCTAAGGCTTGACTTCACCAACACTACCATTAACACACTCTCCACTGAAAACAGACAGATTAGGACGGTACGTACATACGTATCCTGTATATAATTTAAAATCTAATGGCCACAGACAAACAAATTCCTAATATCTTTCGGAACTTCCCTCTTATTTATATTTAAATTATATATTACATTCATAATATATTTATCTATTGTACATAATACGTATTTTATCTATTATCTATCTAATTATTCCTTCCTTTTTACGTTTGCTCCCCGTGGTTCGTGACATCACGATCGATGGCCCTGTCTGAAAATCAGCGCTGCACCTTTCTTAGGTTTGGTGCAGCATAATGCTGAGATAGGGACCTTTTGACCCCACACAACACATATATTATTATTTTATTTTTGTAGTATATTAATGAAACTTTCTGTGTTTGTATTTATTTGTTTTGTATTTTGTCACCTGTTGTGTTGTGTTTGTGGTTAATAAATGAATTTTCTTTCTTTCTTTCTTTCTCAACAAAATAAATGGATGGTCAAGTCTAACCATTGATTATGATGACAGGTTCCTATGAAAACATATGTCAAAAGGCTGTGATTAGGACCTAACCACCCGTTATTGTGTTGGTGAACTCGAGTCCTTATAAGGTACAATTATTAATAATTAAACGCAGCTAAATAAGGGTTTGTAAATACTGTAAAACTATATAAAATCTTAATTCAAGGAAGAGTAAAAGTTAAAATAAAGATAATTTGCATATATTAGTTATTTCGATAACGAAAACCGTTTTTGAAAAACAGGCAGATCTGCTTCATGCCAATAAACTATAGTAGTTTGGCAAACATTTTAATAATCACCCCTTTTAATTTTTCTCAAATAAAACATTTTTATTATTCATTTTCAATGTCATGAGTATAAAAAACACAGTGTCTAACTAGCACGGGAGGTAAGTTACATTATAAACCACAAGCGCCTGTACAAATGTAAATAGTCTCCTAAGTAAAAAAATAAAAATTAAATTAATAAATATAAATATAGCGGCGGTATGTAAAAGACCCATGCTCGAAAGTTAGGAATGTATATACGAAATACAGTAGCGCTAACGACATCCGCGCTGACAAGAATGTGAAAAAACTCACGTATCACTCTCTCGCAATCACAAGATAGTTCGGTTCTTTAAAAAATTAAAAGTACGTTCTATACATTCTGTTCTTCTGTATTCCTTAGTGCTTATAAAACAAACCGAGCATCGTTGTCGTTTAGGCGTTGAATCCAATATTCCATCTAAAACGGTTGAAATGTTTGAATTTTTTTTAAGGGATTTTTTTTAAAACCCGACTCTTCTGTTTATCGTCTACTAGCCTCGGCACACGGCTTCGCCCACGTGTTTACCGGATAAAAGAATATTGTAAAGTTTCATTAAAATCCGTTTATTTTTTGCGTGAAAGAGTAACAAATATCTATCCATCTTCACAAACTTTCGCGTTTATAATAGAAGTAGAGAGACGTGTGGCGATAAAAGACATAATAATTTATAAGACATAAAATGTCTAAAAAAATCAAATAACGGGAAATTGATTAAAGTCTAATATGAAATTTCACCACCCAGTTTTTTACTAGTAGGAGTGAGATTTTTTCATTAAATTTATATGGGACCAACCTTGAAGTGTTTACTCATTAAAAAAAATATAAAAATCGGTTCACAATTGGCTATCGTCAACATACTCCCGAAACATACTCGTACACACAGTAAATCATACATATGAATTGAGAACCCTCTCCTTATTTGAAGTCTGTTGATAATAATTGAAACGCGATATTCGCGATACGTGTGTAGTCCCAAGTTTCTTTATTCAGATCATAAGTCTCGAGCGGTCTTTCGTCCACTGTGCCGAAGAAGTCGTCAAAAGCCACAGAGCCACAGTAAACTCCAAAATGACAACAAGTCAGCCAACACCAGTGCTTTGTGCCACAGTATAATTGAATATGCATTGTTTTGCTGTAATAGTCTAGCCAAGCCTTCGTATTGTGATGGGACAGGGCGTTTTGATTCATTGGAAAGATTTCATTATAATGCCAATCGTTACGCAATACATATAGCTTCCGTGATACTTTTGAATTGAAAAAGAGCTTGTCAGATTCTTCCTTCCGATTTTTAGGCAGTGGGAAGAACTCGGTTGGGCATCATCGAGTTTTTCCATTTGGAAAATGTATGTGCATAGCTTACTAGCTTCTGTCCACGGCTTCGCCCGCGCGGTACGCGGATAAATAGTAGCATATGTGTTATTCCGAGGTATAAGCTCTATATTATTGTTAAATGTTATCAAAAGATGTTCAGTATTTTTTGCGTGAAAGAGTAACAAACATCCATGTGTGAAAGAGTAACATATCACGCGGGCGAAGCCGTGGGCAGGCGCTAGTAATAATAATATTATTGTTCGATTTATTTTACCCACGGAAGGAGCCTAGGTTTATTACTGCTCTTCTGTCGCCTAGCGTCGATGCCGACCTATTTAGCATACGTTTCTCACGTAAACCTAGTGAAGAACCGTTGCGTGCCGTTATCACGCAATGCAAATATAACATTAGCAATCATTTATACTTTACCTTTCTGTGATTCAGAGAATCAGAGACACTCATATGCGCTATTATTTAAAATCAAATTTTAGAAACCCATAGAATTTAACGCTAGTGGTGGAGTCGGGTTTCCGAAACTACTAATTCGATTTCAAAAAATATTTCAACGTTATTAGCCTTCAGGTTAGACATAGATTGTATATGATTCCGTTAAAATAAAAAAAGCAAGACCGATTGTGCAACGTAAGCTGACGAAAAAACGGTCGAGCGAATGTATGAACGCTGCCCTACTTTTTACCGGCTAGTTTTTATCCAGGCACCGCGCGGGTGAAGTTGCGGACAGAATCTAGTAAAGTATATTTTTGGCTTCGAACCATTAATATATCAGTTTGGCTAAGCCAGGTCGCATGCCTTTGGGGTCGCCACAACAAGCCCCTCTGAACTTACTTTACTGTTTACAAATGGCCAGGCTATTCTACCGGTTCGCAAAGAGACCTCGAAACATTTAGCAAATTATTGGAATTAATTCAAATCGTGGCATGCCATACTAATTACTTCAGGTTACTTCGTGATTGGAAGCTTCTTTATCACTTGTTGCTTGCTTTTGATCACTTAACGGCATACATAGGTATTAGTGAAATGAATATGTAGAAGAAAACGTATCATAAATCCATTATTATTATAGTTTCTAGCGTCGTAATCATACTTCAATATAATATTTTAGAATTTAGTCTCGAATTAATGTGAGCAAGATCACCTACCGAAGGTTTATAATTATAATTGTTTATAATTATAATTATATACTTAAAAGGAGATCTTAAACCCATATATATATGTAGATTAAGTCACTGAAATAAACATTTATATTTTATTCCAAAAACTATCGTGAACTTGACTATTCATATTGTAAAAACGGGAATTTTCACGTACCGCACTATCGGTGAAGGCACCGACTAAGTTTCGACTCATTCGGAGAGTCTTCATCAGGCTTCGCAACGTTCTCCCTCCGCGTCGCGTCGAGCACTTAGTCGGTGCCTTCACTGATAGTGCGGTACGTGAAAATTGCCGTTTTTACAATATGAATAGTCAAGTTCACGATAGTTTTTGGAATAAAATATAAATGTTTATTTCAGTGACTTAATCTACATATATATATGGGTTTAAGATCTCCTTTTAAGTATATAATTATAATTATAAACAATTATAATTATAAACCTTCGGTAGGTGATCTTGCTCACATTAATTCGAGACTAAATTCTAAAATATTATATTGAAGTATGATATGATGTTCATATTGTAAAAACGGGAATTTTCACGTACCGCACTATCGGTGAAGGCACCGACTAAGTTTCGACTCATTCGGAGAGTCTTCATCAGGCTTCGCAACGTTCTCCCTCCGCGTCGCGTCGAGCACTTAGTCGGTGCCTTCACTGATAGTGCGGTACGTGAAAATTGCCGTTTTTACAATATGAACATTCATATTGTTTTTATATATTTTTTTCTGTATAGTTTTTAATCTCGATCTATACTTTTTTATTTGAAATTGCATTTTTGTTATATTTCAGCGGAAACATCTTAGAATGTAGCTACAATAATATTCCTATAAAATAATATTTTCTAAACACGACGCACATTCAAATTCTAATGTTCTAAGAAAGCAGGCATCGTACAGTGGTGCATTCAGAATATTAATACAATCGAAAGTGTATAGTCTGTGAATTAAAGTGGTTCTGTACCTAATATAACAAACTATTTGATATTCTGTGCATACCGGATGTGTCCTACGAAAATTCACAGAATGAACAAATGAGGTAAATGTTCGTGTTGATATTATGTAAACGTGTTATGTACTGATGATTTAGCTAAAAGTGTGTAATTAAATTAAACGTTTTAGCAATTATTTGACCTTAACAAAGGTGTGGTCTAATCGTATAAATATTAGCTAGGTTATAAAAATACCTATTAGTAACTTATTTATAATGGTGTAGTAATTATAATTAATCTAATTTATATATATCATAACTGTTATGCAATCATGTTATAGCCATTTATCATGTTATAGTCAAAAATATATTCAATTATAATAATTATTGAGAGGTAGTTAAATCCTCTCAACAATTATTATTGAACTAGTTGTTGCCCGCGGCTTCGCCCGCGTGTTATGTTAATAAAAGTAGCATATGACCGTCTCCAGGCTTCAAACTATGTCCACCAACTTTTGAATGAATCGAACCAAGGATTACAATTTATACAAAGTTTAGAACTCAATTGCACACCCCGAAAGGGTAGTTTCGAAAAAATAAAAAATATGTGTTTCATTATTTACTTTAAAGTTTATTTGTACAGAGTTTTGAGCGAATCAAACAATTTTTTTTTCATAGAAACTTTACCGCCCTATTTTACCCTTAGGGGTCGATTTTCAAAAATGAGAAAATTAGATTAGCCTATGTGTTATTCCAGATCCTAAACTATCTACATTCCAAATTTCATCAAAATCTATTTAGTAGTTACGGAGATACGTGGTAACAAACATTCACACACACACACACAGACTTTCGCATTTATTATATTAGTAGGATTGATATTGCAAAATCATTGATGGCAAACAAAATACGAGTATAGTAATATCATAACGGACGATGTAGGTAGGTTTAAACAAACTTGATGTTACCTGCATTCCAGACTTGCTAAAGACCTAGTCAAGAATTGAAAACGTAATTAAATATCATTATAATATTTTCCACATAAGGGAGCTATTAAAAACATACACAAGGCCAAAATAATACGAAGAATAACTTTAAAATTCCTTGGCCGACTCACAATTACCTACCTTTAAAAATTAATCTGCAAAAAAAAAGGAATCCTTCTTTAAATTTTGCAGAGGAATGAATACTCGTACTAACAGAGGGAGCCCCGTATAATTCCATACAAAAAACCTCAACACCATATTTTATGAACGTTTACTACTTTTGCGATTTATTTTAAGCTCGAAAATAAAACATAACTTGCTTGCTTGTTTCTGACAAGAGTTGACCTACCTATAGAAATCCTACTATCCTACTAATATTATAAACGTGACAGTTAGAAACTTTACAGTAATATAGCTTATACATCAGAATAACACATAGGCTACTTTTTATCTGGGTACCACGCGAGCGTGGGCAGAAGCTTATAATATTATAAACGTGAAATTTTTGAGGATGGATGTTTGTTACTCTTTCATGCAATAACTACAGAACGGATTTTAATGAAACTTGACAATAATATAGTTTATATATCAGAATAACACATAGGCTACTTTTTATCCGGGCACCATGCGGGCGAAGTCGTGGGCAGAAGCTAGTTTATGAATATGGCAAGAGCGGTCTTGGCCTTGTTATTGCCAAATCATCTTAAGAAATTCTAAACAGAAGCGACATCTAGTGTAGACGAGCCGTGGACAAGCCGCAGACATGGAAATGATGAAAAATATGAAACGAAGCGTGTCGCCTGTTTATAAATTATGCCTTTATGTCCGCGCCATGTCTTCATCACGTCTCCGACAGTCGCCACTGCTGTATACTTCAGGGCTTAAGATGTTAAACTAGGCTTCGCTAGTAATACATCCTAATTTCCAGATAGACTCCACTTCATCTTTCCTTGAGCTTCCTTGTATGCTTCTCATACAATTTTCCAATCTTTCGTGATCAGTTAACATAATTTATAAGTTTTAGATATGATTAGTGTAGTGTGTCGTAATATTAACATGGACTTTTCTGAATCTGAAGATGAAATGAGGATAGTTGCGGCTACTGCCGCTTTATTTCTCGATAGCTCCGTGTACTCCAGTCATCCCGTGACTTATAATAAAATTATGTTTCTCTTTTCAATAGTTATTTTGCTTCTGAGTTCAAGGGTACGTTAAACGGTGCCCGAGTATTTAGTCATTGATTCTGCACTTACATATTTTTTTGTGATGTGAGAAATGTATGAAATATTTCCGCGTGTATTGTATAAAGTTGTGTAAGAAGTATGCAGACGGCGCGATAGTATGTTAACGACTACAGATTTACCCTTGCTTCGCACGTTGTTATTAGTGGATCATATTTTAATAGCCTCATTGTTACTTCATAACATTTACTGTTTTGAATTTAAGTGCTTTAATTATTACAGCATTCTACTTTTTATAAATTGGAATGTACGGTTCGTTTTCAGCTTAAAAGTACAGGCTTATCTTGAAAATATGGGGTTTTCTCATTTTCAGGTAGGTTAATTTAGACTCAGTGTAACTTTTAAACAGTTTTTCGTTTTCTAAAAGTCTAAAAACAAAAAGTGGTTCTTTTTACTATTATTAATCAATAATTTTCGATTTAACACCACTATTTTTAGTAGAAACTTCATGTTAGTAAATTCATTCAAAATCCAAATATTCATAGTTCATGTTCCAAAATTCACGTCTAATAAATATTACATAATAGATTATTAAATTTTTCAATCGACTCTTTTTTTGAATAAAATGGCAGCCAATGCGCTTTTGTGTGTATTACCTACTTCTTTCTGGGATAGCATGCATGGAATATCTTGGGAGAGACGAAGAAAACATACAGATGTGGATGGAAAATGATTTGGGTGTTCTTTGTAACTGTCTTTAAAGACACACTCCTACTGATATGTTACGATGATTATGAATCATTAGATCAGCTATTAGAGAACAAGTTGCATAATAGGTGTAATATTTGATGCCTATTAGGCAGTTTTATTGTGTAAGATACAACTCAAGAAATCACTCAACAAGTTTCGTGCTATTGTATAATTATGACTAATACCTGTCTTAATTGTTACCTAAAGAATGTTATGTCTTGTGATAATCAGCCTTTCTATTGCTAAGTTTTAAATCAACATTATCTACTTTTATATCGGTGAAGACCCAATCCAAAGATAATTTACCCACAATACGAGCTACTGAAATTTGCAGATTTTTGCATTTGTAATATTTTAGCTGCTGCGGTGCCTTACTTTTAAAGTTAATTAACTGATCACTACTTGATATCTTTCTTCTTTCTTCGATCTCAGTCCTTCAGCGTATTATACGAGTATCTCTGCCTCAGCTGTCGTTCACCCCGACACCGAAGTATGATAGAGGTGTTGTGTTGCGTAAAGACACCTCTGCGGCTGATACCTGATCTTTGTGGATTCATCACTGTTATTATATAAATTGAGTAAAGCACGTAATTGCCAACAATGTATATGGAGATGAAAAAGGTTGACCACTTTAAGGTACAGTCTGCAGTAAAATATTAGCGGACAAGCAATATCGAAATGTTTCATAGTACTCTGGGTTAATTATAATTGCACTGGCTTATTGAAATCTTTGCCAAACTTTTCTCATTTAGAACTTCGTTTTAGGAAGTAAATTGTCCTGACTTAGCGAAATCGAATAAGATGACTTGACATTTCAATATTTTTTTATAAGCCATAACAAAAATTGCAATACTGATTTTTGTTATGGCTTAGCTTGGCTATCAAACTTTTATTTTCTCATTTAGATCCTCGTTTACGATATAAATTGTTTTGACCTAGCGAAGTAGAAGTCCAAAATCTTTGTTCTTGAGATTTCAAAATAATTTTCTTGTTTCATTGATAAGTTATACGGTCTATCTTTTCTTGTTTCATTTATCACCAATCCACTATCCTGGAATCGATTAGTATTAAATAGAAAGCTTTTCGCCCTGACGTGTTAATCGCTACACCAATGTCGGTTAGCAAGTCGTTGTTTATTCACAGTTCTCAGTTGTTAAGTTCTCTATTTGTTGTTCCCACGTCCGGTGCCTTTCCTTCGAAGCCTTTGATGGTCAATAAACGTCAGCGGCTTGTTAAAACAAACTCAAATGCTTTTGAGTTCTCCCGTTCCAGTTATCCTTTCAAGTCCTTTAAAATGTTTGAAATTATTAGGAATAAAGATTTGTCCGCACCAGATTACGATCACAAATAATTCGTGACAAAAGATCAAAATTCACATGTATCATGTCAAAAAATCGAAGGCATGTCTTATCAGTTATCACTTCAGGAAGTGTTCCAATAAGCGGCGATGGGTTATCAACCTGTCACATGGAATGGTAACTACTTTGCAAAACGCTGACATATGCTGTATAAGTTATTATCTCTGACTACTTAGTTTGGTTCTAAGGATATCCATGATGGAGTAAATGAATGAATAAAAATACTTTATGGTACCCCTTAAGATACAAACAAAATAAACAGTAACATATATATGATTTTCATTATATATGATTTTGAAGCGGCCGGGGGTGTACTTTATAATTAAATAATATCATGCATAAAACATACTACAGAAGAATATAATAACATATACCTACCTATCTTATATATATAATATATGTACAATATAATATATATATGTTTATATCCATACTAATACAATACTTACCTATATGCAGTTGTGAGCGTGTTTGTTTATGTTTTGTATGATGCCAACGTATGCCTACTGCATTCACACTTTTATTTTTATTTGGCTGATACAATTTCCGTCGCTTATCATGATACAGCAATTCGGCAAGTTCAGCTTATCACACCATATATCAAAGTCAAAACGGAAATTGATCATACATCGACAAAGTTGAGAATGATCATCACAAATCCGTAATCGGTGACCGTGTAAATAATAGTAACTCGAAGCAACTGAAAATCATTTGACTAGTCAAATGATTGTCACTGAGCGACTTTCAGATATATAATAGGGGTCTGATATTATAAACTTAGGCCTATATTCATAGTCAAATAGGGGCTCCCCTAGGGGACTGTTCAGGTGCTAAGTAAAAATTCAATTGTGAATTCTGAATGATGGATTTTGGGGGATTGTTCAACCCCTGACTATGAATTCAGGCTTAATCATCTAACCTACTCGTTCGCTCCTCTATTTAATAAATAAATAATAAATAATGCTGGACAATTACACACAGCATCATCTAGCCCCAAAGTAAGCAGAGCTTGTATTATGGGAACTACATGACTGATATACTACTTATATATATATATTTTTAAATACACACATATTATACATAGAAAACACCCAAACTCGAGACAAATATTTGCAGATAGTACAAACATTTATCCCGCGGCGTGAAATTAAACCTGCAACCTTCTGCGTCTCAGGCGGACCTTCGCCCAATGTGCCACAGAAGTCGGTAAAAGAGATCTCATTTATTTGTACTTAGCTATTCTATAGAATAAAACAAATGAACAGTTTTCTCATACGAGTAGATTTGTTATTGTTCGCAATCACGATGTCCTAGAAAGTCGGTGACCCTGTTTAGCGTTCAGGTTTCTCATTATTTTTAAGAGCTATAAAATTGGAGTTGAGCATATTTTCAAGGACTCAGCTCTTGTAGATTCTTTAGAATGACATTGGAGAACGATGACATAGGTTATATGAGACTTTTTTAATTTAGTGGGGCTTATGCTTTTTACTAAAATTGCGTAGTCATCATCTTCTTGTCCTTATCCCACATTACGTGGGGTCGGCACTACATGTTTTCTTCCACTCTCCTCTATCAGCCGTCATCTCAGTACTCTCTTTTCTTAATCATGTCTTTCTTCACACACTCCATCCATCTTTTCTTTGGCCTATATCTGCCTCTATTTATTTTTAGTATAGCGTAGTAATTGCGTTTATTTCTTCATAATAATGTATCATAAATGCATCTGTATGTTATTATAATTATATATTAGGTTATTATTTATCTACTTTGTAAAACTTATTGAAACTAATTGTTTAAAGATGTCCCAATAGTTGAAATAAATTAAACTATGAAACTACTTGTTAAATTTTGTTTGGATTTCTGCGATACAGGCTTACTTTAGTGCAGACTCCACTGAAATTATTGTAAATAGTTTATTGTGTTGTTTTACAAACAAGCATAAGGCCCACCCGTTGGTAAGGCCGTAACCTATTTTGTAATGATCATAAAAATATATGGTACTTATGAACGAGTGAGCGAAGTGCAAAAATAGGCACTTTATATAAAAATGCATAATCCTTAGTTAATATGATTGTACTAAATTGCAGTCCAATTAAAATTAAGAAAAAAAGGTGTAAAAAAATAGCGTTCCTGAGTCACACGGTCGCCACAATAGTAATAACGTCTATTGTATACTGAATTAAATATCGTGTTGGAGCTCCGTTCCTGTGATTAACATTAATCCGAAGCTCACGCGTGGGAAATCAAATTGGGTTTTGATTGATTGCTATTTGAATGGTTTTTGCACACTTATAACTGAGAGTTAGACATTTTTATTCTCATTAAAATTATTTTTATTCTAAGAGTAGTGAATTTTGCTTTGATAGAACGAGTTGGTCCATTATACCATGGAACATGGAACATATTCATAAACCTATCAAACTAAATACAGCGCAGTAAGATTTTACCACAATATACCTTCTCAGTGGGGTAAGAACTTAGATGCACCTCTTCAGTATAATGAATGAATAACTGAAAATACTTTACTGTACATCACAAAAAATACATAATATAGCAAGATCTTTAGACAACTAAACTTATTATAACGGCCTTATCTCTTAGAAGATATCTCTTCCAGACAACCTTTATACAGAATGATGAAACTTTTTAGCAAAATGGACACTACCCACTTATTATTTACAGCGCTTGCGTAACTACATCTAATCCATATCCGAAAATATGTTTCGAAGTATCCATAGTATTTGTATGTGTGATTGTCCTCTAGATCAGAGGTCCCTTTTCCAAACATCTACACTTTAGTGGCAATGGGATGGTGGGAACAGTACGCGCAAACACTATATTCAGTCAGACATATTCTCGAATTTGGATCGGATACAGTGCATAAGCGTCATTTGAATGGGTCTTCCCTTTTTCCCTCGATCTTCGGCCTCATCGAGGGACAACGGGATATTGAATTTTCCTTTTTTCCCCCGATTAATACTTTTGCTATCTAGTTTGAAATCAAAGAGTTTGGTTGTTTCTCGGATTTGGGACTCAGATCGGAAGCGACGCACAGCACAGGCGTTCTCTTATCTACGCCTAGTTTAGTATTATAATATACGTTTACTACGATACGATACATATCAATGCTTACATAGTAAGTAATAGAAGATGTCGTAAAACATTTTTTATCGTATTCGGTGACACGTTACAACATTTATATTCACTCCACAACCTCCTATAAAAACATTCTGTTATTTAAATTAAAATTTTGTGAAGTTTTTTGACCCTCCTTGTTAATAGGTATAAACATTGTTCTTCATTACAATTCTCACCATGCTTTGTCTTTGCATATCTAAATACTTGTTAGTCTACACTTTTTTTTTGCGTTCGTGGACTTTTTCGTTTACCAGGTATCAGTAAACGGTATCAGTTTTTTCATCAAATGCTTACCAGGTTTTATTATTTGATTGATCTACAATATCTTTGTTTACATAGATTGTTTTGGAGTTATAATCTTGTTTGTTTTTACTTTTCACATCTTTGCTAATTTCTGTTGTTGATGAAGTCCCGTTATCAATATTTAAAGGTCCGCCATTTGGTAAAAACTTCAATTCGTCTTTATATATCTTTAGTTACTCTATTAATATCATGTTATTATATATGTTTGTGTACAATATTCCTTGCACATATTTTTTTCTTAACTATTTTATTCAGCTGTTATTTAAGTATGGTACCTACTTGAATAGATATTTCACGTTCATAAAATATTCAGTGACCGTATTGTAACCGTCCCAAAATCTATGTAATAGCAAGAAGGTGAAATTATGTATGAGTTTGAGGAATAGAAAGTATTACTAATAATTGTAAAAAATATACTTATGTGAATCTAGAAAGATGCCTCGCGACTAAGGCTTGAATATAATTAATATAGATCTCGTCGTTATTATTATTATTTTAAATCTGCAATGTTCATAATCAGTTAACAGTAACGACCCTAGTAGCATACCTTGTGCTTCCTCCATTCCGCCGTAATGAACCGACTAATAGCTTGATGAGTGCGGATGGAATGTAGTCCTTTCGTCTCCGTTATTAGTATGGGTAGCCTGTACTTTAAGAATCTTTCTGATGAAATCTTGTGTTTTCAGAAGTCAATATTAAAGAAGGGATCAGTAGTAATAGATTACATGATGTTAAGACTGAATACTTGGCATGATTTTTGTATTATTTAATGCTCTTAAAAATATGGTCAAGAATGTAATTATTACTCCGACGGGATATTGCCGGGATTGTCGACCTCTGCGGCGCAGCGGGCGAAAGCCTGCCTGAGACGGTTGCGGGTTCAATTCCCGCCGCGGGACAAATGTTTGTATTATCTGCAATTATTTGTCTCGGCTCTGGGTGTTTTTTATGCATTAAGTTTATATAAAAAAAAAGTATTTAAGTAGTATATCAGTCATGTATTTCCCATAACAAAAGCTCTGCTTACTTTATGCTTCTACACTATTCTCTAATCGTTCAACTTGGCAATCTACAATCAATCTACTTTTTAATGCAATCTACAAAATAATAAATAAATAATGCTGGACATTTTTTACACAGCATTATCTAGGCCCAAAGTAAGCAGAGCTTGTGTTATGGGAACTAAATGACTGATATACTACTTATATATTTTTTTTATGTAAATACATACATATTATACATAGGAAACACCCAGATCCTGAGACAAATATTTGCAGATGCAAACATTTGTCCCGTGGCGGGAATCGAACCCGCAACTTTCTGCGTCTCAAGCGGGCCTTTGCCCACTGCGCCATAGAGGTCGTCGAAATACCGCCTACTCTTAAATTATTCTGTTTAAAATTTCACTCAATCCCGTGCACGAAATATTTACCAAAATCACCAATACTACCTAAATTCTGAAATGCGCTAACAGCTTTCGGACGTGCAAAGACCGTAGCGTGTCGTCATGTAGTTAGTTCTCATCGTGCGTGATGAATTATTAATTTGTAACAAATATTTTTGATGCCGATTTTGCAATATAGACGCATAGTACCTAACAAGCCGGACGCAGCTGTTTCTTTAAAAAAATCTCTGATACAAAATATCCTAATGAGAAATTCGAATACACACAAAAAACGATTTTCAAAATGTTTTTAACCTCGTTAAAATATGTAATCAATTTTGAATTCATTTTTATTTTGTTTTATAAAGTTTCCAATGTTGTATGATTTGGCTAAAATAGCTTGAAAACCATTTGGAAACAATTTCCCTTTAATGGCCACCACCACCGCTCTGTTGAACCGGGTCCTTTAAAGTCATATGTAAAGTCATAACTTTACACAATGTTTGTCTTTTAAAGTCATATATAAAGTCATGATTTTACACAATGTTTAGCAGCTTATTTTTTTACTTCTGATTCAAAGTAGGTATAATAAATTCTTAAAAGTAAAAATACCTTCATTCCATTGGCAGATTGTTGCGAAAAGCTCATTGCATTTAGGTAGGTGTTATTTGAGTCGTGTTGACCTTTTACAACTATTAAATATAAATAATATAATTAAAGGAAGGGACAGATATTGTATAGTTTTTCGAATATACCTTAATCCTAACAGGATAGCTTGGTCCAGAACATAAAAGAAAGGCGAGGACATTTTCGGTTAGCGAAAGCTCGATATAATAACTAGCTTCTGTCCACGGCCTCTTCCGCATGGTACCCGGATAAAAAGTAGCCTATGTGTGATTCTGATGTATAAGCTATAATACTGTAAAGTTTCTTACATTATTATAGCTTATACATCAGAATCACACATTTTTTTTACAACCAAAGTGGCAAACAAGCATACCTGTTAGTAAGCTGTTACCGTAACCTACGGATGCTTGAAACACCAGTGGCTTCACTAGCTTTCTCTATTATTCCTTAAAATCTCTTCTATCTGAGTGAGTCAGATTATCTGAACAACTATGAGGCTTGTGATTTATTTCCCATAAGCTTTATGTCGTAAAGCCCGCACATCGCTTGCACTTTTTGTTGAATAGAAAATCGTTGAAAGTTGTTTGTCGGCAGCTAACATTTCTCTACGTTTTTTACTCCATATAACATTTTGCGGAAATCTTTTTGTCGTTCTGGTACTAACATAGATATAATTATTTGTTTGGCATGACAACCAATTTTCAACAATCATAGGGTTCAGGCTGAATTTAAAAAGAAAAAACATAATAATTACCTCAGTATACAATAAATCCTACTTACGAACTCGAAAGTTTGTGAGGATGGATGTTTGTTACTCTTTCACGCAAAAACTACTGAACGGATTTTGATGAAACTTTACAGTAATATAGCTTATACATCAGAATAACACATAGGCTACTTTTTATCCAGGTACGAGGCGAAGCCGTAGGCAGAGGCTTATATGTATATATTGTCTTTTATTATTATAAAAACTTAACTTTAACTTTCAGCAGTGAAGATATCTAGAATCCATAAATAATATTTGTAAATTTTCTATAAGCAGAAAAGTTTTCTAATTTGACTATCATCAGATATTTTATATCTTACAGAAGTCTCATCTGTTGCCTAGAAAGTGTATCGAGAGAGCACTAACTACTTTATAATGAGCGCTTTCTTGGTAGTTCCTGCCAGTTTTTCTATTGGAATATAGAAAAATTACATGTTTTTATTCGTACTGCCTACTGATTGGAATAACTTAGTTAGTCGCAACTTACGTCATTTAGTTACCCTTAGTAACTCGTTTGCAGGACGTAGACAGTGAACCTACATTAAAGTTTATACTAAAACGTGGAGCAGGTACACCCAAAATGAAAAGCTTTTGTAATTTTTATAGGCACCTATACTCACGCCTGTTTTCAGAGGGCCTGCGCAGTATACGCCACTTATTTTCAATTGTTACTTACTCTGAGTGTTGTGGCGTAAATACCGAAGTTCAAACATAATCTTGCCAATTTATGAAGGCTTAGAATTTCACTGTTGGTTATTTAGAAAGACCAAGCTAACCAGTTAGATGATTAGCTCTTTCATTGTGTTCTGTAAAGAGATAAACGCGCACACCATGTTTTTAAAACATTGCGTTTAAGAATGTGTAAATATTATCTTTTTAAAGATCATCGTGGCAGCTGTTGCCATTGATGGTATATAATTATACAAAAAGACACAAATTCTGAAAGTCAACAAGCGACAGAAGTAGGTACCTAACCATAACATAGTTAAAATTAAAGGAAATAATGAATTAACATCAACAAAAAACAGGAAAGCTACTTAGCAAAAACTAGCCCTATTATTAGACAGTACACTCAAACACCTTTCGATGATTGCACACTCGTGCCATCTTGCATAACTCCGTATTCGAAGCCGATATTCTTTTTTATCGGTTATCGATCAGTTGCAAAAACAAAACGCTCTATTTGGCTGACCGGTTCTATATGTCCACTGACAGGTTTGAGATGTCAGCTGACAGCACTGACAAGATGGTACTTTCACCTGCTTTATCGATTATTTTAAATTAGTCAATTACATACATTAAGTATTCTGCCAGCATCAATAATGTTGAAGACATCGTATCGTGGTTCAACGGTCCAATATTTTTATGAAATGGTGATTTTACTTGAGAGCATTTCATGATCTTGAGTGGGCAAGGTTCATCTGTCCAAATATCAAACTCTTAGCTCATGTATATACCAACTAGCTTTTGCCTACGGCTTCGCTAAAAAGTAGACTATGTGTTATTCTGATGTATAAGCTATATTACTGTAAAGTTTCATCAAAATTCGTTCAGTAGTTTTTGCGTAAAAGAGTGTAACAAACATCCTCACAAACTTTCGCGTTTACAATATTAGTAGGATAGGATATAAACGAAGATAAATTAATACATATAAGATTGTTAAACATACCCAGTAGTGCTAGTCAAGTCCACCAAACCATGATTTTTTTATATACCACTAAAGTGGCATACAAGCATCCGGTCCACCTGTTAGTAAGCGGTTACCGTACCTTATGCACGCTTGCAACACCAAGGATATCTCAAAAACTATCGTGAACTTGACTATTCATATTGTAAAAACGAGCACTAACGGTGAAGGCACCGACTAAGTTTCGACTCATTCCGAGAGTCAAACTCATCAGGTTGAGTGGTTGCAACTTTCTCCTTCCGCGTCGCACCGTGCATTACCACCGATAGTGCAGTACGTGAAAATTCCCGTTTTTACAATATGAAAACCTAGGATATCATTCGTGCGTTCTTGACCCTGAAACATAACGGATAAAAGTAATATGTGCTTGTAAATTTCACAGTATTTCCAAATTTTTACATTAAACATGTTGTTAATGTTATATTTCATATTGGCGGCATAACCTGTCAATATGCTTTCACCAGCCGTCAGCTACATATTTAGTGACAGGTGATCGCAAACTATGTAGTTATCGGTTTAAGTAATAAAACTAAAACATTTTTATATTTTTTTTTTGCCTATTCACACTAATAGGATAGAATATTGATTTATATTCTCTACAAAATAGGTTGAGTATATAAGTATGTATACATGTTTTGTGAGAGATTAGTGCCCGTGAAAGGTTTTAAAAAAAATCTGTATTATAGGTCATCATTACTCCACTCAACGGATCGTACAAAAATTACATATGGTAGTATGGATTTCATAGATGCTTGCTTAAATTATCAGTACCCCTCGTTTGGCATAGACCGTGAAAATAGTCAGATATTCATGGTAATGACCGGCAAACGCAGAACTTGAGTCGTTTAATCGTACTTTTACTTTCATCAGCAGGATAAAAAATATTTTAGCTATGGTATTCTCATTTGTGAAACAGGTAGGGAATTAGTAACATACTAAAACTGAAAGTTCATCTATTATAAGTACACCTCCATGGCCTACAGTACACTTTTTACCAAATAATGTTCAATTACTGTTTTTGTTCTAGCGCCTGTTTCCCCGAAATATTGCATTTGCAGAAACCCCTAGGGTCGTGAAAATGCTAGGAGTATAAAAATATCTACAGAAATACAAACATTATTCCGCAGTGAGAATTGAACTTGGTGCGAGTCTTAGTTGGCTACTGTCGTCCGCCGCGCCGCATTACAAAACAAGTATTTAAAAAAATATAGTTTATTGTTTTCAGACCATTATTTTAAATAATTTATAGTAATCATTATTATCACGATAAAACATAGAGTACTATTGGAATATCCCGCGACTTTGTCCGCGTCTAGCTTAGACTTTGCGATAATTGTCAGACAATTATCACGCAACTATTTTATATATTTAGTTTAAGAAAACTGAAGTGGTCCATCATTGTATTGACGAACAAGTTATGCAATAGCCATCATAAATCATATTATGTGAACTCGTAAAAATTATATCGACTGCGTAACATGCAAAATAAATCATTATGCATAATATCAGTAGCAAAACTATGAATATTCAAAAACTTCTTTTTAACTGCTAACAGAGTTTTTATACCGGATGTTGAAGAGCATCTGAG
Organism: Perizoma flavofasciatum; assembly: GCA_958496245.1. Taxonomy (NCBI): domain Eukaryota; kingdom Metazoa; phylum Arthropoda; class Insecta; order Lepidoptera; family Geometridae; genus Perizoma; species Perizoma flavofasciatum. The sequence goes on along the minus strand of OY292429.1, from coordinate 11,453,292 downwards.
GTAGCTGTCAACCGAAACGTCGATTATAATAAACTATTAAAGAATCTTGTATGTAAATGGTGATATTAAAAATCTATGAGTGTTTTTAAAATTCTTTCCTATAGCAAATCAAGTGCGGGATCAGTTCCCGCTCCGGGACAAATTCTTTGACTTCAAGGAATTCGATTTAGATTCAAGTCCAAACATAACTCCTTCAAGAAACAGTTTGGTAAAAACAAATTCAGTGTTATTGTCCTCACCAATTAGAATAAGGAAAAAATTAAGTTCGATAACGTCATATTATGTATTGACCAAACGGACAACCATAACAATTAAAACGAAAGCACTTATAATGGGTGTTCCAAATCAGAAGTCGTGACTTACAACATAACTCGAGTTACTGAATATTTAACTAATATGGATAATGTAAAAGAAAGTTCTAAATTACAGTTGTAAAACAATTACATAAGATAACTAAATATTAAATTTTTAAAAGCTTATATCAATATGTCTCTTATTCAAATTTAAAAGGAATGCGTTTCTAATGATAAGTTAATTTTTAAAATGATACTGGTTGGCTTGTTAAGTACAAAAAATGTATTTATTATTTTGTCTGTCCATTAGTTATCTTACAGAAACTGGTACTTGATACACTACTTACTAATCTGCAGAAGATATAGAGTTTTTTTACTAAAACTTGAAGTAAATAATTTACTAACCAGTATTAATAAGCGCGGGTCGATAATATCACCCTGTGAAAGTCCATCAACAATTTCTACGTTATTGCACCTGTTAGAGTAAAAACCGCTCCACATACGAGTACTATGACGTATGATTCTTGTTACTTTAATCGTTAAAATAGGGAAGTGAAAGCAGAAGGAAAAGTTAAATAAATAATACTTAAACTGTCACTTGGTCGGAAGCCAGTTAAATGTTAAGTTATAATTTTTGGGTTAATGCATCCGAAGTCACTGTACAAGAATTTAGTGCAACGTTGGAAAGAAAGAGTGAAAATAACAATGTGATGATGTGTCTGTCTCTTCACATCATTGTGGATACAATTGTGTTCTATAGCTGCTCTACCCATATTTTTGTATAGTTTTAGAGCTAGGTTTTTTTATAGTTTTCTAGGTCTATTGTAATAAATAATAATATCTTCGGCTTCAAATTGACTATCAGTGGAAGTGAGGTATTCAAATGATGGAGTTTGTATTAACTATCAAATTACTCAAATAAGAGTTCATACCAAGACGGAATTGACAAAATTGAAAAAAGTCAGTCTATAAGTCAATTTAATAATTATCTACAATAGAGTCCTATTTGTAGATAATTATTAAAAGGCCTATGAGTAAGTAGAGCAATAGAGTACGGTTACTTATCTACATAATATTGTAGTAATATTTTGTGAAGTATGTTAACTCCATTTATTATTTTTAACGGTTTATGCAACTGTGGATTCCTCCAATACTATCTTATCACGGGTGCGGCCGCTTTCTCTTACATAATACACTTTTCAAAATTACATCACTGATATGGAGAGAACGTGATAATTTTACGGTGATCTTCAAAAGGGCTACGGCAAGGTGCAAATGGAACCATTCATTTGAAAACTGATTCAAAAGTTTCAGAGCAAGAATATTTTAAAAGGCCTTGGCGTTGGTTCCTTTTTAGTTTTTTATATATTTGTTGATTGATCCGTTCATAAGGACTACAATAATGTTGGTAGAATTTAGAACTGGCTGGCGAGATTCAAATATTTCCTAGATCTATCCATCTATTTTACATTGTTTTTTAAAGTTCGTAGATCTTTGTAGCATGCAAATCAGGCGTAAAATTGTTTACGCTATACATTCAATTTTTTAATTTTATTGTCTTTTATGATTTGATCGAATTATTTCCTGACTGGGTTTTATAAACTGTCAAGATCTATATATAGGTCGAGGTCACACCTAAATGAATCATCCAAATTTTCGAATGTCAAAATAATTTGATTTACAAAAAATATTCAAACACAAATTAGTCAAAAGAAATATCAACTACTAGCTTCTGTCCACGGCTTCGCCCGTATGGTACCCGGTTAAAAAGTAGCCTATGTGTTATTCTGATGTATAAGCTATATTACTGTGAAGTTTCATCAAAATCCGTTCAGTAGTTTTTGTGTGAAAGAGGAACAAGCATCTTCACAAAATTTCACGTTTATAATATTATAGTAGGCTAGAATAGGATAGAGATTTTCAGATGATAGTATAATTCACACCGACTCGTTCTTGACCAGAACTGGTCTGTCATGCACTAGTTGTTATAACGAATGAGTACGGAAAGACACACAATACAATAATGTTGTTGTATAATTTCATTTTAATATGAAAACGATACCACAGACCGCTGGGTTCCGTGATTGGCGAAACCGAGTCAGGTCTCTGCTATTGTTTATTCTGTGTCAACATCTGTTACACTTTGCGACCAGTTGTGGAATAAAGAATGTGGTTGTAGCTTGATTTATGTGAAAAAGGGAAACTGCCTAAATGAAAATTCATCACCAAATTAGGCTTCAATTTCCAAAAAACGATGTGAAGCCCTTTTACAAACTAGTGTACATTTTTTTACATGATTTACTATGATAGCAAAAAACAACTATGTCACAAATCTAAAACAGAGGGGGCCCAGTAATGTATCTTACAGAACGCTATTCAAAACTGTCTGAAACTATACCAGTTTAACAATAGGCAGTATGTTTTTCTAAAGTATCTCTTGAGAATTAATTCCCACAACGGATTTAAGATTTTTTTCTTGAATTTATTAGCAGCTACAATGGTCCTTTGGGTAGTAATCAGACAGACTGACAATTCACATATTGTACACATCATTTATTTAAAGATTTGATTGTGTTCTTCGTAAGTGCCTACTAAACTTTATATTACATTATTTTTATTTACTTGGCTAAATTCCTTAATTAATTATTTTAAATGGCTAGATTTAGTTAAGGCTTCTTTCGGATATAGGTCTACCAGACTTCATGTTGCAGTTATTGCCTGCAACGTGAACTGTAAGACAGTAAACTATTTTTATAATTCTGACTCAGCTTACGGTCAATTACGTGTATAAACAAAGGATTATCAAAACAACGCTATAAATAAAAATAATGCATGAATAAAACTACTTTATTGTGCACCACAGGAAAATTAATAAAAACAGAAACCCTCTCAACAGAAACAGAATCTCATGTGCAAATGGTCGGTGGTGTACGTTTTTATTTTTTAAGTCTACGAGAATGCAACGAGTGAGATAAATTCTTTACATTATACATAATAATAAATAATAATAATATACTTTTAGGATTTTAGTAGGTACATTCAGTTTTGAATATAAACCACAACAATCCTTTACTGTAAGCAAACCCATCTAAGCCACACAGATTATATCAACGGTTATATAACATATCCGAAAAAGGAATGGTTTCGACATTTAACCTTTATTACCCGGTCACGAGTTGTCCAGAGCCGTATCCTCTCATTAAACTCGATCTCTTAGAAGTGCTGCACAGACCTTGGGCTTAGATAGGTACTGTAGATTGAGTTGAGACCATTCACTGTACAAGATCTCCAAGTTAAAAGTACAAGGGATACTAGGCTTATCCTCCTAATCTTTGCTCATTATACATGCGTTACTTTAATGTTAAATAGAGTTTGATAATTCCACATAGATTTGCACATCATATATTATTTGAACTCGGATAATTTTGTACCTACTACAAACTTTGTCTATGTTCTACAATGGGCAGTTTTATCGCTACGTAGTTTCATCGGATGCTGTTTTCCTAATTACTTTTGCATAGATGCAAAAAGCAACTTTTCTTTTTCCCTGTAGTTTACGTCAGCATATCTAAAGGTGCTCCTAAACGAGCTAAGTTTGTGCCAATTTCTTGCTACAATTGTATAGGTGTATCTATTTACTCTTGTCTTTTTTTGTGAGATGGCTATACAATTGCAGCAAGAAATTGACACAAAACTAGCACCGTTATGAGCGCCTTAATAATAATCATCTTCTAATTAATATTTACAATCTTATATTTCATGTTGATTGAAACGTTGCCATTATCAACACTATAATAATGTTTCTCTAAGAGATATCATCGCAAACGCTTGCAAATCTTCGCATCACTTTACCATGATTAGCGACATCCCGACAGGCATCATTACTCATTTGTTGAGCTTTCCATTACCTTCCCACTTCCTCGATTGCAACTCTATCTACCATGCGTTATGTTTCACTTTCCTCTGCATCATTGTGTCCGCCAGATAATTCTTTTACGTCAAAGCAGCTATCAGTATAGTTCCTAGTACCTTGAATTAGGATTCAATATGGACTGTTAAGAACCACCGGATGGGCTATCCAAGATCGCAAAGCGGATGGTTAGATTGCTTTCCTGTATATCTTCGCGTTTGAAGTTCTATTTCCAATCGTACTTAGTAGCTTTATTCATTTGCACAATATTCATCGGTAATTCTTGTTACAGGCGCCTAAAATGGAGTGTGGAGCGAGTGAGATGAACAGGAAGCTGCGGATAGATCAGGTAAGTGATAACGTAAATATAACTTTTTAAACTATCATTGGTATGAACATGTCTTTTTACTAGAAATGAGATATTTACCATGGTTTATGAGTTGTATTGTTTGATAATATTTTGGCGTACACTATGATCATGAGAGGAACTATTCTTTATTGTACACAAATAACACATGAATATAGACAGAATAAAATACATCTACAAAGGCGAGCTTAATCCTAAAAATATAATTATTTCAGCAATCTTTTGCAGCTTGTGAAGGTAGATAGAGGTAGGGTCGTGTACAAAATGGAAATCAAAATAGATAACGACCAAAATCTAGATAGAATAGATACTCGTAGTTCTATACTTTTTCTCAGTCTAAATAATAGGTTTGGTTTTAATGTGGCTTTTGAGTCATTATTGGCTGATATTAATGACTCAAATAAAAGTCATTGAATATTAATTGATCCAATTCGTGACTAACTTTGCATCAACGAAACCTATTTCGCAATTTATAACATTAATCAAACGGTTAAAAAAGTACAGCTACAAACCAATCGATTAATATAGGTAGCAACACTAATCGTGTGCCCGTGCGCATAATCACTCTTCAATTGGACATGTCCTGTCAAAATTGACAGATGTCATGCTACGCAACCGGTTCCACAGCACATGTCATTAAAAACAACTAGACTAGAGTTCTTGTTGAGCCTTTTTTAAATCGGTAGTTTGGTATCAATTAGGATAAGATGAGAACCGTTAGACTCAATTGTTTAATTGTAGGTTGTTATGACCTCTATTATTAGTGGCAGCACAAACTTTTGAAAAGGATATATAACTTTGTTCGCAGTTTTACTTTAAATTCTTCGAAACCTTCGGTATTTCAGACAATTTTAGTACTAGCACACCAAGATAAACATGCCTGCTCTCCAAATTTCAGGTCCTAACTGAGATTGGAGGTTTAAGTTGTACGTTGCTCGTCAATCAGTCAGTGGGTCACGATTTTATATATTTAGATTCCCGAGACTGGTGAAGAGATTTGGATTGACCGATATTGTTACTCGCGACGACGTAAGGAGCCTGTGTATGCGTTTGCCGCAAGAGGTTGTTAGTTTGTTTATCTATTACCATTTATCTCCGGCTTATTCGATTAAAATGTGGTTTTGCAATCGATTTTAATACTTTTAAAGATATTTCTTGGATAGATTATATCGCCACAATTCAGTAAAGGGGCGCTGCAATAACAAAGAAAACATTGCGCGGGTTTTAATTTTTTTTTTGAAATAATGATTGCTTCAAGAATCACCTAGCCTACTAGCTTGTAATAAAATAATTTTATTTTTTGGATCTTCATCATGGGAATTACAATTTTGAGCGTGTTTGTTTTGTTTTGTTTTGCCAGCAGGGTCTCACCCATGTGACCTCCTTTCTACACCGGCTGCGCCTGTCTCGATTGTTAACTTAATTACGATCGAATGCCTTCAATTAGCTTACATAATTGTTTTTTCATCTCTATCGATTTGTCTGTGATGACACTGCTGGATACTCTGTGGTTTGTGTAAGTGATTTTGCGGTTACGTTCTAATACTTACAAGTAAGTGGCCGTTTGGGCTCGTTAGCTGAAGATTATACTTTTATTCAATTTATTTTAATGCTTCTTCTGCAACGTGTCACTGGTTCAATCTGCTGTAGGTCAGTGACCTCATTAGGTGTATAGTAGTACTTTTTAAACTCTCGCGATCAGTTAAAATTATTTATAAGTTTTTACGGATCTTTTTAATATTAAGGTATAATTACTTTAAAGACACGTAAAACTTATAATTAGGTTATAGTAGCCCTAAAAAGGACTTAGTGGCCAATGTGAAACAGTAAAAGAATAAAGTCAAAGTTAATTCATTAAAATCCCAAGGATCATTTAGAAACGTCATCTTAGTAACAAATTTAATTTAATTTAATTTAAATGCAGCTTGGCTAATGCCCGTTATCACGCTAGCAACGCACATCTTCAAGCTGATGATGCCAGTGAAGTTAATTTGAAACAACAAAATTGAAATTTGCGCGTTACCTTGGTACTTTTTGCAAAGGCACCGACTCCACAAATACCTTTTCAAAATTTTAGCTAAATCAGTTCAGCCGTAAGTGAGATTATAAGCGACAAATATCCATACTTTCGTATACATAATACCAGCTTCTGCCCATGGCTTCTGCCGCGTAGTACCCGGAAAAGTAAAAGGTAGTTTAAGTAGTAAAAAGTAGCCTATGTGTTATTCTGATGTATAAACAACATTACTGTAAAGTTTCATCAAAATACGTTCAGTAGTTTTTGCCTGAAAGAGTAACAAACATCCATCCTCACAAATTTTCACGTTTATAATAGTAGAAAGATAAGATTAGAACCATGTAGTCTAGTTTCTATCTATACTTTGTTCCTCTTAGGCAAAAAACAGTTAAGTACACAATTGGAAATGAAGAATAAATATTTACGGGATTTCCGAACAATGTTGTTTCGATAAAGTATTTTCTAACGATAAAACGATAGTAAAATTGCTATTTGACACCCATTTCCACAAAGTCCGTCACTCGTAGGTGCTTAGACCGAAACGGTAAATGTTGAGATAGGACGCCCCTGGGAACTGGTAGATTATACATAACTTATCTATACAGCTCGTGTGTGGCCAAGTCGTGTCACTTGAATTCATTATGCAGATAGTTCTTCGATATAATAAGATCAGTATTAATGACGGTGGCGCGGTGGGTGAGCAGCCAACTGTGACGCAAGAGCTACGGGTTTAATTCCCGCTGCGGGACAAATGTTGGCATGTTACAGGAGATCCTAGTGTGGGGTCTGACCTACGTATGTGTTTGTTGGGCGTTAAAAGACTTCAAATAGATTATATATTATAGATAATTGGTGTCTCGGTGGGCAGAGGTATTCATCTTCTTCTTAAATAAATAAGTCCTAATTGAATGATTGAATGAGAGATCAACACAGAGCTTCTACTTATTAAAGGGTGGGGGGCACATTTGTGTTGCTTACAATATAGTTCATATTATAATATAATTTATTTAGAACAATTTAATTATGTCATCTACTTAATTACTCTCACGATCGACGGATCGACCTAAATTATAGTGCTATAAAATTGCATGTCAGTGCAAAACTATAGCATTAGTTATCTTTGCTGGGGTAAAGTCAACCTCATTTTCAAAGCAGTGTTTCTTTAAACCGCACGTATCAAGCACCTATCGAAAATCGATTTGCGGCAGCAAAAGTAGGCGACTTCAGATTGGATTGTCTCGTAACACAGTTTCCAAAAAAACCCAGCACTGGTTCAAAAGTCAGTGACATTTATGGCGCTTCCACGACACCGGCTATCCATCAGCGCATCGGCCGAATTCGGGTTACCTACGTACTTAATTACGCTGCACGATATTCTAGACTTTTCGCTTTGCAGCGCACACATATGCTACTTCGAAAGCTCATTGTTAATCAATGCAAATCAAATTGTGTATCGTAGTATAGAAAAAATAACAAAGATTGATGTATTGTTGTTATTACTTATCTTTTAGTTATTTTTGACGTTTTGTTGAGTTTCATTATAGAATACTTTATAATTTTTAGACAAGTCATTATAGAAAAATAATAAAAAAAAACTAATAATCTATCCAGTATAGTAGCTACATTTATTTTACTTTCGATTTTAATCGAATTTTCAGGTTTTGCGTTATTTCCTTTGTACGTTGTATGTTTTTTAAAACGAAATTGCGCGTTTTTGAAGAAATGCACTCGTAGGTATCCCGTAGCCGGATCGGGAACTATAGACCGGTCGGCACGAACGGTACTCGTTTGCCGATTAAGGAGAAGTGAGGCGACCAGTTTTATCAGATTTTGTAGTTTTTACGACTACTCAGAACTCGAAACTAGAAAAAAATGCTTTGTGTCTGGTTAGAATTACAAAGATACAGTTTTCATACGACTCGGTCTTAATATTTAGGCAGTTTTTTGCTACTTTTGCGGCTTTTTTAGTTTAATTGTCCAAATTCCATGCTAAAACAATGACTACTGAAAATCTGTAGAGAAGCCTTTCGGTAAACTTTTGTTTTGTATTTTCCTCATATTCAGACTCGGAACTCTATCAAGATCAGATTCTAATCAAACACGCCCTAAAAGAGTACGATGAACCTCATTGATAAAAATCAGGCTATGGAGAGAGCTACTCTCGAATCTGAAATAAGGATAATCGTCAGAATTTGAACAAGTTGAAGTGGCAATGTCATAAAACATCTCACAGAACCCACAAACGCTGGGGATAAAGGTTCTCGAATAACGACCCGGACGACGCTTCCGATGAACCAATAAGTCGGTACCTGGAGATGCTCCAGGACCGTTCTTCGTAGTGCTCTTTGCGGGATGCATATGCCCAACAGTAGACTTCTACAGGTTGCAGATAATAATGAATTAAAAAAAGTATATATCAAAGTAAAAAGACATTGTAAAGCACATTGCCGTAAAATCCATTACTTTCCCTTGGAAATCCTTTACTGCCATCCGTCATTAAACCACAGAACAAACAACAGTTACTATGAACAACCATTCAGCGACAGTATAAAATGATAGTTATTGGAAAAGTGTCGGATGTGGATCATTGCAGTTTTTACGCGAGTTTGAATAGAGTGTTTCCGTTTGGGAAGCACTTACCCTTAATCGATGGACAGTCGGACAGGTTTTACAAGTTTGCGCATGTGGATGTGGACTATTGGGTTAAAGGTGCTCCGATGAAGGAATGCATGAAATGGCACGAAATTTAAATATATGGAGTGATAGAAGTGAAACTCCGGTTCATGTTGTTAAGTGTCTATTGACTGTTTTGGCCTTAAAATCCCGATGGGACTGTGATAAAATTGGGCAGTAACATATTAGTCACAAGAATTCTATTGGTTAAAAAAAGAGATTAATTGATATTGGTTAAGGAAAACATGAACCGAAAATTTGAAGGCATGTGCCATCGATTAGTGTTCCAATAAGCAGCGATAGGCTTGCAACCTGTGACATGGAATCCTACTAATATTATAAACGCGAAAGTTTGTGAGGATGGATGTTTGTTACTCTTTCACACAAAAATTACTGAGCGGATTTTAATGAAACTTCACAGTAATATTACTTATACATCAGAATAACACATAGGCTACTTTTATCCGGGTACCACGCGGGTGAAGCCGTGAGCAGAAGCTAGTATTAAATATTTGCAAAACGCTGTGCGAAATAGGATGTTTGTACGTATCTTTGATTGCCCCCTGCTTGGTATGGAGTTCGTCAGTGAAATTACCTACCAACTACCGATGGGGTAGTACTGGATTCATGTTTTCATATTTTTATATTTAAACTCGTGATAAACTAAGAAATTTATGATTTTGTTTTTAAAAATTACATATAATTACAAAATACATACATAATATTATTCTATGTATAATATGTATGTATTTACAAAAAAAGTATATAAGTAGTATATCAGTCATGTAGTTCCCATAATACAAGCTTTGCTTACTTTGGGGTTAGATGATGCTCTGTGAATAAATGTCCAGCATTATTTTTTTATCGTTTACATTTATTCAATTTGCATTGCGTTGAGAAGTTCGTTTAAAAAAATACACGCGGTTAAAGTCGTGGGCGTTCTACTAGTGTTGCATAAACTATGTAAATTTTCTCAGCAGTCGAACACCGTCCGAAGTATTTGTAAAACAAGGCCTTAATTTTAAAGACTATTAAATTGATTTACTAAACACTGCTTTGTCTCTTTCTGTTATGTGTCATTTCAAATTAAAATAAATAAAACAAAACACAATCTAAACAACTGTTTAAAATCTTCATAAGTAAGCATGTTAATTTAATCTAAAAAAAGATGTTACAAGATCCAATACATTTTAAATTCATTCATAAAAACCTCAGAATTTTTTCGTTACCTGTACTTTCATTTCACACCTTGTCTCCTTCAATATAAGAGTGTTTAGTCTGATAAAAGATACTGGACAAAAGTTGATCCCTAACCATGACATAGGACCTTAGATTCCAACCGGCTTGGTCGGGCCCATTGAGTAAATTGCCTATGGCTCAAACCCGTTCGGAACGTGTTTATTGTGTTCGGAGCGGATAACATCTCTCAAAGATAGATTTATTTATGAGGGTCACGATAAAAAAAAAAGTTTCTCGTTTTGTAATGGTGTTTGAGACAAATGAATGGCTTCAAATCCATTTATCTTCCAGAATTTTGAATAATTTTATGCTCTTTAAGTTGCGACTCAAAGAGACTCAAAGAGCTAAAACTGTTCTGGATTACGAGTACCTAAGTCACACTGAAGTCTCCCGAAAGACGACTTTGTCTTTGTATCGCAGTTAACTATAAAGACAAAGTCAAAGTCTTTATTTATTACAATCACAAGGATCATAATAGAAACGTCAGCTTAATTACGACGTGAATTTATTAAAATTCTGGTCATTTTTCACACAGCATCATTTAGCCCTAAACTAAGCAGAGCTTGTATTATGGGAACTACATGACTGATATACTTTTTTGTAAATACATATTATACATAGAAAACACCCAGACCCGAGACAATATCTGCAGATCATACGAACATTTATCCCGAGGCAGGAATCGAACCTGCAACCTTTTGTCTCAGGTGGGCCTTCGCCCACTGCGCCACAGAGGCCGTCAAATTACTGCACGATATAAATGTCCTCAACTAAAAATCAAGATACCATGATTCATTAATACAGATTCATTAATTCCGGCAGAGGCCGGAAGCTTGCGAATTCTCAGGTGCTATCTTCTACATTACAACTCAGTCACACCTTGTAAGATTTCTCTGCGGTCTGAGTTGAGATTTCATGTGACCGTTTAGCCGCGGGCTGACTGCCAGCGATCGGCTTTGCATCTAGTGTTCCGCGGATTTATCAGGCTTCATCAAGAAAACCATTGCATGTAAACCGACGCATGTAACAAGATGAGACCGATTGCATGCGCGCTTGGACGTTGAAAAATCACCAGGCGTAAGGCGAAATACCCAATGTGCTACCTGTTTTTTAGTTTTCCTCTAAAACATCAGCTAGACGCGTGCAGTGCTATGTAGTACCCAATCTACTTAAGGCGTAAGTGAGGCGTATGTCAGGTGTATATCAGCGCCAGACGACATTCCTGCCATTCCATTGAAATTTCAAACAAAATACATGCGAGTAAGCGTAATTTAATACACAGCCTAAGACACGCCATTTCAGTGCCAATGGCTAATTTCATTCATTCGATGAATTAAATTTCACCATATTTCCCTGTTTGAAATTTTACGGCACGACGACTGGGCAACGTCAGTGCCAGACGCCATTTCTGTGTGGCCTGGCTGCCTTGTCGGCGTCGCCTAGACACTTAGACGGCTGTAGTACGGCTGTACCTTAAATAAAGTTTATCTCGCGAATCATAAAAGTTTTTTTGACTTTCTGCTTTGATTCGTAGTGCGATAACGTCTACTTACCTACCTGGAGGCTCAGCCTGGAGTGTTCTTCATGTGTTGAGATTTAGTACCTCTATGTACTAAGCTAGAGACTTTGTATCATTTGATGACTGATATTAGTTTTTGTTAGATCAGAAAAGAGAATAGAAAAATATAACATCCTGACAGTGTGGACTCATTCGATAACTGCCTACCATTTGATTATTTTCCGAAACCAAACTCAATCTCTCCAAATCAAAACATTTGCCCAAAGTAGCAATAAACACAATTCGGTCATAAGAATGACTATAAAAATCGTGTTCTCATACAAATCAGCCAAAGTAGGCTCTGTCGGTAGACTTTTGACCCTGTCCAGCCGCGGGCGATGCCGTGGAAAGCGGCGTATGTGGCACACCGCTCTGTCCCGTGGGTGTCTCACCTGCCACCGACTGTCTCGTGCAACTTGCCGCTTTATTTATAGAATGAATGAACTTTACGATTTGTACAAATAGCTTTTGGAATAAACCAGGTTTTTTTAATTAAATTATTTTACTGTTCGTTTCAATGCCGCAAGCTAACTGATGTAGAAGGTTTTATCCGTTTTTCTTTCTTGGGATTTATCACGCTTACTTTTATTATCTACCAGTATCGAACCCTCTGTGGCGCAGTAGTTGCAGGTCCGCCTGAGACGCAGAACATGCAGGTTCGATTCCCACCGAGCGACAAATGTTTGTTAGATATGCAAATATTTATCTCGGGTCTGGGTGTAATATGTATGTATGTACAAACAATTGTATATATATAGTATATCAAATAAATATTGCTGGAAATTTTTCACACAGCATAATCGAGCCCCAAACGAAGCAGAACTTGTATTATGGGAACTACATGACTGATATACTACTTATGTACTTTTTTTTTGTAAATACATACATATTATACATAGAAAACACCCAGACCCGAGACAAATATTTGTAGATCTTACAAATATTTCTCCCGCGGCGAGAATCGAACCCGCAACCACCTGCGTCTCAGTCATGTAGTTCCGATAACACAAGCTGTGCTTACTTTGGGGCTAGATAATGTTGTAAGAAAATGCCCAGTATTCTTATTATAAGTATCCAGTTAATCTGCATACGGAGCTGTTAATATGAAGATCAAAACTATCGGAGAAATAAAATAAAAACAAACGCTTTGAAGACGAATAATGATGTTTATTGATAGATATAGTTTGGTAACATCCGAGTTATAATATTCGTCCAATCGGTGGTTCCACTTGAAAGATACCTCTGTTTACCTCTACCTCTAAGTTTATTTATCAGACTTTCGACACCTGCGGGGCGATCACACTAACTCATGGCTATCGAGATGGCAATCAATTATGACATTAGTTCCTTATTTTAATGGCCCATCCATCCATAAAACGGAACGTCCAATATGAAACCAATTTGGTTCATTCGCATTGTCCATCTATGGCTCATCCAGCTTACAAATTAGCGTGATACGATTCATCCCATCCGATGATACCAGCCATGGGAAATTAGTGTGATCGCCCCGAGAGATTTCTACCGACCTGTTACCTGTCATGTACCTGTTAATTTCTTGAATGGAAGCCAGCAGCAATAGGTAGGTACTTAATGCATTCAAAAAATGAAACTGCTCAGAGCATTACGCAATGAATCAACAATACATTTGAGTGTGTGCTGCATTGTCGAAAGACAGGTGAAAGTTGACCAACTGCAGAAATACCAAGTACCTCCACCAACTATTTTTATACTTAAGGCAGGAGATGACCCCGCTTTATTGCTTATCGAGATTACCTGCCTTGCTAGAGATGCTTGTCACGAAGTTTCGTTGCCGATCGAAATGATAAGTCTAATTTGGACTGCTATAAAAATTGACCTATTACGTTTCCATCCAGTTTTATATTCCGTTTAATTCATTTTGCTGCATTTTGGTGCAATATTCACTACTAATATCTATGAACTTCTCAAAATTTCTTTAAAAAAAGTACTGTTTCCATTCTATGATCGTAAACATTTGTGCACTCATGCTATGAGTAAAATCTTGTGGGATTTGCAGGAAAGTAAGCAGCCTTGCGAATGTCACACAGGTGTTGTTATTATTTATTACCCCACTGCTAAGAATAAGTACATTTAAGTTATTAAGTTTTTTATGTCATGCCGAGGCATGCGGCCCACCTGATGGAAGTTACCTTCGCCTATTTACATCTGCAACACCTGGGACATTGCTGATAAGTTAAAATAAAAAAAAAACTCTTTTAATAATATGGTTCTATCAGTGAATACATTAAAATGGCCCCGTAGTCATAGCTAATAATTTAGTCATCAATTGTTTTAAAGCGCCGAGGAAAACCTTCATAAATAAATAAATAATGTTGCGGTATTATTTAATTTTAGATCGCATTAAAATCTTAAACTTAAATTATATCTGTAAGTTACAGTACCTATTTTATTTCTTAGCAGTTAAGGACAGGTTATCCACAAAAATATCTTCGCTTGGTTCATCACAAGTCATCACAATCCTCAGAACTCTAGTGCAGTTTAAAAACCCTGCTCGTAAACTAAAACCAGTTCTGTTATTGAAGTCACCGGCCACAGAACAGCCGCGATGGAGCCAGCACGTTGTTTGAAGAATTGCCTTTTTGTGGAAAAATAAACATATGCCTGGTTATAGCGGAAGCTGGTTATAAAATACTATATATCTTAAGGTTGCCTATAATAATCGATTGAAAAGCTTTTTATTTTATTGCATAGTATACATTTCACCAATAACATAGTATGTACATTTTTTTAAATTATTTAAAATATTCAACCAGCGTAATGGCTGACGACAAACACTTTTCTATATCGTTTTTCAACAACAATTCCTGGGTCTAACAATAGCCTCGATTCTGTAGAACGCTGACTAAACTAAATTTAAACTGTCGCTCTCTTTTACTGATAGTGCAAGCAAGGAAGAGATAGCTACAATTTAAGTGCTGTCAAATTAGTCAGATTTAAGTTTTCCATACAAATTTAGTCGTGATACCAAAACATGATGACTATAAACACGAAGAAAAGCGGCACGTAAACTGATTTGACAGCAGCACACGGTACTAAAATTTGAGCTATCTCTATCTTGCGTACACTATCAGTAAAAGAGAGCGATAGTTTAAATTTAGTTTAGTCAGTTTACTACAGAATCGAGGCCAATGCCTGGAATTAAAAAAAGGCTCTTATTAGGTATAGCTCGCAACCTATCACGTGGTGGTCAGGAATTCTGATTACACCCCACTTGGTATCCTTAAAGATCTACTCACTGAATATGTATCATCATGATCTTCATCATACAGTCGTGAGCGTTTTTTTGTTTTGAGGTACGGAACCCTATTAGGGTTCCGTACCTCAAAACAAAAAAACGGAATCCTTATAGGATCACTTTGTTGTCTGTCTGTCCGTCTGTCAAGACCCTTTATCTTGGGAACGCGTGGAGGTATCGAATTGAAATTAAAACCATATACTCAGGACTATAATCCCTTAAAGCTGTGAAAAAATCAAATTTCTAAGTTAACGTAAAAAAAGATACGGCCGTTAATGCCGCAAAAAAGTATACTTCGACACTCTCAAGGGAATCAAAATTTATAGGTACTTTCCGTTGACCTAGAACCATGTACAGGTAGAAATCTGAAAAATACACATTTGTAATTGCTCGTGGTTTTGGAAACTGAATTTCGAGAAAAGCTCGGAAAAAATTGCGACACTACTTCCTGAACTATTTATAATATGTACCTACAAATTTGTACGGAACCCTCGGTGTACGAGTCCGACTTTTATTTTGTAAACATCAAAATGTGCAAACTAAAATTCCTGAACATATTACTTATTTATTTATTTATTAACACTTTATTGCACATTTTAGACTTAATGCTAAAGCATTTTTTACCAGACCACCCAATTTGTAGTGATTGGCGGTAAGCGTGCTACAAAATTTTAACTACAATATTATATTATACTTATATCTAATTACATAATATACTTACTTGATATATATAATTATATATTTATAGGCACTTATACATAAAAATAATTACTTGTACTACACAAGTTACCCATTCAATTGCTACGCCTACCGCTTTTCACTCTGCCCTTGTGTAGAGACTAGAGTACCGTTTGGCATAATAACAAAGGGTCGCAGGGTCGCAGGGTCGCACTATCCCACGACACGATATGCGCACAATGCTCACGTTACCGACAACACAATCAGCATTTAAAGGTGTCTGGTTTAATTGTGATACGTAGTTACCTACTAAGACGAACGATACTGTCTTGAGTGGCAAAGTGTATTTAGTGTCTAAAAATGTCGCAAGCTGCTCGGAAAGTCCTATTAATATTATAAATATTAACGTGAAAGTTTGTGTGTAATATAGCTTATACATCAGAATAACACATAGGCTTCTTTTTATTCGGGTACCAATCGAGCGAAGCCATGGGCTTAGGCGATTGGTGAATAAGTCCAAAAAACGGGATTTATTCAAATGTGATCACTCAAATTCTGAAAGCTAAGTCAATCCCTTTTCTACATATTACTAGCTTCTGCTTTCGGCTTCGCCCACATGGTACCCGGATAAAAAGTAGCCTATGTGTTATTCTGATGTATAAGCTATATTACTGTAAAATTTCATCAAAATCCGTTTAGTAGTTTTTGCGTGAAAGAGTAACAAACATCCATCCTCACAAACTTTCACGTTTATAATATTAGTAGGATTATAATATTAGTAGGATAGGATAGAAGGATTGATCAGTAGGTACATTTTAGTGAGTAATATTTGTCTTTGTGCTCGTAACGGCATATTGAAGTTGGTTTTTTATTTGAAATTTTATTTGAAAACGTTTACTTACGGTTTTCAATCTATCAAAGTTTTTTGCACTTCTTTCTTTTGCAGACTTAAAGAAGCTTGCAAAATAAAACATTTACGCTACTTTTGCTTCATCTATCTTACTCGTAGTTATTCAGAAACCACAGACTGCCAAAGCACGTTTCGTTTGATCGGATGCCGTGCTGTGGGCGCTAACCTCACGACTAGACCGGCGCTTGTATCGATAAACCCAATTTATGGGTATCGAGATCGATAGTGAGAAAACACAGAATACAGAATAGTTTGTGATTATAAGAAATTCTTGCCGAACTAGCTACTGCCCACGGCTTCGTCCGCGTGGTACCCCGATAAAAATTAACGGCAGCGTTCTTCAGAAATGCATTGACTTGACCGTTTTTTTATCGACTTACGTTGCAAAATTGGTCTCCACGAAAAGCCCTTTCATTTTAACTTTATAATATATAGCCTATGTTTACTCTGAAGGTCCATTCTGAAATATTACTGAAATCATTTTTGAAATCTTATGAATAGTTTCGGTTACCTCTAAAATCCAAATTTACAAACCTTCTCTTACCTCTTCATAATATTAACTAGCTTCTGCTCACGGCTTCGCCCGCGTGGTACCCGGATATAAAGTAGCCTATGTGTTATCCTGATGAATAAGCTATATTACTGTAAAGTTTCATCAAAATCTGTTCAGTAGTTTTTGCGTGAAAGAGTAACAAACATCCATCCTCACAAACTTTCGCGTTTTATAGTAGTAATACAAATCTACTGAATGGATTTTGATGAAACTTTACAGTAATATAGCTTATACATCAGAATAACACATAGGCTACTTTTTATCCGGGTACTGCTCGGGCGAGGCCGTGGGCAGAAGCTAGTTAGAAATATATGTGCAAAAGGTAACTGATAAAATATACCTGCCATAATATATATTACGATACAACGTAAATTATTATGTCGTTCAGCTGTTACATAAAATTTACAAGTTGCAAGATTTATCAGCAACTGATATGTTTTTAGTGCATTGAAACGTTTACTCAACCTTATTAATAAACACATTTATTTTGGAATTAAATAATTATTCACGCACAGTTAGTTATTGCATGTCTTTGCATAACTTTCGTTATTGACAAATTTTGCGGTTCCTAAAACTATTATTGTACGAGATTCGAAAGTTTAGCCTTTTTATAAGCTTTTATTTAACTTGCATTATTTGTATGTTAGTCTGTTTGTTTAGGTCAGATCTTGTAAGCTGAATTAGACCCACTTCCTCTTATTCTACGGAGTTGATTTTTTACATGTTGGTTCAGTTCCGATGACAATGCATTTGTATGGTAAGCATGACCTGAATCGACATCCAGGATTAGCTCCAGATAAAGGAACTCTTCAACGGTCAACAGCACAGACACGAAATTTTGTGAACGCATTCTATTATGATAGCTGGTTTTAAGTTTTACCATGACATGGTAAAACTTAAACTCAGGCTGCACTCAGGGTTAAAAGCTTATTATTAAAAATGTTTTTTTTACTATTCATTTATTTATACGTTCAAAATCACACGACACGTCCGTTTCTCTCGAAACGAACAATAAATTAGACTGATAGTTTAAAGAAATAAACTAGAGGTATTTGTTTCAGTCTCCTCAGGTATAGCTTTATTTATGTAATTATATTGTAGAAGTTAGTAAATAAAATAAAATAAATAATGCTGGTCATTTTTCACACAGCATCATCTAGCCCCACACTAAGCAGAGACAACATGACTGATGTACTGCTTATATATATTTTTTGTTGTTTTTAGAATAAGATTAAAATTTACTTCAAAGATTTGATTACATTGTTTGTTTGTTATTTAGTTTAAAAAAGAACGGTTTCGGGGCACGTGAGCGTAAACCAAATAAAGTATCCAAAAGAGTAAAAATATCTATCTCTATCTTAGAAATTAAAAATATATGTATGTTTAGAAGGATTTGTGTTTTTTTTATTACTGCCTATCGATGGTGGACTAAAACATGTTTCGTTACATAAAATCAACGCAGAGCGAAGAAGAACGACTACTGATATATGAAACGTAGCTACTACATGCTACCACATACAATCCAGGGATGGTCACCAAATGGTCTACATCGCGATTATGACATTTTTCGGTAGTTTATAATAATAATAATAATAATAATAATAATGCTGGACAATCCACACAGCATCATCTAGCCCCAAGCTAAGCAGAGCTTGTGTTATGGGTACTAGATGACTGATACACTTAATACAATACATTACATAGATACGAGTAGCTATTTTTTTATTATAGATAGAAAATACCCAGAATTTGAACAAATAGTGTAGTTTGTATATTTTAACATGTCGGGAGGTGACAGCAACTGTCGATTCTAGGACCCAGGCACACCCAGGGAAGTAGCTCAGATGGATTAAACCGGTAGAAGATCTTCCCCTTTGCAAATAAAGGTCACACCACCAACCGTGTCTCTACCTCTATACATTGCCCATTTCTTTAGGATATTGCGAAACGGCTACCAATCTATCATTCATAGTCCGAGCAGCAGTAAATCACGCATAGCTATCCTATCGACGCTGGGAACTAGGCCAACAAAACCAGCACGGCAAATAGCCCACGGGTACATGCTTTTATTGCTTTAGCTCTTACATTGTGGCTGCTTTGCAGAGGTACAAGGACAATCAATGGTGGTTTCATGTGAATGGTCCCTATTGAACTTTAGAACCAATTGAAAAATATACACACTTTCGTAACGTAACCTTACTTTTAGTATGTTAAAAATACTCTACTACGACCTCTGTCGCGTGAAAGGTGAGCATACAGTTGTGACGCAAGATGTGCGGGTTCGATTCCCGCTGCGGGACAAATGTTTAAATGTTCTGCAGATATTTGTGTTGAGGTATCACGTTACTCATAGTTTCTGATACCTACGATACTGGGAGTTCTAGTGTGGGGTCAGGACTATATGTCCGTATTATTACATTTATTTATTTATACTCGGAAAACCAACAGCTAAAACACAATGTCCTTAACAAAACTTAAATAGATACAGGTAGCCAATATGTGAACACTAAGCTTATCCCTACATGCCTACATGTACGTAGATATATGCCTACATGTTATTGGTTGAGCTGTCTGTGTCATAACTACGGAAGATAAACGTAATACTAAAAACAATGAAACTTACCTACGCACGAAAAAAGTTGAGTGATAGGCACCGCCTTAAAAACTTCTAAGTTTTTATAATGCAGTTTCAGGATTCTATGCTCTTATGTTATCTATAGATACAAACTGTAGGCTATTCAAGATTACAGTAAAACAGACACGCCTATCGTATTATTAAGCCATCCATCAGAGAAATCTGAAATCGTTGATGCACCTTCATCAGAGTACACCGCGTAAAAAAAAAACAATTACGAGCATATTGAAAAAATATTATGTTAATTGTTTCCATCTATACTAATCTGCATATAACCAGACACGGGTCTGATAATATTTTGAGAAATCGTGCTAAACTCTGTAAGTATTGGAGGAAAATTCTAATCTTCTAAAAGTCTGTATGTAATGTAACAAAGCTTTCATTAAGTATTTATCTTCCCGCTAATTACTCAGAAGTTAAGTGAAAGTTCGTTTTGGTATGACTCCAGCTGTTTGTGTGGTCTGAAGTAAGATTCAATTTCCCAGTCGACTTGTGACGGTGCTAAAGAGCTTTCCTTCGTTGTTTGTGTACCTAGGATTAAAGTCAGGGGCATTGGTTCAACGGCGTACAATATCAATAGCGTAGTAATTTTTGAACGCGTTGACGTCTTTTCTGTAAATATTTTTGACTTCTGATGAAGGCATAGCAATGGGTAGGCCTAAAGGTTCTTATATTTATTTGCATGTGCGAGGCATGTGCAAAGGCGAGCTTACCCTGAAAAGAGTTTTCTACCAGCAAACCTTTGAGTAGAGGATCTTGAACCACGAATTGGACAACGTAGTGTAAGAAACCGCGCCACCCGATAGGCCGATGATATCTTAAAGGTTGCGGGAAATCAGTGGATGCAGGTCCATTCCAGGATCGAAAACCATTCGTCTTTGGGGGATGACCTCTTATGTTCTATAGACTGATGTTGAGGACGAAACCCACGCAAAAAAAAACAGCAATTAAAAGTTTTTCTGAAATCATTGTTCTCATTCGGATACAAATATATGTACGGTAGAATAATTTAGCGGTTAAGTAAGATTGCCCAAGCAACTCACCTTATCTCCAAAGTCAAAGTCTGAAATTTGGAATCGTTGATATTGAATATAGCGTAAAGAACCCACCCCATTTGCCCCAAAACCTTATTACATCCACAAAGTGTATTGAAACTTATGCCAGATGGGCATGTAGCACGAGACTCACTCTCGTAGACATTGGCTATTCGTGTCAAGTAGTGGATGGCTATCTTGTTTTGCTGGAAACATTGCTAAATAGGCATTAAAGAGAATCTTAAAGAGAAAACTGAGGAGGAAAATGTGAGTTTAAATCACCTATGAATGATTTTTACAAGGGTTTATTTTATTAATGGCTAACAATAATTCGAATAAATTGAATGAAAAATCAAAGCCGTTTGTGGCTGTCTCAGGACTGCCTACTTCGCTGATTAGGCGATGTTTAGCGACCTAAATCTCTATGAACTTAGAGTTTGATATCTGCACACATGAAACTTGGAATCAAGGATCTTTTACTTGTCCAAAACAAAGTAACGATTTGATAAAAAATACTAAAATACCTAGTTATTCACAAACTTTTATATGTTGGACCTCTAAAATCCTTAGGGCTTTCAAGCAGATTTTTACTCTAATATAATTTTTAGGTAATAATAACACCTTAAATCTGCCGAAAATATACTTTGGTAGTTGCTCATACCATTTATTTGGTTTTAACTCAAAATTCGACCTTCTCACTGTCAGAGTGACAGAGACATTTTATTTATTTATTAGCCTCTGCCCACGGCTTTGCCCGCATGGTACCCCGACGTAAAGTAGCTTATTATGTATTCTGATGTATAAGCTATATTACTGTAAAGTTTCATCAAAATCCGTTCAGTAGTTTTTGCGTGAAAGAGTAACAAACATCCATCCTCACAAACTTTCGCGTTTATAATATTAGTAGGATCATATCCATAAAATACAGAGCATGTTGGCTTTTAAACATTGGTATACTTAAGTATAAATCTGATGGAGATACAGTCGATTTTCTATTCTATCTGAACTCTGTGCATTTGTATTATAAACTGAATTACTTTTGAACAATGCTTTACATAACTATTCACGTAAAATGGATTTCTTCGATTGCTAGGCTGATCTCGATCTATATATCAATCAGTTTTTATTCGGAGCGATGGTACTTGTGTCTCAATCGTTTTGATCTTCAGTTGTAGAACTTTCTACAAGCTTTCGTTAGTGTAAGTACAATAAGTAAAGGGAAATACCTAAACGAAAGTTGATTTCCTGTATCACAATAACTGTATGAAGTTACCTTCTTTATGACTGATATTTCATTGTTCTGTTGAATTGCTTATTTATTGTATTAAAAGGATAATTGATTTTGGTACAAATGCAAAGCTTAATGTTTTTTCGTATTTGAATTTGGCAATTTGGATAATTTAGATACAAAATGAATATTTTCATGCTTGAAAGACAAATAAAATTTAAGCAACAAATTGAGCACAAATTTGTACCTTACATAAAGTGTCCTCCGAATTTCGCAAAAAAGTTTTTATTAAGTACCTACTTTTATATCTTATTCCAAAAACTATCGTGAACTTGACTATTCATATTGTAAAAACGGGAATTACCACTGGCGCACGGCGTGACGCGGAAGGAGACCACTCACCCTGATGAAGACTCTCGGAATGAGTCGAAACTTAGCCGGTGCCTTCACCGATAGTGCAGTACGTGAAAATTCCCGTTTTTACAATATGAATACTTTTATATCTTTTGCAGGCACATATCTAATTTTATTTCTAGACAGTGCTTAAGTTTATAGATACATATGTATTAGATAAAACATACTTTAATGCACACCAAATGGTATTTCACTATTATCAGTTTAGACTAGGTAGCCAGATGTTAAATGTATAAAACCTTTATCCTCCTTAAAGTAACAATTTATAAGCAAGCCGTAGTTATTTGTTGGGTACAAATCATTATTACGGGTACCACAACCAACCACTTAACCATCCAGGATTCCGATTTATGTTTATGGCTCGGGTTTACGAAGTTTAATACAACATTCTTTACCAAGTACACTACGTGATGCATTTGTATAGTAAAGTACATTATTTGTTTAAAATCATCTTGCTCTACACACCATTGTTAAACTTATTTTAATAGTAAAAAAATTGTTAAAATAAGCAGAGCGCGTTGAAATCTTTTGTATGGAGATTTGAACCGTGTTTCGATATCGAATATTTTTTTAATGTGCCAGTGTGCCTGCTTAATATTTGACTACCTGAGTGGCATGGTTGGCGAGTAGCTGGCTGAGACAGAAGAGGTGCTGGTTCGATTTCCGCTACTAGACAAATGGTGTTACATGTGCTGCTGATATTGGTTTCGGGTCTGCTTGCTGTGGTACCATGGTACTCGTAGAAACTGATATCTAGGGAATCCTAGTGTGGGATCACGACAGTCACATACATATGTAGATATATATGTATTGGGTGTTTATTTTTCATGTTTATATATATATATATATATAAGCTTCAACAATATAATCAAATCTTGGAAGTCAATTTTAACCTACTTCTTACTGTCGTATCGAAACGAAACTATCGGATCGGATGACAATACTATAATTTGGTACCTTGGAGCTGGTCTAATGATGGAGCCAGGAGGTGGATAGTGGAACTCTTCAGTGGCTATTAGTAAACCCCTCGAGTTTGGGCTGATATGATTCGTTTTGACGAGTCCAATAGATTGTGCTAGGTAACAAGCCAGGAGGTGGATTTTTAGCGAGATTTTTAGTTTTTTTTAAAGTACACATTTGATTATTTATTTTATGTTTCGTTTTTTATAATTACGTAGATGATGAACATTTATATTTTGTTACCCCTGTCATGTCCTCTCACAAGATATTATCATGTCTAGACAATGGTCAGACAGTTGAGTCATTATCACTGAAAAGTATAAGCATAATATGGAGAAAGCCACCAAGATAAGTGGGACCTATTCAATGCCATATTCACGTATCCACCTGTCCAGTGATTTATTCACAAATACTTGTCTCTAAAAACAATAAATATTTCTAAAAATACTTGTCTCTACAAACAACAAATATTTCTAAAAATATTTGTCTCGGGTCTGGTTGTTTTCTATATATAATATGTATATATTTACAAAAAAAAAAGTATATATTAATATATCAGTCATGTAGTTTCCATAATACAAGCGCTGCTTAGTTTGGGGCTAGATGATGCTGTGTGAAAAATGTCCAGCATTATATATTTATTTATTTACATAAGATTAGTAGGTATTTGCCTATTCGATGCCATATTCACGTATCCAGTGATTTATTAAGTACTGTTCATGCATTCACAACAATGTAAGTAGCCTTGCCGTGTTATTGTGAAAATAAATTTCCTAAAAGCTGTTTTATTTTTAGAGGTGATATCTATGAAAGTACAAAAAAATACTAAGTTACATTATGTGACTCTGCTGGTCCCCTGACGAGAGTTAGGCCTAGTAATTTAAAATTGAAAATTATTCATTTGCACCTTAAAGAAAACATCATTTTACAATAAGAGAATACTGTTTAAAGTAGGCTTAAGGTAGTTTTAGTAACAAGTTTAAGTGATACAGCGAATAGCCTAAGCTAGGATAGTAAGTATCCTGTGTGATAGGTATAAGCGCCCACTCAAGCGATATAAAAACACATATAAACCAAAATTTAATAGAGCTTTTTATAATTTGAAGTTTTTTTAAGATTTCAATGCATAGGGTTCCTAAAAATTCTTATAAATATTAGTAATATTATATAATACATAGTATATTATGAGTTCGTTTTCAATCTCGAACGTTTTGCATGAGCAATTTATTTTTATTTTTTAATCCGCTACGTGTGTCGTAATAAGTCTGTTTAAGACTTGTATTTTATTGAAGTAGGTCGATCATTCAATAAATCATACAAATCATTCTGATTCGAATCACGCATGTAATAGGTACCTAACTAAGATTAATGAATACCAGCTTACTACTAAACTAAACTATCTAAAACAATTGCTTTATGTAACGTGGGTTACGTTATATTAAACAGTCATCAGTCAAAATGTATATAACAGAGGATGGATAGCTAAAAATAATGTTTATTGGCCTGTCTATCTCTTGTAATTATTGTTTGAAAAGCCTGTTTGATTTGTTAAAGCAATCACAGGCATGGATTCTATGTTTTGCTATTTATGTCAGAATAAACTGCTTGTATTGCTTGTTGTTAAAAACTTACTATGCACATGTGAAAACATTAAATATTTATTTTTATGGTCCCGGATGCCGGCTATAACAGCTAGTGACTTGCATATAACAATACCAAAATCAGATACTACATCATAGTGCTTTTTTATTTGCGTTAATCGTGATTATACCACGTAAAAACGAACTTACACAGATAAAAAAGGGAATTTGGTTCTTTCATCTTCCTAGATTATATTTTAAGCAGCGGCCGTGGAAGTGGGGAGCAGTGGGGTCCAAATGCCCCCCCTAAAATCACATAGATAAATGCCTACCAAGCCAGGGCTGGAGATTGAAGGGGTGACCTAAGAAATTTGCCCCCCTCCCGTCACGGAGTACTTCCGCGGTCTCTGTATTTTACCTGAGTTACATAAAATCTGTGATTAATTATTAGTTAGGTCATAGGCCAGGTTAGGTTTAACATGAGTGTTTCTAGTGATTAGTCATAATAACTGGCTATAATTACTGAATTTGCGGTCGTGACCTAAGGCACAGCATAAACACCTACTGTGCCTAAGCGCCTTTAGAAAGCATTTAGTTATGCCCCAAGCATTAAGTAGGCACAAGTAGCTTCAACTAATATCTGACGATAGGTTTTCAACCGACTTCAAAAAAGGAGGAGGTTCTCAACTCGTCTTTTTTGTGTGTATATTACGCTATATCTTCGCCAATTGTGAATCGATTTAAATGATTATTTTTTTATGGGAAGAGTGTACTTCAAGAAACCCATGTAAATTTTATGAAAAAGTCATTGAAAGTATGGCATTGAAGGGTGAACAAATAGGGGATAAAATTTCATAGTTGACTTTTTATCAACTTCCCGTTATTTGAAGTTTATTTTTATTTATATTCATCTAAACGAGTTGTTCTAACTTTGTAATTTTAGTTTCGTTGTGAGAATTGGTTTGTGTTCCGTTCGATGATTTTAGGGATACGTAGAATAGATGTAGGTACGCTTTAGACTATTTAGGTATACGTAGTATTCTTAAGGAGTAGAACTTTCTTAGTACATCTTATATAGGTATCCAAATATTATGAGCAATGCAATTATGTCTACGCCGAATATGCCTTAAATCTTTTATTGTTTGTAGAATCAAATTCAAATAACTGTTTTTATTGTTATAGGGTACAGAAAAGAGTGACCGTGAAGACCTTAAAACGGACATTCAACACCGGAAAGAAACCTTTTACAGGGTCAGTATTTCATCATCGTATCTAATTCTAAACCTTTGTTCCCACTAGTTCCACTAAGGTCGTAAAATTAGCGGATGGTTTGATCCAAAAATAAAATACCTATAAATATATTTATTTACAACTAGCCATTGACTAGGCAGTAACCCATGGCTTCGCCCGTGTGGTACCTGGATATAAAGTAGCTGATGAAAAGTAGCTCTTACTCAGCTGCAAATATTTGTCTGGGGTCTGGGTGTTCTTTCTATGTATAATATGTATGTATTTACAAAAAAAAAGTATATAAGTAGTATATCAGTCATGTAATCCCATAACACAAGCTCTGCTTAGTTTGGGGCTAGATGATGCTGTGTGAAAAATGTTCTGCATTATTTATTTTATTATTTATAACTCTCTACTTTTGCAGAACTTGATGAACTTTTAGTGATGATTGGTGATGGTGTTTATTGCAGGAAGCCCCGTCGGACGAGGACTCGGCGGTGTCGTCGGCACCGGCCTCTCTCTCCCCGCAGCCACTTAACGATATGTGGGTCAGTATTAAGAGTCCGATGGAGCTTGTCCGGGGAAGTACTAACGCCATATTTATTTCTTCCACCAAGCAGAAAAGCTCGCTTTGTTATTTTCCGGTTTTAAGGGTATGGGGTGCCGGTTAAGTCACAGACACATGAGACTTTTCACAATTATCTCTCTGAGTCGGCAATGCGCGATCGATACCTCTGGTATTGGTGTCCTTAGATTATGGTAACTGCTTACCAACAGGTGGGCTGTACGCTTATTTATCACTTTAAATAATAATCAGTTCTAGCACAGACTAAATACTATATAATTACTACATACATACCCATTTACTAAACAGCAAAACGAGCGAGAGAGCCCTATACGAATAAAAGATATTGAGAGGGTGATTTTTCTAATCATTGAGATCTAGTTTATGCATTAGCTCTCTAACTGCCAAGATGACACACATACAAGATGTGTATGTGTGTGTTTGTAATATTCTTTATTACCTCATATCATCCAAATAGCTAGACTGATTTATATGTTTAAGGTATCATTGGATTTGTCTAGGCAGTTTATTATCTGACTGTACAAAACAGCATTTATCATTGGTGTCCGAAATGTCGGTAAATAATTAATTAAAATTGAAAGTGTCAGTTCGGACAAAGTGTCCGAAAATATTATGTCCGAAACGTCGGCAAGCCATTATTTTAATAGTAAAAAATACCTTTCTAAGTTATTATATTTTTAGAGCCAAATGACAAAAACGATAGCCTAAAAGCTGACGCGGCAGCGATCAGTACGTTCACGCAAACTTTGATAACGACTTGGCAACAATTTCTCTCGGTCATTCTCACAATGTCAAATCTATTGTTCTCCAAATTTAAAGTTCCATACAGGGGTCCCAAGCAACCCCATCTCATTACCGCCGCCGCTCAGTTTAACCGGCCCCTTATAGTTTGGTTTACTCGTGATTGTCTGACAGTTTTTCTATGTCTATGTATCACACGAAATGGAACCCTAGTTTAATCATGTCTGTCTTTGTGTTTGTCTGAGTGCCACAATATATTCTTCAGTTAACCGTATCTACTAGTGTCGTTGACTGTACCTAATTTGTTTTGTTTATCTATGCACAATATCTGCGTAATTGGCTTCTGATACCGAACAACAAGTGCATAGATCGATTAAAATTTCATTACACAGCAATACTAACTTCACCTACTTAACTACACGGTTTTATTAGGTTCGTGCAGCAATATAACTGGCATACTAGAAGGACCAATTTAATTGGTGTAGCGTATGTGGAGCAACCTTATATGATTATGCAAGAATTTTGATGACGTGAACAATTTTACGTCTTTTATTACTCTGAAGGCATGTTTTGCCGACATCACAAAACAGACGACAAATAAACTTACGACTTTTACGATTGAACTTCATGATGGAACTCCTCAGATCTATTATTAGGTTCGCGAGGATACCAGGGAAGTGGTAGTTAAAGGCACGTCTTAACTTCATACTTTGGCACATGCGCACGTTTTGCATTTCACGTGCAAGCTCATCGCCGCTTTATTCGAATGCTATAACCGATCGCAAGCGTCCATAGGTTACAGTAACTGCTTACCAACAAGTAGGCCGTATGCTAGTTTGCCACTATAGTTGTATTTAAAAAAAAACATAATAATATATATATTTGTGGCACTCTTTGACTTCTTATAACTGATGACGATAAAGTTTTTAAATGGTTTGTCGATGCCTGTAAGGCATCTTTCATCAGTGTATGTTTGAATTCCAAGCATAGGAACTGACTTAGAGAGTGACGACCTTGAGAATGAGACCAAAGAAAGAGTTCACCGCGTAGGTACGTAGTAAACCAAAATGTCATAGTATTGCAATACACTTAAACATTTGTCACCTACTAAACTATTGGCGCTTATACTTGCGTCAGTTGTATTGTTTTAAAGGAGTGTAGGGTGACCATATTTTTATGAATAGAGAGAAATACGCTGATTTTTTTGATAAAGATGACCTAGATCATGAACCAAAAATTCAAAAGCATGTGCCATCGGTTAGTGTTCCAATAATCGACGATGGGCTTGTAACCTAATATCACGCAGAATACTAACTTTTTTGCAAAAACACGGTCATGTGACAAAATAATGCTCAATCGCGAGTTGAGATCGCAAGTTCGAGATCTAGTTAGTGGGTCTAGAAATTTCGATCTCGCAAGATTTTTTTCAAACAATACCCGATGTATTGTTTGAAAAAACTCTATTGTCTTTAATTGAGGGCTTAAATAACACGTTAATTTAAGCCCTCAATATACTTAGTATTATTATTAAGACTTAGCCAATATTAAGATTTGTCGATAATCCCAACTGATACTGAATTCATGGTGTCAGGCATGCGGGCAGTGTCGCTCTACGACGGAGCGCGCGGCCGCGTCTGCGCGCGAGTGCACGCGCCTTGCGGACGCGCTGCGAGACGCTCGCGACCAGCTCGAGCTCATGGAGTTCCGACTGCTCGAACTGGAAGACGCCAGCCCCGATAAGGTACTGTACCCTTGATATTCTATCACTTAATATAAATAAACACCCAACAGACGCATAATATACCTATAAGTTTAAAACTATATACCTGCATAGTCTAAAACTATATCCAAGTATACGATTATTTAACCTTGTTCCTTTGACTAGAGACAGTCAAAGGTATAAAGTTAAATAGAGAGATAAAAATATACACTTATTATCAAAGTACTAGATTCTACCCACGGCTTCGCCTGCCCGGATTAAAAGGTAGCCTATGTGTTATTTTGTTGTATCCTACTAATATTATAAACGCGAAAGTTTGTGAGGATGAATGTTTGTTAATGTCTTTCACGCAAAAACTACTAAAACTACTCACGATGAAACTAATTATGTGCGTATCACTGTGTGCTAAAAACGGTAAAGGAAAACTGGTATGACTTAGAATCGAAAATTCGAAGGCATATTCCATCGGTTAATGTTCCAATAAGCTACGATGGGCTTGCAACCTGTCACGCGGTACTAAGAGATAGACCTCCGCTGTTACAACTCTTCAAATAACTTTCCCGATTTTCTCTAAGCATCTTTTACTTTACCTATAAATAAAGCCTTCTTCCATTGATGCCTTTTATCACTTCTTATTCAAAGCTTTCAGGATATTCAATGAGTAATCTTTCGTAGGTATACTTCATAAAGTTATAACCTAGGTAATAGGTACTACAAGTAATATGGGTGGGGAACAGTATTGTGAATGTTGTGTAGTAAAGTGGATGTTGCAAAAACAGTGCGCGATAAACGAAGTGAATCAAATTAAAATCACGTGAATTCTATAACTCGGATTGTTTAGCGTAACCTTCAAAGCAGAAGATCTGTGAATTCCTACGGTCATCCATCCAAACGCTAAACAATGAGCTAGATTTACAGAGCTACGTATCTAATGTTCAGAAAACGAAAACAGACATAACCTGACCAGCTAAACTGCTCTCTTTGACAAATTAATTGGATAATGGCGAAGATTAACTGCTACGTAAGTAGGTATCTAATCAATCGACATTGCAGAATAGTTAGTGTTGTAGAGTCAAGGCGAAGTCGTCGTGTGACCAGTGTGCCTCTAGGTATTTCAAATGTCTCATATAGGAATGTATTTAAATCACAAAGCTAATATTGATGTCATCCTTGAGTTCTACCATTGCGATGCATTAGTAAGTGATTTTTATAACATAGAGCACGTAATTTTATCTGCTCTATGAATTGTGTTAAATAGTGATAGTTTGTGAGTTTTCAGTGTTTTG
Organism: Perizoma flavofasciatum; assembly: GCA_958496245.1. Classification (NCBI taxonomy): domain Eukaryota; kingdom Metazoa; phylum Arthropoda; class Insecta; order Lepidoptera; family Geometridae; genus Perizoma; species Perizoma flavofasciatum. The sequence continues at coordinate 11,422,406 of OY292429.1, read as the reverse complement.
TCGTTGGAATTTTTCGCAGAAAGATTTCTGTTTACAGATTTTGCTTTTTTACTTTTCATTTTATTGTGATAGTGATCGTTTGCGGAAAGATTTCATTGATGTGTGCATGCGTTGAGATTGCTTGTACACTCATTGATTAGGTATTTGATAACGAACATTTGACTTGAATTTTGTGAAAATACTGACAATCTAGTAATTTTGTGTGTGTTCAAAATATGGTAAGTGAAAAACGTAAAAGTTTGGTTTTCTTCTAGTGCATATTAATATACTTATTTTTTCTGACGTAGATTGACGGATAAAGATTGTACCGGAACTATTTACTTCAAGCAGGCTTACAAATAAAGGAAATAAAATAAGGAAGGTAACCTTCGCATGATTCATATGGCATTAAATACTACTACTCGTAGATATTCGTAGATATGCAGCAGCTAGGTAGGTAGGTATAATAAGACAGAACTCTGTTTTTATTTCCTTCTCTCAAATTAATTACAAGTAGTTATATGTATGCACAACATACAGATGAAACAACTAGCTACTCATCTAAAGAACGATAGGTTGATAGGTCAAATGGTCCAGATCACTTCAAAGATCCCAAAATGCTGGCTGCATTGCCACGCTGAATGGCAATGGCGATCAATGACTTTTATCATAAAAACGTATGTTTATCGTTTATCTTATCAGTTATAATCGTAATAGATCTACGACGTTGATCATATATCTTACAGGTAAACCGAGAAAGGACTTATAAGTGGATGTTACTTATAAGAATTGACATTGACAATTTGGTTGATACTTTTTATGTTATATTTTCGTTGTGCATCCCAGTATAACTGAATTAAGGCTTAAACTGAATGGAATGACAGCCAAGCCGTGGTTAATGATAAGTTCATATATCCCCCTGGGTATGGTAGATAAGATATGTATGCCTATCAACCTACGTACCTATATACCTAACTTACGTTATCAAACAATTGATAAAGGGGCAACGGAAATACCGAGTAACAAAACGGTTACCTTAGAAATTTATCTCTATTCTAACGGTACCGGATATCTTTATAAGGGTGTGTTATGGTGTGGTAAAATGCTATGGGCTTAGTCATAGCATTGTCATTTAAATAAAGTTCTTATTCTTTGTATGGCATAGGTATGTGTGACTTATTGGAAAGGTTAGGTTTATGACGAGCACAGCGAAAACCCGCTTGAGACGTAGAGGATTGCGGATTCGATTACCGCGGACAAATGTTTGTATGATCTACAATTATTTGTCTCGGGTTTGGGTGTTTTCTATGTATAATATGTATGTATTTACAAAAAAAGTATATAATTAATATATCAGTCATGTAGTTCCCATAATACAAGCTCTACTTAGTTTGGGGCTAGATGATGCTGTGTGAAAAATGTCCAGCATTATTAATTATTATTACACTTAATTATTATTATTATTATTGAGAGGATACATTTTTGAAAATTACTATAATAATGCAACTTCAACTTCCATCCAATGGGTTTTGATTTCGATATTTATTTGTATGAATGTTTTGGTAATTACTGAATAAGGATGATTTATGATACATGTCGGTACGTTTTGATTTAATTTTGTGACGCAAATGGGTCGCAAGTAATAGTTTTGTCATACATAGGTATCTACCTACCTTTTAAATGACGTTGGTACCGAGTAGGTACTAACTACCTCCTACTAATGTGATACGACGATAATGTCATATGAAGTTTAAAAACTATCATAGTCTTAAACGTATTTTTGCATGAAAAACGGGACTCTTTTTATATGCTATATTTCTATAGTCACTCGAAGACAGATCTGGTTGTAGGCCAGGATCGTTCGTCATGACACTCTGGGGAGGCCTATATCCAGCAGTGGACTTCTACATACTGTTGATAATAATGATGCAAACACACTTTGATCACGTTAAAAGTTTATCTCGTGTGTAAAATTAACATAAAAATTACCCAACGAAATATACGAGTAACTACGAAAAAACCTACCTAACTTTTATGTATCTACTAGCCTCTGCCCACGGATTCGCCCGCGTGGTACCCGGATATAAAGTAGCCTATGTGTTATTCTGATGTATAAGCTATATTACTGTAAAGTTTCATCAAAATCCGTTCAGTAGTTTTTGCGTGAAATAGTAACAAACATATACCCTCACAAACTTTCGCATTTGAAATATTAGTAGGAAGTAGGATTACTTACTTCTACTTTTTGTAGCTGAGATATAAATAATTTTACAAAGTAAAATAACTAGAAAATCAAATAACTACGATTAGTATTCAATACGACGGTAATCGGAAAACATTCCAAGCCTTGAACTAGTATCTTAAGGTCATTTGTTGGCATCCTGATTCATTGTTATCTTGGGTTTTCTGTTATACCTACTATTACTACGCTCGACCTATTCGAAGGGTCTAGCTTTGAATTTAAATCATACTATCGTCAATATTACCTAAATCACTATGCTTGTCTGTTTTAATGGCTTGTAACTATCCAGATTTATTATGTACCTAGGTATTGGACAATAGACTTATATATATTATGTAATTTGACAAAACCAAGGGTAAAATTTAGTTCCTACGGTTAATAAATGAGTATGAGTATGAAGAAATCACGGATTATCGTAGTCGGTAAGAATTTCTCGTCTTTACGGAGTAACCCGCTACTAAACAGGCTACTGGTGTTGTCCAACAGCTCAAATCGTCTACTGATCATTTACATTCATGTGGCTAACGACTTGTAGGCGAGATATATGGACACACGGCCCACACTGTATATTTAGTTGCTGATGTGGCTACGCAACATGCGCCACTAAAACTCTGTTCTCATTAGCCTACCTGCAGTAGATCACGATAGCTCTATTTGTTACGAATGTTTTAAATTATCATTATCAATTAATCTTGTGTTTCTTGCTTTGACATTGTGTTTTATAACTGCGCAGTAAAATGTTAAATTGTTTGTTAGCCCTGTGTTATTTTGTAAGCTTCGTGTAGATTGCCTCTGTTCAAATACGTTGGGGGATATTTTGTAATGTCTATTGTCTATACTCAAGTAAGTTTCGTTAGGTTTCAGATCAATGTTCACTGCTGTAAGACATTACATTCACGTTTTGTTATAAATTTGAGGAAATTAGTGTTAAAAATTTGGCTTTTATAATGAATGTTTTATTCTTATTGCAGGGTGCTAGGGACAACCTAACAGACTCCGATTCGGGCTGCGTGTCCCCAGGCTCCCGTATCAAGGATTCCGCCTCTCCTGAGCTCAAACGAATGGATTCCGGGTACAAGAGTCCTCACGCCCCAAGCAGCCCTAACCCTCGACGTCATCTTAGTCCCCACGATGACTTCAAAGAAGACTTCGCAAAGGCTCAATTCTTAGCCGATATTCTTGATCGGAACTCCGAAGCTACCAGTGATTCGTTGAAGAGTAACCCAGTGAAGGAACATCTAGAGCAGATGATCTTGAACGCGGCTTCCGCGGAGGACAGAAGCTGTTTGGAGCAGGTTCTGATGCTGTTGTACAACTTCCAAGCGCTGAGCAGCTCTGTCAGTGAGGACGAATGCTTTCAGGTATGTGAACTTCTTGGTGATGCGTACAAACTCCTTTCTATCAAAGACGACATTGTTGTTGCTGACAATAATATCTAAATCAGTGTCAATTGTGATTTGTTTAAAAATTATTTGTATTTCCAGACAAAACCGAGAAGAATATGTGACCTAAAAACGAAAGAAACCGACATTCCATCGAATAAAACTCAAAAGGCAATCGCAACAGTCACACCTTACAACCAAAAAGGGTACAAAAGCGAATCATTTGAGAGTCTCTGCGAAGAGAGAAAGCCAAACATATTGCAGGAGAGCGGTATCTTCGAAGGCGTCGAAACTGAGTCGACAAGTACTCAGACCGAAGTAAACGATAGCTTCGAATGTAGCGGTGAACTAAACACCGAGATACAACGACTGAATAGTATAAGAGAGAAACTAGAGAGGCAAGGTGTTAGGAATAGGACGTTAAGTACGAAAGAGGATGGAGATGGCCTGGAATGCAGGTGCGTGAAGCTGGGGAAGAAACACAAGCAGTATTACGAGAGAAGGCTTAAGTTCTTAGAAGGAAAGATCAGTATTTACGAAGCTGCGCAAGATGTAAAGGAGGCGAAGCTCGCGCAAAGGCTCCAGAAGGAATATCTTCTGGAAAATAATATACAGGTGAGACTTTTAAAAGTATAAACAAAACAGTATAATCAAAGCGTAGGCTTGCTTAATTGAAAGATGTAATGGGGAATTATATCGTTGCAGGAACTCGAATCACAACTTTCAGAACTTCAAGATAAGTATGAGAGGCTAGAAGAGGAATGTTGTGAATTGGAAGAAATCGAAAATGATACCCGCCTACATTGGCAGCAGTAAGTTTTAACATCATTGAGGGCTATAAACCGTTATTTACACGTTTAGTGTAAAAATTAACTCTTCTCCTGATTTTTCATACCTTCCTCACGTCTATAATGTTCTCTTATTTGTATTTTATTATTTTCAGGCTTGAGATGGACTATGAGCTCTGCTCAGCACAACTAAGAGACATGACGGAGCAACGAGAGTGTTCTAGGGCGAAGGCCGAGCGTCTTATGGCCGAGCTGACAGACAGGGAATGCGCTTTGAAATCTAGAGAGGTACATACGTACATAAAGTCACGCCTGTTTCCCGGAGGGGTAGGCAGGGACCACGGATTTCCACTTCCGATCCTGGCTTACCTCTTTCGTTAATATCTTACTCATGCTTCCTGTCCTTCGTAAACAAAGTCCCCAAACATATATAGTCTCGAGAGGTGACTTTGCTAAATGGATGTTTCTTCGTAATATAGCGCTATAATAATCTATTAATTGACACTTACCAATGTCTCTTTGTGTTCATGGCTAAAGTTGTTATGGAGTATAATTAAATATATGATTGCAAAATACATTTAACTTGGAAATAAGAGGCACTAAACTTCACCTTCACAGTAATTTGTCGAAAGGACATGTTGAAAAAACATTTTGAAAGTTGTCATTCAAGACTGAAATGGCTTTTGTAAAATTTTCAGAACGAATTAGTGACGCGTCTTGAAAAGCTGGAAAAGGCCGTGCCAGCACTGATAGCCTGGAATGTTGTGCAAGTAGTCGGAGCAAACATCACACCGGGTGGAAAGGTAAAGCAATAATAATAAATAATAATAATAAACATCCAACAATCGCATACATAGTCCCGACCCCACACTGAGATTCCCTGTATCGTGGGTCAGGTCAGACCCGAAACAAATATTTGCAGAATATGCAAACATTTATTCTGCTGCGGGAATCGAGCCCGCACCTCTTGCGTATCAGCTGGCTATACGCCCGCCACGTCGCGAAGTTCCTCGAAATAGTCGCGTTGTAACAAAAGTAATTGAAAAAGTTATATTTTGATAATTTTGCAATGAATTTTAAAAACATTGAAATTACATAATACCTTGATGTTTGTTTATTTCGGAATTTATTTTAATTTTGCTAATCCTTTCGTTAAACTTACAATGTTTGCTGAATTCGTAGTATCAAGTTCGGCTTTTAGGCGTTTTGTATAGACAGTCAGTTATAGGAACAGATAATTAAACGATTTTTTTTAATCCTCCATATTCATTGGTTTTTTTAATTTTAAGTTTTAACCCATACAATAGTTTTTGTAATACTATATAAGCCCACACTTGGGGAAATCACACGATTTTATAATATCCCAAAAAAAGTACCTCCTACCTAGGTGGGAGTCGAAACCGTGACCTCGAAGCCACGAGATCAGGCAGGCTACCAGCCTGTTCGAAATTCTTGAGATGTTTCGCCTCGTTGTGTGTTTGACCATAAACCTATCCATGTTGTTTTTGTTTTATTTTTCTTATTTTTGAGGGAAAATAAAAAAAAACAACGAAAATAAACGTAGAAATAAATGTTTCTAGCGGACGCTAATGCTTCGTATGGGACAGTATGGACAAGACACAAGAACTGTGATCGCACAAATCAAACAAGAATCAGAATCTCATAAAAAAGAGCAATGCGGAGCGCTGGTGGCCTGGAATGATATAGAGACTGGTACACCACCGACGACTAAGGAGTTACAACAGCAAATCACCCAGTAAGTTTTATGCAAATAGAAACTATAGTAACATTGATCATTGGGTACGCTCCTAGATATATTATATACTGGCTTCTGTCCACAGCTTTGCCCGTGTTGTACCCTGATAAAAAGTAGCTTATGTGTTATTCTGATGTATAAGCTATATCACTGTAAATTTTCATCAAAATCCGTTCAGTAGTTTTTGCGTGAAAGAGTAACAAACATTCATCCCCACAAACTTTCGCGTTTATAATAGTAGTAGGATTTCAACAAACTCTTTCTAAATTCTACTGAAGCAATAAAACAAATACGTTCTAGTTGTTCTACTAGCTAATGTTCAGTAGTATCTAACACAACAAAGACAATATGACCTGACCATTGCCACTTCAAACTGTTCATTTTTAGAGCAACATCGGTGACTTTAGTTTATTTTGCGGAATTGAAGGAACAAACGCTAGACACAGCTGTCAATCTGATTATACTCTTTGGTTTTCTGTACTTTAAAGCCTTTAAAGAACAAGCCTTATTTGGGAAACTGAAAGTCCTCGAGCCAATGAGCGAGACTATTAATAAAATTAATGTATACATAATTGCTTAAATTCTAGATTGATGGTAGAAAAGAAGCAAATAGAAAATCAAACGGCACAGATCATTAGAACACTAGAGAGGAGAGTGAAAGAGCTGGAAGAAGAACTGGAGACTGCCAAGAGACAAGTGGCTGCGACCGTCTGCGGGGCTGACGTTAAGAAGGAGAAGATTGAAGCAAAGATCACTGAACTGGAAGAGAAGCTAAAGAAGGAGAAAGAAGAAGCAAAGGTAAACGTCAAAACATCTGTACCTATGACATACACATCACATCATTACTCACAAGCAATGCAGAAATATTCCACTCAAAAAGACTTGAAACCATCAAAGACGGGGGGGGGGGGGGGGTCTTTGACCATAAAAACAAAAATGTACAAAACTATTCAGAATATTTTTTTATGCATAAACTATAATTCGGTCAAGGATTAGGGTGACCAATAAAGTACATACTGTGACAGAACGAATAAACCATTTTCGCCATTGGGTGAAGCTTATTATTAAACCTTAATGTATTAATGTTTGGTTATGTAACATATCTTTTCTATGGATCTTTGTTGTCTGAAAAGAAGCAGTTTATTATTATTGTTTCATATTATTCATATCTCAGGTCTGGGAGAGAGTCATTAGCGGAGCCTGAGCCAACGCTAAGAGGCCTTTTTGTAAGAATGAAAAAATTAATATTGTAATGTGGATGGCGATAGATGGATACTGGTGAAGGAGTACATGGTATGAAATGGCTGACGGGCAGAGTAGATGAAATGGCACCTGCCAATTCTGACTGAAATTCAGACGGAAATCATAGGCAGGTCATGATACCGTCCACTAAACGGGCCTCCATTGTCGTCAATGATAGGCAGCGTAGAGGCAACGTTGGTGTAAACGGCTAAAGGGTGTCGAGAGGTGTTGCACGAAACGCTACTCCCGTGCCTCCCTAAAACGCTACTTCCGTGCTTTTATGTCTTCATTATTATAAGCAAAGGTGCAACTATTTTTCCACAGCAACCAGCAGACCCGACAATGGGCAGCAAGATCCGAGCTCTGTTGATCAGCGAGCAGGAACTGAAGACTCGAGTAGCCGAGCTCGAGCGGAGGGAAACAGCCTATTTGGAGATGCTGACGCAGGCCGATGACATGTGGGCGGAGATGGAGGGAGGGTACAAGAAGAAGATCGAAGAGTCGCAGAACACAGAGGCCAATCTGAAAGGAAAGGTAGGAAACAGAAGAGCACATTTTGGAACTAGAGCATAGTAATTTATATTTATACCTTGATGGAGCGGAGAGCGAGTAGCCGGCTGCGACGCAAGAGGTGCGGTTTCGATTCCAGCTGCAGGACAAATGTTTGTATGTTCTGCAGATGTTTGTTCGTGGTCTGGGTGTTGTGGTAACACGGTAGGTACCTATTTGTATTCCCTGATACCCACGACACAGAAAACCTGAGTGGGGTCAGGGCTATGTATGTGTCTGTTGGGTGGGTGTTTATTATTTACTAAGCCCCGCGGTTACACCTGCGAAGGTTCGATTCCGTGGGAATATCGGGATAAAAAGTAACACTAAATTATTTTACTGCTGCATAAATACCCTTGATGATAAAACTATTTATTTGAATAAGAATTAATACTACGATACGAATGTGATCAAATGTTGTTTCTACCGGCGGGCGATCTAATTAAATTTTAGAACACAAAAGCTACTATTGTGACATAACTATGATAGTTAGATATATTCCCTCGAGGATTTTTTTGCAGGTAATAATGAGTAATTTAATCATGTACATATTTTGTATGTATCATCAATAGTTTTCTCAGCATAAGCCAAATAATGAATTTTGTAGGCAAAATTTTGCTACTTTGGGTTACATTATTGCAATTTTCTTATCATTATCATTATTGATCTCGAATTTTTTGAAAAGCAATTATAGCCTATGTTACTTCCTGATAATTTAGCTTTCTATTAGTGAAAAAGTCCAGTAGTTTCGGAGCCTATTCGGTACAAACAAACAAAAGAATAGTATTAGTATTGATGATAATATTATAGTAAATGAAATGTTACATTTTCTCTTGTAGCTGAAGAAACTTGAATCGGAGAAAGATCAGTTCAAGAAATGCTTTGAGCCACTCAAGAAGAAACTAAGAGAAGTGGAAGAATCAGAGTCGGAAATGCGGATAGCACTAGAGAAAGCCGAAAGAGACGCCAAGCACTTGAAGAAGCAGAATACGAACCTCGCAACGGCGTTTTCTAAGGCTGACGCTGAAGCTAAGAAGTTCGAGTCTGATTTCAAAGTTCTAGATGACAAGTTTAAGGTATGGAATAAAAGTAGCTAGACAGACCATGGTACTGTTTAAAATGCTGGACTTATCTTTATCAGGGTTGATGATTATTTAATAAGTGCTCAAAACGGTGAAGGAAAACATCGTGAGGAAGCCGAGGCAAAAATTCGAAGGCATTTGCTATCAGTTAGTGATCCAATAAGCAGCGATGGGCTCTCAGCCTGTCTCGTGGAATGCTAATTACTTGCCAAACAGGGGTATGTACCAAATGTAATGTTTGGACATTGTACCTCTGAATACTTCCTACTTGATATACATAAAGATCTAGTCACAAAGTATTTGTCTGAGGATATCTGTTATTAGTCGTGAGCGTGTTTGTTTTTTTAATGATTATCTATAAATAGAAAGGTTGATATAAACAAATAACAGTGTGATATACAATAAGATTTAACTCATAGGTTCACTAGCTTCTGCCCACGGCTTTGCCCACGAGGTACCCAGATAAAAAGTAGCCTATGTGTTATTCTGATGTATAAGCTATATTACTGTAAAGTTTCATCAAAATCCGTTCAGTAGTTTTTGCGTGAAAGAGTAACAAACATCCTCACAAACTTTCGCGATTATAATATTAGTAGTAATTGATAAAAAAAATTATGCCCTGTAATAGTAGAATGTAAAATGAAAAGTTGCACTTCAGAATGTCAAGATCTTCATACAAGCAAAATTCTAAAATTATTTCACATTTTCTGTTCTGAGCTTATTCCAAAACTTGTGGTTCCAGAAGGAAATGGAACAGCTCCGCAAGATGAACAAGCAATTAGACGAGGATCTGAAAACACAGAGAGACATCTCCAAGAAGACCGAGATGAGCTTCATGGGTGACCTGGACTGCATCCGCAAAGAGCTGAACCGAGCCTGTAAAAACAATCAGGATTTGGAGGTCACTAACAGCGAATTGAAGGAAGAGGTAAGGCAATAATGACAAAAAGATAACATCCAAGTGAATCTCCAGACTAATCTTGAAAAGCCTTTCCATCACATGCTGGTTATATATAGCCTGTCCTTCAGCTAAAATGGAGGCTTTGTACAAAACAATCTATCAATTATCATTAAAAAATGTTTTAAATGTTTAAAAACTGATAAATTTAAATGTTTTCCAAAGATTCTGATAAAGTAAGACTCGAACCTGCAACTTCGTTGTTAGTTATTACTCTGCTACAGTATGTGGTGAGAAAGACTTAACATATTTTGAAGGACAATTTTAAAACACCAAAACCTTTTTTGAAATCCACCGTAAGTTTATTTTAATAAGCATGTTTGTACATGGGCTGTTTGGTTTAGGGAAAAAATAGCACAGATTTATCTTTTGAAATGTTATGTAGAATCCTTTGTTTGTTGTAGACGCTTTGTTGCATGTGCTTTACCACATTCGTTAACGCTATCAATGTTTGCCTTAATTATTCTACTAACGCAATCCGCATGTTCGCTTGACACACTTTGTTCGTCACGGTCGTTCGTTCACGGAATTGGTGCATGGCGTGTGGTGTAAATATGCATGAAGATTCGCAGAGGACTAAGAAGCCATGTGTTCTCAGGTCGAATCTCTGGAAAAGCAGCTAGCTTTGACGCAGAAAACTTTAGCTCAGTGCAAGAGGAAATGTGACGAGAAGATCAAGACTATGAGTCATGAACTCTCAATCAAGACCGAGGAGCTGGAGGAGCTGAGAAGTGAAACCAGACGGCAATCGTTTCATGCGTCAAGAGTTGAACTGAAGCCGGATAGAACAGAATATGTGGACGAAGGATATTCGATATACACCGCCGTACCAAAGAAGACTGACTATGGAAGGATGCACCACAGCATGAGCTACATCACATCGGACACCCGTTGTTCCTGTCCGTCAATGAGAAGTCAGCTAGTCAGCCAACTGATCGAAGACCTGTTCGACAGAATACACAATACAGAAGACGACGATCTGACAAAACTGTGCAAGGATCTCGCGTCGGTCAATTTCAGGGACATCACGTTTGAAACCAAAGCGAAAATTACTAATTACCTCCTAATGGCGATATCGAAGGAGCTGGTTAGGTCCATAGGGGATGCGGACGCAAAGACTGATACAGAGGTCAGTATGGTTGATGGCTTTTTATCGTTTACTTAATTTGATTGTGACTAAAGCGTTTGCTACCCTTTTTACTAATGTCGAAGATAACCTTATGGTTGTGGCCGATTACCTACTTTAACCAGGCTAAGGTTTAACTTATCAAACCAACCGCGCCAAGCAAGCTTACCAATGCAGCGAGTAAGAGTTGGGCATCAGTAAATTGATAATTGTGTACCGTTGCACTATCAATTATCTTCTGAATCATGGCTACTTAGATTTGTAAACAAGAACATTGTGAGAAAACCGGCATGCCCTGGAGCTAAAAATTCGAAGGCATGTACCTATGTGCCCTCGGTTAGTGTTCCATCTTATCATAATGTCTCAAGGTCGGCAATGAGCGAATTATACTTCTGGTATTGCAAGCGTCCATGGTGATGGTAATCGCTTACCAACAGGTGGGCCATGCATCATCGCCACACCAGTTGCATAAAAAAAGAGGAAATAACCAACAGGTGGTCCGTGTGCCTCATTGCCACTTATGAGGCACACGACCCACATTCTGGGTCATGTGCTGAAAATATATTTGTGAACTTCAGGAATGGCAACGCGCGGTGTCGTCGATGACGTACGCGCACGACATGTCCGCTGCGGAGGACGCGCTGTCGCTGCGGCTGGCCGGCAACGTCGGAGTGGTGCGCGGCGCGGCGCGGCTGGCCAGCGTCAGCTGCGCCTGCGCCGCCGCCCGCCTCTGCGCCGCCCGGCCCGACCTCGCGGACGCCGTCAAGGGCTGCCAAGAGGTGAGAACTTCGGGCCTTTTGAATACTTCTTTGTCGCATCCTTCATTATTGAAGGTCGTGCCCGCCCTGAATGAAAAAATTGACAAGCTGTTTCTGTACCGCTCTATCTTTGGCTTGTCTCAAGACGACAGTGACAGGGAGGCCAGGTTTTTAAATACAAAGATTTTAAAATCGAGTTGCTCGCCGTGCCGATTCTTTAGTGCACCAACTAAACTTAATTTAAACTGATAATGCACCCAAGAAAGAGATGGCAAAAATATAACTCGTGTCAAATTAGTTTACGTGTCGCTCTTCTTCGTATTTAAGTTCAGCATGATTTTAAATCACGACTAAACTTGTATGGAAAACTTAAACCTGGCTAATTTGACAGCACTAAAATTATTACAAGAGATAGTAACAATTTTCTTTTGTTACGTCAGTAGAAGAGAGCTATAGATTAAATTAAGTTTAGTTTCCTGCTGTTGAATTTGAAATGACACATTCAGAAAGAGACAAAGCAGTGTTTAGTATCTAACGTATTCGACGGCCTTATTTTGACAGACTTATCAATGTTAACTGATTCTCGTTTGAAATATTGTAAATATTTGAAATAACAACTAAACGTGTTATTCTCTTTGTTGCAGGAAGTACTAGATCACGGCGATGTCAAAATTATGGAAGAGCAGTTAGCGAATGCCATTGAAAGTATTGTTGTAAGTGTATTTCTATTAATCGCAACCCTTTAAAGGGATACTATTTTAATTTTATTACAGGGTTGTTTTAAGTAAAGGGTTGTTTTAACTTCAAATATAATATTTTTTTCTGCAATTTTCATCAGCCTCTTCACCCTAGGAGTGATTTTCATGAAATGCCTTCCTCTTTTCCTTGCACTATATATTTTTATAAAAAAAGTCTCTAGTACATAATAGTAGTAGACTTTGTATCCCTTTACCTTCCGATTCTTCTATTCACACTCGCTTTACATACCTGTTCTGTTAATCTTCTTCTATCCATCCTTCCTACATGCCCAAAACATCCCAGCATATTCTTAACTCTCTTCGCTACATCTTTATTCACTCCACACTGCTCTCTTATCACGTTGTCCTTCGCTCTATCTCTCACAAAAACAAAAACATACCCACGACAGTAATTCTTATGATGGACATCCTCTGACCCATACTCAGTACGCTGATCCGTGAGGATTTCATAAATTTAGAACATATCCACATTTTATATGAAAGAATCATTCCACGTGACAGGTTGCAAGCTAATCGCCACTTTATTGGAAAACTAACCGATAGCACATGACTTCGAAAACTTCTGGTTCTAAGTCGATTTCCTTCACCGATTGAGAAAGTGTTTATTAAAATCCATTGGGTGACAATGGAACTTTTTATAAGTAGTAGAGCTCCTTGGGATGGGCTCGTCCGGCAGTTCTTCCTTCTACCACCATACCTATTTCTAGCAGTAATTCTCGCTTCGTTGTGTTCCGGATTGAAGGGTATGGGTGCCGGTGAAATTATAGGCACATTAGACTTTCATCCGTTATGACTCAGGGTGAGTGCGAGTGATACCTCTGGTGTTGAAAGCGTCTATAGGTTACGGTAACTGCTTAGCAACAGATGAGCTGTAAGCTTGTTTGCCACTGAAGGTGTATAGAAAAAAACTGGGTTCAAATCGTACCACACAGTCATACTTCTTAAAGCTCTCATCGCCACTGCATTTAATTGTCTTTGACTTTATGATGTAAGTATATTAAATTTGAATATATTTGTTTCAGAATTGTCCATCTTGTGCATTGGGAACGAATGCTATAGTTTGGAGCACGGACGTCTAGAGACTTCACCACATTTCTGCTAGAATTACGTGGGTATACAGAAAAGCTTGTGAATCCATTTCCTTTGCTCAGTCGCGTTTTTACTTCTGCATCACTCGGGGTAAACACAACCTAACAAAGGTTTTAGATTGCCAGTAGAATTAAGTTGGTTCACAACCTAGGTACCTACCTATTTACCTATTATCTGAAAACTGCGACTGGGGAACATATTGCTGCGAACGTAGTAGATACTGCTACGGAAATCTAATTTTACGGTGAAACTGTCATAATAAATACAAGTTTTAACTTTTAGTAGTTTGATATAAAAGTAACCAGTAGTTTGTTAAAATATCTGTGAATTTTGGATGCTCAGAGAGTCTATGCTGAGTTTAAAACATGTCAAAAAATCGTCCGTATCGGAGAGCTTTCTTTACAAAAATTGACGAAAAGGTTATCGTTTCGACAAGTTTTGAACGTTTTTGTAACTCAGGCTCTCTGAATTCTCCTATTTTTTTTATCAATTGTCAATATTATTTAAAAATATGTTAAGCTTTTTCTTCTTTTTCAGGTGTTATACCTCCACCGACCTCATTCAGGTGCCTTCTAGTTAAGATCATTATAATAACGAAATGTAAATAAATGTATCATAATACAGTTAACAATACTCTTATTAATAAATAATTTATGTAAGCAAAAATATCGATCAATTTGTACCTTCTCTAACGAATAAGATTACATAGAAAGTTTTTTCGACAACTTTAATTAGTTTTGTTTTTTTTTTATTTTTGTCGTTTCCGTGCCAATTATTAATGTTGTCAATTATTTAAATCATAAAACTGATATCATTCTTAGGTATTTATTACTAATGTAATAAACTTTATTAGGTATTTATGACTATAAGTTTTTATAAAAATGTCAGACAGAAAAAAAAATTATTGATTGTTTTTTCAGCGGTTTTCTTTTTCAGTGTTGGTCTTTGTATTATCATTATCATTTTCTTTTTGACAATATATGTATAAATAAAAGTCGTTGGCAAGATTGTTAGTTTTTGTTAATTATACGAAAAAATGAATTTCAATTGATTAAAATTATATAATTTTTATGACATGTTTTTTTATTCTTCGACATTTTATCCTCTGTTCAAAAATAGCAAAAAACCTTGAAGACCGATTACCTTCTTCACTACACTAAGTACAACATAGACTGACTTTCGATCTTTGAAATTATTGACGTCTTTGAACTTCTTTCAAAAATTTGACAAAAACTTTAAAATAACAATCTAGTAAAATATTTTTTCACAATACATAAAAAATAACAAAAATATGTTACTTTTTCAAAGTGTTAATGTTCAAAAGTAAGTCAAATTAAGATGTCACATAGGTTATATGTAAAAACAGAAACTGTGTTAGTGCTCCCGTCATCAATAAATACCTCTCGATCTCGAATTTCAATATCCCGAAAAATTTGTGGAGCCGTGAAACTTACGATCAACTGAACTACCAATGAATCCTTTTAATTTTCTTTTCAGGTAGTAAAATCGGCAAGCTTATGTTGCCGAAGTGTGGCGTCTCTCACACAATCCAAAAGTTCCAATGATTCCAAGTCAAAGAAACACGACTGCCTCAATAAATCACCAAACCCAAGTTTAACGAAAAATGCAAGATAGTCACAAGGTCACCGTAGGAATAAGTCCTAAGCCCGAAATCTTGAACCCACAATGCTCCTGTACTAAATGTGACTCGGTCAGCTGCTTCGCCAAGAGACGAGCAGCCGAGCCTTGTGCCTGCGAAGATTGTAAACACTCCAAATCCTGCCTGTTTTACAAAACTAATATAAACCTCCTCACCGACAATAAGTCAAGCTCTATAAACTTCAAAGATCTTGAGAGAGAACTCGCACGAGAAAACATAACCAAAGAATTCATAAAAAAGGAAATTATTTATGAGATCGATAAGAATAACAACAAAAAGATTATTAGCAAAAAACAATCCAAACTATCTTATAAAACCGTCGATTCAACAGATAATGTTTTAATTGAAGAATATAGCAATGTCAAGCCCACAAGAGTCCATGGTGTAGCTGTCAACGATTCACGAAAAGAAGCAAATCCATCAACAGCTAAACTGACCGCTCAAGTAATGGATGTACCTTATAAAGATTACCAAAAATCTCTATCTAAGCCTAATTTTCCGCCCAATATAGCCACCATTTCCCCTTTCGACATCTTCAGTAGAATTAAAGAAGCCTATAAAGCTTGTAGCTGTAAAGTTTGCGAGTGCATCGTTGGAAAATCCTTGCAAAACGATCTCTGTAGATGCAAACCATGCGATTGCAATGACTGTGCCAGTTTTAATAGGCACATACAGAGCTTCGCGAATGGCGAACTAGTCCCGAAAGAAGATGAAGGGTGCCCTTGCGTTCGGTGTGACAGAGGGTCATGCAAAGGGATCGGAAAAGTTAAAACAAAAGATACGCATGAATGCGATTGTGTAGGATTATTAAAGTGCGAGTATCTCAAACGTACCAATAGTGTCACTCAGACTCAGGCTTGTGATTGTGAGCCTTGTCAGTGTATGGAGTGCAAGCCGAAATCGATTCATAGACAAGGAGCAATAATTGTCGCACCTGTCGGAGAGGATTACCAGCAGCGTAATGTATGTCAATGTTCTCCCTGCGAATGCTTCGAGTGTGGACACAACTTTGGATTGACCTCGAACCGACATCATGAAATGTCCACCAGCGTCAACAGGCACCCCCAGTGTCACTGTGAGATGTGTGTCAATGAAGCTTGCATCCCAGATGGCAATCAATCCTGCAGATGTGAGAGACAAAGTAAAGTTATGAGGAAGCCATTCCAGCAAGACTCTCATGACTACGATATTCGCAGAGCAACTGTGTCGTACAATGCACAGAGACGTAGAAACAACTATGATACAATAACAATGTTCGCTTCGGTACCAAACTCTTATTCAAAACGTGAAGATATTATCAATAAACAATGTGATTGCGATCAGTGTGAATGTTTGGTATGCAAATATAAAGATAGTACAGAGCCTAACTATTCATCTAAAGTGTTTCAGCCCATCCCAAACTACAGACTGAGAAATAAAGTCAACGAATGCAAATGCTCTCCATGTGATTGTCAATTTTGTGCTAAAATTGACTCTGAACCACTCAATCTGAAGAATGTATGCGGTTGTGATGTGTGTGACTGCATAAACTGTAAAGGTTTAGCAAAATCTACTGTTGAGGTAGACAGGCGTACGACCAAGAAACCAAAGAGTAAATTTTCTGCCAAGGGAGAATGTAAATGCGACCCTTGTGAGTGTGCTGATTGTGAGAAACTAATGAGCACATGTATTGGAGACATCTGTCAATGTTCAAACTGTAAATGTGAAAACTGCATCAAAGAAACTTATTCTGATGAAGTAATTTATCCAGTAAAGAGAGGAGAGCGTCTCACTCCATCGCTGTTCAGAAGCAAGATAAAAGATGCGTTTATTGAATCATGTATTAACAATTTAGAAGCACATGAAGAAATCTTGAAACCGCCTATCGCGTTTAAATCTTCGTTGAAGAAACCTTCTGCGTTTAGAACAGTTCAGAAAACGAAAACTCGAGATGATTACAATATTGGTGCATCTTATCAGAAGTATTCTCAAGAAAAATATGCAAACCACCAGATGTTTCCTCAAAACTTTATTAAACGAACTGAAACAGTAAAGCACGCACAAATTTCAAAATTTGTTAATGGCATTAACTTGCATTGCGAAAACAATGAACCCACTTTAAAATCAACCCTCTCTGTTAACTCGTCGCTGTCGTTTATTAAAGAAAGTGGAAGCATTACACCTACAAGAAGTAAACTCAAATCCTGGGAAAGTTCTTGTAATAGCTCAGGGCATGACCACCCGAGTTATTTGATACATTTTCCAAAAACAACAGTGGAAACTTGCTTAAATGATGTAATGCAATTTGATACTGACAAAAATATAAGCCTTACTACAACAGCTTTAAATTCTAAAAACCACGTCAGAATACAGCATAGTACTGATTTAAATACTAATGTCCGGAATGCCTGGCCTATGAGAACAGTTTTCTCTGAAGAAAAGCTAAAAGACAATATGATTGGTGACAAAAAAATAGGGAATGATTTCAAGTATTCTGCTCAAAATTTTGAAGACAATCCTTACAAACCTCAAAGATTTGAATTTACACATAACAATGTAAATAAACTAACAGAAAATCAAACAAATTCAGTAACGCGAGACGGTTTCCCTAAAATATATGAAAAACACTCCTCATCTGCAAGCAAGAAAAGCAATGAGGATAATATTATATTCGATGAAGATTATGAAAGAGTACAGAATACTTTACAAGAATCTCGAGTGTTTTCACAACACCTAGTTCAGTTGTTTGAAAAATATGAAAAAGCTAATAAGGAATTTGAGAGCGTATCCGAAAAGATAAAGAAACATGCTAACATCGAAGATTTTAAGCGTTCATTTGATATGGATGAAGAACCAACAAAAGAACAGAACTTTAAGTGTACATCTGGATCATCAACAGAAGAATTAGTTGAAATATTAAAATTAAAAATGAACTCAAACGAAACTAAAAAAACCCAACTTTCGAATGAGCGAGACAATAGTTCGGAAGAGGGAACAGATTTTCCCGAAGATAATATTTTGGTTAATGAATTATGCAATGAAAATAATGAAGGCCGTGATGAAAGTGGTGATGATTTAGCCAAAATTAATAACGAACTTTTGAAAACAATAACAGAAGAAAAGGAACCTTTTGATATGGTATATAAACAAGCTAAAAAGAGAAAAGTCATAAAGAAACTTCATAAAAGGTATAACAAAATGTATAAACGCTCTATCATCTGTTCTAAAAGGCTATACTCTAAGAGCTTTCCAAATACCTCCCCAAATACCGATGTTGAAAAAGAAGCTACTGTTACAGAGATTATTAACAACCCAAAACTAGATAAGAACAAGAGACTTGAAGAAAACAGAAATATACTATTTGAAGAGATAAACAATTTTGCTAATGAAATCATTGGGAATTACGATACTGAGGTGAAATTACCAAAAGCAGCTGAACAGGTAAACTTGCTTAAAGGAGTGAAGAAATCTACAACAGAATTGAGAGTTTCTGTTACAGAAAAGTATACCAAAGATGGTCATACATTACAGAATGATGTCTTTATGATAAAACAGCCAATAGTTGAGGTGAGTCCTCAAAAAGATGATCACGTTCGATATTCTTTGTAAGCATTGATGTCATTGAAGTTGTGTTATATCAATTTATTATTTTCAGCACAGCAGACAAATTGTGGATATTAGACGGGATGAACCTTCAATTTTGAAAAAGAATTTTCAATTAAGCAGCAGTTCATACTCAAGCAATCGAAACTTGTCGTTCATCGCTCCGTTGGAGAAGCATGTAAAAGATGCTGCAAAAATAATCTCAGTGCAACCGCCTGACGAAAATGCTACGTATCTCTATAAAAATAAAGCCTTAGTAAGTGTTCTGTTTACTACTAATAGTCTCTGCTTTGGGTGTAGGTTACATTTAAGATTTGTCTTCTATCACAATAACAGACTCTTTTCATAAATTGGTATTGCAACATAACCGAATTACGTAATGACTCGTGTGGCGTGTAAGGACATCATAACTGTTATGTAGAAAATAAAAAAAGCTCGTAAAAACCTCACGGTTTGCAAGTTGTTGAACATTACAGAATTGGCTCCGGACTCCCCCCGCTATTTACGCCTACGCCTAATGTTACAGAACATTCTAACTTACAGATAAAACTGCATTCAGAAGTAAAAAAGCTCCTGGACATGCCACTCTTAAAATCATTTGAAGGTAGTACCACCAGCGATCAAAAGGTAATGAAAAATACTTTCCTAATAAATACTGTGAGAAAAAAAAGATAGTAGAGTAGTCTGTCACCTAATTATTTTAAAGTGTCAGCTGGACCAATAACATTGCGCTGCTGATGCTGACAGCTGTAGCTGCAGTCGTGTTCTGTTCTGATGAAAGCCTGTGTCTAGCAGCATTAGATGTAGTGCTTTTTATGTTTTGTCTTCGTTTAAATGAAGATTTCCTTGTTGGACCTGAATTGTTCGTTTGAATTCTCAAACGATGGTAAATGATGCAGCCGTTGGAGCACAAAGGTCACGAAGAAACGCTCACCCTTGAACATTTCTTCCTTGAAGAGTTTTGACACCTGCTGTATTTTCAGATAGTCCACATTGATAGTCAAAACGTTCGTCGTCACCAAATGTGACGACGAACGTTTTGACTATCAATGTGGTCACAGAATACGGGTTTGTGATGATTATTGGACCTATCAAACGATCGTTGCCGAGTGACTTTCAGGTACAAAATAGGGGGCAGGCAAAACTAACAGTAGGTTCATTATGCAGTATTTTCCATTCACTGTTTAGGTACGCCGTTTTAAAGGTAGAATCGAAAGTCGTTTATGATAAGCTGACGAGGATGCTGACGCCATTTACTGCCGCCCATCATTGTTTATATTATTGCCTATTTCTCTACAGGGTAAACAAGAAGTCACGTACAATAATTTGTCGAAAGCCTCATCCTCGCAAACAAACCAAGGTTGCGAAGATTGTCAGTACATACAAAAGAGTGCTTACTTGGCTGCCATGGTAGGTAAATGTCAACATCAAATATATTTCTTTGGTCCTCATACCTAGCTAAAGTAATTAACTAGTTATACTTATAACAGTAGAATATATGAGAAAAATAAGAAATTATAATTTTACTAGCCTCTGCCCACGGCTTCGCCCGCGTGGTACCCGGATATAAAGTAGCCTATGTATTACCTGTACGGACCAAACCACCTGTTAAAGCTATATTACTGTAAAGTTTCATCAAAGTCCGTTCAGTAGTTTTGGCGTGAAAGATTAACAAACATCCATCCTCGCAAACTTTCGCGTTTGTCCCTAATATTAGTAGGAATTGTTATACATATAGTAGTTATACATAGATCCATTAAATTATGCTTATGCATAATTGTGCAGTGCAGGCTTATTACTCTTACTCTTTTACTAGATAAGCTAAAGCAAATAGTAAGCGATAGAAACTTGGCGGTATGAAGAAGTTTAAATTGTAAAGAACGTTTCGCTATTGTGAACAGCACAATGTTTATGCACGTTATATTATAATAATAATAATAAATAATGCTGGACATTTTTCACACAGCATTTTTCATCCAGCCCCAAACTAAGCAGAGCTTGTATTATGGGAACTACATGACTGATATTATGACATTTGCTATTTTTTCAGAGTCCCAGAAACAGTTGCGAGTCTATGAAAGTGAGCTTCCTGAAAGTGCGGCGAGTGTCCGACCACACTGTGCTAGTCAAATGGAACATACCTCGAGTACTGAACAATGTTATAGGATACGAGGTGAGTTCATCAGCATCATTAGGTACCTACCTGTCATCATCGATCATCATCATTTGCTATCATCTATCTGCATCAATCAAAATTGATTAATTCATCAATTATTAGGATCAATATCTTTATGACCATTTACCTCGTTACTACTTATCTCCAAAACGGTTTATCTGATTGTTATGAGGTTTTTTTGCAATCGATTGTGTCAGTTAGGAGAACGCTAGGGGGCGCTGTAATCAAAGATAGAAAAACAGGTTACGTCGGGGGTTTTAATGTTTTGTAAAACTATCTTGTTTATTATTATCACTGTCAAAATGTACCTATGACTTTGTGTGTTTTTTCTAGTTACTAGTGGACGGTCGAGCTGTCCAGAAGATTCTGAGTCCGTCACGTGACATGGCTGTAGTAACTTGTCTCCCGCATACCGATAAGGTTCTACTGACAGTGCGCACTGTCGTGAGCCCACCTTGCCTCAACCATTACCCCGCGACTACCGTCATCTACCAGCCGAAAATCAAATAAAAATCTACTTATCAATCAGAAATAAAATGATACACAAGAAACTTTCCGTTTTATTTCCAAGCATGCGTTAGACCATTGACACGGATGTTGGGCCTAAGAAATAGAGAACGTTCTTAAGCCAAGTTCATCATCAGTAGATCATGCTGCTGCATCTGTTTCCCTGTTCTCTCTCTCTCTCTCTCTCTCTCTCTCTCTCTCTACCACTATACAATACAATCGGTATTATATAATACCGATTGTATTAGTACGCAACCAACACGCAGAATGATAGAAGTTGTTGTTTAGTGAACCCATGGACTTACTAGGGATGCTAAACTAAACAGATCGTAAAGATAGGAATACTGAACATCCAAGGACAGCAAAGCACAGTAAAGGTTTCAAAGATCCCTCACTAGACTGTTCACTACTATGCGTTAGCATCCTAGTAGTCTGTTTATGTACTACGTCTCTATGAACAATCCATAGATTTGTTGCGTTTTGTTTCATGACAACATACGGCACAGGCATTCTACTAATAAAAAATGTTAATTTGGCAGACAATAAAACGCGACAATTTGACTTTCACATACAAAGTCAAATTGACGGAAAAATATTGTAAACAAACAACTAGTAAACGGTCATGAAAAGAAAAGAAAGATTTTTTGGAAAAGTTGAATGAAAATGTTAGAAAATTACAATAAAATGTGTGATTTTAAATATTGTACAGTATGTTTAGTAACTTGTGTGAAAATGCACAGTTTCAATTCAAGAATCTCGGCAGCTACCATCGGTGAAACATTTTTCAAAGTTCTTGGGATTCCCGTAAGATTTAATTAAAAACTAATATAGAAAATAAGCCTAATGCTGTTATGAACTACGAACAAGTTCCTAAAATAACCTGCATTTATTTTAGGTGGGAATCTACAACAAATACATCTGTTTTGAGTGTGCAAGTTTACTTTTCAAATACGAAGAGTTTAAATCAAAATGCTACCGAGCTCAAAATATTTTGGCCTTGTTTGGAGTGGAAGACGCAAAGGTATGTTGGAACAAACCTGTAAATAATACAAACAAAAACATCTAATGTAGCCTTAAGTAGGTCCATTTTATACAATGATCAAAGAAATTCAATGTTCTTAGATGAATTCATCAAATGTACTTGCAACAATTTTTGCTCAAACTCAAACATCAGCAGAATAAGGCAGCTGTAAATCTTGAAAATAGGATATTGAATGAGTATCAAGGCAATAAAATTATCAAAGAAATTTGATTGAATCTCGGACAAAGACATTTGACTAGTGACATACCACCCATGCTACCTGGTGTGGTCAATGGTCAATGTGGTGTGGTAATAATATAAAAATAGAATATTTTTGCCACTAGGTACCTAGCATTGCTGGTTCTGCAGATTCATACTGTAAGACAAATGTATGCATGACTAGCTTCACCCGTGTGGTAACCAGATAAAAAGTAGCCTATGTGTTATTCTAATGTATAAGCTATATTACGACCTCTGTGGCATAGTGGGCGGAAGCCCGCCTGAGACACAGAAGGTTGCGGGTTCGATTCCCGTCGCGGGACTAATGTTTGTATGATCTACAAATATTTGTCTCGGGTCTGGGTGTTTCCTATGTATACTATGTATGTATTTACAAAAAAAAAGTATCTAAGTAGTATATCAATCATGTAGTTCCCATAATACAAGCTCTGCTTAGTTTGGGGCTAGATGATGCTGTGTGAAAAATGTCCAGAAATATTTATTTTTATTTATTTATTATTTATTACTGTAAAGTTTCATAAAAATCCGTTCAACATTTTTTTTGTGAAAGAGTAACAAACATCCATCTACACAAACTTTCATGTTAATAATATTAGTAGGATTGTAAATATTAGTTTCATTTCTGGGTACTGTGATATCATGAAGACTTTCTCATAGTCCATGATACTCATGACACTGAATCCTAGTTTAGAGTCAAGACTGTATACGACTCTTCTTCTTGCCGTTATCCCACATTATGTGGGATGACATGACAAGATTACCAGACTGTATATGACTGTTGGATGTTATTTACCTGCTAAAATGTGACATACTTTTACAGGAAATCAACAAGTATATTCAAACGGTAGATCGAAAGCAGAAAGGGCTGGTTTCAAAACTATCTACATCATCAATAGAAAATCATGATAATCAAGCTATCATTACTAGTGATGAAAGTAAATTTGCTCAAGTTGAAGATCAGGTTGTAGATGTGTCTATCATCAAAAGTGAATTTACAGAAAATGAGTCAGATGAATTTATTTTTGAAGATGGAATCACCTATGAGACCGACTTTCCGCTTTTAAAAGATAAACCTCCGCTCGCTCAAAATACTAAAAGGCAAAAGGAACATGGTAAATTCAAAAGAAAATCTCACAAAAAAACCAAGCTAACTACAGAAACGGAATCTTTAAGTGATGATGAACCTTTAGCTTACAAAGTTACTAAAACATCTGAATTCCAAGAAGTAGATATTGCAAATTGTAAGGAAATAAACATTCCACAAGTTAAAATAAACCTTGGTACTGAAGAATCAAAAGTCAACAAGAAGCTCAAAGATTTTAATGACTTCGAAGATTATGCTACAGTTATGTTCCTAACCCCAGAGGATGCTAAAAAGGAGGTGTTGTTAAGAAGACAGTCCAATAATTACATAAACGCTCCGTTGAAATGTGATTTGTGTTATCGAGGGTATGAAGCTAAGGTGGCTTTTGAAAACCACATGAAAAAGCATAGCATAGTAAGTAGCTTATTTAAAAACGTGTGTTATATGCTTCAAACAGTGAAGTAAAACATTGAAAGGGAATAAGATTGCTCAAAGCAAAAATATGTATGTATGGCAATCTGTTAAAAAAGGTATGGGCATCTTCTGATTGACATTTGATGGACATACTCGGTCTATATTTTATATGTAGATCCATGAGGATACCAAGTACGAAGTCAGAGGCATGTCCAAAATATTTGGCACATGCCCACATATAGTATTATAATATCTGTGCTCATATATTAGCATTGCACTTGCTATGCTACGACGTATATAATATGTAAATATGTAGGTATATTGTATATAATAAATTATGTGTATTATAATATATTCATAATATGTGGTAAGTACACCAATTAAACCCCTTTTAAACTTTCTTACAGTCCGTTCCATCCAAAGGTTGTCTGGTAGAGATCGCTATTTAGCGATAAGACCGCCCATTGTACAACATTGTTAAAGTTAATAGTACTTAACTAACCTGATATGTTATTTGGTGTACAATAAAGTATTTTCTATCTATCTTCTATCTATGCTCAAGGTACATATACTCTAATTCTTAGTAACATTTCTCTAAAACTGCTCTTATGAACAAGCATATTTTGTATTGTCATGAATATATTAATAAAGCTATAAATAATCCAAAATAAAAAAGACACAATGCTTTAAAAATGCTTCGCGTGACTTATTTACAAGAAAAGCGTATTACAATATATAAATGGACTAGCTTCTGCCTCCAGCTTCGCCCGCATGGTATCCGCGTGTAAAAAGAAGCCTTATGTGTTATTCTGATGTATAAGCTACTAGCTTCTGCCCACGGCTTCGCCCGCGAGGTACCTGTATGAAAAGTAGCCTATGTGTTATTCTGATGTATAAGCTATGTTACTGTAAAGTTTCATCAAAATCCGTTTAGTAGTTTTTGCGTGAACGAGTAACAAACATCCATCCTCACAAGATTAATGACTTAGACTTAGATTTGACATTAATTTTATATACACTTTATTTTATGTCACATACTATGTTGGCAGAATATAGAGGAGCTCTACTAAGCATCCATCTATGTACAAAATAAATATGATTTGATTTTAACTGTATTTCCAGGAGTATGGTGCATACAAATGTGATATCTGCCATTTGCGGTTTCCCGAGCAGCGGTACCTTTGCAAGCATCGGCTGGCTTCACATAAACGGAAGTTTTGCTGCAAAATATGCCCCTATGTTTGCTTTTGCATGTGAGTAACAACATATATGTAAGTTTAGTTATGAAAAATAAATTAACTAAGATTGGACATTAGCAGCTACAAAAAACATCACACCTAATTTATAAATTAAAACATGTGATGTTTAGTCGGAGTTTTTAGAATAAATAAATAAATAATGCTGGACAATTACACACAGCATCATCTAGCCCCAAAGTAAGCAGAGCTTGTGTTATGGGAACTACATGACTGATATACTACTTATATATGTTTTTTTTGTAAGTACATACATATAATACATAGAAAACACCCAGACCCGAGAAAAATATTTGCAGATAGTAAAAACATTTGTCCCGCGGCGGGAATTGAACCCGCAAACTTCTGCGTCTCAGGCGGACCTTCGCCCACTGCGCCACAGAGCCAAGAAACAACTAGTTTTAGTTTTTAGTATAGGAAATGGTTGTCTGGAACAAATCGCTGTTTGCAATAAGACCGCCAATTGTAGGGCAAATGTAAGATCCATTTTTTGTAATAGTGCATAATTATGTCAAGTCCTCAATAAAGTATTTTATTAATATTATTTTACGCTTTTCAGGCATCAAGCGAAAACACATGTGAGTCTTCACAAGGGCAAGAAATATCCTTGCAAAGAATGCGCTGAAATATTCAGGTGAGATGATATTGTTTATTTTTGCTTGCTCGCATACCGGTATTATGTTTTTGGGAAAAGAGGTTTGTTTGTCAACGACAATAATTTAAAAGAATGATTAACTAATTGTAATCGTTTTCTGTAACTTCAAGAAAGGTTCATAGATAAGTTTTAACTTGCTAGAGGGCGCCACAGTTATTGGTTGGAATGTGAACGGGGTAACCAATTGCAATGCAGATTTTTATACTTCAAATATGGTTTTAGAAAGGTATTAATGTCATACTAGGGGGCAGTTCAATTCGCGGTCGGTTGGTTCGTTTGGATGGTTTTGGGTTGGTTTTGAGTTATTCTTCAAAGAACTCCAGCTATAAGACGAAGAGTACGGACAGACGGAAATGACGAGTTTTTAAAACATCCCAAAAATATCAACCTCGGCGGCAAATTAGCCATGAGATTCCACTCCCCATGTATTTATGCTCAGTGCGTAAATCTTTAGAGCTTCCAAGGGTAGTCAGTAGCACGTCCGAACATTACATTTGCGTTTTGCAAGTAGCTATCCACGTGACAGGCCGCAAGCCGTTCGCCGCTTAATCTTTAACCGACTTCACCGTAAAAGGAGTAGTTTCTATATTGGTCTGTATCTTTGTTTATTGATACCTTCGTAAATTGTAGACCAATTTGAAAGCTGCCCTCGTTAGCACTGGTTAGCACCCACTTATTGTACCTACTCTTCTGTATTTACTGTGTTTTTTTAATTGTTTGTCTTTCTTTTCATTTGTACTTGTCTGTGCTGTATTGTATGTGTCGAATAAAAAACTATCTATCTATCTAAAATAAAATAAAAATATTACTTCCCAGCATGCCGAACAGTCTTCTAATGCACAAACGGCAGAAGCACTCGACTGAGTGCGTTTGCGAGCTCTGCGGACAGACATTTGCGACGCCCAGGGGTCTCTACTCCCACCGCATGAAGCTGCATAGAGATGTGAGTACATCCACTCATGTCACTAGTACTCGGGCACGAACAGGCCACGGAATGTATTACTAATGGCACACGTGCCGCCTTAAGATGGATCGTCATGATTTCGAATATGTAATTCCGAACTGATTCTAGGACATATCAGTTTCCGCTTGACTATGTTTTTATCAATCGTTTGCACGACAGCGCTCTCTAGTGATCTAAGAACGATACTGACAACCTCGGTGGTGAAAGGCCGTCTGAGACGCAGAAGGTTGCGGGTTCGATTCCCGCCGCGGGACAAATGTTTGTATGATCTGCAATGATTTGTCTCGGGGTCTGGGTGTTTTTATGTATTTATTTAAAAATTATAAAGTATAGCAGTCATGTAGTTCCCATAACACAAGCTCTGCTTACTTTGGGGCTAGATGATGATGCTGTATGAAAATGTCCAGCTTTTTTTTATCATT
The DNA here is from genome assembly GCA_958496245.1 of Perizoma flavofasciatum. Classification (NCBI taxonomy): domain Eukaryota; kingdom Metazoa; phylum Arthropoda; class Insecta; order Lepidoptera; family Geometridae; genus Perizoma; species Perizoma flavofasciatum. The sequence continues at coordinate 11,394,716 of OY292429.1, read as the reverse complement.
ATATTTATATTTGAAGTCATACAAAACGATTGCAAAAAAATGCATTTCAATCAGATACGACGCTTTGGTATTAAAATGCTAACAGATAAACAAACAGAATCTTAACGAAAACGTATTACAAGCTTACTAAAGATTGTCTTTTATTTTCAGCATAGAAGCGAAAAGCTCGGTCCGGAATGCGATGTGTGCAAAATACACTTTGCTACGGAGGCTGCGTGGAAGATTCATCTCGTTCTCTCTTCTAAACACAACGTCAGGTAACTCATTTATACAGTTGGCACCGCCTGTGACTCCAAAATACACCGTCTGTGATGTTAAACCGTTGTGGTGATTTAAGGTTATTGTACACATATCAGTCCGGCACCGTATCGGCATCGCGTCGGCGACGCCTCGCCGTCAACCAGTCGACAACGCGCCGTAAGCACCTCTGCGTTCAAGACGCGGCTACGCCGACGCGCCTGGTGGACCGCGCGGTGGACAGCTCGTTGCTTTCGCCCACTGCGCCACAGAGGTCGTCATTACGTTGTTACGTTTCGTTGGCCAGATGTAAGCGCGTCGACGGCGATTTGACGACTCACTGCTAGCTGTTCAATAGCTTGTGCTGAGGCAAGGCCGTTAAGATGCTGTTTGGCGTGCGTGCGTTGCAGTATGGAGTTTTCAAATAATACAAAACAGCTCGAGTTGAGGCGATGCCGATCCGGGTCCGGGCTGATATGTGTGCAATAACCTTTAGTCATCAACGTTATAAATGAGCTATGCTCTTGTCCGTACGACTGATTTATATCTATTTTTATCAGATTTTTTTGTGGGAAAGCTTGTCCGATAGTTTCTCCCTGCTTTTTGCATACAAAAGTAAGAGGAAAAATAGATTCTAGTTGAAGACAATGAATTACCTTTATTTAATATCTTTCTGCAGGCGTTAACGCCAACAGAAAGTGGTATTTGTCTAGCCCCAGGTAAGATAGATATGTCGCTTGTTTAAAAAATAGTTCAAATAGTAAAAATTGATTGTTTCAGTAACGGCTGCAAGTTCTGTGGAGAAATCTTCACGACCTCGCAAGAGCTCAAGTGCCATATGCGAGTCCACGCAAGGAAACACGTCAGTCGCGACTTCAAGCCGGGTCCATGCTCTATGGTAAGATTCGCAAGGAAACACGTCAGTCGCGGCTTCAAGCCGGGTCCATGATCTATGGTAAGATTCGCAAGGAAACACGTCAGTCGCGGCTTCAAGCCGGGTCCATGCTCTATGGTAAGATTCGCAAGGAAACACGTCAGTCGCGACTTCAAGCCGGGTCCATGCTCTATGGTAAATTTCGCAAGGAAACACGTCAGTCGCGGCTTCAAGCCGGGTCCATGCTCTATGGTAAGATTCGCAAGGAAACACGTCAGTCGCGGCTTCAAGCCGGGTCCATGCTCTATGGTAAGATTCGCAAGGAAACACGTCAGTCGCGACTTCAAGCCGGATCCATGCTCTTTGGTAAGATTCGCAAGGAAACACGTCAGTCGCGACTTCAAGCCGGGTTCATGCTCTTTGGTAAGATTCGCAAGGAAACACGTCAGTCGCGACTTCAAGCCGGGTCCATGCTCTTTGGTAAGATTCGCAAGGAAACACGTCAGTCGCGACTTCAAGCCGAGTTCATGCTCTTTGGTAAGATTCGCAAGGAAACACGTCAGTCGCGACTTCAAGCCGGGTCCATGCTCTTTGGTAAGATTCGCAAGGAAACACGTCAGTCGCGACTTCAAGCCGAGTTCATGCTCTTTGGTAAGATTCGCAAGGAAACACGTCAGTCGCGACTTCAAGCTGGGTCCATGCTCTATGGTAAGACTCGCAAGGAAACACGTCAGTCGCGGCTTCAAGCCGGGTCCATGCTCTATGGTAAGACTCGCAAGGAAACACATCAGTCGCGGCTTCAAGTCGGGTCCATGCTCTATGGTAAGATTCGCAAGGAAACACATCAGTCGCGACTTCAAGCCGGGTCCATGCTCTATGGTAAGACTCATAAGGATGAGTCCTTAAACACGCTAGTCGAGTGTACAAAATCACTCTTGTTAATTAAATTTGCACTTTAACTTTATCTGTCTCAAAATTACATAAAGAACTGCACTTTTAAATTTTCAGTGTGAAAAATGGTTTGAAGATCTCGCCTCGTTCAAATCTCACTTAAGTTCTACCCACCCGCAGTCTGAAGCCGCGAAGAAACTTGACTCAGATCGGACGCCTTTCGTCTGTGAAGTCTGTGGGCGTATGTTCAAGGTGAATTTATAATAAACTAGCTGCGTGTCCCGCGTTCACCCGCGTAAGTTTCAATTCCGTGGGAATATCAGGATAAAAAGTAACAGTAAAGTATTTTACTGCAGCATAAATACCCTTGATGATAAAACTATTACTAATACTACGATACGAATGTAACCAACTTTTGTTTCTACCAGGTTGTATATGTAGATCTGCGAGTATTTACTTGGTAGATACTGATATTCTCTTTCTTATCACAAGCTTATACATATTTAATTTGCCTTGTTAGTTAGTATGTGTGGGTCAAATATTGCAAATAAACTTTAAACCTAGTTATCCGCAACTGATTAAGCTGAAATTTTGCATACACGTTTGGTTGGGATGTCAATGCATGGTTAGCTAAGTGATATCATTCTTAATCCAATATGGCGGACTCCCAAAGATGGCGGACCAATTATTTCTTATACGGGTGGGGGGTATTAAATGAAAGGGTTTGTTGAGAAGAATAGGAAAAATAAAATGACGTCATTCTAAATTGAATAAAAGCTTGTTTATAATAAGTTATTTTATTAATAACTTAATTTATTTTGTTATAGAAGCAGTGTTTCCTAACTTACCACCAGCGGAAACACTCGGGCGAGCGTCCGTACAAGTGTTTAGAATGCGACAAGACGTTCCAATTGGCCGGCGCGCTATCCACGCACAAAGCTGTCCATCTGAACAAACGCACGCATAAATGTGGGATATGCGCCCGCGTGTTCACCTTCAAAAGCGTACTCAACAAGCATATGAAGGTAACATCACAAATAGTGCTACGTAGAGAACTAACTTTGTTCCGTAACTAACCGAATCAACGTGTTTGTGAGGACTGTCCAGTGAGGATGTAAACTCGCGTCCGATATACAGTTTTCACACTAGTTCGGGGGATAGTGGACAGACAAACTGGGCAGCATCGCTGTTAGCGGCAGGTTTTTTCAATACTCAATACTCAATACATTTATTGCTTTCACATGGTAGGTACATAGATGGTGTTTATAGGTAGGTATCTCACATGAACCCTGTCTAAGGGTATAGCAACAGATAGGTAGGCAGGCCGAGGTTTTGCGTAAACAAACTAGTTATTATATATTAATATCTACAGTAAATAAAGTCAAGTCTCTCAAATGAACTTTGTATTAGGGTACGGCGGCAGACCGAGGTTTTATTTTCATTGTAGGTAGTCAAAGTAGGTAGGTTTTTACAAAAATCTTAGTTTTAGTTTTTAGTATAGGAAATGGTTGTCTGGGACAAATCGCTGTTGTCGATAAGACCGCCAATTGAAGGACAAAAGTACACGTTTTTTTGTAATAGTGCATATTATGTCAAGACTAGAACTTCGAATCACCGTGGGGACGCTCACTGGACATTCCTCCTTAAACAAGCATCTACAATATCGGAGCTACTGACAGCCCGCTCTGTAGAGGTTGTCTAACTGAAGAAGAATCAGCAGCCCACGTAATCCTGGAATGTGTGGGCGTAGCAACTCAACGCGAATAAATTCTCAACAATCCGAGGTCGCTCCATGAAGCCTGCGAAGATCCCAGGAAGCTTCTGTGCTTTTGGGCGTTAGGCTGGCTAGTCTAGCCAGGCTTCCACGCATAAAAGACCAACTTGGAGCCCGAATGCGGAAAGGGAGTCCACCTACATTACATTATATTATGTCAAGTCCTCAATAAAGTATTATTATTATTACCTCACCCCGCCCGGATTACAATGGTTACTGAATTGGCTTTGACATACGTCAGTGTAGTGTTGTAAGTTTGTCAACAAAATGAATTGACACTGACGAGCCTTGAGCATTTCTTATTAACTCGTCCCTACTAGTGCCTGCTTAGCTTCCATAGATTACCTTAGTGCCTGCTTGTGAATTTTGAACTTTTTCTGGTGGAATAGATTTATAATTTTTGACGTACAACTGCAAACGTATACTTTGCATGTGGTGATTACGTACGCGATTGTTTCGTACAAATTAGAGGCACATAAGACTCTTCACCGTTATGTCTGAGGGTCGGTAAGGCACGAGTGATACCGCCGCTGGCCGTATGATTGTTTGGTCAAAACATAACTAACATAAAATTAAATAATTGTATACTTACCCATTTAAATTTGTATTTCAGGTGCATCTAGGCATCCGACCGCACCGATGTGACATTTGTGAAAAATCCTTTATATCTCCGTGCGACGTCAAAGTCCACGTTAAATATGTCCACAACAAAATACCTTGGCCGAAGAGGAACAGGGCTAAACGGGCGGAACCTAGCTTTATACAGTACTAGCTGCTGCTCACGGCTTCGTCCGCGTTATAAAAGTAGTCTATGTTTTGCATTGTATTTACTACATGCATAAATTTACTTTCAGCTATTTTAAGTAAAGTAACTTTTTTACCTCTTAATGTTTTCTTTTAGTTCATTGTTGTTAGGTAGAGAAAACCCGAAGCTTACTTCTAGGTCATAGTAATCCTACCCAAAGTAGGTAATTTTTTTTTATTTGACGTATATTTTAAGTATATAGGTACCTAATTTCATTGTATTCATTACCACATACTCAAATCGGTGAAGGAAAACATCCTGAGGAAAAGGACGTGCACTAGAACCAAAAACTCGAAGGCATATTATATTATTAAATATTTGTAAACGATCTCATATGCATATTAAACCGGCTCCTTGGGTCTCGGGTAAAATGTAAATCTCACATTACATTGTATTGTACCTTCATTAAAACAAAAAAGTTTCGCAATTAAAAAAACCACCAATATTTTTTATGCCAACTTTTACGTCAAATTCTTGTCTATATTCATATTCGTTGTCAAATTCTAACTGTCCAAATTCCGACAACGCAAGACCAACGAAAATGTGATCAAAATCCGCCGTAAAATATGTTTCTATCTGAAAATGAACAGAAACCAGCGTAGGCTTGGTAGAACTCCGAAGAGAATCGACAGTGACGGCAGACTCAAGTCGAGGTCTAGAAATGGGGCTGATGTGGAAGAGGTTCTTCCTCCAAGGTCTTCGAGACGGGAGACGAAGGAGAAGCCGATGACGAATCGATGCTGCTACGTTAGCCCAGACCAGAGGGAGTTTGGACAGTTTACTGAGGTTGACAATAATGAGGTACCTACCTACACTACTAGTAATAGAGGACCTTGTGAAAGCTCGTCTGGGGAAGTACTCCACACTTATTTTTACCGCCAAGCAGTAATGCTCCCTGCAGAAATGAGGGTCCATTTCTTCAAATCTTAATTTTAGCCCGACACATTTCAGTCCACTAAGGAACACAAAAACACAATCACGAGCCGAACGCAGCGTATTGATGGACTTGTTGGTGAGACACAGTACCTAATTTAATCCTACTTCTAGTTATTTGTGGAAATTTGGGGATTTTTTCAGTACTTAACCTACAAAATTGGTCATTTCAAAACGTTATTTCTCGGAAACTATTCAATTCCTAACTTTGGGAGTGGTACTGTTGGAATAAGGGAGTCCATCCCTTCCACTCCCTATCTGTTTTTACCTAAATTCGTGCGACGGCTTTCTAAATCCTAACCGACTTTTCACCCGTTATGTCTCAGGGCCGGTAACGGGTCTGAACTTTGTATGAAAGACACGAGACTTTTCATCCGTTCTGTCTCAGGTTCGGTAACGGTTCTGAACTTTGTATGAAAGACACGAGACTTTTCATCCGTTCTGTCTCAGATTCGGTAACGGGTCTGAACTTTGTATGAAAGACACATGAGACTTCATTGGGTTTCAGGGTTTTTGCATATTGACATTTTAAGGGGGGAAATGGAGGGTGAAAGTTTGTATAGGAGTATCTGTTCTTTTGAAGGTAGCAACTTGAAAATTGTAATTGTAGCTACTCATCATAAATAAATATTGACATGTTTCTGATTTTTAGGATTTTCATATGTTAAGGGAGGGGGGAAATGGGGGGGGCAAAAGTTTGTATGGGAGTAGGTATTGGTTTTTTCAGAGGTAGGAACTTAAAATTGGAATTGTAGTCATCATAAATAAATACGCTGAAATACGTCATGTGTTTTAAGGTTTTAGATTTTGACATTTTAATGCGGGTGAAAGTGTGTATGTTATTTTTAAACACTTTTTTTAAAAACAGTTCTCATATATAATTTACGAGGAGTAGCAGCTGCCCTCTAAGCCAACTTGTGACCCCGACGCCTATACCTCACCTACACTTAACACTAAGGCAAATAATGCTCAATACAGAAAATTTGCGATCTTTTTGATAAGTCGAAATATTGACCTTTTCCTTTCAATTGCGACGTGATGCATAGTAAAACCCCTGTCTTCGATGTGACGTAGTTTCATTAATATTGCGCAAGATCTCGCTGTCCCAAAATTTAATGCCGAAATATTCTTCCTCATTCCAGTACCAGAACCTTATTACAGACCAATTCTTTAACCCCTCTATCCCGGACCCTGTAACCCAATTGGCGGAGTTGCGGAGAGTGCTCTGCGGCGGTAGCAATAAGGTCGAAAATAGCTCGCAGTACGTCAAGCAAGCCGCGTTCGTAGAGACATCTGACGGCGCGCAGTGGCAAAGTGTCGATAATGCCGATGACATCGATAAATTGATACTTCCAGGCAAAGATGAAGGTTAGCGATAAGACCTTGTCTGTTTTTTTTTCTACATTTTGTAGTAAGAAATATTTTATAGAACTAGTACATAGGTACTTTAAAAAACAGAAAAAATAATAAACTATCTACATAGGTAATATTAAAATAGGAAAAGAAGACTTATCTACCTGTAGTCATAGGACTATAGGTAGAACACAGAGGTTAAGTTTTTTCTTTGGTGTGCAATAAAGAGTTTATCTACAGATAGATAGATAGAAGATAGAAAATACTTTATTGCACACCAAATATTTCAGCTTAAATAAATAGCACAAACTTTAACATTGTTAATCATCTTTAGTATGCCGGCCCGCTCGGCAACACGTTCCTAACTTAAGTTAGAATTTAGTTTAGATCAAACTAGCTTTTAAACCCGCATAAAGTACCTAGCCTATGTGTTAATAAGCTTCAGCTTACTTTGGGCTAGATGATGCTATGTGAAAAATGTCCAGCATTATTTATTTATTATTCTAGGTCACCTGTTTCAAATTTCGTTCAAATCGGCTCAGCCGTTACGGAAATTATTAGCAACAAACATCTGAACATTGACATTTAAAATATCAGTAGGTTTTTATTTTCAGAAACACTGACCCAATACCAATTCTTGTCCAAATCAATTAACATATCTGAAGTACCGCGTGTTAAGATCATTGCTGAAAAGTTTAGCCGATACAAGCAGAACAACGTGGAACTCAGGAAATTGGACGAAAAGGTTATTATAAAAAATGTATACAACTAAGCAAAAGAAACGATGTATGGATTGTGTGAAGGATGACAATAAATGGTTAAGAAAGGAGTGAGTACTGAGATGACGGCTGATAGAGGAGAGTGAAAGAAGAAAACATGTTGTGCCGACCCCACGTAATGTGGGATTAAGACAAGAAGATGACAATAAATGATTAAGAAAGGAGTGAGTAATGGGATGACGGCTGATAAAGGAGAGTGGAAGAAGAAAATATGTTGTACCGACCCCACGTCAAAACGTTGATTAAGACAAGAAGATGACAATAACTGGTTAAGAAAGGAGTGAGTACTGGGGTGACGGCTGATAAAGGAGAGTGGAAGAAGAAAACATGTGCCGACCCCACGTAATGTGGGATTAAGACAGAAGATGACTAGAGTGGTAAAAAAGTATACGTCCCACCTGTTGGTAAGCGGTTACCGTAGCGTATAGATGCTTGCGACACCAGGGATCTAGACAAATACCAATTCCTGTTGGCGTTAATGCCTGCAGAAAGATTGAATTGTATGGGAATGACATTAGCTGTGGAGATGTCACGTGACACCTGCCCAGTTTTACCTTGACAAGTTAGAGTTAGTGTGAAAGGAAAAGTAAGCGTAAGACCCACACCCACACCCAATTCAAATACAAACAATAGTTATAACATACAATTGGCCTCTAAACTTAACTTTAGTTTGCTATATTTTCTTTTTTTTTTCTTATTTTAACCCGCCTACCTACTCTGTATTTGTGGAACCTTGTAACCTACGGAGGAGGGCGTTGATGCTTGCGACACAGTATTTTTTACTTCTGCGATCGTTTTTCACTTTGTTTTTAAATCACATGAAACCGTTCCAATAAATATATTTTGATTTTGATTTGACTTACTTTGAACCAACTTTGACAAATTGCAAAAGAACAAGAGGTATCGACCCGAGACATTATGATGATGTCTCAAGTGCCTGTAATTGATAGTATTATGCGGAGTATCTCTCTCGTAAACAGGGGCAGAGATTAAATTCAAAACATTGCTTATCTTGAGATTTTATAATATCCCATATATTCAGTCTCGGTGAGATTTGAACTCTGCGACCTCACGCTTTGTACGAAGGCGCTATATCAACTTAGCCACGAGATCTTTAGGTGTGTGTTGACGTCATTAGCAATCTTCTTGGTTTGGATGTATCCTAATGCCTACCCCTATTTGGTATCCTCACAGATCTATCGATTAAGTATGGATCTGAGGATCTCCACCATGGGGAATTCAGTTGTGAGCGTGTTTGTTTATTATCTTTGTTTACATTTTCTAGGTGGTTTGCGTAGAATACGATGTTTTCGACCAAGACGTGGAAGGTTCGATACCGATTCAGATAATGCGAGCGTTCTTCTCTATTAGACCCGTTTATGATGAGGAAGACGGTAAGTACCGGGTAGAATGGGGTGAATAGAGATGCCGATGTTAATAGAGACAAAACTCTACAAATATCACCCTATTAGATACGGCCCCTATAATATGTGATTCGAATCTGATTCAGATATTGTGAGCGTTCTTTTGCTATTAAACCCGTTTATGATGAGGAAGACAGTAAGTAAGACCAGGTAGAATGGGGTGAACAGAGATGCCGATGTCAATAGAGACAAAACTCTCCACATATCACATATTATACGTATAGTACGTGATAGATTACATATCGTCGGCTAGCTAACAACACCACTGAAATCGATTTTTTGCGGTTTTGTCATTTTTATGCCATTGGATAGGTCTTTTCATTGCGCTTCTGTTCACCAATACAAGCATTGTTTTGGTGAACAGAAGCGCAATCACAGTTTTAATTTCAGCTTTAGCGATTTCAATTTTGTGGACTTGTGCGGGGTTGATAAAACAGTTTTTTGGTTCTCCTGAAAAGTTAGGAAAATCGATTTACACGGTGTTGTTGGCTAGCCGACGATATACCCCCTTCCCACCAAATACCCTTTATGCAAGCCCCTGTCCATGGCTTCGCCAGCGTTTTACCCGGATAAAAAGTAGCCTATGCGTTCTTGGAGGCCACGAACTAAATTCCAAATTTCATCCAACCGGCCCAGCCTTTACAGAGATTATTAACAGACATTCTAACTTAGACATTTACAGACAGGGTTCATGATATTCCCTACAGCTACTTTAATATAACTTGTGGCGCCCTGACAGGGTCCATGATATTCCCTACAGCTACTTTAATATTACTTGTCGCGCCCTGACAGGGTCCATGTACTTCCCTACAACTACTTTAATATTACTTGCCGCGCCCTGACAGGATCCATGTACTTCACTACTGCTACTTTAATATTACTTGCCGCACCCTGACAGGATCCATATACTTCACTACAGCTACTTTAATATAACTTGCCGCGCCCTGACAGGGTCCATGTACTTCCCTACAACTACTTTAATATTACTTGCCGCGCCCTGACAGGATCCATATACTTCACTACTGCTACTTTAATATTACTTGCCGCGCCCTGGCAGGATCCATGTACTTCACTACAGCTACTTTAATATTACTTGCCGCACCCTGACAGGATCCATATACTTCACTACAGCTACTTTAATATAACTTGCCGCGCCCTGACAGGGTCCATGATATTCCCTACAGCTACTTTAATATAACTTGCCGCGCCCTGGCAGAGTTCATGTACTTCCCTACAACTACTTTAATTTTACTTGCCGCGCCCTGACAGGATCCATGTACTTCGCTACAGCTACTTTAATATTACTTGCCGCGCCCTGGCAGAGTTCATGTACTTCCCTACAACTACTTTAATATAACTTGCAGCGCCCTGACAGGGTCCATGTACTTTCCTACAGCTACTTTAATGTAATATCTAAGCTGATTCACAATGGAGCATGACTAAATGAAACATGAAACTTATTTTGTTGGTTTCGTTCCAGACAAAGCTCTCACCGAGCTCCCGGCTACAATTAAAAACAAATTCAACATAGCCTTCGAAGATTTGCAGAAACTTAGCGAGAAGGAAGTTGAAATGATAGACGGAAAGATAGCGGACAACCGTCCTTACCTCGACGACTTAAGGAAGATATTACGACGCAAGCAAGTGATCACTAAAAAGAACAAGAACTCCCTCGATCTACAGACTTTGTATGAAATGGCTACTATGGAGTATCTGAACTTTGAACGTGATAACGCGAATTTGCTGTCGAAAGATGAGCTGCAGGAGGTAAAAGATCTTATACTGGCGAAGTGCAAGTCCAGTGTGCATGGTATTAGGAGGCGGACTGTCAAACGAGAGAGCGAGACGGACGATGTGAGACAGATTGAGACAAGCGCTATTTCACAAAGTATTGTAACGGAGCTATTGAGAGAGGTGAAATAAACGTTGATTTCTGTGTAGAAATGATTTTTATTTACATAATAACGAGTGTAAATATATTATTTTGATTTAGTTTAATCACTTTTGAGTACAAATATTTCAACATAATATGGACTTTAGTACAGTCAGCACCGTTTATTACCATTGTTATCAATGTATTATAGGTATCAATGTTAAATTTATATTTTTCGTTTATCCATCACAAACCAGGGAAATTTAAAAATATTTGGAAATTTAAGTCTCCGAAAGATTTTAAAAACTATTAAAAAAACAGTATTTAAAAAAACTTCTGTTTAAAAATCTTTAAGGAAATCCCAATATTTTTAACAGTATTCTTTAAACGAGCAAAGTTTATTTTTCCCGTTCCCGGGCCTTTGTTCTGTTTCGTTTAAAAGTATTCAATACATCTTAATAATAATGATGCTGAGTGTACCAATCCTAATAAAATGCCTAAGATACATAGACAGATCGCTTTTTATTGCAGAAACTATAAAACTAGTAACTTAGTGGTACTTCCAATAAGCGACCTTATCGCCACAAGCTAACTTTTCCAGGAAACCGTAGTTATTTTGGAAAACTGACTAATATAACTTATCTTTATGCACCCTTTTCACATTTCCGGGTTAGATTAGGATTAGATTAACTACTTACAAAAGAAGGGTATGTGCTAAATATAACGTTTGGATGTGCCTGACTACCCCCGGTTTTCAATAAGCGGCATTACCATCAAAAGCGATCTCATCCAGGTAACCTCAGCCCGGTATTTCGGTATAGAACTAACTTACAATTATCACTTTTCATTAAGAGCACTTTTCCCCGTTTCTGGGTTGAAAGCGGGGTCCAGTCCGAGTTTCTTCATTTCCACAGCCATCTCGAATAAGTAATCATAGCATTCAGTCCTGCAACAAGCATAAAGCATAGTGAGTTTTTTTTTTTGTTAAGAGGAATACATGGAATTCCCATATGTCTTCATATTAAATGTTTGTTTCCAAAAATTCCAAAAAAGTGCACCATTTCATTTGCAAAATGCAAAAATTCCACCCACTAAAATATTATTATTTAAATAAATAATAATATTTGTACTGTCGTTAACCAAAAATCTGTCTTCAATCAGTCAAATAAAAATGCACTTCAAGAATTGTGACATCAAGTATGGTTACCCGTCTATTCCCACCTGTTCTGTTGAGTAGTTCTGTCGGCAGAACTAATGTGATAAAAATTCCCAGTAGTTCTGTGACTTATAAGACTATGCTGTACACCTGGCTTCAATCTCAACTATTCCCACCAGGGGGGCTAGACAAATACCACTTTCTGTTGACGTTAACGCTTGCGGAAAGTTTGAATTGTATGGAAATGTCACGTGACATTTCCGCAGCAAATGTAATTTCCATACAATTTTATCTTTCCGCAGGCGTTAACGTCAACAGAAAGTGGTATTTGTCTAGCCCCTTGTTCTTTTACGTAGTTCTGTTGGTGGAAAGTAAACAATTTACTTTAATTATGTCAACGAATATGTAATAACGTTCGGAATGAAAAAAAATAACACAGTTTCTCTAAAAACAAAGATGTTCCGATTTCCGATGTCACCGTTAATCAATTTCATTTGCCACACTCTGATCATCGCATCTACCTACTAAATAATAAATACATACTTGATGTTACAATTCTTGAGTGCATCTTCAATTCATATTCTTAACTCTATGAAAACAGAACGACTTACCGACCAATCAGGGACAGCCTTCAAACAGTTGACAATTTAACGCGCGACAGATTGTAATTCAACAGTTTCACTTCGATAGATTAATCTACCGAAAAATAATGCGTTAAATTGTAAGCAGTATGTTACGGTTCACAATCTATCGACAGTTTACAATCTCGCGAGATGGATTGTAATCTAACGGCATTTTCAATTTTGAACATTTACTCACATAGTCTTAGCTTGCTGCCAGTTATCTCCCCACACGTATACCCCGTGTCTCCTCACGAGCACCGCGCTGGTGCCGGGGTACTTCCGCATCGCCTCGGCCATGCTGCCGGCGAGGTCTCGCTCGAACGGAGTGTTCTCGATTATAGGGACGATCAGCTTCTCGTCGTAGCGGAGGCAGCGGTCTAATGTCGCGTCTCTGATGCCCTGGAATTGTATATGGTAAAGAAGTGAGCGCCTGTGCCTGTGATGCAAGAGGAGCGGGCTCGGTTCCCGCTGCGGGACGAAATGTGAATGTTTCGCAGATATTTATAAGGAAGGTCTGAGAATCAACCCTGCACCTGACCCACTAGGTTCTGGCGCAGCATAACGCTGAGACGGGGACCTATTTGACCCAACGCAACACAAAATGACGTACTCAGTCTATTTTTTCGTTTCGCTTTATTATGAATGAATGAATGAATGGAAATACTTTATTGTACACTAAAGTGTACAATAAAGTATAAGGAGATAAACAGTAACACATTATGATAAAGGTACAATGGGCGGTCTTATTATTATATGCTAAGTATCTCTTTTGTGTATATTATTATTTTTGTTTAACTTTTGTGTTGTTTGGGGAAGAATAAATAGTTTTTTCTTTTTCTAGGAAAACAAGTGAGTGCCTGTGACGCAAGAGAAGCGGGGGGTCAGGGCTATGTGTGTGTCTGTTGGGTTAGAATAACAGATGTACGAGGTACGTTACCTTGATCATCTCCTGATGCGTGATGATAAACTCCTTGTCGTAGAGCAGTGTGCATCGCACAGCGTGCGGTGAGTGCGTGTGTATGACAGCGCCGGCGCCTCGCTGCCGGTACGCCAGCATGAACAGAGGCGTGCACTGGCTTTTCTTCAGCCTGGAACGAGGAGTATGTAATATATGTAATATGTATGTATAATATTACTGGTAATTTTTCACACAGAATCAAACAATTATATGAGACCACCCTCTAATTTTCAAAAGTCGAAATTCATTTGTATTTTTTAAAATCACAAGGATCTTTGTAATTCTAATTGTAAGTGGGGGAACTAAAATCTGCACTGAAGTCCCGCATTGGGCTGTATTGTGTATTATACCCCTCTAAAGTGACCCCAACCAGCCCAACTCCTTTAAAGAAGTTCCACTATCCACCTCTTGGTTTTATCATCAGATCAGCTCCAAGATACCAAATTATAGTATTGCCATCCGAACTACATACAAGTTTCATTTCGATACGACAATTAGAAGTAGGTTAAAATTTACTTCTAAAATTTGATTACATTGTTTGTTAGTTAGTTAAAAGTTAAGCTAATATAAGCATGTTAAAAAGTAACAAAACACGTCATACTGTTTCTCATGCGGTGGTAACTCCAGGTCCTCATCATCAATAGTCTGCACAAACATGTCATCGTTTTTCATTCGCTCTTTCTGAACTCCTGACGGTGCTATGTAGATCTTGGTTCTGAAAAATTATGTTGGATACCGTTTTACTGCTTTTATCTCTAATAATCTTATCAGAGGCAGACGAGACTACCGAGGAGGCGTAATAATTGATTGGCCTATTTCGGTAGCGTGGTGGGCGAGTAGCCGGACTGCTCATGAAGTGCGGGTTCGATTCCCGATGCGGGACAAATGTTTGCATGTTCCGATATTTATTCGGGGTATGGGTGTTATGGTACTGTAATAACATGGGAGTTTCCTTGGGTTATTGTTAAATAAAAGCTTATTTACAACTAGTATCAGTGTATTGGTGCCATGACCACAATCAAACTGTCAAATCTGACATTTATATATATAACTCTAGCAAAACCATAAAGCTTGTGTTTTGTCTCTGTATTTGTGTTGTCCTTTACAGGTTTATATAAATCAACTTATAGTTTAAAAAAACTGTTCCAGTCTCCCTCTATTTAGACCGGTCAAATTTCTGTAAACTCCTCTCCATTGCCTTATTTTTTTTAATCTTGTCGACACGACATTGGCAAAATACACACAGATATTATAATACAAGTACTATACATAACAGGTATTGTGGTCTCTCTTAATAGCCACAATACAGATAATCCTTGTGTGCGGTCAGGAAAATGTGTAAAAGTTCACTTTATTTGTGGCAAATGCTAAATTTAATGTGAGAATTCATGTTTTTTTTATTGAGTGAATGAAAATACTTTAATGTACCAGTCAGCAACACAGCTTAAACTTTAATGTCCAGTCAGTTTATAACAACAGCTTGGCCTAGAAAGTATTCATTTTGACAAGCCGTGGAGTGAGAGTACGCTAATTAATGTTAAATTTTATCATAATATACATATATTTTGTTTTGTTTATGTATTTATATATTTAATTATTATTTACAAATATGAAATGTTGTATTTGTTTGTGAAAATAAAGAATTTGAATTTGAATCTCAGGTACCAGTCTCACATAAAACAGGTTCATAAGGGGGGTGAGCTTAGGACCTCATATATTAAGAACTTATTGTGTTGGGAAAATTAATATTTATTACTATTATTATTACTATCCCTCTGGAGTTTAAGGATTGAATCTTAAATATATTTTGATTATTTTCCTCAAGCAAAAATGCAGCCTGTTATGTAATACTATTACATATTCTTTGGCAAACTATGTGTTTTATTACCATATACATGGATTAGCTGGTATGGGCATGTCATCAGAAGGGAAGAATGTCACATTACAAGACAAGTGTTAAATATGAATGTGGATTGAAATAAGAGCAGAGGTAGGCCAGATAAAAGATGGATGGATTGTGTGAAAGATGACATGGTTAAGAAAAGAACGAGAACTGAGATGACAGCTCATAGAAGAGAGTGGGAGAAGAAAACATATTGTGAATACATTTATTTCTCGAAGACCTTAATGTAAAAAAATCAATTTTTCTACAGCTACGGTGTGCATATACATTTTTAATGTTATTATTTGAATGTAGATCTGATAGCTGATAAAATTCCTGCGAAAAAATATGGAACTCCAACTCGATGGCACACATTGTACAGTTAAGACTTCTTGCCACCAGTATAATACTTACCCTTCTTTTATAGAGATTCCACCACCGGTGCCCGTAACCCATCCCAGGTTGTAAAACTGTTTACAGAGCTCAGGGATTAGGTTCCGTGGATGTTCCTAAATGAGAAACGATGTAGTAGATTGGTATCAAATAATTGGAGAAGCAAGGCAAACAAGCAACTAGAAGCATAAAATCAAACTACATAAAGAAAAATGTTTACTTATGTATTAATAAAAAAAAAAATGTAAGTAGTTAGTATTGTGGTGTGTTTTTCTTTTTATAGATTACCTATACATTTTTATAGTACATTTTTTTCAAAGCCCGCGCCGTTCATTCTTCTTCGTGTAAAGGCCTAACTTGCAGCGGTGACATTGGTAAAATTGTGGCCCAGGCAAAGTCCATCAAACAAGAGTTGAATTGAAACAAACAACTAAAAATAATTCGAATTCTTACCGGTCCAAGTTCCGACATTGTTTCTTTTTGAACTAACTTAGCTGCAAATTTATCACAAGAGCTACGTATTTTATTTATCTTATCAGAGGCAGACGAGACGAAAGATGAGGCGTAATAATTAATTGGTACTTATTATTACAAAACACAATCTACTTAATATTATTATCATCAACACATTACAATTACACAATGTAAACAAACAAAAAGTAAGGGGGGTATGGAACGGCGCGGCGAGTCCGGTTATTGTACAACCATGGAAAGCACAACCATGGAAAACGCAGCCAGGAATACACAGCCAGGAAAGCGCAGCCAGGAATTTGCGACCAAAGTGGTCGCAAATTCCTGGTTGCGTTTTCCCGGCACGTGCTGGGAATGTCCAACCATTGAATGCACAACCATGGAAAACACGGCCAGGAATTTGCAACCAAAATGGTCGCAAATTCCAGGCCGTGTTTTCCATGGTTGCGCTTTCCCGACACGTGTCGGGAATGTACAGCCATGGAATACACAACCCGGGATTTTGTGACCATTGCTGTGATTGGTTGAAAGCCCATGCTTCGTTTAGATGCAACTACAGAGTATAAATCGTACTATCCTATTTTTATAGACGAGTACCACAGACTATAGATGAAATCATTAAACCCAGAAACACACTAGCCACAAGTGTTGATTTGATTTTAAATAAATAAATAAATAATGCTGGACATTATTCACACATTTTTGATTCCTACTTTTCTGAGAGTTAATAAAAAAAACCTAATAACCTAACCTATCCAAGACGGATTTGCCTAGGAAGGATTTTACAAGCCAACATTAACTTATTGTTTATGTTGGCAACTCTTGATTGAACATATTAGAACTTGCTCAGTGCAAACGAGGCTCGTCCTCGTCATGCGACTACTTTGCATCGACCAATGAGAGCTCAACAATATGACGAACTCTCGACCAATGAGCGTCGAGAGTTATGACGTCATTTGGCTTCAAATTCCATGGTTGCGTTTTCCAGGGTCGTACATTCCCGACACGTGTCGGGATTGTCCAACCATGGAAAACACAACCAAGGAAAGCACGACCTGGGAATTGGAAGCCATTTTGGCAGCCTTTTCCATGGTTGTGTTTTCCCAGTGTGTGCATTATTTTGTACGGGCTGGAAAGCACAACCATGGAAAACACAACCTTGGAATTTGCGACCAAAATATACACCAATTCCATGGTTGTGTTTTCCATGGTTGTGCATTCCATGGTTGTGTAATCACGGCACCCCGGCGCGGCGAGGAGAGGAATGCTATGGGGGAACAATGATGACATTGACATAGACAAACTATATGACAATGGCAAAGGACGTTCAAATACCTTTAACTGAAAAACAATAACTAGTGTTAATTTTCAACTGGCAGCAAAAAAGGAGGAGGTTCTCAATTGACTGTATGCTATTTTTATATGATTATTTTTTAATTGGTAGGATATACTTCAAGGTGAAAACATGGGGTAGTAAATTTCATATTGGACTTTTTATCCACGTGAAGTAGGTATTTATTTTTTCCTGAAAAAATAACTTGTTATTATTGATGTTCAACAATTGCGTTTTAATTTTTCTTTCAAATTCCATAATGAAATTTACAATTTACTATCCTGTTATAATTTCTGCGTGTGTTTTAGAATGTACATATTATTATGTAATATAGACTTACTGATTTTAGAACGTAGAACGCGCCAAAATCAAAAACTTACCTGGCAGAAAAGAAACAACTTCTACAAAAAAAACTAGCGGGAGCAAACAAAACAAATGTCAAAATTCCTCAAATTTAGCATGAAAAAATTCTAGCAAATCTTCGAAACGAAAACAAATTAAAAAATTTTCGCTAGCACAGACAATGACAAAGAAAACCTAGATCATACATTAACGACTCTTCTGAAGTGCAAATTTATTGTGACCAAGTAAAATCCCAGTCTGCAGTATGCGTGAGATACCAGAGTGCATGAATCGCCGCTACAAAGCCCTGGATGAACTGATACAGCAGCTCAGTTCTGCATCGCCGCGAGGCTCTGAGATGGACTACCCATCGTCACAGAGCGAGTCTAACAACGACCCCGGCATCAAACTCATGTGCGAGTTTTGGAATATTTTGAAAGAGGATCCTGATTGTAACTTGACGGTAAGAAATAACTTGTTCACAGTAAGTTTAAATGAAAATGGGCTGGCCATTTCCATTCAATTATTTACGGGCCATTTTAATTTGGTGACTTTGTGGGCGCGGCAAGTAGCCGTTGATACTAGAGGAGCGAATTTGAAAAACTACAACCCAACCGAATATTTGCCCCGCCGTCAAATGTTTGCATGATTTCAAGATATTGTCGTATGGGATATCGACTCATCTCAGTCTTACACATCGTATCAAAAATCTTTGAAAAAATCCTATACAAAAGATTAGAAAGCTACCTTGCGTCAATTAACTTCCTTAATGATCACCAGTACGGATTCAGAACTTAAAGGTCTGCTGTAGCTGCAAGGGTACCTAACACCCTTGCAGCTACAGCAGACCTAATAACTAAAATAAAATCTAGCGTTGATAACAAAAAAATTGTCCTCGGTATATTCATTGACCTAAAAAGGAATTTGATACTGTCAGTCACACACTGCTAATAAATAAATTCGAATGCATCGGAGTTAAAGGCATTGCCTTGAAAATGTTCCAGTCGTATCTCTCAAGTAGTCCAATTCGGCAGCTACAAGAGTAGGGCGTTGCCTCTTACTCACGGAGTTCCACAAGGATCATTATTGGGCCCACTACTTTTTCTAATCTATATAAATAACATCTGCGAAATAGGTCTAAATGGTCATCTTACTCTATAAGCTGACGACAAGTGTTTATTCTACTTCGGAGCATTGATACAGGACATACTTTCACGAGCACAGAATGACTTATTGACTATAAATGTATCTAAAACATTCATTTTTAGCTTTAAAGATGTTATAGCATATATAGCTTTAAAACTAAAAATAAAGTAATTCCATCTTATAACCCACTAAAAATAAATAACACGGCGCTAGAACGAAAAAAATGAGAAATAGAATTGATAGCTATTTGACGTGGAATGCACACATCGAACATATAAAAACCAAACTCTCTTCCTTAACTGGGTCTTTACACAACATCGTTCGTTGTATCCCGCGTCAATTACGCTATACCTTAAATAACTCTTTAGTTAAACAACACCTTCTCTACTTGATAGAAATTTGGGGTAATGCTGTAAAAACCAAACTAGACAAGCTACAAATCTTACAGAATAAAATCATAAAACCACTATTTAACTACCACTACCTAACGCTTAGGCACGAGCAAAATTTACAAAGAAACGAATATAATGAATTTAAAACAATTATATAATTACTGTATTTAAATTCTCGTTTGTAAAATCCTAACAAAACAAATCGATACTAACTTAGCCTTTACCATCAAACAGCAAATAGCGAAAAGAAGCAGCCGTCGGGCCAGTTTTATCGTGCTACCTAAAGTTCGAACGAACTACGGCAAGAAAGCTTTGCAGGCGCACAACTTTATAATAAAATACCCTCAGAAATAAAAACGTATTTAAAATAAAACTCGCACAATTTATTATTAATAAAAAGCATTAACATTACCTAAACATGCCTTGGAGGGGTTAAATATTTTACTGCCTACCTATTAACTTGTACCTACTAGAACGACCTACTTTTGAATTTTTTATGATATTTATGTTCTCATGTAAGTGACTATGTCTTTATGGGAATAAACATCTTTAACCAAAAAAAAAATTGTTCCAGCTCTGGGTTTTGTGGTACCATGGTACTCATAGGTCCTGATACCCATGGCACAGACTTTGACACTCGTGTTATCGTGGAATAGGACAATATTATTTTTAAGAACTTATTTTGTTTCAGCAACAAGTAAAAAAGCGCATGGGCTTAACTACGGCCAGCAGTGTGTTCCACCCCCAGCGAGTTACCTGCTACATGGCCGGCAAAGGGAAGTCATGTTGCAAGGATGAAAATAAGGATAATCGAAGAGAGGCTCTGAACAAGTTAAAAAAGTAAGTTTCATATTGTCAAACAGCAATTTTCACATATTGTTAAGCACACGAGCGTGAAATGAGATAGTTGGTAGAGGAAGGCCTCGGCGAACGTACTCTGACCAAATTGGAGACATTTTAGAGAAAGGCCAGGTCAGAAGTACACTAAACCGCCGAGCCTGTATGAATAATGTGATGAGGATGAATTAAGCGAAAAAGGTATGCCAGGATCGTAGCAAGTGGAAATCCTTGGTCTCTGCCTACCCCTCCGGGAAACAGGCGTGAATATATGTATGTATGTATGTATGTATGTTAAGCACCCACCCAACAAAGATAGGATACACAATCCATTGTTATTATAGTTTATAGTTTCTAGAGTAAGTAGGGGGCAGTAGAAGTAGGGGGCAGGGATTTTGAAGGGGTGACCAAAGAAATTTGAATTTGATTTTTTTTTGTCGCGGGGCACAGTCCGCCCTCTTAATTTGCCCAAATACACATTTGCCCTTTTACAAAAAGCGGTAGTATTGAACACTTGCAAGATCGTGTGGAAGTTCTTATTAAAATGCTCTTGGATGTGGTTGGGAGCTATGTATGAAAGTTTTCTTTTCCGAGAACAATGATTTATGATTACATATTATGGCTTGGATGTGGTGGGAAGTAGCCTTACAAACTGATCTTCTCATCAATATGCAGGCATCAAGTTCTAATGTCATGATTCGATCAACCAGCCCCACCGATGCGCACTTGGCTTAGGCCCGTGTCCCCCGGCCACCGGGGGGGTTTTAGTGAGTCCACGGGTCCGTGAAACTCACATAACCCTATCACACCCTCAATGTGGTAGGGTATCTGCAAGCAGATTTCTCCCTCGACAAAAAAAAAAAGAAAAAAAAGGCCCGTACACCTCAGTTATTTTCCGGCTTTACGTGAGTTTGATTTTTATCAAAAAATGTACGCCATAATAATAATAATGCTGTGTTTTACAATTCAATATAATTTTTTGAATACTTTTAAGTCAAAGTCAATAAAAATCAAAGTCAATAAATTGAATACTTTTAAGTCAAAGGTTTTAATTCATAGAAATCACAAGGATCATACTATATCATAAGCTTGTTTGATGGCTGTGTTTCTGGTTCTATAAAAGTAATAAGAAGTAATACACTGAAAAATGTTTATAATTAGGTTTCTTTGATTGCTTTCGTCTTATCAGTGCTATCTATTGAGCAAGTCGGAACTAAGTATATTTTAATATAAATCATATTAAACAGCTTTTATTGGCTTTGCTTAGGTTCATATCTGTGTTTTCGATTCCAGTCTATGCTGCCAAGGTGAGAAGGATCTGAAGTGTGCCTCTTCCAAGTCTGTCTCTCCGAGTAGATCAGGCAGTGACTCATTACCGCTGAGCAAAGTGCTTTGTAATTTGAAAGAGGTTTGTCTATACTATATTACTGTATAATATTATAAAGAGGACATATTTTTTTGTTTGTTTGTTTATATCGAATAGGCTCCGAAAGTACTGGACCGATTTTAACCATTATTTCACTAATAGAAAGCGAAATTATCACGAAGTAACATAGGCTATAATTAATTTAAAAAAAATAAAGATCTTTAAGAAAATTACAATAATGTAACCCAAAGTAGTAAAGTTTTGCTACTTTGGGTTTTATGTAGCAGTATAATACTTTTTAATTCATTCGAATCAGACATTTAATTTCGAAGTTATCACGAGTATAAAATCGAAACCTACGCGGGTGAAACCGCGGGGCGCAGCTAGTTTCCAATATAAAGGGCTGGTAAAATAAGGTTCTCGAATGGCGACCACAGACGACGCAGTGTAGGAAGGCCTCCAACTGATGATTAGATGACATTGTAAGAAACCTCAGGAGCAGCCATCATGCTCTACCGGTTCATGTAGTCTACGCGGGTACGACAGAACCAACAACGTCAAAATACGACGAGGTTTCGTAAAGAAACAGAAAAAATGTGTTTGCGGGCAGTCAGTGGATGGAGATGGCCCAACATTGTTTGTCATGGCACTCTTTGGAGAAGGCTATGTCCAGCAGTGGACTTCAACAGATAATAATGATAATGTTTGTTGTAATATCCCTCTGAAAAATACCCCAGGACTATCCCATTTAAAAAATTAAATAAAAAATAAATAGTGTCCTGTGGATCTGCGTGCTGTACATACCTATATCCTATTGTTATCCTATATCTATTGGTTTTAAAGTTGTATATTCTATTTTTTTATTTCTATAGTACGTATTCAACTACAATAGTATATTAGAAAGTTTTAAATAAATTGCTCTATAGGTTTACATAGGTACTCAACTTTGTAGCGGTTAGTTCCATTCGCGTTTAATCTTAAAAATAAATAAATAATGATGGACATATTCAGACAGCATCATCTAGCCCCAAAGTAAGCAGAGCTTGTGTTATAGGAACTACATGACTGATTACTACTTATATATTTTTTGTTAATGCATACATATTATGCATAGAAAACACCCAGACCCGAGACAAATATTTGCAGATCATACAAACATCTGTCCCGCAACCCTGCGGCGGGAATCGAACCCGCAACCTTCTGCGTCTCAGGCTGGCCTTCGCCCACTGCGCCACAGAGGTCGTCGCTAAAAACTAGCTAAAGGTTAAATTTGCAAGTTTGTTTGCTAGTTAGTCTGTTACCAATTACCATTTATTTCCGAAACGGCTTATTCGATTGAAATCAGTTTTTTGATATCGATTTGTGTGACTTCAAGGATGGTTCTAAGATAAGTTTCATCGTCCATGAGTCATTAGGGAGCGTTGCAATACTCGATTAAAAACACGTCGGGATTTAAAAATTTGCTAAATTATTTTTTAGGCAGCATCGTTTGACAAGAAATGCAGCACCAAAATAAGCGAGCTTATGGGAACACAGCAGGAACTAATGGATCAGATCCAGCATCTTGAACATCGGGAGAAAGAAGGCGTTCAACTCTTGAAGCAAGCCGATTGTATGTGGTCGTGTATGGAGGACGCTTATAAGAAAAGGTTGGAGGAGTCTCTGGAGAAACAAAAGAATTTGATGAAACAGGTTAGCAAACTCACTGGAAATTGTTAATAAAATAAAAAAACACGCTCACGACTGTAATCTCCATGATAGAGATCCTTAGATCAATAGCCAATATGCAGATCTGAATATTTGAACACTACCAATCTCTAGATCTATCATTTAATATAATTTCCTATTAATACAATAGACCTATTAATCAATAGACTTATTTTACTATTATTATAAATGTAAAAGTTTGGATGTTTATAATAATCTCTATAACGGCTGGGCTGATTTGGATGAAATTTGGAACAGGTGCTTTATATATAGGTATCACTTGTTCTTATTAGTACTTCTTTCAACATAATAGAATCTTCAACCATTAGATATCAGCTCATACAGATGTATGGTCATTAGGTTGTATACATACATCTATCAACCAATAGAACCTCTATTGGTTGACTTCTATCATAGTTGTATGTATCAACCTATATACCCTACAACCAATTGACCCTATCAACCTAAAGATCCTTACAACCAAAATACCTATTAGTCAGTTGAACCTATCAACCAATTAAATCTATCAATCAATATACCTATAAACGAATTGACTCTATCAACCAATATAATTATCAAATAATTGACCATATCAAAAAATTTACCCTATCCATCAAGAGACCTATTAATCAATTGACTCAATCAACCATTTGACCCTAAAACCCAATAGACCTAGTAACCAATTGATCCTATCAACTAATAAACCTATCAATCAACTGATCCTTTCAACCAATTGACCCTATCAACCAACTAAACCTATCAACCAATTGATCCTATGAACCAACTGAACCTATCAACCGATTAACCATAATTGTTGTGGATTCAGCTAAAAGAAGTAGAAGTGAGCAATGCGAAATGGCGCAAGAACAAGAAGGACCTCGACATACAAATGACAAACATCAACAAGTGCCAACAAGAGATCGGCGAGAAGCTCAGCCAGAAGAAAAATGACATCAAATGTATGGACATGGAGATCGGAGACTTCAAGAAAAGGATTGAGAGTAACAAGAAAGAGACTGATGCCGCGAAGAAATCTCTGTGTAATAAGAAACAGGCTTCAGATGTGAGTAGCTCTGAAGCTTAATATAAAATTGTTGCGGGGATTTTGACTGATTGATAATCAACGCACAGGCATACGCGATATGTGAAAATTTAGGGAACATAATTTCTCAGTAGCGCACTTAAGACGAACTCTGTGGCATAGCCACAGTATGGGCTAAGGCTTGCCTGAGATGCAGAATGTGGCGGGTTCGATTCCCGCCACGGGACAAATGCTTGTATGATCTGGAAATATTTGTCTCGTCTGGGTGTTCTCTAGGTTTATTTAATAAAAAAATAGTATATATGTAATATATCAGTCATGTAGTTCCTATAACACAAGATCTGCTTACTTTGGGGCTAGATGATGCTGTGTGAAAATATCTATTATTATTTATTGCCTAACTTATAAAGACAATTCGCCAAAGAGACGGCTTACCCCATAGATTCCGCAACATAACTTTTAAAATGCTTCCATTTATCTTGCTCTAAATGATATATTACAGACGGAAGGTGGACAATAATAGTATATCATTGAAGAGGCCGCGAAATAGGTAGTTGCAGGACGAGTATCAGTTTTAACAAGGACTTCAATGATACGAGATAGGCAATTGACATTTTCGCCAAGGCATTTATAGTGCTAATTTGACTTCCGACCTGGTGAAGTGCAGTCAATATCCATTTCACATTCGGGACTCGTTTTTATTTATTCTGGTATTATCAAAATAACAGAATCGAGACGAACTTTTTCTTTACCGCCATTTTTAAATTTTTTTACTGCATGTGCGGAAAGTTAAAGGCGTCTGCATACAGCCACTTAAACACAACTTATTTGCATCAAGCTCAATGAAAGAGATCCAAATTCAAAGGAGGCAGACAAAGAAAAAGTTTTGTTGCAGTCATTGGACTGGGCATGCTCCCAGCACGCCGGCAATGGATTTCCATATAACATTGCCGGCGCGTTTTTTGTTCCAAATTCAAAACTGATGCTGTGTACGTAAATAAGATATTTCGCTTGTTCTTTTTTCGAAAGTAATTACAATATTTCCGTGCATGTTTGTGAAAAACTATTTATAGATCTTAAACCGAAATCTAGACTCAAGCATAAATTTTTACACATTTCCATTGAAAACTATTCCATTGACTAAGAAAAGTATCTTAGTCTAGATTATGTTCAGAAAAGCGAGCGTAACACTGTTTGGGTAATTTTTGATCGGCTTGTTGTTCTGATGACATTCTACACTCTCCTTCTAATATTATAAATTCGAAGGTATGGATGTTTGTTGCTAATTATTTACGCAACGGTTTAGATGGAATTTTGAATATATAGAATCAAACAGAGATTAATTTTCTATTCTATAATTCTTTTACCGTGGTTCTAACTGGAAGCTGGAATTAAGTTTCTTTTGAAAAGGATAATAGAATAAAGTTATTTATTCTTTTTTCAGATAAAAGTAGCAAGCATTGCAGCTGAAGTGACTCGACTCCAGAAATTACTCGGCGAAGAGAATAAGTGCAAATACAATAAAGAACAAGACGGCAGCAAATTTGTGAAAGACGGAAGAGAGGACCTCCAAAAGATTTGTAGAATTCTGTTACACAAGAAACTTGAGAACGAAGATCTAAGAGCGGAGGTATATTTGAATTTCTTAGGCAATTGTATTTAGTTACGATTGGTACCTACAGGAATTAGACGGGAACAAATTGAACTTGAGAGTTAAGACCTAGGAGCTAGGTGTATATATTGTTTATTATGAAACAATAGATAAGTACATCTAGGTACTAATATAAAAAAATCGTGAAAAGTGCAAGAATCTCCGAATCATAGGATTTGGAGATATAACCAAAAGATTGGGCATAAAAATTTGTATTTTATTTCTCCAGATATTTTATGTAATCGTTATTTTGCTTTAGAAGGCTAAAAATGTGTCCAAATAGCAAACTCTTTATAGATAGCGAGATCTAGATCACTGAACATCACCGACAGCGGTACCATCGATAAGTAAATGTCTTCGTCGAAACGTCTCGATTGCAGAAGTCTTCGTCTGATTGACCGACTGCGGTACCATCGTTAAGTAAATGTCTTTGTCGAAACGATTCGAAGTCTTCGTCTGATAGACCGACTGCGGTACCATCGTTAAGGAAATGTCTTCGTCAAAACGACTCGATTGCAGAAGTCTTCGTCTTATTGACCGACCGCGGTACCATCGTTAAGTAAATGTCTTCGTCGAAACGACTCGATTGCAGAATTCTTCGTCTGATTGACCGACCACGGTACCATCGATAAGTAAATGTCTTCGTCAAAACGACTCGATTGCAGGAGTCTTAGTCTGATTGACCGACTGTGGTACCATCGTTAAGTAAATGTCTTTGTCGAAACGATTCGAAGTCTTCGTCTGATTGACAGACCGCGGTACCATGTATAAAAAGTATCTTAGTCTAGATTAAGATTGTGTTCAGAAATGCGAGCGTAACACTGTTTGGGTAAATTTTGATCGGCTTGTTGTTCTGATGACATTCTACACTATCCTACTAATATTATAAATTAAGTAAATGTCTTCGTCGAAACGACTCGATTGCAGAAGTCTTCGTCTGATTGACCGACCGCGGTACCATCGTTAAGTAAATGTCTTCGTCGAAACGACTCGATTGCAGAAGTCTTCGTCTGATTCACCGACCGCGGTACCACTGTTAAGTAAATGTCTTCGTCGAAACGATTCGATGTCTTTGTCTGATTGCAGAAACAAGCGCTCCTCCACGAGATAGAGCTGCTCAACCAGACCATGGACCTCTGCAAGGATCGATGCACAAACAAACAGAAATCTATCAGCGACGAGATCAAGAAGCTAGATATGGAAATATCCACTTTTAAGGCCAAATGCGTCAGATGCCATCAATGCACGGACACCGTTGACGTCAGGAAGTATTGTACCGACTGCCCGCGGTGCGCTGAGGAAAGGTAATCTTTTTACTAATGATTGAACAATCTCGCAGACTGATTCCGGGTGCTTGCTACTTGCTTCAAAAAATGATACACCACAATCCTATTCATATTATAAACGTGAAAGTTTGTGAGGATGGATGTTTGTTACTCTTTCACGCAAAAACTACTGAACGGATTTTGATGAAACTTTACAGTAATATAGCTTATACATCAGAATAACACATAGGCTGCTTTTTACGCGGGTACCACGCAGGCGAAGCCGTGGGCAGAGGCTAGTTTATAAATAACCAATGTTTCGTTTTCAAGGGATTGCATTTACGAAGATGACCATTGCAGTCCGGACAGCACAATGGACTGTGTTTGTATGAGCGTGAAGCAGAAATTCCTCGACAACGTGTTCGATAACATGTATACTGTACTGGAAAGGCAGTCTAAGACCGGGCCGGGGAAGGCAGTCGCTGAAGCGATATTGAGCTGCTTGAAGCGGAGCAGGAACGGAAAACTGAACGATGAAACCAAGAAGATATTACAAAATTTCATACTGAATACGGTGAAGAAGAATTTGAATTTGACTATCGTTGGCGGCGCTGTGAAGACGCGGTGCGAGGTGAACTTTATACATCAGATTATCTAGACAAGTCTAGACACTTTCTGTTGGCGTTAACTACCTTATTTAAGACGATTCTAGACAAGCGTGCTACATTCTCGATGACATCGACTTTATCATCTTCTTGTCTTTATCCCACATTACGTGGGGTCGGCTCAACATGTTTTCTTCTTCCACTCTCCTCTATCAGCCGTCATCTCAGTACTCACTCCTTTCTTAATCATGTCATTCTTCACACAATCCATCCATCTTTTCTTTGACCTACCTCTAGAATATTAAATATGAATGTGGATGGAAATAAAAGCTATTTCCATCCACATTCATATTTAATATTCTTCTCGTAATATGACATTATTTCCTCCTCATGACATGCCTTTACCATGCTAACCTATTACTCCTCGACTTTTCCGTCACGGGTGCTACTTTCAAACTTCCCCTGATATACTCATTATTTTGTCCATTCTAGTAACTCTACACATCCATCTCAACATTTGCATCTCAGCTGCGTGCACTCTTCTTTCATCAATCCCTTTGGTTGCCCAACACTCCGATCCATACAATACGACAGGTCTTATGATAATTTTGTCAATTTTTCCCTAATTTTTCGATGACATCGATTTATGGCTATATATTAGACTTATTTTATCTTATGCAATAAAGCATTTTATAACTATCTATCGACATTTTCCATCAGAAGGTCTAAACAGATACCACTTTCTGTGGCGTTAACGCCTGCGGAAAGTTTGGATTGTATGGGAATGGCATTAGCTGTGGAAATGTCACGTGACAGCTGCCAAGTTTTACCTTGACAAATTTGCGTTAGCGTGAAAGGAAAAGTAAGTATGAGGTATTTGTCTAGACACTCTGATCCTCTTGATTTGATTTTCCAATTATGATCTCAAACTTAGCTTTAAACGAATTTACATTCTACGTACTTATTGTTTTTTCATGGTTCTGTTAATTTTGTTATAATTCATGAAGGTACTTAAACAAGATTTTAGTTAGCTTTTTTTGGAGGGGGTAGTTTCGTGGTGAAGGAAGATATTTATGCGCTAAGAGAATCGTCTATCGACCTTCCCGGGGTCGATTACCGAACCCAGCCGCGCCCGCGTCGCAGTCACTGCATGCTAGACAAATAAGTTTTTAGTTTATGAAACTAAAAACTTAATTAATATCTAAGAAGTAGACCTATGCCTAGCTGTGAGAGTATTAGTACAATATATGTGCTATAGGTTAAAAAAACATTTTCTTTAATTTTTTAAACGTTTGACCACAATCTCACCTATTGGGAAATGTCGATTGATAGATAGTTAGAAAATGCTTTATTGGACAAGATAAAACAAGCATAATAAGTCATAAGTAGATGTTTTCGAAAATAATCATGGGTAGCATACCGTTTGAAAACGAGAATCGTACGCGGGGCTCAGTTTTACAACTGAGCCAGCACACTGTGGTACCACAATTGAGGCGAGGCAGCGAGGCAGTTTCTGAACTTAGTTGAGTGAGGCAGTCTTGGGAACACAGTGTGCACTGTGCGTGTTGTGTGGTAATGGAGTGGAGTGCTATGTGCGAGGCGCATTGTGCGAGACAACACGATCTTTCCTCGCGGCTCAGCTCGCGCCTCGCGCCTAGCACGATTGTGCAACTGTGTTGGTGTGCAGGTGTTCTAGCTCGTCCAAACGAAAAGAGTGAGGCCTCGTTTCGAGAAAGTGTGTAGCTACAAAAGCTGTGCACACGGGCTGAGTACCCACCACAACTCGAGAATGTAGCTCGCTTAGAATCGTCTTAAATAACGTATATATATTTATCCTATGGGCCCTATTGTTGAATTTACTAGATATCCTGATA
Organism: Perizoma flavofasciatum; assembly: GCA_958496245.1. NCBI lineage: Eukaryota > Metazoa > Arthropoda > Insecta > Lepidoptera > Geometridae > Perizoma > Perizoma flavofasciatum. The sequence goes on along the minus strand of OY292429.1, from coordinate 11,364,730 downwards.
TAAATGAACTATAACAATATATTCCCTGATCCTATAAAATATCAACGTTATGTTACCGCGGAATATATTAGAAAAGTGACTGAAGAGATTATTTTCATAAATGTTTTTTCGTTTCAGTTGGATCCCGATACATACAAGCAGCTGATGCTATGTCTGAAGCAAGTGAAAGCTGTCAAACCGCCCAAAGTCGATAAAGGAACTGTCGCCAAGAAGGTAATATTACACACATCATCATAGATAGATAGTTATTGCACAAAATAGTAGGTGAACCTAATGCTAAAAAGCATTATCTTCCAGATAACCTTTGTGTATTGTGGGAAAAGATTTGTTGGTAGTGCACACATTGACGACCTCTATGGCGCAGTGGGCGAAGGCCCGCCTGAGACGCAGAAGGTTGCGGGTTCGATTCCCGCTGCGGGGCAAATGTTTGTATCTGCAAATATTTGTCTCGGGATCTGGGTTTTTTCTATGAATAATATTTATGTATTTACAGAAAAAAAAATGTATATAAGTAGTATATCAGTCATGTAGTTCCCATAACACAAGCTCTGCTTACTTTGGGACTAGATGATGTTGTGTGAAAATGTCCAGCATTATTTAGCATTATTATATTATTGACCAGGTGGGTCTTCCAGAGGAGAGTAGAAAACGAAAACATGTTTTGTGCGTGGGTTCGGCAAATGTTTTAATATTCCACTCTCCTCTATCAGACGTCATTTCAATACTCACTTCTTTCTTACCCATGTCAAGTACTTCTGCTACTTCTTTAGAAGTTATGGAATATGGCATATGAGTTTACATATTCGTGCTTGTGACTGTGAACAAAGATATATGTATATATATGTTGTTATAGGAATCGTGTCGTCGCTGGGGCGGTACCAGTGAGTGCAATTGTCCCAGTGGGCCCAAAGCCTGTATCTGTACTAAGAAAGCTCCCCCACCGCCAAAGGACCCCACACCCTGCCCGCCGAGTCAGGACAAAGAGGATGACCCTGTTAGTATTCAACTTTGATTTTTAAGAAAGCTCCCCCACCGCCTCAAGACCTTCCTCTCTGCCTACCGAGTCAGGACGAAGAGGATGACCCTGTTAGTATTCATCTTTGATTTTTAAGAAAGCTCCACCACCGTCTCAGGATCTTCCTCTCTGCCTACCGAGTCAGGACGAATAGGATGACCCTGTTAGTATTCATCTTTGATTTTTAAGAAAGCTCCACCACCGCCTCAAGACCTTCCTCTCTGCCTACCGAGTCAGGACGAATAGGATGACCCTGTTAGTATTCATCTTTGATTTTTAAGAAAGCTCCACCACCGCCTCAAGACCTTCCTCTCTGCCTACCGAGTCAGGACGAAGAGGATGACCCTGTTAGTATTCATCTTTGATTTTTAAGAAAGCTCCACCACCGCCTCAAGACCTTCCTCTCTGCCTACCGAGTCAGGACGAAGAGGATGACCCTGTTAGTATTCATCTTTGATTTTTAAGAAAGCTCCACCACCGCCTCAAGACCTTCCTCTCTGCCTACCGAGTCAAGACAAAGAGGATGACCCTGTTAGTATTCATCTTTGATTTTTAAGAAAGCTCCACCACCGCCTCAAGACCTTCCTCTCTGCCTACCGAGTCAGGACGAAGAGGATGACCCTGTTAGTATTCATCTTTGATTTTTAAGAAAGCTCCACCACCGCCTCAAGACCTTCCTCTCTGCCTACCGAGTCAGGACGAAGAGGATGACCCTGTTAGTATTCATCTTTGATTTTTAAGAAAGCTCCACCACCGCCTCAAGACCTTCCTCTCTGCCTACCGAGTCAGGACGAAGAGGATGACCCTGTTAGTATTCATCTTTGATTTTTAAGAAAGCTCCACCACCGCCTCAAGACCTTCCTCTCTGCCTACCGAGTCAAGACAAAGAGGATGACCCTGTTAGTATTCATCTTTGATTTTTAAGAAAGCTCCACCACCGCCTCAAGACCTTCCTCTCTGCCTTCCGAGTCAGGACGAATAGGATGACCCTGTTAGTTTTCATCGTTGATTTTTAAGAAAGCTTCTGCGTCTCAGGCTGCGCCACCGGTGGTCGTCACCTCTGTGGCTCTGTGGATTACCACTGTTTTTCGCCGATTTTGCTGACGTTCCATAGAAAAACAGCGATAGACCGTATTATAAATATTCCCGGTTTCAACTTAGATTTGTTTATATTCCAGGGTGAAGTAGCTGTCTGCCCTCACAAGGAGTCCACAGCTTGCGGGCCCGACTGCGCCATGCACGCTGTCCCCAGCTGCGTGGGAACCGACGTGGCCAAGTGGAGGCCTGACCCATGCTCAGGTAAAACAGTAAAGTAAAAAGTAAATATATTCATATTGTAAAATCGCGCCGTGCACCACGTTCGCGATGCGGAGGGAGAAAGTCGCGATCACTCACCCTGATGAAGACTCTCGGAATGAGTCGAAACTTAGTCGGTGCCTTCACCGATAGTGCAGTACGTGAAAAATCCCGTTTTTACAATATGAATAAACTAGTTCACGATAGTTTATGGAAGTAAAAATATATAATATAAATATAAAATATATTTGACATAATAATATGTTACAAATTGTATATAAATCCATAGGCTCCTGAACTAGTAGAAACTGTTTTTCAGGAGCCATTGGCTTCTCCCAAAGAATGTCTAAATATCATGTCGTACCTACTTACAATGAATTAACTATATTTAAAAAAAAAAACAAGCATTGATAACAGAACTTACGAAAAGTCTCAATAAGCAACAATCTCAGAACTTACGCAAACAAACGGTATGTTTTTTTTTTAAGTTTTATGATAATATTCAAGTTAACAAAAAAAAATGCAATACAGTATTTTTTATCACTACCTATATTTGTATTTGTACTTTATATCACCGAATAATTAACCACGACCGAGGTGGTCGCAAAGGTGCGGCGCAAAGATTGCGGGTTCGACTCCCGCCGCGGGACATATGTTTGTATGATCTGCAGATATTTGTCTCCAGTCTAGGTGTTTTATATGTATAACATGTATGTATTTACAAATAAAAGTATATAAGTAGTATATCAGTCATGTAGTTATACATAATACAAGCTCTGCTTAGTTTGGGGCTAGATGATGCTGTGTGAAAATGTCCAACATTATTTATAATAATTATTTATTTATTAAGTTAAATTCATGTTTAATAAACCAAATCAATTTTAAGTTTTCTCCTTTGTTTGTTCCTTAGGTCCGGCCTGTCCATTCTCTAAAAGCATGAGGGCCGCCCAGTGTGTGCTGGGACCGGAATCCTTGAATTCTCTACCGAAGAGTTTCATCTCTGCAGTGCCTTATATACCCGATATACCGGTATTAGAAAACCTGGTTAGTACACATTAAATTTTGATATGTACCATATAATAAAATAATTCAAAGATCAAAGAGAAAATGACGCTGAACATTTTCCACAAAGCATCTTCTAACTCCAAAGCAGAGCTTGTATTATGGGAACTATAACGCTGGAATTCATAGTCGGGGGCTGAAACGTCATTCATCTATCATTTAGCATTCGCCTAGGGGCTGAATGTTAAATATTTTTTGTCTTTCATAAACAATCACTGGAGAATCCCCTAGCTGAACAGAGTTTCACACAGATAATGACGTGCGTGACATTGGCCTCGATTTTGTAGTACACTGACTAAACTAAATTTAAACTATCGCTATATTTTACTGATAGTGCAAGCAAGAAAGAGATAGCTACAATTTACACAATTAATACACAATTTAATACAATGTACTACAGAATCGAGGCTATTGACAGTACTGGTTTATGCCGGGTACAGACTCGTGAAACGGTAACATGCAATGTAACACTCAATGAAAGAATTTGCCGTTTAAATTGCTCCTACGTATCATGTATCAACAAATTCTCATCGACTGGGTGCATTTCATGCGCATGCTATGACATAAAAAGTTGCTCTTATGTATCATGCAAGGGCATTTTGTTACAAATTCTCATCGACTGGGTGCATTTCATATGTATCTTGCAAGGTACTATCGACTGGGTGCATTTCATATGTATCTTGCAAGGTAGATAACACATTTTGTAACAAATTCTCATCGACTGGGTGCATTTCATGCGCATGCTATGACATAAAAAGTTGCTCCTATGTATCATGCAAGGTAGATAACACATTTTTTAACAAATTCTCATCGACTGGGTGCATTTCATGCGCATGCTATGACATAAAAAGTTGCTCCTATGTATCATGCAAGGTAGATAACACATTTTTTAACAAATTCTCATCGACTGGGTGCATTTCATGCGCATGCTATGACATAAAAAGTTGCTCCTATGTATCATGCAAGGTAGATAACACATTTTGTAACAAATTCTCATCGACTGGGTGCATTTCATGCGCATGCTATGACATAAAAAGTTGCTCCTATGTATCATGCAAGGTAGATAACACATTTTGTAACAAATTCTCATCGACTGGGTGCATTTCATGCGCATGCTATGACATAAAAAGTTGCTCCTATGTATCATGCAAGGTAGATAACACATTTTTTAACAAATTCTCATCGACTGGGTGCATTTCATGCGCATGCTATGACATAAAAAGTTGCTCCTATGTATCATGCAAGGTAGATAACACATTTTGTAACAAATTCTCATCGACTGGGTGCATTTCATGCGCATGCTATGACATAAAAAATTCCGCGGACGGACGGTTAGCATGTTTCGTAGATGTTACTTGTTACTTTTCATACAATCAAGCACTAGCATGAAGCATCGCATCGAGTCGCGTCGCATACGGGATGACTTTGTTCGTACTTTGTAAAAAAAAAACTACAAACTTCGAGTCAGGCGATGTACTCGTTACTCGGTAACGGATACATAGGGTTTGAACAGCTCTTTTCACCAGTCTGTACCCGGCATTACAAACAATGTTTTTGCGCGGGATTATTGAAGATTTTTATAAAAAAATGGATAAATAATGCGAAATCCATTATGACTGTAGAATTCAGTGGAGGTTATAATGATCAAGAATCTATAATATCGATGAATCTCTTGGGCATTGTTCTTATCCGCATTGTAGAGTTTCATCGGCTATTAGATCGGCTTCAAATCAAAAGGTCATTAGTCACGTGCATTTTTGGAAAAAATCCTCTAATTGACTATACAAACCTACTCCAACAAACAATACTTTACAGTAGGGGTCTGCTTGGAGGACGGAATTCGGGCCTTCAGCATCCAGCCGCCAACTTCTGTCAAAGTGGGGGTTTGTTTTGTCTATGAAATGCATAAAGATTGAATTTGACACACAGCGGCTGAATTGTCCCCTAGAGAAGCCCCTATCTCGACTATGAATTCCAACGTAAGGCTGGATATACTACTTATATATATTTTTTTTGTAAATACGTACATATTTTAAATTACTAGCTTCTGCCCACGGCTTCGCCAGCGTGGTAACAGGATAAAAATTAGCTTATGGGTTATTCTGATGTATAAGCTATATTACAGTATAGTTTCATTAAAAACCGTTCAGTAGCTTTTGCGTGAAAGAGTAAAAAACATCTTCACAAACTTGTCTTGCAAATTGTATAAAACGATTGAATTTTACTTAAAAAGTAGATAAATGTGATATAAACTAAATAATTGAATATTAGATATCTCTGTGGCGGAGTGGGCAAATACCCGCCTGAGACGCAGAAGGTTGCGGGTTCGATTCCCGCCGATTCTCGGGTCTGGGTGTTTTCTATGCATAATATGTATGTATTTATAAAACAAAAAAATGTATATAAGTAATATATCAGTCATGTTCCCATAACACAAGCTCTACTTACTTTGGGGCTAGATGATGTGTGTGAAAAATGTCCAGCGTTATTTTATTTTATTTATTTATTTATAATTTATTTTATAGATAACCTGTAGATGCGGAAAGACTCCAGTAAAGCCTTGCACTTGCAGAGGAGGTAAGCTTACACTTGACCGTAGCTAGTCTTTACGTGGGAGTACAAATCTATGAAATTCTTGTTAATAAATTACCATCTCCTAAGGAACTTCTCACTATTTTAGATCGTAGAAGCCATCCGAGAGAGAGGATCATTGAAGAAGTAATGGGAAGGTATATTGAAGTGTCTCCTATCGAAAAAGTAAGTTACACTATGTTGAGCAGCGATTCTGTCTACGTTAAATCTTCTGGGACCTGTAGTAGGGACTTTCATAATACAAATTAACCGTTCTCTATTTTGATACTCACTATTATTTATTTTGTTTATCGTTATAATAAATTCGACAAGAACGCATGGTGGTTTTATTTCTGTAGTTACTAAATTAAACCACCATGCATTGTTCCACAACTAAATGCATTTTTTGATAATAGGTGACCTCAACATATGAGCACGATAATACGTTGAAGAGAACTGTTGACGAAGGTTGCAATTGCTCAACTGCAAATAATATACGATTGATAAAGTTGGCATCAAAGGCAACCGGAAAACAATCTCTGAAACGAAACAGTTCGTCTGAGTTCATACTTTTAGAAGGCACAGATGCACTTATTGAAATGCTCAAAAAGAAAAAGGGGACGCACGTTTGCAAAAACATTGATTGCAATGACTTTTCTCAAGCAAAACGACTCGTAAGACTGTATCCGAAGCCAGAACCGAAACCAAAAAACAGAGATATTGATACGAGACTAACAGTCATTCTTGATCCCAAATTTTATCCCCCTAATGTTAAAATGGATGAAAATACTAGCCCACTTACAAGTTACCTCAGCGCTTGTGGCTCGAGATGTAATGAGGAAGCTTCTGTAGAGAAAAACGTGGGCAAAATTGATACCAATTCCAGCGTTAGTTACTTTGAGAGAGATATTTGTGACACTGTAAAGGATCTGATGAAAGATGTTATTGTATCAGAGAGCAATGCTAAAAATGATTATGGTCCTGAAGTTGAGTGGATGACTGTTGCATCTTTTATAAAAAAGCTATCTTTGCTGCCCAAAGACAATAGTAGTAACATAACAAACGAAGAAGTTGAAGTATCAAATGAGACCTTAGAAGGATCAAGATATTCTAAGAAAGAAACAATAACTTCATACGTTAAAACTTTGTTGAACACTATTGTCCTAGAGAAGGTAATAGAAACTCCAACAAGCAGCTTTGCGTATCCAGAAAATTATCAAGATTCACTCAGTGAAACGACAAAACGATTGCGGGATATCAATGAAATTATGAATCCACAAGTGTATGAAAATGATTCTTCTCACTATTTACTTTCGGATTCTAGTATCCCTACGAGTAGTTATGTTAATAAAAGTCATATGCACGGAAAATGCCAACAATATTTTATTCAAACCCTCACCAGGAAAATCGAATGTCCTAATACAAAAATGTTTCAAAACCTAGATTCAAAATCTAGATGTCACAATAATAATATCAAAACATCCACGGCAAGAAGTACAAATGATAGAAAACCTGTTAATTTGCATAAATATTTGAGTGACAACTATGTAACACGAGAAAAATCTGCATCTAAGAAGCTTGAAAAATATGTCATGGGAATGCCTGCAATAAAAAAAACTCCAAAGACAAAGATGCGTTACTCATGGAAAATCAAGTGAATTATGTGAATATAGTTGTTGTAAGTAAAATAAATTTCAGTTTTGAATTCCGTTTACATTATTTTGTGTTGTACTCCCACGTTAGTTTGTTGAGACATTGCCACTTCTTCAAAAACTTTTCTTGCATATTATATTACAGATCCTAAGCAACTGAAAGCAGGTAAAGCCAAGAGTTGTGATAAAACTACCTGTGCTGCAGTTTGGGAACAAGAATCAAACGATGTCGTTCGCAGGTTTTCCCTTATTGAAAAAGAAATACGAAAAGAATCTTATGCAAAATACCCTGCGTTGGGGCAAACGAAATACAAAGACATGCCATCCACACAGGCAGATGTATTTTTTAAAGGACAGTTTACACTTGATATCGGTCAAAGCGTTGAGAGGACTATAGCTGGTAATAAAAGTGTTACGTTTTCAAAGAAAAGAAACGATGTAACAAAGGATCAGTTCAAAATAATGACTGGTGGTAGTTATGATGAGGCAAATAAATCATTAACAGAGCTAACTAAAACATCATCAGGAACTTTGGCAATTGCATTAGATGAAAAAGTGATAGAACTGATTGACAAAAAAACCTCTGAAGATCCAAATATATTTATTAGTCTAAAGAAAACTGATTCAGGTCAATTTACTGTAGATTTCAACGCTGACGATAGCACAACAAAAGATGCTTACAGAGTATTAGTTAACAAAACCCCGTCAGGCACTAGAACGTTGGAGGTACATAAAAATTTTGTAAACAAATTACAAGCTAAAGATGAAACAGAACAAGACAAAGAAAAGTCTATGGACGGAATCGAAAATAGGAAAAGAAAAAACAAAGAACATGTGTGTATTAAAAACGCAAACAACAATAAAAATTTGCAATCACATAAAAAAGCAATATACAAGGAGAATATAGTAAATGATTTGTCGCAAAAATATAAAGCAAACTTGGCAGTCGATGTAAGAGTAGTAGGTCAATATGGACTCATAACAGAAATTAAAGCTCCTCTTACTAAAACATTGTCCGGAAACTTAGCTGTTGATATGCAGGAGTTATCTTTGCTAGGAGAAATTCCAAATAATAGTAAGGAAAGTGCTGTGGTCCTGAAAACATCTGAATCCGGTTGTTATACTCTCGATATCAGCCGAAATTATGAATCGCCGAATGCAGTTATTAGAAAAACGCCTTCAGGAGGAGTTTTAGTGGTTTTAACCCATCCTGTTCTGAGATCAATGGACACAGCAAAAACTGTAGCAAAAGAAGAGTTCTACAAACTCAAAATAAAAAATACAGATTGTGACGTAAGCAATCCGCCAGCGATACTAAAGTCAACTCCTTCAAATAATTACATCTTAGTCATTGATAAAGAATATGAAAAAGGGTATAAAAAGACTGTTAATGATGCTGTGGAAGACAACACCGAATGCCGCATCAACTTGACAATAACCAATTCTGGAAACTATCTGATTAATTTTGATGATAGCGACAAATGTTTCAAATCGAATGCTTTACTTGTGAAGTCTCCTTCTGGAAATATAAAAATAATTAAATACCGTTCGACAGGAAATTTACAACAGAAAACATCTGTAGAAACAGGATCAAAAGTTTTTAGTGAGCTTTTAAATAAGCTGCCAACATCAAGTAAAGAGTTGCGTAGAGAGAGTTGTCAGGCAACAAGAATTACTCGCACTAAATCTAGCAGTGACTCTAATTTGTACGAAAAGGTTAAAATATTAACCCCTGATCACACAGATATACTAACAAAGTCTTTTACAGCCCTTAAACAAACTAACTCAGGGCAGTATGCCGTTGTGCTGGGAAAAGAGTCTAAAAAGGCCTTTATAAATCATTTGAAAAGCTACTTACAAAATAACTCTCAAGGGTTAATACCTGTTAAAAGAACAGAGTCCGGTGAAATTACTATTGTGCTAAACGGTGATCAGAAAGAAAAGAATCATTATGGTTCACTCAAAATAACACCTTCCGGTAATATTTATGTAATGGTGGATGAAAAGTTATTTAAAGAAAAAGATAAAAAATATGAGAAAGAAAATGACGCAACAGGATCGAGCACGGTTGATACACGATCTATGCATATGATAGGTAAATTAAAATATCCTGTAAACAAAGCAGTAACGACATCCTGTAATGCGAAACCTGGTGCTTGTGGCTGCGATCCTTCGAAATGCGTGTGTGAAGAACTCCAATCCAACCCAGGCTGGAGTCAGGACATTTCGGAAGAAGAGAGCCTAAGAATGTTCCGTCCTCAGATGTGCGGCATAGATTGGAGGAAAGTCAAACAGAACCCAGACGGAAGTTACAAAGTTTGCGACACTCACAAGTGCACAGAAATATGCTGCAACAGTACACCTCCAAGAAAGGAAAATAAATGCATGAAAGATAAGATGCCTCACATCGTTATCAAACCAGTGTTTCACAAAAACCCGCATGCTGAAGAACAGTGCTTTTACGTTGTTGAACCAGCATGCGTTAAATTAAGCGATATGCGAGAAATATCTGGCCATTGTAACCAATCATTAGAAAGAAAAGGTTTTAAAAAAAGCAAAATTAGAGAAGAGGTTAAAATTAATCGTAACTATAATACATCTAATTGGGATTCGTTACACTTTTTGCCCCCGCAATTGCCACCTTTTCTTCGTGACTTCAAATATCGATAAAGCTGTCATAAAAACATGTCTGACGAAGTTATTTTCGACCAATAAAAAAATGTAAAATGTAAGTGACTAAAAATAATAAACAGGACATTATTTTTGTAGATCTCCTTTTATTTATGTCTCATTTGTCTATGTTAAAAACAAGGATATAATGTATGGAGCACTCCTTTACTTCCTAACTCGACATGATGAATGCCGCTATACGTTTCGTAGACGGGCGTAATGGATTCAGTATTTTGAAAACATTTTGCGACGAATGGCCAAAGTTCCATTACAATAGCAATTAAGGTTATCAGATGGCACGCTCTGAGGGATATTTATGGCACTCAATACATTTTTCTGTTTGCTTCAATGATTTGTGGATGCTAATGCTGGTGTCTGGATGTAGGTATGCGGTTTCCAGCTTAGTTCAGTTGGAGCAAAGTTTTCGAAGCTCAGTTGTTTAATTGCACCATTGTTTCAAATAGTGCTAATGTTTAAAATACAAGATACGTGTGATTATTTCAAAGAGTAGACTTAACTGTTAGAAAAATCTACTGTAAGTCTGAAGCTACGTAGAGTACATTCATTCCATAGAAACTTACTCCATATTTTCAAACTTTTCTGTCTGGCCGTTCCGTAGTTGCTCCGACTTTCGAAATCTCGATTCAGTACCTATTCCTGCTGGCTGTTTCTATTTTCTGTAACATTCCCTCGCAGAGTTCCTAATGACTTCGCTCGGCAATATTTTTCTGGCTACGTCTACGTTTTCCCTTAGCTGCGGAGTCCGACGTAAATGGTTTAACTTTGCCTGCAGTGTGCAGTTTCATCGCGCACGTGTGTCGATTGCGTCTCGAATACATAATGCCGACGCATTAGTTCAAAGGACGTTATTCATTTTTATAAAACGTCCCCGGTTCTCTCAGTTTCCGCCGAGTTCGAAGAAATATGACTCTTGAACATTCTCTCGGAAGTGAAGTTGGGAATTTGTAGTCGCTGGTTCCCTATTTTTTTTTGTTCTTGTAGATAATACTCCCCGCTTATTTTAAAACATTGGCAAACATCTGTGTGCTTGGTGTGAAAACGTTGGGTATTTTCCAACATCAGATTTGCATAAAACATAAAAGCCTACCTTTCACCTGTTCTCTTTTCACTTGGTCATAATTTTCTCACTGTCTCGTGCGTTTAAACAATACCTCTCTGAAAGGGTACAACACCCCTTTAATCTAGTTTAAAATTTGCATAATAAAAACAACAAGCTTGCGCAAAAGGCTAGCAATTACAATGTAACAGGTACGGGAGTAATATCACCTTTGGTGAGCTTGTAACACGTTTCAAATTACATTTTACGCACGCGGGATCCCTTTTCATAACCTTCGTCGTATTCCATTTGCTAGTCAACAAAGCTGGCGAGACGCGCTGTGTACCAAACTTGGATTTGTAGATCATGGTATGCTGGAAGAGACTAATGTCTAGAGCAAGTCAGGTCATTTTTTAATTACAATCTTTTATTTAAATTGCAATGTTTGTATGTTAGTTATTTTGTTTAGGTCAATCTTGCAAGCCGAATTAAAACCACTTCCTCAAATACAACGAAGTAGATTTTTTACATGTTGGTTCAGTTCCGATGACAATGCATTTTTATGGTAAGTTACTCTTTTACGATTATCAGCACAGACAAACATTTTGTGTTCGTATTTTAACATGCTAGCTGGTTTTAAGTTTTACCATGACATGGTTGCTGCAGTCACGGTTAAAAACTTGTTTTTGAAAATGTTTTTTTTATTTACTATCAGAGGAAAGTAACTAAATATGGAATACCATTTTGTTTTTTAGGCAAAAACAGAACAGATATTAAAAATCAAAAACTTTTTATGGTAATTATAACAGGCATATATTTGCGTTTTACATAGTAATAGTCTTGTATCATATTTATAAATTACAAGTACTATACATTTTCAAAAACAAAAACAACATGAAGGTATCTAATAATGGAATAGGTAACCCAAATATGGAACACTACAAAAACTATCAAAAATCTATGAAAACCATCTATTCAAGATGCGCCTAGTTCGTTTCCCGTCTTGTCCCGATTGTCATATACAAATGTATATTATTATTATCTAAGCAAGCTTTACAGCTTTACTCTGTGGTGCAAAAGTGCGGTTTAATTACAGTCTTCAGGATCTGCCTAATCCTGAAGACTGTAATTAAACCGCACTTTAAAATGTACTGTAGATATTTATGATTCCCCGCTGCCGCCGGTCAAATGTTTACGGTCAAATACGGTCAATTTGACAACCTCTGAGGCGCAGTGGGCGAAGGTCCGCCTGAGACGCAGAAGGTTGCGAGTTCGATTCTCGCTGCGGGACAAATGTTTGTATGTTCTGCATACATTTGTTTCGGGTCTGAGTGTTTTCTATGTATAATATGTATGTATTTACAAAAAAAAATGTATATTAATAGTATATCAGTGATGTAGTTCCCATAACACAAGCTCTGCTTACTTTGGGGCTAGATGATGCTGTGTGAAAATGTCCAGCACTATTTATTTATTTAACTGAATTCAATCTTATTAAATGCTCTGCAAATATTTTGCCGGGTCTGGGCGGTGTGGTACCATGACTCGTAATTCCTGATACCCATTCCGGAACATTGTAGTATAAGTTATTTATTTATTCTATTTTTTAAATTTTGTTTTGGTTATGCGTACTTTCACTTTTTTACTCGTATTATATATTTTTTGGTTCCATTTGATTTTTATCAACATATAACTCTGTTTTAACTGCTAAGGCGGCGACTAGTAGAAAATGCTGCATAGCATCAAGTTACATTGGTTGTGTGCATTGAATCGTGAAATAAAAAATAAAATATGCCCCATGTTTTCCTGAACATTTATTTAACTTTAAAGAGTCTTTGAAACTTTGTATTAACGAACTTGTCATAGCTAATATGTAGTTCTTCCAGTATCCGCTTCTCCCTGTTTGGATGTAGGTGAAATTCGCAACGAAGCTATATTTCGGCTCGGCACTTACTCCCGCGGGCTCGAGAGCCTTATCGAATACAAATTGTTTCTTTATCAGAGTTCGCGGATCGAGAATGATTCCGATGCGAACCTGACTTTTGCTCCGTTGCTTTCCGATTGCCAAGACTAAATTTGTGTTTTGGGAAAACTTTTTTTTAATATAACTAAATTGGCAAACCAGCATTACGCCCCACCGTCTGGTAAGCGGCGACCGTAACCTATGGAGCACCGATCACACGTGTGATACCACTAGAGGTATCACGCGGGCGTTGCCGAGCCTGAGACATAAATAAAATAATGCTGGACATTTTTTCACACAGCATCATTTAGCCCCAAGGTAACCATAGCTTGTGTTATGGGAACTACATGACTGATATACTACTTATATATTTTTTTATAAATACGTACATATTTTACATAGAAAACACCCAAACTCGAGACAAATATTTGCAAATCATACAAACATTTGTCCCGGAATCGAATCCGCAACCTTCTGAGGCGGGTTTTCGCGCACTGTGCCGTAGAGATCGTCACATAACGGGTGAAAAGTACCTGTAATTTCACCGGCACCCATACCCTTCATCAAACCGGAACACAACAATGCGAGCGTGGTGGCACAAATAGGTATGTTGCTAATAGGTATAGTATAGTCCTACTACTATTATAAACGTGAAAGTTTGTGAGGATGGATGTTTGTTACTCTTTCACGCAAAAACTTTGATTTGATGAAACGTTACAGTAATATAGCTGATAGGTACATCAGAATAACACAGATTTTTAGATTAGAGCCGTGGGCAGAAGCTTACTAGCTTTTGCCCACGGCTTTGCCCGCGTAGTACCCGGATAAAAAGTAGGTATATTACCGTTAAGTTTCATCAAAATCCGTTCAGTAGTTTTTGCGTGAAAGAGTAACAAACATCTATCCTCACAAACTTTCACGTTTATAATAGTCAATATTGACTCATGCTACTTTCAAGCATGAGTCAATATTGACTTCCCTTATTCTACCATATCACAAATAGGTTGGTACATGACATCTATTCATTTAATGAATTCTGAAATCGTAAATCATAGAGATGTTCATAGAAACTAGCAGTGGGATTCTGAAATTGTAATTGTGGAGCTTAGAAATTTTATCGAAGTAGTCCAGTTTATATAGTTTTAGAGCTTAATCTGTGTAGGAGTTTAGAGTGATTTATTCTATATTTCATTGGTGACTAGAAAAATGGACCACTTCATCATATCCGATATGGTCTAGTGGCTAGGATACCTGGCTCTCACCCAGGAGGCTCGGGTTCGATTCCCGGTATCCGAATAGCTTTTTGCAATATATTTTGGTAATACTTTTACGTTTTCAAGACGTTTACTATGTTCCTATTTTTCCAGTTTAATTTTATCAATAGCTTGTGCCACGTTTCCGAATTAAGCATTTGATTAATCTATTCTACTTTTATATCTTCGTATAACTTTCATCGTATTTTTACCAACATTTTACGTATCAAAAAAACTGGACAACAAGCTTTCGGTAGAGGCCGTTCCGACCTCAGTTTTTCGCCTTCGAGGGTTGTTTTTTAACCCTCCAATGTCCGAGTCTGCTTGATTGATTTATGACCGAACCCGCTATGTGCCCATGATCTAGTTTAGATGTTTCGGATAACGCTAGATCTCACGACTTTCCCGCTACCCGTGCGTTAAGCGTTCATACGGAATTGATGGAAACGATTGGCTGAATCCCAGATGTCGGGAGTAAAGTAAAATGATGAAAGTAACAATATTACGAGCGGAAAGAAATCGAGTTTTTGGAGGTAGAAAGAATTGGTGGAATAAAATTGAAAATGGAATGTTGGAATCGTTTAGTAATGCAATTTACTAAATTCCGGATTACTTACGATATAAGGTGGGTAATGTTTATAGATTGGTTGAAATTTTGGTTTAAATTACACAAAAAATGTGTAGAATGCTTCAAATAAGTAGTTAACCAGATATTAAGTACCTACTCGTATTTTTTAGCTTTGGTTTAAGACTAGGAAGTTTATTCTACCCATACACGCATATTAACTTCTTGTTTTACCATACTGTTAGCTACTACGGTTACGATATCTACCTACCTAAAAATTACAAAAAGTTTACATAACAATAATTTTGCTGAATGAATCCTACTTATATGTTTGATAAAAAACTATATTCAGTAACAAACTGTAATCTTCACCGGTCCAATCCCCTTTTGCTAAGTCAATTTGTCAGTCCATCGAACCAAACACTTAAAATGGTCTGTAAAACTTTTAACACTCGACCCAAAGAAAATGTTCCATATCCGCATTGGAACCATATAAAATTGGATAGCCGATATAGAAACGCAATCAGTAGTATGATTCTGTAGCGCTGCTTCAATTTTATTTAAATTGGGTTCAGTTTTCGAATCGGTAGCAAAATCTTTCACAGGTTTCCTATTTGACAGCATTAAAATGACAAAGTTGCTTGTAAAGTCCGATATCATAGTCAGATGTAGCCTAGTAAGCTCACTCTGAATAAGTTCTAATTGTTATTTCATCATCGACCTAGTTTAACAACTCAATCAAACTTCCAACACTTACAAATAGGTCTTAGTCACAGATAATGGGTCTTTAGTCTTTAGGCATTTGGTTTATTTATTTTTTCGTTGACAATTCAGAAAAGAGCTTACTGATCGGTATCGACTTTCTATTTCAGTTGAATCTTGTTTTTAACTAGGTGGATTTGTTTTGAAATCAAATTGAAATCTCTAGAATAAGAACCCGGAACGAAATCGAAAAGGTCGATGCGAAGACGACGGACGTGCCCCACAGTAAAACTAGTAATACCTACTTACTTGGGCAAAAAAGGCTAGGATAAGATTTGGCTCTAGTTTGAGTGCACTTGAATAAATAACCAAGATTTATTCGGGGCAGAGAAAGAACGATCAATAAAACTTGTATTAGTAGTTTTGTACGAAAACAAAAACAAGATGCTGACGAAAACACGGTTGGCTTTTAGGCAACTTTCTTTTGATACGACTCCTACAAATGAAGAAAATTTATCAGAAATAAATATTAGTACGTACTGGAAGAAATCCAATATCAGAGCTCTAATCAATTTCTTATGACGAAACGCTTTCTTGTTACAAGAAATTAATCACACTTGCTCTTTGATGAAATTTCTTTTGTGTTCTAGCTCTTAGCGGAAAATACTTTCTGAATATCATGGTATGTTGACACATAGTACTTTAACTCTGCTCGATTTATCCCTATAATTACCTGTAATTTGCTTAAATAAATGTCATTTCACTTGATTATCAAGGAGCATTTTACTTGATTGTTCCTGCATAACAATAATCAGTATCATTTGAGTTGTATCTACTCGATATGCCGATTTCTTAACCCCATCATTAGAAGCCACTGTAGATGCTATTTTTGGTAATAGTTTTTAAAATTAGAAACAATTACCAAACTGAGCTCCGAAGCAAGTGCTCTGTTTGGGAATACGTTAGGTATGATATGAATGGTGATCTTAAAATTGGAGCTCTTTTTGGGAATACTCCCTTATTACGGTTTCTGTTTACGCATGATGAAATTAATAAATCGTCTTATTCAGTAATTGAATACTTTTGGACGAATGTCTCTCAAATTCTTTGGGTATCTTGAAAGCTGACGCATCTATAATCAAATTCCCTATTCAAACCACGGCATAGCCACCACTTTAACACACTAGGCACATAGAAAAAGACAATAATCGAAGTATTTCCATAAGACGTCTGAGTTTCCTTGGGGTGGGACCATTATGAATTGATTTGTATTCAATCGGAGTGTATTCAAATCAGTTATTGTGTTCTTTGCGAAAGGGGACTGTGGTGAAGGGACTTCGGCCGATAATATTTTTGTTTTACTCCAAATTGTAAGCTGAAAGTTGAGAACTCGTAAACGAACCTAAATTTAACTACTACGAATTACCTTATAAAGTAATAGTTTTGATTTTTTATTGATCATGTAGCTTTTATATTAAATTTTAGGTACTTTCTATGTTGCCGAACAAACTTCCCTTTTTATGATACTCTGAGTCCGTTACAACATTACTTTCGTTCTTTGATATGGTGTGATTGAGTTATAAAGATCCTATTTCTTTGTGATTTTATGGTATGTCAGCATACTTATTATTTAGAACCAGTACTTATAAAAATAAAGTTGAATTAAAGTACCTACTTAAAGTTTATCTTGTAAGTTGTACCAGGGCCTATGGTTTCTCGAAAAGTACCAATCCTTATTGTTTCTGAAGTCAACGTTGAAATCTAAGAACCAATAATAAACAATTAATTTCTTAAGAATTTCTTCGTTTTAATAAACCGATGAAAACGGATATCGATCATTGGCCGGTCTCTGCTTACCTTTTGTTTGTCATCCTTTATGCTTGAGCACAGAATATATAATAGTTCTACGAACAGAATGACCACTCACTCCTTCCCGCCGATCCGTCTTACTTGACCTCACCCCGCTCCGCCCGGATTTCAATAGACACAACACTCAAACTGCCAACGTCGAAGCGCGCGAAAGTATGTCATTACACTCAAAATTAAATTAAATGTGCGAACCTTGGACCATTTCTAATATATTCTCACATATAAGTTAATTAAAAAAATCGAAGCATGTTCTATTAGTATGTATTTCCAAAATTGGCGATGAACTTGCAACCTGTCATTTAAATGCTAACTACTTCCAAAACGCCGGCATGTGCTAAATGTAATGTTCGGATGTGCCTCTGACTACTACTGAGTATGTATGTGAGGATGTTCAATATGTGGAATATAGTCGCGAACGTGTTTGTTTGTTTTATAGAATGGCACCGTTCACGTTCACAAACTTTGCATGTGTTGATTACGAAGCGATTATTTTATACATTTAATCAAGAGTGGTCGAGGTGTGGTTTTAAGTTAACTTTCCAACAAATGTTTAAGAAATCATCCTGGAGGAAAACAAGATATCGAGCTTCTTTTGAGTTTTCATTTCATTTACATTAGACATGCTGGCTCTACTTCTATATTATCCCCTACTGTCTATACTGATCAAAATCTGATGTGAGTATGCTCAGCGATCTAAGTGCTCTTTATTTAATGCATTTGCTGTGATAGGCTTTTACCAGTTGTGTTGTAAGTGCCTTATCAACACTTGTCGAGAAAAGCTTATATTCCATGCAGGTACTCATTAGTTAATAAACAATTCAGTATAATTTGTGCCGTGCAGAATTTCAGTGAGATGTCTGAATTGGGAAACTGTTATCGTATTTGAACAGCCTGTTCTCTTGTAACGCTTATTGACACTAGCATATTCATGTCTCTCTACATGTTCCTTACCTATTCATCTACGGTAGATTAAACTAAACTAATGTTCGAAGTAATGAATGATGCCGCATCCCGTATGTACGGTAAATGGCGCGTTAGATTGTAATTTATTGTGATAGCATAGCCAGCGACCATTCTGTTAAGGATAGGTTTTCGTAGAATTGAATTCTATACTAACGTTATTCATAAGGTAAGAAAAATGTCGCTTGGAAACTGCGATCCCATCAAAAATGACATAACTCTAGTCCAGTTAGGTTAGCGTGTCTTCACGGTATTAGTTACACTCGAAATTAATGAGTGACTGTTTATGAGCTCAAAGGAGATGTATAAGACTTTACCTCTAGTAGCGCGTAGATTGTAAGTAATGATGATGATAATGGGTCTGTGGGTTTCTCCCTGCTGTCACGCTCGCAAATAACGTTTTTTTTCCGTACAACTGGAGAGAATGGTTCTCAATAATCTCTTTTTAATTTCGAAACATTTGTTGAAAGAACACTCTCTTTAGGGCTTAGCACACCTTTTTTATGTCGTATCATTCTGCCTTCTGTGGTGTAATTTGTTTTATTTACTGACTTACCTATACTATAGATCGGTACTAGTATTGTGCAGTCTATCATTGCTGCACCCTATCGTATCTGGCTGGTGTACGGCAAATGGCGCGTTAAATTGTTATTTATTGTGGTGCATAGCCGGCATGCGACTTGTCTGCGGAATGTCTTGTGGTAATTGGCTCAATTTGCCGTAGCAAAGGGACTTTCACACAGAAAGCAGATGACTCGGCACCGATATACTTCCTGTGTTCCCTTGATTCGTATTTTGGAAGTGACTACTACGGTAGGTAGGTAATGTGCTTGGTCTCGCGGCTAACCCTAGTCTCTTTTTATCACAGTGATACCGCCTTCTAATAACGGACCTTAGTGGAAACCGTAAGCCTGAGGGATGCTGATGATATAGTGGTGGAGCAAAAGGTAGGTCAATAATTAGAGTTCTGAAATATCGTCTCTACCCAAACTCCTGCAGTGTTCTTGAGGAAGAAATTACCTATGAGGGCCGGCATCGATAAGTGTATGTAGTACATTGGTGCTGGATTCTTACTTTTCATGAGTATTTTATGACGTCACCTAACTATTAACGCTCAAGTGTAGAGCGTTGATCCGTGACATAATTCAGCCCTTTGATACAACATGTTGTTTTTCCCATGCATGTACGTCTAATTAATTATGTTTGGTATATTGACAATGTGTTATTTATGGAACAGAAACTTGCTTACTTTGCGGAATAACCATGTTTATATCCAAACTTCAAGTTATTTGTATTTCAGTGTTATCTCTATAGTTATTTGTATTTTAGTGACAATAGCGCGGGTAGTGTGCTAGGCAAGGTAACCTAAGATATCATTTTTTTTTTATCCAGGCAGAGACGGTTTGTATAACTATTACCTATACCACGCTCAAGTACTACTGGTTTTAACTCTAGGTTTTTATATTAACAAACCGTCCACTTTAGTATTATTTCAAGCGATGGCATCAATCACCTCCTCAGATCAATCGCAGATCGCGCCCTCTCAGCCTCTAATGTATTGGAAAATTGGATGCGCCGAGAACCTTTTTGCAGCGAAGTAGGACAGTCTCTTAGTTCCTTGGTTGGCAAAACGTCCAAATCGCAGAAAGTCCCAACTTGCAGAGTGTCCAACCGTTTTAGGGACCAATTCTCAGATAGTCTTATTTTGTAAGATATAATTAATTAATTTTTACTTCCACACAAACAGTTTAGTGCTAGAAGGACTTAATGCTAAAGTATTATCTATCATTACCATTTAGGCTTTCGTCGTAGAAAGAAATCAACAGTGATCATTTGATAGAACCCAAGTAAGATGATCGTTTGAATAGAATTTGATATGAGTAGTAGAGATTCTGTGGAAGAATATAGTAACTATTTTTTACTCTTGTCTCCAGATGTCAATATCCAGCAATTTTGAACACAGAATCGGCATCGAAAAAAGACCACCATAATATCCTTAGTCAGCTTAACCCGATCCATATCTTCTATACCTCGTGTGTTCATAAGTTTTGAGACGAACTTATTTAATTAATTTAAAAAGAAAGTAATTCATGCAACCTTTTTTAAACTTTTAAAATTTTAAATTTCGAATGTTTTGAATCAGAAAAAATATACATTTGAATATTTGTTTCATTCTCCGTGAAAATGGCGCCAACAAAAGATTTGCGTGCGACTGTAATTTCACTGTTTCAAGCAGGAAAAAAACCAATGCAAGTTTTTAGTGAAATCCAAAGTTTGGGATGTAGTCGGAACTTTGTGTATTATACCATAAAGAGGTACAAGGAGACCGGCTCTTTAGAAGACCGTGGAAGATGTGGCCGCCCGCGGTCTGTAAGGACGCCCGCCAACATCAAAGTAATCAGAGAGCGAATTCGTCGCAACCCTTGCCGGACTCAAAATAAATTAGCTCTGCAGACCAACATTTCGCGAATATCGGTGAACAGGATACTTAAATATGATCTTAAACTAAAGGCCTACAGTCGAAGGAAAGTGCATTATTTAAACGAGCGTCTTCGTAAATTGCGACTGGAACGATGTCGGAACCTATTGAAGAGACACGATCCAAAAAATATCCTGTTTACCGATGAAAAGATCTTCACGGTGGAAGAAAAGTTTAACCGGCAGAACAATAAGGTTTACGCCAGAAGTTCAAAGGACGTCCAGCCATCTGTACGCAATGTCCAGCGCACTCATCATCCAGCAAGTGTGATGGTTTGGTGGGGTGTTTCCTACGAGGGGGTCACTTCGCTTCATTTTTGCCAGCAAGGCGTCAAGGTGAAGGCACAAAATTACCAAACCGACATATTGGAAGCGGTGGTTAAACCATTAAATGATACGCTATTCCCTGGAAAATACTGGGTTTTCCAACAGGACTCTGCTCCCTTCCATAAAGCTAAGACTACCCAACGTTGGCTGGAGGCCAATTTGCCAGTCTTCATTCGGAGCGAAGATTGGCCCTCGTCAAGCCCTGACTTGAATCCTTTGGATTATTCTTTATGGACGGAATTGGAGCTGAGGGCATGCAGAAAGTCTCACCCAAACCTGGATTCTCTCAAGCGAGCCCTTATTAAAGAATCGAAACGGATTCCCATTGAAAGATTCGTGCCGCCATAGATGAATGGCGCACGCGTTTGAAGGCCTGCATTGAATGCAAAGGCGGCCATTTTGAATGATTTATTTTTAAATACAGATCTAGATGTCAGTAGTTTTAATTTTAATATCCAATAAATGAATACTCAACTTAGCTCCAAAAATATTTTAGTTTTACTGTGTCTCAAGACTTATGAACACACGAGGTATGATGTAGTAACCTTAGAAAAATTCAATTCTTGCTGACTCGCAGTTTTTCAAATATTTTGGGAAAAATCTTTACCTTGCCGAAAGCAAGTGCAGGTATGGATTTTTCACCTACGCTTTTGGCTCTAGGTCATGACGATCAGCCTCCCCTTTATTATGTATCTAAGGGCCGTAAGATCATAGTAGTTTTAAGCACAAAAACATGTTTAATCTTTTATCTTCGACTATTTCATAAGTTCAATGGTAGCTGATCCACAATTTTGTTCTTATATGACAGTAGATCGAACTATCGATTAACTACTTTCTAATTAAGTTAATGTTGGCTTGAAAAATCCATCCTAGGCAAACACGTCATGGATGGGTTAGGTTATTAGGTTTTTTTATTACCACTCAGAAAAAGAGGATTGCTATCCGAACTTTACCCAAAAAACTTGAGTTCAAAATAAATAAAACCAACCAGTTAGTTTATCTGCAAAAAACAGACATAAATAACTAATCTAGAGATTTAATAGCCTTTATAGATAGCCCACTCGTGGCACGGGAAATAATATTTCCCGTGAAACTACTGGCAACAGTGTAGTGTCAACAGTGTAGTGTCACATGTAATTTTACCCGTAGTGGCACGGGAAAGTAAAATTTCCCTTCACTCTACTAGCAGTGCCAAGCGGTAGTTTAAAGAAAAGAAAGGGATTCACTTTTATCGTAGATTTATGAAATCCAAAGTTTAAACTACTATTGATATTACGGCTCTCAATGACGAACGTTTGACAAGCCAAAGAATTATCACAATATAATAGGCCATATTGATAGTAACTAGGTATGTGCAAATGAAAATTATTTGCTAGTCACATGTTCGTCACCGAGTTTTAGGTACATTTTTGGTGTCTTTTTCATCAATTTAAGTTACCAATTTAATTTAAGTCATTCATGTCGCGTTTGTTTATTGAAGGTACAGGCTCAGACTACTAACAATAGCTAGTCACTCTGTTGATATGTAGGTACCTACTCAATTATTTTCGTAGACTGATTAGAATAAACGCGCCCACCACTTAATTGAGCTCACGACCTTTAAATCAGAAGTGGTAGCTTTCTGAACTGCTTGAATTACGGCTCCACAATTATTTCGCTGTTTCGTAAAGTTATCTAAGGTTACTTTGATCTTTCTTAGTATTATTTCGTATCCAATTTCGGGGCAGACATCTGATAGGCACCTTTGGGGGCACCAAGACAACCTCAGAGGACATCGCGTATTTAGTATGTAACTCGCGATGAGACACTCAATTGATGTTTCCGATTGAGTGAACAGTAACTATTGCTGGAGTTGTTGATACCACAATGAAAAAAACTAAAATCACGTTGAAATTGACTGAAAAAAGTATCTAAAAGCGAAAACATTTGAGAAAATTGTGCCTTTTTTCTCAGAGAGCTCGAATCATACGATCGACAAAGTTTAAATCTATTATATCATTATTATATTATCATATTATCAATTATTATTATATTATCTATTATATTATTCTATGTATAATATGTATGTACTTACAAAAAAAAGTATATAAGTAGTATATCAGTCATGTAGTTCCCATAATACAAGCTCTGCTTAGTTTGGGGCTAGATGACGCTGTGTGAAAAATGTCCAGCATTATTTATTTATTTATTATTATTATTATTTATTATCTATTGGTGTTTGTCATTTGAGTAATGTCCAATTTATCAAAAACAAGTAAACGCGAAAGTTTGTGAGGATGAATGTTTGTTACTCTCAAGCAAAAAGTACTGAACGGATTTTGATGAAACTTTGCAGTGATATTACTTATACATCAGAATAACACATAGGATACTTCTTATCCGGGTACCACGCAGCGAAGCCGTGGGCAGAATCAGTTTAAAAACAAAGAAACTACATCTTAATTTCCTTTATATAATTTAATAACGAATGAGACTTCGTATTATTATATCCTATGTACAATAGTATTATTTTATGTAATCTATATCACTCTCGTGATCAACGAGAGTGATATAGATTACAACGTTGAGGCTACAGGATAAGCTAAATGATTTTTGGTCGGAAACAGGATATGGCACTTTGTAGCCGCCATATTAGATTTCTTGACACTATATATCCTATGTTTAATCCCGTGGTCAAGATGCATTCAACGACACCTCATTTATCAAAATCCATCAAACCGTTTATGCTACAGCGAGAGCCAAAGGAACAAACATACATAAATCAAAAAACAAGACCCTCTTTTTGGGCAGTTAAGTAAAAATGGAAACAAAAGCTGAATTGTAGAAGGATAGCAATGTTCCAGCAACTCTGTACAGATATCTTACTGTATAGAAATCGAATCACATACTCCTTGATTTTGAAGGGATCACGGGTGGAATACGAAATTCACCTCCGTCCTGCGTTCCATCCTTTGCAACTTGGTATCCTGAAACTTCGGAACCACCCTTCACCGTAATCGAAGATAGTGGCGTTTTATGAAACACATTACGGCGAATGGCTTGTAAGAGTTCGTTTTCAGCACATTTTTTATGTGTGTGTCCGGAGGAATTATTTGTTTGTTTCTATTGTAACCTCATTATTATCAGGCGGAAGAAGTACAAAGCTAGACAATGATTTTCTCAATAAGTTAGCAGACCGTCTGTAGTCGTAAATCTCATGAACGTCTCACATTCTATGGCATTATGGAGAAGTGTGCTTCTGCATATAGACTAGTGGTTGATGGGACAGCCACTTTAAAAGAGAACTAAGCTGGGGGTTACCATTCGAGAACCCCAGCGGGGATCGTTCGTATGTGTATGACTCGGGCACTAATTTGGCTTTTCTGTACCTACTGATAATTAACATCTGGCTTCGGATCGGGTTAGGTTTACTCGACACAGATTAACCGGGTTAGGCAATAATCCTCAGAGAGAGGCTCAGCGGCAAACATTAACTTTGATGTCTCTGGATACGAGTTACGTGGAGGTAATGTCTGTGGCGTACCTACATATTACTCGATTGAGCTCTATGCCTGCCTTATACCTTATCTATGAAAAATTACTATGAAATACGCATAAGTCTTCACCTTAGATTAGTTCAGATGGGAATATTTCACCGGCGACTGAAACGTCGAACGTTACAGGGACAAACTTATTGCTTCATACACCAAATGTTAGAATGAAATATAATAATAATCATGATAGTGCTGGTCATTTTTCACACAGCATCTTCTAGTCCCAAAGTAAGCAGAGCTTGTGTTATGGGAACTACATGACTGATATACTACTTTTATACGTTTTTTTAAATACATGTACTTATATTACTTATATATATTACATAGTAAAATATGAATTTGCACTTAGTTGTCCGTTGTGTTTATCCAGCACAACGCTGAGTGGAGGCCATATTTGCCTTAGACTCTGCTACGCACACAATTAAGAAAATGTATGTAGAAATATTTAGAAGGTACCATAAGTTTTGTTTAGTAATTTTTAAGGTGAATCAAAATATTATCTTTCTTTCTTCTTTCTTTCGTTGTTTTCATAAGTTTGGACATTGACAGGCACATTAGGTGTCTACTTAGACTAATAAACTTACAAATTAAAATAAAAACAGTTTCTGTATATTATTACTAACTAACCAGACATCATAATGAGCTTATAACGTTGCCAGTACAGTTGCCAGTATATAGTCCTATTTTGGAACCTTGATGCCCCTCAGAATATACTGGTCAGACTATTTAATTTTTCATACTGTAATCTGGCGAGGCTCGCATTTTATACTACAACATCTATAAAGCTGCTACCCTTTACGATGAGAAGCGAGTAGGAATTTTCCAGTTTTCCTATGATTAAAATTTAATTATTCAATTTCATCCGTCTAAAACTAGTCTACCTATATTCAAACCCGTTTTTTGTGTCGTTTAAAAAGCCTTAAAACTCTGTTTTATGGGGAAAATAGTTCGAAAACAGCTGTTATTAAAATACCAAGTAGTAGCTTGAGCGTATTCTACATCAACGTTAGGAAGTAACTCAAAAAAAAAAAAACAAGGACTTAAAAGAGGATAGAACTTAACGACACCAAAACGACTAACCTATTTGTAAATACGGGACTTATAGGTCCCGTATTTACAAATAGGTTAGTCGTTTCAATTTTTAAATAAAAAAAAAGATTAAATTTTATAGTACTTACTTCAATTAAAAGTGAAAATATCTCAGGATACATTCAAGAAACGGTGAAATAAAAATGTTTTATCAGGGTTATCACCTTTAACGATCGAACAGGGATAGTTTGGACCAGCATGAATCTTTAGAACGACTGATTCTACTGATGACTCTGAACTTGCATAAGCTAGAAATGGTAAAACTAAATTAAATAGCACACTTTATTCACCACTCAAAATATTCGATATGCGCGCAAGAATTGACATTCCCACAGTGCTTCCTCTCATACAACTTGGGACATTTCCGACCGCCCGAGGTGCGTTTCCGCAGCACAAATCTTTGGCGGACCTGTTCTCCGAAGCCGCAGGTCACAGAGCAAGGAGACCACGAACCCCATTCGGAGACAAGGCAGTCATTCGCTGGAACAAGTGGAACAGTGCAGTGAAAAATAAGTTGAAATCAATGAAAGAGTTAAACTATGATGTCGGTTGAAATGTCCTATCAGCATCTCATAACCCCGTTATTGATTCGCGTAGCAGGAGTAAACTGCCTTTTTATACTCTTGACATGCCTTTGTATTCATATGATTTTTTCTATTCAATTTAAGTCCACTATTGGATATAGGCCTCTCCCAAAAAGTGCCATGATAAACGGTCTTAAACTACCTCCATTCAGCATTTACTAACTTCTTGAAAACTTTACGATGTCATCGATATATCTGGTTTTGTTGTATGTCAAATAAACTACATCATATTCTACTAGCTTCTGCCCACAGCTTCGCCCGTGTAGTAACCGGATAAAAATTAGTCTATGTGTTATTCTGATATAAAAGTTATATTACTGTAAAGTTTCATCAAAATCTGTTCAGTAGTTTTTACGTGAAAGAGTAAAAAACATCTACCCTCACAAACTTTCGCAACGAAAAAAATCGTCAGATGTTTCTGTTGACCAATAAGGTAAACTTACGTTGGATCTTGTTGACGGCATGGTGTAGTCTGGACCTAAAGTGTCTGGGCAGATGTCTTCCCAGACCCATCTTGCGCCCATGAGCTACAGCTAACACCACGTCATCCATACTCTTCATTTCACCGCTGAATTCCTGTTCCGTTGTGCTGAGAACAAAATAAAATAATAATTTATATAACCGACAATGAGATGGAGAGATAAGCCCATGAATTTCCGAGCAGATTGGTCCATTCTGGAAAAGAACGAATAAAAGGAGTGGGGGAAGGCCTATGCCCAGCAGTGGGACATTGAGGTCTGAAAATAAAATAATATTTATTTATTTTGTAGAAAGGAATATTTGGTAGAACGTTTTAAAAATAAGGTACAATGGGCGGATAAGGTAGTATCGCTTCCAGCAAATCTTTGGATGGGTAGGATCAATGTGACAAGAAAATGAGGACACTCATACTTTAGTTAGTAGATACCAAGTTAGAACAAGGATAGTCTGACGCAAACCCAAACATTATATTACATGCCTTTGACGTGACCTGTCATTAGCTTCTGCAAGGAGCAATTTTATAAAAAAATATTAAAATACAAAATAATTTTCTTTCCATAAGTATATAAATAGTTTGAATTTACTGAACTATATCAATATTCATCACGCTCCTTGAATCTGATGAAATTATCGTCTTGTATTGGTTAAGACAGAATTGTTGAGTCGAGACATGTTTCATTTTAGTGGATTCGAATGTCTGAGTTCCAAACCAAATTACATACAAGTATCTAGAAAGTGCCTATTATTATAATGATCTGCTATTATATAATATTTAAACCATTTTACTTTTAATGGCTTGTATGTTCAAAACTACTTACCTACCTGTTATGTTTCTCTTAGCATGATGTGAAAGACGACATAGGTTACTTCAAATACATAATTTTATATAAGTAAATAAAAAATCAATTGCCGCATATATCATTTGTTTTTTGGTTGTGTTCGTAGTTTTCAGAACAAGGTTTGTATGATATATTAGTTTAATAAATTTTTTGGTAATAAGTTTTGAATAATTTTATTATCAAAAAAAGACAAAGACCTATTAGTTGAGTCAATACAATAACGTACTATAAGCAAAGTTTTATAAAAAACATTAAATCTAATCAACCCTTAAAATCTATTTCAGTATTATTATCACACGCATGACCAATGCTATTTATAATTTTCTGAGAATCTTGCTAGGACTAAGTCTTACTGCTACTAGTACTACAGTACTATATAACTTATTAGAATGTCCTTTGTGGTTTATTTCCTTTGGCAAATTTAAACATAATTACGTGAGAATATAGTGTTTCCTCCAGCTAGGCAAATGGAAGCAGCATAGGTAATTATTTCGGTATACTTGTTGGTATATTTACGTAATATGGTAATGCTAATGGAAAAGCGATGGGCGGAGACCGCTTCGGATATCAACATAATGCTGTCAATCTGCCAAAGTGATATTCTATGTTGTTATTATATGTTTTGTGTGATTCGGAATATATTCCGGAAGTATTTTTATTGGAGTTGCTTGATGTTGTTGGTAATAGATATTATAAGTCATGAGAACGATACAATAAAGAAGTCGTAGATTCAGATGATTTTTCAGATCACAATATTTTATTTGAAAGTTGATGTCAAATTAAATCAACTATGCCGTATGTTAAACGTAATTAAAACAGTAAAGCATTGCATTACGCAGCGAAATAGCGTTTGGACCTCTGTCACGTCGTCATGAGCACAATACAAACTAGCCATGGCTATCTATATCATCCCTAGAAGGATTCATTGATCGCGCACGGAATATAGGTAGGTGACTTTAACATCGATAAGAATAGACGGAGTGGGTACAACTGAGGTGCAATACGCCTGTGACTCAAAAGTTGAAAGTAAGAGGATAATGAAAAGTTAGCGTGGTATGGATATGACTGTAATGGCAAACTAGAAGAGTGTTAAATATGAGTAAATGGATACTAGATGTAGAATCAGATCAAAGTAATAAAAAGGTAAATGGATTGTGTGACAAATAATAATGTGTAAGAAATGAGTGAGTTCTGAGTTGACGGAATGGAGGTTGAGGGAATGAAAGATTTTGTGCCGACCCAACATATTGGCCTCGATTTTGTAGTTCACTAACTAAACTAAATTTAAACTGTCGCTCTCTTTTCCTGATAGTGCGAGCAAGAAAGAGATAGCTACAATTTTAGTGCTGTCAATTCAGTTTACGAGCCGCTTTTCTTTGTGTTTATAGTCAGCATGTTTTGAAATTGTTTGGCGACTAAATTTGTATGGAAAACTTAAATCTGACTAATTTGACAGTACTAAAATTGTAGCTATCTCTTTCTTGCTTGCACTATAAGTAAAAAAGAGTGACAGTTTAAATTTAGTTTAGTTAGTGAATTACATAATCGAGGCCATTATAAATAAATAAAATAATAAATAATGCTGGACATTTTCACACAGCATCATCTAGCCCCAAAGTAAGCAGAGCTTGTGTTATGGCAACTACATGACTGATATACTACTTATATAATTTTTTTTTAAATACATAAATATTATACATAGAAAACACCCAGATCCCGAGACAAATATTTGCAGATACAAACATTTGTCCCGCAGCGGGAATCGAACCCGCAACCTTCTGCGTCTAAGGCGGGCCTTCGACCACTGCGCCACAGAAGTCGTCATTGTGGGATAAGGTTAAAGATATGGTTAAAAACCTGATTTACTCACGTGGTAGTCGCTGGGGTAGTGACGACTATCACTTTGTTGTCTGGTAGATTAGGTCTCGGAGTCCCGACAGGGTCTTCTTCTAAGTCCTTCAGCTGGTCAAAATAATTCTTAGTAGTGATCTCTTCATTTTCTTCCTCATAATTCCTTTCTGTGTCAAAATACCGTCTGCTTTTTGGTAAACCTTTACGTTGGTCTTTTGCTCTGAGTTTGTCTATCATGTCCTTGCGAGCTAGGTTGTTCAACTCGATAGTAGAATATTCTTTTACCTAAAAAATAAATAATAAACATCTAGCAGACACTTATCTGCTTAGTTCTAACCCCCTTAAGGATTACCTGTGTCTTGGGTATCAGGAACTACGAGTACCGTGGTACTACAATATCCAGACCCGGTTCTATGGAACATGCAAACATTTGTCCCACAGCGGGAATTGAACACGCACCTCTTACACCACAGCCTAGTAATCGCCCGCCGCGCCACCGCGGTTGTCTCAGGCCCGAATTCATAGTCAAAGAGGGGCTCCCTTAGAGAATCGTTTAGGCGCTCAGTAAAAATTCAAGGGCGAATTTAACCTTTATGTACCCAGCTATAAGGCAAATGCTGAATGATGGATTTTGGGGGACTGTTATTGAACAGTCCCCCAAAATCCAGCATTTAGGCCTGAATTCATAGTCGGGGATTGCCCCGACTATGAATTCAGGCCTAAATGAACCCAATGGTATAGCTTCAATTTCTTTCAATGCCAATAAAACTACTGACACTTTGAAAATACATGACGAGATGAGACGAGATAATTATGACGAGATGGGTAATTTTTAGAATCTATACAATACTCAGTAAGACTCTATTCAGTATTCGTAGGTATCTTAGCAGACATTTGAGGACGA
The DNA here is from genome assembly GCA_958496245.1 of Perizoma flavofasciatum. Classification (NCBI taxonomy): domain Eukaryota; kingdom Metazoa; phylum Arthropoda; class Insecta; order Lepidoptera; family Geometridae; genus Perizoma; species Perizoma flavofasciatum. Next base: position 11,334,010 of record OY292429.1, on the reverse strand, counting down.
CCTCTGTGGCGCAGTAGGCGAAGGCCCGCTTGAGACGCAGAAGGTTGCGGGTTCCATTACCGCTGCCGGACAAGTATTTGTATATGTAAATATTTAGCTCGGGTTTGGGTGTTTTCTATGTATAATATAATAATAATAATAATGCTGGACATTTTTCACACAGCATCATCTAGCCCCAAACTAAGCAGAGCTTGTATTATGGGAACTACATGACTGATATACTACTTATATAATTTTTTTTTGTAAATACATACATGTAATAAATAGAAAACACCCAGACCCGAGACAAATATTTGCAGATACAAACATTTGTCCCGTGGCAGGAATTGAACCCGCAACCTTCTGCGTCTCAGGCGGGCCTTCGCCCACTGCGCCACAGAGGTCGTCAGAGGTTTTTTATAAATAAATATGTATATATGTATTTATAAAAAATGTATATACCTAAGTAAGCTAAGCTCTGCTTAGTTTGAGGCTAGATAACGCTTTGTGAAAAATGTCCAGAATTTTTTGTTTATTAAGACGGTTATCTAACTATACCTAAACTTTAACAACTGATAAGATGTTAGGTAGATTTACTCGTACCTCTGCCATTGAAAAGATCCGTTGTAATGTCTACATAACTTAATTTTCCGCTCGATGGAACGGCATTGATATCGTTTAATGGGGCATAAGTGGTTAATTAAATTATCTATTCATAATATTCCAGTACCTTTGACTGGAGCCGTAGCGGTAATCTTCTATGATTAGGGTGCGATTTTGTTTCGAGTTCGCCTGTCTAGTTTAATTGGGAACTTGTAGGTACTTGGCCGTCTGAGCTCGGTCTTATGAGATACTCGTAAATACCTTATTAACCTAAACTTACTAGTCTTTCTAAGGTCATTTAGAGATTGACGACCTCTATGGCGTAGTGAGCGAAGGCCCGTCTGAGACGCAGAAGGTTGCGGATTTGTTTTGCGCCGCGGTGGAAATGTTTGTATGATCTACAAATGTTTGTCTCGAGACTGATGATTTCTACGTAATTAAAAAAAATGTATGTAAGTGGTAGGAATATCAGTCATATAGTTCCGATAACACAAATTTTGCTTACTTTGGGGTTAGATGATGCTGTGTGGAAAATGTCCAGCAATATTATTATTATTGATAAAGATATTTCAAAGTAAGTATTTTTAGTGGAGACTTTCGTCTTGAAAAACTCGTTTCTGCGCAACTATGAGAAGTTCTGGATAATATTTGAGGGTAAATGAACGCGTATAGCAGGGATCGATCAATCTTTCGTTACCTACTTATATGACGCACGCACACTGATCAAATCTTATACGTTTTATTGTTATCACATAGATCATTTACTAAGATAGAATAGTTGTACAACACAAGAAAAATGAGAATGTACGCCGATTTCTCGCAACCAAGTTTAGAAGGAAGGCTCTACTTATTCAGAACTAGCTTCTGCCCACGGCTTCGCCCGCGTGGTACTTGAATAAAAAGTAGCGTATGTGTTATTCTGGCGTATAAGCTATAATTGTAAAGTTTCATCAAAATCCGTTCAGTAGTTTTTGCGTGAAAGAGTAATAAACATCAATCCTCACAAACTTTCGCGTTTATAATAGTAGGCTGCAAGTGTCGAGCGTCTATAGGAAGAACTGAATGTCAAAAAGCTATAAACATGCTACGGCTATCAAAATTCCCGAAATGGACATCCTTAGATCTATAAAACTTAGTACGCAGATCCGTGAGTGTACCAAGTAGGTGATAGTCTCTGAGACATATCCAGTAATAGTATTGGGAATGTTAGGATCTCGGTACTTTTAAGAGAGATGTTAGATAATAATAATAATAATACCCAACAGCCACACACATAGAGCTGACCCCACACTAGTTTGCAATAAAATTTCTTTGTCCCTTTATTGTGGGTATCAGGAATATAAATATATCACCAGAATATGCAAACATTTTTCCCGCAGCGCAGGAACAATGCCCAATATAATGCAATTAGTAGTTGCCAATATCCAGTCTACCTTAGTGAACTCCACTTTAGCAATGGCCGGTAGTTCTTTCAGGTTAGGATAGTAGAACCCAGCGGCTGGATGGTCCGGTTTCCTCGGCTTGTGCTTGGAGACAGGTTCTGAGGGAGAGTTGTCCCAGTGTGGAGCAGTGAAGGTCAGACCACTCTCCGCGCCAGCGTCCAGCGGTTCCAACTGTGGTAAAGTTAAATTCGTTGGTAAAAATATGAAGATTGACGACGCTACTTATCTTTAAGAGACAACGAAGTTTTTGCTACACATTAACGCGTTCTACCGTTACCGCGTAAACCGTAGTATACGTGTGAAGAAATGAACAGAGAGTCTATGCTGAACTACAAATATGTTCTAAACTTGTCGAAACGCTGATCGATTCAGCAATTTTTTAATAGAAATCTTGTTGATACGGTCGACATTTTGATGTTATAAACTCAGAGCTAGACGATACGAGTATCTACTTACTAAGCCTGCTGCAGATGGATCAATTGAATAATGGTGGACAATATATACTAAGTGATCCGATGCTAAGCCTGCATTGTGGGTGATATCTCATAGAGATGGATAAGCCTTTAGGAGGTTATACCCTCATACCTAGAGTAAAATATTTGTGCATCTTATAACAAAATGGATACTTAAGTTCCTTGACACCTTGTCTAGACCGAAAGGGATGGTATAATCTTCTAACTTACGTCCAGGCTGATCTGATCAACCCATGTAGAATCCACGCACAGATTTAGGCTGTCCACGCCGATGAACCAGTCAGGTGATGGGATCAGGCGACAAATCAATGACACCTAGAAATTAGAAAAACATGTTTATCAGTTATTTTCTTTACTTACTGTTTGGCTCCTCATCCGAATTGGATATACATAGTCACCGGACTAGCCAATCGCGCCGCTTTTTATATAGCCGACCGGTCGTTCGCGTTGCCGACATTTCTGGAGTTCGTTAACAATATAATAATTTAATTTAGAAAAATAGTAAGCTTACATTTTAAATCAAAATGCTATATATTTTAAATTTAATATAATCTTAAAGAATGAAACACGTCGACATGCTGGAGCTCGTGTGTTTAATTTTTTCATTAAGGGCGCTAACTTTACTGCATTGATTATAGTTAGCGCCTTTAATGTTGGCGCATTTTTTGCATGTAGAGTTCGTGCTGTGCGAAATGCTTGTTACGCCAGTTTGACGGGTCCCTATTTCTTGTACTGCATCCAGAAATAAGCACTTTTTGAAACGAACGTGTTCATACCCTTTCGTATCATGCCTATGATCCTAGAACTAAAAACCGATTAGATCGGAAGAAGTACCACTTTATGAAACGACCGTGCCCATTCCCTTCCGTATCATATGACCTAGGTTCCCGGCAAGAATCGATCACATCGAAAGCTGCAGATTTCTAACACTTACCAAGCTATGAGCTCCATCGACCAGCACCATGTTCTCCGTTCCACCCTCGCCACTTCCCACAGCCGGCGCTGAGAACTGGTCATACACCTTCGGTTCCTCATCTCCTTGCTTCACCAGCTCGTCTAAGGTCCCGTGTTGGGCGAAATCGCGGACCGACGGATGGGATACCTCGCCGACTCTGTATAGAGTGTAGGATATGTTGTGGGACTGACCTGGAGACATGAAAATTTGTGATGCACAACATTCTGAACCATATCCATAAGGAGAAGCTAGTAGGGAAGTTTTTACTTGAGTATCATAATACTAAAAAGGATGTTATAGTCAGACCTTCTGTTTCATAATCACTCGCTAACTTTAGCAGCGTGCTAAAAGTTGTCTGTTGATAGAGACAGACAACTTTTAGCACGCTATTTAAAAAGGGACAGGGTAGAGTTAGGACTATGAAACAGCGGAGTAGACTAGCCGCGTGCGGAGCCTATGGTGGTACTTTGAGGCACACTATAACATTGTTCTAAGCAGCGCGATATATCCCATACGTAGGTACTACCGAATTTAGAATAAGGTGGTATTCTCAAATTTTCAAGCCTCAAACCAAGCACTTAAACTAAGTAGGTTGGTATTTCGTAGTTACGAAAGTTTTGAATTGAATGGAACGTTTTCATAGAATAACAATTTCGAATGGGCCAATTATCGTAAGTATTCAAGCAGAATACAGGGCTCATAGGGTTCATTTGTAAATAAGTTCAATGGGCATAATGTAGCTAAATATAACGGAGCCTTCAGAGGAAACGGCCCATTCAGGCGTCTCACTATCGCTGACTGGGCTATTCTCAAACATCCTACCCACTAATATTACACATTTCAAAGTTTGGTGCTCGGATGGTTGTTGCTAATAATCTCAGTAACAACTGGACCGGTTTCGATGAAAATTGCACAGATATAGGTAGTTCGTGATCTAGAATAGCTCGTCTACCTAAGTGCTATGTACTTTTAATCTAGGTACCTCACGGGCGAAGAGGCTATTAATTTATGTAGCTAATCATAATAAATGAAATTTTATCATAATAACATTAAAAAGGCTATTTAAAAGGATCTAGAACAAGGAAACGAGGAAGGAATTTTGTTTAGAGGTAGAGAAAAACTAAATTTATTGACATGCATGTCTCTTAATATTAGCACGTTGAAGTGGCAACAGGTAGGCTATGTAACTTACTAAACAGAAAACCGCTGTACCAATGGAGATGTAACGTTTTTGACTAGTGATGTGGTCACTCTGATTTGTCAATGCAGCGCAAGAAGGCCCGCATTCGATGAATCAATGACATCCTAAGGTAGACTTCTACATCTTGTTGATGATGATTGGTACCTATTAATCCTACTACTATTATAGACGCGAAAGTTTGTGAGGATGGATGTTTGTTACTCTTTCACGCAAAAACTTATGAACGAATTTTGATGAAACTTTACAGTACTAAAGCTTATGCATCAGAATATCACATAGGTAGGCTTCTTTTTATCCGGGTACCTCGCGGGTAAAGTCGTGGGCAGAGGCTAGATATACATAACACATTTGATCTTTTCGATGGTGGATACCATGCCATTTTATCAGAAGAAAGATGGTAGGTAAAGTACATTTTAAACATTTTTAGAGCTAACAGAAACTCGAATAAACGTGTGGCTGTTTTTCTTTTAAAAACTTGGCATTGAGAATAACCCCACCCGCTTTTAACGAAACATTTTATAGACCATTTGCTTCAAAATAATCCTGGTGAGATATGCAAATAAAGCAATTTCTTAGCCACCTTTATGCTTGTTTTATTGTAATTATCATGGAACACGGCTCCAAGCTCATATTAAAGTGAAGAGATAAATCATTATTTATCTTATCCTACTAATATAATAAATGCGAATGTGTATGTGAATGTTTGTTATCACATACCTATCTTCGTAACACTGAACCGGTTTTGATGAAATTTGAAATGTAGATAGTTTAGGTTGTGGAATAACACATCGGCTAATCTTATTTTCGAAAATCAACCCCTAAGGGTGTTAAACAGGGTGGTAAAGTTTCTATGGAAAAAAATATTCTTTGGTTTTATTCACTCAAAACTCGGTACACATAAACTTTAAAATAAATAATGAAACATGTTTATTTTTTTTTAAATTACTCTTTTGAGGTGTGCAATTGAGTTCTAAACTTTGTATAAATTGTAATCCTTGTTTTGATCCATTTAAAAGTTGGTGACATAGTTTGAAGCCTGGAGACGGTCATATGCTACTTTTAGGGCGAAGCCGCGGGCAACTACTAGTCGTTACTAATTATAAAGCTAAAGAGCTTGCTTGTTCTTTTTTTTGTTTGAACGCGCAAATCTTTCGACGATTCGACGACCTCTGTGGTGCAGTGGGCGAAAGCCCGCCTGAGACGCAGAAAGTTGCGGGTTCGATTCCCGCCGCGGTACTAATGTTTGTATGATCTACAAATATTTGTCTCGGATCTGGGTGTTTTCTATGTATAATTTGTATGTATTTACAAAAAAAAGTATCTAAATAGTATATCAATCCTGTAGTTCCCATAATACAAGCTCTGCTTAGTTTGCGGCTACATGATGCTGTGTGTGCGAATTTGAAAAAATGTTTTAGAATTTGATAGCCCAATTCTTGAGGAATCTATAGTGTTCATAAAAATCTATCCCTAATTGCAGACAGGCTTATAGGATAAGATACTTCCCTATTGAGATGAAACATATACCTACCTATCTAGGTGCATTCTTGTTCTTTATCGTCACTTTTAGTGACAAAAGTCTTAGTAAGTAAAGTACTTACTAAACTTTATAATTAAAAATCTGTTGGTAGAGATACTTGTTACTACCTATCTATACTAGCTAGTATAGATAGGCAAGTGTAGTGATAGGATAGTGCAACGGCTGCCCTCGGGCCCCGACCCACCGCGTCGTATTTTCTTCGTTTTTGCTTAGCTTTCTTTCCGTAGCGTGATTTTAAATAGCCTATAACCTCAAGAGTTGGGCTATCAAATGCAAAATCAAATCTGACTGGTAGTTCCAGAGATTAGCGCGTTCAAACAAACAAACGAACAAACTCTTAGCTATATTTAGTACTAGTTCTGCCCACGGCTTCGCCCGCGTGGTATTCGGATTAAAAATAGCCTATGTGTTATTTTGTATAAGCTATATTACTTAAAGTTTCATCAAATTACGTTCAGTGGTTTTTGCTTGAAAGAGTAACAAACATACAACCTCACAAACATTCGCGTTTATATAGTAGGATAGTAGTAGGATAGATTAGTTGGTTTGCTTTTACCACGGAATGCTGGGTCATTCGTACCAATGCCAAATCTATTGTTCTCCAAATTATAAATTTCATACATGGGTTCCAAAGCAATCTTATGCCATTTTTTATATAAAAATAAAGTAGTTTTTCTAGTCAATGCCATGAGTTTTAGGTAGGTACAGTTAACAGAAAAAGCCTAAGACTATATTTTTTTTCGTTTTCCTACCATTTTACGAGTAGGTACTCTATCTACATAATCTTTCACTGTATTTTTGTAAATCTATGTTATAAAGTTCAAAGACCCGAATCGCAAGAGCGTAGGTATAAATTTAGTGGATGCTGACTAACTCTGACATGTACTATTTATGAGGAATATATCTTTAAAATATGTTTTCTCTGAAATTGATAAAAACTATCCTGTCGTCATGAGCCACGATATAATTTACATTCTTTGTAAATGTAAATAATAAATGTGTCTTTTTAAATAAGTAGCGAAATAAAGTACAGTTTCTTCGAAAATAATGGCACTCAACTGTAAGTGAAAAGAAAATGTATGAAAGAAGTGTTTAGCAACAACTATTTTACACTAAGCTTTAGGTACTTACCTACTACTATCTATCTACTTACTTCTAATGCCTACTTAGTTTATGATGGGTGGGCCCGCGTGTTACCACGATAAAAAGCGTAATGTATATAGGCTAAAATTCTAGGCCTACTGCGAATTTCATCCCAGTTGGTTCAGCCGTTACCTACTGAGATTATTAGCAACAAACTTTCGTATCTATAATTATTAGTTGGGTGGAGTATTAAGTTAAATTTATCCTTTATTAACGTATGTATATGCCTTTCTATGTATTCTCATAATATATTATTATTATATTTAATAATTTAAATTTATACTTATAGTACAATAAAAACAGATTAACACGGACTCGACTCTCTGATATGGAGCACCTCAGATCCATAATCTGTACGCACAGATCTGTGATACCAAGTTGTAGGTAGTCAGATATAAATCCAAACATTATTTTGGCACATGCCCGTATTTGTATAGTAGTAAGCATTCCACGTGAAGGTGACAAGCTCATCTCCGCTTATTGGACCGCTTACTGATCGCACATGCCTTCGATTTTTTTGTAGTTACTTAGGCATGTCGGTCACGATGTTTTCCTTCACTGTTCTGAGCACATCAACTGGAAAATCTATTGGTGCACGACCGAGTTCGAACCTATGATCTTCGGATCGGAAGTTGGGATACAACCCACTAGGCAGCACGTGACTTTTAAAATACTTATCATAAGGTCATAAGTAGTGTACCTACCTATGCCTATTTTTTTTAGAGTTATTTTGTATTTTGTAGAGTTCTTTTGATTTGCAAATTGGCATAAATGGGATGTTACGATGGTTGTGAGTGGTTGATATAAAAAAAACACTAACAGTGATAAATTAAAACGATTTATCTCGTCATGATAAAGTAGAAAAAATACTTGCCAACGAGTTATTTTGCCAAACATATTTGTCAGGGCGAAATAACAAGCGTTTTCCTGTGGTCGAAGAAAGTATTATCATAAAGTGTATGATATTTTAATTTATTTTTTTCATTTGGTCTAAATGTTGTTACAGTGAATGACGACTATTGTGCCGCAGTGGGTGAAGGCCCGCCTGAGACGCAGAGGTTGCGGGTTCGATTCGCGCCGTGGGACAAATGTTTGTATGATCTACAAATATATGTCTCGGGTCTAGGTGTTGTCTATGTATAATGTGTATGTATTTACAAAAAAAGTATATTATAGTAGTATATCATGTAGTTTCCATAATACCTACTCTCTTAGTGCTCTACTCAGTTTGGGGCTAGATGATGCTGTGTAAAAAATTATATTATACATATTATATTATACATAGAAAACATCTAGACCCGAGACAAACATTAGCTAATCATACAAACATTTGTTCGAACCCACAACCTTCTGCGTCTCAGGCGGCCCTTCGCTTACTGCGACACAGAGGTCGTCACCTACCGATGATAATTTCAAACGTTATCTAAGACAAATCTACATGTTGACTACCTAAGTACCTATCTGTATACTAATTGGGAGAAGTACCTAGATCTACTTTCTTATGTTTTATGCAGAAAACTATGTCAAAGTAGGACGTCTTTCATGAAAGAAAAAATTTCTATCTCACAAAATATGTGAGTTATCTTCTGTAAGCACCAGATCAAAGGCTGATGAAATCTAGGTAGCAAAGGCCCAAAATTCCAGCCAGCTCTACCAGTATTTTCATTGAAATCAGACAAAAGGAGTTTTTGAGAAAGGACAAGACTCAAATGCCGGCATACCGAGCGATTTATCCTTCAATAAGATTCAATATCTCTCTCACTCCTTCATAATAAGGCAATAGATTTTTTTGATCTGATATTTCATAAGGGTGAGTGCCAGTGTGATTGAAAGTTATTTTCTGCGCCAAAAATAAAAGACAGTTTACTATCTTTAAGACAGTCTTAATATAACGAGACAAAAATAGGAAGATATTGTTAACTAAACGTGTTTTATTATGTAAAATTTGGGCCTTATAAAAATGTGAAACATTAGTTTAGCTAAAACGTAAATCGAAATTACACTTAATGGTCTCGATTCTGTAGTACACTGACTAAACTAAATTTAAACTATCGCTTAAAGCTAGATGATGATGTGTGGATTGTCCATCGTTATTTATTTATTTATGCTGACTATAAACACGAAGAAAAGCGGCACGTAAACTGATTTGACAGCAGCACACAGCGCTAAAATTGTAGCTATCTCTTTCTTGCGTACACTATCATTAAAAGAGAGCGATAGTTTAAATTTAGTTTAGTCAGTGTACTACAGAATCGAGGCCATTATCAGAAAAAGACAAAACAGTGTTTTTAGTTAATCAAAAACGAAATAATATTTTTAAAGGACTTTACTTGATTTTAAGGGTCAGACCGCCAAATATCTACTGATCCGTTACTTAACCTATAACCACGAGATTAACGATTACATTGCATTGTATAGAAACGCTCTTTCCAACTTTATTTGAATTATGATAATGTTTCGTATGGTGTCACCATACGAAACATAATCATTAGATCATAAAATTAAAAAAAAAATATTTAACGCTGTCACTGTTTGTCATTCGGTCGAATGGAAATTTTGATTCACTCTGTTTTTAAGCTGACGTTTCTGATCCTTGCGATTTTAATAATAAAAACCGGTCAAGTGCGTGTCGGGCCACACGCAGTGTAGCGTTACGTAGTTGCCCATAAACTTATATTTACTGTTTTCCACAGAAAACTAGACTCTAAAAAATTGGACTTTACAGCTTAATATTTCCAAACAGATCCCTGACACACCCACAATATTTTAAAATACTTATCCAATGACACCTCACACCATAGGATAGACGAGAAAAAAACATCCCTTTTTTACGGTTAGAGAAGGTATCCTTAAAAATGTTTTATATTACCACTTTGTCGACGTGATTAATATATATACTCATGCCAAATTACAGCTTTCTAGTACCAAGAGTCTCCGAGCTAAGCCGCGGACAGACAGACGGACATTTCGAAATGATATGGGTTCCTTGTTGACTACGGAACCCATAACCTATTGACTTTGGATAAAAATAAATGAAACATTTTATGAAATTTTGTTTATCATTTGAAATTTTTAAATGGTTTTAACGAGTATTTAGCTATCCATAACTTTTTCAAATATTTAATAATTTACCTAATCTATGTAAACCTACAATTTGGATAGATTAAACCGATAAAGGTGTTAAATTCCCAAAGAAATAAGGCAATGAACATAATGACAGCGTACTCCGCATAACGACGGCCGAATAACAAATAAATATCATCTTATCTGAAACGGAGCAAACCACAAAATGTCACTTAAAGATACTAACAGAATAGACTAAGCATCTATTTATGTAACATAGGTACACGGTGTAAGACTTACCTACCACGGTGTAAGACTTAATTTATAACTTGTCTTATATTCATGCACTATCTCAAGACTTTTCTCCATTAACACAAAGGGTAGCTGGAAGAGAATGCTATCTAGCATTAAGTTCGCCTATGTACAGTACTTTGTAGTTGTGCAATAATGTTCTATCTATCTATCTACCACGTTTAATATCCGTTTGCAGTAGAATAAGAATTTAGTTCTTTTTAATAAACTTTAACTGTTTCTTTTATGCCTTTTTGTATTATATTTCTTAGTTGATTATTATTGCTATTTTTAATTCATTAATAATGAATTTCTCACGCACTATGAAATTTTTCAAGAACTAAAGCTAAACATGGCATTTTTTTTCAAAATCATGGTATGAATGCATCGTTTTAGTTTTTGGTCAATGGGTCTAACATCGTAATGATGCCCTACATTGTTAAAAATATATAAAAGTGTCTTCCGCCCTTTAAAGTGTCTATCTATGACTGATGGTGAAATAATCAGTGTGGTAAAGAATTCAGTGCGTCTTTCATGCACTTGTCATAATTATGTCTTAAATTAGCAGTAAATTAATTTAACATTGTAAATAATAAAATGAAATTGAAAACTATCAAAATCTTAATTGACATGAAATAATATGACCATTACTAACAAAATAATGCACTCATACCCATCTCCTAAAGTACCTACTTTGACTACCTACAATGAAAATAAAACCTCGGTCTGCCGCCGTACCCTAATACAAAGTTCATTTGAGAGACTTAACTTTATTTACTGTAGATATTAATAACTAGTTTGTTTACGCAAAACCTCGGCCTGCCTACCTATCTGTTCCTATACCCTTAGACAGGGTTTATGTGAGATACCTACCTATAAACACCATCTATGTACCTACCATGTGAAAGCAATAAATGTATTGAGTATTGAAAACATTTGGTTATATGACAAGTGAAGAACCCTAGTCAGCTGGCTTCTTTATATGAACCAGAGCAGCCACAAAATGTCACTTAACCGTTGCGAGATAAAAGAACCTAAGAGGACGCTTTTGTTTTTCCGCTTTCATTGTTGCGAGAGATTTGATAAGTTAAGTTCTCTGACGGAAAGTGTTTGAAGTATTTTTTTGGTCCAAGATATCTTTACGTTTTTCTAGAGAGGTTTAGAAAATATTTGTTATTATTGATACTTACCTACATATATAAATTAACTTTATCCTGCTCCACACCTCTTTACCTTCATGCAATGTTCATGAAAGCTCAATTCACGAGCTTTTTGACCCTAATAAAATACCTTACTTATTCTCCTTTCATTACGGATAAAATATTGCACGTTGGTTATTGCTTACGGAGACTCATTAGATATCAAAGGTCCTATACTTGTACAATTACTTGAACTTAATCCAATCTTCGCTGGAAATTTCCAACATGTTCATTAAAAACTTTCTTTTTATCGCTTTTAAAGTTACCCTCGCACTTTGCTCGAGTTTTTAACTTCTTACACAAAACACATGTACGTAGGTGTGATAATAATTTATGTTCATCCTAGATGAAATACATTTTATACATACCTAAAGTTGTTAACATCACTAAGTTTCTTCGATAGAAGAATCTGTGGCCCGAACCACCATTTCATCTACTAATTAGTTTGTTGTGTTGGCTGACAATTCAAAGTCTTTGTTTTATTCCATTCTACACAATAATGTGTAGTACACGAAGAGAAGTAATTAAGGGCAATAAAACATACCGAAAACTTGAGACCACTGAGCCTTGGGCCAATACAGCGGATAGTCCTTTGGAAAACGTTCTTGACTCCACATCATCCGCAGTGAAACTTTATACACAGCCACATCATCAGTTTCACAGCCGGAAGTTACTGAAATCAGCACTAAAACCAAGATGGTGGTCATTCGCTTCCAAACCGTCATCGTGAACACACGCGCATCCAACGAAAAACATAAATTCAAATACAGAACGAGTTTTAGTTGTATCCCGGACAAAGATCTGCTTTATTTTATTTAATTTTGTATCTTTCCGCGTGCGTGCAACAACTCCGAAGACATGCGGTGGACTTTTCTATTTTGGATTCCCGTCGCTTTCAGGACAGAAATAAACACATCTGCGACGATCTGTACGCGAGCGTCGACTCCTGCATCTGTTTTATTTATATTGAGACTGGTTTTCGTGCATTTTGAACGGGCGTTTTGAAGATGCACCAGTGACCTGAATCGTGTATATTGTAGGAAGAAAAGCTTTTACCATGTTTTCTGGTAAATAAAAATAAAAGATTTTAATTATGTTTAACAAAATGCTAAAGTCCATTATTTTGCCAAACTCTGTATATTCTTGGGAAAATCATACAAAATAACTGCACTGTATTAGATGATGCTGTGTGAAAATGTCCAGCATGATTTATTATTTATTTATTTATTATTTATCGAGTAATGTAGATGCGCGGCTGAAATTTAATTAATATTTTTACGACTAGAGAAAAATGATTCAAAGTATTCTAAAGGTTGACCGAGGAAAAAAATGCTATAGAGTGGTACACTCTACTTTTCATCTCCGTGTATGAGAAAATTAAATCAGAAGTCACTCTTGAATATGTTTTTTTTTGAGAAAAGCACTATATTATATGCCTCGGCGGAAATGGCAATTGCAGGTCGAGTATCAGTTTGTAGGCCGAGCCGCAGGCGAGGACTGTGGTGTGCGTTTGTGTTTGATATTTGCATTTCTGCAATTTCAAATTCGAACGTTTTGATAATGTTAATTTGGACTAAAATTTAGTAATAACACATGGAATTCATTTCCGTAAAGAACCAAAAAAATCAAATTTTGACTCTGACCCTCAATATCCAGAACCAGTGGATTCCAAGGTCTTGTAAAATAAATCCCAATGATGTATAGGATATGTGGCTTTCGGCTTGGCGATATGTATTATTACACACGATATTATAAATAGTTTTAAATAACGTTTAGAGACTGTACCTACCTAAACGTTCCCTAATACCAGCAATCATCAGTTCTGTGAGTAATAAATAATTTAGGATATTATGACGATTATACCACTTTCGTCCTCTACTATTCTCCTGCTGAGGTAGGTAAGCGGTCGGTGCTCTTGTAGAAGGACCTCTAAACCATCAACGAAACGTCTGCATAAGTTTAGTAAATAATAATAAAAATACCTTACTTGACATATTATGCATTATTACAAAAAATAACATCTTACATAAGTCCTACAATTGGTAGTCTTATCGCAAACAGCGATTTGCTCCAGACAACCATTTCCTATACTAAAACTAAGGTTTTTCCTTAAAAACCCTGCCGCTATCCCCCGAACTAGTGTGAAAACTGTATCTCGAAGGCGAGTTTATTTCCTCACTGGACAGTCCTCGCTAACACGTGGCAGAGCCTTTACCGACTATTCGGTTGGTTACAGAATAAAGTTAGTCAGGCGTGTTGTCTCTATACAAATTTAGTAGATAGGTGCGTATTACATCCTACATTTAAATGATTAAAATAGCCGATAAAAAACGAAGTAGGTACGTAGTAAGTGAGCACATGAGGTAGTCTAACTGAGTGTGCCTTTGTGTGTGAGAGGGTGTGGGGGTTAGTTTGGTGTATTTGGGTGTATATGTGTGTGTGTGTGTGTGTGTATGTGATGTGTGTGTGTGTGTGTGTGTGTGTGTGCAAGCGCGCGTGTGTATGTGTGTGTGTGTGTGTGTGTGTGTGTGTGTGTGTGTGTGTGTGTGTGCCTCACTTGTTACTTACTAAGACCACGATAATTTCAATGCTATGGTTATGACACATTTATTCACATGAATATAGAATGGTCAGATAAATGGGGGGTAGTAAAAATATAAAATTTTCCCTGTACCTACTAGATACCTACTATTAAACTGAGTTATGCAGAGAAAATTATACCACCAGCAGATTTTAAGTTATCGTAGGTACCTACATGAATAACAAAGTTATTTACGTAATCCCGGCTTAAACATTCCTCAAGGATTAATCGTTCAATCAATTTCGTCCAAACATCAACTTGAGGCATCCCCATGGCACGAGATAAACTCCAAAGATTAGCGAATGTTTGCGTTGGCAGATGTGACACACTGACATGACAAGACCTTGTGGCTACTGATTTAGATAGAAAGAAAATACATTTAGCAAAAAACACAGGTTTAGGCCATAAAATATATGTTTTGCTTGGGGTCAAAATAGGTCTTGTCTCAGCTTAATGCAGCATGCAGCAACATGGAAGTCATAGCAACGGCGACAGAGGAAAGGGATACATTATTTACATTTGACGTTTATAGTAGACTCCTGTGACAGCACGGACTCGGAAAAATGTGGATAAAATACTCTCCGATTGAAATAACACTGTAACTGTAAATAACGATCATCTTGAAGGCGGAAAAATGTATATCCTCATAAAAACAAACTGTCGCGAGCATTTTACAAATAAATACATTTTGACGCGAAAAATGGAAACTATGGAAAAAAATTACACCGAAGATCTTTAAGAGATGCCAGTAATCCACTATGAGTATCTAATGAGTGTTCGGAGAATGAATTTCACCGCGTATTTCGGGTCAACAAAGTAATAGCGTTATATTTGTATGGAGCTAAATGATACCTTGCGTTTTCAAACAGGGCCTTTTGTGAGAACATTTACGAGGGAACACAAAATCTACATGAACGACATAAATTGGTGCCTACCTACATCGGAGGAAATATTATTTAAATGGGTAGGTATGTACATAAATTTCCTGTTTTATGATGGGGAGTTTGTTGGTTCCATTTATATGCCAGTCAATATCATAGAGTGAATCTACGAATTATATTGTTTATGAAACGTAATAAGAATTAATAAAAAATTACGGCTAGATGAATGTGTGTGTGATATGTAAGTGCATCATCTGTAGTGGATACATCAGTGACATAAGGCTGCGTACACACCGTGCTAGACGTGTCGCCCTTCAGACTGATCAGGGGGGCTAGACAAATACCTCACGCTTACCTTTCCTTTCACGCTAACGCAAATTTGTCAAGGTAAAACTTGGCAGCTGTCACGTGACATTTCCAGAGGTAATGCCATTTCCATACAAATTAATATTTCCGCAGGCGTTAACGACAACAGAAAGTGGTATTTGTCTAGACTCCCTGAACACTATGGAGTCAGCTATAGTGGCATTTAGAAGTTGTCTCCATGAAAGCGATATCCCCCATCATTGGTCATGCTTTAAACAAATGCCGGTTTATTTATCTCGATTGTCTCATGATTTTTTGAGGGACGAAGAACTTCTCTTTAACTAAAACCTAAGTCTTGCCAAACCATATTATGTAGTGAATTGAGACCTGGGTGCGAGCATGTTCTACAACCGCTGTCTTACTGATTAATAGTATCCTAAAATGATACCAAACCACGATCATTTTAATTATACCAAACTAGGTTCTGCCCACGGCTTCGCCCGCGTGGTACCCGGATAAAAATTTGCCTATGTGTTATTCTGACGTATAAGCTATATTTCTGTAAAGTTTTATCAAAATCCGTTCAGTAGTTTTTGCGTGAAAGAGTAACAAACATCTATCCTCACAAACTTTCATCTTTATAATATTAGTAGGATAGGATAGGATTAGATGTTGAAAAATAAATAAATAAATAAAATAATGCTGAACATTTTCACACAGCATCATCTAGCCCCAAACTAAGCCGAGCTTGTATTATGGGAACTACATGACTGATATACTACTTATATAATTTTTTATTCGTAAATACATACATAATATACATAGAAAACACCCAGACCTGAGACAAATATTTGCAGATACAAACATTTGTCCCGTGGCGGGAATTGAACCCGCAACCTTCTGCGTCCCAGGCGGACCTTCGCCCACTGCGCCACAGAGGTCGAAAAAATTTATATCAGTATCATTTTCGGTACAAGTTTCAAATTTTGATTTGTAATCTGTCTCATCTGCTGTAGGTACTTTCTCTATCAGTTATGTCTCTAGTGTCCTGTCACATTACAAGATAGTTTAGCAAACTTCGGGTTAAACTTACCCTGGACCCGCGATGTATACTCGTTAACCCTTGTGTCCTTTGCATAGTACAAACCGATGACAGACGGCCCTTGTGTCCTTTATAAAGTACATGCTTTAACAGACGGAATTTGGGGTCCGAGTTTTGTTTAGATTAATTAACATAGTTATAAAATTGTCTGACGCATGTGTTTACAACACTAAGGGGTTGTTCGCCCTTTGCTATGGGCGGAATTCCAAATTCATGAAATTCACTCATGAAAGTAGTTTGGACGAAAAGGTTACTTGGCCAATGGTGGCTCTAGATTTTTGGACAGTCTTTAAGACCTAATGTACTACCGGAGTTCTTTTAAGTAGAATCTAGATATCGTTTTCTCGTTTAAAAATCTTGATCATGTAGATTTTAGGAAAGAAATAGATTACAAGGCCAATAGGCCTGTTTTACAGTATATTAAGTACTAGCTTCCGCCCACGGCTTCGCTTGCGCAGAAACTGGATAAAAAGTAGCCTATGTGTTATTCTGATGTATATGCTATATTACTGTAAAGTTTCATCAAAATCCGTTCAGTAGTTTTTGCGTGAAAGAGAAACAAACATCCTCAAAAATTTTCACGTTTATAATATTAGTAGGATAGGATAGGATAGTAAGCTTTTAATTCAATCATTAATTCCATCATATAGTTCTAATAACACAAGTTCTTCTTACTTTGGGGCCAGATAACGCTGCGTGAAAATGTCCAGCATTATTATTATTATTATTAACCTATTGTGAAATCTACTACAAACTGCTCAAAATATCCGCACACGGCGAGAGCGTACCGATCATTTTAAGTGGGGCTCTAGGCACTTTTAATTGCAAACAATTAATTGACTGAGGGTGGGTTAAACAATACTATTGTAAACATGAGTAAATTGCCAATTAAGCCTCTCTTTTGTGTGCATGTCTGACCCCATAGGTTCAACTCGTTGACGATTTAAATACTGGACGTTTGTATACTGAACTCTTTGTTTGAGTATAACAATATTTTCATCCTATAACGCTAATAGGGATATCCTATGCAAGGTAGAAGGTCCACTGTTAGATACATTAGATAGGTTTTTTCTATAATAAGCTTCTCTCAAAAAGTGCCATGTCAAACGATCTCGACCAACTTCTATCCATCAACTTCTCGTAATCCGATGTCATTGGATAGGCCACTGACGCAGTGCCTATAGGTTCGGTTCGTGGCCGCTATACGAGAACCTTTCTTCCCCAGCGGTTGTTGGTTCGACGAGCTGTGATGGCATGCCATTACCAAACATGATTATTCTAATATTAATTTACTTACTGGAAATTTCAACAACATAATAATATCTATAAATAAATAATGCTAGACATTTTTTCACACAGCATCATCTAGCCCCAAACTAAGCAGAGCTTGTGTTATGGGAACTATATGACTGATATACTACTAATATATTTTTTTTGTAAATACTTTTTATTATACATAGAAAACACCCAGACCAGAGACAAATATTTGCAAATCATACAAACATTTGTCCCGCGGCGAGAATCGAACCCGCAACCTTCTGCGTCTCAGGCGGGTCAACACCAACTGCGCCACAGAGGTCGTCATATGGTATCAGAATACAGATAGTTAAGCTTACCTACCTACTTACAAACTGATATGGCAATTGAACCTATCTATAGTTAAAAATCTGTTTTACCTATTTAGGTACATTCGAAACTCAGTCCATTTTATTCGTTGCTTATAAGTACTGAAGTTTGATTAACTTACGATTCGATTGTAAAACTTGTATTTAATTTTCTTGAACTACTGAATCAAATGAATCTATACCTACTGCTAAACTTATGAACGTTAAAGTTTCTCCTTGTTATTTCCAGGAAGTCTCTGCATCTTCGAAACGAGCTCATGTTCGATGAGATGTATGAGATGGATATATGTGTTTAAGTATGAATTATTTTTCTTTTTATGTATGTAGTTTACAGATAACTATATCTTTTACTGACTTTTTATGTATGTAGTAAAATATATATTTTAAGTAGCTAGTTATTTTATTTTATAAATTGTTCTCTTATTTTGGTAATCAGCCTAACGTACTACCGCCCCACTCTTCAGAGAGAGATTAATCTCCTTTCCATGATGATGCAAAGGTTGTATCACCTGAGTTCGCGCCACAAGTGCATCAGCAATGAACCGTTTTTTACAAAGCACAGCCTACTTAATCAATACATACAATGAATTCGTGGTATAAAAACACCCCTGTTTAGACTCCTTACCCGAAGGGTACCAAAAAGCCTTCCCCCTATTATTTATTACAGAAAGATATCCTACTAATATTATAAACGTGAAAGTTTGAGAGGATGTTTGTTCCTCTTTCACGCAAAAAATACTGGACGGATTTTGATGAAACTTTACAGTAATATAGCATAATCCGGGTACCACGCGGACGAAGCCGTGGGCAGAAGCTAGAAATAATATAACACAGAATGCTAATAAAAGTTTACTACTAAGCTTTCACCATCTGTATGCCCAGCACAGGACTGTATCTTTTTACATCGACGACAAAAGCCCGTGTAAGCATTTTCCGTAAGTGTTTGTTTATTTATTTGTGTATCTGCATGCCAACTTAATCTCCAAAACGGCATATTGGATTATAATACGTTTTTTTTATGTAATCGATTTGTATGTCTTGAAGGTTGATTGGTTTGATCGATATAAGTCACTAAGGGGCGCTCTGTAATCCACGAAGGAACTGAACGTCGAGGACTTTATAAAAATGTACCTAAGCTTATATCATAATAAATTTAGCAAACATTTAGTGTGTATTAAATTGTCCGGTATTGCTAGCACGGATAACTAAGTCCGCGAGTCTGGCTTGTATTTGGCCGTTTTATCATTTTATTTTGCAATTCCAGATTCAATTGAGGGGTGAAACTTTTTGTTTTTGATGAAAAATGTGCTGTCAATTTGCAAGATGAATAAAATATGAATTTGCTTTGCCACAGGAATGCTACTATTGGAAAAAGGTTGTATGAGTTCATGAGAATTATCTCATAATCTGATGTTATTTATTAGGAAATATTTGATTATAGGCAGGGATAAGGTATGATTGGACTTGCTCCTAAATACCCTCTAGTTGATATCTGCATGGATCTGAACACTGAGTAGGGAGGTAGGTGTCTAGTTCTACGGTATTAAAATCAAAGTTCTTTTCATAAAATTCATAAATAATTCAGAACTAACATAATCTGTAAGAGTAAAAAGTTTCTTCTAATCTAGACCTTCATGCTCCATCGTCGGCCTTATCATAATTTACTAACCTACTAACAAGGTGAGATTGTGGTCAAATGAAGGACTATTACATGCTAAAAAAAATAAACCAGAACTCTGGTTTTATATGGATACTTTTACTTACTGCTGCTGATATAACGCAATAAAAAAATAACCAGAACTTTGCTTTTATATGGATACTTATACTGCTGCTGATCAATATCCATTATAATACTGCTTTTCAGAATTTAACTAGTAGGTACCTCCTATTACTCACTCGTATAAAATCCAATATTACCTAGTAGGAATTAGTCCACAATCGCTGTTATTACTACAAAATCTAGCGCTAAGTCAAGAGTAACGATTTTTAACTTTAAGAAAAGGCACGCTCCTTCAGAGCCAAAGCCTCAATTGGAAGGCTATGTACCTAGGTTTTTGTTCATGTAAGTAGGTACACCGATTACTTCCCGATGAAGAAAAGATTGTAAAACTGATCAGCGGTCAAACCATCTTTTCTTTACTCGATCTGAGATCTGCGATACTGAAATAGCGAGCGGCAAGGATAAAATCGTGCGATTTTCTCCTTGCCGCTCGCTATTTCAGTAGATTTTGATTTGCTGTCAGACAATCATTCCGGTGCGTTCCAATGAAAAATACTATTAAAATAATATTTTTTCAAAATATCCATTCAGATAAATCTGAAAAATACTACGTACATGCAAAGTACACTGGCTGGTTGGAGGGACCATAGTTTGACTTGAAAAAATACTTAAGTATAATATTGTCTGCGGGTTGAATATGCAGTGGGCACAGTGAACGAGACACGAATGATCAGATAAGAAAAGACAAGATTCGCCTTTTTCTACTATAAACTATTGACTATTGACGACCTTTGTGGCGCAGTGGGCGAAGGCCCGCTTGAGACGCAGTGGGCGAAGGCCCGCCTGAGTCGCAGAAGGTTGCGGGTACGATTCCCGCCGCAGTACAAATATTTGTGTATGCAAATATTCGCCTCGGGTCTGGGTGTTTTCTATGTATAATATGTATGTATTCACAAAAAAATGCATATAAGTAGTATATCAGTCATGTAGTTTTCATAACACAAGCTCTGCTCAGTTTGGGGCTAGACGATGCCGTGTGGAAAATGTCCAGCATTATTTATTTATTTATTCTGATACTTATAATTTGTATGACGTTAGAAAATGTTCACTAGCTCTCGGTATAGTGGGGGTAGCTTGCGTGTTTGATCTCAATATCGTGGTCCGTGCGTTGCTTCAATTGCTATACTTTATGAACGCTCTTTAAGATATTGGTGCTTTAGAGGCTTTCAGAATGTTTGGATACCTCTTTATATACCTACCTACGTGCTTAAATCGATTACAACGTTTTGTTTGTATAAACTTATAAATTATGTAGGTAAATATTCTTCTCCCTCAAATCGTATTGGATCGATTAGATAATCGTAATTAGACAAAATAATATCTAAAAACCTCGATACGAACCTCAAACCTCAATACATACTCAGCGTGTAGATCTTTGAGGATATTAAGGTTTAGTCAGAGGCACATCCAAACATTATATTTGGTTGCAAGCCTATCGTCGCTCATTGGAATACTAACTGATGACAAATGCCTTCGTTTTTTTATAGACAATGTTTTTAATTATTATTCTGTGGCAACACGGCCCACACGCATGTCTGTAAGTGTAGTAATACTAGCTTCTGCCCACGGTTTCGCCCGCATGGTACCTAAATTAAAAGTAGCCTATGTGTTATTCTGATGTAAAACTATATTACTGTAAAGTTTCATCAAAATCCGTTCAGTAATTTTTGTGTGAAAGAGTAACAAACATCCTCACAAACTTTCGCGTTTATAATATTAGAAGGATTCTGCACTCTTCCAAAAGAAACCTTACCAGACAAATTAATCGATTATGTAGTAAAAAAAGGTTAAATTCACGAAACCGCAATATCACTAATTCGTGCCCTTATTGAGAGTTCATTAATACAATGATTTTCCATCTCAAGATAGCGAAAGTGTTCTGCGAAAGAAAAAGTTGTTGATCCCCGCAACTGGTGTGTGGGCACGCCTCGGGGAGCAAATGTTTAACGTCCATTACTACGTGATCCTTGGGACATGGGGATTAGCCACTCATTGCGAGGCCTTTTTTGGATCTTTTTAGATATTTCTTAAATAATTATTTAATAGATTTAGGGCATTTTCATAGCTTCCGTCCCTAGCCTGCAACACACAGATTAAATATTTTGTGCTCTTCAGCTAAGAGAAAAAAAAAATACCAGAGCTACAGATAAAAACATCGGCCTGTCAGGTTGTGAACTGCAGACTTTTTTGCGCCCAGAGTTATTTTTCATTTAAAGACAAAAAATTTGTATTTCGTCTAAGATTAAATACGTACCAAGGTACGCCCACAACTAATGACGAAATATCCTAAAATTACTTACAAACCTACTCATTTAAATATTAATATTTAAACCCCAGAGGTTTATATTCAAACCCATACCTTACTGTATAATTGCACCATCTGCAGAATGAGGAAGAGGAAAATCCATTATGCATTTTTTGCTTCCGAAAATTCAAGACGAATACAGACTCCATAGTAACAAAAACTTTTTTAATATCGAAAGAGTTGAAGTCTGGCCTCTTGTTTATTTAAATTTCGAATGAAACACTTCGAAATGGCGGGCGAAGGGACACAAATAAAAAAAAGGTTTCTAATGGTTTAATTGCGTCAATAATTTTAAAATAATTATTAACGCAAAAGAACTCAGTTGCGATACCTATCTACAAAAAGCGTTCTCGATTGTTTGAGAACACAACAACCTTTTTATAGTCCAGTGAAGGTTCTTATTTTTGGATACATAACCAAAGTATACTACACAAGAGCCCATACCGACTATCAATCAATCAAGCTTGTGTACTTGAGTGGGTTAAGTGTTCAATACTAAAACTCCCCATTCTAGGGGTAAAATACAAGGGTAACCGTGGAGACACCTGAGACCGCTAGACAGTTTCAGATCGATTTCTCAAACGCTATGAAAAGTTCATTCTTTGTAGCCGATAAAAAAAGAGGTTCTCAATTCGGAGGTTATATAGTTATTATTTTGTGCATTACGTCGATTATCGTGACTTGGTTTCTTTATTGCGAAGAATTTATTATCGAATGAGATTAGATGGTACTTACACTTAGTGTTTTTAAAAAAAAGTTTATTATCGAATCTGGCATTTAAGTACTTATGTTGATGATTTTTTAATCTGAACACAAAAATAAAGTCGATTTTTCGACTCAAAATCAGTTTCCTTGCGATGTTTTCCTTCCACATACCTCTGATTACCAGTGGTTGTGCCAAGAGATTGTGTCATGAGCGATAAAACGGAATTATCTTTACCATTTATTTGTTCAAGTTAAATTGATCAATACCCAACAGTCACATAGATAAAGAAACTGAAAATGTGCAACAGGAGTATGGTAACGTCTACAAAGCTTACGCTTTGGTATAATCTACTTTCTTTTTTTGTAATTTTTACTTATAGTTAGAGTAAAATCACAGTGCGTAGTCATGGTAAAAAATGCAACGTAACTACCAAAGTGAGCTCTTGAATTTAACAATACTTCCTGTGTAGATTTACCCTTTTAAACTGTGAAACGTGCAAAAATTATACGATATTATCTACTAATAGAATTATCGCTATGATTTGATGAAATCAACGGTAATATTTTGTAATTTCAACTTTTTTTATTGTACAGATACAGGGAACTTGTAAATATAATAATACTCTCGGTTCTCTACAACTTTAAAAACTGTGAAATTTGCAACAAGAATATGGTATTTTCTAATAAACTAACAATTGGTGTAATCTTATTAAATATTTTGTAATTTTTACTTAAAATATATGTAACGACATCATCTACCAATAAACTTTAGTAAATAGAAAAAGTGGTAAACTTTTCAACCTTTGTTCTTTTGCAAATTGAACTTCTAAAACTTAGTAACTTTTACTCTTGTAAATGTTATCAACCGTCAGGACTTTTGTAAATTTTACCATAGCAATTGTTAAATTCATGAATAAAAAGTGGTAAACCTTTATTTTGCCTTCAACCTTAGTTGTTTTGTAAAATGAAAAGCTACAATTTAGTAATTCTTACAATACTAAGAATTACTAAATTGTAACTCTTGTAAATTATATCAACCGTCGGGACTTTCGTAAACTCAACCATAGCATTCTTTCAGTGTATACATACATTGTTCTGACCCAAAAAAGAATTGGCGGCACGATGAAGAAAATCAAATTTTAATAGTTACCATCCTCAGGTCCTTAGTTAACTAGGTTATATAACGGTCACTAACATAACCTACTGCGAGTACATGTCCTACATAATGGCAATATATAAACAATAGCATTTCACCCCTGACGGATAAAAGTTAGCTGACGTCACTCGGACGGGCGTAATCCACAGAGTTTTTAATTTATTACGTACAATGAGGCTCTGCGGCTGGGCCGGACGTATGCTGAATAAACAACTTGAATGTGCTTGAGGGAATTTAAAGTTAAATTAACGAGAACATTGTAGCCGAATTTAGGGCACACGTCATATTCCTAAGACTATTAATATGGACATTGGTGATACAATTTTTGTTCAGCACATACGGCACAAACAAAACACATAGTAAATTCCAAATATTAAAAGACAAATGATAAAACGTGGTAAATAGGTACGTAATTAATTAATGCATAGAAAACACACAGATCCTAGACCGATGTGGCGCGGTGGGCGAAGGTCCGCCTGCTACACAGGAGGTTGCGGGTTCGATTCCCGCCCTGGGACAAATATTTGTACGATCTGCAAATATTTGTTCCGGGTGTTCTGGGTATTTTCTATGTATAATAAAAATATATATCTATGTAATGTATTGTATTAAGTATATCAGTCATCTAGTACCCATAACACAAGCTCTGCTTAGCTTGGGGCCAGATGATGCTGTGTGGATTGTCCAGCATTATTGATTAATTTAATTATTTATATTTATTATATATATACGGATACTACAAATATTTGTCCCGCGTCGGGAATCGAATCCACAACCTTCTGTCTCAGGCGGGCCTACAGAGGTTTACTATACCAACTATACCTACAAATTAAATTATAGTTCTGTTCAAAATAAATATTTTATATTCTATTAAAGCGAGCGAAGCCGTGGACAGAAACTAGTTAATAGTTTTTGCAGTGGGTTTCCTATAAGCTAATTACGAAGTAACTTCCCTTGTAAGTGATATTTCACTGCAAAAACTTTTCAAAATATCAAGCCAAGCTGACTCCTACTCCAAACTACTTGGGACAGAATATTCGATTTACGATGCTGGACTCTCTTAACTTAGCACTTAACTCCAACTTAGCCTCACTTAACCGTATCTAAATCTTAAGTTATCTTAAATTACGACCAGCCCTATGCAGCGGGTTGAGTTCCAAACTTATGAAAGTTTACTTAAACTTGCATAAATCCGTCGAAATGATATATTAGAAATTAACAGGCCGTTGTCTCGGACGCTTTGTTTGCAAACTTTTAAGTTAAAATTAAGTTTAATTATTTTATGCCTTAGTTAAGTTACTGCGTAAACCTACCTACTGAAAATACGACGTAACTTTAAACTGAGTGGAGATTAAACCGGTTAAGTTAACCTAAGCTTCATAAGTCAAAGGCTAGCTAACATAATCTCTATATTTAAACGGTTAAAGATAGCCAGTTTATATATCTAAGTAATTGAGTATTATAATACTTTTGGTATTAACTTTCATTTTCCAAAACACAAAAGACTCCACAATGATCTTGTAATCATAGATTTAAGTTTTGAGTTTGTAAATACAGATATATTATACTAAAAAAAATACACACACCGAAAAAGAAAATAACACAAAGAATAAGTGATTTTTGTTGCAACATCTAAGAGCTATCCAAGATCGTTTTTTTTTTACTATTTTATCTGTAGGCATACTTATTTTGTAAATAGTTGAGTAACTGAGTAACTAATATACTGAGTTGTATAATTAATTATCTTGAAATTAAGCTAAACTCATGAAATACTAGCTTCTGCTAGTATTTCATGAGTATAGCCGCTTTGCCCGCGTGGTACCCGGAAAAAAGTAGCGTATGTGTTATTCTGATGTATAAGACATATTACTGTCAAGTTTCATCAGAATCCATTCAGTAGTTTTTGCGTGAAAGAGTAACAAACATCCATCCTCACAAACTTTCGCGTTTATAATATTAGTAGGATAGGGTGTACCTACCCGTTTCAAATTGAACCACGCTGTCAACACTAGAAACCTCCTTTAGACAAAGCTCAGTAGTTGTACTAACTGCATGCTAACTGCTCGGAAACCACACGTTTGCGATCCATTTGCAGTCTGAAACAGCTGCCTTGGAGATTCAAGAAACCTAACCTCGAACTATCCCGGAATACCTACATAAATAACGAAATACTAAGCAAAGTAGAATCTTAGCAAAGCACACTCTGAACTAATCACGAACTCCTGGGGTTTGTCTAACTAATATCGTATGTTAAACACATACTTTTTAATTTAAAAAAAACGAGTTTAATTTGGATTTAAGAATATATTTATCTACATAAGTAGAGGTATAAATTCGCATGTAGTTTATTGAAAAAGCTAGTAGATTAAGAGTAATTATTTTCATAGGAGCATACTGGCACACATATTACCGCACCTTTTAAATAATAATAATAATAAAAAAAAAATCATTTTTCACACAGCATCATCTAGCCCCAAACTAAGCAGGAACTACATGACTGATGAACTACTTATATATATGTACATATATATTTGTAAAGCTTCCTGATCAGAAAGTCTAATTTTTAAGTTGCATAAGAAGTAAAATGCCTAAATGATTATACACAGAAAACACCCAGAACCGAGACAGATATTTGCAGATCATACAAACATTTGTCCCGCAGCGGGAATCGAACCTGCAACCTTCTGTATCTCAGGCAGGCCTTCGCCCACTGCGCCACAGAGGTACGTGCTAGATGATTAGGATCCTACCCAGCTATCTATAAATTGTTTCAGATATTTTCTAAAAGTTCCAATATGATTCAGATGGGAACTTTTGTGTAGGTACAAAGAACAAAACAAACACTTTCACGACTGTATTCCCCATGATGAACATCCTCAGATACATACTCAGTGAAGAGATCTTTGACGATACCAAGAAAGAGGTACTTAGTTAAGGGCACGTCTAAACATTAGATTTGTGTAATATGTACCTTTAGCACATAAAATTTTGAAAAATGTAAGAGAATAAGCGAAAAAGGCTAAAACGTGTTATTTATTAGATGTAAAATTAGAAGTTCAAATATTTAGATATAAGTAAGTTTTTAAATATAAATTGTACACCTTTCCCAAGCATCCCACATCTTGGTAGCGTCCTACGAGGGTCTTTTGTAAAAAAAGAATCCCTGAGTTGTCTATTTCTTAGAAAATAAGTACTGAATATATCAGAGGGTTGCAAAGAATAAAAAAAACATTACATTTGGCATATGACCGCGATTTGCTACAGAGTAAAGAAACACCATCTTAACTTTTGATACTATCATGGTTTTTGACATATTTTTTACTAAAAAACGGGATATTTACCATGATTTGTGAGTTTGAATGTTTCTTGATATTTCGGCACAGTTGCATGTACCACGATCGGGAAACATTCAAACTCACGAATCATGGTAACTATCCCGTTTTTTAGTAAAAATTAAACACCATCTTAAAGTAAAAATAGCATAATTCCTGAATTCAGAACCTTTTATTAAATTATAAATAAAATATTAATGCTGGACATTTTTCACACAGCATCATCTGTGTGAAAAATGTCCAGCCCCAAGGTAAGCAGAGCTTGTGTTATGGGAACTGCACTACTAATATACTACTTATATACATTTTGTTTGTAAATACATTTTATACATAGAAAACACCCAGACCCGAGACAAATGAATGCAGATCATAAAACATTGAACCCGCAACCTTCTGCGTCTCAGGCGGACCTTCGCCCACTGCGCCACAGAGGTTGTCAAATTAGTTATTTGTAGTCGATTAAAAATTATTGCTACCAAACAAAGCAGCAGATCGCATTTTAAAATACCTACACTATCGTTCATTTACCGATCTGCCCATTAAAAATGCCATTATTGCAGAGCGGTCACGAACAAACGAATCATTTGGTGCGTGACCATGCATAAATACCTATTGTCGTACCGTACCGATTGTGTAGATACCCGATTGGTTTCAATAAACAGTCGGGGACAAAATGCTTTTTTATATCCCGCTTTTTATGTCTCGATAAAAAATATACCTACCTATTGTTTTATAAATGATCATTGCAAAGAATAACCAGGTTTTGTTGCCTTTCCTGGTAAGTAGATAAAATCGATGTTTCAAAGTGATTCTTGTGATTTTAATGAATAAATGACTTTTGACATGCGCTTTGATGCTTTGACGAAAAGACTTGTTGAAACATAGGCCAATCTGTGATGTTTAGAGTTTTTTTTACAAATTTATTTTTCTATGGCTTACAAGGGTAAGGTTTCTTTAGTTTACCCATGTGAGCTTTATTTAGGATTCGATAGAAAACAAAACATGAATATTGTTTTTTCAGACAATCAACGCCTCAATCTACCTATCTAATAAGTATAAGTAAGTTAAATTTAGTGATAAAACAGATAAATCAATATTTTCGCAGCCGGCAGCTCAGTTGTGCGAAAAATAATATAGGTTCTTGCTTCAAAGTTTTTTAATGTTTGTAATTTTGTAAAAGATGAAAATAAATGAATCGAACTGACAAAAGTTTTATAAGATCAAAACCGGTAAAAATTACTCTAACCTCAATCACAAAAAAGTTTCTCCTCATCCTCCTGTGTCCACTGACTAATGAATCTCACCACAGATTATATTTATATTCATCGAAGATAACGTTGTGAGGTACCCTGGTAGATCTCGCAGATCTAAGGGCTAATAATACATATATTATAATATATTATTAGCCATTAGATCGCGCTAATCATATATTATATTTTAAATGAACACCCACCACACATGCAGCTACATAGTCCTGACCCTAGGTTTCCCTGTGCCATAGAGATAAAGACGGCTTAGCGATTTGAATCAACGACGACCTCGGTGGCGGCCAGCGCCAGGGGCCAGCTGAGACGCAAGATGAGCGGGGTTCGATTCTCGCTGCGGGACTAATGTTTGTGTGATTTGCAAATATTTGTCTCGGGTTTGTGTGTTGTCTATATATGATATGTACATATGTATTTACAAAAAATATGTATATAAGTAGTATATCAGTCATTTAGTTCCCATAACACAAGCTCTGTGTGAAAATGTCCAGCATTATTATTATTATTATTATCTTAGTTTGGGATCAGGACTACGTACGCGCCTGTTGGCTGCTATAAAAACTTATTTATCTTCATCTTCAGAATAGCTATGAATTTTAATTAATACTTTCAAAAGAGTAATGAATTATCTCACATGAACAATAAGTACTATTATAAAGGGTTCAAATTGCTGTTCCCGTCGTATTTAGTCCCTAAGGTCAGACCTCAGAACCCAAACAACATATCAGTTCACCTCCACAAATAAGGCCACATAGGTAACATGTGCCCTACATGCCGCCAATGCTTTATGCCGACCGAGTGTTGTACCAACTAGAGATGTTTTACTTCTGTGTTTAGCCGGATATCTATTGAAGCTATAACATAACATAACGACCGCAAAACAAATGTTTCTATAAACAGTTTTTTTATAACATTGAAGAAACCGTTTATAGCCAATCCGTAGTCAGTCTCTCCATAGCGAGGCAAACAGGCCTATAGACGTCTGCAACACCTGGGTTCCAGTTCCATCACGATGTTTTCCTCCATCGTTTGAGCACGTGTAGTAATAATGTGTAATAATTATCTTAATTTTTATATTATTTTATTTGCTTACGTGTTTGAACAGCATCCGTGTAACCTGACGATTCTGGCTACGTTTAATGGATTGGAAGTGTATTAGAAAAGCTTTAGAAGTTTTTTAGAAGTCAGCAGTCATTTGGACGAACCCTACAAAGAAAAAAAGAAAAAAACTTTAGGGAATCGATGATATTATTTGTGACAATAACTGAAAAGTGCTTTTACAAAGTGAATCATCATGTTATTGTAAACATTCATATTTTCCGGCCTTTCGATTGCCCAGGCATCCCTAACCGTATGAGATCAGAGGCTACGCCCCTAAGGAACTAGATTTATAGCGGTCAAACTTTGAGAACAGATGTTCGCGTGTGCTACATGTTCTTTAGGATAGTTGCTGAACGTGGGAATAACTATTTTTGATAAATAGCTCGAAGACGGAAGCTGCAAACACATTAACATAAATAAAAATCACCAACTCAAACTTTCGTAAAGAAAAACAAACTGTGTTTAAAGAAGTTACAAAAAGTTGATCTAGTCTACTAGGTACTTTACAAGTTAAGTAAAAACTGGGCGTAAAATCTTTGAAATTTGATGTTAAATCTCATAAAATCTTTTGAGTCTCTACGGATAGTCACTTGAGAAAGTCGAGAGAAAAAAAGTCCGCTTTAGTTCTGGTGGCTGCGTTGGAGCCAAAAGACATCGTTACAGCATAGTTTATGCAAATAAGAAACTGAAGATATTTTGAGGGGAACTGCGCTTGCCAACGGTTTAGCACTTTAAGCTGGGAAAAAGTAGAACCTTCAACATGGATCAGGAATGCAATATTTAGACATGGGTTATATTAGGTGCAAATATTACTACTTAGTGAATCTAATATTCCTAAGTCGTGATTAATCACTAATATGTTTAATAAGTTGAAACTTTGAGAAGTGTTTCAGTACCAGTATCCTTATAGCCAAAGATTTCTATGTTCAATTTCTTTCAAGTAATAGGTTTACGATTAGCAGTATACCAACTAATAACACATGGAGCGTGTTATGTTGATCGGATATTAGCAAGTTAGAAGCCAATGAGATTTTTTTTAACAATTGTTTTTTATATCCTAGCAATAGAATGATAAAAAAATGCCTCAGTTTAAATAATAAGGATATAGGTACTCAAACAAGGGTAAATGAGCATTGATGATTATTTAAATAGCTCCAAATTTTTATTTGATTGAATAACTATTTATCTTTGACGTCACCTCAAATAATTCGAACATCTCAAAAACTATAAGGAAGTTACGGGCTATAGGATGTTAGATATTTTAAAAGCATGCATGAACACTCCACTGGGCTTTAAGAGGGAGAGTATGTCGGGTAAAAATGGAAACTTTGGATACATGAGAAACTAAGTATATGATACAGCTTGTTTTGCTTTTAAAATTTCAGCACAGCATCAAAAGTTTACTTTGGACGTATCAGTAGAAGTTGTTTAACTCAACTTAATCTAGAGAAGCTTAAGTTAAGAGTTTAAGTTATTGCGTTCGATACGTAGCCGGGCAATTACTGATATCTCTGCCTGGATATTGATAAATTTGCTGTGTGATTCACATCATCATCAGCCTATATTAGTCCAATGCTGGACATAGGCCTCCCCTAATGAGCGCCATAGCGCCCTGTCTTCAGCTTGCCGCATCCAGCATCTGCCTGCAGTCTTTCGCAGTTCGTCATCCCACCTGGCCGGAGGGCGTCCTACACTACGTTTGCCGAGTCGCGGTCTCCACTCAAGAACACGTTTACCCCAGCGGTTATCGGTTCTTCGCGAGATATGACCGGCCCACTGCCACTTCAGCTTGCTAATTCGTTGAGTTATGTCGATAACTTTGGTTCTCTGACGGATGTATTCGTTACGAATCTTATCCTTCAGAGAGACTCCGAGCATAGCTCTTTCCATAGCTCGCTGAGCGACTTTGAACTGGTGGACCAGCCCTATCGTGAGTGTCCACGTCTCAGCTCCGTAGGTCATGACGGGTAGGACGCACTGATTGAAAAATTTTGTTTTCAAGCATTGCGGTATGGATGACGAGAAGGCTCCACGTAGTTTTCCAAACGCTGCCCAGCCTAGCTGGATCCTCCTCTTGGCCTCCTTCTCGAAATTGTTTTTACCCAACTGCAGAATCTGCCCAAGGTAAGTATATTCGGAAACAATTTCGAGAAGGTGGCCATGTACAACCACCGGTCTTGGAACAATGTGGCCATTGATCATGACTTTGGTTTTATCCAAATTCATGCCAAGACCGATACATCGGGAGGCTGAAGCTAGGTCGTTCAGCATCCGGTTCAGCTTCTCTAGCGACTCCACCATTAATACGATGTCATCAGCGAATCGTAGGTGTAAGATGTAATGTGATTCACATAAATATAGTGAAATCCAAGACATATTATTCACAACCAATAATCATAATATCTTCGATACTCATAGATAAAGCCTTCATCTTATCCGTTTTGCAATCAGGCAAAAAGGAGCACGATTCTCTGAAATTCTCATGCTGTGTATTTCCAACAAGAGATAAAATTTTACAACCAATAAATGAACATTTTGACGAGGTTCTGCTGCCCGATGCAGTGTTATCAAGCATTTTAATAAAATCCAGCGAAAATGCTAAAATGAAACTCGGCAGAACTAAAGTATTTTATCATGAAGGTGGGCCAATCTAAAAGCTTGCGTATATTCGGTTACCGTTGACTTAATCAGGTTTCGTGGCTGTGACATACCAGATACGTTGCAAACAAATTTTTGAGCCCAACGAAGGAGATGTACAATTGAAATAGATTTCGGGCCGAAGTTGCGTCGAAAAGCAGCATGTTTTGTTTCGGCAAAAAATGTTGCGGCTAATCGTGTTTCCAGAAGATGGTGTTTTTTTTTTTGAAAAGTAGCATCCTTCAGGAATAAACTTTTATGGGAAAATAATCATCAAAATCGGTTAACAATTGGCGAAGATAACAAGTATCAAACACAAAAAAAATTGATTGAATTGATTGAAAAGAGGATTGAGTACCTCCTCCTTTTTTTGAGGTCGGTTACAATTATGAGCTTTGCATACATACTTTTCATATCAATAGTCCCATCATAAAACAATAGGAATGAAAAGGTTTTAACTGTTCTACGACATCACAGCCCTATAGACCTATGGCAGTTACCGCCCGTCACAGCTTGCACGATTTCAATTTGGAGGGTAGGCTATTATAGAGGGTAGAGAAATAAAAAAAAAATTTACTTCTAAATGGTGCGTCCGGCATTACAGAAAGGACGGAAAAAAGCATATCAAACGACGCAGAGCGATCCACTAAAAAAATAAGCATTCTTGTACATACTACGCATGGTGTGATGTAGTCTAATTGCGGTATCACTATGTCTAAATAACCTTTGTATCTTGTGTGTGAATCTAATAAATAAATCGCTGTTACTCAGGACTTGTGACACAGTCAGGGCCAGCTTGGTGCCGGGTGGCCGACCATATTGGATCACCGTTGACGAAACCCGCTGACGCGACGGTGACGTGGAGGTTCCGACACAAGCTTCCTGCCCACGACACGTACTCTCGCAAATAGTATTTTTACGCAAAAGTTCCGGAAATTTTATTGGTGTAGCTCTGGGCGTTTTGGTGTTTCGCTTTTAACCGTTTGTGGTTTAACGTAAACCGCTGGGATGTATTGCCTTTTTCTTAATCTTAGAAAAAATGTGTATAACATTAATTCCGTTGTAGTTTTCTACTCAGTTGTAAATATAGGTCAAGCTTCAGAATTAAAAAGTAAATTAAGTAGATAGATATTCATATGTTTTCTAAGCCATAATAGACAGCCGTATTGGCCTAGTGAGCTGTAGGGACCTAACCCGAGTTTAAATCCAAAGTTCAAACCCAATGACATTTTTCTTCCTTGAAACGATTAAGGCAACTGCCATAAGAAAACCGGCTTGCCCTAAAACCAATATTAGAAGGTTAGATACTTGGTACGTAAAAGTGGCATGCTTATTTTATTCTCATAAGTTTTTTTTAAGCACTTTAGAATATTATTACGACTATACAACGTACTTTACTATTCTCCTGCTGACGTTTCGTTGACTTCGTCCTTCCTCGGGGTATAGTCGTAATAATATTCTAAAATGATACCAAACCACGATATTTTTTTTAAGCAGCTTCGTATTGCATTATCTTAATCTTCTACTTATAATAGTATTACCACAGATATTATAAAACTAGGTATCACAGAATTTCCCCGCAAAGATACGATCTTCCTACCTATTTTTTATAGGCAAGTTGTGCAATTTCCTTAATTAATTTACGATGATCAAACCAAAAGCTATCGTGAGAAATATTTACGGCAAACTTCAGCGGCAGATGGCGAGACGGGCGGATATTCAAAACTGTCCTGTTTAATAACAGGTGAATGCGACGGTTGAGGACACAGCGATATGAAATAATAAATCGGCACCTTTCGTCTTTGTAGCACCATCCTGTCTTCTGCGTATTGGCAGGAGCCAGTTCTCACAATATTCACCAAAAAATATATATGTGTCCATGATCATTACTTGAACTCAGTCATCTGAGGCTGATCTCTTTTTTATTAAATATAGGTATATTATTAAATACCTCTTTTGTATAACTCTAAATTGTGTTTTGTATAATATTACTTTATCTTCTTTAGGTATCAATGTTTTTGTTACTCATTTCATATAGTAGGTAGCTATAAAATAACTAAGATTAGACGTATTAGCTTGTTTTTTTATACCTAGTATTTTAGCATGCCACCCTCTGTCTCCAAGCGCTGGATGTAAGGATGACTGGTAGAAAATGCTGTATAGCATGTAGTCCTCCTTTTGTAAACAGTTTGTGTGCAAAAAAGCATTAGATAAATCTGTTAAAGAAGTATCTTGGTGTAACAGTACCATCAGGATTTTTTTAATTTTTTTTTAAAATTTATATTGTGCCTTAATATAAAAAGACAAATGTTATAAATAGATTCCATCATATTATATGAATGATGAACCTGTAGGTTAGCTCGGCAGAAGTACCCACTAAAGTATTAATATCTCTGAAGAAAAATCTTTATCTAGACGATGTCGTTACAGGTGTTCAAATTACCTCTTGAAAATGGAACTTAATATTGGAGTCGGAAAATGGAAAGTTACGAATCCAAAACAAAATATTACTTATCTTAGTTTTTTTTGCAACCAAACGGTTGCCAAAACTGTTTTCTAGCGAAATGGTATTTGAATAATCTATTTTCACCTGCAATTTCACCACACCCCGTAGCGTCACCATGATGACGTTTTCCTGCGCTAAGATAATTCAATATGGTGGCCGGTAGAGCGACGCGCCTGCGGCTAGACATAACCTCAAAATCACATCAGCCTACACCAGATTACCGGAAAATTAACCTGCCGTTGCAAATTATAAGCACTCCGTGTTTTGAGATAAATATTTTGAGACTAAATTTTCGCTCTTGCCAACTTTGCCAACTGTTCGAAATAAGTATCTGTCGGTTTGTATTGTTTTAACTTTCTTCAGAGTAGGTACGTAATAATTAGGTACACTAAACCTCGAAGCTGTATAAATACGAAGATCATTAATTGCTTTTCGATTTTAGACGTTGTAAAATAATATCAACCAACAAAACCATCTATTTTCGGTTAATTACCAACACAAAATTGGAAACTTGGGAGATCAATTGATTACCTACCAATTAGACCAAAAAGGGAGACAAACTAATCAACCCTACAAAATACCATGTTCCAATATCCTCGGGTGCAGCCTGGGGTCGATTGTACCCACAAATTGGTTCTCGTTAACATTTGGACGCGATTTCCGAATTTGTTGGCCCTTAACAAGACCGGCGAAGTTGAGGTCGGAATGACCGGACACGCCTCAATTAGTATTAGGAGTTACGAATCCTTCCGTCATATTTTATTGGTCGAAATATCGGGACCGGTTTGGTGGAAATAAGGATGTACCTCCTAGGTAGATATATGAGAACCAAAAATGTCTTTATGGTTGTTTGAAGATTTTCTGTTGGAAGCCCGGATAATTTGATTTAAGGCAGATTTTCAGGCGAGCTACTAACTAGAGTTTAAATCTCCCTACCAAAATAGTGTAATTTCTACCAAATGTTACTGAGAGAATTAACATGCTTCTGAACTCGTTTTATAAATCTACTTACACTCTACGTGCTCTCAAACCGCGAAGATTACTCCCATTTTTGTTTCAGAAATAGTTCCACCCTCTTATTTATAATCACTCACTAACTTTAGTATCGTGCTAAAGTATTCTGCCTCTATCCTTTGATGGAAAAGTTAGTGTCAGAAACGGACAAGGTTAAAGCTAGCGACCTATGAAAAGGCTAAAATCCTTACGCACAGGATCTCGATTTGCAGTCAAAACTGTGACTTAGTCAGTAGATATTTTGCTGAGTTTTATATAAAAAACAGCGAAAGAATATCCGATTTTATGACAAGCTCTATGTTCCGGCATTAAGCAGACGGCAACCGACAAGATAAGTTGTATCTAAACTTTGAAGCACCCGGAAAGCTTCAACTATCTTTCGCCTTTTCTATTTATTTACTTTAGGTATTTCCTTCTTTTCTATATTCTGCCGGTTCAGTTTCGTCAAAGTTTTAAGCGAGGTAAGATGTTAGGGCTGTTATAGGTAAGTACTGTGAAATGCTGGGGTTTCCCAGTCCTAAATTATTTAGGCAAAAATAAATGTGAAGGAAAATAACGCACCCTTTATTTCTGTTTAGAACATCTTATTGTTTAACTCCAAAAACCTTCGTGAATTAATCATTTATATTGCAAGCAAAGTATTTTTTTCTTACCTTATCCGCATAAGGTATATACGAACTGAGATATATATATAGACGCTACACAAAAAAAAACAGATATAAATAGATAGATAACCTCTTTATTGTTTATTACTATATCAACATAAAAAACATAGTAAAAGAATAACGCAAAATAAAGAGATGCACATACAATAATTTGCAGCAAGATATTGCCGCAAAACTAACCTGTTTACGAGCGCCTCTTTTATAGGTGAAGGCATTTGGTGACCTCAAACGGTGAAGGAAAACATCGTAAAGAAACCTTGTAATATTCTAGAACTAGAAATAAAACACAGAATGATTCTGTTCGTAGTTATAGTGTTTCAATCCACCCAACAAAGTTTGGTGATTCTTTCCCAAACATAGATTAAGATCTTTCCTAAAGTTCTATATTTGACCTACTGAAATGAAGTTTACATTGGCGTTTTAGTTTTCAGGCCAACCTCGTATATATCTGTAACGAGTTGCCAACTGGCTACAATATTCACGTTTTCATATAAATTAATATTACCAGACCTGTTTTTATGAAGCACTGTTGACTGCGCACAGTGCGCATTCGGCAATCGAGGGCTTAAAGTTTAGGAGGCATTTGTACCTTATTACGGTAGGTAACCCTAGGTTTAAGTGAGTGTGACCTCAATAAAATAAAACCCGACTTAGTCTGTCATAAATGTAAGCATAAACCGCTGGCCATACTTGAGATATTAAGATACATGCTGGAAAAAATGAGATACCTTACATAGGTAAGGCTTACATAGGCTTACATTAAACGTTTATTTTCCGTTTATTTATAACTAGTGAAACTACAAATTTGTTCGTGCGGAGTTTTTCCAACATAATCTTAATGCTGAAATCTCTATAGGGGTGTAGTTTTGGAATCCTTTCTCAGTCGACGTTAGATTTGTATAGACACACAAACTAAGCAGAGCTTGTATTATGGGAGCTACGTAACTCATATACAACTTATATACTTTTTTTATAAACAATACATATTATAGAAAACATCCAGACCAGAGACAAATAGTTGTACATCATGTAATCATTTGTCTCGCGGCGGGAATCGAACCCGCAACCACTGCGCCACAGAAGTCGTAATAATTTCTATACATCTAGAAAATACCTATTTACCTTGATTTTTCTTTTTTTTTCAGGAAAGAGAGTTGATTGTAGTGTATTCACTGTTCTCATAAAAAATATGGATCAAAACTTTTAGTGCAAATGGGTGGAACTGACGAGATAGGTACAGATGGTACTGAGCTGTACGTCTGCTTTCCTAAGGTGGAAAGGAGATTGTGGGATTAGATCATTTAGCTCCTGGGTACGTTCCCCGAAATGTTGCTTGTAGAATATCGATAGGCATGCAACTTTTCAATGATGTTCCGGACTCTGAGATCTTAGTCTCCGCCATGTGTTAGCTCTGCGTTCGATTTAGTCCAAGTATACTTATCATCTAGTTCTTATTTAATAAGATCTTCGCCTATATAAATATTCTATAGATCGATCGATCTTAATACATTTTTATAAAAATACACCCCCTGTGAAGTCTAAATTGTTGAAGTGAAAAACATGCCCTCCGTTTGTCGGACAAACCATTCAATTATCGTGGAAAGTAGGTGAAACAGGGTTTCGCTGGGGGGTGGTGCTGATGCATAAATTATACAATTGCCAGCCTGATATCACCCCCGGGAGACTGATACATTTCAATAAAACACCAGGTGTTTATCATTTTTTCCTGTTTCATATTAAATGTTGGATGGTCAAGGTTTTTATTTTGCTTTGGGAATTTGGTATCTTAGCAAAATATTATAATCCAATTTGCGTTTTAGATTTTCCATCATCTGTCATAACTCATAGTACCAAAATACTGTACCTAAATAAAATCTACACCCATTGTTCTTCTAATTCGAATCCTACTAATAATTAGAAACGCGAAAGTTTGTGAGGATTAATGTTTGTTACTCTTTCACGCAAAAACTTCAGAACGGATTTTGATGAAACTTTAACATAGGCTACTTTTTAACCGGGAACCACGCGAGCGCAGCCGTGGGTAGAAGCTAGTAAGGTTAATATAAATAAAAAAAGGCATTTATTTACTTACTGTAAACACTTATATACCTAGCCTAGGTATAATAATTCTGGTGTTATAATTAGAAAGTATGTCTGTGGGTAGTAAAAAGGTTAAGGACTCGGCCAATTAAATTAATTATTTTGTTATACAATTTTTACTTTTTAGGAACTTTAATTGATAATTTAGTTATTTTAGTACATAAGGTGTAGGTTAGATTGAAGTAAGTGTTTTCGTTCATTGATTCAAGATAGAGAGTCAAATGTTTTTGCAGATGTTTATTTCTTTCTCTGTTAATGATTTTCTCAGCCAGCAAAAACTTGGCAAACTCCAACTTAGGTTGGTACTTCTCCAAATGTACTAACAAATGGATTCGCGATACAATAGCTTAATCAAACCGCGTTAAGATAAGGAAAACAAAGACCCTTCGGGAATGGTGCAAATCAGGGAAGGAAGGCTAATGAGAGGTTTAATGTTTGTTTGTTTTAATCAAAACTTATAAGATCAATTGAACCATCTTTGTAGCTAAAAGTTTAAGGAAATGTGATAAGTCTAAATGTACAAAGG
Source organism: Perizoma flavofasciatum (assembly GCA_958496245.1). Taxonomy (NCBI): domain Eukaryota; kingdom Metazoa; phylum Arthropoda; class Insecta; order Lepidoptera; family Geometridae; genus Perizoma; species Perizoma flavofasciatum. The sequence continues at coordinate 11,294,534 of OY292429.1, read as the reverse complement.
GCATAATCATCATTATCATTATCCTGTAAAAATCAACTGTCTCCCTTACCTTTGCGCAATTTTACGCAAAGAATAATGTTGTGATAATATTGTAATATTTGCTGATATATTTACTTACTGTAAAAATGGAATTTTTACTTACTGTATCTAATCCGTGAAGGCATCGACTAAGTTTTGACTCATTCCGAGAGTCTTTATCACGGACGCGTCGAGTGCACCACGCGACGAGGAGTGAGAGCGTCGCGATCACTCTGTGACAATATGAACAATATGAATAATCACTAGTTTTTGGAATAAAATTTGCCCATATTATAAGCTGAGCATAAGACATATTAGCTGTACTTTAGAACATTTTACGAAATTTTATGGTTTGAATTCATGGGTACTAGCTGTTAAGTCCGGCTGCGCCAGTTACTGCTTTGACTTGCAGTATGTCACGAAGGGCAGATCCAGCCTTCGAGCAAGGGAAGAAAGCTGAGGTAGCTGTAGCGAGCTATGAAAATAATATCTTGGGAGCAAAGACTATCTAAAAAAATAACGACAATAAGTAGCAGAATAATCGGCAAGCAGAGTGAGCACCAATCATTTAAAATTTGTAAGCAAAGCTCGTATTTGCATTAGCTCTACTGCCAACAGTTCTACGGTCTACGGTTCTACAGTCTACAGTTCTGCGGTCTACGCTACGGAGAAAGTTTGTGTCTGATGAAAGTGTATAAGTTATAGACTTTAATAAGACACGAAAGTAGGTGTCTAGTTAGGTTGCATCGCCAATAGCTTATTGAAAGCTTGAGATTTTGCAGACTTGTAACAACAACTTTCCCGTTCCCGACTCAAACCAAATTCCACTTCTCCAAACACGGTAATAAAAAGCGACAGGTCAAAATGATTTATTGCCCAACTAGATAAAGCGAGTGCCAAGTTTAGTCGGCTCAAGATAAGATAATAATAGATTTGTACTTTCGTCAGGACAAGACAGCTCGCAAAAACGTCAGCTAAGTCGAACTACAAAGAGGTATTGTTCTGATTATTCAGACGAGCGTGGTTTGGAGATAAATGGAAGGTTGCGTACTAAAATGATCGGACAAAGGTGTATTAAATATTTATTCTTAAATAGGTTTTTGATTGAACAAGCATTAGAGAAATAAAACAGTTCGATGAACGATAAATAAAGGCTTATCTCAAGTCCTTCCAATTATCTTTATACTTTCATACCTCCCACCAGCGTTGCCAGAAGGTTACTTTTGTAACCTTTTAGGTGATTTTTAACTACGTCAGGTTACTTAAAGGTTACACAACTCAAAAGGTTACTTTTAGGTGATTTTCTGGAATTCGTAGATTTCATCGGTAGGTATTTCATTTTTTACTTGAATATAAATTTAAACAGAACGTAGTAGCGCTCTTTGTTGCATATTACCGTCCATTATACAATATTGTTTGTATCACATCTTATCTAAGCTGAAATATTATTTTGTGTTCAAAAAATATTATCAATCTTCTATCCGTTTATCTACCTCAGTTAAAATTGATCGTAGATGCGTAAAAATACCAAAAAAAAGGTTAATAAGAAACTAATAAAAATAAATAAAAATAAAATAAAGTATTTAAAGACGATATAGCACGATGCCCTCAAATTTAAATTATAATGGTATGCCAGATTGCCCACGATGATTTCCTTCATCGTTTCAAGCACATAAACATTGAGCAACTGGTAAAAATAAACCTACAACTCAAAAAGGTAAAAATTTCAAGAGCTTCCTACCCAGCAGGAGCCCACCAGGGTGCCATAAAGGGATGGAAGTTGAAGCCACGAAAACGGCACAAAAAATCCTGTCAATGCCAGCCTCATTGTGGCGAAACTGCGTATATATTACATGAGGAACCTTTTTCATTTTAACTTCTTGTACTTATTTATGTTGCTCTTTCAAGTAAAAGAAAAAAATGCTATTTTTGTAATGAAAAATGTATAATAGACTTAATAACTGAATATTCAGGATCAGGATTGACAAGTGCCGCATTTCATTCCACTAATGTTTACCTCGTAATTAACCATGTTCCACCCATATTTAATACCTGCAATAGTATTCAATCTCACCTACATTTTCATAATTGTACTTTTTCTAATAGATTATTTGTATAAAGGGTCTCTTGCTGTTTGCTTCGGCCCTAGTAATGCCTCACAAAGATCAGATACCAAGTCCTACTAATATTATAAACATAAAAGTTTGTGAGGATGTTTGTTACTCTTTCACGCAAAAACTACTGAACGGATTTTAATGAAACTTTACGGTAATATAGCTTATACTTCAGATTAACACATAGGCTTTTTATCCGGGTATCACGCAGGCCATGGGCAGAAGCTAGTGTGAGATAGTGAATATATGTGTGAAATAATAATATTAATTATTTATTTCAGGCAATAAGGTCCATAACATTATTAATGTCTAAGAAACTAACATACATTTATGATACTATACTAATGCTAAACTGAAGGTACTATGCAAAACGTAATAATATATTCATTATGATTATAATTTTTGGACTTCTCACTTGTCTTTGTCCACCCCAATTAAATATTTTTACAGATCTGCGTACTGGATACAGATCTAAGAACGGTCTTTGTAAATATATCCTTATTCTGGAATTTATAATAATAGAGTATCTAAAAAAAACACCTTTTTTTCTGCTTGTCTTGTATGTCTAAAATAATCTAGGTCCATTCATTTTTATGTTGCAAAAAAAAATTGCCTGTCTGCTTGTCTGTTTGTAAATGAATCTGCAAGCAGCCAATAACTACTTTGCTCCGTCATTACAGACAGATGAACCGATGAAACTTTTTTTTTGTATATCTTTCGATAGCAATTTTGATGAGTAATTCTATAGATTAATTCCTAACAGCCACAATAACCTCATTTGCATACAATCTCTGGCTAATAAACGTGCTTCGCTTAATTGTTGAATATGTAGTTTATGTTGTACAATATGCGTTTCATATGCAGTTATTTGGGAATAGAATGTGGCAATCGGCAGTGGATGCTAAAGTGACGTTTACATGATGATTTCAGATAATTCACCATTCGTTTGTTAAAAAAAACCAAGCAGTGTTTGTTGTATAATTCTTTTAGAATTGGTTGCGCGCGAGGAACCGGCGTAAATTAATTTAAGTTGACGTTTCTATGATTACAATGAATAAAAACCTATTGACTTTGACTTTGTTCTGTGTTCCAACATCTAACTGTTGAAAATGTCCGTCGAGAGTGGATAGGAGCTTTGAGCAAGATATAATAAACATTCACCATGGGTACCGTACCCAAAAAGTTCAAACGGAACCCAATATTATTGAGTAAGATATCTTCCTGATTCTTAGTTCTCATTTCGACGATTCACAAACTTTGACCTTCGTGCCCTTAATAGTTTTTTGACTGGTAACAAGTGAATAGATACCTACCAACCTACCAAAAGCTAATGATTGTCTGAAAGATCGCCAAGTAAACCTTTCATTTTGATATGATATTATTTATTCGTTTATTTCATACTCGTACAATAAAGTATTTTCATTAATTCATTCAAAATATACAATAAATTATTTATTTATTTGCCATTTAGAGGTTTTCTCCAATGTACATGCTCCTTTGCCAACAACAGATTACGTGTGAGCATTTCAATTATATGCAATGCGATATAGAGCCGATGTTTATTAATGCCTTATCGTAAATCAGGGCCTTATGCACTATTGTGTACATTACTACAAGTAATTTACAATAATGATAAAATGCATCTGCAAAATATCAGAACAGGCTAATAATATTTTTTAATCTAGCTGCACATTAGTCCAGGTACCTATATCCATCAGACAAATAATTTCAGGAATTGCGCTCTACATAATGTTACTGGGATTGCTCACTCGTTCGGGTACAGTATTTCTGAAACTATAATGCTGGAAATAATGCTGGACATTTTTCACACAGCATCATCTAGCCCCAAAGTAAGCAGAGCTTGTGTTATGGGAACTACATGACTGATATACTACATATATATTTTTTTGTATATATATACATATTATAAATAGGAAACACCCAGACCCGAGATAAATAAATGCAGATCATACAAACATTTGTCCCGCAGCGGGAATCGAACCCCCAACCTTCTGCGTCTCAGGCGGACCTTCGCCCACTGCGCCACAGAGGTTGTGAAAACTATCACAATCAGTAGAATTGTAAGTTTTATACAGGTCTGTATCGCGTTTCCCTTTTTTTTCGTTTCAACTGTGTTGCAACAGCGGTGGTCATAGGTTGACTGGGGTAAGTTTATATTCACACTAGCTGCGCCCCGCGGTTTCACCCGCGTAAGTTTCGATTTCGTGAGAATATCGACGATCTAATTAAATTTTAGAATACAAAAGCTGCTATTGTGACTTAACTATGATAGTAAGATATATTCCCTCGCGGACTTTTTTGTAGGTAATAATAAGTACTTTAATCATGTAGTACATCATTTTTATGTATCATCAATAGTTTTCTCAGTGCACGCCAAATAATAAATTTTATAGGCAAAATTTTGCTACTTTGGGTTACATTATTGCAATTTTCTTAAGGATCTCTATTTTTTTAAAATAAATTATAGCCTATGTTACTTCCTGATAATTTAGCTTTCATTTGGTGAAAAAATGGTTAAAATCGGTCCAGTAGTTTCTGAGCCTATTCAATACAAACAAACAAACAAAAAATCTTTCCTCTTTATAATATTAGTATAGATTACACTGTATCACCGTACTGCAACATTGGGTCGCGTTTGCAGTGCGGTGATAGTCTGACGATGAAATGAGGATTATTGCGGATACTACTTACGGCTGTGGAACTCTTTGCCGGTATCGATCAGGCATGCTCCATCACTGCATTCATTTAAAGATCGTGTCAAACTATTTTATTTACAGCAGTCTTCGTCATGTTCTTGAGTTTTTGTGTGGTATGTTTTACGTTTTATTTTTATTTTTTTACTATATTCAATTTGATTTGATATATAAGTTCAAATATGTGAGTTTGTGTATGAAATATAGAGGTATATTTATGACGTGGGCATTAATATATATTTAGATATGGATATTAGGTATTATATCAAAATTAATGTTTAATTTGTATTTTTATATATATTTTTCACACTTTTATTCAGGCACCGTCATTCTTTTAAATAGTTCTCTCCATCCTAAGGTTGTCTGGAAGAAATCGCTTTCAGCGATAAGACAGCCCATTGTGCATTTCTCTTTTGTTTGTTTTTTCTTTTTACTATGTTTCTGTGTTGATATTGTAAATTGGTGTTATGCACAATAAAGAGTTTATCTATCTTTATCTATCTATCTGCTTTTATTTCTCGGCGAAAGCTCCGTATTATCCGCTAAAACCGTGACCATGGCTGTTGTAACACAGTCAAAATGTCGGGAAGGTAATAAAAAATGTAAAAGTGATAAACACTCGTATAAAACTTACAATTGAGTTCGGATACAAACTGAGTACCTACTTCTACCTAATGCCTAATATGCTGTATTATTGTCTCCGTAATATTCAGAAACAATATTTTTTTAGTCAAGTTTGTGAAAAATTGTTGTGGGTACTTTAAAATAACTCTATTTAAATAATATTTAAAATAAATAGAAAATAGTAGTTTTGTAGTACCTAAGTAGTGATAATGTGTTACAATAAAGTTAGTTAACGCCTGCGGAAAGATTAATTTGTATGGAAATGACATTAGCTGTGGAAATGTCACGTGACAGCTGTCAAGTTTTACCTTGACAAATTTGCGTTAGCGTGAAAGGAAAGGTAAGCGTTAGCCATGGGTCGTCGACGTAATTATCGTAAACGAAACGAAACCGTTAATTTTCGCTCATCAACTAGTCCATCGACTAGTTGAATTCGTCGACTAGTCGATGTTTCAACTTCATTATATTGACGAACTATCTAAACTTCGCGACGATGTCTACCTAGTCGATAATATCTACGGGTGATTACCCGGTACATCTGACGTAGCTCGACCGTAACTTAAAGAATAAGTAGGTAATCTTATTACCATGTTTCTTTGAAATTTAATAAATTTCGAAGAAATGTGCCGTACAACTTAAAACTTCCTTTTCACTATTTATGCGAGCCTATTTGAAAAACAAACACTTACATTTTATTCAAATACAGATCAAACAGCTATCTAAAGACAATTGCAAACGATTTATAGATAGGTAGGTAAATTATTTCTCAAAAATAATTTATTTCTCAAAATTAATAAAATATAGGTATAGTATAATATAGGTATCTACTTATTTGCAATAAAAATCTTCACTTCATACTTTTCCAGTTTCATTATAAACTCGTCTATGGACGTGTGAACGCATCGTCTCGTCGCATCAGTTTAGCCGTCTACGATTTTACGATTTTTTTGAACGTAGACGGTTAATACCGTCTACGTTCACGCATCGTTTCGTCGCGTTGACCGTCGATATGAACGTTGTGGAATCTCAGTTTAGCCGTCTACGATTTCAACCAGTTGAATGAGTGACAGTGAACCGTTGATACGTAGATTCAACGTAAACGGTTGATTCACTAGTTCGTTTATTCAACGCCCATCGCTAGTAAGCGTGAGGTATTTGTCTAGCCCTCCTGGAAGGAACTAAAACCTATAATACAGGCTCGGCCTAGTTTAGGTATAAGTGTCTTGTATACATCTCCGATAAGCTCGAATGCCTACCTACTTCAGAAGTACTATGTCTACCCTAGAAAATAATTATTAATATCTAGGGTAGACATACATAGATAGTAGATGATACTATACTACCTAGTCGTGATATGGGAAATCCTAGTGTGGGGCCAGTACTGTAATGTACGTGTCTTAAAAAAATATCTATCTATTGCTAAAAATAAGTCAAATATATCTCAATTTTCTACCAAACTATTAGCATAACAAACCCAGGGTGGTATAATTAAAGCCTTGTAACTCTGAGATAACTAATGATGGGAGAACTGAGCCGAGTCACGATTGACGGAATCCATTGAGGAGCTGCTAGTCATGGCACAGAATACCATGACAGTTTCTATGAAATCATGCCATAGACAATGTGAAAGTTTCTATAACTCCCCGCTACAGAACATAAAACAGTATATATAACACAATGACGAAGAATGTGGTGGTGAATCTATTATTCTTACGAAAACCATTCGCTGACTTAGAGGAAGCTTGGTGTTTTTCTTGAGAGTATAGAATTCGAGGAATAATAATGGAAGAAGTATTTCCTGCTATTAAGTGTGAGTCGGTTAAAATACGACTCGTAAATGTGCGAAAACCGTTCACTTTTTTCTCAAAATGATTGAATTCATACCTGTAATCATTACTGCTTCTTTTGGTCTATGTATATCTTAGTCGATCCGATAAATAAAAAAAACACACAACAGTACTGCGCCCCCCACTAGAGTTCCCTGTAGGTATCAGAAACTAGTACCATTGTAATACACCCGGGGAAAATTTGCCATCAGTAAGTGTTCCAATAAGTGGCGGTGGGCTTGGAACCTTTCACGTGGAATGCAAAACGCGGCCAAATGTATCTAACCTAGGTACCTACATATAAAATACCGCCTTAGGGACTTCATGAGTGGTTAGGTTAGATTATTTAATTCAATTATAGATTTTTTATGTAGCTGTGACGTCAGCAGCAACATCAGTAGACGAGGCTGAAAACCAGTGTGGCAGAGTCCTTTTTACTTACATACAGACATACCTTCTCACTATACCTACTGTTAAATACATACTTATTATATTGTACTTAGGCGAGATATGTTTGTTTAAGTGTAAGTAAATAAATGCCCTTATATTTTATTTTAATGTGAGGACGTGTCTCTAACTACCCCCTACATGGTATCCTCAAAGGTCTTCTCACTGAGTATGTATCTGAGGATGATCATCATGGCGAATACAGTTGTGAGCGTATCTGTTTTTTTGTAACTTACATAAGACAGTGCCAAAACATCTAACTTTAAAATCACTTATCCAAACCGAATAGTCGTAGATCTCAGCAATACAACGATTTTAAACGAAAACACGTCCGTTTAGCGATTTGCGAAGATTTATTAGGGGCTTTAAAGTTTCCGAGCTAGATGCATTCTTGCGAGTTTGTAAATAAAGTGCAGCAAAAGATTTAGCTTTATTCAAAATCTACTTACTTTTGGAATCGGATATTATCAAACGACCTCATCGGCGTGGCTGGCGAGTAGTCGGCTGCGACACACAAGTTCCAGATACCATTCCCGCTGCTAGATAAATGTATGGACTGTAGATATATTCTCGGGGTCTGGTTGTTGTGGTACCACTCACATTTCAGTTTGAGTCCATCAGCGATTATGGTCTGCGCGCTGGTGACAATCAAGTATAAGCTTAATAATATACCATTATTAAGCTTATACTTGATAGACACGTACTCTAACTAAATTGAAGACATACTAGAAAAAGGCCAGGTCAGAAGTACAGTATACCGCCGAGCTTGTATGAAGAATATGATGAGGATGAATGAAGCGAAAGAGGTGTGCCAGGATCGTAGCAAATGGAAATCCTTGGTCTCTGCCTACCCCTCCGGGAAACAGGCGTGACTATATGTATATAGGTATAGTACAGGCAGTAGATAAAAACCGACGTTTCAAAGTAATCCTTGTGATTTTATTGAATAAATGAATTTTGACTTTGACTTTGACTTTGACATTACAATGCCCGAGCGAAGGAAACGGTTCATCTAATGACGTAATCTTCACTTCGAAAGTAATTCCATACTTATAGAAAGAAGCATAGTTAATACTTTTTCGTCGGCTCTCCCTCGAACACAGTATCAAAATAGTGAATCAGTACTGCTGGTTCAATCAAAACGCACGCACACAGCAAAGCAGTGATTTACGTAGATATGTGTTTGTGTGGAATTCCGCATCAACTGAACGACTTCTGTGGTGCAGTTGCCTATGACGCAGAAGGTTGCGGGTTCAATTCCCGCCGCAGGACAAATGTTGGTATTGTCTGCAAATATTTGTCTCGTGTCTGGGTGTTTTCTATGTTGTGTGTTTTATATGTATGTATTTACAAAAAAGTATATAAGTAGTGTATCAGTCATGTAGTTTCCATATTACAAGCTCTGCTTAGTTTGTGAAATAGATTAGATGGTGTTGTGTGAAAAAAAAAAACCAGCATTATTATTACTTACGGCATACCTTGTAGGTGAAAATTAAAATTAACCGTCACCGCCGTTATGATTGACTGATCCATCGATCCACTTGTCCCGGGCTCCTAGGACCGACAATTATTTGTCGGAAATATTATATATTTATGTTCAGTGGCGTTAAAACTTCACTTGCGGAATCTACACCCTTCGATGGTCATCTATGATGTGGTAGCATGTATATTATTTGTTGCGTTTGATGTTACGTAACCCAATAATGTGGTGAGAGATGTATGTACTGTTTAAGAACTTTAGTTACTGTGGCTACCGTTCCACTTGTAAATACATTCGGGGTGGGTTCTCTTCTCAGCTTGATTGTGGCATGTCCGCCGTAATCCGCTATTAGTGGCTACCCGTTCCGCGGATTAGGACCGCGAGTGTGCTAGTAAGTAAATACTTGTATGTAGGTAATCATATATACCTAGAAGAAAAACATGTACCCATTTTCCAGTATAATAATGGCTTCAAGGTGCTGATGGGGCTGCCTCGCTTCTGTAGCGCATCGGGTATGTTCGCGGATGCACGCATAGATGACTTCGACGCGATCATTCGCAACAGAACAGCATCCTTGATGCAGCGGATGCGGGGCAGCACCAACAGCTACCTGAAACTAATAGTGGGCTGGCTGGTTGTGGACACAGTGTTCATGAGGCACTGGACAGAGGTGCACACTCCGCCTTGGTCAGGTGCTTCATGAGGAGTGCTTACTTTTAAGCTTTATAAGTATTTAATTACCTAACTATATTCATTATTTTTGTCAAATGTTTAATTATGGCTAAATGGTGAAATAAAAAGTTTTGAATTGAATCGATGGGTATCTTTCACATTTTTATGTGTAACTAAAAACATTTAATGAAGTCAAAATGACTAGTACTATTAATTCTGCTGCGGATATATTCGTTAACCGTTTTTATGTCTTCTTAGGTCCGCGACCACTAATTATTATCGTTAGCAAGAGAATATTAAACATGTGGTATGGTCGTTAATACAACACAATTATACATAATAAGACCACGATGGTCTAGAAGATGCAAGAAATCTCTCCATTTGTTATACTCATGAGATTGAATCGAACGCAAGGTGGCTTGTGATAGCATATTCAAAGTAGGTATTTAATTATGAATATGGGTGCTACTTACTTTTGAGATAAGCTAAGTGCTTTTAATCACTTTGTACTTTCACACTACAGCCATAACCGAATCCTCAAAGAATCTAGACTAAGTAGAAAATCTCGTTTGCAACTCTCATAATGTTTTAAACAATATCCTTGCGACATTTTCCAGGAACGCACTTTGGCAAATTCTCCAGTAACTTTTTCCGCGTACACTGCAAGTTGCAAAATGTAAATGGCATTAGTGGGTAGGTAGGTAAGTACAAACTTGCTTACGGTAAACTAACCCCAAGGTGTGGATTTATAACTCAACTAGACCACTGGGGACCGCAGGCCTACCGCTGCTCAAGGCATAAGAATACAGCGGTATTAAATGTAAGCGGAGCGGAATTTGAAACTTGTTCATAGTAGCTGATGACCTCGGTGGCGAGGCGGGCGAACAGCCGGTCGACACGGGCTCAATTCCCATCACTGGACAAATGATTTAAAATCAGGGCAAGGTGTTTTGGCACTAAAATGTCTCGTTCCCAGTTTGTATCATTACATGTAGGAAGGTTGAGGGATTGCAATTTACCAATCCTACTTCTTACTAATATTATAAACGCGAAAGTTTGTGAGGATGGATGTTTGTTACTCTTTCCCGAAAAAACTACTGAACAGAATTTAATGAAACTTTACAGTAATATAGCTTATATCTCAGAATAACACATAGGCTACTTTTTGTCACGGTACCACGCGGGAAAGCCGTGGGCAGAAGCTAGTGTCATTATAAAAGCATTATTTCAAGCTGGCTTGTACTATTCTTACATATGTCGTGATATTCCATATGAATCAACCTGATCCCCCGAAATGGGGGCATACTTATATTAAATGCAATCGACTGATGAAGGAACGAAAAGAAGAACGAAATACAAAAGCAGGACCGAAACTGATAGGACCATCACTTGGCATTGAGTGGGTCAAAGGTTGAAGAGAAGCGGGTTATCAAAAGAGAAGCGTTACTTTTATTTCTGCTTATTTTGCTGTCTACTTGCAACGATTTATACGCTAAAGCTTATGACATAGACCATTCCCATTCCAAGGGACTTTACGGGCTTATATAGTAACACTAACCGCTTAATTTAACTTAGAAACGTAAAGTACCTATAACATGAAGGTCGATGCTAATGGTGGTTTTGACAGCTCAATTTGGATGTCCGATTAGGGTCACGAGGCCTTTATATGGCTGCCGGAGTATATATAATCAAAACAATCAATAAATAAAATATTGTTGAAAATCGTTAGGTACCGCTTTACGTAAAAACTCAACTCTACTTTGTTGGTCTTTTCTCAAGTCACCATTGTTTTAGACGTCTTGTTTCATAGACAATTATCTACTCTTCTTAAATCAATCCTGCTACTTGATCTATGTCATTTTTTAACCGTAGGTACCATTAAAAAAATCCACTGGTGTACAAAATCCCTAAATTAATGACTAACGTGGTCCAAACTTGGATGTATTCTGTGGAGTTACGACTATACCTCCACTTTTGAAACTGAACATAGAACGAAAACTCTTTGTCACAAAAACGTCTCTCAGGCCCTCAGGGCCTGAAACTCTCAAACCTTCAGATAGTGTCGAACCGTCGCCAAGCCTTTTACTGCACAGATGAAAGCCGCTGTGGTGCTATACGTTGTGATGAGGAAGGCATTGCAGTGTGAGGGGTGGCGACAGCGGAAACGTGCGTTAATTCTGCTCTATGTTTCCGCGGTTTCTTCAGAGCAGTCTGATATATGTGCTAAGTTGCATTAGTTCAGTTTATATCAGGTAGTATGTGGCAACATTATTCATTCAATATTGTCATACAACTATCTACGACGAGGTAGTTCCATCTTTGCTAGATTTTCTGACTTTCTAGTAATCGTTTCCCTAATAATCTACTAAATAACACATTAATTCATGCAACTATGTATAAGTAGGTATATACAAAAATACAAATGAACAGCTAACTATCTAAAGAGCATTGCAAACGATCTATAGATAGCTTAACTGATCCAAAACACTACCAGACGGAAGCGTTCCCAAAATACTAGCAGCATTGCCACGCTGAATGCCAAGGCTAATGCATTGACCCAGATAAGAGCCAGCTCTCTGGTCACGCGTCGCTTTGCCAGTAGCCCTAAAATAATTTTGAAAACGCGAAAGGTTGGTTCCCCACGGACCCAGAGTCTCAACTCCAAAAGGCTCAAATATGTAAGCTCCGTCGAGACTTCTATATTAACTACATGAATCTATAGTTTTTTTCGAAATGCTAGAAGTTTTTGTAAAATTATATGAAACGAATGAAAAAAAAAAGTAAAACGTTATTAATTCACAAAACACACATTTCTTAGGAATATTTGAGTAATTTGTGTCAGGTGTGGCCGAACCTGAGGTGGTCCCATAAAAGTTTTATTCCTGAGGGGATTGCTACTTTTCCTGTAAAATTAAAAAAAAAACACAAACATCTTATATGGAATCACGACTAGCCGAAACATTTTTTGTAAGAAATTTTAATTTTGTTTTTGGTGAGTATATTACGTGATATTTTCGCAATTGTGAACCGATTTTAATGATATAGTTAATGGGTAGGATTTACTTAAAGGGCCACCCATATAAATTTTATGAATAAATCCCACCACTAAAAAATGGTGGACGAAATTTCATATTCGACTTTTTATCCTTCTCGTTATTTGAAGTCAGTTTTTATTCTTCCTGAATAAAATATTTTATTATTTTTGGTTTTCCGCGATAACGTCGCGTTTGTCCAACGATCTGGTGAATCCTTTAAGCGAAATAAATAATTAAATCCGCTTATCCTCGGTTCAGTTATCGCGGCCTTACAATGTTATGCATAGCAGAGTGCGGCTCCATTTCAAGCTGAAACATTTCCATTCAGCTTGTAAACAGAGCTTGAGAATTCAGCCGGGGACGTTTTGTCCCGATATTGTATGGATAAGTGGCCTTTTTGGTTCAGCTGTTGGTTTTCCTCTTCGGAAGACCCTTTGTGGGGCAGGTACTTTGCCAATAAATTCGGACTGGTTAAAAGTTTCGGAGATAATATGCCTACCCCACTTACAGATATTACGAGCAGGTACGACGTTTTGTATCGCAGAAACGAATTCCCCCAACAGTTTTTCGGTGTGAGCTTTTTACATAAACTGCATCTTCCCGCTACGCCCACTTGGGGTTGAATTTGAGAAAATCCTTTCTTAGTGCACTACACTTTAAAATAAACATGGTAACAATACAAATTTCAAGTTCACTACCTCTTACGGCTTATGCCAAATATCTATAGTCACATTTAAACGACCTCTGTAGCGCAGTGGGCGAAGGCTTGCCTGAGATGCAGAAGGTTAGGGTATTTTCTATGTATAGAATGTATGTATTTCCAAAAAAAAGTAGTAGTATATTAGTATATCAGTCATTTAGTCCCCATAACACAAGCTCTGCTTACTTTGGGGCTACTCGTAGATAACACTGTGTGAAATTGTCCAGAATTATTTTTTTATTTACATATGAAAAGGAACAAAACCTCAAAATATCAGATTAAATTAACGCTTATGCTTTGACGATCAAAATATTCACGCGAAATTTGATTACCACTTGTGAACAATTTCCCGTTATCGCCACCGCTACCAAGTCGTCAGTTTGAACGGGCCCTTACAGCTTGGGCTCTGTGTTGATTGTCATTCAGTCTGCACGTAATCATTTACAAGTAGGTAGGTTACATTTTCAGTGGTATCTGTAAATGTTTTATTCAAACAACGAATATTCTCTGTATACTCTTAGGGCTCTTCAAGAACATTAAGGCTCTAAGCATTGGTATTTAGACTACGAGCACTGCCCACTTTAATCTCAGGCTAAAGCTACAGACGCACAGGTATAACTACATATATGTTAACGTAGCTATATATAGTTATAATTCTGCGGTGCAAACCAGGGTATGATTATTGCTAGCTTTGAGAGCAATCCTTAGTCAGCAGTGCCCAATGTTAGTCTGCGAAAGGGGTTTGGTGCAAGATACGAGAAAGCTTTGACTTCCATCATATCATGAGTATACCTAATTATGTAGTTTGTACTACATAATTAGGTATACTGTAGTCAGTGAAATAGATAAGTAAGTTGCCTTTTTTGTTTTTGAATCCAAAAAGTATGGTAGAGTTGGAAGATTAGACAAGAAGTTTGAACGATTTAAAAAACATTTATGTAATTTGTCACCGAAATCCCCGAATTGGTAACGTAAAAATATGAAAATATCAAACATTATCAATAATTAATTATGTGGTAACATTATCTATATAAATGACCTCCCGAATAAATTGACTCAACCTATGACATTATTTGCTGATGACAGCTCAGTAATAATAAAATGTAAAGACGCAAACTATTATGAATCGGACATAAATCAATCATTATCTTCTATAATTTCATGGCTTGATAATAATAATTTAAAAATAAATAAAAAAAGCTACTATTATGCAGTTTAAACAAAAAGATCAAAACATTAATTTAATATTTAAAGATACTATAATACAAAAAGTTGACTCTGCACGATTTCTAGGCTTGCAAATAGACCAAAAATTAAATTGGAAAAGTCATATTGAATATTTAGGTAAAAGGGTAAGCAGCTCGACATATGCCTTAGGTAGACTATCCTCGACTGTCAATAAAGACACATTGATTACAGCATATTACGGCCTTGTAGAATCAGTACTCAGATATGGAATCATTTTCTGGGGCAATTCTACAAATAAAGAAACTGTTTTTAAAATACAAAAGCGTTGTCTACGAGCTATGTTTAAAATACATGTGACTGATAGCTGTAGACCATTATTTATCAAGCACAAAATTCTTACACTTCCGTCCTTATACATAATCGAGGTAGCATTATTTGTTAGAAATAATCCCCACCTGTTTCCACTTATGTCAGAATTTGTAGCACGAAACAGGCGTGAAGATAGACTTTGTTTATTTCCATCCAAAACAGCATTGTTGCGAAAAAGTATTGTTTGCATGGCACCTATTATTTATAATAAAATACCAAAGAGCTACATGAAACTTAACTCGAATGAATTTAAAAGTAAATTTAAAAAATTACTAATAGAGAAATGCTACTACAATATTGACGAATTCTTAATGGACAAATTTTAAATAAGTTAATTTTAACCTAACGACCTAAGATAACGTAACTTCATAATATATATATTTTTTTTTGTTTGACTATAATTTAGTATTTAATTTTATTGTGTTTGTCATTATTTAGCTTTGTCTGTGATAGTTTTGTAATTTATAGTAAGGTTTTAAATGTTTACGCCATGCATGTCAGTCTGTCGGTTTGCACACCGAAATCGGTAAAGCATGTTGTGTCCATCTCACTGTAATATCATAATATTTACACATGTTTACGCAAATTAATTATCTTTATCTTTATCTTTATCTTTATCTTTATCTTTATCTTTAATAATTATAATAATTTTGGGTTATAATTACGATTATACTGAGTACTTAACTCCTATATTAATTGACCGTTAAGAGGTACTTCCTCATGAGCACTGTCCGCGACCACTCGATTGTCGTGAGATAGGAACTGACTTGGCCTTGCCACCCTACCCAATGGATTATTATTATTACCATAAAACAAATAAATTGCTGTCTTCTATATTCTTGACCGTAGACAATTGTGAAACAATCGTAAATATTGGATGAGCTCCTAGTTCTCAGCTGCAGCTGGGAAGCATAAATTCAGGAACTGTCCGCTCCTGTTCTGCTGACCAGTTGAATGTAAATTAGGTAGAAGAAGGATCCATTTTAGGAATTGATAGGACTTGATTTGAACAAATGATGAAACAAAAAGTTCGTACCCTAACGCACGTGTTTTCTAGACATTTATGCTTCACAAAGTTTAGCAATGAGCTTTTGATAGAAACAAGAAACGATAATTGATTCGTAGGACTTCCAATGATAACTCATTTGTCTCATAGAAAACTTCGAAATCCGACTATAACCTGTCTGGTCAAGTCTTGGGCACTTTATTTCCAATCACGACGTGGGGAAAAACTACGCTCATGAGAATTAGTAAAGGCACAGATAAAAACTCCACAAGTAAAAACAGTTTTTGTCTTAGGTACCTTACCTTAAAACAAAATTATTTACCGAGATAATTTCTTTATAATTTTTCTTGCAAACAATTCTCAGTTGAGTAGGCATCCTCGGATTGAAAAAACGGTGTCAAACAGGGGTCACATCTGCTCAAGTAGGCAATAAAGGATAACCAAGCTCTTTGTTAGAGACAATGGAATCTGCTGGAGTAATTACTGCTAATGTGGTTTTTAACCTTTGAGAGGATCATTATGACTCTGAAATTACTAAGAGCTTACTAAGAAAACCAAGATCGCTCATCATACGCTGAAAGTCCGCGCAATCTGGCGCTGTCATGGTGAAACGGTGGCGGTGGTGGAATAAGTACATTGAGCGAACTTTGACAAACCACTTGATAACCGTTTCCCATAGAATTTTTGCTCAAAATTAAAATGACAATGTGTTCATCCGTATCTTGTTACCGTTTCAGTTCCACCTTTATAAAGTTTTCACTATTATTAACAAAAATAGGGCTGCCTCATGGTCTAGGTACATATTGGAAGAAAGTTTAAGAGGCATTTCAGAAATGAAACACTTTGAAATTTCAAAAGTCGTTTAGCAAATATTTTTCGCCATGACGACGTGTGGAAGGCCCCCCTTTCGGGATTATAGGGACTATTACACCATGAATAAAAATACATACAAAGTCGTCAATTTAAAGTATACTTATTTTATATGTACTTATATCGAAAAATATATCATTGTTGAGGTATATTATAAAATCCTAAAATTAATTTACCTACAAAAGACGTCCCTAAAAGGTGATAAGCCACGCGTGAGAGCCTCCAAGCGAAAACCGATTATTCCGTAAAATATTGTTGAGCATTAATCCAACATAACAATAAAATACTTACTTTACATTTTGCGGTCCACGGGACTCTGCTTAATTAACTGTAATATATCGAAGCTACGAATAATTTAACAATCGAAATTATTGCTCCGAATATTTTAAACGCTGCGTAAATTCAATGCTTGATCGCTTACATAAAATAAAAGAACCTTGTATTTAATATAACAATTGTTTTATGGTACCACGGTACTCGTAGTTCTCCTTAAATCAGTGGATTTTCGATTTTTGCGTCTGTTCCAAGTCCTGTAAGAACCTTAGCAGCGCCTATTTATTTAGAAACACTTGTCTTTATCGTATAGTTTATAAAAAGTGATAAAAGGCGTACGTAAAAATATTTTCTACCAGCTGACCGAATATGTTGAGATTAGCAGTAGGCGTATAATGATTATATATTATATGTATGTGGCGCGATATTTAACGGTCTAGGTATCCTTGCTGATCCATCTAGATCAGTAAGTGCGTGGGCATTTCTGTTCAAATTTTACTCGTATATATAAACTCGCTGTTGCCATTTGTAGACTCCATAAAGTTCGTAAATCGTTTAATCGTGTACGCTTTTATAACAAACTCCCAAGAGATATACAAATATATATAATATATCAATGAACAAATTTAAAAACGTAATTGAACGAAAACTTTATAAAAAGGTATACTATAAAAGATCTGATTATTTAGATGACAAAACTCTTGGGATTAAAAATGCTCCAACTCGAACCTATTGTTTTGTAAAAGGATCATTAAAAAGAATAACCAGCCTTGTTTTCTTGCCTTTCTTTCCTGGCTTGGTCGCGGAGGAACAGGCAGTACATAAAAACCGACGTTTCAAAGTGATCATTGTGATTTTATTGAATAAATGAATTTTGACTTTGACTTTGCTATTTTAATTAATATTTGTTATTTTTGTTTCTCAACTGCCCCACCATCATATTCACAATTTGTTGTTTTTAATGTCGTGCTAAATAAATGTTAAATGTTCGTTTCATACCAATGCATATCATAAATATACTTACATATAAATAATAATAGCAGAAAGAAAAGGTATTACAATAATATTTCCCACCCATCAAAAGCTTTTAAAGATATTTAGTTTCGTATAATATTCCCCTGAGCACTTCAAGAGTTCAACAAATAGCCCCCATCTGAGCTATACTTTCGCAAATGAATACGTTATGTTCTGGAAAAGTTCTCGGAGAAATAAGTAGCTAGGTACTTGAACTTTGCTCGAGAAACTTTTGTGCTTGTCTTCGTTGAGTTTAGACCATTTAGGGAGCTAGGGAATTACGTAGTACCTACCTAAAGTTATAAGATTTTCTGTGTCGAAACCATAATGTATCATAATACTTCGAGGTGCTCAGTGCACCTCCAAGCTGGATATTACCCCGGTCATAAGGACCGTGTTAAGAAGCTTGTCGACAGGGCAGCAAAAAGAACATATCAATAAAATCATGAAATTCGCGAAAGTTTTTGAACATTCCGATGGTGATAAACTCCTGTTTGTGTTATCAATGTGACAGGCAGGAGAAAAGTCTTGTTGGTCTCCATTATAATGGTGAGTAATTCCTGCTTGTCTCCTTGACGGGCAAATAGGAAAACCGTCCAGTCCCTGTCCAGAACCATAATGTAAAAATATTTATGTAATGTTACCTCAAAACTAATTCATTTGAGGCAACCTGCCTCTCAGTAGGAGGCTGAAGTGGAGCACTTAAGCCTCCTATGAAAACATTCCTCCCATTCCATTAACTAATTGTTAATTATCCTCTTTCCCTTAACTCCCCTGCAACGATGACGTCTCTGAGACTACTCACCCATGGACGAAAAAAAAAACTCTAAAATATAATAAGAAAGCATCTAACTATTTTCTGGTCGGTATTACGTCGCTCATAATTGTGAAGTCAATAGAACTCTGACGTATATAGTATGTAGTAATCAGTGAAATTCGGGCGGGGGGTGGGGGTGAGGTAAGTTAGATCGGCGGAAGGAGGTAAGTTGCCATTCTGTACTTACTATTATCATGTATTCTGTACCTAAGCGTAGTAGGAAAATTTAGACAGCACTTAGCAATTTTAAGTATATAGCTTTGTGTCCTGAGCCTGATGAATCCTAGCGATACCTTAGTGAAGATGGTGAATTAATAGTAGGTATTCATTGTTAGAGTGGCAGAAGAGGATATTGTCACCAGTTTTTCTTATAATTGACACTTTTTCATTCTGAATAATTTAGAGCGAAACTTTTTTTACGGTTCAGTTATAATTTAATGGTGGAATTTGTTTTCTTTTTAATTAGGAAAAAACAAGGCAGTTTCTTCTTATATAAATACCTAATTGTGTTTTCAGTGCAATTTACTACATAAATTATAGGTTACCTTAAAAATAAAGGTAGTAGGTACTCATAGCTAATAGTTAAGTATCAAAAGTACTGCGAACCGATACTATCAGAGGTTATTATACCACAGAACCGTAGACTGCAACCTCAGAAAACTAATAAAAAAATAAACGTAAAGCATTGTGTTCTTGATAAAGTTATTATTTATTTTAAATTTAAATTAGACTCAAAGAGTTAATATTATTGTTTTTTGAGGATTGTGGCCTGCTGTCTTATAAAATATCAACATTCATTGCTCAGTGACTATGTAGCCTGTGTTGCCCAATCAAGGGGCAACAGAGACTCAAGTTCCTTAGATCGTAAGTTGTCTCCAAAATGTACAAACTGTTAGATCCGAGGCTTTGCTGCTAGGACATGGAGTTTTTATCTCTTTCCTTCGAATATCCCATGTCAAATTAGTAAAAAATTAGTAAAATCCAGCATAACAAACCTTCAAGATTCTCCATAAACAGAGCCATTATGTGTTCATATATTCGGCATTCAATTCCCGCCGACTGAAGTGCATAACAAATATTATCCAGGACGGATGAGAGACGCATTGTGGAGGCTTCCGCTCCTCAGGGACCGGGAAAGGCAAGGACAGGGGAAGTTGCTCAAATAAAATCTTGGAAGTAATAAAAGTGATTCATATACCTACTCAGAAGTGAGTTTTCATGTAGGGTGGAGAAACGTGCCTTCGGAAACCTTTTCAAAACGTATTCTTTGCTTTTGAGTGCATATTCTTCAAGGGCTCTTCATTATAAACTTTCCTGATGGATTTTAGATTCAGGTAGACGAGTGCGGTATCGAATTTCAGCCAATTGTTTATTTTTTATTTATTTAACAAACTGAGTAGGTACAATAGTTAGTTCTTAAAACCAACCAAATAGGTGGGTACATATTATTATAATGTAATTATTTGAGTTCATAAATACGAATATTATTTTAAACTAGCTTCTGCTTCACCCGCGTGGTACCCGGATAAAAAGTAGCCTATGTGTTATTCTGATGTATAAGCTATTTTACTGTAAAGTCAAAATTCGTTCAGTAGTTTTTGCGTGAAAAAGTAACAAACATCCATCCTCACAAACTTTCACGTTTACAATATTAGTAGGATCCATATACATACAGTATCTGTTAAAAAACCCCGTTGATCATCAAGATTGCTTCTCCTATTATTATACACCGATTAAGGGGCAATGTTTCCCCTAGCACTTAAATTCACTAGGGCAAAAAGTGTTTCTTTTTCTAACTAGGTATGTCAAGATTCTTATAATCGGACGGGATTTTCATTACATACTTTCTATCGGTAGGTACATGTATCCAAGATATTACCTGACCTGTCATGGGCAGGTGAGCCAGCTCTGCTTTGCTCTGACCGTATATCCTATTGTAGCGAAATAGAGTCTAAGGTATTTGCGGAATAGTAGTCTTTGTTCAACAAATGTAGAAAATCGACAAAGTTAAATTGGAGATTACTATCATTCCCGGCTTCTGTTCAAACTCACGGCGAAGTAGCTTGCCTTTTGTCTTGTTTTACATCTAGGGACTTTAATCTTAGCTTTTGCCACGAAATTCAATTCAAGAATTTTCAACAATTATCTTGGTATTTAGTTTGGTTACTTGATGTGCTTTGGCCAAACTTGAAACTAGATACCCTCGGTTACCTATATAGTTTCGGTTAAATTGGTTAATTCCTAAATAAGGTACATATATAATAATAATAATAATAAATGTATATCAGGCAACATAGAAAAGTACACGTACGAATACAGGACCCATATGATATATACCTAAAATACATAAAATGATATAAAACAATATAGGTACCCTAGAGCATCCATGTTAATCATGTTATTTTGAAAAAGATCTCTTACTTACCTACCTATTAACTTAACGGCTGAACCGATTTTGATGATTTGGAATAAGTATGGTTCGTGACTTTAAATAACACGTAGATGATATAGGCTACTATTCTGCTCTATCCATACATATATATTATTTATTTACTAACATTTATTTATGCGACTATGTACAAGTAGGTTCATACAAAAAATACAAGTGAAACAACTAGCTATCTAAAGATCGTTGCAAAGGCAAAGGATCTAACTGTACGTTTATTTGATTAGTTCCATAATATTATCTTGTTACGGCACATAAGGCGACAAATGATAAAATTTTCAGAAACCACCCCACCTTATTACAGATAAATCATAACTAAAAAAAACAAAAAAACAGAGTTTTTTTTTTCTATATTTCTAAACATGTTTATGTATGTAATATAACAAAATTTCCAAACAAAAATTTACAAAACGGTCAATTTTTTCAACACGTTGTTGATCGAGATAGAGTTTATTTATCTGTTAGGATGGCGATGTACAAAAATGGAACGTATTTGATAGGGCCTATGCACAAATACGTTCAAAACTTGTCGAAATTGTGACCGTTTTGTCAATTTTTGTTTGAAAATTTTGTTATCATAAAATTTTTAAATGATATAAACTAAGCATAGGTTTAGGTTTAAGATGTTTATTCCCATAAAGACATAGTCACTTACACGAGAACATTAATATCATAAATTAAATTCAAAAGTAGGTCGTTCTAGTAGGTACAAGTTTATAGGTAGGCAGTAAAATATTTCGTAGTTCTTTAACCTCTCCAACGCATATTTAGGTAAAGTTAATGTTTTTTCAAACATAGACCCTCAGATAAGCTATCTAGCAAGATACTCTATAATTTTAGCACATGCACTCTAACTGCTACGCCGTCCATATAGTAGATACCTAGGTAGGTATACTCATTCCAGACTCAGCTGCTGTATAATTTTGCAGAACCTTATAAAGGCGATGTAGTTCTCGCCAGTGAGCCTTTGTTACATAGTAATTAACATGCAAAGTTCTCTTATTAGTCGGTTAACAAGAGTATTTAGCTGGATACATACTAATGCTGGTCTTAGTAGCGTTTTGTGCAAGCTTAGATGGAATTTTAGATGAGGATCCAAGTAGGTCGCTCAAAATGGAAATAATTTTGTACCGAAGCTAGGTATAAAATGGTTGGTAATACAATTATTCATACAACTATGTATATACAAAATGTATATACTAATGTAGGTATATACAACAAATACAGATGAAACAGCTAGCTATCTAAATACATTTGTAAATAATCTATACCTAGATAGCTCTACTGATCCAGATCACTACCAGACGGAAGCGTTCCCAAAATCTGGTGTTCTGCTTTTTGGATATTCGAATTTTCAATAAAGCTTGTTACTTTTATGATGTTTTATGACTATATTATGATTTTCGTGGTGTGGTACGATGGGCAAGTAAGGATCCAGGCACAGTTCTCACGCGCGAAAATAACCATACAAGGGTTACCTTCTGCTACCGCAAAGATTACCGCAAAGAAACGCTGAGGGCAGTCTATAAGAAATTCTGTATCACTATTTCCAACCACGCTTGCGCGGGTAGATAAGTGTTACCGTCTGCCACCGCAAAGATTAACGCTGAAGGCGGACTGTAATAAATTCTGAATCACTATGGCCAACCACCTTGCGCGGGTAGATAAGTGTTACCGTCTGCCATCGTGTGTGGGACGTGATTATGAATATAAATATATAATGTTCTATCGAGGAGCCTTTCTAAACTTGTCACCGAGACCTTAATTCGACAACGGTTTTCGATTTTGGGAGCTTATTTTTATACCAGCGACGTAAGGATATAACCAATTTAATGTATTATTTGTATCTATTAATTAAATTAACGTATTTAGTTTAACTGCAGAGGTTGTTTGGTTGTCTGTTACCTTTAACAATACTGCGTTTTTTTTTAAATTTGTATGACAAAGCATGGTTCTTACATAATTTTTATCCCCATGCTACTAGGGGATGCTGATATACGTGATAGAAAACACGTCAATGGGAAACCATGTTTTGTAAAAAATTACATACTTTTAATTAAATACTTACCAAGAATAATAGTTATAGCCGTTCATAACCAAATTACCTGCCCTCACCAACACAATGCCCATGCAAATGTCTACAGCAGAAAACTTAATTAAAGGCGTTTTTCAACGAATTTTCTGTATACGAAAGAGGATGGTGAGTTTTGTATGCACAGCGAGACGCGGACAGGACACGAGTGTTTCGGATTTATGGTGTAGAGAAAATCAAACAGCTAGGCCATTTAATTACAGTGCTATGGCGAAAGTTATGAGCTCCGGCGATCTTCAATTATCTTCGGAAATGTGGAACTTAATGCCCCCACATTGAAATTTATATTCACTTATTTATATTCACCTACCTATGTAATCTGTGCAATACACAATTGTAAGTAATTACAATTCGGAAACAATTTCCCATTCCCAAAGAAAGACGAAGATTGCCGACTCGCATACGTTTACTGCAGCTACAGTAAAATTGAGCTCTAATTTTGTATTTCAGGTCACTTCGTGTCAAGTTACATGGTCTTATAGATATAGGTGGAGAACTTCATGGCCCATACAAATCAGCCCTATATGTTTATAGGGCTATTACTCTCCACTATGTTTAGTGGAGAGTAGAGTTATTATTACGTAAGTTGTTGTCAATGCAATCAAACTTTGAAATTGGGATGAGGTAATTTGTAGGCAAGTATTAAAACTTCAATTTAATAATTTACTAATGATTTGCATAATGGATTGCAATGATTTCCACATGATAACCATAATGTTAGTTGAAATTTATTTTTTGTGTTACTTGCAAGCAAACAAGGCATGAAATAAAATTAACAATTTAAAACTGGAAACAATAGATTATTATTCACTTTTTAAAATAATATATCTACTAATTCAACCACGCAATAGACAAGCTGACGCAAAAAAGCAAGAATTAGGAAGTCAGCCCAATCTTCAACCACTTCTAGAATCAGACAGCGGACACTGGCGTCGATTCTCTTGTAGACCAACTAAACTAAATTGTATATATAGCTCTCTTTTACAAACAGCAACAAAAGAAAAAGATAACAATAATTTTAGTGTTGTCAGATTATTCAGATAAATCGAAGTTTTCCGTTAAAGTTTCGTTATTTCAAAACATGGACGTATGGCATACAACTAAGGGGATCAGCCTGCAACTCAAATATCGCCACCATACAAAGAGCACAAAATGCCATACTAAGGAACTTGTCCAATGCACCATGATTTCTGAAGACCTCTGAACTGCACACCGAACTGGGTATCGACACTGTCAGTGAAGAAATCAAACAATACTCGACCAAATATAAAAAACGCCTGAACACACATCCTAATCACTTGGCATCACAGCTAACCACCATCAGCTACCCAAAGAGACTATGCAGACAACACATCATGGAACTTGACGGACATGATACCTGAAGAAAAGGAGAAATGATCACTGGACCACTTCCCTTACAAGCCTGATTACCCACACCAAACCTGCTCATAGTCTGAAGACTGATCGCAGATGAAAACAGAACAAAAAAAAAAAAATCTAAACATACTGACTATGAATACGAATGAGGGTGATACGTAAAATAATAAACTAATTTAACAGGATTAAAAATTGTCATCTCTCTAGTGCGTGCTCAGTAAATGAGAGCGACTGTTTAAATTAAGTTTGGTTGGTGTACTAGAGAATCGGCGCCACTGTCGATAACTTCAGTTTTGGCCACGTTGAATTTAGTGAACTAGCTGTTTGCAGATGTCGGCCGGCAGCCGGCAGACCGGACAGCGGACACTGGCCGAGTTGGCAAGATTAATTGCAGGTTAGCCCACTATTCGGGCAACGTTGATTTTTATTCCTGTACAATGCTGATATACGAAGTGAAGTGAGGATATTGTGAAAATGATTCATTATTTTCTGGCGATCACCAAACGCGACTGTGGTTCGACTGTGACTTGACTGGAGCTATACCACGTCGTATCAAACTGCACCGCAATTTCTACTACGCTTGATGAGACATCTCATATTTTATATCTATTATAACAACCACAGCTATAGTAGGGTGTCTAGACAAATACCACTTTCTGTTGGTGTAAATGCCTGCGGAAAGATTGAATTGTATGGAAATGGCATTAGCTGTAGAAATGTCACGTGGCGTCAAGTTTTACCTTGACAAATTTGCGTTAGCGTAAAAGGAAAAGTACCTAAGCATGAGGTGTTTGTCTACCCTTTTTTAGTGTGGCGAGTCCAACATGCCAACATGACTCTACGCCACAAGTTCGATACCAGTCAGGTCGAAATTTTTGGGGTGCTTCGGCTCGAAACTTTCATATCTAAGTGGCTTAGTGTACCAAACGGAAGATCGAGCTGGAGTCCCGCTAAAGTTCATATTTTCTAGATATTAGGTATAAGTCTTGAGATTTTTCTCAAGTGTGGGTTGATTTTATTTTGTTGGTTTTTAATCATTGACTATAGGTGTTTGACCACACAATTTTTCTCGCAATATTAATATTACTTAAAATTTCTTGGAGCCGTTGGGGTATTAATACATTTTTCATCCTACTTATATTATAAACGTGAAAGTTTGTGAGGATGGATGTTTGTCACTCTTTCACGCAAAAACTACTGAACGGATTTTAATGAAATTTACAGTAATAGAACTTACCTATACATCAGAATAACACATAGGCTGCTTTTTATCCGGGTACTACGTGGGCGAAGACGTGGGCAGAAGCTAGTTTTCCATAATTTAAGAGTAATTTTGTTTAGAGCACTCGCTCTCTCTGAGGTCCAATGTATGGAAGTTCTAAAATCTATAAACAGTAGAAGTTTAAGCCGGTTGAAGCAACCTACTGGCAATACAACTCGGAATAAGTACCTAACTACAATGTATGCGATGACACAGAACAATAGGAGCCACAGATGTTTTTTATACGAATGGGCCCACAGTTAATTTTACTCATAATTATTTTATGTCCAGACATCCGTTCCGTACCGTGATATCCAGCATTCTAATCTGTAACACGACCTAAATCAGCTATTCAAAACATAAAACGCTAGTAGACATGCTGATAATATCGTGTCGTGACTACCTCCTGTTTGTATATCTGTCTATCGTAGTTGAAATTTTGTTGCCAAGCGGATCTATAGGCACGGATGATGATACCATCGCCCCATTCTTCATTACACAAAGGTTAGCTGGAAGAAAATGATAATTAGCATTGAGTGCACCCATATACTTATTTTATCTTGTGCAATAAAGTATAGATAGATAAACTGTAATTTTTTTCCTGCTTAAAAATTACCCCTCTTGTTCATAATCGTCGCTAAATCTAACCCTGTCCTTTTCTAACACTAAACAAAGGATAGAGGCAGACAACTTTTAGCACGCTGATGATTATGAATAAGAGGGTTATATGTGGAATACGTCTGCAAGCCTGGAAATATTCATTTTTAGGGTTCCGTAGTCAACAAGGAACCATTATAGTTTCGCCATGTCCGTCCGTCTATTTGTATGTCTGTCCGCGGCTTAGCTCAGATACTCATAGAAAGCTGTAATTTAGCATGGGTATACATATTAATCACGCCCACAGAGTAGTAAAATAAAATCATTGAATAAAAAAATAGGTATTTTAAATATACTGTGGGTATGCTAAACCATTTTTCGATTCAGGGATCCATTTGCGAATAGTTACGTTTTAAAGTGCTATTTTTTGTTGAGTCATGTGTCATCGTCGTCGTTGTCTATCCCCCGTCTTCCATGCCAGCTAAACGATTGTTTTTGGGATATATGAAAAAAATCACAGCAGTAGTGTATATTACGAAGCTAATTTATTTGTTTATCACATCAAAGCTAGGTAGGTTTTACAAACTAATGAGTAATAGTCGACCAACTTATAAAATGTACCTACTTGGAGAAGTACCTAATAGTGATAATTTCGTACAAATTCCATTAAAAATTACTTTGATGAAGTTGTGTAAAACAGGTAGTAAATATGTTTATGGACAACTACGGAACCTGTGCATGTTCCAACACGTAATTTTCCGGTTTTTAGAAGTAGGTAGGTAACTATGATAAGCTTTTTTTTAAAAGAATAAAACATTGTTCGCGCCAGTTATTCGTTAGGTATGTGTAATATAAGTACTTTACTTTTTTACTTCTGACTAGAAAAAAAAAATATTATGAGGTTCGTTTGATTTCCTTTATTTCTAAATCTCACTTCTTTTTATAATAATAATAATAAAATTTTATTGCAGATAATTCATACATAGTTTTTGTTAAAAAAGATAAAAGATAAAAATATTTTATTTTGTGTCACATAAAGCTACACATACGAGTTATTAAGTAAATGAGATTGACAACAAAAACGGCCGCCACTCAGCACTATGTTATAGAAGCACTTTGTGCCACTAAAACGCTGGTCTTCCGTGACGCCGGTGTGCGTGCGGGGCAGCAACTGCGATACGCAGCATCTATTGAAACACTATACAAATACAAAATTGTTCACAAACTGTATGTGGTAAAGCTAAAGACTTAAAACTAATGTTAGTGATACACATAAAATAGCAATTTATAAAAATACCTACACTAGAAGTTTATTTGATGAGTATGTAGGTTCATCCAACGGCACCTTGTTGGGCAATCCCACCTGTCTGATAACGTGTTCAAGATGCTGTTAGGGCTGCCATGCACTCGCTTGCGCAACGATGCACATCGTTTGCGTATTATGGCATGAAAGCCATGCCTTCATAGCTTACTTAAAAAATATTTCAATAAGATGTCTTAGCATTATTGGCTTTCCATATCCGATAATTGCAGAGGCCCCCTATTTAATTATATTGCGCAGCACTCTATCCGAAAATAAATGAGGCTATATTTACTTAAAAAGCAGGTTGCGAGCTTCTGGTAACGGAAAGCTCGAAGCTTGGTTGAACGTATGAAAAACTACCATCTTCTTTGTTTAGGTACCTACGCTTGTTTATCGACGCACGAATCGCTTACATAAGTTAATAGTGAACAATAATAGTGCTCGACTATTATTTTTCACTATTTCTCTTTGCCAGTTCCATTAAGAGGGGTTACAGATCTGGCAAAAAAAACTTAATACAAAAGCAACACACTTACGTCTTGTTGAACATCTATAGATTCATATTTAGTAGGTAAGATCCGTAAGGATTCCAATGCGGGTCTTTTCAAGTTAAACGTAGATAGGTATCTTCTAAAACTTCATGCTCCATCGTTGGCCATATCATCACATACCAACATAGGTGAGATTATAGCCAAATGAAGGTTTATTATTGAAAAAAGAAGGGTAGGTAAATCTATTGCTATGAAGTTTGCATAGTTACCTAGCTCTCTCTGGAAAAAAAAAGAAATAAAGAAAAGAAAAACATTTATTTAGCACGACATAAAAAAAAACAATCAATTTTGCAACAAAGTTGGTCGCCATGATGGTGGGATAAGTTATAAAAAAATAAGTTAGAATAGCCTACTTAAAAGCATAACTGAAACAGAAACGTCCCACGCACCTTACTAATCCATCTACCTATACAGTTCAATACCTACCTATACAGTGTTAATGTCGCACTAAAAAGGTATCAGCTCAGAATAATGCGTAGGTGAATAGCGCTTGTACTCTGATGTAAAGTAAAAATAAATTAATTTTATATCTTTCTTTCAAACTACGTGACAGGTTGCAAGCCCATCGCCACTTATTGAAAACCTCAAAGAGAAAAACTGTCTACCCGACGTGGTTGAAAATCATTTTCCGCCACGTAAATGACGTCACATTTCGTATGAGGGGGTCATAAAACCAAAATTTTAGTATGGTTTTTCTACCAGCCCCCAAATTTCTATGTAAATGCGGCTATCAACCCGTGGTACGTCAATATCCGACTGCAAAAAGCTGAGCCATCGATGCTAAGCCAATAACCATTACTCGAGGGGTTCAAAAATGATGAACCGCCTACATATTTAATGATATTACCGCCGCCGTGCTGGGTACCGACTGAGAACCTTCGATGTAACGCTACAATTCAATAAAAACGGTTTCTCATAATTTACCTATAACGGAGTTATTTACACCGTGACTGTGGCAGATACGTATCACGTCAATATCACAAGGTGTGTACAGTATTTGTCACTTAGACGAGTTACTGTGACGAAGCGAGTTACTATGACTAATGTACCATAGGATAAGGTAATTATTCATTTACGTTGAAGTGTCACAAACGTGGACGCGTCTAAAAATGAACTAATTGATAAAGGTCCTGTTGGGTTTCTATTTAAAAATTGGCAAAGAATATTGTCATTTTCTCGTATAAAAATCAAGATAATGTTTTCATTTTTACTTAGAACTTCAACCTTAATTCGAATTATTTATGTGGTAAACTACGTATATTACAAAGAAAAACTACGTATAAACTACGTATATTACTACGGTAAACTACGTATATTACAAAGAAAAACTACGTATAAACTACGTATATTACAAAGAAAAACTACTTCCGAGTTCACCAGCACAATAACGGGTGGTACCAGCACAATAATGTCCTAATCAAAGCTTTTTGACACATGTTTTCATAGGAATTTGTCATCATAATCAATGGTTACTTGATCATCCGTTTATTTTGTTCGTCAGCTTTATACTTGTTAATACTATTTCTGCTTTTAGAAACTAAAGAAAATCACCCAGTCAGGACTCAAATTAAAAAGTAGTCGACATTGCAGCGTGGGATGGGGTGGTGACTATGCTCTCTACGGTGGTGCTTTCAAATTGAGCTTGATATGAATTCCAGGGGTGTCTAGATTGGTGAGATTACTGGTGCTACTGTTGGTTCTCGATTTGAACTTCTCTGTGGAACAAAAAAAATATTTTGTTGCTATGTGGAATATGCTCGCTCTCAGCGATAAGGTCGCCCATTGTACCACTAGGTATTATTATAAATTATTTTTCGTGTTTCTTTTGTATTGACTGGTATACAATAAAGATATATCTATCTATCTATACCAAGAAAGGACACGGCTAGTACTTTGTCGACTTCGATGACGCGGTCAAGCCATCTGCAACGCACGCGGTGCGGGTTTGATTCGCTCTGTAGGACATGTTTGCATATTCTGCAGATATTTGTTCCAGCGGGGCGATCACACTAATTTCCCATGACTGGTATCATCGGATGGGATGAATCGTATCACGCTAATTTGTAAGCTGGATGAGCCATAGATGGATAAATGCGAATGAACAAAATTGGTTTCATATTGGACGTTCTGTTTTTTGGATGGATGGGCCATTAAAATAAGGAACTAGTGTCAAAATTGGTTACCATCTCGATAGCCATGAGTTAGTGTGATCGCCCCGCTGGTCTGGGTGGTACCACGGTACTAGATACCTGATACCCACGACACAGGGAATCCTAGTGTGGGGTCAGGACCATGTATATTTCCGTTGGGTGTTTATTACAGTAATGGTGAATTTATACGGATACGCCTGTCCGATTTATTTAATATTACTTTTATGGGACCACGCCAAAATAAGCCGATTGAATGATCGATTTATGACGTAGAATGGTTCTTAGATAAATTTATTACCTGAATTCACTTGACGTTCTAAAATTGTAAATTCTAAAGTTCACTACGCTTCATTTTGCACAATTATAAACCAATATATATAGCATAAGCATAAACCAATTTAATTTTTTACCTGAGTTTAGACTGAGGCAAAACAAGTGCCTCATGTGAGGCGTTAGGTGTCCAATAGTGTTTCTAGAATATTTAATCGAGATCAGAAACGATAGTAGGGTCTTGGTGAAAGTGAAATTTAAGGTCTGTTACACAGCGATGACTGGCACGAGAGACGAGGGTGTGCAATATCTCCCTGTGAATAATCTTGTGGAAAAATCGACAGCTTGATAAAACCATATATTATATATATAGATACATAGATAGATAACATTTTACTGTGCACCAAATTATTATAGTATATCATCATCATCACCATCAGCCTATATTAGTCCACTGCTGGACATAGGCCTCCCCTAATGAGCGCCTTGTCTTTAGCTTGCCGCATCCAGCATCTGCATTATAGTATATGCTTACAATAAATTCAAACAGAGTAAATTATAAACAAAGTACAATTGGCGGTTAATGATATGGCAATTATATCTCAGAATCATAATTTCCAATATGTTTTCTGTAGATTATTATAATATATCTATCTAGGTACCATTTCGTAGTACGAGATCCTTTGTTCCCCTATGGCAAGTAGTAAAATGAGCTTTATTCTGAGGGTTTTCCGTAAAACGAAGCGAATTGCTTCAAAAAAATCCTGCTTATTTTATTTTGGAGATACAAGCAAAGGTAATAACTTGCTGTGAGCCTGTTTACAAAAGTCAAAGTTTAAGATTTATCCCGGAAATCGCCGCCAAAGTTTTCCCCATTGGTAGGGAGTTACTGCAGAACAGATGTCCCGTACGCTATACAAAATGCAGCCAATCTTATAACCTTCGGGCGACAATCCTGTAGATTGCTCTTGAAATTGTCTTCCCCGTATTGCATTCTCCGCGCTTGCATACTATACAGTCGGGACGTCTGACCCATTTCAATTTTACATGGAGAATAGAGGAATAAAATTATACTGAGAAAACATATTGCTCTCAATTCTACTCTACCTCTATAGTTCCGTGAAAACCTGTTGGTAGCTATTTGAATGACATGACTAATTTTTCTCTCTGACCGAATTACATTTGCATTAGTTAAGTAGTGAATTAACTGCCAAATGATAACATGTCCTTCTTAAAGTTTTGAAAAAAATGCTTGTTAATAATTATAATAATACCGGACCTTTTTACACAGTATCATCTAGCCCCAAATTAAGCAGAGCATGTATCAGAGACTTGTAACTACATGACTGATATACATATTGTGCATATAAAAGATCCAGACCCGTGACAAATCTTTGTAGATCATACACACATTTGCCCCGCAGCGGAAAACGAGCCCGCAACCTTCTGCATCTCAGACGGGCCTTCGCCTTCGGTTGTTATTTTTATTTTGGGGCTAGATGATGCTGTGTGAAAATGTCCAGCATTTTTTTTTTAATTAATTTAGTGACTCTCTTCGCGCGGCTACCTCACTCACACACACCCTGTTCACTTAACAGCTTTTTGTTTTTAACAGGAACCTGACATTTAAGTACTCTAAAAACTGATACTTGAAGCTTAACTCGGCTGTAGCACAACTTGATACTTAACTAATGCCTTTAGCCCTCGGAGTTTCCTAGTTAGCGGTGAAGGGAACTAACATGGAATTCTCACTATATTGGCAAAAAGTAAATAACTTTGTAACACATAGACCCAATTATTATGTTTGAAGTTGCCTTTGACCACCCCATAATTTTGGTATACTCACGGGTTTGTGTTCTAAGTTAACCTTTGGACGGAGAGGATTGAATGAGATTGTAATAATGGCTGGGGGTGTACTAATGCTTTATTAATTTAGAAAGTGTACAAGTAGTTATTAATAGATACTAACAATATAATAATAATAATGCAATCGTGTCTATCAATTTGATGGCTGAGGTATGTTATTTTCATATTTAGGGTATCATTACATTCTTCTTCATAAATAATGCTAATATAAATAATCATAAAAAATCCAGTTAGTTTTTTACAATATTTCAAAATAGTATCATTGTTTTATTCCAAAAACTAGCGTGAACTTGACTATACACTACGTGCATATAGTAGTGCACTACGTAGTGCACGGCGCGACGCGGAAGGAGAAAGTCGCAACCACTCACCCTGATGAAGACTCTCGGAATGAGTCGAAACTTAGTCGGTGCCTTCATCGATAGTGCAGTGCCCGTTTTTACAATATGAATAGTATCATTGTTGTTTGCAGCTACCCATCGCAACTGTCCGTATCACATAAAAAATACATTCGTAAGACAAAAGCAACGCATCGAGGAAATATAACAATTGCACACGAGTAAATAAACAACAGAGGGGCAACTTTACTATTTTATTATCGATTGTGCGTTTTGGAGTGAAAAGTTTGTTCGTGGATTCGTTTGTCTGCTATCATTTTTCTCAAATACTATCTTCAAATGAAAGGTTCTTAGATAGGTTGTATCGCTATGTATTGCTAAGGGAAGGGGGAGTAGGAGGAGCTGTTATTGATGATGGAATAAACGCGTTCTCCTACAGCCACACGCACACTAGGAAACTTGTCAGCAATAAAAACGGATAGGTGTTGATTTTAGAAGGGCGCTTATTGCTAGATATTTTTTATGGGTCTTGCGGGGCCGTAGCCAAAAATGTCTAATTCCGATTTGCGAATCAAGACGCTATGACAACGCACCATAGCATCCATTCTTTAGTTAAATATACAACAAGACTTAATTTGGACTTTTTTTTTTACTTAAATGGTTACCGCTACTTGTTTCATAAATGCTTGCAATACTAGAGGTATAACTCACGCCGACCTAAAGACATTACGGGTGAAAGGTCTCATGTGCCAATAATTTCACCGGCATCAAATCAAATCCAATGTTTATTTCAGTAACTTAATCTACGTATACATATTCATTTGAGATCTCCTTTTAAGTATGTAGGTACCTGTGGTAGGAGATCTCGCTTTTCCGTAACAATATTTCTTCGAGACTAAGTTCTAAAATATTATATTAATGTATTATTATGACTCTAGAAATTATAAACAATGGATTGTGTATCCTAACTATGTAGAGTATGTGCTTGTGTAAGTGTGGAGGATATGTGTGTACATGTGTTAAGAGTCTCCTATGAGTGTGTACGAATATATGATGTATTAAGAAACTTTCTAAAAAAGTGCCTCAGTTTCCTCGTAACTTATTTTATTTTTATTTTTTATTTTCATAATTTTTGGAAAACTTACAGCTAGGTATTAAATATAGTTATTAACATATTACATGCCGGTATATACCAGAGCATGTGTGCTGAGGGCCAATTATAAAGTTTCCGCAGATATTTACTTAAATAGAATAACAGATGACGCACAGAGAAAGTAGACGACTTGAAAAAGAATAAAAGAAATACAAACACAAAACAAAGTGAAATTACATGCAAAGTTAGTTTTAAAAGAATTCTTTGCCAAGCAAGCATTTAAGGTTACTTGTAGATGTGTTAAATAAATCAACATCAATGTTTTTGTTGACCAATGAGTTGAACGACTTGCTAGCTCGTATTAAGAATGTGTTTTGTCTATAATTAGTTTTTACCGTAGGTACGTAAAGTATACTCGGTTTTCTCAATGCAGCAGTATTTGTACGTAACCCTAATTGCTCAAGCAGCTCAGGGCAATCTACGTTACCATTGCAGATGTTTATGAGGTATGTTAGGTCAGCAACCTGCCTGCGATTAGAGAGTGGAAGGAAATGGAACTTGCGGCACCTTGTATAGTAATCAGGTAAATATATCTTAGCTCGGTATTGTAGGTATCGCAAAAATCTTTTTTGTATTGATTCGAGACGCGATGAATAAATCGCGTAGCTCGGGTTCCACACCTGCGATGCGTACTCGAGGTGGCTACGTACGTAAGCGCAATACAAAATTTTAAAAGTTTTGACGCTTACGAATTCCGAAGACATTCTTAGAACAAACC
Source organism: Perizoma flavofasciatum (assembly GCA_958496245.1). NCBI lineage: Eukaryota > Metazoa > Arthropoda > Insecta > Lepidoptera > Geometridae > Perizoma > Perizoma flavofasciatum. Next base: position 11,259,245 of record OY292429.1, on the reverse strand, counting down.
CCAGGGCACGAGACGCCTTCTTTGTTATATTATTGATATGATCGTCAAACAACAACTTGGTATCAAATGTTACCCCTAGGTCTCTAATTGAGTTTACTCTGGTTATAGGTAAGTTAAAAAATGTGTAAGTCGAGATGAATTTACTAGGTTTACGGGTGAAAGAACATGTGTAACATTTAGAGACATTTAAATCTAGTTTATTTAAAACACAATAATTTTGAAATCTATTTAGGTCAGATTGAAGGTACAGGGTGTCATTAAGATTTTTGATTGGAAGGAGGATCTTCATGTCATCGGCATAGAGAAGAATTTTTGCGTATTTAAAACAAGAAGCGACGTCATTCAAAAATATATTGAAAAGTAGTGGTCCCAGTAAGGATCCCTGGGGAACACCTGAGGGAACATTAAGAGGTAGTGAAGAGTAGCCACCCAGTACAACGGTCTGGCAACGGTTGCGGACATACGAAGTGAACCATCTAAATAAGTTCCCTCTGATACCTATGTTTTGTAGCTTGTCAAGGAGGATGGAGTGATCGATACGGTCAAAGCACTTAGAATAGTCCGTATAAATAATGTCCACCTGGGAAGGTTCAGACATTAATCGAGTTAAAAAATCGGTACAGAGCAGTAAATTAGATGTGGTGGATCTGCCTCTTAAAAAACCATGCTGACGTAACGATATGCTGTGCTTGATAGCTGAATAAAGCTGGGTATACACTATTTTTTCGAGAACCTTGGCAAACAAGCACAATTTCGAGATAGGTCTATAGTTTTCGACATGATTTTTAGCCCCTTTTTTGTGTATGGGAGTGATGAAGGCAGCCTTCCAAATGTTGGGTACTATGCCCTCAGATAAGGAGCGACGATATAAAATAGTTAAGGGCAGTACGAGGCTTCTCGCACATTTAACGATCAAAATAGCTGGTATATTGTCGGGCCCCGCTGACTTTGTTAGATCCAATGATTTAATCAATTTAAACACATTTTCTTCCGAAGCTTCAATAGAGCTGATATCAGAAGAGGAGACGACATCCAGCTGCGAAGAGGAAGTGAAGGGAGAGGTAGAATGGGTTTTAGAATCAGAGGCATGAGGCAGAGGCATACTTTGAAGAAAGTTACCGTGGAAATAATTACCAAAATAGTTGCAAATCTCATCCCCTTGATCCGAAGACCGACTCCCATATTGAAAAACCGAGGGATATGCATTTGACTGACGTTTGCTTTTTACGTATGACCAGAACGTACGAGGGTTATTTTTAATAGAACTTTCGATATAAGCTATGTAATTAGCGTACATTTCTTTTTCCATAATACGAGCCCTGTCTCTGAGTAAAACAAATGAATCGCGATCGTAAAAATTACCATAATTTTTGATTTTTTTGTGAAATTTCGATTTTTCACGCAGTAATTTAATTAATGGACTTCGGTACCATAATGGATATTTGCGTGATGCAGTTACCAACCTAGATGGTATATATGTGTCGCGTAGTTTATAAATACGAGTATAAAAGAAAGAAAGAGCGTCTTCGAGAGACCTTTTATCTAATTCCGAACGCCAGTCAACGGCATCAAGGTCAGAGCGTAATGAGTCATAGTCACCGTTGTTGTACAGGTACTTAGTGTAGGGTTGCGGACGGATCGAATGTAATTGTACAAATTTGGCGTCAATTGCAAGAGAGGGGTGGTGAAGATCTTCGGGAACGAGAGGATTATTGCACGAATTTACAGTTATGTCATTGTTTGAAAAAATCAGATCCAGCAGGCGTCCATGGCTATCGTTGATAAAATGATTATATTGAGAAAGATTACATGTATCCAGGATATCTACTAAGTCTGACTGGTGGGATCCTAGGATATTATTTGGAGATAGTGAGAAACTGTCGACATCCCTTGTCCATAATACATTAGGCATGTTGAAATCGCCTAGTATAATAATTTTATCCAGGGGGTTGTCCAGTGAAATTTTACTTAAATTAATAGCAAAGTTGGAAAGCTGGGTAGATAGCGAATTACCTAAATTCTCATTACAAATATAAACAACCCCTATGTGTAATCTGTAGGTACATCTAGGCTTATTATTTACTAGAGTCAATGTAACCCAGATATCTTCCGCAGTGGAAGACCATTCTACCCGGTGCTGGGCGGGTAGGTCCCGTCGGACAGCTATAAGAACACCGCCTCCCTTAGTCTGACCAGTGGATCCATAGTTACGATCACGCCTCCATACCAAATATCGATCATCAAAAAGTTCATTGTTATCTAAACTGTCGTTCAACCAAGTTTCGGTAATGCAAATTACATCATACGATTCTAACGCTAAGTTCCTAAGGAATGTTACTGTTTTAGTACGCAAACCACGGGTATTTTGGTAATAAATCTTAATTGAATCCATTATAAAAGTTGAAAGGTATTAGCACTAGAATATGTATTATTGAATAAGCTAGCTGCAAAACATTCCGTTTACAAATTAAGGTAAAGCAATATAGTATTGTAGTTGCCGATAATATCAAAAGTTCTAACGCGAGAATAAATGTAATTCGATAGAAAAGCTGCAAAACATTCCGTATACAAATTGAGGTAACGCAAAAAAGGATTGTACTAACTAACAAAAGTAATGCAAAAAAATAATAAACGTAGCAGGATAGATAAATAAAAGTCAGCATACTTACCGTTGAGGGTAGCGACAGATCGCAGTGACGCATACTAGCTGCATTGAGTGTGTCGTTGCAAGAACAAGTCAGCGAGTCAGCGCTCGTCAACTCAAGGGTCGTAAAATATAGGCGGGCAGAAATAGTGAATTTAATGTCATAAACCAAGTGAAAAATTGAGCAATTTGAGGTATTTATAGTTTTTTTAGGTCGAACTCCGATCTTATCGCAATCACAGGAGACGTAGGGTCTTTTCTCACGTAGATTTTGCATCCCTTTACCCAGGTGAATGTAAACCCCCGTTCCTTCGCCAAGGACTTCGTTTTATTCAGAAGAATTTTGTTTTCTAACGTAAGGTGATCGTTTACGAAGACACGGCTGGCACCTTGCAGACCCAGGTCAGAGGGGGTGATAGTACACTTCTTAGCAGCTGCCACGAAGTTGTCCTTAATGTGCCGGCTGTGCACGGCAATTATGATTGTTTTGTTGTTCTTGTCATTGCGCATCGGAATCCTTGCCACGTAGTTCACCTGGTCAGTCGGAATGGTGTATTTTATATGAGATCCAATCTTAGACAGTACATCGAACAGATTCTCAGAATTGGTTACGGGAACGCCTTTAACCTCAATGTTATTCAGGCGTGACCTTTGGTCATTTTCTTTGAGCTGCTCCTCCAAATTCTGTATACGTAGCTGCAGATGTTCAACGTCGTTCCTAGTTTTATGAAGTGATTGGAAATCCTTTTCCATTTCCGTGATCTTATCCGAGAAGGCTACGAATTTATGATCCATAAAACTCATCGATGACTTGATGTCTGATATTTCTTGCTTGATTGATTTCAAGTCCGTTAATTCAGTCTTCATAGCATTTATACTCGCTTCGAGAGCAGGGAGTACAGCGACCTGAAGTGTGAGCCGTTTAAGTTCAGCAAGTACAGCGTCCAAGTCAGCTGGAGCGGGGGATTTCAATGAAGTTGGGTTTGGACTTCCGGATCTGGCATTCTTACAATGAGAACACTTCCAAGTGGCTTTCCTTTCACCCAGACGACGGTAGCCCGTTTCCGAGACTCCGGCACAGGTAAAATCAAAATGCCCCTGACATATGGAGCAAATAGCTCCATCCCTGAACTCCGCGTTACAACTCTTGCATTGAAACATGACGAAAACCGAAAAAGCGGGCCCCGAGTAAGATAAGTTGGTTGTCGCTGGTGTTGGCGAGAACGTGTTAGCGGTCGCGGTAAGCGTGCGTAGCGTACGTCGTCTACTGACTGACTGACTTAGCGTCAGTAACCATTCCGTTAAGGTTTTTTTTTACATTTAAAGTAGTTGAGTGGATATATATTATTTGTCTTATTGATAGTTTTATTATAGAGGTGGGTTACTTGTGTAGTATATTGTCGCGAAGCAAATATGGTACGAACAAATGATTTAGACGTTATTCTATCCTTCCTTCTTTTATTAAGCAGTGCCCCCATACTGCTAAGGACCTCTGTAGCTTTAGAACTGAGTTTAACATATATAATTTTCTAACAGTTTGTAAACCTGAATTTGAATTTATCCATTCCCTTTAAACTGGATCGCTGTTACTTCCACGGATGAAAAAACAAAGAGCTCTACCACTTTATGATTTCGGCCTCTGCTTAGCGTTACCGCACGCTACTTTCATCCAGTCTAAGTATTTTGTCCTCTGTTCGTTATTATACTCGTGTGACAATTGTTCACATTCACAATGCCCTTTGCATTCCGCCGACACGTGAGTGGAATAACGAAATAAAATGTAGCGTACAATTAAATTTTGAACATGAAGGCTCTTTGCCTAAATTCTTTGTAAAAGCAAAAAACATAACGTGCAACAGAATTGAGGATTGTGAAAAGGTCAGCTGAGAACACTTTGATTACTATATTTTCAAAATCAAAATCAGCAGCGTTTTGAATTCCACAGCTGGACATAGAACTCCATAATGAGTGCCATTACGAACAAAGAGGTCATCCAATCTGTCCAATCTGTCTGAAAGAAATCGCTTTCTTTGTCACCTTTCTTGTGTTTTTTGTTTCCTTTGTTTCTTTTGTTTTTTTTTTGTGATTTAGTGTTTTAGTTTTTGTTCATACAACCACACAAGCGGTAGTTTGAAGTGATCGCATGTGTGGTTCGTGTGAATGGAAATTTGCTTCTTCATACAAATTATCTCTTTACTACTTCTCATTTGGTTGTATTTTTCATAATTAATAAATGATTCTGATTATTTTATGGTGTAATTAGACACTCTAAAAGACATCTAAAAATAAGGGTAAAGTCAGGAGCAACCGACGAGATTGTATGAAGAATGTGATGAGGATGAATGAAGCGAAAGAGGTATGTCAGGATCGTAGCAAGTGGAAATTTGTGGTCTCTGCCTAACCTACCGAGAAACAGGCGTAACTTTACGTATGTATGTAAATCTTCAAAAACATCACAAACGCTAAAACAGGTCTAGTTCTATCTCGTGATTATTTTCGTTTTCGTATGAAGGCTAAAAAAGTAAACAGAATCATTAGAAAAGAGTGTATCAGGTTAAGTTGCTTATAGATCAGCGAGTGGAACTCTCAGTCAATTAGCGTTACTAAGCAACTGATGTGTTGAGCCCTAAGGGAGTTAGTTAGTACACGGTTCTGAAAAGTGAGCATGGAAAATTTACCGGAGTTTTAAAAATCAGTTTTCAGAATCAGAATATTTTTTTTTTCTACAATAAAAATATGTTCACTCTTACCTAATACAGTAGGGTAACGGACCATTACGGTAATACAATATTTAGATACTAGTGACTTGAGTTATTTGGTCGTTATTATCACGAATGAATAATGTATTTCTTTTTGTAAAACGGGAATTTTCACGTACTGCACTATCGGTGAAGGCACCGACTAAGTTTCGACTCAAAAAAAATATTTTGGTTTAAGGTTAAAATTGTGGAATAAAATGTATTTCTTATAAGATAGGCTATATGGTTGATATGGTTGATTGTACTCGCTAACCCATGGTCAATTTGATACTTTTCGAGAAGTCTGTTTTGCCGGCAATTCGTGATTACAAATTTCCTTTGGAATTTAAACTAGATAATTATAATAAACTACTAATTAGACCATTACATAGATGCGAACTTTGACATGAACTTGATAACTATTTTCCCTGACGCCACCGCGTCAGTTAGCCGGGCCTTCAAAGTTCATACACATTAGGTTTTAAACATTCAAAACAAATGAATCCATGCAAGCGTATATTTATGGGAAATACCATATTATTAAGGTTCTCAGCTGTTATATAAGTATTTGTGCTTTTCTTGGTTTTGCTTGGAGAGTTGGTTATAAAATAGAAATTATAACTCTTTTAAACTAACACAGTTTGATTATAAATTATTGAACATCATTCTCACATGCACTATATTTATATAAAAAAATAATTTGCCAATTTTTCGCAAAATCTGAGAAATAAATCCTTTGCAAGATTAACAGAGATATTATCAACTCTCATATAATTTCAACAAAAGAAACAAACTCCGCTAGAGTCAAATGTCAAAAGACATGATTTTACGTTCCCCTGATTGAATTATAAAATTATAAGAGAGTACAACGTTAACACGTAAATGAATAACTATTATTTACATCTTACATATTAATTAACAAAATTATTACGTTCAAGGCTAAGTAAGAAATTAATATCTGTCATAATGCTCTGATTATAATTAGTCGGAGGGATACATTTCGCCGCTTCCCGTGAATTGGGGATAATTTTGAGATTTTGAGTGTTGTAATTTGCCATAGGATATAATTACAGTTGCTAATTAAACATTTTCATAGCTTCTGGTACTTTATTATTATTTTATTTAAATTACCTACTTATTTGTTCAATATGTAGCTCATCACGTGCTCAAAACGGTGAAGGAAAACATCGTGAGCAAACTGGCATTCAATTTTGCAACCGGTCACGTATATAATATATATACCAATATTTTCCAACAACTCCAATAATATTGGCTCCAACAACATCCTTCGCGTCTCACGGCTTCACCTCCTGCCTGCTTAGCATGAGCACCCAAGATTAATTTTGTCTACGAAAGAGAAGATTAAAACTATTTCTGTCGCCTATTCTGTCAAACAAAAGAGAGGTACTAATATAATTTATAAAATATTTAATAGAGGGAAAATACTTTTTGTCTTCTCGTCGGTAGACAAAACAGTTGTCTTGGATCTTTATGCAAAGCAGACTGAAAATCAACACATGCAAATTGACGAGACTACTTCGCACTGAGCACTTGGAGGCTTGCAACTCGCCGCTCGTGTAGCGAAGCTATCGGTAGTGCTGTCTGTTTCGTTTTTATCTCGAAAGTCGATATGCTAGGCGATTATCGTCTTGCTGCAACTCGCCTACCTGATACCTATCGTATCAAGCCGTTTAACTAGAAGCCTGCAGTGCGTATCGTAGACCAAGACACCAAGACGCCTACCAACAATATCTTAGATATAAGTAGGGCAGAAGTATTCAAAAGAGTAAGATAAAGATAAGATAACATTAATTCTTTAACTGACGTTACAAATACATCATATTATGTATGTATTATGTAGTTCGAAAAAGTAAATTAAGATTAGGACTAGGAATTACACCGATAGAAGAAGCTACTTAGTAAAATTATATGATAGATATATTTATGATACAGTTCGAGCATCTCAATTAAAGAGGCCTAATTAATTTGCTTATTATGAACGGTAATGAACAGAGGTTTGTGACGATGATCAAAGACGAAATTTGTGCTCATTACTTAGGGGAGACAATCGAGGCGCATGGTGCATTAGTTTTTGCGTAAAATCAGGTGAGCTCTGAACTTCACACTATATAGTTTCGTGTTGTGAGGTCTTATTTGATAAACCGTATGAATGTATAAAAACTTGAGTAGATTTGATTAATTAGGTATTATTATCTAAATATTTTTAAAAACTGCTTAGGAATACATATTTGAAGCCATAAAATATTCTACTCACGATAATGTAAACAAGAAAATGATTCCAGGATCCAATTCCAATCCTAAACTTCGTACACAATACAGCATCAACAAAAATCAACAAGAAGGAAATCTGTAACATAAAAATGTGAGGCAACATTAATCTAATTCAGTGCGAGTGGTTCACAAATCGAATTGTAACACGCCTCGCAGCCATCAGTCTCCATCAGCCGCGCGCGAATTGAACGCGATATGCCGGGGATTTTAGATTATAGTGTAAATGAAGAGCGATCTAATTTCAGCTGGAATTTCAAATCTTCTTAAATGTATAAACTGCGTTCCGCTAGCATAGCATTGGAGCTGAGGCAATGATTGGCGATAGATGAATTTTTTGCACTTCCCAGCCTGCTGCAAATAATAGGATGGCTTGCAGCTAGTGAGAAGAATGGTACCTATGATGTGCGGCGCAATTCTATTTCAATGGAAGAACTCCGCGCCTTCTTTAGCTTACTTGTAAAATTGTATATCATATTTTTAGCAACAGGTTAAGCATTATAGTTATAAAGCGTATATACCGAGTGTTGTCTTAAGAACTTTGGTTGATACTTTTTAGACTTTATTTAATTCTTTGATTCTTGTAAGTTTGGTCACGGGAGTGGAATCGGCGTAAATTATTTAAAATTGAAAAAAACATGTATGCTTTAAGACTGAACTGTTATTGAATTGGTGAAGACTATTACTCATAATGCTACTTAAAAGGTCTATTATCTTAAGAACATTACCATAATTACAAGCTGATCAATTCACTGTCCGCTAATTACTCTCCAATAATGAGTGCTACATTTCGAGCATCCAATTAAAAAAGCCTAATTAATTTGGTTATTAAGAATGTTAATGAACAGAGGTTTGTGGAGATCAAAGATGAAATTTGTGCTCATTACTTAGGGGAGACAATCGAGGGGAATGGTGCATTAGTTTTTGCGTGGAATCAGGTTGTACGGAGTGCTTGTGGCAACCTTTCAGCACGATCAAAACTGTAAATAGTAAGTAGCATTTCCCACTAAACGTAACTAACGTGGCTCTAAACAACCCTTTTATGAAATAATTCACCAACTGTACACAGGGCCGTTTTTTTTTACTAATATAATAAATGCGACAGTCTGTGTGTGTGTGTATGTGTGTGTGTGTGTGTGTGTTTGTGTGTGTGTGTGTGTGTGTGTGTGTGTGTGTGTGTGTGAATGTTTTTTACCATGTATCTCCGTAACTACTAAACCGATTATGATAAAATTTGAAATGTAGATAGTTTAGGATCTGGAATAACACATAGAAAAACGACCCCTATGGGGTTAAATAGGGCGGTAAAGTTTCCATGAAAAAAAAAAATTTTTTTTTTCACTCAAAACTCTGTACAAATCATTATTTACTTTAATCTTTAAAGTAAATAATGAAACACGTATTTTTTATTTTTTTTAAACTATCCTTTGGGGGTGTGCAATTGAGTTTTAAACTTTGTATAAATTGTAATCCATGGTTCGATTCATTCAGAAGTTGGTGGAGATAGTTTGAAGCCTGGAGACGGTCATATGCTACTTTTATTAACATACCACGCGGGCGAAGCCGCGGGCTACATCTAGTCACTAATAAGCCATGACTTTATGAAATAAATATCACCGATACTATGAAACCACAATTATTAACGAAAATTATTATTTTTGAAAATGTTTATCTGTCTGTTTACGTTCCATTAAAAGCTGAAAATAAAAATAAACATCTACTTACTAAATGGGAACCGGTTTTGTATTGTTTTCGTAAAATACAACGTACCTATCTGTTAAGATAATCCCTATTTATCCTGTGGGCGTATAGGAGTTTACGTTGAGTATAAGTTTCAACTAGAAGTGAAACGTCAGAGTAAATAGTCACGGAGATTTCAAAACGACGAGGACACCTAATTGATATCATATTATAGATGTAAATAATTAAGTCGCCGTTGAGCTTTGTAACTTATTTTGAATTCACTCATACATTCGATAAAAAATATTGTGCTTCAGATATAATAAATACAAATTACTTCACATTCAGTTAAAGCCCCATATCTACAGGGCTTTAACTGAATGTGAAGCCCATAAATAAAAACTTGTTAGGAACCTATTTCCACTAGCTTGTTTGAAACTACGATGAGGGCCATCTGTGTAACGAGATTTGTAAAGTTTCAATAGCCATTGGCTTATATTTCAAAAGTCAATCGTAAAAACTAACAACTCCATGCAATAATTCGAAGTAGGATATTGTAGAGATAGCAAAATAAAATGAAAACATCTTTAGACTTTCACTGTGCACTTATTCTAAGAGAACTTACTATTTTCACCATTCTCAACTATTTTGTGTTTAGATATTTGTGTAACCGTGACTTAGATTATTTAAGAGCACGGGTTTATTAGTAAAGTACTTACTTATATTATACTCGGCCATGCAGTTTACTTATAATTTTCAAAGTGCTCAAAACTGTAACTCATCAACAAAAAACAGATGGCTAACATGCTAATGGTAGACCAGAAATCGCATAACATCAGAAACACATTGGAACCAACTGTTGTTGATTCATAAATAAGTCATTGCAAAAGCGGGGGTTTCTATTTCCTATAAATGACAATAATATCTTTTCATTTATTTAGTCATTTAACGTTCAACTTAACTTCTACTTTACTACATCTGTAATGTTATAGACCAAGCTAATTTTGAAGGTTCACTTTGACTTGGAACTAACTTCAGATCGCATCCGTAATTCATTCCAGAACTCCCAACTATTCTGCAGACCGTACTTGTACAGGTTACGTGGTAGATTTCCCCAAGGACAAACGCGCACAAAATGCAGTTGTTGACGCAAGTCTGGACGCGGCTTTATTTTCTTTGCAAGCCCTACTCACCTTAAGCCAGCTTCAGTCAGTATAAGCTAGATTAGACAGCTACTAGTATCAGTTACTTGCTTGTCTTGGTAATGGAATAATGTTGATTTGACCAAAGCGATGTAGTTTGTACAGAAGAGACTGCAGCCAAGTGCGAACGGGTTGCAGACGCAAAAATTAATAAAACTTATTCAGTGATCTGCATTAAAAAAGTTTTTTAATTTTCAGCTTGGTTAAACGTGCTACGAGGCCTCGGAGAGAAGTCATCAGGTCATACTTAATTCAAAACATTAGTAAGCTACTTACTCGGAAGCGTGCTACTGACATATTTTTATTGCTCAGTAACTTTCAATTTGTAATGCCAAATTTTGTTGGGTGTCCAAACATTACATTGCCCGTGTTTAACATTCTACGTGTCAGGTTGCAAGCCTATCGCCGCTTATTGGAACACTTTCCAATAGGCATATGCCTTAAAATTTTTGGTTCTAGGGCATGCCGGAAACCGGCATGCTCTAGAACCGATATTTTCCTTTTTTTTGAGCACGTGTTGATGCGTATATTAATTTTTAGAGTGAAAAAATCCATTGGTGCACGACCGGGTTCGAACCCATGGTCTATGAATCGGAAGTCAGGGTACCGCCCATTATGCGCCAACACGGCCATGTCGAGAGCGGCCTAAAAATTACCGACAGCAGAGTTCACAAAGCTCATATGAGCTCATAAGCTCATATACTGAGTGTGTAGATTCTAGGGCATGCCGGAAACCGGCATGCTCTAGAACCGATATTTTCCTTTTTTTTTGAGCACGTGTTGATGCGTATATTAATTTTTAGAGTGAAAAAATCCATTGGTGCACGGCCGGGTTCGAACCCATGGTCTATGAATCGGAAGTCAGGGTACCGCCCATAATGCCAACACGCCATGTCAAGAGCGGCCTAAAAATTACCGACAGCAGAGTTCACAAAGCTCATATAATGAGTGTGTAGAATTTTTTTTTCGTTTGAATGTTTATTTTTTTATTCATCAAACTTAAATTATTTTTATATTATTGGAATAATATTAAAAATTAATAATAATAATTCATGTGTTTTCAAATTGACGAGGCGTAGCATGTAGAACTCGATTAAGTAACTACCTCGTTATATTATTTTGTTAATGTGTTACTTCGATGCCAATAAATTATTATTTTCTATGAATTAACGATTGAGTAATTCGCAAGGTAATTTTATACAGTTCAAATAACCGCAACAGTAAGATGCAACGTCACTGTGTTCTAGTGGCTAGTCAGTAACTCGCATTGTCTAAACACGGCTTTATTTCGCCGTACTCGCTCTGTATAGCGTATGTTTGTCTGAGTTGTGTGTTTGCTAGGTTTCGGCTGAACCGGATTGCGCCTGATCCGGGATGTTAAAGGGAAAGCAAAATGATGTAGAGTCCCGCTTTTGTTTAAGGCTGAAAGCGTTGCAAAAGAGTCGTGTGTCTTTCGTATTGACATTGTAATCATTTTCAAATTAATCCTCATTTTGTGGCATGAAACTGCATGTATACATTATCATTGAAATTAACATGGTTCAGCATCATTTTAGGATATTATTACAATAATACCACGTACTTTACTATTTTCTTGCTGACGTTAAGTTAGAAGTCCTTCCCGACCACGCTTAAAAGTCGTGAGAAGGGAGTTCCCATCGTCCTGGTGCTCATGAGGAAGAACGTCTAAATGGTCAACGAAACATATAATGGATGAAAATGGAACATGTGTAGTGTAAGCCCGAGTGGCCACAGGCGGCATCCCACACATACAAGTACATTATGTTCACACCCACATGGCGTGAACACAATTTGCTTGTCATAAATGCGGTCGTAGCTGTCGCTCCCAAGGCCTAAGCTAAAGTCAAAACCATTAAAGTCAAATTCAATTATTCAATAAAATCACAAAGATCACTTTGAAGCGTCGATTTATCAACTGCCTGTTCCTTTGCGACCAAGCCAGGATAGAAGGCAAGAAAACAAGTCTGTTTATTCTTTGTAATAATCCCATTACAAAAAAAGGTTTACCTACATTTTTATCGTATTGGAGCATTTCAATCACAAGAGTTTTTATCATCTACATAATCCGATATTTTATAGTATGCCTTTTTAATTTTTTTTGTTTAATTACGTTTTTAAATTTGTATATCTCTTGGGAGTTTGTTAGAAAAGCGTACACCTTATCCTTTAAACGATTTACTGTATGGAGTCTACAAGTAGCAACAGTGAATTTATCTTTATATCTAGTATTAACATTGTGATTATCGCTATTTTCATATTTTTATGAACATACATCAGATTTTCATAGATGTATTGATAAGGGAATGTAATTAGAGGTATATTTATTTCTTAAAATTTTTAGCGAAGTGATTTTCTGGGGCCCATATTAGGTATAAATTGCACGAAAAGTCCTCTTCTGCAACACAAAACCGGTATATATATATGCAGCACTCCCCCACAGCAGTATACCGTACGATATAATGCTGTGGAAGTAGCTGAAGTAAACAAGTCTAGCTGTATCTAAGTCTGTTTACATCTTTTGGACTGTGTATGCCGCGGAACTAAGTCTCTTCGATAACTAATCAATGTGCAGTCAATATGAACATGAATGTTATAGGCTAATGATAATATTGATAGGTGTTGTCTAAGTTTTCTGTAAAAATAAAATCGTGATGATTGCAAAATAACTGAAACTGAGATAGACAGACTGTCCCAAAACTGTAAAATAATTACAGCTTTCAAAAGCCCCTCACCCGGCCTCAACATTGTGTTTGAAATAGATTTATTCTATCAAGTCATTAGGTGCTCTTTTGTTGAAGCTCAGGCAGGATATCATAAAACTCCCTTGTCCATATGAACTATATGCTATTGTTTCTGATGAATGGGATGAGGATCACAATAACGTATCAATCAAAGTCACAAGCCATATGCTTTCGTTTAATAACCTTACAGTATACCCAAATCCTACTACTATTATAAATGTGAAAGTTTGTGAGGATGGATGTTTGTTACTCTTTCACGCAAAAACTATTGAACGGATTTTGATGAAACTTTACAGTACGTAGCTTATACATCAGAATAACATATAGGCTACTTTTTAACCGGGTAAAACGCGGGCGAAACTATGGTCGAAAGCTAGTATTATATATTTTTAAACACCCCACTGACACATACGTACAATGTATGTGAGTATGAGGAACGACTAGTGCCGTGTACCACAACACCTTGACCCAGATCAAAACATGTAATCATTTGTTCCACAGCTGGAATTGAACCCGCACATCTTGCGGCTACTCGCCTGCCACGCCACCGAATTCGTCCTACATTGAGAATCGATTTGTTGTAGGAAGACAAGTTTTCAACCCTTTATCGGATGGACATCATTTTATATTATACTAGTTTCTGCCCACGGCTTCGCCCGCGTGGTACACGGATAAAAATAGCCTATGTGTTATTCCAATGTATAAGTGATATTATTGTAAAGTTTTATCAAAATCCGATGAGTATTTTTTGTGTGAAAGAGTAACAAACATCTATCCATTCATTTGAACATTAATTTTAACGAAATTACAAAATTCCTGACGTGTACTTCTATCATTCATTGCAGCACCCTCAAGTGCCTTGTGATGGTAAAAGCTTAAAAGTTATCTTACCATAGGCCAAGGCCAATTTTAAGACACCTGTACCTGTTAAGGTATCATGGTCCTAAAAATGGTCTAGAGGCATATAGAGGCCTCTCACCAACGTTTGTAACCCAGACAAAAACAACGTAACCTGTGGAATACCTACAAACGAACGAAGCCGGAAAAAATAATAATAAAAAAAGTGGAGGTTTTATTGAGTGCTATTAAAAAAAACTAATTTGCATTGGATATCTACTTACTGAAAAGTCTCCTACTTTGTAAAGTTTATGAACTCTGTAAAAAGAAAAGGTTTTTTCCTCAGATTTACTGTCCATAAAAAAACTCTACAATAGATTGCATGCCGCTGTCTCTTACCGCATTTCCCCATTATGAAAACAAGTTTACGACCTAAGGACTTAGTTAATTATCTGGGGCTAGGGAAATTATAAATTATCATCGAAAAAGGTCGAATATCACACGGGTCATTTCGCTTTTATTGTGCCCTCGTCAGTTTTATGCGACAATAAAAACTCCGGGCACGTTTTTGCGACACCTATTAATATGTATGGAATTGTGGAACCTATATTTATGTTTGTTTACGTTATTGCCGAATGCGACGCCTCGTAAACGGAATCGATGCATTTAAAACTGGGATTTTGAAACGTTGAATTGATGCCATAAAATTCAAAATGGTCGTGTTTTATTATATACTAAATTTTATTGACCTGTCGCTAATATTTAGCCCAATAGGGCCTAACGGATCTGAATCCCTACCAGTTGGATGCGTTCACAAATGTCAGTTGCATATACAAATGCGTTGGTTAGACCCAACGTCGTCAAATATATTTGACGACCTCTGGGGCAGTGGGTAGAAGCCCGCCTAAGACGCAGAAGGTTGCGGGTTCGATTCCCGCCGCGGGACAAATGTTTGTATGATCTGCAAATATTTGTCTCTAGTCTGGGTGTTTTCTATGTATAATATGTATGTATTTACAAAAAAAAGTATATAAGTAGTATTTCAGTCATGTAGTTCCCATAATACAAGCTCTGCTTAGTTTGGGGCTAGATGATGCTATGTGAAAAATGTCCAGCATTATTTTTTAATTATTTTTTATAGGGTATTTGACCTAGTCGAAACAACATTGGAAGAATATCGAACTAAGTTAGTTAAAATGGTGGAGGGGAGACATGATCTGAGAGTTGGTCTAGATCAGATAGTTGGCGTAACAATGTAGCCACCATTTCAGGACTTTTTCGTCTGATAATGAAGTGGAATAAACAAACTATTTGTACGCCACGGTCTGGATATATTTTTAATACTTAAACCACCAATTGTAGGTACATTTCAATAGAATTTTAGTTTGGTGCCATTTCATGCACTCTTTATATGTTGACCCGGAGCGATCCACATTGATCGCATAACTAAAGTGTAGACTACATTGCTGTATTATGTAGCTCTCCCCATTTAGGTCAATACATTATTTTTCAGTATTTTCCACCCGCTAAAAACCGCAAATGAATATGGCGCTCAACGAATAATTTCATCTGATCACGAGAGTCAGTGATAAATTTTCCGCAATTACAGAGAGAATTGCTTTGTCGGACTCCAATACTTATGTGTGATACGTGACTTGCATTAATTAATGTATATAAAGCTATATAGGATGTTCTAATGAGTGCTAGGAAGTAATGTCAGAGTCAAAATCAAAGTCAATATATTTTTAACAAGCTTTTATTTGTAACTTGTATGTTTGTATGTTAGTTTGTTTTTTTAGGTTAAATTTTGCAAGCTGAATAAGAACCAATTGACTTTGAAACTAAGTTTAGTGAAAAGCATCCGTTAGGAACTAGGCCAACGTTAGGCCATCTAAAATTTGGTTCAACTTATAGTTGTTTACTATAGTAACCAACTTAGATAGATGCCTACTTATTTTGTGTAAGTAAGGCAGAATCCTACTACTATTATAAACGTGAAAGTTTGTGAGGTTGGATTTTGTTACTCTTTCACACAAAAACCACTAAACGGATTTTGATGAAATTTTACAGTAATATAGCTTATTCACCAGGATAACACATAGGCTACTTTTTATCCGAGTACTACGCGGGCGAAGCCGTGAACAGAAACTAGTATTGAATAAAAAAAAACTACAAACAAACAAACTCACGACTGCATTCCCCATGATGGACATCGTCTCATACATACTTGCGTAGATCTTTGAGGGTACGAAGTAGGGGGTCAGTCACGTCCAAGCATTACATTTGGCACATACCCGCGTTTCGCAAGTAACAAGTTAGCATTCCACGTCAGACCATCGCCGCTTATTGGAACACAAAAAACTTGATTGAAACATTATAAGCACCTAACCAACATCCTGAGACATCATTATAATACACAACGCAATCAGGCCGTAGTAACTAACGCTTCATCTGCGGTCAGGCTCTAACGTTTCGCATTATTCACACAAAGGACCATGAAATCACAATGCTTCGGTCCGCTCCATCACATTATCACTAAAACGATACAATGTCCGCCGATGAGAATAGGACACGTCTGAATCTAGAGTAGGGAAGATTATGTATGCTACCTGTCAGTTTAGTAGTCAAGGAGCAGAATGGGATTTTACTTACTTCAGTCCTCTTCCTTTTTGACTATGTCCATTTTTGACATTGAACTGTTCTTTTATCTAATTTTTAGTACGTGAAAAAAGGGTGATTTTTAGTTTTTTTACACACTTTAAAAAAACGCAGTTTAGATAATTAAAACGTGAATTTAACTTTTTCATTTATGACGTTCGTATTGGTTATTCCTACATTTTTTATTCCATAACTAGTTACCTATATTTAATGCATAATGCTTTTTTTATTCTTACAATTTATAGCTTAATATTTAGGGTTTAAAAATTTCTAAACCCAAAATATCAAGCTATAAATAAAAATATTAGGGGCATAACGTATTAGGGGCAATCTCAAGATTTTATAATATTCCAAAAATATCAATCTTTGAGCCACATAGCTGAGTGGTCACAGAGACCGCGTATCAAGCAGAAAGTCTCAGATTTACCGCCGCCGTGGTAAATTTTTGTAATATATAAGAACAAATCAGCAATTTATTACCTTATCTGATTGGAAACCACTCTGAAATTGCGTTGCAAGATTACTATTAGATTAGGTATTAAAATTTAAAAATGGAAATTAAAGAGATGTCTTGTGTAATTTCTGCCATCCGTTGAAACCGCCCTTTAATAATTCACAAATATCCAATGCCGCCGTCCTACGCAAAGATACAATCAATTCCCTATTTAAGCGCTTTCATATTAATATTCCAGTTTCGATCCGCGCCCACACGCATAATGTCTCGGATAGCTTTTCTTATGTATATCTTATTGGCATTTCAGGTAAAGTAAGTGTAATTTTCATAAAACATAAGAAGATATTTTGTTCAATAAAAATTGGTATATCGGTACCGAAATAGTTTGAGAACTTTCCTTCCTAGGGTTCCACTATTGCTATTAAACACTTGAATCGTAAAATTTGATAATATCAAAAAAAATAAGTGTGTAGTAAGTATGTGTATATGTGTAGTATGTTTATTAGTATATCAAGTGTAATTTTCCTAAAAGATAAGAGGATATTTTGTTCAATAAAAATTGGTATATCGGTATCGAAATAGTTTGAGAACTTTCCTTCCTAGGATTCCACTACTGTTATTAAACACTTGAATCGTAAAATTTGATAACATAAAAAAATATGTGTGTAGTAAGTATGTGTATGTGTGTAGTATGTATATTAGTATATCCAGTGTAATTTTCCTAAAAGATAAGAGGATATTTTGTTCAATAAAAATTGATATATCGGTATCGAAATAGTTTGAGAACTTTCCTTCCTAGGATTCCACTACTGCTATTAAACACTTGAATAGTAAAATTTGACAACATAAAAAAATATGTGTGTAGTAAGTATGTGTATGTGTGTATATGTGTGTAGTATGTATGTAGTATATCTGTCATTTAGTTCCATAACACAAGCTCTGCTTACTTTGGGGCTAGATGACGCTGCGCTGTGTGAAAATGTCCAGCATTATTATTATATTTATGGTATGGGTCTATTGTAATAATTTGTTGTGTTGTTCATGTTGTTGCTTGAAAATAAATGTTTATACGAATAAACGCTGAACACAGTTTTTTGAGTATGCAAGTTTTGTTATTGGGCTGCCGCGTGTGATCGACAATCCGACGTAACTGCGACACAGTTTTTACTTTTGCATTTTTCAGCGTTCCTTTTGTATATTACGTAATAAAAAAAATTAATAATTATAATAATATATACCTACATCATGAAAGTGTCTCCAACTTGTATGTGCAACGCTGCAAGTAGAGCTATAGCAGGCTCTTGCACTATTTGTTTTATGCATTCCATCCGAGTGATTTTCGGCTCCAGATAATTTAGTAGCCATTATTTGGACTGCGGATTCAAACAGCCTTTTGTATTAAAATTGGATTTCTTTTATTAAATTTGTCATTATTCCGAGGCCAAGGAATCGCTTTATTATGTTTCGGAAGCGTCTGTGAGTTTTTGCGAGTTGTGGGGATTAAAACGGTTACTACGTATCGGGACCTCACTGTATTTATTTACTGAAAAAGAGAGAAATTGTTACAAAGTTACAAAGTTTTTAAACGTGCGAAAAAGTGTGATCTTTATGCAGTGTAGAAGGTTTTGTATAATTTTGAACCCACAACCTTACATAAATTATGTATCAGTCTACTAGTTGTTGCTCGCGGCTTCGCCCGCGTGGTATGTTAATAAAAGTAACATATGACCGTCTCCAGGCTTCAAACTATGTTCACCAATTTTGAATGAATCGAACCAAGGATTACAATTTATACAATGTTTAGAATCTATTGTACACCCCCAAAGGGTAGTTTTGAAAAAATAAAAAATGCGTGTTTCATTATTTACTTTAAAGTTTATTTGTACAGAGTCTTGAGCGAATCAAACATTTTTTTCATAGAAACTTTACCATCCTGTTTAACCCTGTTAGGGGTTGATATTCGAAAATAAGATATACCTATGTGTTATTCCAGAACCTAAACTATCTACATTCCAAATTTCATCAAAACCGGTTTAGTAGTTACGGAGATACGTAGTAACAAACATTCACACACACACACAGACTTTCGCATTTATTATATTATAGCTAAGAACTATAGTTTCGCTCTATTTTCAAAGATACTCGTTAATATAATATTTTTGTCTTCGCAAACATCGAATAATACTGAAAGTGAAAATGTAAATCCATAGGATTGTAACTTTTTATTGATTGTATAATGTATAACCTTGACACGTCTTATTTGCATTAACTCCTTGTGACTGAATCGGCAACAAACTGAGCTTGGTTATTCTTTTGTTGATTAATACTTAAAACTTCTTAATAACTGTAAAAAAAATAGTTAAAGCAAGGCCGAAGCTTTTTTGTCATCTAAATAATTCGTTATTTTATAATATATTAAACTCTCTCAAACATAAGTAGAGAGTCCTCTATTAATATGTATTCATGTTTTCAAAGAACAGCTGATACTAGGGTAGCATAGAACTGAGTAATTACCAGAAGTGCGGTCTCATAAAACTACGGCTCGCAGCCACCTCTGTTATCCCATAACGTAGGTATCCCAAATAAACATCTAATTCTTTCCTGCGCACCTCTGCACCTTCATCCATCTCCCTCGCACACTGCATGGCGTCTCTGTCGTGCTGATTTCGGGTTGAGAGCACGGCTGAGCTCCTAGTTTCGCTTATGGGCTCGCGGCGGCTGGTCGTACGTAAATCTGTCCTGTATTGTATGAGGCGTGATTTTACCGGGATCCTGAAATCTTTTAATTTTTGATTGATTGATTTATTCGTATATAGACGGTGTTTTTGATAAATAGTGCTGGTTCGGATGTGTTATGTAGCTTGTTGAATGGTGAGTACGATTTGTGTAATTTTCAGGTAGATAACGATAGCCGTTCGTTGGCACTGAAAGCTTAGTTCACACGGTGGTAATTTTATTGTATCTCGTAATTCTGTTTAAATGTACAATTTGATTATGGACGTACATCATTTAAGTTCTGAAATGTAATTAATACGTATCAATTATATTTATGTCATCACCAGAATTTCACAATTAGTGATTTAGTGGTATTACAAATGCAGAGAGCTTTTCGGTTTTTTTAATGTGGAAAATTTCAAGAATTTAAACCATGTCAAAATTATTAACCTCAGCGGATCCTTATCATATCGTACGTGTCTATTTAGTCATAAATACTGTTTGTTTTCCGAATAAATAATTTAATAAAATGCCCTAAGCAAATTAAGGAATAAAAATAACAAATTTATGTGAGATCCATCTATTTATTTACAGTTTCTTGCGTTAATTAAAAACATTCAGAACGAGAGGTAGAATAATTACGCTATATATATTTCGTAGACCCCCCAGGGCCTACGAGTACGTGCGTAGCACTTGTTTATCCACGTACGGTGCTACGCCCGTAGCCGTAACGCGGTACGGTCAGCATTATTTAAATGTATGCTTTCGTAAAAAAATAGACAAACGTTTTTTGGTATTTCAAATATTTATAATTTTGACTACCCCATATAATTTAATTCTATCGTTTTCAATGTATGTAATATAATAAAATCTGTCGATTTTTATCTAAGGATCTTCTGAATGTGTTTTGAGTTTGTTCGTATGTTTAAATAATATGTATAAATAAATAAATAAACATCCAACAGACACATACATAGTCCTATCCCAACACTGGGATTGCCTGTGTCGTGGGTATTAGGAACTACAAGTACTCTGGTAACAGAAAACTTAGACTCGGAATAAAAATCTGCAAAAAAAAAACCCACAGCCGGAATCGAACTCACGCTGGTTATGTTGCAGCCGGCTCTTTGCCCGCCACGCCACAGAAGTTTTCGTATGTTTGTCTGTTACTATTTCTCCAAAACCGGCTCAACCGATTATCATGCTGTTTTTTGTAATCGTTGTGTATGGTTAAAAATAAATGTTGTTAGTATATACGGGGTGCTGCAATACGTGATATACAGGATGTCATGGTTTTTTCAATATTGTAAAAATGTAACAGGCGACACTTTATACCTTCACGGTATACTTAATGCCTGCAAAGCGCGTGTATCTGCTAAATCTAATGTTTGGAAATGCCTCTAACTACTCCTTACTTGACATCCACAAAGATCTACTCACTGAGGATGACCATCATATAGGCTACAGTTGTGAGGTAGTTTTTCTTTAAATATTATACTTTTCAACATTTGACCGTTGATATTTTTTACGGCATACGATTAGTTATGCATTTTATAACAAACTAGCTGCGCTCCGCGGTTTCACCTGCATAAGTTTCCCTGGAAATATCGGGATAAAAAGTAACAGCTATGCACCGCACCTATCAAGTTTCATCGCAAAGTTTGTTTCTACCGGCGATCTAATTAAATTTTAGAACACAAAAGCTGCTATTGTGACTTAACTATGATAGTTAGCCATATTCCCTCAAGAACTTTTTTATAGGTAATAATGAGTACTTTAATAATGCAGTACATCATTTTTATGTATCATCAATAGTTTTCTCAGCGCACGCATAATGAATTTTATAAACAAAACTTTGCTACTTTGGGTTACATTATTGCAATTTTGTGAGGATTTTTTTAATTAATTATAGCCTATATTACTTTGACCTGATAATTTAGCTTTCTGTTAGTGAAAAAATGGTTAAAATCGGTCCAGTAGTTTCGGAGCCTATTCGGTAAAACAAACAAACAAACAAAAAATCTTTCCTCTTTATAACATTAGTATAGATTAGTATAGATAATAATAAGCAGAGCTTGTGTTATGGGAGCTAAATTACTCATATACTACTGATATAATATATATTTTTTGTCCATAGAAAACACCCAGACCTGTGACAAAAATTTCATGTACAAACATTTATCCCGTGGCGGGCATCGAACCCGCATCCTTCTGCCTCTCAGGCGAGCCTTTGCCCACCCGGCCACAAAGATCATCTAGAGTTGCTTGTTTTTTTTTTTTAGTTCATTTTTATCGTTGTCTGTACGTTCTCATATGATTATTGGCTTTCCGACCCTTTTACGACCTTACCGGTTTTTATACACATATTTGTGTTTGTATTGTATATTTCCTTATTTATCTACCCTATTTACATAATTATGTATTATTGAATAGATGCTTCAAGGTAGACTTTGATAACGTGTATTGTATAATATGGCCTCAAAAGAAATATTTTGACGATATCTGTGACGCAGCGGGCAGGTCCGTTTGAGACGGTTGCGGGTTCGATTCCCACCGGGGACAAATTTTTGTTTGATTATAAATATTTTTCTGGGATCTGGTTGTTTTCTATGTAAAAATGTAAGTATTTATAAAAAATGTAGTCATTTTATTCCAAAAACTATCGTGAACTTGACTATTCATTTTGTAAAAACGGGAATTTCTACTCGTACGTACCGCATTATCGGTGAAGGCACCGACTAAGTTTCGACTTATTTCGGGTGAGTGATCGCGACTTTCTCCCTCCGCATCGCGTCGTATACTGTTAGTTTAGTTTATTTTTATTATTATTTATTATTATTATCTATACTAATCTATACTAATATTATAAAGAGGAAAGATTTTTTATTTGTTTGAATAGGCTCCGAAACTACTGGACCGATTTTAACCATTTTTTCACTAACAGAAAGCTAAATTATCAGGAAGTAATATAGGCTATAATTAATTTCAAAAAAACTAGAGATCCTTAAGAAAATCTAACAGTGCACGACGCGATGCGGAGGGAGAAAGTCGCGATCACTCACCCGAAATGAGTCGAAACTTAGTCGGTGCCTTCACCGATAGTGCAGTACGTGAAAATTCCCGATTTTACAATATAAAATATAGTCATGTAATTGTACAAGCTCTGCTTAGTGCTTTGTGAAAAATATCCAACATTATTAAAATTATATATACAGATATAAATTTCGATTAAAACAAATTAAAACCGCAGAGCTTAAATTAACATTCCAGAGGGCAGTGCAATGCCATATCAATGCCAATGACACGCAATATCATATCGGTTTTACAGCGTTATCGAAAATTGTCGGTCTCGATGCAATTCCGAAAATTTAAAGTCAACTGTTTACTGAAGCGTCGTTATGTAGAAGCTTCTATCGATACCACTTGTATCGTTTAGTTGATCAAAGCATATTATTATAGAAGAATATTAAAATGGTTATAGTTTATCCTATCCTATAGTTTATCCTATTACGGAGATTATTAAAAACAAACATTGGATCTATGCTTTCACATTGTCACTTATTATTTTTTTTAAATCCTACTAATATTATAAACGTGAAATTTTGTAAGGATGGATGTTCGTTACTCTTTCACGCTAAAACTACAGAACGGATTTTTATGAAACTTTAAAGTAATATAGCATAAACATCAGAATAACACATAGGCTACTTTTTATCCAATAATATTAGCAAAAGATACCAAACATTTTATAGTTATAAGATCTATATAAAAATACAAATACTTTATTTTACAAAAATAGTGTGTGCCTAGGTTACAAGTTTAACAATGAGCTCCGCACTAGGTCTAGCCTGTATCGCGGAAGCTCAGATAGCGTTTGACAAAGATTATATATAATAAGAGATAAACAAGTGCAAGACAAACATTTAAATTACTTCTTGGGAGTACAAAATATCCTGAGAAGAAACATCGCAAAAATAGTTAAGTTAGCCGGGCAGAATTAGGTTTGATGGGTCAGTGAAGGTGAGGGTGGGTGTGTGTGTGTGTGTGTGTGTGTGTGTGTGTGTGTGTGTGTGTGTGTGGATTGTGTTGATTAAAATTGTTATGAGATGGCAACCAATGAAAGGTTTCTTAAACATTACCTTCAAAACGGACCTTTGCGCTCTCTCCAGTCTTATTAATGAGGTTTTAGCTGCTCCGCCCCAGACCGTTAAACAATAACAAATAACAGATTGGCAGAGAGCCGTGTACACCAGCATAAGAGCCTCCTATGGTTATATTATCTAAGCTGAAATATTTTTTTCACTTCTCATGCTCTAAAAGTGTAGATAGATAAACTCTTTATTGTATATGACAGCAATTTACGGTACAAACACAAAATAATAATAAATAAAAGAAATGCACAATGGACGGTCTTACTGCTGAAAGCGATTTCTTCCAGACAACCTTAGTGTGGAGATAACTGTTTAAAAGAATAACGTAGGTGGATTAAATTGTATCATTTAATTTCAAGGGACCAAAGAAATACTTATTTAAAACATTTTAGTCGTCATTATCCACAGCCTACAAAATAAATGTGATTCTTTATAAAAACACGGCTTTCGGATGTTTCATTTTTGAAAAGTACGTTTGTCAACAAGAGAATTTTAGTGTAATACATAGTTTTTTTTATTTCGCGTAATCGAAGTGAAAAGTAGAGTTTAACTCGGGACTAAAACTATTTCATACTCAATTACATCTCGTATGGAATGGCTCGCTTCAGTCCCTTATGGAATAAACTACTATTGTGTACAATAAAGAAGGTATATATTTTCTATTCTGTTCTATACTTACGTGTTTATAACGTTAGTAGGATGTTTCCGTGAACAAACTATAATGTTACATCATCCAAAACCTATATACCTGCCGCTTTGGTGGACAGTAGACTGAATATGCTGAGCTCCGTGTATTCGCAAATTAACTCAAATTGAATACTGATTTATAACTTTGGAACTAATTAATAAAATATCTACCTATTAAAATTTTAATTGGTTACTAATGGATGGATGTTTTCCGGAGCATTGAAATATCTATTAGAGAAAAGATTAAATAAGCCACACATATGGCTAAAATTAAATTTATGACCTGGAACAAATGAAGTGAAATGAGATGGAAATCTTTTTTTGGCATAAAAATAATAATAATAATTTATTTGTCCAAATACCTACTAAAAATGGATCCCGCATTAGGGCTAACCTGTATCGCGGAAATCCGATCAAAATTTACCAAGTAGTATTTAATGGAGAAAACAAGCGAGTTTAGGTAGAATAGCAAGATAGGTACTTGATAAAAAAAAAACACACCATGAAAAACAAACAAATTTACCTACTCTCTTTATTTGACACACACAATTACACAGAAAGGATATAGGTAGAGACGTATATAGATATTCCGGCCCTACAGGTAGTGACAGTGATAGGATATACCTAGTCCTCCTCGTGACGCGTGGGCAAAGCAAGTCCTGTTCGAGCATTTATGCAGCTCCACATCACAACAACAGTAAAGTACGGTATTAACTACGAGTAAGAAACTTAACTTACATTAGCTCGTTTTAAAATTAAGGTGATGGGTTCGAACTCGTTTGAAGAAGGAGTATATCAGGGGAAGTTTAAAAGTAGCACTCGTGACGGAAAAGTTGAGGAGTAATAGGTTAGCATGGTATGGGCATGACATGAGAAGGGAAGAATTTCATATTACGAGAAGAATATTAAATATGAATGTGGATGGAAATAAAAGCAGAGGTAGGCCAAAGAAAAGATGGATGGATTATGTGAAGACTGACTTGGTTTAGAAAGGAGTACTGAGATGACGGCTGATAGAGGAGAATGGAAGAAGAAAACATATTGTGCCGACCCCACGTAATAAGGGATAAGGATAAGAAGATGATGATCATGATGGGTTCCAACTCGTTTGTTCAGCAATGGATTTCCCTACTTAGACATAGATGTGGGTTCAAGTACAGCTAAATCTTGATATATTTTTGCGACAGTTAAATTTAATGTTTCACTTTCTACTATAACTATAGCTGAATTTTTAAAAGTCGTACAACTAAAGTTGTTCAAATAGAATAGAATAAATGCTTATTTGGCACAAACAATAATAAAAATAAAGGTACCTACTTAAATCTAAAACGAACACAATAAAATTGTTCTTCAACCTAGTGTCTAATAAGGATTAGTCTGTACCAAAATGGTGTTCAGATCAGCATGTGTTGGATGGTTTACACCCAACGCTGATTTTCATCTGTAACCAAAAAACCACGTATGGTTTGTAAAATTACCCTTTCAAGCATAGTACTTATACAATATTCTGTTACAACCTGTAGAAATTACTGGTACCTATGAATACAAAGTCTCCTATTACTTTGCTGCCTGGTTCATTGTAAGCGAATATCTTAAAGGCGCTATTACACAAATTGCTTGCTCCTGGTAATTGTAAAATGTTGTAATTTACTTGTTATATTACATTTCTGTGATCCACAGTTTCCTATTACGAAATTGTAGTCTCTAGGCACCCTTTGCTATCTACGCGGGTGCTTATTTGTGGACCATTCTCTATAATAATCGTACTTACTTACAAACAGTGATAATGCCATCAAAGTTCCAAAGTGGTATGGCGAAAATGTATCCCTTTTTACGTAAATATGTATATTGTGTAAAATTTTGTATATTTTATAGTATGTGGCACATCACTTAAGCCCTTGTAATATTTAATTTTTATAGTCCGTTATATTCAAAGGTTGTCTGACTAATCCTTTACTAGTATTATACCATGTTTGTGTTTTGGGTTCAATTAAAAATATTATTTCTTTCTAAAAGACCGCCCATTGTACAACATTGTTAAAGTTTGTAGTACTTATCTAAGCTGAAATATTAATTGGTGTGCAATAAAGTATTTTCTATCCATTAAAATATGATAACAGTTGAGTCAAGAATTGGTTAACGTAAATAAGACATTCATAATTAATTAATACATTGTAATTATGTATACATATCTAACTTTTGCATGCTAAGACTGCATAAGATATCAGAAATAATGCAGCTATAAACTGTCAATTCCATATAAAGTTGCTGTCACTTAGCTTTGGTTGGTATCGGTTTATGCCGCCGTCTTGAAATCATCATACATTTAACTATTCACATTCTTGAAAAGGGAAGATCCTTGAAAACGGAAGATCCTTTGTTGCGAATGCAATAAAATACAGTGGAATTCTCTGCGCGACGTTCGTAGACCCGTTAGGAGCTGTAATTTAGCAAAACGATAAGAGTTAAAGGTGTCCAGGTATTTCATTTGAGGTTTTTGTTTTTCTGTAATAATATCCTACTATCCTACTAATATTATAAACGAAAGTTTGTGAGGATGGATGTTTGTTACTCTTTCACGCAAAACGAAAGAACGGATTTTGATGAAACTTTACAGTAATATAGCCTTATACATCAGAATAACACATAGGCTACTTTTTATCGGGGTGCCGCGCGGGCGAAGTCATGGGCGAAGGTTAGTATCAAATAAATCGATCTAAAAGAGTTATCAAATACATGTAGTTTCTTTTATTAAGCCTTTACTGTCTCATTGCAAGGAAAAGAGGGGCCTTCCAATCTATTTTTCCTGTTAGTTGGGTCCAGTGCTTGATGTAGGAATATAATATCTTGGGTCAGTTTGATTGTATTTAAATATTTATAATATACTAGCTTCTGCTCACGGCATCGCCCGTGTATCTGGATAAAAAGTAGCCTATGTGTTATTCTGATGTGTACGCTATATTACTGTAAAGTTTCATCAAAATCCGTTCTTTCGTTTTTGCGTGAAAGACTAACAAACATCCATCCTCACAAACTTTCGCGTTTATAATAGTAGTAGGATTATTAGGTGTCAGATTGGTGGTCAGCTTCAACATATCAGCGTTTAGTTTCATAAATTTTATTGTCTTCCGCGCTTGGTTAGGGCCAACATATTTTTTTTTGTAGTTTATTGCGTATTCAAAATTATTTAAATACAACTGGTCGAAGCCCCGCATGACCAGAGATCTGGTTTTTATCTGGATTAACACAATTAGCATTGCAATTAAACGTGGCAATGCATTTTCGGAACGCTTCTGTTTGGTACCTACTGGATCAGTTGACCTATCTATAAATAGTTTCTACTTACTTGTACATGGTTATAACTATTAGAAATTTATAATTTGTTGGCATAACAGCCCCATTTTGGTATGACAGCGAATCATCTTTTCAGTTCATTCTCACTGTTGATAAAAGATGTGATATTTTTATTTCCAGGCTCGCAAAGTACCTATTGAAGTACCATTTTCCATTAGGTCCTACCGCGGAGTGATTTAGGACTGTCTCGCTGAATTATGCCCATCGTAATATTCTTAAACGCAAGTGGAGCGGCGTTTTATTGTTACGCAGACGATTTGAGGCGCGAATAAAATTAACGAATAAATATGGTTTTCTTAATGTTGAAAAGAGCAATTTGACTTTTCACTCTATTGCTTTAAGCATTTATCAATTATCAACATATGTCCACTGTCTTGTGTGGTAACCGGATAAAAAGAAGGATTTGTACTTTATATCATAAACGATACAGATTCCTTTTTTTATTGTTTTAGACATCACAAAGGTAGATTATCAGCAACAAACATCCAAATATACTTTCGCATTTATAATATTAGTAAGACACTTTATAAATTGTTTTTATCAGTAGGTATTTATGATAGAGAAACGCTCAAAAACACTTTAGTATATCAAATATCACTTCACGATTTAATGATTACCTATAACCGCTTGAAATGGGACTTAACATTAATTAACAACTTAAGAACCCCCCAGTCAATTAAAATCTAGAATGGCGTTTCAGTATTTGACTGTCAGAATCCTACTAATATTATAAACGAAAGTTTGTGAGGATGAATGTTTGTTACTCTTTCATGCAAAAACTACTGAACGGATTTTGATGAAACTTTACAGTAATATAGCTTATACATCAGAATAACACATAGGCTACTTTTTATCCGGGTACCGCGCGGGTGAAGCGGTGGGCAGAAGCTAGTATAGAATATTACCCAACTTACCGCATGGTACCGATCAGTAGAGGTACAATAAATTTGAAATGCTATAAATTTAGTCAGAAACTTGCAATGTCAATGTTTGAACTCAAATATCATAAAGCCAAAAGTTTGGTAGCTGATTCACTGTATCCTTTCATGATTGCTTGTCTTGCATGACTTTGGTTAAGTCTGGCTTCAACTTTGCTGGACTGGGCTCGACTTTCATGGCTTTACTCATGATAAAATGAGTGGAAAATGCAATAGATAGAACATGTTTCCACGTTTATTTCTAATCGTCTATGTTTATTGACCTCAGTGTCTGCGGGACAAATCTTTACATGTTATGCCCAGACATGTTGTGGTAATACCTCGTGTGTTCATAAGTCTTGAGACACAGTAAAACTAAAATATTTTTTGGAGCTAAGTTGAGTATTCATTTATTGGATATTAAAATTAAAACTACTGACATCTAGATCTGTATTTAAAAATAAATCATTCAAAATGGCCGCCTTTGCATTCAATGCAGGCCTTCAAACGCGTGCGCCATTCATCTATGGCGGCACGAATCTTTTCAATGGGAATCCGTTTCGATTCTTTAATAAGGGCTCGCTTGAGAGAATCCAGGTTTGGGTGAGACTTTCTGCATCTAATTCTAATTCTAATTCTAAGTGGGGGAACCAAGGTCTGCACTGACGTCCCGCATTGGGGTGTATTGTGCATTATCCCCCTTCTAACCTGACCCCAACCAGCCCAACTCCTTGAAGTAACGGAGAAGGACTCTGGGTTGATGACAGCAGTGTTCCAGTGTCCCTGATCTCTTGTCAGTTAGTGATGACGGATCGCATGAGTTCATAAGCTCTTGCAGTCCCGTTTTCGACCTGACTTCATTTGTGGCGGTGCAGTGTATTACCACATGCTCCACAGTCTCTTCAACCTGGAGGCAACCTCGACAGAGTCCACTATCCGTGGCCCCTGTCTTAAGGAGATGGTGATTCAGATCACAGTGTCCCGTGATGATGCCCACCATCATCCTCAGGTCGTCGCGTTTCATTTTTAGTAAGGTGTTCGTTATTTTACGATTTTTTGTCGGTAGCAACGTTTTTGTATGTTTGCAGTCCGGTCGTTGATCCCATATTTTCTGGTGCTCCTTTTCGGAGTTAAGTTTCAGCCTGTTTTTTATTTCTGCCGTTGTAGGGCTAGATAGGCTGATATCGTCTGGGGTTGGAGTAAGTTTGGCTCCTTCCTTCGCCAAGGAGTCGGCTTTATCGTTATCTGGACAGTTGCCGTGTCCTCTTGTCCATCTTATTGTTACCGTGTGTTTTTCAGCTAATTTTTGGAGCGCATTGTGGCACTCTACTACGGATTTCGATCTGGTGTCAGGTCTGCCGAGTGCGTTGATGAGTGATGCGCTGTCTGTTGTAAAGATTAGCTGTGTAGGTGGGTTTTCACTTGATATGGTTTCAGTGGATGGTAATATTTCTGTGGCTGCCAGGAGGAGTCCTATGGTTTCCGCCTGGAATGCCGTGGTTGTTTTGTTTAGGGCTTGTGCTCTTGATAGTCCAGTCTCGGGGCAGTAGAAGCCACAGCCTGCCCCTGTATTGTTTTTGGCACCATCTGTGTAGATGTGAAGGGCAGAGGGTGTTAGAGGGTCCTTACCCTTCGTTACCTCTTGTGTAGCAATTTGGTATCTCTTGTTAGTTAGATATGTTGTAGCTATTCTATCTGTACCTCTGGTGGCTTCTGGGATAATGGTTATAGCCTTGTCCAGTATTTTGCAATGATTTGTTGTATTGACATTGCCTTTCCATTGATTTGTGGATTTTATTCTCAGAGCTGCTGCCATAGCTTCCTGTTGTATGTGTACATGAAGTGGTATCAGCCCTAATATTATGTCTAGTGCTGCTGATGGAGTAGATTTTGCACATCCACTGATGAGCGAACATGCCATTCTTTGAATCTGCTGCAGTTTGTTTACTGCCGTAATTAAGTTGGTTCGTGGCCACCATACCACGGCGCCATATGTTAGCACTGGTCGGACCATGACAGTGTACATCCATAGGCAGAGTTTGGGTTTTAAGCCCCAGTCCTTGCCGACCGCGCGGGTGCACTGCCATAGTACGTTTGTTGCTTTAGTAGTGGCGTGGTCGAGCTGTTTACTCCAGTTGAGTTTGCTGTCCAGCCATATGCCTAGGTACTTGACCTCTGCTGAAAGCTAGTTCCTTACCACAAAGAGAAGGCAGTACTAGTTTCGGCAATTTTAGCTTGCGAGTGAATAGCACGAGTTCTGTTTTGTTGGGGTTGACAGATAGACTGTGCTTGAGGCACCAGGCTTCCACGATTCGGAGTGCTTTCTGCATCTTCTCACATAGCGTGGATTCAAAGAGCCCCGATATCATGATTGCTAGGTCGTCAGCGTATGCGATGGTCAGTATACCGTCTTTGTTAAGTGTGTCCAGAAGTTCATTAGCTACAAGCACCCATAGGAGGGGGGATAGTACTCCTCCCTGTGGGCAGCCTTTGGTAACCCTACATCGCGTGACTTCTGAACTATCTGTTCTGACTTTCTGCATGCCCTCAGCTCCAATTCCGTCCATAAAGAATAATCCAAAGGATTCAAGTCAGGGCTTGACGAGGGCCAATCTTCGCTCCGAATGAAGCCTGGCAAATTGGCCTCCAGCCAACGTTGGGTAGTCTTAGCTTTATGGGAGGGAGCAAAGTCCTGTTGGAAAACCCAGTATTTTCCAGCGAATAGCGTATCATTTAATGGTTTAACCACCGCTTCCAATATGTCGGTTTGGTAATTTTGTGCCTTCACCTTGACGCCTTGCTGGCAAAAATGAAGCGAAGTGACCCCCTCGTAGGAAACACCCCACCAAACCATCACACTTGCTGGATGATGAGTGCGCTGGACATTGCGTACAGATGGTTGGACGTCCTTTGAACTTCTGGCGTAAACCTTATTGTTCTGCCGGTTAAACTTTTCTTCCACCGTGAAGATCTTTTCATCGGTAAACAGGATATTTTTTGGATCGTGTCTCTTCAATAGGTTCCGACATCGTTCCAGTCGCAATTTACGAAGACGCTCGTTTAAATAATGCACTTTCCTTCGACTGTAGGCCTTTAGTTTAAGATCATATTTAAGTATCCTGTTCACCGATATTCGCGAAATGTTGGTCTGCAGAGCTAATTTCTTTTGAGTCCGGCAAGGGTTGCGACGAATTCGCTCTCTGATTACTTTGATGTTGGCGTGCGTCCTTACAGACCGCGGGCGGCCACATCTTCCACGGTCTTCTAAATAGCCGGTCTCCTTGTACCTCTTTATGGTATAATACACAAAGTTCCGACTACATCCCAAACTTTGGATTTCACTAAAAACTTGCATTGGTTTTTTTCCTGCTTGAAACAGTGAAATTACAGTCGCACGCAAATCTTTTGTTGGCGCCATTTTCACGGAGAATGAAACAAATATTCAAATGTATATTTTTTCTGATTCAAAACATTCGAAATTTAAAATTTTAAATATTTAAAAAAAGTTGCATGAATTACTTTCTTTTTAAATTAATTAAATAAGTTCGTCTGAAAACTTATGAACACACGAGGTATGGTACTCGTAGTTTATTATACCCAATGTATGTAACTGTTTTTTTTTTATTTAAAAGATATGCAATAGAAATTAATGTCGACATTGTTGTTCGAAAACGACACTAAACGACAAGAAGATATAAGATCAAACCTAGCAGTTAGTGACAACCTCTGTGGCGCAGTGGGCGAAGGCTCGCCTGAGACGCAGAAGGTTGCGGGTTCGATTCTCGCCGCGGGACAAATCTTCGTATATGCATATATTTGTCTCGGGTTTAGGTTTTTCTATTTAGAATATGTACGTATTAACAAAAAAAAGTATGGAAGTAGTATATCAGTCAGTATTTCCAATAATAAAAGCTATGCTTAGTTTGGGGCTAGATGATGCTGTGTGAAAATGTCCAGAATTATTATTAAACTTGATACACGATGTACAGGGTGATTCAAAATATATATATGATCAAGAAACGGGTCCTTCTACTTATAAAAGGTAAAAACTTTTAGATACTCAGCTTGACAAAATTGGTAATAAAACATTTATTAATTAGTCCACTATTTTTTAATTGCTTATTTTATTTAAAATGAACAACATTTACGGAGATCAACCTTTATGAATAGAAGCACTTTCGGGATAGATATTCTGGAACATATAAGATTATCTTCGTCAAAAGCCCTCGAAACTTTGAAAGGACATATTAAACCAACCTAATTTGTAAAAGTAAAAAGAAATGAAACGAAAAGTTTTACACTCCAAGCCTACATCAAGGCAACATCTGTCTCAAAAAAAATGTGAAATAACTCCTAAGATTAAGAAATTTATCCCATTTTATCGACAGAAACTTAATTTGCACTCTGTGGATGCTCGAATAAGGTTGAGAGTAGATTGTTGTTGAATTAAGACATCGGTAAATCTCTCGACTTCTACATAGATGGAGACAAGTTGAGGCTTTCTCTGGAGGTTTATGCCCGTCACGCTTCTAGCGCCATAAAGCGCTTTCCCGCTGAAAATTGAAAGTGAATTTCGATGTAAAACGTACAGAGCGAATGTAAAAAAGCGCTTGAGGAAATATCAATTTCGGAGTAGCGCTCAATGCTTTTATATTTTGATGCCCTTGTTGCGAGTGGCTTTTAGTCTAGATTGTTCGGATCTCACGTAAAGGCTGTATTAGACGTGTCGAGTGTAACAAAATGAGGTTACTCTAAAAATTAAAGAAACTTTAGATGCCCTTTATATTTTAGCGTTAACGTGAATAACAAATATACCTAGTGGTGAAGTTTTAAAAGCTTTTAGGTTTCGTCAGTTAAGGTACCCATTTGGTCTAATACTTGGTTACTTTATAGGAGTTTTTCAATCTAAAAAAAATCTTTTAGAATTTGTGGTAACTTTTGTTATTATTTTATTTATTATTCATAATAAAGTTTACAGTTACTTGGTTATACTAAGTACATAAACCTAATAGTTGTCTATCTAAGGTATATGTAACTAACTTTAGGGGACTATTGATAGATAACAGTACATTGATTTACAGAAATAAATGATACAGAAACTACTAAAAATGCGCTCACAACTATAAATAAGATAACACGGTTATCTTTAGATACTCAGATCATTTTGCCTCATAACATTTTTGTTAGCGTTTCGCGTGATAACTGCAAACTCATCGCCTTTTTAGAATTTTCGGTCCTAGAACATGCCAATTTTCTCACCATCTTTCCTTCTCCACGTTTGATCACGTGTGCTAAGCATCATACATTTTTGAAAAGATAAATCCAGTGGCTTACGCCCGGTTCCTAAGCCACGACCTTTGAATTGAAAGTAGAGGTACCGCACACTAGGTCATATTTAGCTTTAAAAAAATCTTGCCCAGGTACGTTATATTAGGGTAACGAAGTTGCCTAAAGTTATCATTAAAAATCCTACAAACTAATTTTCGTTGGTAGTTCAAACGCTACCCGCTTAACTTTGTTTTATACTTCTAAATCTCAGAGTTAAAAAGTTCAATACAAAAGCAAAAGTTGTGTTGCTTCCTGGGAGCCCTATATTTCCTTGACGAGGGTTAAGAGGGTTAAAATAGTACAGGAAACATTGAAATAATTTTTGAGACCTTTTCAATGACACACTAAAGGGGTGTAATGAAAAAAGTCACAATCAACTTTAATGTTCTAGGCGGTCCGCGAAAAGGTTTATCTTTTTTTTAAAGTTTTCTTTTTCTGTTATAAAAACACTTCTGCAAATTTTATCTCAAAACGCTTTAAACTGAGCTAGAAATAGAGCTGTGACATATGGCCAGCCAGACAGACGGACATGACCAAACTATAATGGTCCTGTTTTCATTATTTGGCATCGAAATCCTACACAAGACTTATTTTAGTTTATATCAAGCCAAAAACAATTCTACAAAAAGATCATCAATTTTATCACCAACTTTTTCTAATGTTACCTCGCTGCCATAAACATAAGCATTATTATCAATTCACAGTAGTCTACTGTTCGACTATTGACAGCTGATGATAATGTTAATACTGTAAATGAAAGAAAGAAAAGAAAGAAAGAGTATTTTTATTTGAGCCCAAAAATACAAACATGGTAAAAAACTGGAAAAGAATTAGCTTATAGAAAATGTGTTGCTTGGGGTCAAAATAGGTCCTAATGAGGCTTATTTCCCTCCCAATACGTTCCACTGTGCCCGGTATTCGTCTCTTCTCATTTTTTCTGCTCTTACTCGTAAGTCATCGCTTCACCTAAAAGAAAGATAAGAGCCGAACACTGGCTTTTCTCATTCTTTCTGCTCTTATACGTAAGTCATCGCAAGACCAAAAAAAAGATAAGAGCCGAACACCGGCTCTTTTCATTCTTTCTGCTCTTATACGTAAGTCATCGCTCCACCCAAAACAAAGATAAGAGCCGAACACCGGCTCTTCTCATTATTTCTGCTCTTATACGTAAGTCATCGCTCCACCCAAAATAAAGATAAGAGCCGAACACCCGCTCTTCTCATTATTTCTGCTCTTATACGTAAGTCATCGCTACAACCAAAAAAAAGATAAGAGCCGAACACCGGCTCTTCTCATTATTTCTGCTCTTATACGTAAGTCGTCGCTTCAACCAAAAGAAAGATAAGAGCCAAACACCGGCTCTTCTCATTCTTTCTGCTCTTATACGTAAGTCATCGCTCCACCCAAAACAAAGATAAGAGCCGAACACCGGCTCTTCTCATTCTTTCTGCTCTTATACGTAAGTCATCGCTCCACCTAACATACCCTACCGTAATAAAACTGTGTCAGGAACCACTAAGCTCCCGTACGTTCTCACACTTGACCAGTTCTTATTCCCAGTAGATGGGAATCTCGATTATGTGACCAGGTCGAGCGTTTGTCTTATCTGCGACGTAATATTGAATTCTCTGCGAGCAAAAGGATGGTTGGCGGAAATAGGGTTTGCTTTAAATTACCCAGGGATCTCTACAAATAGTTTTCAGTATAAGGTTCAAATTCCATTGGGTTTGGGAAGAATTTAATAATATGATTCCGAATAATGAATAGCCTTTACAATGTTTAGACATCAATATATATTTTTTCAATATATAGAGGCCTATATATATTTTAAGACTGGACAAAAGTGGCAATAGACATAGACCCTTTGATAGAACTGGAGGAGGCCTTTACCTGAGACGGGTCCTAACTAATAATAGAAAAAATATATATATACAAACAATAATAATTATTCAATATTAAATAAATGAATTTAAAACATGAATTAAAATTATCTAATTAGATAAATTAATAATTTGCATACATTGTAAAATTGTATTTTTAAATTATAGAATAAACAGGCTTTTTTTTCATATATTTTTTTATAAATAAACTCTTAACTGACACAAAAATAGTCATACTCACACTAGAATTCTCTGTGTCGTGGGTATCAGGACCAACGAGCTATGGAGCCACAATAAGATGTATATTTACCTGTAACATGTATATTTGCAGAATATGCTGATACTTGTTCCACTTCATCCTCGATCAGTAGATCGTAATTTGAAGACATTTAATTTTCCCATGTATGGCCTGGCCATTTGCTATTCCAACTTGCTAACTCTAAGAGCTATGTCGAAGTCTTTAAATTTTATTTTGATTTCCTTATTTCAGGTTCTATCGCGTAGAGAAACGCCGAGAATAGTTTTTTCCATAGCTCCTTGTGTGACCTTGAGCTTATGTATGAGTCCAATTCATTCGAAGACGCTTAAGGGTGTTGCTAATGTCTTTTGTAACGATCTAGTAGTTTCTGACCTATTTTGTTTACTTAGTTACACAAGCATATTTTCAACACAACGAAATCTAAAGCTTCCGAGCGTACGTAAAGTGAGAATTTCTTTTGCTGTGCAGAGCAAGGGAACGGGTTGTGTAACAAGTTTCAAGAGATCTTGAAAAGCATCATACGCCAAATTTTCTAACAAAATACTTTATAAAAATAGAACCTTAGGAATGACACATTGAACTTCTTCTTCTGATCGTGCCAACGGTATTTCACTTCAAACTTTATTTACAAGATATTTGGCCACATTAATAGTGTTGATTATTGCCTCGTTCAGTTCATCTCTCGTGCAGGTGTCCAGGTACTAGAGCATATCAGCTCCAGCTCCAGCAACAGGTGCTCCATTGTTCATATTAAATTAATAAGTCTTTTTTAGCCCTTTCTATAATTTGCTTGTACTACTTGAAGAACTAGTTTTCTGCAGAAAACTTGAGATGGAAGAAATTGTAACCAAAGTATAATTATATCAACTGACAATTGAAAACACAATTTTACAAAAGAAAGCAAATAACTCTATGATGCACTGGAATCATTAATACAATAAAAGGAGAAATTTAAGAATATCCCAAAAACATTAACCACCACATTGATCGGACTCGCGACCTCCCTACGATACGAGGGTGAAGTAACCACTTAGCCGTCCGGTCACAGCCTGATCAAAACTCTTGTTTCTGCTCAAAGTTTGCATACACCAACTCCCTGTAGATGGAGCTACGGTGCTTCCATCCAAAACATCCCAATAATATCGACCAAGCTGTGTTCAAGCTGTGATCGGACAGCACTTGTAAAATGTCTATATATTTTTATATATATTAAATTTTTTATTACCCTTAACTGTGGGTTAATACTTTAAAAATCAACTATACACTTATACAAATTGTCTGCTTTTTCGATGAATAAATGCCATTACTCACATCTTCCAGCCCAAGGAGAGTCAAAGGGGTCTGTCGGACTCACCAACCAATTTACTAAGAGAGTGCATGTTGGCATACCGACTAGAAACCTATCGAAATTCCATCACTCACCTTAGTGTCATTGCGTCGGCAAAATTCTCGACATCAGACGATTACTTTGACGGTGCATCGGAACATGAAAGAATTGCCTCAACTTGTTGTAAGTCAACTTGTTCATGTACAAAACCATTTTCCAATGATTTAAGGCAAGCCCGATGCTCTATACTCTTAGCCAGATTTATTTTAGACAGTGTTTCGCACGTGAGAAAGCTGCTGTTTTATGAGCACTTTGCTGTAGTAAACATCTTGATTATGCTCCTATTTTCTCCATATTTCAATAAAGTTCCTTACATTTCATAAACTGTTGTTTAAGGATATATCACTATCCTATCCTACTAATATTATAAACGTGAAAGTTTGTGAGGATGCATGTTTGTTACTCTTTCACGCAAAAACTACTGAACGTATTTTGATGAAACTTAACAGTCATATAGCTTATACATAAGTATAGCATATAGGTTTATGTAAGGCTAGCAGAAGCTAGTCTTACATAAAGTGTTGTTTTAGGATATACCATGACTACATCACGTAATTTATTACCTATACCCCAGCTGATGTTTTGTAAGGAAATTCATTGAATTTTCTGTAGTTTATTCGAAAAAGGAATATTTTCATTTGCGAAAATGGATACAATATAAGAAATTTAAAATATATTTTGTGTCGTACATAATCTACAGCACGCAAATTTGTAACTAGGTAACTACTTAAACTAACACATTAATACTCGTATTTTAACA
Source organism: Perizoma flavofasciatum (assembly GCA_958496245.1). Lineage (NCBI taxonomy): Eukaryota > Metazoa > Arthropoda > Insecta > Lepidoptera > Geometridae > Perizoma > Perizoma flavofasciatum. The sequence continues at coordinate 11,220,543 of OY292429.1, read as the reverse complement.
AATAATTGTTGAAATTTTAATGTAGCTTATTAGAATTTTATAAACGAGTATACTCAAATTAATTGTTAAAACTATCGTTTAGAAACTCACCAACAGAATACTAAATTTTAGCTTGACTTCCAGTTATTTTGTCTGCAGTTTTTAATGTATTCCAACTATGCTCAGCACGTATTGACGAAGGGGCATGATTATACTTGTATATAATAGGCAAACACACTTCGCCACAACAATGCTGTTTTGTATAGTTGATGATTTATTCGGTCAGCGACGGTACTCCTGACAAACGACATCTAATCTAAGTACATAGTAAATAATGACTAAGTATAATATGTAGTAAAGTACATAGTATACTTAGTCATTATTATTATATCCTACAAGTTTACTTTTGCAAATTTTTAACCTTTTAAAAGTACCGACTGAGTTTTCCATCGTCTCTTGCAGAGCCCGATATTGGCTGGACTTAACTTAAACCTATCTCCTTGATTCATCTTTGGATGTATACGAATCAATTGCATATAACCGCATTTCAATCGGATATTCAAGGTTGGAGTAATGAATATTAATTCATTACTCCAACCTTGACAAACAATTTTATGGCAAACGTATAATACGGATTCCTTACGTGGCGCGTGTATCCTACTAATATAATAAATGCGAAAGTCTGTCTGTTTGTGTGTGTGTGTGTGTGTGTGTGTGTGTGTGTGTGTGTGTGTGTGTGCGAATGTTTGTTACCACGTATCTCCGTAACTACTCAACCGATTTTGATGAAGCAATTGAGTTCTAAACTTTGTATAAATTGTTATCCTTGATTGATTCATTCAAAAGTTGGTGGACATAGTTTGAAGCCTGGAGACGGTCATATGCTACTTTCATTAACATACCACACGGGTGAAGCCGCGGGCAGCAACTAGTAAAAATATAAAATTATAAACCAACCATAATTTCCTTTCTATGTTGTGTAAGTGTTGTTGAATCTACCTATAATCCACGAGCTTGCTGAATAAAATTACGATAAGGAAAGTTTGTTTTGGAAAGCGACTATTCCTATTGCCAGAGCTTATGAAAGCAATATTGCCCTCCGAAAACTGTTAGTAGCTAGGACCGACAGCTTAACATGTCCTTCAAAACTGTTAGTAGCTAGCACCGACAGCTTAACATGTCCTTCAAAACTGTTAGTAGCTAGCACCGACAGCTTAACATGTCCTTCAAAACTGTTAGTAGCTAGGACCGACAGCTTAACATGTCCTTCAAAACTGTTAGTAGCTAGCACCGACAGCTTAACATGTCCTTCAAAACTGTTAGTAGCTAGCACCGACAGCTTAACATGTCCTTCAAAACTGTTAGTAGCTAGCACCGACAGCTTAACATGTCCTTCAAAACTGTTAGTAGCTAGCACCGACAGCTTAACATGTCCTTCAAAACTGTTAGTAGCTAGGACCGACAGCTTAACATGTCCTTCAAAACTGTTAGTAGCTAGCACCGACAGCTTAACATGTCCTTCAAAACTGTTAGTAGCTAGGACCGACAGCTTAACATGTCCTTCAAAACAAGGAAAGGTAGGTTATTCCACGCATGGTCAAGCAACACAATGTTGATTGTGCTAAACTTTATTTACCATCATAGTAATAACAAAATTATTATGAACTTCTGCCCATGGCTACGCCCGCGTGGTATAAGGATAAAAAGTAATGGATGAAAAGTAGCTCATACTATTCGGAAGAAACGCATTCGCTCGATCGTTTTTTCGTCAACTTACGTTGAAAAATTGGTTTCGACAAAAAACCCTTTCATTTTAACGAGATTACCTAAAGTAATTTCTAAAAAGATTATGACTAGAGCAATTTGGGCAAAGCCGTAGGCAGTTGCTAGTGTACTATAATTTGTGCCTTGATAGAAAAAGTATTTTACTACAATTTTGCTCAGGATTATCCTCGATCCTGTTTACCTGCAGGTACTTTATTTGAGTTGTACTCGAAAATCCATGATGGCAGAGCTGTTCAGACATAAGTTAAAACAGCATTTTATTTTGCATTTCGGCTGAGTTATTACACAGAGGATACTCAGCGGAAATAGGTTAACAACTGAAAAACCGCAGTTTTTGTTGCAACTTATTTTTTCTGTTGACCGAGTTGCGAGGCAGATGTATTGTGGCCGTGCAAAACTTTTTCGGAACAATATCACAATCAATGGTCAAAACCAATAGTAGTTTTCATTTTGTTCGTGAGCTGAAGCCTAAATTTTTTATATAACCTTAAAAAAAATACAAAAAAGACAACAATTTCTAGAAATTAGACTAAATGGAGGTATAGATACACCTCTAGCGGACGTATTAAGAAACTCGTAAAGTTCTTCAATCATTTTTACCTACATCCAATCCTTTTAGGCTTGAGTTCACCAACAAAATAAACGGACGCTCATGTCTCAACATCGATTATGATGACAGATTCCTATAAAAACTTGTGTCCAAAAGCTTTGATTAGAACCTAACCACCCATTGTGTAAAGTGTCCGTTATAATCGGTTTCCAGTTCTTAAGTTACTAACGCGGGGTACGGTGCCGCCCTCTAGCGATGAGATGAACGCTTTCATCGGAATGAACAAGTGTCCAATGCGTCAGCACTCGACTGCCGCTTATTGCTTTTCCAGGAAAATATTGGAATTTAATCTTCTTTCAATAAAGGAAAGTTTTATTCAACGATCTACTATGGATAAAATTGCAGGGACTTATTTCTTCAGGGGTTTAAAGTAGTTGAACCTGCTGCTTAAATATTTAGGTTAGCAAAAGAGGGGTAGTCAACCTTTTTGTCCTTTTATTTGGACTAGGGGTTTCTTGTGGTTATACTAATACAGCAAATAATGGTATTCAATAGTTAAATCGATAGTTTAATACAATCCATTTTGTTAGTAGATGACTATTTGTCAGTAAATTCAGCGATGATAGAAATAAAAAAAACAGTAGGTGCTACACTTCAAAGTTTTGTTTTAAATAGTTTTGTATTTCATGAAGGATTAATCTAGCTTTAAAGGTTTATTACGCTACGAACCTTAGAAGCCGAGCAAAAGAAGTAATAGCGCAGTCGGGCGATGCGACATGGTGGCTGAGGGCGGCCGTGACACAGCTAGTGTTTTGTAAAATAAACATAATAAACAATAACATATTACAATTAAAGATACAATGGGTGTTCTTATCGGTTATGTGATATTTATTTCCACCGTAACTAAACCAAACAAAACTCTCCGAAGTCGAGTAAAAAAAGGACGGCGCATGTCACAGATTCGTTTTAATCGTGTGGGGCTACGGCTGGCCAAGTGATCCCAGCTCGCCTTTCCTGAAATAGATCTAAAATAGGTCGTCGAACGCAACACACACTCCCATGGAAAATATTGACGTAGTACTACGAAATTAGTATTACGTAAGTGGAAGATACTTTAATATCACTATTTACTAAATAGTTGTTGCCCGCGGCTTCGCCCGCGTGGTATGTTAATAAAAGTAGCATATGATCGTCTCCAAACTTCAATCTATGTCCACCAACTTTTGAATGAATCGAACCAAGGATTACAATTTATACAAAGCTTAGAACTCAATTGCATCCCAAAGGGTAGTTTAAAAAAAATAAAAAATACGTGTTTCATTATTTACTTTAAAGTTAATTCGTACAGAGTTTTTAGCGAATCAAACAATTTTTTTTCATTGAAACTTTACCGCCCTATTTAACCCCCTTAGGAGTTGATTAACTTATGTGTATTTCCAGATCCTAAACTATCTACATTCCAAATTTCATCAAAGTCGGTTAAGTAGTTACGGAGATACGTGGTAACAAATATTCACACACGCACACACACACACAGACTTTCGCATTTATTATATTAGTAGGATTTAATATCACTATTTACTAATAGATTTTAAGTCGAATTGCACTGATATAAATTCCGTAGTACAATGAGTAGAGTAGATGCCTATTTACTTATTTCGTTGAGCTCAACAATCCAGCTAAAAAAACAATTTAAATCATAATTACTTACTGAAGTTTAAAATGCTATACAGAAAGCAAAAGGTATAAAAACAAACACGTTCACAACTGTATTCTACTTGAGACACCTTCAGATACATACTCAGTACGTAGATCTTTGAAGATACCGAGCAGCGGATAGTCAGAGGCACGTCCAAACATTAAATTTACGGAACGTATCCTACTATCCTACTATATATAATATTATAAACGCGAAAGTTTGTGAGGATGGATGTTTGTTACTCTTTCATACAAAAACTACTAAACGGATTTTTATTAAACTTTACAGTTATATTGCTTGTACATCAAAATAACACATAGGCTACTTTTTATCCGGGTACCATGCGGGCGAAGCCGTGGGTAGAAGCTAGTAATGTATATCTACTTATTTGAACCCGGTAAAAGTAACATTTGGTAAATTAGGGCGAATTATAAACTCAGGTATATATGAAGTATTTTCGTATGGAGGGGTCCATACTGATGCGAACTTTGACAAACTTTTCCCGCTAGTCGACGCTACCGCACCAATAGGGCCCTGGTCAAACTGACGCGGTGGCGGTGGCGGGAGCGGTCAAAGGAAAATAGTTGTCAAGTGAAGTTGTAAGAATATAGCCACTGTTAACCACCACACCACCAGCATCACCTACCTAACTACCTCAAAGAACGGTTCAATTCGTTGCACGCGGGGGATCGTCCTATTCGTTCTTCACAACATCTCCAGCTTATGACACCTCATCATAATACTGCTTGTTACACGAACTCCTTCACAATCACTGCTATCCAACTATGGAACTGTATTCCACAGTCATATCGTGAGGTGTCTTCTGTTGAAGTTTTCAGATCCAAAATTTACAATCACTATTTAGCTCTAATGCTTGAATCCTACAAAGTTTAAGCAATCAGTCTCTCAGCTACATATTGTGTGAATAATATATATTATATAGAATATGTAGTAGTCTATGAATTATTATCTGTAATTTGTAAGGTTAGGTTATGTAAGTAGATAGATATATGTAATTGTGTTTATTTAGGGAATAGTGTTTAAGTTTTTTTAATATATTACCTCTAGCGTATAATTTATAATTTTTCTTATATTCATGCACTACCTTAAGACTCTTCTCCATTAACACAAAGGTTAGCTGAAAGAGAATGCTATCTAGCATTAAGTTCGCCTATGTACAGTACTTTATAGTGCAATAAAGAATTTTCTATCTATCTATCACTGCTTAGACTGGGCCCTAAAGTGCCAGATCTAAAAACCCATTTTTAAAGCTGCATTAAAACGGGTCAATGTAAATATTTTTCCCTCTCAATCCCACGAAATAGTTTAATAATAATTTAGGTACTTATTTTGTTCCCACTCAATACAACGCCACAGAATACGATATCAGTACTACCGGGCTAGGCCAAGCAAAAGTACATCCAACAACAACTTCGTAGTAAAGATCGGCAAGATGTTTTTTTTTGTTGCAAGTTACAATGTTGGAGTGAGAATAACAAAAGCGTAAGCTTTTATTTGTGTAAACTATTAAGCTCATAACTATTCATTTCACTTTTGAAACAAAGTAGTATTGCGGTCAACTTCAGTTTCAAAGCTAGCACACGTTTCAGGAAAGGTCTCGAGTCTCGTTGACCTCCTTTAAGTTTGAGCTGGATTTATTCAGAGCTAAATATAAAACCACAGGATATTTCGAAATGTTTTCCAGTTTGTACCGTAATAATTATGGTTGAGGACGCACCGTAGGGCTGCCTGCTGATTTACATATTTATTACTAGCTTCTGCCCACAGTTTCGCCTGCCCGATAAAAAGTAGCCTATGTGTTATTTTGATGTATCTTACTATATAAACGCGAAAGTATGTGAGCATGGATGTTTGTTACTCTTTCACGCAAAAACTGCAGAACGGATTTTGATGAAACTTTTCAGTAATATAGCTTATACATCAGAATAACATATAGGCTACTTTTCATTCGGGTATTACGTGGGTGAAGCCGTGGGAAGAAGTTAGTATTACTGTATAGCTATCCTCTAATCTGTTCTGTAGTTTTTGCGTGAAAGAGTAACAAACATCCATCCTCACAAACTTTCGCGTTTATAATAGTAGGATAGGATTATTCTTCTTGATCTCCGGTTAACTCTATCCATTTCCTGTTATACAGGTCACAGATAGAAAAGCCGTGTAATTGGATGAGCAATGTTATAATCAAATAAGGTGCAATTTTCTGGACAAATGCTTGCATGTTCGTCTTCAGATACGTGTATTTGTTCCACGGTCCTCGTAGTGTCTGATACCCACGATACAGGGAATCCCAGTGTGGGTTCAGGACTATGTATGTGACTGTGGGGGTGTTTATTTTATTTATTTGTTTAATGGTTTTCAAAACTCTTACTTTTTCTTAAATATCACAAATGGTAGAGCTGAATTACGTAGAATCATTGTGTAGATTAAAAAATAAAATGAGACAAGGGAGCATGTTTGATAGTTTTGTAAAAATAAACCCCTTATGTGTACGTTTTAATGCGTAGAATGCGAAATGGGAGATCAGCCCTAGCCCTGTCTGAAATAAACTCTGAAATGCTCTGTGTCATTGTGTCATAAGCCTATCTGCTGGGTCCAAGGTCGTACGTGTTTAATGAAGACTTTCTCTGTGTCATTGTTTCCAGTTTATCGTCCAAGCCTGAATAAATTATGGCCAAATTATAGGTTGTATTCTTAATACTTTATGTAATTCACTAATCCTTGGGAGAAATAAGATCTGCACTGACGTCCCGCATCGGGATGTACTGTGTTATCCCCCTTTATTACCTAACCTCAATCAGCGCAACTCCTTGCAATAACGAAGAAAGACTGTGGGTTAGTGACAGCAGTGTTTCATTCCTGAGTATTTTATTTCCACAAAAAAAAACAAAACTAAAACTAAACGTGTCATCAGGGACACCACACCCACACCCACTATAGTATATACTTCGAGAGCAGATCTTTGATACCAAGAAAGTGTCGCTGATTGATTCAATGTCGTTACCACCGGCAGGCGGGTTTGAAAGCTGCCGGCTCCCATTGATATGGGATCATTTGAGGGAAGATCCAGGAGTGTATTGACTGGCCTCTCTTGAATTTGTGATGATGAAAGTCTTGAGTGATGAATAAACAACCGTTAGCACTTTTACTTATTTATTGATGTCTTGTACACATTTTTATCGACCGGCATCGGCCATGATCACATTGAAAGAGACAGAATGAACTTATGAACTTTTGACCTATTTTGACTGAATGATTGAATGATGAAATAATGACTGAATGATTTACAAATAAATAATAGTTGCGGCGCCCTCTTTAACTTAGGGTTGCAATATTATAAAAGAAATTTGGACACAGACTAAAATATACAGATAACATGTGAATTTTCAATGAACAGGGGCCTAACCATGAAGTCTTATAGCGATTAAGTTCAGGCAAAGATGTCACTTTCCGCTTTGCGATTCAGGACGCTATGGCGTAGCTAAAGCTTTGTCATTCGCAAAGCGGGATTTGACATCTTGCCTGAATTGAATCGCTATAAGATTTCATGGTTAGGCCCCAGGTAGTTAGAGGTGTGTTTGACATTAACATTAAACTCCCGCATTTTTTCAAGTAGCTAAAATTCCCTCTGACAGGCTGCTAACTTCACGATGTTTTCCTTCACCGTTATGGGAACGTGTTGAGGCGCATACAAACTTTTCGAGTGTAAAATCCATGGTTAGTACGCGACCGGGTTAACATCCATGACCTTCGGATATGAAGTCTGGGTATCAGGTATGACCCACTAGGCCAATTCGGCTCCTTAAAATATTGAGTATTCTAGTAACTAATAGAATAAATATTATTCTAGAATTTAATGCTAGATATAAATATTTCTGTATGTCATTGGCTCCCGTGGTATTTCGTTATGCTATTTGTGTGCGGCTATTTCAAATGAGTTATGTATGAGTCAGTCTGATGAAATATTAAACTATTTTTTTACAAGCTTTTATTTAACTTTTAATGTTTGTATGTTAGTTTGTTTGTTTAGATCAAATCTTGTAAGCTGAATTAGAACCACTTCCGCTTATCCTACGTTGAATTTTTACCTGTTGGTTCAGTTCCGATGACATTGCATTTTAATGGTAATCATGACCTGAATCGACATCCAGGATTAGTTCCAGATAAAGGAACTCTTCAACGGTCATCAGCCAGATACGAAATTTTGTGTGCACATTTAATTATGATAGCTGGTTTTAAGTTTTACTATGACATGGTTGCTGCAATCAGGGTTAAAAGCTTGTTTTTGAGAGTGTTTTTTAAATTAATTTTTAGGTAACAGACTAGGATTTGACATTGTTTTGCGGCGGTAAGTACACACACCACAAAAAGTTTGCGATCATTTTGAAAAATTGTAATATTTATGTATCGCTTTTCCATAAGAATTGATTTAAATACATTTATACTTAAAAATAAAAGTTTTCAGTGACTATATTTTGTATTTGAAACAAAAAAATAATTCGGTATATAACTACTTATAATAATATGTATTATTATATCTCGCGTATAAGGTCTTTTGGCGTTTCCTGACGTTACGACAGCCAACACGGAATGATTGGAGTATACGGTAGTTGCTACTCGCTAGATTCTGTAACGCAAGAGTAGCAGGTTCGGTTCCAGCTGTGGGACAAACAGGGAATCTAGTGTGGAGTCCGGACTATGTATGTATATATTGGCTGTTTATGTTTATATTCACGATAACTTACTTTTTAGTAGCCATAGTTGATTCAATTGAAAAAGACGCTCTTTTCAGATCGAATATTCAAATTCCTATACAGAAAAATGCCGCCTGCTATCAATACCGAAGCCGCGATGCGGAGTTCAAATCGCGTTATTTATTCATGAGACAGTTTCCGAGTGAATGAAAAGCGTGCGGGCGGGCGCCGCTCTAGGAATACGCACGCTGTATCGAGAGAGCGTAGCTAGGTAGGTGCTGACGTGCACCGTTCTAGGAGTGCGCACGCTGTATCGAGAAAGCGTAGCTAGGTAGGTGCGGGCTGGCGCCGCTCTAGGAATGCACACGCTTTATCGAGAGAACGTAGCTAGGTAGGTGCGGGCGAGCACCGCTCTAGGAATGCACACTCTATATCGAGAGAGCGTAGCTAGGTAGATGCAGGCGGGCGCCGCTATAGGAATGCACACTCTATATCGAGAGAACGTAGCTAGGTAGGTGCGGGCGAGCACCGCTCTAGGAATGCACACTCTATATCGAGAGAGCGTAGCTAGGTAGGTGCGGGCGGGCGCTGCTCTAGGAATGCACACGCTTTATCGAGAGAACGTAGCTAGGTAGGTGCGGGCGAGCACCGCTCTAGGAATGCACACTCTATATCGAGAGAGCGTAGCTAGGTAGATGCAGGCGGGCGCCGCTATAGGAATGCACACTCTATATCGAGAGAACGTAGCTAGGTAGGTGCGGGCTGGCGCCGCTCTAGGAATGCACACGCTTTATCGAGAGAACGTAGCTAGGTAGGTGCGGGCGAGCACCGCTCTAGGAATGCACACTCTATATCGAGAGAGCGTAGCTAGGTAGGTGCGGGCGGGCGCCGCTATAGGAATGCACACTCTATATCGAGAGAGCGTTGCTAAGTAGGTGCGGGCGGGCGCCGATATAGGAATGCACACTCTATATCGAGAGAGCGTAGCTAGGTAGGTGCGGGCGGGCGCCACTCTAGGAATGCGCACACTTTATCGAGAGAGTGTAGCTATAAAGTTGGAGCTACCTGCTTCAACATTATAGCTGAAGCACTAGCTGGTGCTATCCCACTGCTGTCACCATTTCCATATAAATAATAAATAATAAATATTGCTAGACATTTCCACACAGAATCGTCTAGCCCTAGACCCGACCCGAGACAAATGTTTGCAGATCATAGAAATATTTGTTCCGCGGCGAGAATCGAATTTAATGACGAGTTGACCCAGACTGAAGTTTTATTTCTACCCACACATTTAACTGTCGCTCTCTTCTACTCATAGTGCCAGCAAGGAAGAGATAGCTTCAATTTTAGTGCTGTCAAATTAGTCAGATTTAAGTTTTACATACAAATTTAGTCGTGATTTCAGAACATGCTGACTATAAACGCGAAGAAAAGCGGTACGTAAACTGATTTGACAGGAGTAAAACTCTTGCCATCTCTTTCTTGTGTGCACTATCAGTAAAAGTTTAGTTGTTGTACTACAGAATCGGCGCCATTATGTACCTAAAGGTAAGTAGGTATACAACAGCTGGCAGATTCGACAGTCCTCTGCAGAAGCACTGGATATCAATACTAATTAATCGCCATTCTAAACAAATGGATTATGGTAATTAGTAAGTAGCTAAGTAAATAAATAATAAAAAATATTCTAATTGAATAATTTATGGATCTAAGTAATCTGGATAAAATATTTTTTAATATAATTTATATAAAGAACGATTATATATATATATATTAATAAATAATTCTGGACATTTTCACACTGCATCATAGCCCCAAACTAAGCAGAGCACAAACTCATTATGGGAACTATATGACTGATATACTACTTGTATATATTTTTTTGTAAATACATACATATTATGCATAGAAAACCACCCAGACCCGAGACAAATATTTGCAGATTATACAAACATTTATCCCGCGGCAGGAATCGAACCCGCAACCATCTGCGTCTCAGGCGGGCCTTCGCTTACTGCGCCACAGAGATCGTCAAACGGTATACGAGTAGGCGAAATGGTTCTACGGATTGTTTCTTTAGATACGTGTCATACCTACTGTAGCCAAGTAAGGTTCTTATGACTATAATATAAGGTTCTTAAAAAAAGGCGTTTTAAAATGTTTGAAGAGTGCCAACCTTTGGTATTGCAAGCGTCCAAGGGCTACGATTACCGCTAAAAGGTGAGTAGTATGCTTGTATGCCACCTTGGTGGTATAAATAATACGATTTTATGAGAACACTTTTTCAGTAAAACAAAAAATATTACATGCTGTAATAATACTACTTAAACTTAAAAAGGACGTTGAGGCCATGATTCTCGATCGATGAGCACAGGAAAATTAGAAAAAAATATTTTTTAATTTGAATTTTTTTAAATCCCTATTTCTGAGTACAAATTGAGGGAGGGCGGATGTTGATGGGCAAGTTTACCTCCTTTATTAATAACAGCATTTCTAGACGGTACAATTTCTGGAAAGACCATTTTTCGGAAATCGGATCTCTTACAAAGTTAGTCATAATTTTTTTTTTCTTAAAGAGCTTACGAGTATGTAGGTGTAGTAATAAATAACTGTTAGCTTAGTTAATTTTCAAAGGCTGTTTTGATTTTTGTTTCAATTAATTTTATCATCTCATTTATAATTTAATACCACACGAGATCTTAACATTGAATCGAAAAATTTACTTCGTTAATCAAAAGTAAAAAACACCGAAAACTTCATTTGAAATGAAAACAAAAAACTGATTTCCCAAATAGAAGTCATACCTACAAATTGAAAAGTCTGATTGAAACATTCTTATTCCATTCCAACACGTCTCCACACCTCAATAATGTCCCCAAACAGCTTTTATGTTTGATGTCTGCTATTTCGGGCTTGACACAGATCGATCAAATGTGTAGACTTTGTGGCTTTATCGGCAAACATACCTACTTATGCTAGGCTAAGAACAGGGGAGTTGTTGATACAAGTTACTCAAAGCTGGCTTCGGAAACCGTTCTTGCGGGGCGATCACACTAACTCATGGCTATCGAGATGGCAATCAATTTTGACACTTCCTTATTTAATGGCCTATCCATCCAAAAAACGGAACGTTCAATATGAAACCATTTTGTTCATTCGCATTGTCCATCTATGGCTTATCCATCTTACAAATTCGCGTGATACGATACATCCCATCCGATGATACCAGCCATGGGAAATTAGTGTGATCGCTCCGTTGGTTAGACACTGGAGAATTAGTAGATATGATATAGTATGCCATTGACAGGGATTCCAAACTCATTTTTTTTTTTCTCAATTCTCGATATAGAGTGTGCATTCCTAGAGTGGTGCTCGCCCGCACCTACCTAGCTACGTTCTCTCGATAAAGCGTGCGCATTCCTATATATTTTTGTAATTTACTGTTTTAAGTTATCGCTTATTTTAGATAATTATAATGAAATTGAAAAAAATTAAATGAATTAATCGCGTTGTTTTATTTCATTGTTATTTCTGACGTATTCCTTTTAGAAGAAAACAAAGAACCTATGTCATTTTGGGCTGATATCATTGTAAAAGTAACAGGAAATTGATGGACAGAGTCTTAAGACCGTTCTCCGTGGCATTATAAGGCCTAGCAATAGAAGACCTCTGTGGCGAAGTGGGCGAAGGCCTGCCTCAGACACAGAAGATCGCGGGTTTGATTCCCGCCGCGGAACAAATATGTGTCTCGGGTCTGGGTGTTTTCTATGTATAATATGTATGTAAGTATATACAAAAAAAAGTATACAAGTAGTATATCAGTCATTTAGTTCCCAGTACACCATCTCTGCTTAGATACTTTGGGGCTAGATGATGCTGTGTGAATATGTCCAGTATTATATATTTATTTTACATGATCATGATCCTCTCATGCTCTCTTGTTATGGTTTCAACCAATATAAAGATGCCGAGAATTGAAAACTTTTCTAAAGGTTAAGTTTACTAAAATATTTTACTAGCAGCTCAAAAGTTGAAATTTTTCGAGATCGTAGCATTAAGCTTCATCAATCATTCAATGTAACGCACTTTCAAGAAGAAAACAAAAACGCATTTAGAAAATTCCCAAAGATCAAAAACCCAGTTTATACACTTCTTTGTGGCCTCTATCCGATAGGTAAACGAAATAAACGTGTTTGAGTCAATAAAAACGTAATATTCGTGCTATCAAAAATAAAACGCTCATCTTTTTAGCTTTGTGAAGAAATAAATGGCTATTTATAAATGGAAGAATAACATAAACAGATCATGAAATCTATTTAAAATTTATGGAAATTCGTCAGTCTCATATCATTTTCTGTGGCGGAATTCTTTTAATTTTACTTTGCGATATTACTACTGGATCTAAATATTGAAGTATTTTATTAATATAAGTTACTCAGATAAACTACTCGCAATAAAACTCCAAAGATATTCGCTTTCATACGAGTTATTAGGTATGAAAAAATACCCAAAAAATTTCAAGGCGACGAATATATATTTTACGTTCTTGTAGAAAGATATCAACTCAATATGGAGAAAATTGACTATTCTTATTATAAATATTTAAATACGTAAAGTTAAAATAAATAAATGTTTTTATTTTCTGAATAAAATTTTATACGGTTTTCGTCTAGATCCATGCTTGAAGCGTAATTTATAGTTTGGTCTATACCTTAACCAGTGTTAACCAATTTTAATATCGTACCTACCCAATGAATTTAAAGTCCCAAGTCACACAGAACAGTTTTGGCAACATTGTAATATTCAAACTTAATTATGCTGGAATGACTCAAGCAATAACTTCAGGAATGTGACGTCTTAATTAAAGTGAGACTTTGCCTATGTAGTATTTATAGAGTTGACTCGCTTTAAGGTAGCTATTGTTTAAGAAATGTTAGCTGGTTTTTGGAATATGATTTTAAACTTTAAAGAAAAAGGTTAAATAAAACAAACATGCTCACGACTATAATTTCTTTGTTAAAAAAACACAAATCTAATAATACTCAGTTCGTAGATCTTTGAGGTTACCCAGAGGTTAGTTAGTGGAACGCCCATCCTACTAATCCTACTAATATTATAGACGTGAAAGTTTGTGAGGATGGATATTTGTTACTCTTTCACGCAAAAACTACTGGACGGATTTTAATGAAACTTTACAGTAATATAGCGTATACATCAAAATAAAACATAGGCTACTTTTTATCTGGGTACCATGCGGGCGAAGCTGTGGGTAGAATCTAGTAACTAATTATATAACGTTAGCATTCCCGTGACAGGTTGCAAGCCCGGCGCCTCAGTTTATTGGTTCTAGGGCAAGACGGTTACTATACATTTTTTTCCTTCACCGTTTTATGTTAATAAGTTATTTGGAAATGATAAACGCAGGGTCAGGTTTTTGTATCAAGTCACCGGACCACAATTATGATGGTTTATTTATATCTATTGCAAGCTAGTTCTCAGAAGCCTAGTAGAGGCACTGTTTGGCCTAGTTGGTGGTATCCCGGCATCCGATCCGAATGTCGTAGATTTTACCCCTAGAAAAATTGTTTTCCTTATCAACACGCGCTCAAAACGGTGAAGGAAAACATCATGAGGCATGCCTTAGAATCTTAAATTTGAAGGCTCGTGTCATCAGTTAGTGTTAATGGGGCTTGCAATCTGTCACGAAGAATGCTAACTCCTTGCAAAAACGCGAGCATGTGCCGAATGTAATTTGTGGATGTGCCTCTGACAATCCTCCTCTCGGTGTACTAAAAGATCTATCATATGTGAGGCGAGCACCTATTTCACCCCACGCAACACAAAATTAGGTACTTTAGTTTGTCTGTTTTATATCTGTTTTGTGTGTTTATAATTTTGTTTAATTTTTAATTTAATAGGGAAAATAAATAGATTTTCTTATTTTATTTTCTTTAATAGAGAATAACGTCGTGAGCGCGTTTGTTATTTTTAAGACTTCACCATATATAAAAAAAGCTCTCATAGCGAGTCTCTTCGGTCTGGCTTATCTTTTTGTTTTATTCAGCTAAAAATCTTTTCCATTTGACAAACCGAACGTTGATAAAAAAGTTTCCCTTTGACTGCTAAATATTCTCCACTAACAGAATCAGAATTAATACAGATGTCGCAGATGTATATTTTTAAAATCGGACGAGTAGTTATGGAGATTATTCCCCATATATACAAACTTACAAACTTCACCTCTTTATAATATTAGTGTAGATTACATTTAAATTTATGTTAATTTAATGAAGAATGACATGATTAAGAAAGTAGTGAGTACTGAGATGACGGCTGATAGAGGAGAGTGGAAGAAGAAAACATGTTGTGCCGACCCCACGTAATGTGGGATAAGGACAAGATGATGATGATGTTAATTTAATGAAAATATCTTTTTGAGGTTTCAAAAATAGCACAGATCACCAGCGCATAGAAATTAAAACATAAAAAGATTATGAATACTCTATCGATGCAATTAAGTTAACATTGAGAGCTTTGCACAAGGGAGATAGGGTAACTTTTCCGAGTGTTTACAACGGGGTGGAATGGGGGCTGTGATGGGGTAACCATTGTGAAGTGGTCCGTAAAAATTGAGGGGAAACGGAAATCAACAATTAAAATCTTTAAGTGAATTGGTTTGGTTGCGTTAAATTTTTTGTGATTATGGTGTCAAACAATATCGAATCCAAAAAGACAGCAGCGATGCAAGAAATGCTGGTTTGATTCCCGCTGCGGGACAAGAATTTGCAAACTTGGGTCACAAAGATGGAAGAATGGTAGAGGGTAAGCGCCATACATGTTTTTCCTAAATCGAGGGCATGCAAATAATGACATGCGGTTATTCTTGCCGGGTCTGAGTGTTGCGATATCATAGAACTCATAGTTCCATGGTACATCCCCCATGACACAGGGAATCCCAGTGTGTTAGAACTAAGTAAGTGTCTATTAGCTGAACATAAAAATCAAGCAAAATCAAAGTGTTTATTTAAATTACAGTATAAGTACATGATAAGGGTTGAGAGCTCTTCTTTTTACTTGAACCTGTGTTAGAAGAGTCCTCTCTTTTCTGTAGTCAAGGGTACTGTAGATAGTACATACCTATTTAAATAAAAATAATACCTATAGATGAATAACTCTTTATTGCATAACACCAAAATTAAACTAACACTACTAAAATTATATAAACTAGGTTGTTGTGAAACAATGACGACCTCTGTGGCGCAGTAGGCGAAGGCTCGTCTGAGACGCAGAAGGTTTCGGTTTCGATTCCCGCCCCGGGACAAATGTTTCAAGATCAAGTGTTTGCCTTGGGTCTGGGTTTTTTCTTTGTATAATATGTATGTATTTACATACATATTATACAAGTATATCAGTCATGTAGTTCCCATAATACAAGCTCTGCTTAGTTTGGGGTTAGATGTTGCTGTGTGAAAATATCCTGCATTATTTATTTATTTATTTAATGAGCGGCCTTATTGCTAAGAGCGATCCCTTCCAGGCAATCTTTGTCTGGAATATATGTATGTGACATGGAAACGCCAGATTAAATTGTTTGAGGACTCATTTTCGATCACTTCGCTCGCTCGTTCGTGTTTGTCAGTTTGCCGCAATTGTGTTGATTTTGAAAGGAATAGTCCCACGTTCATCGAACGGTGCGTGGGCTTTTGTTGTTGCTATAATTTACTTTGTTAGCTTATTTTCCTTGGGCGGATACCGGCAGGCCTCAATTTAATCAGCGAGGGTCACCGTCGCATTGAACTGTAGCGAATCGATGAATGGCACATGTCTACGAAGGGTTCGAGCCGCTAATGTAAGGTTTTTCCTTTCCGTTTTCAATTAGTAGCGGGACTATTGTATTATTATGTCATTGAAAAAGCTTGAGCTAGCAGTTTTCTTTCACTAAAGTAATTACTTTATTCATAAAACCCTGACGTTTTTTCCATTCCCTATTAAACGCCCCCTAGTGAATTATGGCGATAATACCTAACTAATACCAATTCATAAAGACATAAAAAATATTGCAAATAATCGCTTTTATAATCGTATAAGCTATTTTGTAGATAATATGAGTTTCTAACTAAAAAAAAACACGTCCATGGCTGTAATCTTCATGATGGAAATCCTCGTATCCATACTCAGTATTCAGATCTATGACAATACCAAGTGGGGGGTAGTCAGATACACGTCTCAACATTATATTTGTGGCACAGTAGTGCCACATTCCACGTGACAGTTTGCAAGCCCATCGCCACGCCTCGCCTCCTTCCGGCGCAGGTAAGATAAACAAAAAGCATCTATGCAGACACGAATCTAACCTTTATTGTTTAAAAAGTGTTCTTCCAGGCAACCTCCACTTTTCCAACCATAAAGTATATGATAATAAGGCTTTTATTTATCCTCCGAATTTTACAATATTAATAACATTAACACATATATATATTAATTTACCAATTTCATTTTAAACTAATTCAATTATTATATTATCACATGTGATAGATGCATTTTAAATTATAATTATTTCTTATAAATAATATATAATATATATATTTTCATTTTTTAAATTCAGGGACCTCGCTTTGAGTAAAGGCCTCCTCCAGATTTTGCCATATCTTTCTATTGGTAGCAATTGTAGTCCAGTGATTCCCAGATGTTTCTTTAATTTCGTCTTCCCATCTTTCCAGTGGTTACTATCCTCGTCCATTTCCTATCGCTCATTCTTGCTACATGGCCTGCCCATTTCCATTTTAGTGTTCGACAATGATGTAAAGCATCAATAACCTTAGTCTTCATACCATAAAGTAAGCTTTGTTCTACCATAATTAATATACGTATAACTACGTTAGTGGAAGGTAAAACTACTGTTCAATTTCAGCTATGCTAGTTAGATAATATTCCCAGGAGCCGAAACAATAACTTAGATGGATGGATGGGTACAACAAAAACCTTTTAGTAGTTCCAGCTGTAGACTGACCTTATTCATATGCTAAGATTTTGTTAGGTAAATTGATGAGTTTTCTTGGTAATTATACTTTGTGGTGTATACACATTTGTTGGTGCTTACAAGACATTGTAGACACGTGTTCTCGAATTGTCTTGTGTCTTTTATTCATAAAAGAGAAACCCAAACAAATACCGTTTTCCGTTGGCGTTAACGCCTGCGGAAACATTGAATTGTATAGAAATGACATTAGCTGAGGAAATGTCACGTGACTGCTGCTAAATTAATTAATTTTACCTTGACAAATTTGAGTTAGCGTGAAAGGAAAACTAAGCGTGAGGTATTTGTAGAGACACCCAGGCCTTTACAAAGTTAACATAGGGTGTTACCAACTGATTATATAGATAGATAGACACCATCATCAACAGAATCAATTCTGAATATGGGCGTTCTTCAAATATAAATGTCTGCGTCTTCCAGGGTCACCATTGAGAACCATTCCCTTTATGCTCTAGCGATTATTGGTTCTACGAGCTATGACTTGCCTATTTCTAATACCTAACATGTACAATTAATTCAGTCTATAATGTCTTTATTGCTGGAATAAAATCGCGTACAAAATCCCGACCGTAATAATTAATTAAATGAACAAAAAGCTGACCTCGCTATACTTCGGCATGTTATTATTCCATGCAAACGAATTCCATATTGAACAGGATAATAATATGACGTCAGTCCCCTTTGAAATACTGTCATTATTGGCAGCTTCGCAAACTACTTGACGAACGTTTTAAGGAATATTTGCGTAAAATCTACATTATGACGGAATATTTGAGCTTTTTTGAACGACAAGATTTGAGATCGAAATATACGAGACAATTGAATTAACAGTCTTCTTTTATTTTAATGAGAAGATTAGTTGGTAGGCCGGCAATCTATTCAAGTACCTTAACTACAAGCATGAGATATCAAGGGGAGAAAGAGGACACATTCTTACGTAAACAATTATTGGTTGCGATATTGGTATGTGTTCCATCCACTGCAGTTTTTATTCTGTAAACCTCTGTTACCTCAGAAATGTTTCTTTCATGAATTCAATACTCAGAGGTACATATTGAATCTAGATATTGAACAGGCACTTGAGATTTTATAATCCAATAGTTGAAGTGATCCGTCAACACTAAATGTCAATTCTCGTATAAGCAATCATATTTTTTTAGTCTGTCTCATAAACGTCAAGAACGGTATTATTCTAATAATAAAATAAAATACAATATCATATCGAGCTTGATTGAACGATAAAATAAACTGGTAAAAGGTTTTTGCATTGTCAATCAATTATGGGCTTCTTAGAACTTACTGTGTATGCCTATTTGCCTAGAAATAATATAAAAAGAAAGAGTGTCATCCCGAAACGCAGAAGCCCGCAGGCGAAGGTCCACATGAAACGCAGAATTTGCGGTGCCGATTCCCACATTGGGACAAATATTTGTATGATCTGCAAATATTTGTCGCGGGTCTGGGCGTTTTCTACCTCTATGTAAGTAATATGTAAGTATTTACAAAAAAAATATAAGTAGATGGATGAATCTACTTATATATTTTTTAGATGACTAGATGATGCTGTGTGAAAATGTCCAGCATTATTATTACTATTAAACAAACATGAAAAGACATCTGCCCATGATTGTACAATATTCCACTCCAAACAAACTTTTGTGTAAACGTTCAGAAGCTTACATCTCAAGATGTAAGTTACTCTGACTAAAAAGACAGGGAACTTACACGTAGTTAAAATTCCGTTCTTCCCAAAACTTTCGTGTATGAAATTTATGTGAGATTAAAGTGAGGTTAAGCGAATTTAGCTGCTCTTGGTTTTGTATTTTAGAAAACTCTCTAACACTCGAGGTCACTAAACTACTCGAGGAAAGTAATACAGTAGGAAAGTATAAGTACTTAGATTTAAAAAAAGTCTTAAATAAAGGGTAACAGGGTATAAAATAATTAAAAAATCGGGTTTTCCACTATCACTACAGTAATGCGGGAACATTTAATATAGATTGTACTGTTGCAGTCTGATGTTCAATTGACTAAGGCAAAACTACAATTTTAATTTCATTTTCCTAATTTTTTTTGTAAAATTATTTAAGAACTGTAAGATAAATAGGTAAAATGGTATTAAAAAAATGGGGACAGAGGCGGCACGACAGAGCCTCTTTCCAAAGGCACCACTTTACCAAGGGAATTTTTTTACATCTATCTCGGTGAAAGGGAAATTTAAATTTGTGGCGTGAAAGTTTGAACAGGTTCTGATTCTACGTACATTTATCATGACTAGGGGTAAATATCTTTGTGATTTTCTAGTAGTATGTTACGTGTAAAAACTCGAGAGGTACAAGGTACAACATGAATCAGATAAAAGCAATCCCTATAGTATCCCATTCTCTGAATTTGTGAGGATGGTACATTATTGTACAGACTTGTTTAGAGATTGGTGACTTTGTGGTTTTCCACGTTTGGAACAGGAATGAGTGTTTTAAATAATCTATATATATTTTTGTCATTTTAAATAAGAATTTAATTATTGTTTTGAATTTCATTTTGATAATACTTATTTTTAACTAGCTTCTGCCCATGGCTTCGTCCGCATGGTACCCGGATAAAAAGTAGCCTATATGCTATTCTGATATAAAAACTATATTACTGTAAAGTTTCATCAAAATCCGTTCAGTAGTTTTTGTGCGAAAGAGTAACAAACATCCGTTCTCACAAACTTTCACGTTTATAATATTAGTAGGATATAACATAAAAAATAGTAGGAATACTTGGCTTACTTGGCTTTTCCTTTTTTTGAAATTTGCCGACTGTTCTCACTGGTGAATAGTTTAGAACATATCTATAAAGATGCTTGTGTCTTTTCCGGATAGAAATAGAAATCCGATCCGGTTTATTTACACAGTAACCCTGTTCTACTTTGAATAATATTATGTGAATGGGAAATATTTTATTCAAACTGGTAGGTTTTAGTTAAAAAAATAAAAAATAAAGTGCTAGTTCACAAATTAAATGAACGGGCGTCCGATATTTTTATTAAAAAAACAGTTTTCATTGTGGAAATGCGAGATCACCACCAACGGGTTTAAATTTATAAACCTTAAAATATTTTAGCAAAATGTTATTGGTAATTATAAGTAATAACCAATTATATTTACTTCAATATTATAGTCAATTTGAATGAGTTTTGTAGTCTTAAATGTTATCTTACTGCTAAGCTAACCTATGAAGATCATAAGAAATTTCTGTTAGATGGTTCATGTTTATCTTTTGTGGATTTGTGTATTGCGCTTTGATTTTATTTCGAGTTGAACAATTGGGCAGACATAGACATCACTTCAAAAGTACAACGCCGATATACGTGTTTTTGATCATTATAATCACGTCCACAGCCTATTATATTATATTAGACTGTCAACGTTTTTTGTTCAACGTAATAAATGTTATTTTTGACGATATCTTTTGTAAAAAAACAATATATTATATGAGTGACTGCACTATTAATTAAGCAAAGACGTACCTAAAGTAAGCTCTAATGAGAAAGAAACCAAGGTAACTTGAAGGCTAGCACCGCTCAAAATAACTACAAGCTAAGCTTATAGTCTATCTGCCAGTGTCTAATGAAGTCTCCATGTTTCAAACAGATCCGAAGATTCCAATAGGTAGCTCAGCACCAACCTATTTGTGTTGGCCTCAAAGGGATGAAAATAGACAGGTCACTGACCTCGCTCATTAGAAGCGGTTCATTCATGAGTGAGAGATAATGTGCTTATGATGCTGGAAGCTGTCAAAGCAGATAGTACGTATTAAGCTTGTCGCAAACTCGAGTCTTAAGACCACCCAAAGGCCACCTCCATTACCCTATACTTTATTTTGTTATAATTAATAAGTAAGGTATGTCCATTCTATTGATAGAGGTATTTTTTTACATTCTGATACCTTGTTATTATGAGGACACTTAAGCCTGACTACTCTCAAATGTTATTTCTTTCTGTATGCTTTGTAAACTCGTATTGGGTGTCTTATGTATGTACTGTCTGATAGAGGTAATTTCTCACACTCTTATACCCTGTTACTATGAGGACAGTAACCTGACTATTCTCAGGCTGATGAAAAAAAAAATATTTCAAAGTCAGGTGTTTTTATTCATTGAAATCACAAGGATCATTACAAAAAATAATTCTTTGGAATCATTTAAAAAAGTTAATATTTAAACTAGAATGTGAGTTTAAAAGTTTAATGTGAATTTAATTTGTTCCAGGTAAAAGTGATACGAATTAAACCGGACTTAATATGTTGACAGAAACAGTGTTGTGACAGTGTCGATGAGTTTTATCGATAAGATGGCGGGACTACTCGCGATAGTGCTGCTCGCAGTAATCGCGGCCGTATCCGGCGATACGGACTCGTGCAATCCGGACAAGATGACTGTTTATAGAATGGTGCTGCATACTTATTGGACAAGGGAAAAATTTCCAAAGCATTATCCAGATTGGAGGCCGCCAGCGCAGTGGTCGAAAGTTTATGGTGAGTTTAACCTTTGACTGCTACCTTAACTTTTAAGATATAGTAAGTTCAATCATTCAATTTCAGACGCAATTGAAAATATCAATCGCAATTGATATATCGCTTTCATGAAGATGTATGTATTTACAAAAAAATAAGTAATTAAGTAGTATATCAGTAATGTTCCCATAATACTAGCTCAACTTAGTTTGGGGCTAAATGATGCTTATTATTTTTATTATTAGCATTATTTTGCCGGTTATTACAGGCACATGAGATTTTTCATCTTGATATCTCGGAGAGGCAACGCGTGAGTGAAACCTCTAGTATTGCAAGACTAATGCCTGGTGGGCCGTTAGTTAGTTTGAAGTTGCGTTTGTTATCGTTGAAAATTTGATTTCTGATAAATACATAAAACAAAACGAAAAACGTTGCTGATCTTGATCTACACTTAAAATAAATCACAAAGAGAGTAATAATAATAGCTTTTTGCTATTATTATTTTTCCTTCATTTCAAAAAGCAGTACACTTGAAAGTTCGGGCCAGACGAATAAATTTTTCCCATTGTGTGAATTTGTACGCAATAACCAGCAATGAATAAATTATTCTGACATAAATTTACATTCTTAAGACCTAACTTGTGGCGATAAAACTGCCTCAGGTTTTGAAGTTTTAATGTCTGAATTTGAACAAAGCTAGAGTGAGGTGAGGAGGTGTTTACGGTAGGCCGTTAGATAATTTATTAAACTTTGTAATTTCTTTACTGCTTTCATTAGAAATATAAGTTGAAGTTTGTAACTTTCATTTGCTGGGCGCAGTATCTGCGTAGATTCACATTCAACTTTTTTATAGTTAATATATTTTTTAATTCAGATTTTTGATGAATCTTAACTACGCCGAAGAGAAGGCGCTAAAATATGATTTTGTCTCAATTAACATGTGCCATGACACAATATTATGTATGATATAATAATATTTTGACATATTATGCACTATTACTAAGAACACATCATACATTTTTCATACGATTGGCGGTCTTGTTCCAGACAACCATTTCTTAGCTTAAATCTAAATATCATTCAATTATTGTATGTACATGCGCAACAATTCAATCAAGTTTACAATAACTTTGAAATGATTTTTGAGATTGCATTTATCTAGTTCAATTAACAATACGAAGTAGAACTTAACGAAAAACTCTTTTTTAGGATTTATAACGACTATACCACGTATATTCTTCCGCTGAAGATTCGTTGAAATTTAATATATCCTTAAACTTATTCCGAGCTATGATAATTTCAAATCTATAAAAACTCTAAATCTATGGTATGATCCCCCGCTGAGGTTTTCCTGAGTTCAGGGCGAAGTCCTTTGAAACTTATAGGTTCGGCCACGAGCGTTTTATTCCTTCGGTGTTGCGTCGGTAACTGTACGGTAACTGCTTACCAACAGGTGGGCTGCACGCTTGTGGTATAAAAGAAACTCTTTGCCATAGCTGTACATTGGTAATAACAATAACAGCCGGGAACCGATTCTTTAAATTGAATGCGGCGGCAGTTGAAATATCGCGCGACCTCATTACAAAAACGTTCCGAGAACTGTTGACCGCAGTTCATTGTTTTGCAAATAAACAAATGGCGAATGAGTGCAAAGTTGTGATTCATATATCACAATGCTGTTCTACATACGTACTGCATTTGGGTCTGGCCGTTTTCTATGTATTATGTATGGTTTTACGATAAAAATCGATATAAGTAGTATATCAGTCATGTAGTTCCCATTGCACAAGCTCTGCTTACTTTGCGGCTAAATGATGCTGTGTGAAAAATGTCCAGCATTATTTTGTCGATTTAAATTGATTTATCATGCGTAAAGTTTCAACAGAGCCATGAAGAGCAAATGATTTTGTAAGTATTTAATTTTATGAAGTCGTGGTCTAATGGATGGTACTCGACTTTGCATCCGGTGGTCAGAAATAGGTAACACTCGCTCAAAACAGTGAAGGAAAACGTCGTGGAGAAACCGGTATGATCTAGAACCAACAAATCATGTGCCGTAATAAGTGTTTCAATTAGCGGCGATGTGCTTGCAAACTGTCACGTGGAATTTAACTTCTTACAAAAACGCGGGAATGTGCCAAATGTAATGTTTGGACGTGCCTCTAACTATCTGCTGCTTGGCCTCCTCAAAGACTCACTGAGTATGTATCTAAGGCTGCGGAATACAGTCGTGAAAGTGTCTTTATATTTTTATTTATTTACTTACATTATGCTTACCAACAGGTGGCTCGTACGTGTGTATAAAAACAGCTTTCAACTCACATTTGTACTGATAAAAAAGAAATGAAAGTTTTGTATTTATTTTGTATTGAAAATGAGTAAAATATCCTTTTGGGATACGAGTACCATGCATATTCTAGATAAACAATGTAAACAGTTCACATCGGCTATATTGCAAACTCACATAGAACAAACAGTCTTATAATATCTGTGGTAACTGAGCTTTTGCAAGTAAATGAAATCGTTTAGTCCGAGCGCTTATCATTCGTAAATTTATTTATACTTGCTCTGTATAACGACATATACACGATAAAAAATTTTTTAAATGCCAGAATAATACTATTAATTTGAGCGCATGTTCGTCTGTTGGCGACCCGCCAAAGCAGAACTAGACCTATGTCACTTTAAATCGATTCTACTAGCTATTCCATCCATCCTACCACATATATTATAATACTAGCTTCTGCCCACGGCTTTGCCCACCTGGTACCCGGATAATAAGCTATATTACTATAAAGTTTCATCGAAATCCATTCAGTAGTTTTTGCGTGAAAGAGTAACAAACATCCATCCTCACAAACTTTCACGTTTATAATATAAGCAGGATTTGCAATCTTTATATTCTCTTCGTTTCTGTTTTTCTGTTCGTAATTTGTCGTTAAAGCTGGGTATTCCAGCAGAGGTAGCTCTTTTGTGATTTTTAATTTTTATTATTATCGGCCCGGGACAGCGCTAAAT
Source organism: Perizoma flavofasciatum (assembly GCA_958496245.1). NCBI lineage: Eukaryota > Metazoa > Arthropoda > Insecta > Lepidoptera > Geometridae > Perizoma > Perizoma flavofasciatum. Next base: position 11,195,260 of record OY292429.1, on the reverse strand, counting down.
GCCTACTGCTGCAGGAATACCTGGCCTTAAAAGACTGAAACTTCCACTGCCAGTTCTATAATTTATTCTGTGGCAGCGCGTGAAAATAGATGCCTATCGATGTTTACCGGAATACAGGTTGGTTGACAACACTATTATGTTGCACGGATATGGGAAGGTGTCTGACTTTATTTTTATCTTAGATTATTATTATTATATATATTTGGATGTATGTATTTAAGTATGAATTATTTTTAATTTTATGTATGTAGTTTACTTCTTTTTTCAGTAGCTATTTAATTTATTTTATTAATTGTTCTCTTATTTTGGTAATCATCCAAATTTCAGCTGAAGGAAAATGCTAATTAGCATTAAATTCGCCTATGCACTTGTTTTATCTTGTGATATTAAAGAATTTTCTATCTATCTATCTATTATTTTATAAATCCGTAAGTTTTTTTTCTCTTATCTCCGTAAAAACCGATTTGCATGAAACAGGGGTTCTAGACAAATACCTCACGCTTACTTCATTCATTCGCCATTTACGCTAACGCGAATTTATCAAGATAAAACTTGGCAGCTGTCACGTGACATTTCCACAGCTAATGTCATTTTCATACAATTCAATCTTTCCGCAGGCGTTAACGCCTATAAAAAGTGGTATCTGTCCTCGGGTATAGTTCGTGACCAAAAATAAGATATAAGCTACTTTCATCCAGGTACCATGCGGGCGAAGTTGTGGGCTAAAATTATAACTTCAACTATTTATCAGTTACCTAACCTACCACTTATCTCTGTGGTTTAATGGGCAATGACCCACCTGAGACGCAAAAGCTTGCGGGTTCGATTCCCGCCGCAGGACATATGTTTCTATCCTCTGTAAATATTTGTCTCAGGTATGGGTGTTTCTATGTATAAAATGTATGGTATTACAAAAAAAATTTTATAAGTTGTATATCAGCCATGTTCCCATAATAAAAGCTCTGCTTAGTTTGGGGCTAGATAATGCTATGTGAAAAATGCTCGGCTATACTTATTTATTTATATATTTACTTAGATAAGTAACGTCTTCTATAACCCCTAATTTAGGAAATTAGTGACATATTTTTCCTTTATGTAGCTATTTTGTATCGAATGCAAGTAACTGCCAACTATAAACTAGCATCTATTCGTAAACGGGTCATTTCCGTTAGGGACTGCGAAGAAAATGCACTACGGGTCCGAAAGACACTTTCAAATTTAATATTATTATATACTATTATAATCAAGCGTACCTTATTTATCATTGTTATATATAGTTATCTGTAGATATCGCTGTGGGTCATACATTTACCTAACATTGCTCACTTTAGTTTGTAACTTAAAACTTAACGTACGACTGTTTTCTTTCCTAAAACAATAAAATAAAATAATAGATAAAATATTTTTTCCTCTGAATGAAGATTAATTTAAATAGTCAAGCAAATTGTTGAGCAAAATGCTTTTCTTCGTAACTAATTGGGAAAGTACCTATTGTAATTTTATTTTACAATCTAATGAACCGGGTTTATCTGTCGTTAATCTATTTAACGAGTACCAGGGGTCTAGACAAATACCGCTTTCTGTTGACGTTAACGCCTGCAGAAAGATTAATTTGTATGGGAATGACAATCACTGTGGAAATGTCACGTGACAGTTGCCAAGTTTAACCTTGACCAATTTGCGTTAGCGTGAAAGGAAAAGTAACCGTGAGGTATTTGTCTAGCACCCAGAATGAAATGAGGAAAGAATGAAAATACTTTATTTTACACCTTAAACAAATAATATAATAAACAAAATCTAATTCTTTCTTATTATTTTTCTTATTTATGGATTTGACGAGTCAAAAAAGGGGTTAATGAGAGCTTTGTGCAATCTTTAACTCCTCATATGGCTCGTCAAAATACTCGTTACGTAAAATTAACTAATACTCCTTTAGCCCTTATTTTAAACACTTGTTTTTGGTCTCCTGGTCTTTAAATTAGGTATCTACTTATAATATTGTTATATTTATATTTTGATATAATATTTTTTACTTAAAACAGTAATATTTGCATCAAATACTAAACTGCCTGCTGTTATGCGTAACCATATTAACAAGATATAAAGCACTTACTAAGGCTTAGGTTCACCAACAGAATAAACGGACGGCCAAGTCGATTGATTATGATGTCAGATTCCTATGAAAATATGTGTCGAAATGCCTTAACTAGGACCTAACCACCCATTAATGTGTTGGTGAACTCGGTCTTTATTTGAAAGGCAAATAAAATAAATATCAGATTAAATCCGATGAAATTGAATGAACACAACTTTTATGGCTCTAAAGTATTATAATTACCTACCAACAGAAAATTGTTATTCCTTTTAGAAGAAATTACTTGTTTACTATGAAATTATACGCAGAGGATTTCCTTTGAAGCCCGCTTTCTGTAATTAAATAATCGGGAAAGTTCTCGAAGCATGTACATTCATAAAATAAACATTAGGTATGATCCAGATTCATGAACAAGGATTTCAAACATTTTTTTTTACAATGTACAAGTAAAATATTATATTAATTAACATTCAGAACTTACTAATGATTTTTGAATTTCACAGAAATGGAAATACACTTCTGTATACAATATTTATAATTACATAACAATATGCATACCTAACTCCTAGGATCATTAAAATTCAGCGGTAAAAATCTAAATAATTATTAAAATTTATAATACCTGACTAAATCCGTAAAATAGTTAGGAATGATTAACAGATTATCCTATTTTAAAAATTATATTTAAATAACTACGTATTACTACGTTTTTTTACCGCTGCTTCTTTGTGAAATTGATATATTGATTGATTTATTGAAACAAAATATCTGAAAAATATTAAATGCTTGAGTCCATAACCATGGAGGGAAAGAACTATTTAATAGGATGACTGTGTTATTGATGTTCCATAGACATGTATTGCACGATGGTATAGTGAAACGAACCATAATTTTAACTTTTAATAAGCCTAGCAACTTACCTACTACTATATTTACCATTATCCAAGCAATTAAACAATCATTCATTAATTTTAATAACTAAATCAGCACCACTTTGACACAAGTTTTCCATTCCTGTAAAATACAACACACAATCACATATTATCGAAACCTAGTTATCCTTTTTGATCAGACGAGGTTTTGTTTTATACTGTACAGTCTGTACACTTGTCCCGTGAATATAGATTAGTTTAGTACATTTTTTGGCATTTTTAGGTACTAATACAATCACTAGTAATTAAAAACTTGCGGAATGCAAAATCGAAAACTGTAAAGTTCTTCTTCGAAAGTGATTTAACTGTTGCAAAAAGATAAACACCGAGTTATCAAGACAAGGTCACAGCAATAAACAACAATAAATAGGTACAATCTATTTCACGGTATGTGCATGATTCACTAGTACTGTGTATTTATTTTCGTGCCTAATGACACGAAGCTGAAGATGGCCGTACCTGGGCCATCTTCAGCTTACAATACTGCGCCCACGCATTTTCGGGAATTGGCTGAGTTTCGAACGATAATGTGTGTCGATTGAAATAGTGACTGGTGTGATGTCAACAAGGAAAATCGGATGACCGTCTCTGAAATGTATGATTATCAATATTCTGATTCGTAATTTAAAGTCCACTTTTATAAGGAAGTTCTTTATAGAAACCAGTGTCGATTTATTAATGAGAATCCAAACTACTGATCGGAGTATTTAAGTATTTTTTTAAGAGTAATTAGTTTTAATACCAATAAGGCGGCTGCGACGCAACAGGTGCGCGTTCGATTCCCGCTGTGGGGCCAACGTTTGCATGTTCTGTTATTTGTTCCGGGTCTAGGTTTAGTGGTACCACGTTGCTCATAGTTCCTGATACCCACGATACAGGGAATCCTAGTGGAAATACTATTTATATGTACGTTTTATGTTATTTATTATTATTTATAGCCTGGTTGACCAGGATGAGTCATACATGGGGTGAAATGGTGTTTTTCTTCATACAATTTTTGTTTTTTGTAAACACGTTTGGCTGTATCTTTTACGTTATTATGAGTTCTGTTTCACCGCATTTATAGCTCGTTTTGGTACTCAATATGTAGAGTTATATTCAAACAAGCGTCTCAAATCTCCTCTGAAGTTCCCTGCAAACTAATCATATCAATGTTGATTGATCGAACTAATTGTAATCAAATCAAGGATGTTAAAACATGGGAATATCTGATTGAATTATCGACTAGGTAATATCACAGCAAATAATAGTAATTTATAATTTTCTTACAATATTCCTATTCAACCCACTTTGACCTATAGCAGTGTTCAGTTTCCAGTGAAGCCCGACCCAATTTCCTGAAATAAATCAGTGACGGATACTCGTTACTCAATGAACAACAAGATGCTAAATCCATTTATTCATACAACTATGTACGAGTAGATATATACAAAAAATACCGATAAAACAGCTAGCTATCTAAAAATCGTTGTAAACGATCTAAAGATATCTCAACTGATCCAGATCACTACCAGACGGAAGCGTTCCCAAACTACTGGCTACATTGCCATACTGAATGCAACGCTAATACATTGACCCAGATAAGAGCCAGCTCTCTGGCCACGCGTCACTTCGACCAGTTGCCCTGAATATAAGCAACTCAGTTTAATAGAGCGTCAATATGACAGTATGCTTTTAGCGATCTTACTAATTATATTAGCTAATTAGTCAATTTGGTTATTCCAATCTGTACAACGTTTTAATGAAAACTAAAATTGATATGATCAGAAGCAAGATTTTCAGAACAAAAGGTGCAGCAAATTATAAAGGTTAGGTTTTTAAACATATTATTATTTGCTGGCCGATATTACCAAATAAATTTTCCTTTCAGACAGTTCTATATAATTAATTAAAATGGAAAGTTCGCTCAATTTATATTAATTAAAAATCAAATTGGTCGGGGTGTCTGAAGTTTTGCGTCATTTCATTATTAAGATCCTGTAAATTTCGAAATGCAAATTAACAAACTGTTTTCCTTTTACACAACCAAAAATCACAAGGTTAGAAAAATAATAACTTTTTTCTGTATTTAGGCACTAAATATTTGTCACTAAAACTAGGTTAAAAATTAACTCTGTTCACAATTTTGTATCACCTTAGAAGTAATATAGTCTCAAGACTAAGAGACAGCCTGCTTAAGCACTCGTCATTGACATATCATAAACAGGCCCTTGAATAACAACTCAAAATTTGTAGAGCCTTAAGTAAAATAAATAAAAATAAATAAATAATAAATAAAAATAAATAAATGCTGGACATTTTTCTCACAGCATCATCTAGCCCCAAACTAAGCAGAGCTTGTATTATGGGAACTACATGACTGATATACTACTTATATACATTTTTTTTTGTAAATACATACATAATATACATAGAAAACACCCAGACCTGAGACAAATATTTGCAGAACTTACAAACATTTGTCCCGTGACAGGAATCGAACCCGCAACCTTCTGCGTCTCAGGCGAACCTTCGCCCACTGCGCCACAGAGGACACAGAGGATAATGCAGGACATTTTCACACAGCATCATCTAGTCCCAAACTAAGCAGAGCTTGTATTATGGGAACTACATGACTGATATACTACTTATATACATTTTTTTTTTGTAAATACATACATAATATACATAGAAAACACCCAGACCTGAGACAAATATTTGCAGATACAAACATTTGTCCCGTGGCGGGAATTGAACCCGCGACCTTCTGCGTCTTAGGCGGACCTTCGCCCTCTGCACCACAGAGGTCGTCGAGAATAAGTATTTGTTCCAAGTCTTTATTTGCTCTTCCTCCTAAGGGCCAGTCAAACTACATAATACGGTGGCGGCTATCAAAGAGATGTCTATCAATTAGTTCTTCAAGTTCAAGTTAATATATTTATCGCCACGGCTACAGCCACCGCCACTGCGTCAGTTTGATCGGGCCCTTACTTTCCCGGAATGTTTCGGTGACAAGTCATCGATAGAGCAACGTTACATCATATGGATGTGTCACGTCGGTCGCTGGCGCCCAAATTATTCGCTTCTTGGCACCATTTCACATTAAGATTTTTAGTGCGATACATATTAAATATAATACACAGAAAACACCTAGACCCGAGACAAATATTTGCAGATCGTACAAACATTTGGCCGACGGCGGGAACCCGCAACCTTCTGCGTCTCAGGCGGGCCTTCGCCCACGAAATACATATATAAAGTCGCGTCTTTTTCCCGAAGGGATAGGCGGAAATCACGGATTCTCGGAACAATTTAATGCTTTTTATTGTGCCTATTTATACGTAAAAACTGTTTATTGTACCTTAATATATCTCAAGTTTAAAAGTACCTTCAAAACTTTTAAATGCTTTAATTCATACCAAGGCTTGATGTTCGTGTTTCGGGATTTATAAAAAAATGTTTTCATTCGAGCTGCATTTCAGTTGCATGTACACTGAGTTGGTAGATGTCGATGAAAATCGTTATTTTAATCTCCTTAGGATTTTTATCTCTACAATTTATGGAATATGAAATTCATTTCAGCACTTCAAACCTAAGACAGTCTTAACTAAAGTTAATTTAGTAACTAAATCAAAGCTAACGAGTAATCTGGATAATTGATTATTGAGATAATTTGGAGCTCAAATTGCGACATCTGACTAGATGAATCTTAATTAAGAACACATTTCATTGATGAATACTAAAATTGAGAAGATTTATGTCTTGGGTATGATTTATATAAAATATAGCGTACAGAGAAACAGCTGTTTCAAAGCTAACGAGTAATCTAAAGATAATTTGGAGCTCAAATTGCGACATCTGACTAAATGAATCTTAATAAAGAACACATTTCATTGATGAACACTAAAATTAAAAAGATTTATGTCTTAGCTATGATTCATATAAAATATAGCGTACAGAGAAACAGCTGTTTCAAAGCTAACGAGTAATCTAAAGATAATTTGGAGCTCAAATTGCAATATCTGACTAGATGAATCTTAATTAAGAACACATTTCGTTGATGAACACTAAAATTAAGAAGATTTATGTCTTAGCTATGATTCATATAAAATATAGCGTACAGAGAAACAGCTATTTCAGTTGAAAAGCTCTAAAATATTTATCTACATACTCGTAAATTTGTTACGCTTCTTGTATGCGTTTATAATTAATAAGTCTTAATTTTGTTTGTCATTTCTTAGGATCTCTAATCAAGAAAATATGCACATTTAAATGAAATCCCTTTGTAAGAGGAAAAACGTTTCAAAATTCAATATCTTATTATATTATTGTTAACAATATTATTAACATAATATGTACCGAAAGCAGTACCTCTATAATAATTGCAATTGCATTTTAAGCAATTAGAATATCATGCTGAAAATATATCTCTTTTTTATTGAAATAATTGAAAAAACTTTGCCTCTTGAAAACGGTTTTAGAAAGAACTCGGTTGAATTTCATTTCCACGTTTTGCATAAGTTGCCTAGCTGTTCCCCATATTTGCTTAGCCTGTGACTTAGCTCACAAACTCACGATAGTCATGCAAAACACAGCACGATTTATGGCAGTGGTTGAAGATGATAAGACACCTGAGAGCTGCGTAATGAGATTCCTATACCGAAGTTTACTTACTTTATCATAGTCATCTGTGGCTGGCACATGAATTTTGGATTAATTTATGACGCGTTGGTATACGGTTGGTATGAGCTTCCTTAGTCAATTCGGTTATTTTTAAGTCATTCTGTATAGTTAAATTAATAATAATAATGCTGAACATTTTTCACACAGCATCATCTAGCCCCAAACTAAGCAGAGCTTGTATTATGGGGACTATTATGACTGATATGCCTCTTAAAAATCTTGTTTTATAATCTTTTTTTATCTTGTTTTTTTACATAGTTGCATGAACAATGTACAAGTAGGATTTATTATAAAAAAAACATGTTATTTTGATAAGCGATCTTGTCCAAACTAAAATCGCGTTATCTGAAAGAGAACATGAAAAAGATTCTGTTAATTTGAATTGATAAGATGCAATCAAATATGAAATTAAAGAATTAATCATAAAGCCATAATTAATCATAAATATCTGGTAAAATTGGTAATCATATGTTTATTTAAGCGGGAATACGTCTTATGACAGGAGCGTTGCGAATACGTTCCCAGGAGCGTTGCGAATACGTTGCGAATAACAGGAGCGTTGCGAATACGTTCCCTGCTATTAGGATAAAGATTAAAGTTTCGCGTATTTTACACCAAAATACAGCAATTCTATCATCACAGCTTGGCAGCAAAATTATATTTGCTGGAAGTACTTCCTCGAACAAGTTCTTTCACAAAGTAAACACTCGTAGATAGATGGATAACTCTTTACTGCATACACCAGGATTAAAACATCACATTACATAAATCTTTCAAAGTTGATCTTCTGCTACTAAGTAATTTAATTTAAAAATAAAGAAAGTCATAATTATGTTATGACTAATAACTAGTATTGAAATTTATAAGATTAAGTTGTTTATGGTGGGTGGGTGGGTTATTAACTAATTTCAATTTTATTAATAGTAATTGAAAGTTAATGACACGCTTGAATTAAGCGTTAGGTCATAAGTTCTGATATTTTATAATTATTCTTGTATTTAAATTTATTCTCAATCTACCTATTGACATTTGCACACCATTTAGATGGTAGAATATAAAGGACCTATAAAAACTGTAACATTATGTATTAGCTGACCTATATTCACGCAAATGAATGTTATGATTTCTGATTTAACGGAAAATACTAACAAATTTCTAATTTACATCACGATTTATGTAAATAAATCTCAATAAGAGCAATCGTAAAACAGATCAAAACTCAGTGAAGCAAACTTCAAGACCTAACGACTGCGTTCAGCTAAGTGCCTAGACATTTACCCTAATGACAGTATTTCCTAATGGTTCTAGCCATTACTGTTGGCTTTACCTTGTCTTAATATGGGCAATGCTCGTAACTATTTGTGGATCACGGTGACGTGGGACGAAAGTCGGCTGAGACTCAAGAGATACGGGGTCGATTCCCGAAACATATGAATAAATTAATGAAAAATACTTTATTGTACACTAGCTTTTGCCCACGACTTCGCCCGCGTAGTACCTGGATAAAAAGTAGCCTATTTGTGTGTAAGATAGATGTATAAGCTACTTATATTACTGTAAAGTTTCATCTATCCCTCTAATCAAATTCTAGTGTTTGGGCAGGACTATATAAATGATGGTTGGGTATGTCTTTTTGGCTTTTCGGATATTTGAAACCGTAAGACAATCAAGAAAAGAACAAGTGGGATAGACTGAGTGCTATTAACATATAAGCGCTCAGTGGCGATGCTTCGGAGAATACGTTAAGATGTCGCTCATAAATAAGGTTTTGCTGTAGAAAAATGGAAAATAAATAATAGAGATTGTTCCTTTACTCTGAAACACTTTGTAAAGATTTTCTTCCTCTTTGAATGTATGTGTTTAGCTATCTAAGAAATCTAGATACAGTTAGTAGTTAGTTAGGTTGTTAATCTATATACAGAAACAGAAAAAAATATTGAACTAAGTAAAGAAAACTATGTATTAGGACTACAGGGGACTAGACAAATACCTCACGCGCTAAAGCAAATTTGTCAAGGTAAAACTTGGCAGCAGTCATGTGACATTTCCACAGCTAAATTCATTCCATATAACTCAATTGCCAACAGAAAGCGGTATTTGTCTAGACACCCATGTAAAAAACAGAGTTCAAGTCATCGACCGCAAAAGGCTGGCGACATTGCCTCGTTGAATAGCAATGATAATTTTCTGACCGAGGTAAGTGCCAGCCCTTTCTTCATTGGTTTCATATAAACGAAACGAAATCTAGAAGCGGCTTCGAGATTTGACTGATTTGCAAGTACATAATATTAGTGATTATTGAGGTATTATCATGCCCCCATACAAGAATATGTTATTAGGTTTAATTCTACGAAACTAGTTATATTTAATTTTTCTTTCTACATTACAGCAACGAGTAACTTAGATTATTTTAATAAGGTATAGCGCACTTCAGAGTTAGCACCCATAAGAACGTTTCATATAGGTACCTCGTTCACAAAGAACACAGTTGCCTGGCGTGTTGGCTAAGCGCTTACAAGTGGCTTACTGGTATGGAAACGAAAAGTACGAGGACTATTCCTGTGAAAAGTGGTAGGCTAGTGGTAAGCTGCGTCCTAGTGGTGGGCTAGAACCCAGCCTCCACATGATAAACAAACCTTTAAAATATACATTACAAGTTTGATTTCTCTTTGTCACAATGTCAATACTTTTGTGCAGGTAAGCGTCGATATATAAGTCTACAGTAACATACTGTTTGTGCCCTTATATGAGGACTATTCTTGGTACAAGGACTATTCTTGTGAAAAGTGGTAGGCTAGGAGGCTGGATCCTAGCCTACCACTACGACCCAGCCTGCAAATGATGAACAAACCTTAAAATATCCATTACAAGTTTGATTTCTCTTCGTCACACTGTCAATACTTTTGTGCAGGTAAGTGTCGATATATAAGTCCATAGTAACATGTTACTATATAAATGTGCCCTTATATTTGGACTATTATAAGGACAAGGATTAGTGTTGTGAAAAGTGGTAGGCTAGAAGGCTGGGTCCTAGCCTACCACTACGACCCAGCCTGCAAATGATGAACAAACCTTAAAATATCCATTACAAGTTTGATTTCTCTTCGTCACACTGTCAATACTTTTGTGCAGGTAAGCGTCGATATATAAGTCTACAGTAACATACTGTTTGTGCCCTTATATGAGGACTATTCTTGGTACAAGGACTATTCTTGTGAAAAGTGGTAGGCTAGGAGGCTGGATCCTAGCCTACCACTACGACCCAGCCTGCAAATGATGAACAAACCTTAAAATATCCATTACAAGTTTGATTTCTCTTCGTCACACTGTCAATACTTTTGTGCAGGTAAGTGTCGATATATAAGTCCATAGTAACATGTTACTATATAAATGTGCCCTTATATGAGGACTATTCTAAGTACGAGGATTATTCTTGTAAAAAGTGGTAGGCTAGGAGGCTAGGTCCTAGCCTATCACTACGTCCCAGCCTGCACATGATGAACAAACCTTAAAATATCCATTACAAGTTTGATTTCTCTTCGTCACACTGTCAATACTTTTGTGCAGGTAAGCGTCGATATATAAGTCCATAGTAACATGTTACTATATAAATGTGCCCTTATATTTGGACTATTATAAGGACAAGGATTAGTGTTGTGAAAAGTGGTAGGCTAGAAGGCTGGGTCCTAGCCTACCACTACGACCCAGCCTCCTGTAGAGGCTGGAGAACCTTAAAATATCCATTACAAGTTTGATTTCTCTTTGTCACACTGTCAATACTTTTGTGCAGGTAAGCGTCGATATATAGTAACATACTGTTTGTGCCTAAGGGCAGTTAGAATAGTCCTCATATAAGTATGAGGACTATTATAACTACGAGGACTGTTCTTGTGAAAAGTGGTAGGCTAGGAGGCTAGGTCCTAGCCTATCACTACGTCCCAGCCTGCACATGATGAACAAACCTTAAAATATCCATTACAAGTTTGATTTCTCTGTGTCAGATTGTCAATACACAGTGTGTTTGTGCCGGTAAGCGTCGATATACAGTCTGCAGTAACATGTTACTGTGTAAATGTGCCCTTATATGAGCAAACACGTACAAAATTAATGCCAACGTTACACAACACGCCGAGGAAAGAAATTAGAAGGAGAGTCTCCTTGGGAGGAAAAACAAGGCCATTAGTTAAAGGTGCTACCTACCCTTAATTGCTATCGTTAGCTGCGATATATTGCCGTATGTTTACGGCTTGGACCTTTTTGTTTTGGAACTGCCTGCAAGGAAGGCACAATGAGTGACCATGTATTTTAAATGGAGTAATCTTTATTATGTTTGCCCTAAATTGAAGTAAGGGTATTAAATATTATTAAATTAAAATAAATTAATAAATAATTTAAATATTAATTGAAGTAAGGGTTTGGTAGTGAACGACGTGACGCGGAGGGAGAGCGTCGCAATCACTCACCCTGATGAAGCTCTCAATCACAACTTAATACAATTATTTATTATTAGTATTGATGCTTCGGTTATACCTAGTATGAGGTTGTTAGAGTTAATAATACGAAGTAGAAGTTGACTATTCATATTGTAAAAACGGGAAGGAGAAAGTCGCGACCACCCACCCTGATGAAGACTCTCGGAATGAGTCGAAACTTAGTCGGTGCCTTCATCGATAGTACGGTACGTGAAAATTCCCGTTTTAACAATATGAATGGTATTAAATACCTTACGAGAATATATGTTTACCCTCATTACGATATTTTAAATAAAGCATACCTATTGTGCGAGCAGCTGAAGCATTTCTTTTTATACAACTAAAGTCGCAAACCAGGGTACGGCCCACCTGTTGGTGAGCGGTTACGGTAACCTGTGGCAACATCAGAGTAATCACTAAACTCGCGCGTTGCTAACCCGGAAAGTTGCACTAAGAATCCTGGGGGAGAACGAGGGGTCCCCGCCAAGCGCACAGTTACCGACGGAGTCGCGGTCGAATTCTATCGAGATCCCGTGACTCTGTCAAGTTCCGATGCAGCATCTAATTATTAATCTGGGGATGAATGGTTTGATTATGCATTGGCACTACGGTAACAGGAAGGAACGTCGATGGGTTGTTTAGTCGGTATTACGCTGGCTTTCAGCGTCGAGTCCGACAGATCCCTCTGGCTCTCCCAACTTTGCCGGAGGCCATGCGTAAAGACATTTTTCCCATCGTAAAAAAATCCTGTCACTAAATAATTTGACAATAAAAATATAAGGCTGAAGCTCGTAGCCTGAAACGCTCTTTCTAATAAAACTACAGCTATATTCAGGTACTTGTAGAAGCTGTTAACTTTAGACATTGAAAGCTGAAATTCACTATTCCATTTACATCCGTGCTGATGTCACCGCGGACGTGACACGTCACGCTTATGACGTCACGTACGCGTTGTTCAGTCAAACACACGTGTTATACAACGCTGTGTACAATCATGTATTGTTCACAAGTCCTATGTAAACAGGTGAAGTCATTTCGTTGTATATTTGCTATTAGTTTTATAACTTAAACTAGTTACTGAAACTACCTTAAGCCTACTTTTAACAGTGTGCTTTATGTATTGAAAACTGTTGTTTATTTTTTTTAAATTAAAAAAAAAATAGTAACTAGTCGTTAATAAGAGTACATCTATACTAATATTATAAAGAGGCAAGATTTGTTTGTTTGTATCGAATAGGCTCCGAAACTACTGGACCGATTTTAACCATTTTTTCACCAAATTAAAGCTAAATTATCAGGAAGTAACATAGACTGTAGTTTATTTTCAAAAAAATAGAGATCCTTAAGAAAATTGCAATAATGTAACCCAAAGTATGCCTATAAAATGTATTATTTGGCGTGCGCTGAGAAAACTATTGATGATACAAAAAAATTATGTACTACATGATTAAAGTACTCATTATTACCTACAAAAAAGTCCGCGAGGGAATATATATTACTATCATAGTGAAGTCACAATAGCAGCTTTTGTCTTCTAAAATTTAATTAGATCGCCGATATTCCCACGGAATCGAAACTTACGCGGGTGAAACCGCGGGGCGCAGCCAGTTAGTATTATAGATAGTTAGATAAAGCTTTATTGCATACACCAGGATATAAAAAAATACTTTACAGAGGATCTTAAAACTAGTTTCTGGTGATATAATAATATACAAATGTTAGGTACATTTGTATTAAAATTTTTCCCAAGGTTCAGCAAAGGTTGGCTTAGTATAGGGTTGGTAAAGGTCTCATACCCCCTCGGCACTAAAAATTTACAGACTCGATTCGGTATGTGTCTATTTGGCAGCCAATTGGCGTTAAATTGGTGATTAACTGCACCAGTAGCGTGCAAAACAACGGTGTTATCGATAGAAAACAACATTTCTGTTGTTCTTCTTTATCTGCTGGAACAGAGAAACAGAGGTAATTTTCGTCTTTTCTTCTAAAGAAAAAACATTATTCTTTGAGCGCTTGCTAAGCTTGGCCGATTTTGACTTATTTTGAAATATTATTGTACTATTCAATTTGAGTTTAAAAGTATATTGTGTACAGAGATTTACATAAATTATTACATAATATCACACAAACAAATCACTTAAAGTCATACAACTATACAATAAGATAATCAAAGTTTAACCATCAAGACATAGGTAGATAATAATTATAGAATATGTCCATCCAAAGGTTGTCTGGAAGAGATCGCTTATAGTGTGAATTCCTGTGTTTTTTGTATTTTGCTTTGGTGTGCAAAAAAGAGTTTATCTATCTATCTTTCTATAGTTAAAACATCATCAACATTATGAATGTGAAGAACTGCCCAATATTTTTAAACGAACACAGTATTTTTTCCAATGTAACGAACTACATAGTTATCTTCCATACGCTCCATTCGTTGTATAACCGGAATTAACCCGAGCCAAAGTAATTGGAAAAAGGACCACATAAATAAACGTATTCATGAGACACTCTACTAAAAGTATCCAAACGTAATATTATTTTAGGCAGACTATTTTGCTCTTTCATTAGGAGCTTAGGACTAATTAATTGGGTTCGGCTTATCCGACCTTGTTGTTTCAGCGCGAGTGAATGGAGTGGAAAGTTTCGCTCAATTTGTGTGAAAAATAAGAAAACATATATATTATTAGTATATTATTTTTTAATGCTTATAATCGACTGTTAATCAGCAAAATGGCCAATATTTACTATTTTCTCAGTTTTCATTTTCGAAAGCTCATTGGTGATTTAAATAAAAAAAATATTAAAATATTACTACGAGTACCGTCACAACAATCAGACCCGGGAAAAATATCTGCAGAACATACAAACATTTGTCCGGGAGCGGGAATCGAATCTGCATTATATTTTATTTTTATTTTCTGCGTATAATGGAACGCAACAGTATTCCTTGACCAAATGACTTTAAAAAATGCAACTTTCAGTTAGTAGTGATTTATATAATACTAACTTCTACCCACGGCTTCGCCCGCGTGGTACCCGGATAAAAAGTAGCCTATGTGTTACTCTGATTTATAAGCTATATTACTATAAAGTTTCATTAAAGTCCGTTCAGTAATTTTGCGTGAAAGAGTAACAAACATCCATCCTCACAAACTTTCACGTTTATAATAGTAGAAGGATAAGTTGTTGATATTTTTCTTATCAGGTATTTTAAGATTAAGAAGTTCTTATTTTTTTAAAGCGTGAAAATAAGTTAATATAACTATCTACTGGGCTTTTAAAGATAGTTCGAGTGCACAAGCGAAAACTCTGGAGTTATGAAGTACAAAAGAGATGGTGCGCGCTTTTGTCAATTGCGAAATATGTTTTGAAAATTTCGCGTGGAGATTCTAGTCAGACAAACGCTGGCCCACCTAACAAGGGTATGAATCTCGATTAAGGGGAATCTATGTTATCATCTTGAAATAGTTACATGCATGGGTAAGTTTTGTTTACAAATGGGATATACCATAATCTACTTATTATATGTAACTGCCTTAAAACATCCAGACTTCTTATGCATTTAGACATAAAATCTGATTATATTCTAAGTTGGCCACTAAGTCTTATTTTACTAGTAATTTTTTTTTTAATACCGCGTTCCAAACTTCAATTGCAACCTATGACTCAGTATTCATAGAAATACGCGTGTCTCTGTGCAATAAAACTGACATGCGCCTTATCAACTGCACTCATGCCAACTGGCAGCCGACACAAGAGTTCACTACACTCCATCGCTTGAATCATACGTTACTATTTACGATGTCGGTGTCCGATGTACCTATACTTATACTTACGATTTACATCAGTTTTAAGAGACACGGAGATTTCAACTTTTGAAACATTAATGGTTATGAACTAACTAGCTTTTGTCCACAGCTTCGCCCGTTTTATTTCAAAAACTATCGTGAACTTGACTATTCAGATTGTAAAAACGGGAATTTTCACGTACTGCACTATCGGTGAAGCTTCGCCCGTGTGGTACCTGGATAAAAAGTAGCCTATGTGTTATTCTGATGTATAAGCTATATTACTGTAAAGTTTCTTCAAAATCCGTTCTGTAGTTTTTGCATGAAAGAGTAACAAACTTTCACGTTTATAATAGTAGTATGATGGTTATAATATAACCATCCTAAGATGGTTATAATCCTTATAAAATTTAATAGTTTATGCTGAAAAAATTGGTTAAATGTAATATTTGAGAATAAAATTGCCAAGCGCCAATGTGATTGTCAACCCTCCGAAGCTATTTTTGCGGTTCAAACGATTCTATCCTATTAATTTAAAAATCCACTTTTTATGGATAAATGTTGCCAGTTTAAAAAAGCTAAGCCGGATGAACGATGATGTCAAAAATATGTCATATCCGGCAAGTTTATGGCTGCATCCTTATTTTCGCTTTTTATTCGAGTTCGATTTAAGATTCTAAGAGTAAATGAATCGGCGCTGTAAAAGCGATATATTTTACCGCCAGCGGATTTAATTTAATTTATTTCATGTACATTTTTTTTATTAATCCTCATGTCAGTTCCGCAAATTCACATTCTACATTATAATTTAATTTGGTTAGCTCAGTGACAAAAATATTTAACTCATAATAATGACTGATAAGTAGATATGACGCATATAATAATATGAGTATATCAGGGGAAGTTTGAAAGTAACACCGTGACGGAAAAGTTGAGGAGTAATAGTTTAGCATGGTACATGACATGGGCATGTCATGAGAAGGGAAGAATGTCATATTACGAGAAGAGTATTAAATATGAATGTGGATGAAAATAAAAGCAGAGGTCGGCCAAAGAAAAGATGGATGGATTGTGTGAAGGATAACATGGTTAAGAAAGGAGTGAGTACTGAAATGACGGCTGATAGAGGAGAGTGGAAGAAGCTAACATGCTGAGCCGACCCCACGTAATGTGGGATAAGGACAAGAAGATGATGAATTATGACTGATAGATCGTCCGGGATTCGAACCCAAGATCTTTTTATTGTAAGTTGAGATCACTAAAATATAATGCTTAAGTAGTATATCAATTAAGTAAAGATCCAAACCAAGTTAAGGCCCACCACAGAGAAGGCACTTAAAGAGCCTTGTAAAATGTTATTTGTATAAGTTATTTTTAGTCAACGTTTATTGTAACGGCGTCATGTCATGTCAGATCGGAAGTCGGGGTACAGCCCACCAGACAGTGGGCTATACCCCGACTTCCGATCTGAAGGTCGTAAGTTCGACCCGGACTTGCATAATTTTTATCTGCACATCAATTCGTGCTCAAACGAAAGTGAAAGAAGCATTTTGAGGAAACAGACATTGTTTTATTACTAAAGAGGTATTCAAACCCATGGCCCACCTGTTGGTAAGCAGTTACCATAGCTTATGGACGCTTGTTATACCAGAGGTATCACTCATGCGTCCCTCCCTGAGATATCAAGATGAAAGATTTCTTCTGCCTGTAATTTCACCTGCAAATATTAACGGAATCCCTTCCCTTAATATACCCTTCAAATCGGAACACAGCAATGAGAGCATTACTGCTTGGCTGTAGAAATAGAACCTAAAAATCTAAGACAATATGTGCTATTAGTGTTCCAATAAACGGCTTGTAATGTTGACTATAGCTACTGCTATGCAAAACTCGAATTTTGTATGTGCCAAATATAATATGTAATTGGACGTGTATTTAACATGGTATCATAACATATCTGGGTACTGAGTATATATCTAAAGCTCTCAATCATTGAGATTACAGTTTATGTAAAATTATCCACGTCTTCTTTCAACAAGATTATACTCATAAATCCAGCTTTTCCATCGTCGACTTTCACATACAATAACGCGCAAGGACGTGGGTGGACGTCATGCGATTCTCTCTTTCCAATTTAAAGCACATTTATTATTTAAAGTGTGCTAAAGAGATTACGTTGAAGTTTATCTTTTCAAATTTAAGGTGTTAGTGCTGAAATATTACTTGATGAATACAACTGGAAAGTGGGGCGAGGACGTTACATTTTTGGACCGTTTCTTAAAATATCGATATTGTTGCCAGAAACTTTTATTTGAATGCATGGATTTAGCAAAGGATCTTTTAAGATCCTTTGCAAAAAATGATTTGAGTTAGTGTACATATTCTGAGACATCCCCTAGAACAATATTGCTTTTTGAATTCCGTAAGCTAAAATATTTATCCCCTTTCGGCATGGTATTCAGGGAGGTTTAAAAAAAACTTGTCAAATAATTATAATATTATAGAGCTGTTCATAATGTTTTACCTGTTACATTATTATCCCGAAGATTTGGCTGTGTTGCAACAGCTGTGGTCACGAGTTGATTGAAGTATATGAATCAAACGTTGAGAAACAAGAGCTAGCCGCAAATGAGGGTACTTCCTCATTTCATATTTAGTTTCAGAAATGTCCATATTCAAATAATTACATACTACACTAAACGTACCACCACACTGCAAAATCGGATCGCAACGGAGACGCGAACAGCTGTTGATCACAAGATTACAAAACGCAGAGAGTTGAGTCATCTTAAAGATTGAAATTTCAGTACTAGTAAATGTCCCTGCGACCTTTTCCATACAAAAAATAATACAATAAACACTTTTAAAAACGTATGAACCTAACCTATCTTCTGTTTACAGTATGGATAAACATTGGCAGCCTTTTTGGTTAAAAAGTGCATTTATTTAACTTTAACACTTATACAAACATACCTAGCCCCAACTACAATATAATAATAAGTAGGTAACTGTATGTAAATAAAAAGATCGAGGTCTCAGCCACGCGGTTTTTCAGCCTCGCCTACTGATTGTATAGACAATGACATTCCGGCTGGACGTCAATTTATACGCCAAATTAGAAAACAACACTGTTTTTATAGCGGCTAGCCGTTATGTAAAAGAGCGGATTATACGTTTTGGCTGCGACATATTTGTATTGATGTAGTAGATACGTTCGTTTACATTCGAGCGCTCGAATTTTAAAATCCTTTTTTTTTCTAGGTGTGTCACACGACCGGTCGTATGTCTTGTTCCGTCTTGGCCGTCGAGTGTCCGCTGCCGTCCGTCAGTTTGCGGAGTCTGGCCGATCGGATACGCTCGGCTCAGCCCCGGGGACCATGGACGTGTTCGGTGGTCCACCCGTGGGACAAGGCGTGGGAAGAACCGAGGCGGAGTTCTTTGTAGACGGAAATCATTCTAGAGTGAGTACTTTTCTACTCTTTAATCTTATTTTATTTATCAACATCATTTGTTCATGTTGATAGCAACGATTTTCATAATCTAGTGTAAGTATTACATTTTAATGTCAAAAAACATGAAAGCGGCGATGGGCTTGCAACCTGTCACGTGGAATGCTAGCTACTGAACATGTACCAAAATGCAAAAACACGAACATGTACCAAAATGTAATGTTTGGACTTGCCTCTGACTATCCTCTTGACTTGGTATCCTTAAAAAATTATATTCCGAGTATGCATCTGAGGATGTCTATCATGAGGAACAAAGTTTTTATCAATAAGCCTAAAATTAAATTTCTACCTACTATTGGTGTTTTCAGGAGAACATAAAACAAAGCCGTAAAAAAAAAATATATATAAAATTTTAAGAGCCCCGACGTGTAATTGCGTCACGTAGCGCACCCTAGTAGGTAACATGTTATAAAACCTATCTTAGACGTCAAGTTACGCCGATAGATGCACCCAGCTTAGCCCCGAGTCCGATAACATTTAAGTGGCCTACCTCGGTCATTTCCTCTGGGTATTGCAAAGTATGGAAAGAACCACGGCGGATTGTTAACGGAAATGTTCTAATCAAACGTAATCGACCTAATCAAATGTAATAAGAGATCGGTATGTTAAGCAAAAGCCTCCTCGATCCATCGCCACAGAGACATGTCTGCGGCCAGACACGTTCAAAAAAAAACATGAATATCTGAGCAAATATCTGATGATGTACCTAAATTGTATTAATCTGCAATTTGAATTTAAAAAAATATTATGTACTTATTTATGTTTGAATTCAGGAATAAATTACTTATTATTACTATGGTAAGCATAGTCATTGTATAGTTGCGTTTAAAGATCATATTAAAAAAAATGCTGAACATTTTTCACACAGCACAATCTAGCCCCAAACTAAGTAGAGCTTGTGGGAACTACATGACAGATATAATACTTAATATATACTTTTTTTTGTAAATACATACATGTTATCTTGAGATGGTTTGGGCATATAGAAAGGATGGACGAAAGTAGATTAACAAAACAAGTATACAAGACGAGCGTGAATGGGATAGTTGGAAGAGGAAGGCCTCGGCGAACCTACTCTGACCCAATTGGAGACATTCTAGAAAAAGGCCAGGTCAGAAGAACACTAAACCGCCGACTACTAAACATCCTCACCACATTCTTGTATGAAGAATGTGGTGAGGATGAATGAAGCGAAAGAGGCATGCCAGGATCGTAGCAAGTGTAAATCTTTGGCCTCTGTCTACTCCTCCGGGAAACAGGCGTGACTATATGTATGTATGTATGTATACATGTTATACGTAGAAAAATACCCAGACCCGAAAAAAATATGACAAACGAGAAATAACAGGATGCAGGAATGATCATGACATTATACAAACATTTCTTTATGAAAATACTGATTTAAATAATATATTATTATGTTACGGTTAGTATGTTTAGTTTAGTTCAGTTGATATTGATTTTATTTAGAAATCCTACTAATATTATAAACGCGAAAGTTTGTGAGGATATTGTTACCTCTTTCACACAAAAACAACTGAACGGATTTTGGTGAAACTTTACAGTAATATAGTTTAAACATCAGAATAACACATAGGCTACTTTTTATCCGGGTACCACGCGGGCGAAGCCGTCGGCAGAAGCTAGTACGTAATATTAATGAGAATGTGACGCAAACAGATACATTTGTGCACATGATATTTGAAACAGAAACTGGGATCGAATATTAAATGGAGTTCTGAATAAGGGTTCATAAAGCACAATTCTGTCGATTATTAAACCAGCAATCGTTAATCCATAGCTTGAAGACCCGTACGCACAGAACACTGAAATTAGTCGTAACTGCCAATAAAATAGGAACACGATTGCTTCGATAAAACTTCCCCTTTATTACACTTTTTAGGGTTCCGTAATAAAATCGTAAAAAAATTACCTATCATCATTATTATTACTGGCTGAACACAGGAAATTACAATGCTGGACATAGGCATCCTTTAAGAGTGCCATGACAAACGGTCTTGAGACACATCAATTGACCTACTTTCTACAATCTTAAGGGGGTCGTCCATCTATTCAATGAGAGACCTATAATTTTTTATCTATGACACTAGTATATACGACACAGGAGGATTGTTTCACATTTTTATGTTCTGTAGTTCTGATGTTTTTGATTTGTATAATTTGGATATACTCCTAAAACGATTATGTGGAAAAACATAAGAGACTTGGTTAGAACAAGGATAGGTACGAGAATAATGGCAAAGTAATAACTAAATTAATTTCGAAAAAAAATATTGAAAAAATTAACTACAAATAAAATATAAATTAAGCAAGAATCGTGGTTACTGTTTAAATCTACAACATTATTGCTGATGCGTTCCACGTCTGTAGTATCACCAGTACCCGATATGCGCGTATTACTGCATGGTGACAGAAAATTCTGAAATAGTTCTTAGTAGTACTACTAGAGTACTAAGTAATGTTCTTTTGTAAAAAAGTTCATATTTATTCACAGCGGGAACTAAAGATCAAATTGGTATACCAAATTGAAATGCGCTACAACCCCATATTCCTGAATAAAGTCGAATTGTCAACTTCAAAATTATTCTGTGGAACCCACTGCGAGTGTTTCGACTTACATTTGGCAGTTTTTATCATCAAATGTACTTAGTGGCTGACGTATCGTAATTGTTGTTTGCTCTTTGGGGCATTAATTAGTGATGAAATACGATATTTTCGGTCATTGTTTGTAGGGGAAGCAGGGTCGCATTAAGGATTTAGGTGTCGTTATTTTGATGTTGATTAAGAAAAAAAATTTTGCTCAGCGTAGTTCTTTTGAGGTATCCAGTTAAAAAAAGGTAAAATGGTCTAAAAAATATCCTCCAGCGACTATCAACCAAGCTCGTAGCATCCTAGGGCTACATCGACGTCTGATTAAATAGGGCGCTAAAATTATTGTAGTCTGTGTCATTATACACTCAATTAAAAGGAATTTCCAATAACTAAAATAATATAAGCATGTCAGTTCGTGTCAGTAGAGGCAGATGTTGGTAAGGTATAACAGAAACTCAATTATCACAAATTACATTATGTATACTATTGTTAAAAAAATCTGTTCGAGTTGCTTTATTCTATATCGGCCAAAATTTCAGTAAACTCATCATCGTCTTATTTTTTTTAAACCTTGTCACATGACATTGGAAAAATGATGGCAACCCTAACCGAAGCCATAAACAAAATTTGAAGTGAAATTATGATCAAAGTAGACTGCCAACGTGTGCAGTTGACGTTTCAATGAAATCCATGACTTCAATGAATCAAGACCTATTGACTTCAACTTTGATTTTGGAAATGGTCATGGGATGGGATCCCTCCATCCACTAACTGTGATGTGATCATACTTTTCGTGACACTCTCCAATGGATACAAGAAATAAATATATTACTGATAATAAATCAAATAATTTATAATAAAATTAATTGCGTTAAAATTTTAGGTACATTAGCTAACAAATGAATTTACAATTTTTTTTTACTTTATTATTTGTCTGCCAACCTCATACATAACGGGTGCAAAAGTCTCCTGTGGTTGTTATTTTACCGGCACCCATATCCTTCAAATCTGAACACAAGTAGGTTCTTCCCGTAAATATTTACAACAATCGAACGATCAACATCCAGCCATACAAATAAAGAATAAAATATCATTTTGTAGTTTTGTTAATTGGTATCTACGGTGTATAATCAAGTATTTTCATTCATTTATTCCTACTTCATGCACTCAAACAAAAACACATGATGAATTTTCATACATAATTTCCGAGTTGATGCACTTATATAATAAGGTTGGTTCGAGGGTGTTCTAGGGTAGGAACACCCTCGAACCAAACTGATTTAGGACCTGTGGAAGCTTCCGCTACAGTCCAATTGGTTTTACTGTGGGCAATGCTGTAACAAACTCTTGTTTCGAATATAATGGGGATAATTAGGAACAGCGGTTTCACAGTTATTACGCTTAATCAGATTCGTAAAGGCTCTTATTTGTTTACGATCAATAAAGCTATTTAATATAGGAAATTTATTCAGTTTATTAAGTTTAAATTGAAATAATATTTGCTAATTTTCAGTTTGTGTATTGAATAAATTTCGGTTAATAATTATTCATTAAATGATAAATAATGGTTACACACCATTCTCATAAAATGAATTGTTTATATGGTTAATGTGTTTTTACAAAATTGTGACTAATATCATCAGTTTTATACAGGGTTAAATAAATGCATAGTTTTTTTTTTAATTTATAAAAGCAATAAAATAGTCTTATATCACTGAATCTGCAACTAACTGCTGTGACTAAAATGGCAAAAATGGCGAAACTTTGGTAACTAAGGAAAGTTTTTTTCAAACTTCAATCTACTGCAGTTATCGCCTCACAACGAGATCATTGTGTTGCAGATATCTCTAGATGACGATTGGTAGGCTGTATGTCTGTTTGTATCCAACAGTATATTGTTAAAAAAGAGCCGTAAGCGATAAATTACACCCAATTATATAAAGACATATTTAAAAAACTGTTAAGAGTGTAATTTATCACTCGAAAATAACACATATGTTTCAATCACAAACGCAAAGAAATTAAGAAAGCCTTATAATATACATAAAAATGTTATAACAGTTGAAAATAAGATAATTTGCGTTTCCAGTTTCCTTTTAAATATTATGTGGCTAGTTCCATTTTTAAATATAAATAAGGATTTTTTATGAAGTATACATACTTCATTTCATTAAAGTATATTGTGAATATAATAGGTATACAATACTTTTATAATAGTTTAGATAATGGAAATTGGTTTAAGTTTAATTGTGGGAAAAGCACTGTTCTGTAACACAGATTTTTAACGGGAACAAAAGAATATAATCATAATTAAAGAGCTTCACCATCAAATTATAGCATAAATGAAATATGAAGATAATGAAGATAGTATCTAAAATAAATTATTAATTATTTCTATTTGTAACGGGCTTCGTTCTAAATTCAAATTTGCTTACAGCCATAAAACTCATTTACGTAGCAGTTTTTGAGATCATACTTTCAGAGCATGAGTGATGAAAAACTATTAAAAATGATTAATTTAGTAGGGACACTTAAAATAGAAACTGCAAACTAATGAAATGGCTAGACACGCTATAAAAAAGTTCATTAGAGTCCGTGACAAGCTCTGATTAAATAATAAGGTTCACCGCATCCTACTTCGCTATATTATGTTAAATACTTCAGCTTAGTGAGGGGACTTCTTTGTTACCCATGCTATAATTATATTGTGTAAAAACACAATAGCGTTATTAAATTCATAAGGTTAAGTATTCAGGCTATGGAGGAAACCTTTAAATCCTTTAAAACTCCAAAAATCCGAAGAACAACAAAAACATGTGGTTTTTAGCTCTTGGAATAAGCGAGTTAAAGTGGCGATGGACAAGTGATGTTGAGTTTAGGAAGAAATCAATATGATGGACTTATGGCATCCTAAGGATTGCGGGAGGTCGGTAGATAGTGGTAGGCACACTTGGAAGGCCTAGTCTAATAGAACTTCTATAGATTTTTGGGGAGACCGTATTGTACGTCCATGCAAAGCACAACCATGGAATGCACACCCCTGGAAAGTACAGCCAGTATTACAAACCATTTGGTTTGAATTATCTGGGTGTGCTTTCCATGGTCGTACAATACGCTCCGTACAAACTAAACACATGACGGTATTGCACACCCCTGGAATGTACACCCCGGATTACAAACCAATATTCTCGACGCTCATTGGTTAAGAGTTCGTCATATCCGTGAGCTCTCATTGGTCGAACGAGCCTCGTTTGCACTGAGCATGTTCTAATATGTTCAACCAAGAGTTGCCATTGATAAATAATGTAAACAATAAGTTAATGTTGGCCTGAGAAATCCTTCCTAAGCAAATCCGTCTTGGATTGGTTAGGTTATTAGGTTTTTTTTATTACCACTCAGAAAAGGAGGATTGCTATCCGAAATTTATCCAACAAACTTGGGTTCAAATAAATAAAACCAACCGGTTAGTTCATCTGCAAAAAAACGACATAAATAACTAATCTACTTACTACATCTACATTAATTTACTAATAGCGTAAAATACTATGGTAACACAGCACTTGCCCCTTGATAGCACTCGCACATGAAAACAGAGCATGAAATTGGTTCGTATTCCATGGCTGTACATTCCAGGGTTGTACAAAACTGGCCGTACAAGGTCAACACGTGTAGGGAATGCACGCCCAGGAATGTACGCCCAGTATTACAAACCAAGTATTTGAAACCAATGGTTTGTAATACTGGCTGTACTTTCCAGGGGTGTACTTTCCATGGTTGTGCATTACATGGACGTACAATACAGGGACTCGATTTTTGCTGATAATGACGACATTTAAATTTTATTCAATGCAAAGTTATAGCTGTTTTCTGCCAAATAACTAGTTTAGCCTGCAATTCACAGCTAATATCAAAATAATTGCAAGTATTTTGGCAACATAGTGTGAGGCAAACTCGTCAAACAAATGATCCGACATAACCCTCAAACTTTACTGAACTCAATGAGAGATACAGATTGCTGTAAAATCCTAAAAGCCAAAGACTTGGATAACAAGATTTAAGAGTAAGTAGATATAACTTGAACTCTAAATTGGTAAAAACAAATGAACTGCTGACTTTGAGACGTCTGCTCAAGACGTCCTAATTAAAACTTGAGACTTAAACAACCTTACCTGCATCTTACTTGGCTTATTTTGTTTCAGACTCAGACTATTTTGTTTTCAGGAAAGTTTCTATATTGGATTGTCTTTCATGATCCTTTATTTACTTGAAACTAAATTGCGACCTACAACTTTCTTTAGTATTTAAAAGAACATCAATAACGTAAAACTAAACAAAAAATAACACACGCCACGGCTACCTAAGACCTTTCCATCCAAAGAATGCCTGGAAGATATCGCTTCTAAGCGATAGACCGCCTATTTCATTTTCATAAGAACAACATTTTGTTTGTTTTGATATTTGTTTATTGTGTTAAATAATGTATTTTCATTCACCTATGATGGATATATTCAATTTCATACTTATATAAAGTTCCATGCTGGGACACGGCCCGTTTCCTCATGATGTTTATTTATCGTTTTAAAGTTTTAAATAAAACGTTTTTTCACAGGTTTCCGTAATGGCCAGAATGATACCTTCTCCAGACTGGTTCATCGGAGTAGACAGCTTCGACCTATGCGTTGACGGCAATTGGCTCGACAGCATCACGATTGAGGTAAGACTTCAAGTTGGGGGAAAGTTCTTAGTATAATAGGATCATCAATACATATTGTATTTCCTCACACGCTTTATGAGATTATCCAAAGGTTACGCCTAAGGTTTCGGTTAAGCATAATTTAATTCCATTATTGGATCTATGACATTATGTGTCTTGACCTTCCCAACCAAAAACATTTTTAGTTAAGCCTGTCAGCAATATCATATTTACAACCTTTATTGCTTATTATGAAAATAAAGATCCATGTTTCTTCTGGACTTTTCTTATTTTCCTGGAGTCCATACTTTATGAAATCTATCTAATTGTAAACATGCATACATACTTAGTGTATTTTAGTGTGGAAACAAAGCTATTGTGACGAGCGCAGCCTAGCTAATTATGGTATGCTAGCGCCATCTATTATCAAATGGACGCACTACTTGTTATACCGCTATCTAGTATCGACTGGCACTAACCGTGCTATTAAAAGATGGTAGTTTCTATAATGTTTGAGGCGGTACGAGACGGGATAAGGTGCAGCGAGGCAGCGTGTGGGCCACGCCCCTACGAGAATGTTCTGGAAGGAACGCCTTACGAGATATATAAGCACGGCAAGCGACCGGTAGAGACAGTTTTCTTTCGAGATTTGAAAGTGAATTATTTAAAGTGATAAAGACGCGGATACCCAGTGATTAGTGAAGTGACAGTTGTGCTAGTGTTGTTCCTAGTGATAGAGTTTTATTAGTGTTTTTATTTTAGTTTCGTTGTTTTATTTGTTTTGTTGACATTTTTATAAAGTGATTTACTAATACAGTGTTTAATTGGACTTAATTATTTCATCCCGAACCGTAGCTCGTAACACTATGTTTATTTTTATTTATTAATGTTCTTATATATTAATTAATTGTTACCAATTTATGTAGCATAGTCTACATAAATTGGTGTCTTGACTGACTTAGAATTACGTAGAATCTCAGTAGCTTCGAACCAAGCATCGTGCTCTGAAGGCTCATTCTATTTCAAACGTCATGTAATTCCCAGGTGGATCCACTCGACGCGGGAACGGACAACGGCTTCACGTTCACTGCACCAAATTGGCCAACTGCACCGCAGGGGCAAGCGTATCGTATTACTTCGAAATACCCCTCTCATCCAGCGGGTTCCTTCTTTTACCCCCATTTAAGGAGACTGCCGCCCATAGCTACGTTTCAGTTTATAAAGGTACGGTTTATAAAGGTGATTTTTTGTTAAGTTTAAGTATTTTCACTTTACTGAGCATTGGTGCCTGATATTGCGATATTGCGATACAGTATCATCAAAGTTCCTTTACTTTGGTTGATACCTTTTGGAATTTATTTAACAAATAATGAAACCTATTTACTTTTACTTGGACATCGTCACCATAGTAAAAAATCTGTCTAAGTCAACTGTCCTAACCTGTCTAAGCTAGGCTTCCTACAGATTTACTAGGGATGGCTTTGCTTAAACAGTGCCACACAGACTTACTAGTGATGCTGAAATATCATGATAAATAATCTGAGGCAACTTCCTCGGTATCATTTTGGTTTTACTTTACCATTCAATATTCAGATAATGGGTCAATTACCATTCGATAAAAGAGCAATCTGGCTTGGTAAAAGAAGATTACTTTTTTGAGACTTTTCAGCCATGAAATGCTGGTTCACAAATACAGGCAATTAGAAAATGAATTAGTCTTATACAGAATATGTATAATCACGAGTCACGATTTCAGTCTCATTCACAAAAAGTTTATTCACTAGAAATGTTTCTTTATCAGCTCCGCGAATACGAACTGTCTGAAGTGTTCCACCGAAGCAGCGACGATCGACGATACGATGTGCTCCAACTTGACAAGCTAAATAACAACAAAATAGACGTATTGGACGGGAACAGAGCCTTGTCCATAGCTGAGGAGGCGGAAAGAGCAGAACAGGCACCTAGAATTTATTCGGAAGGGTCCTTGACGACGCCTGATAGCTCTTACTCTTACTACTCTATGTAAGTATCCATGTGCATTAGTTCACCTTGTTCAATTGCCACCACACTAAAGCTGAGTGAAGGATTATAAAAAAAAAGAACCAAGCCAAGTTCGCTGTTTGATTTCTTTGCCGCAAGGAATCCGTGTATATAAGTGAATATACAAAATCTGAAATTCACTTAGTTTATTAGTCGACGATTTTAAATGATCCTTGTGCTATAATGAATATGAATGTTTACCAATTTATTTTGACTTTGACAATAACAGTTTAAATTAATTGTAATAATTATTCTTTCTAACACGTCAATAAATAAATCTTATTACTCTACAACACCCTTTAGCGTGATATAATTATTATTATGGTTGAATATACAACTTGGCTAAATTTATCTAAATCGATTCTGCAGCAAATATACTCGTATATTAATCGTTATAGCAAGCTCAATTGTCTTACTGCTATCCTACTAATATTATAAACGTGAAAGTTTGTGAGGATGGATGTTTGTTACTCTCTCACGCAAAAACTACTTACAGTAATATAAAAACTTTACAGTAATATGGTTTATACATCAAAATAACACATAGGCTACTTTTTATTCAGGTACCAAGCGGGTAAAGCCGTGGGCAGAAGCTAGTAATTAATCACTGCTGGTACCTTCTCTGGCTGCTATCTATCTTGTTTTTTTGACGGTAACTTTTACCGTCTCGATTTTGGCACTACAGACTTAGTTAAGATTCCTTTGGAGAAATTTCCAGATTAATGTCATATTCCATAAGAAGGCTTAAAGACCACTGACGATCTTATTGACTTCAATAAGATTATCAGTGGATTGGTAGTAGTGGGATTGGTGGAAGTGGTGTAACTTCAAATCGATAACAAAAAAGAAGTACCCTTAGTAAGGCCACTGTTTTATAGATTGAACAATACAATACTGAGTACAACTGAAGAGCCGCGCTCCGCAAACGAGTTGCCGACCTCAGGTCCGACTGCCAGCGAGCGGTCAGCACTGCGCAGTCTCGCGCGCAGGTACCGAGCGAGGAGACGACGCAAGATGCGCGCAGACAATACAGACCCGGCTGAGAGGAGGAAGCGAAAAAGAGCAAGTAAGTACCTATTTATCGGTTAACGAAGACTCAAATGAGTAAGGCTTGTATAAAATAAAGTTTAGCTTATCCTTGTAACTAAACAATAACCTGCTCAAAATGGCATTCAAAGTTTCACAGATTTTTTTCTCTCTAGTCCAAGAGTGATCAACGCAAAATAATCCAGCAAAGACTATGATGATGTAAGCTATACAATATAATAAAAATTTTGCTTTATTACGTTTCCGAAAGACAATAATTTTAAGGAGTTTCTATCTCCTTATATCTCTGTAAAATATTGCTCTCATAGGAGATGTCGCTCTTGTTTGGATACATTTTTAATAGTTTCTGTT
The DNA here is from genome assembly GCA_958496245.1 of Perizoma flavofasciatum. Taxonomy (NCBI): domain Eukaryota; kingdom Metazoa; phylum Arthropoda; class Insecta; order Lepidoptera; family Geometridae; genus Perizoma; species Perizoma flavofasciatum. The sequence continues at coordinate 11,165,058 of OY292429.1, read as the reverse complement.
GTTTGTGGTGGAACTATCAAAACGTTTGGAACAAAATGGATGAAGTGTAGGGTGTTGTTGACTCTTGGTGTTCGTGAAATTATTGAATGGGATCATTCGTGGCAGTAAAAATTAACAGTATTAAATATTTATTTATTTATTTTAGCACTATTTCCAGTTTTAATTTACACGCATATTTTAGAACTACGCTGCCAGTGAACCAAACTGGAGTGTTGTATGTATGAACTGTCAAGGTTGCGTTTATGTTTAATGAGTTCAAAAGGCAAAGTTGTGTGTGTGTATTATAAATAAAATTAAATAAATAAATAACATTTTAAATTTTCACACAGCATCACCAAGCCCCAAACTAAGCAGAGCTTGTATTATGGGAACTACATGACTGATAAATTACTTATATATTTTTTTATTTGTAAATACATATATATATATATATATATATTATACATAGAAAATACCCAGACCCGAGACAAATATTTGCAGATCATACAAACATTTGACCCACGGCGGGAATCGAACCCGCAACCTTCTGAGTCTCAGTCGGGTATTCGTCCACTGCGACCTCTGTGGCGCGAGATTTACCGTGCTGATCGGAATGACTTTGAACTTTTAATACAATCTGTTCAGCTAAGTTCAGAACTTATAACATATATCTCCCAGGGCTGATAGACTGCCGGGTGTCAAACTGGGGAGAATGGAGCCCATGCCGCGCTGACGGTGGCTGCGTTGGGTCCGCTCTACGCACGCGACGCATCATCCGCCGGCAGCGACCAGGGGGCGCTCCATGCCCTCCGACGACCCAATCCCGGTGGTGCGCGACCAATTGCACGCAACACGAGGACTGGAGGAATAACCTCACGTAGAAACTAACTGAGAGCTGCTGAAAAATTTGCGCAGGGTCAGTGAGTCTCAGTTATAACTTCTTCACAAATGCTGCTAGATATTGCTGATGACTTATACAATGGTTACCAGAAACCACTCACAATGGTTGCTTGAAAACACACACGATCAATCAAAGTATGTGGTTGCACCTTTATGTGTGTGTTTTGAGGAACCAAGAAGTGTGGTTTAGAAAACACACACGATCAATCAAAGTATGTGGTTGCACCTTTAGGTGTGTGTTTTAAGGAACCAAGAAGTGTGGTTTAGAAAACACACACGATCAATCAATGTGTGTGGTTGCACCTTTATGTGTGTTTTCGGGAACCAAGGTGCTTGGTTTCTGTTGTTAGGATGTATAAGTAGCATATATTTTTTAAACCGGGCTGGGTTTAATTTAATGGAAAAATTTGGATTTTAAAGATTCTACTACATCTAGTTGCTTAACAGCTTCAATGAAAAGTGAAAGCCAATAAAAAGTCGATGATAAATGGGAATGAAGAGCTAGGGGGAATGCACTTAGATGATAAAGGGTGTACCAAAATGTATATTTTTTAAAAATAATACAAATTAATTATTATTTAATCTAAAGTATTACCTATGCTTTGGTTTCTTAGTTTTTATAAATAGTGTCTATCCTTTATTAGATTTTATCGTAGTTCTTCCTCGTGTTAATTTTATTATTTAATTTATTTATTTAAACGTTTTAGGTATCTGTGTCTGTCCGTCCAAATATCAGTTAGATTTCATTTTGTTTTCGTAATTTTCAAAAGTGTAAAGTCCTAACTGTTAAATTTAATTGTAAAATTTTATAAGAGACTGTCAATGTTGATAGACTTTCATTTTCTGCTGTACAATGCTTCATGCATTTTCTTTAATTCTTCAATTGTTAGAAATAAATTTGAATAACTTTGGTATCAGTTTACGTCTAAATTATTTTAAAACATGCCACTATTATACAGATGTTTTCTAAAAATTCCAAGTATAGTTTCCGCCACGAGAAGTGGGCGCGAAACAACGGATTGGAGGTTAGTTCGCGCCTATTATTGCGTCTATTTATTGGGCTCTGAAAATTTAAATTGTCATCGACGTAGTTTGACAGACACGGACCAATCATGCGTCGCTATGGCATTTATCTTACCCCGTGCCAAACACACACAAAAATTTACTTCTGCGTACTGTCATTTCGTGCTCACAACTTGTGGCGGCGACGCGAGACATTATGAAATCTTAATTAAAAGAAAAGTATTTTCATAGAGTTTATAAGTCATAGCCATTGTTTATTATCTAGAACTCTTGCTCTAGTACAAAATCATGTCGTGTCTTATTCTATAAAATAAATATTTTCCATCGGTCATTTACCAATTTCTCTATAAATAATTCCCAGACAATACTACGGGAGAAGTTTAAATAGTTTTTAAAATACATATCGTTTACTTAAGTGTTTAAAACTTTAAACCTTTGTGAGACAGAACGCGGGGTCAAAGAGTCGCGTACGTCTTGCGTAAGCATTTCAAAGCTTGCAGCTTTTTACAAAGAGAAATTTGTGCGTTTTCTAAACATGACAGAAAAACATAGTCCCGCATTCTGTTTAGCGAAGGCTTTAACTTTGTGACATTAATTCAATAAGAAAGGTAGTGATATGTATAATGGGTATCGAATCCAAAGAAGCAGCTTTTATTTTTCATACAGGTAAGTGTATAAATAATATAAGTCTGTATTTTAATGTAGAAATAAAAAATTGCAGTAAGATTTTAAATTATGTTAAAGCCTGATAATAGATGTGTCGTTTATCGTAAGAAGTTGTCTCTGACAAAGACGTTATAAGTAAGGTTTATTTATATTTTATCTTATTAACTTGTTTTTGGGTTACCTTGGCTGTATTAAAATCCACGATAATGCAATTGAATTTTGGGTTAAAATATTGGGTTAAATTTCACACAAATATAAGTCGTATCCAAACAAATAAAAACTACAGTAATTATCAAAACTGGATCAATGCCAAAGAAATTTTACTGACCATTTTAATGTTTGATTGTTACAATTTTTTTAAAAAAAGTGAAAAACTTTTATGTTACCATTTATAAATAAAACTTCAATTAAATAGGTTGAAAATAGGGTGTTTTTAAAAATGTTTCAATACTAAATAGCGAGTAAATGGATATCATCTCGTAGGTGTAAAGCATTTAGTTTATTGAGATCAAAGCTTAGAAATTAAGTTGAAATGGAGGAAATGTTAACCTTAGCGTAATCATTGAAGTAGGTATGTGTATTTTTTACAATGTAAATTATTCTGATTTCAGTAATAAAACATCTTTAAAATATTGGAGTTTTATTTAATAAATTTATTAATTATCATTACATACACTTTCAGATTTTTACTGTGGGATAAAATGCCTACCTGCATCATTAGTTTAATTTATTGGTTAGTATATTTGCTCGGATCATATTTAAGCCTTTATATTTTTTATTTACTTAGTATTTTTTGTAAATATAACGGTCTTTTCCATAAATATTTTTAACGAAATTCAGAGTAAGCATACGAGGCCGAGCTTTCCAGTGTCGGTGAATTGGGTCATGTAATTACCTGCCCAGATGATGCTGAGACGGTTTTTCTCAGAGGAAATTAGAGCAATGTTAAAGTTAATAAGCTTCGCAGTGCGAGATTACCTTAGATTGGGCAAGGAAAAACATTTTCTTTTAAAATCTAGGGCATTTTACAAAATAATACTTTTGCGCGGTATTTTAAAATATTCAACTTACTTGCTATCTATTTAAAGTGGTAAAAATAATGAAATCCAGAATCTTTGAAGTCGAGAGATTTAAAAAATCATTAAATTCATCAATACATTATTAATGATTTCTTGCAGTCGATTTATATACCTACTCGTATCATCAAGGAATTTGATGAGGATGAATGAAGCGAAAGAGGTATACCAGGATCGTAACAAAAGGAAATCCTCGGTGTCTGCCTACCCCTTCGGGAAACAGCCGTGACTATATGCATGTATCAAGGATGGTTTTGTCGCTACAAGTTACTTGGGGGCGCTGCAATGGAAAAGGTGGAGGGAGGTTTCAAAACTTGTTACTGACGTTATTAAAATACTTTACAAATATATGTAAAGTATTTTAATATCTGTGCCTTAATTGTCACATTTTGAATTTTATTGTAGTAAGCGTTCCACGTGACAGGACAGGTGTGCTATCAATGTTTTGGGTAAAAGCCGAAATAATAATATCAGGAGGTTCATTTAAAAAAAAATACACAACTGGGTGATACTTTAAGGTGGCTTTACAAAGCTTGTAATTGAAGAAACCTGAATAGCGATATCGTAGCATACTCTCATTGCAATAGCCTTGGAATAACGTTCTCTCTCCTTGTCTAGCCGAGGTTACGCCGGATCTCGTTGTAGCACGTTATCACTGCAGCCTCGGAATAACATTCTCTCTCCTTGTCTGACCGAGGTTGTGCCCGGTCTTTTTGTAGCATATTCTCACCACAGCCTCGGAATAGCGTTCTCTCGCCTTGTCTGACCGATGTTACGCCGGGTCTCGTTGTACCATATTCTCACCTCAGCCTCGGAATAGCATTTTCTTTCCTTGTCTGAAAAAGGTTATGTTGGGTTTTGCTGTAGCATATTCTCATCGCAGCTTTGAAATAGCGTTCTCTCTTCCTGTCTGACCGAGGTTACGCTGTTCAAATAATACACCACCGCAGTTCTGAATTTTAAAGTAACACTCATAAAGTTACCATGGTTTTTTATGATCTCGAACTTTTGCTGAACAAATTCTCACAGACAGCTTCATTTACAAAACAAATTACACTCTAACCCTACCTGAACAAGCACAAAAGTCGTTTGCATCCTTTCTCGAGTTCAGTTAATACTATTTCCATGAGTTCGTTACTGAGATAGAATCTTTAATTTCCTTTCGTGTCAGTGTCGCGGGTTTTAGGGTGGGTTCACATGAGCGAACTTTTCTACGTAATTCGTTTGTTCGTGACCTACTTTGAAGACTTGTGACACTGAATGTTATAAATGTTGGAAAGTTCGTTTTAAAATAAATTTTAGTTAGTACATTTACGTCGTGTGCATTTACCATTACCCAAGAAATTCCAACGAAGAAAGGAGCCTGACTGCGTCATCGCCATACCACAAGCTAGTCCTAGATCCACGATATCACAAAGAAGGGCGATATTTTATTCTGTCGTTGGTAAGTTCAGCTGGTATTCGAGGAACATATTTTATCTGAGCAAGTGACTAAACAACTAAAAAAGTCAATCATGTCTATAATGGAAACAAGCACTTTTGAATAGCGCCAAATTTTACTAACCCGTAACAGTTTTACCATGTCAGTTTTTTTTTTAATAAATAAAGCTGGCAATTTTCACACAGCATCATTTAGCCACAAACTAAGCAGAGCTTGTATTATGGGAACTACATGACTGATATACTACTTATATATTTTTTTTGTAAATAAATACATATTATACATAGAAAACACCCAGACCCGAGACAAATGTTTTCAGAAAATACAAACATCTGTCCCACAGTGGGACCCACTGCGGGACAGAGGTCGTCTGTGTGATCTAGGCGTCTAGATAAATACGTGATCTTTTTGATAAATACGGTCTAGATAAATACAACAAAGAAAAAGTTAATTCAACAAAGACAAACTTGCCAGTATTGACGTGACATCTTACAAGCTAATGTAATTTCCATACAATTCAAACTTTCCGCAGAATTTAACGGCAACAGAAAGTGGTTGTTGTCTTACAGACCTTAGCCGTTTTAGTTACAGACTTTTAGTTGTGGTATGCTGAAATTTAGCATGGAATTTAAAAAAATTAGGTGACGCGTGTGTCTATGAAATAAAAACGTCGAAAACCCTTTTTTTGTGTACCTCCCGTGTAATACTTAAACGTAAACGTGTTTTAGTACTCGTACTTTCAATAAATATAGTAAGATTGTTGTTTTGTTCTCAGATGACATTATCTTAGACAAGAGTTTGATTCTTTATCAATCAACTTTATGAACGTTTTCGTATTCAGTTCATCAAGTTTCTTCCTCACATTTTGATTTCAGTCAGGTGCGCCTTGCTTTATTGAGACTTGCATTGGAAAGCTTCAAATCGAGAATAAATTAACTATGAAAGGCTTAATGTCTTCTTATCATTTTGCTTGAATCCTGTCGTTTTTGTCGACTTTTCTATTCTTTTTTCAGGAAAAGGTGTGACAAATACCTATCTAGAGTGTAACAATGTATTCAGTTGAATATAAATAGATAAACATCTAGCAGACAAAAACATAGTACTGACCTCACACTAGGATTTTATCGGAGGTATCAGGGAAAAAATATCTGCAGAACATGCAAACATTTGTCCCGATACGGGGATCGAATCTACTATCAAGGTGTCATAATTTGCCACTAACAGTCACCCATCCAAATCGTGGAGACAAACTATTTCGGACCTTGCATTCAAGCTGCAATATACACACTAATTAACAATCGTAAATCACAAAAGTTTGGGCCCATTAGAGTAATCTCGTGCTTAATAATTATGAACGAGATTTTACAAAAAGCTACTTACTGCTTTGTAGTTCCTGCAAAAATAGCTGGAAAATTTTCTTAAAAGACGATTGCAATGAATTAACAAAACATAGATACTATGATTAATAGATATATTAAAATTAAGTTAATTTGTTAATTAAATTGAGGATCTCAAGAGGCGCAAATATAGAAGTCTCGACAGAGCTTACTTGTTTGAGCCTTTTGGGGTTCAGACTCTGGGTCCGTGGGGAACCGAGGCCCTTCGCGTTTTCAAAATTCTTTCAGGGCGACTGTTTGGAGCGACGCGTGACCAGAGAGCTGGCTCCTTTCTGGGTCAGCGCATTAGCATTACTATTCAGCGTGGCAATGCGGCCAGTATTTTGGGAACGCTTTCGTCTGGTAGTGATCTGGATCAGTTGCGTTATCTATAGATCGTTTGCAACGGTCTTTAGATGGCTAGCTGTTTCATCTGTATTTTTTGTATATACCTACTTGTAAATAGTTGTATGAATAAATGTGTTATCATTCAGTAAGTCGCCACCAAGATAGATAGGCATTCTGTCTTCGTTCATAGTGGTCCGATCCAAGCTGAGATCTCGCGATGTACTATATTTAGTGTACAATGAATGACTTACGTGACTTTACCTTTTTACATCTATGGGTCAACCAACATCTGAAAAATCTGTATTAGTTGTTATATTTTATACGAAATAGTTTATTGAGAGTCCGGTCAAATTTGACAACACTTGAAAACCATTGCCTTTGATTGTATGAGTTTCTGATAGTTTAGTAGGTACGCAAATTTGTCGATTACATTTACATTTTTATAAGGGAAGAAAAATGGAAAATAAAATAATATTTTTAATCACGTGCACATGACTGATTCATTAACAATCCCTTTACCAGACATTATTTTAAAAACCACCCGATCTATAATTAACACCCTCGCAAAAATCTACTCTACCTACTCATTTTAAATGTGATGTAATGTGAGATTGGCTCAACCATTTGTAAAGTTGACGTTTTTAAGTTGACGTTTTGATATGATCCTTGTGATTTCAATAAAAAAAAATCTATTGACTTTGACTTTGAAAATAATCGATGAGCACATACAAACAAACATACCTATGCAATTATGCATACTACTTATATGTTGCAGATTTTGCTAAATGACTGTGTGAAGGCGTCATGTTGGCCTTATGGGCGGTACCCCGACTTCCAAACCGGAGGTCGTGCTTTTGAACCCGGTCATGCATCAATGGATTTTTCAACTCGAAAAAATGTGTATGATTAAACACATACACAAAACGGCGAAGAAAAATATCGTGAGCAAACCGTCGTGTCTTGGAATCAAAAATTCGATGGCATGTACGCGATAGTAGCCAATGTGCGTTAGGCTTGCAAAAAGCAAGCGGACATGAAATCCTAACTACTTGCAAAAAGCGGGTATATGCTAAATACAATGTTTGAACGTGCTTTTGACTACCTCTTACTTAGTATCCACAAAGATCTACGCATGTATCTCCTTACCCAACAAGCAAATATATCTTATAATGATATCCTATTATTGTAATATACCTACTTAGAGAAGCATTGTCAAGTATTATTTTACTTATAATAGCATGTTGTAATCTATATCAGCCTTAAGAGCGTTTATTCTAAAAACTCAATTTTATAAATGACTACAAGTGCAGGTTATAAAACTAATAGCCCTGACAAAAATCTGTTATTTATTTTATTTTTATTATGGATTTTCACAATGCCATATCAAGAGTATTACAAGTAAAAACATACTTTCACAAGATATCTATAAGATTGATACAAGAACAAATGCTCCTAGAAAGTGTGCCCAAATCCACTCTACCAGATATCTACAAGGGTAACTCAAGAGTACTCTTAAGACTATTACAAAACCACTTTTTGCTAGTTGGGAGATACGTACTCAGACATCCTCATGTCCAGCTGGGGGGTACAGTCGTGATCGTGTTTGTTTCTGTTTCGACTGTGACAATCACCTGTGTTTTAGATTATGTCCAGTTAAAAATATGTCGTACGGATGAAGCGAAAATAAAATGTGAGTAGATAAATTTAGAGACTCATAAGTCATAAATGCACTAAAATATACATAACGCCTCAAATGGAAATGGGCAGGCAATGTTGCACGCCTATAAAACAAGAGATGGACACAAAGAACCACGACATGGTCTGGACCAACCGTAAAGAGAGCCAGAGGTCGCCCGCCTGCAAGAACGCTGGGCCGATGAAATCGTCAAAGTCACAGAAAAAAGTTCGACGGAAAAAGCTCAAAATAGAGTAACGTGGAAAAACTTGGAGGAGACCTATTTTATACCTAAAAGGGGCCTTGATTAAACCTAGTTTAAAAAAAAATGAAAAATCTAGTAAATAAAAATGGTTTATTATTATCATTATCAGATAAATTTACAATTGGACATAGGTAACCCTAAAAGCTGGAATTGTTGTCAACCCTCATGCGAATTATTAAAATGGACGTACCTACTTAAAGTATTCATCAGATTAAGCAAATGAGATTCATTCAAATAAGTGTAGGGATTAAAGTTACACAAAATGTATATTTCAATTTGTTAGCCAGACGCGTGATTTAATACATTCAAAATTGGAATGTAAGTATTAAAAATATTTCAAATTACAGAAAAATATGTAAAATATTTTTTTTAACAAAACATTAAATTCTCCGATATGTTTTTTATCGTTTATTGCAGCACCTTTTAATAATGTGGCAATTAAAACTATTCAAGATCCATCCTTATGGTTTAAGTCGAATATAAAACCCCTCATTTCAAAGTTGTAAAATGTATTTGGTTTGAAAAATATGTAAGCCAGATATTTTTTTAACAAGACATTAAAATCTCCGACATTTTTTTCATCTATTGCAGCACCTTTTAATAACTTGTGGCAATAAAACCTATTCTAGATCCGGACTTATGGTTTAAGTCGAATGTAAAAAACAGTTTTTATCTGATTCAGAATGCGGTTTTTCAAGCCGTTTTGGAAATAAAAAAAAGCAAACAACATGTTAAGGCAAACTCATAATATACAGCTGGTATACGCCGCTGGCTAAAACCAAGGAGGTAACATCTCGCGTAGGACGCTACCAACCATTGTCTAAGACAGTCAATAGTCAGGCATCTGAATAATGTAACCTGTGTTGTTGTTGTTTTGTAGCCTCTGCAATTTAACTTTAGGAAAAATAAAATAAACCCTTAAAAATATATAAAACCACCACAGCTTGACACTAAATAAAAACCCAGGCGCATCTTGAAAAAGGAAATTCTACCGTCACAAACGATACAAGTTTTAAAATTGCTAGCGATCAAAGTTCGCCCGGGCATGGTGGAGCAAGCAGCCACAGTATCAACAAACAGTAAGGTTGGTATACTTTATATGAACAATTTTCAAATCTATATATGGATCAATATATGGACTTCAATTTCGTGTTTCGAGCACTTAGGCAAAATATCATCCACTCATTGACAAAGTAACAAGTCTACTTTTATCTTAAATAAAAAGCTCATAAAAGTTTACACTTTTGTTAACTGGATAGCACGCTCCAGTTTTGTAGCAGCTAGATTGTTTAATTTTGATTCGTTCTTTTGCTCTGAATCCGCCTTGCTAGCATGAGTTTCTATGTTTGAAACGAGCTATTGTTACTGGTAATACACAAAATATACCTATACGATACCTAGTTTGAGTTTAGGACTATGCATGTGGCGTAGTCCTAAACTCAAACTAGGTTTCGTGTGTATCAAGAATTATGAGTACTGTGGTCATATAACCACAAGACTCGGAACAAATATCTGTAGAACATACAAACATTACCCGGTCCCCTAGCGTCGCATCTTTACATTATTTTTGTTTGAGATTTGTAATGTCATACAAATCTCAAACAATTCTTTCCATCATTGTTTTCATTCGTGGCACAAAAATATACGTTTCATTTGAAGATTATTTTAGTCTAGTTAATATTCTAGGTTTCATATAACAAGGAATAACTAGAGCACACATGCCTAACCCAAGTATACTTACTTACTTAAGCCTTTTTTCTGGAATTCACTAGAAAGCTTGGTATACAGAAACATTTTCACGATTGTACATGTTTTTAAATAAGTTTTTTAATTAGCTTCACTTTTAACTAACAAACAATGTCATTAAATCTTAGAAGTCAATTTTAACCTACTTCTAATTGTTATAACGAAATTATTTTTATTATTTTTGACGACCTCTGTGGCGCAGTGGGCGAAGGCCCGCCTGAGACGCAGAAGTTTGCGGGTTCGATTCCCGCTGCGAGACAAATGTTTGTATGATTTGCAAATATTTGTCTCGGGTCTGGGTGTTTCTATGTAAAATATGTATGTATTAACAAAAAAATATATATTAAGTATTATATCTGTCATGTAGTTCCCATAATACAAGCTCTGCTTAGTTTGGGGCTAGATGATGTTGTGTGCAAAATGTCCATCATTATGTCCACCATTATAATTAAACTTTGTATGTACGTAGTTCGGATGACAATAGTTACTATAGTTTGGCATCTTGGAGCTGATCTGACGCTCATATGATTCGTTTTGACGAGTCCAATAGATTAGGCTTGATAACGAGGGTCTGATGATGGAGCCAGGAGGTGGATAGTGGAACTCTTCAGTAGCTACTACTAAACTCCTCGAGTTTGGGCTCATATGATTCGTTTTGACGAGACCAATAGGCTTGGTAAAGAGGATCTGATGAGTGTTTTTTTAACTTTTTTTTTGAAACTATTTATTTTTATTATGAAGTTGATATACTGTTATTCAGTACATTGTATCAAGACAGATAAGGGACCAAGCTTACCAACCGGAAGCAGTCCCGTGCGATCGAACATTATTCATAGTGCACAGAGTACAAAACAGTGAGTATGCCGTCTGAGGTCAAACTCAAACTTCGATGAAACTTGTATCATGTTGATTTTGGTTCGTGGTTTGGCAACAGTATTGCGTTTTCGAAACTAATAACGTGGACACTAGTGTTGTTAGTCGTGTATGATGAAGGTATTCATATTATATATAGTAGCTTTATCGTCACTATAATATTAACACGTACTCGAACTGGTGAAGGCGAAGAAACCGGCATGCCCTAGACCGAAAATTCAAAGGCATGTCCCATGTAGGTTACATAGTTCGAATCAATCATGAGGTGATCACTATCACTGTGTTTTTATTGGCAATGTTCTTTGAATCACTCTGTACATTACGTACGTTACCTGACGGCCGCCAATTTAAAAGGAACCGTGATTTTACTGGTATTATACTACGCTTACTTCATCAAGATTCAATGGCTGTCGTGTGCAGATGATAGAATAGGGGTAGGTAGAGCCATGACATGGTTTGAAAGGGGTGATTCTGTTCTGCAATTAGTCTGGTGATTCAGAGTGGCACAAAGCGATCTCGCAAGCCAGTATTTATTTTGCTTAAACGGTGAAAGATAACATTATATGGACATTTATTTTGACTTCGTCCAAGAAAGTTGGGACTGTTCATGGCAAGATATCATTAAGCATTCTAGAAACAATTCTATCTACAGAGTTTCCACCTCCTTTAATTTATAAAGAGTCCAGTGAATTCTCCATCTTTTTGTTCGTGGTTTTCTCTCGAACGGTTCCGCAGCGATTATCAGCTTCATAATTGCGTTCATAATGTCATCGAAATGATTAAATAAGTATTGTTGTTGAAAGTTTTGATAACAATGAAGCACCATTCGTTATTACCATTTGGTATGGTTTCCATTATGTTCAAATCGCCTTTGTCAGATCGCTATGAGAAAGTTATAAACTAAATGTATCCTTGCTTAGATTGCTTGTTAAGTTTGTACAAAAAACGGGATATTTATCATGTGTATATTTACCAAAGACTTTCAGTACCTCCCGTGATCATATAAACAACTGTGTCGATATATCAGGAAATATTTTTGTAAAAGTTATGTTATTAAGTTTTATTGCTTGTTATGTATCAAAGATTGCACTTTTCTAATAATGTAATAAAGTATTGGTTAGATCATAAAATAATAAGGTAATGATAGCAAAATCGCATGCCAAGTGAGCTGTGGGCTAAAAAAGACACTGAGTGGCGTCCTGACCCAGGGACAAGGCGATTCGGCGGATCAAAACGAAGACAGCGGGATGACAGGAGCAGGTCCTTATAGACTGGAACGAAGTAGTAAAAGACTACGAAGTTTGAAAAGAATGAGAGGAGGCGGGCGCCTAAACCGGCCACTTTGGGTGTTTCATAATACGATCACAATAATGTTTCATCATCTAAAATATATTTCATAAGCAGCTTTGTAGCAGAACATATTGTGTTCCTCTAAAATTCCCATTGAGACATGAATGTCACGAATATAATTAATTAGCAGTTACATTTATAAGTGAAGGATTAACTTTATATAAAAGGTATAAAGAAATAGCTATATAACTTATACCAAACAGACAACTAAATTCAAAGTTTATAGTAATCCGGTGTCATAAACTCATAACTCATATCCCTTCCTCTGAAATTGCTCCCTTCCGTGATATTATTGCATTTTGTTCTAAGGCCTGCATCACTAAACGCCTTCGATGCAAAATAGGCATTGATATTGCAATTTTGTAATCAAAGGCCGATGAAAGCTGTTATAAAAATAAGATTACTCAAAAATTCTGAGTAATGGTTTTGAATCCTTTAGAAATTATTGATGCGAGTGCTAAATGTTCAAAACCAGTCTTAAAAGTCAATGTTGAAATCTTTGAAATCTCAGGCTGAGGTTTTTTTTATTTTGGTATCATTCAGTCTCGTGAGGTGCCAATTGCACAATGTGAACTTATTAATCGAGTTTATAAAATAATACCATAGTATAGCGTGGCAGGGTCTGATTCTCGCTGCAGGACAAATGTTTGCATTCTCTTCAGATATTTGTGCCATGGTTCTCGTAGTTCGTAACCCACGACACACATACTCCATGTGTGGGGTCAGGACTGGTTAAGCAGGAGTGAAACATCTGCGTTAGCACGATAATATTATCTGTTCTATGTGAACGCCCCTCAAATTGCGCGTAGATAACACCCCCCGTATTTGTAAGAGGATTTGCATTCCTTATCTCGTGATGTGTTTTTGACGTAAGCCGGATCTGCGTCTATTTTGCAGGAGAAATTGTATATTTAGCGGGTAAAATGTTTTACAGTTGCAATGGGGGAAGTGGGAAACAAATATTTACCTACCGAGGTAGGTAGTGTGGTAGGTATACAAAAAATACAGATGAAACATCTACCTATGTCTAAAAACGGCTGCAAAGGATCTATGGATGTCAATTAGTCGCAATAAGGCTTGATGGTTAGGCTCCAGATTACAACCAGACGGAAGCGTTTCTATAATGCTGGCTAAAATATGCTAATGTATTAACCCAGATAAGTGTCAGCTCTCTGGTCAAACGTCGTTTTGACCAATCTCCCTGAAATAATTTCGAAGACGCGAAGGGCCCCATTTTCACACGGACCTAGAGTTTCAACCCCAAAAGGCTTAAATAAGTAAGCTCTATCGAGACTTCTTAAGGTGTTGTATGTAGGAACCTTCTTATGTGTGCAGTTTTTATTGTGAGTTGCACTATTTCAACGTGTAGGTACCAAGATATGACCACGTCACATTCTGATAGCCCATATCATTTCTGACTTTTCTATTAGGTATAACGTTATCGCTTATTTGAGCCCGGTCAAACTTATGCAGTGGCGGTGGTAACCGGTGGCGGTGATGGGCATAATATAAATAGTATGCCTTTTTATAATTTTTTTGTTTAATTTCGTTTTTAAATTTGTTAATTGTCAATTTTTGTATAGGTCTTGGAAGTTGATGCCAGCTTTATAGCGAACCTTATTAAAACTCGAGTAAAACTCGTCAATTAGTGCTTTTCTCGATACTAATTGTCCAATCGTTTATCACGATTCGATTAAAACTCGATTCGCAACAGTGTCGTTAACCCAATTCTTTAACAAGCGTTCAGGCTGGTGAAAGAATTTTATAATTCTTTAAATTTAATAAGGCTTAATTTATATAATAAAATCGTTTGAATCAACGATTAATACCTACTGTATTACCTTCTGAGGTAGATTATAGGTTTTCCCAAGGGACAGTATGTTTTTTTTAAAGAGTCTAATTATACGGCCCACCTAAGCGGTGACCGTAGTCTATGGACGTTTGCAATACTCACTTTTCACTCACGCGTTGTCTCCCTGAGATATCAAGATGAAAGTACTTTGAGTACTTTCATAAATACTAAACTATCGTGAACATGGCTATTCATATTGTAAAAAACGCTAATTTTAAAAACAGTGCACGACGCGACGCGGAGGGAAAACGTCGCGATCACTCACCCTGATGAAAACTCTCGGAATGAGTCGAAACTTAGTCGGTGCTATAACCGATAGTATAGTACGTGAAAATTGCCGATTTTACAATATGAATGAAAGATCTCATGTGCCCGTACATTTCACCGGCTACATATCCTACAAACCGGAGCTATGGGAGAATTACTGCTTGACGGCATGGTGGTAGCACTTCCCTTTCACAGAAGCTCTACTACTCTTAAAAAAGAGACGGGGAAGAGAAGGGATTGTTTAAAAATAGTATTTTGAAGTTTTTAAAGAGTTGGCAACGCACGTGTGATTCCTTTGGTGTTGCAAGGTAGCCGTATGCTTGTTTGCCGCCTTGCTGGTATAAAAAACGGTAGATTGAGTCTGAACGTCTGTTAGAACGATTACATCTTTAAAAACACCAAAGGTTGTCTGGAAGAGATCGCTTTTAAGCGATCAGACCGTCCATTGTACCTTTATCATAATGTGTTACTGTTAAATAATAATAATAATGCTGGACATTTTTCAACACAACATCATCTAGCTCCAAACTAAGCAGAGCTTGTATTATAGGAACTACATGACTGATATATTAATTATATACTTTTTTTGTAAATAAATACATATTATACATAGAAAACACCCAGACCCGAGACAAATATTTGTAGATTATACAAATATTTGTCCTGCGGCGGGAATCGAATCGAATGCTTATTTTGTTTGTATCTTAAGGTATACAATAAAGTATTTTCATTCATTCGTTCATTCATTCATTCAAACACACAGCTCTAAAGTCAAAGTCAATATGTTTTTATTTATTAAAATCATGAGGAACATTGAAACGTCAGTTCCCAGAATTAGCAAGTTGAAATGACATAAGGCCTTCTAAACTTGAAAAAATGTAAATAGTTTAGAAAATAATGGACGACGTAGTGTGTGTTGTTTTTATGTGTTATATGTGGGGCTGGGTGTTGTCTATATTTATAATATGTATGTATTTACAACGAAAACAGTATACAAGTCATTTAGTTCCTTTAATACAAGCTCTGCTTAGTTTGGGGCTAGATGATGCTGTGTGAAAAATGTCCAGCATTATTTATTTTAGAAAGACTCCCGATTAACCGAGTTGCGGGAAGTTGTTAAATGGAGATATCTTATGACTGTTTGCTGTTGCACATTCAACTGTGGACTCCGGTTGATGATAATGATGATGAGCCGTCCTCAGCTTTACAAAAAAAATGCTCACGACCTTATTCTCCATTATGTACATCCTCAGATACTCAGTGAATAAATCTCTGTAGAGGATATATATAGGGGGTAGTTAGAGGCACGTCCAAACATTACATTTGACACATGCCCGCGTTTCGCTTGTAGTTAGCATTCCACGTGACAGGTTGTAAGCCTTTCGATGCTTATTGGAACACTAACTGGCCATACACACATACATTGCCTTTGAATTTTTGGTTCTGGGATATGCATATTTCCTAACGATGTTATCGTTCATCATTCATCATTTTCATTCATTCATTCATTCGTTCACCATTTTATCACAACCGTGTTCGACTCAACCTCCGGATAGGAAGTCGGGCCGCCCACTAAACCAACACGGCTCACAGCTTAAAAAACTCAACATTATTCTTTGTTCAGGAAACCATAAACAAGACTCATTCGAGGCCACAAATCAAAAGCAGCTTACTTACCGCTGACTTTCTTTCCGATACAAAGTGAACCTTTTTTTCTGATGAATAAAATCCAAAAGTATATAATGTGGTATGTTGTTTGCACCTGTTTGACCGGGTCTTCTTTCTTTTGTTTATTCGTCATATATGTTGTTTATAGGCTATTGTTTCGTTTGATAGGAAATAATACAAAGTGCATTGGAGAGACTTAACTTTATTTTACTGTAGATATTTATAACAAGTTTGTTTACGCAAAACCTCGGCCTGTCTCCCTATCTGTTGGTATACCCTTAGACAGGGTTCATGCAAGATATACCTATAAACATCATCTATGTACCTAACATGTGAAAGCAATAAATGTATTTTAGAAACACTAGAAACCAAAACAGAATTTTGATACCAAAAATACCTAGGGTTTCAACGTATAAGAATAGTAGCTATGTAATGTGTGAAAAGACTTATTTATAATACTTTACCAGATGAAATCACGATGAAACAAACCTACCACTCAATCAATTCATCAATAAACTTAACCATTGGTTGCGAGAAAAATGATTATAAAATCATTAAAATTTTCTCTCACAAAGGTTTTTTAGAGTTTAGGTCCTTAATTATTTGAGGTGAAAACTAATAAAAAGAAAACCTATTTTGTGAGAGACTGGTGCCTGAGATAGATTTTAGGAAAACCTGTAATTACAGGTTACAACATTTTACCAAAGGAAAAATCTGAACCAGATTTTACCTTCAGATTATACTGAGGGTCAGAGAATTGTCTAAGAGAAAGATTGATAGATAATATGATCAGTACTATATATGTAGGTAACAATATAAGCAATAGGCTAGTGAGCATAAAAAGAAGGTACATGCAAATTTAGAGCAGGTTACAGACAAGTTGAGAGAGTGGTTATTTTTTTAGTGGCGAGTTGAGTTTGTGTATGCAGTGTCTGAGTGTGTGTAAGAGTTTGTGTGTGTGAGATTTGTGAAGAATACGCAAGAGATCAAATAGGTACGTAAGAAGAGTTAGATTCGTAGGTTGGTATGTTGGCTAGTAGCATCCTACCTATTTACCTATGTTTCACAATTAACGGCTTCTGATTCTGGTCTTCCACTACGCCGTTACGTCGATTAATTAATATCTATAGCTCCCCAAATACTTATCTCAACGCCATGCCTAGGTAAACTAAGGAAAAGATAAATTAGATAAAAATTGATTGACGCTTATAGACGTTATCGATAATAGTGTCGTTTGTCAGAGACAAGCTTTTATTTTGCATGAATACTGTAATAGCATCAAAAAAATTGTTGTCTTCAGGTAAGAGGATAAACAATAGTAATAAAATCATTATCAAAAACAAGCTTTTAACCCTGAGTGCAGCAACCAAGAAAGATTAAAACCAGCTATCATAATTAAATGCGTACCCAAAATTTCGTGACTGTGCTGTTGACCGTTGAACAGTTTCTTTATCTGGAGCTAATCCTGGATGACGATTCAGGTCATGCTTATCATAAAAATGCATTGTTATCGGAACTGAACCAACATGTAAAAATCAACAATTTTTTTTAAAAATAAAAGCTGGTAAAATACTGACAAACGACACTAGTAGGTATCGATAACGTCTATAAGCGGCAAACAATTTTTACCTAATTTACCTTTTCTTTTTTTTGTAATTGAATTCTTTTTTTGTAGTTGTGACCAGATCTGGCCTTTATGTGTGGCAATGCAGCCAGCATTTTGGGAATGCTTCCGGCTTTTAGTAATCTGGATCAGTTTCTCTATCTATAAATCGTGCAACGGTCTTTAGATAGCGAGCTGCTTCATCTGTTTTTTTTTATATACGAACTTGCACATAATTGTTTGAATAAGTGTATACACTTCTTATTTACATGGAGTTACATGTAAAAAATTCAGTATTCTGTGTCTAGTGTTGAGAAGTATCTGGCCCAAGACAGTAAAATATTAATCGTATCAGAATAAATAAAACAAATCGTTCAACTTTTCTGAGTTATTCATTCGCCTCGCAAACTCATCTGCATTCGGCGCGTGACACTTCATTAGGATATATTTTCGTTATCCGAAATACAGGCGCAAACATAGCACTCTACGCACTTGTTTAATAAAATCGAGCGGTATTTAATTGCAAGAGACTGGGGAGTCAATTTCAGAAAGAAGGGATGGTGGAAATATACCCCAACTCTAAAGTTATACATCTATTTGTACCATTTTATTAATTGTTAAAACGAAAGGTTAAAAGGCAACTGGCATATTTAAAAACTAGCTTCTGCCCACGGCTTCATCCGCATGGTACTCGGATAAAAAGTAGCCTATGTGTTATTCTGATGTATAAGCTATATTGCTGCAAAGTTTCATCAAAATCCGTTCAGTAGTTTTTGCGTGAAAGAGTAACAAACATCCATCCTCACAAACTTTCACGTTTATAATAGTAGTATGATTGAAATTCGGCTATTTACCACTGTTTTTGTTAGTTTTTTACTTTTTATTGAGATTGTTTTTGACGAAAATACGATTTAGTCGTATTTTCTATTTTAACGAGTATGATATACAGCAATTATTTTGCTGTATATGTTTGAATTATTTATTTCAGTAACTGGCATTTCTCATTATAAACAAGCTATAATGCGGTTGAAGCTGCGACAGATATAAAATTTGTAACAATTGAAAAAAATATGTTTAAATTTAGGAAGAAGAATAGGAAGATAGGAAATTTCGATTTTGATAAATGTTGATATTTGTTGTTTGTTATTTATAGATCCATGTTACAAGATTTATTTTTAAAAATATTTGTTCCCTTTACTCGTTACGACGTTAGTAAGATACCTCGTAACTGTAGTAAAAAAATCTTGAATAAAGGACAGGAATTTGCTAGAAAATAAACGCACCATGAAACCGCTCCAGTGCGTGCTAACCCGGACGGGATCCTCAGTGTTCATTATCATTTGTATTCAGAGTCGAAAGCGGGCACCTGGAGTGCTGTCATCCAGCGAGATTTATGTTGTTCACAGGAAGAGTGCGCAAAACGCGCCTTTGTATGGTAATGTTTCTTGACACGCTCCTATCACAGTATAGAGGGATAGATAGAACAAGCAGTGAATAAGCCAAAGAAATGCTACTTACGAACGTGATCAGTGTGAGAAATACCCAAAAATTGGATGCGAACATCCGTTAAACACCTGTTATTTTATAACTAAGCGATATTAATATCTTATGTAAACGTGTGGTGAAGGATGGTGAACTCCATAGCACTCTGCGCTATATACTAAATAAATAATGCTAGACATTACCACACATCTAGCCCCAAACTAAGCAGAGCTTGTATTATGGGATCTACTTTTTTGTAAATACATAGGAAACACCAAGACCCGAGACAAATATTTGCAGATCATACAAACATTTGTCTCGCGACGGGAATATAATCCGCAACCTTCTGTGTTCCAGGCAAGCCTTCGCCCACTGCGCCACAGACGTTATCAAATACTAATTCTGTGCTTGGCTCCTTCCTTGAGCAACCATGTCTCGGCACCGTAAGTAAAGTCCATAATTAAATAATCCAAGTATCACTACTGCTTTTATATTACTGTGCACAAAGTTTGACTCCGGAATGCGATGTTTCTACTTCATTTCCATTTTATGTCGTTGCTAATCGAAAATCCGTGTTCTTGAGTTATCTCCGTATTCGGTTTGCTTGAGCGCTCACTTTGCGTGAATTAAAATTAATTCAAGGTTCATCATTATCATCAGCCTATATTAGTCCACTGCTGGACATAGGCCTACCCTAATGAGCGCCATAGCGCCCTGTCTTCAGCTTGCCGCATCCAGCATCTGCCTACAGTCTTTCGCAGATCGTCATCTCACCTGGCCGGAGGGCGTCCTACACTACGTTTGCCGAGTCGCGGTCTCCACTCAAGAACAGGTTTACCCCAGCGGTTATCGGTTCTTCGCGAGATATGATCGGCCCACTGCCACTTCAGCTTGCTAATTCGTTTAGCTATGCCGATAACTTAGGTTCTCTGACGGATGTATTTGTTACGAATCCTATCCTTCAGAGAGACTCCAAACATAGGTCTTTCCATAGCTAGCTGAGCGACAAGGTTATATGCAGCAATTTTTAAAAAATATTTTTTTAAGTAGCTTTTGGCCTAATTGGGCTGTCTTTACCCATGCACCCTGATTTCTGAACCGGTCATTGATTCGGACTTGGTCAATGGATTTTTCTACTCAAAAAGTTAACGCGAACATATTCGGGTCTTTTCTTTTTTACTAACGACGACGCAAGGATTGCTATAATAGATTGTTTGTATGTTTTTCTGTTACCTCCCTCGGAAGCGTCATATTCGCTTAAAATACGGTTTTTTGCAATCAATTTTTATGACTTCAAGTATGTTTTTTATTGCCATAGGTTTCATTGGCACAAGTCAATAAGAGGCACTGCAATAGACGATGGAAAAACTTTGAGTTTCAAAATGTTCTTTGGATGATTCTATTGATCCTTGCAATTTTATTAACTTCATTCCTGCATCATATTATTTGATATTACATGATTTTAAAACGTAAATTGCATTGAAACTTTCCCAAATAGTTGATAGCTATCTGTAATTGATTGAATTAATTTAAATTAGCCTCCATCAGTGTTTATTGTAACTGATAGTCCGGACTCGCTGTTATCGATCTCAATTAGCTCATTTCGACCATTAAACAATTAAAAAAACGCTTTAAGTGCAAATATAAATGAAGGTATCAACTATTTATTCAGCCAGGAATAGTACCTAATGTTGTTCAATAAAATTTATTAACAGGATTCTTTTTAAACATTAAATGACATCATTATATTCTTTTTCTCTTTCAATCTTTTTCTTTCAAGCTGTTTATGTATTTGTGTATTTTACCCATATGGTGCTAGGCCCAGCTTTCCTACTACTTTTCTTCCACTTCGCTCTATCCTCGACATCTTGATGCAGAATCATTGCATGTCACCATCGGATATCTTGGCACAACACACCTATCCATGTGGTCTTGAGGTTTCCCTCAAGATTTTTTACCGGGGACGGAGGCAGTTCCACGGAAGCCTGGTTGCCAACGTAGTTAGGTGGCCTCCTTCTGACATGCCCATATCATCTCAACCTACTCTTCCGCAGCTTATCGGCGATGTCACAAACTCCAGGCTTATTAGTCAAAAGTATCTAATCGTTACGTAGTTAACACATCTCGTAACCCCGTACATAAACAAGTACTTTTCAGACATCCATATTATTTGGACTTAATTTGGTTTAGTAACATTAACAGTCCTGCACCATGAATGTAAATCAAATACAACCGATAGTTCACTATCTGACGATGAATCGACGCACAGTATTGCTCCGTGTTACAAAGTAGTGGACAAAACTATTCCCTGGTTTTTTTGTTCGGTAATTATTGTTTATGTTACAAGTTATAAATCGGAGTTTTCATTGTTACACATCTTTTTACTTAGAAAAATCGTTGTAATGACGACTTTTCTGAACATATCTCAGTATCTACATGTAAAATGGGGCTGATTTTATTTTTCATTAATCTTTTGCGTGTGTCTGATTGAATTAGAGATCATTGCCTTATCTAAAATTATTGGTGAATTTTTGTCGATTTCTCACGACAAAGCCTAGAGCAGGCAACAATGATGGCTCCGATATTTAAATATATCCCTTATTATTTATTGTAAATACAGAGAATACTGACAAAAAAACTTACAGAGAACATGAAAAAATGCGAGCTTAACTCTAAAACAAAAGTTTTCTTTCAGAGCTTTTAGAGAGTCAAGTTCCAGAGTTTTTATCCTTCCTCAATCCTTAATCAACCCTTGTGGTGCCAATCTATTGTAAGATCCGCAAATGATCCGTTCATTGAATGACAGTATCAATCTATCTAATGAGTGATCGTATCAATAAAAAATAAAATTTAGCACTACTGCGAATTTTCATTTAAGTTTATTCATTTTGATTCTCACGAAAAGTAAACTCATTCATAACTCGTCCATCCGAGGCTTTACGCACCCTGTCATCTGTCATAAAACAATAATATGAAGTATCCTTTGATCTCGAAGCAGCTCTTGGATCGCAATCTAGAGGCGTTCAGACAAAACAATACTCATACAGGCCCACTCTAAATCATAATTAAATGGTAATTAATAACGCGCTCGGAAGGCGAAATAATAAATTTTAATTATGATGAATGATTGTAACTGGATACAAAGGGTTGCCAGCGAAGTGCTAAATAACGAGGTGATTAACTGTCAGGTAGGTAAAGGTAGAGCGCTTATATGAAAAATACTACTACGGCATCCATTTCAGCCGCCTAGCAGTAATGTTCTTGCTGTGTTTCAGTTTAATGTACCTAAAAGGGTGTCAGTGAAATTAGTTTGAGTTAAAAAGTCTTTCGCATTGGCCATGCTTTATGGCAAGCAACGTATGCAGATGTGCTGCAGATGTTAATAGCCGAAGATAACCACTTACCATATAGCCGTTTTACAGTTTACCTCAAAATCCTACAAATATTATAAAAGTGAAAGTTTGCGCGGATAGATGTTTGTTACTCATTCACGCAAAAACTACTGAACGGAGTTTGATGAAACTTTACAGTAATATAGCTTATACATCAGAATAGCACAAAGGCTACTTTTTATCCGGGTACCACACGGACGAAGCCGTGGGCAGCGGCTAGTATCATCATAAAGATGTTTTTGCTTTGAAACAGCATTTTCTTGCGAGCTTAAAACCTTTTTCACACAGTGCGTTTATCGAAGCGTTTTGTACCTAATAACGGTTAACTATCTGGTGCCCAAAAAATGATTTAAGGGATGGACGAACTATGTACTTTTGGTGACTCTGGTCCTAGAGAGTTGAGCAAGGTCCTATAGTATGACACGCAGTGTGTATCACTCAATAGGATGTTAGTAAAGTAGTAGGTATTTCAGCATAGGGTTTGAAGCATTTTGCTAGTTTGTATGTTTGCAAACTGTCCCTTTCTTTAACGTCATACAATATGCAATACAATATGCTAAAACTTACTAATTCTCAAAGTTAAGCTTACAAAAGTTATACCAAAAATTTAAAATCGTACAAAGAATTTGATCAAAACCAATCTATTCTCGTGCTGAAAACTCACCCAATTATAACTTCCCTCAGATTTTAACCTACGCAGGTAAAGATTTGCTCATAATAAATTCATTATACCACCATTTCACCCCAAGGCGCGGGGGTGCGATACACCCTGCTGCGAAATTCATACACACCTATTTATCACTTTCGGATAAATGAGCATTTGGGTGCTTCCTAGCTGGTTGGTTTCCCTTCTTGTAGACTGAGAGCTGGTGTATTATCCTCTGAACTTAATAGAGTACATAAAATTATCATGGCAGTAGCCTAGTGGGCGGGTAGCCGGCTGATACGCAAGAGATTCAGATTCAATTCCCGTTGCGGAACAAACGTTTACATGTTCTGCAGATATTTATTTTTTAGGGTTGTGTTACCATGGTACTCGTTGTTACTGATATCCACGACATTGGGAGGAATCTTAGTACATTCCTTATGTCGTGAAATCTGGAGACAGGACTAGGTAAATTTTGGGTAGTTTTATTTATTTCAGTAATTATTATATGAATAAAGTGTCTTCGTGCTGTTTAATTCATGTACCTATATCATAAAAAATATTTATTTTTCAACCGATATAAAAAAGCAGGTTCTGAATTCGAAGGCATTGTTTTTTGTTCTTATGTTAGTATGCACGTTGATCAGCGCATGATGCTTGGTTATACTTAAATGGTTTATTTTATTATGTTGTTATGTAGAAGATAGCACAGGTATATTCCCATGAAATATGATCCCAATCAATTAAATACATAGTAATTCAACCCTGTTAATTAAATAATGCTGGACATTTTTCACACAGCATCATCTAGCCCAAGTGCCCAAACTAAGCAAAACTTGTATTATGGGAACTACAAAAAGTATACGTAATCACTTACATAATCTGCATAAAAGTTTTAAGTTGACGTTTCTATATGATCCTTGTGATTTCAATGAATAAAAACCTATTGACTTTGACTTTGACATAATTATCATGTGTATAGAATCCAGCTCTTCTATTATTCAACAGTTTGTAAACAATTTTGTATTTGTATAGTGTTTCAATAGATGCTGCGTATCGCAGTTGCTGCCCCGCACGCACACCGGCGTCACGGAAGACCAGCGTTTTAGTGGCACAAAGTGCTTCTATAACATAGTGCTGAGTGGCGGCCGTTTTTGTTGTCAATCTCATTTACTTAATAACTCGTATGTGTAGCTTTATGTGACACAAAATAAAATATTTGTATCTTTATCTTTATCTTATCTTTATATACTAATTATATGCTTTTTTTATGTAATTAGTATCAGTTTTGTAGTTTCCATAACGCAAGCTCTGCTTACTTTGGGGCTAGATGATGCTGTTTGAAAATTACCTGCGTGTGGAGTGTCAAGGTATCGTTTCTAATCTAGCTCTTGCTCTAACCGGTTGCCACTCCTCATTTATCAGCCGTATGCAGCAGCCATCAGTCAGCGAGACCCGATTCCAACTAGATAATATAATGTTATGTACGGACGCTTAGGAAATAGCGTGTTTCTTGTTTATGTATTTGCCATCCGCCACAAATATACGTAGTTTCCGGTGATCTTCAGTCGACTGTTTGATATATACGTAAATTTGGTTCTGTCTATCTGTTTGGGATTATTGTATCCATCGTCGTAAGCCGAGAGTCCTAATGCTGAATATACGTGAGCTTTTTCCATAAAATTATTTACAGTACTTTTCCTATAGACATCTACTTCTATCTAACCTGTCAAATGTTACAGTATCATTAAATTAAGTTTAGTTCTAATTTAGTTAAAAATAGCTTTTTTAAATTTGTTTTCTAAATCTCAAGCAATCGTTTTCAATGTGTTTTCAACGCGTCATTTTTACCAATGGCGATAGGAGTCAGTATATATGTTTGCCATAAGAGGTGGTTCGTTTGTGTGTTAATTTTGTTTGTCTGTTACCATTTATCTCTGAAATAACTTATCGGATTGAAATGTAGTTATTTGCAATGGATTTATATGTATTTAAGAATGGTTCTTCACAGGTCACTAGCAGGCGATCTACTTGATGATGGTAATACACGTCAGTGGTTTTAAAGTTTGTAAAAAAATAAGTATTAAGTATATTTTACACTTTATATTCTAAAGTGTTGGTTATATTCATTTCAATCCTCCAAATACATAGCACTATGTTCTTGTATACGAAAGGTATAGTGTTATATCAATTATCGATAAACCAGCCGAGCATTCGGGTCCAACCTTCAAATTGCTATAAGGTACCTCCCTGTGACAGTTATTAAGCAATTCGGTATTGTTCGTGGTTGTGATGTGCTCTTCTATCTATATCGATAAACGGCAGTCTAAAAAATATTGTTACTCAAAAGGCTAAGAACAGTAAATTCAGCGGATTCCCGATCTCATAATATAATAATAAACAGCTACTAATACAAATAAACAGCTTTGCCCATGTAAACACATAGCGTAAAAAGTACGCTATGTGTGATTCTGATGTAAAAGCTATATTAATGTAAAGTTTCATAAAAATCCGTTCCGTAGTAGTTTTTGCGTGAAAGGGTAACAAACATCCATCCTCACAAACCGTCACGTTTATAATATTAGTAGGATTATGTAAGGCAACAGTAAATTCAGCGTAAAAAAACTTAGCATTTTGGCCTTTTTTAATAAAACTATGCTGCGCTAAACCACAGCTGGTTTAGCGCAGTCTTTGAAAGAAGTAAAATTACCTGTATGAACTAGTGATTTCAATTTTTTTTTTACTTTATTCTTATGCCTTTTTTATAATTTTTCTTCTGTAGTCATTGCTTAGCTCGTATTTGTTAATAAATCAAACCTCTATAATATCTTGTTCTCCAATCCTATACTAAAATTATAAATTCAAATGACTTAGATTTATTTTTATTTCCATTATGTCTCGTATCAATTTAGATAATTTTGGCCAGATGTATTTACCTTCATCACAATCTTTCCAGGACACAGGAAGTCCTAGAGTGTGAGACTGATAGTTATTAAAAAAACATATTTTATAACTTTGTATTAGACGTTTAGTTTGCTAGGACGGCTAATAAAAAGTTATAAAATGATGGCCCTTGTGAAACAAAACAATCATAACTTTAATTTTACAGTGAGCCTTGTTACATTTGTTTTGAAATGTTTTCATCGATATTTTTATTCAATAGGTATACATGTCCCATCTCTTGCTGTTGCTATTCAGTTACAACTGTGCTCATTAAACGCGCCAGTGAGTTTTGCTGCGACATAGGCATTCCTAGTTACGTGCCGGTTCATGGCAAAATTATATGCTACAGTAAAACTACAAAACATATTTGATTATACTGGATTTTTTTAATAATTTAGCTTTTTTTCTGAATTTTTAAAACGAATAAGGGTTATCAAATCTAAAATAATAAATTTGTGAATGGATTCTCTTTTCCGTTTTCGTATACACGTGTCTTCGCATTCGTCGTATCTTGTTTCTATCTTACTAATAAATTTTGAATTTTGTTTATATCAGCAAATTACATGTCAATTTTAGCGAAATATTGAAATTCCAACATGTTTTCCATTTATTGCAACACCCTCTATGATTTTTGGTAATGAAAGATATCTAAAAAGCAGCCTGATGATATATGAAACCTTGCTAAAAACCGCATTTTAATCGGTTAAGCCGACAAACAAACAAACAACCTCTTATGTCAAATACCGGCTCGTGACGTCGTTTGTACTTAGGTGTTATACGGACTTGTGACGTCGCTTGTAATAAGGTATAATACGGGCTCCTGGCGTCGCTTGTAATAAGGTGTTATTCGAGCTCGTGACGTCGCTTGTAATAAGGTGTTATATGGGCTCGTGACGTCGCTTGTAATAAGGTGTTATATGGGCTCGTGACGTCGCTTGTAATAAGGTGTTATTCGGGCTTGTGACGTCGCTTGTAATAAAGTGTTATACGGGCTTGTGTCGTCGCTTGTAATAAGGTTTTATATAGGCTCGTGACGTCGCTTTTAATAAGGTGTTATACGGGCTCATGACGTCGCTTTTAATAAGGTATTATACGGGCTCGTGACGTCGCTTGTAATAAGGTGTTATACGGGCTCGTGATGTCGCTTTTAATAAGGTATTATACGGGCTCGTGACGTCGCTTGTAATAAGGTGTTATACGGGCTCGTGATGTCGCTTTTAATAAGGTATTATACGGGCTCGTGATGTCGCTTGTAATAAGGTGTTATACGGGCTCGTGATGTCGCTTTTAATAAGGTATTATACGGGCTCGTGATGTCGCTTTTAATAAGGTATTATACGGGCTCGTGACGTCGCTTGTAATAAGGTGTTATACGGGCTCGTGATGTCGCTTTTAATAAGGTATTATACGGGCTCGTGATGTCGCTTGTAATAAGGTGTTATACGGGCTCGTGATGTCGCTTTTAATAAGGTATTATACGGGCTCGTGATGTCGCTTGTAATAAGGTGTTATACGGGCTCGTAACGTCGAAATACCACTTTCTGTTG
The DNA here is from genome assembly GCA_958496245.1 of Perizoma flavofasciatum. Classification (NCBI taxonomy): domain Eukaryota; kingdom Metazoa; phylum Arthropoda; class Insecta; order Lepidoptera; family Geometridae; genus Perizoma; species Perizoma flavofasciatum. The sequence continues at coordinate 11,136,940 of OY292429.1, read as the reverse complement.
GCGTTAACTCCAGCGCAAAGATTGAATTGTATGAAAATGACATTAGCTGTGGAAAAGTCACATGACTACCTACTGCCAAGTTTATCCTTGATAAATTTGCATTAGCGTGAAAGGAAAACTAAGCGTGAGGTATTTGTCTAGACTCCAGGATACCGAAAACGCGTAGAGTTCGTCATGCAATCTCCACCTGGGCTTCCCGGCCGTTTACACCCCGACAGGGTGTAACCCTGTGTCCGTTACACCATGTGTGACCCAGTCACGTTATTACAGCCCACAACTTGTCCAGCATACGGCACACCATATCCGGCCCAGTTTCCATGTTTTTTATTTGACATTGCCTTTTTTACCTTTACTCATAAAATGAATCGCTGTTACTTAAAAGAACAAACACAAAAATGAAATTATTAAAACATTCCATTTCAATCGTCTTCAATCGTTAAATAATATTTATTGTTTTATTTATAATCCAACTTAAATTTAAAGGCGAAGAAAATACGATAAGATAAGAAAACTCAGACCCTTAAACAACCTTTTCAAATTATTTTCACTACGTTTGCGATCATCAAAAACAAATAAACATGCCCTCAGCTATTTGAAAGGAATATTTTCAAAATGAGTAGAAATTAATTTAGGGCCGCCTTTGTTCTTGTGCTTGTATATTTGGGGTCTGTTGGACTCCCCTTTAATTAATCGCTCGTAATCAAATCAACGGGGTTTCCTACCACGTTTTAGGGGGTTTCCTCCGGTGCTAAATAGGTAAGCCACTCGAATACCATTTGCGACTGATGATGGTGATTATTTACTGGGCTCGGCCATGCTGACGCGGTGGCGGTGGCTTGATAACCCACTTGACAACCTTTCCCCTTTGATTGCCTCCGAAACTGCATCAGTTTGATCGGGCCCATCTTATTGCTAGGAGTCGATACTGCTATTGACGTAAAAGACTGTTTGTTTACCTGCTACTTTTTATCTCTACCGGCTTTGTATAACTTCAGAGATGGTTTGATAGGGTTTATATATATAAATATTAAGGGGCGCTGGATGGAAAATACATCGGGTAAAGTTTTGCAAAGCTTTATTATACGTAAATAAATACGAATTGGTGACAGTTTAAAAGGACACGTAGTAAGTACAAAGTTTTTTTTATGTTACTGATTTCATACATAACTCCATAACTTTTTTTGGCTTGGATAACTCCTAGCCCTGTCAAGTTTGTACATAAAACAAATGAATTGCCTATTTCTTGATAAACAGTTAACTCAATAAAATGATGCTGGACATTTTTCACACAGAATTATTTAGCCCCAAACTAAGCGGAGCTTGTATTATGGGAACTACATGACTGATATATTAATTATATACTTTGTTTTTGTAAATACATTATTGAGAACTGCGAATCGCCCAATTTTAACGCACCCTGCGTTAGCAATTTTTATATTGAGGATACCAAGCCAATATATAAACTCTCATTCGTTAAACAATATGCTATGTATTTTTATCTAACTATACTATCTTGTTAAATAAATAAATAAATAATGCAGGACATTTTATATATTACTTAGATACTTTTTTTTTATAAATACATACACGTTATGCATAGAAAATACCCAGACCCGAGACAAATATTTGCAGATTATACAGACAATAATTACTTTTATCGAGTCGAAAACCTAAGGAGAGATTATGAATAAGGGGGTAGCTCCCTTATTCACAGTAAAATATTCTATGTTCTCAACAGAACTTAGATATCAAACAAGAAACGAACACGCTCACAACTGCACCCCCATTATGGCCATTCTCGGATGCATACTCACTGAGTTGATTTGAATGAGGATACCTAGTAGTCAGAGACAAGTCCAAACATTACAATTTTGTTACATGCCCTCGTTTCTCGAGTATTTAACATTCCACGTGGCAGGGTTGCAATCCCATGGTCTCAACTGACAGCTCGAATGTTAATTCTAGGGCCGGTTTCCTCATGATGTTTTCTTTCACCGTTTTGAGCACATGCACACAATCTATGGGTGTACGACCTGGTTCGAGCTAAGACCTCCGGATTGAAAGACGGGGGACCGCACACTAGGCCAACACTGTTCTCTGTCTGACATAGATATATGTATGCTATATGTCCGTGTCCGACATAGATATAATGACATGTATGGTATATGTATATCCAATAAAAAACAGACAAAAAAAGTCAAAAGTCGTTTAGAAAGTGAAAGACTCTCGGCTCTAGAGTCGAGTGTCATAAGTGACACTCGACTCCTTTGACTCGCTCTCCGCGTGCAAATTATAGGCGCGTGTGGTGTCAGAGTGTCCTCGAACGGGTCAGGTTAGGCGGGTTTTCAAGGGCCGGGGTAATTACACCCAGTTTAAGTGGACCCGTGCTAATTAGGTTTCGGATTGCCGTTTTTGTTGGAATTAACGAGTGTTTTTATCGTTTTTTTCAATCGTTTTGAGCTTAGATTAAATTGGGAAACCCGTTAAAAAAACCTGTACATAGTTTTTGAACCTATTCAGTTAAATACGTATTAACGCGTGATTGGAACTACAGAACTACTATTTAGAAGGAAATCGGCTTACCTGAAAACCAAAAATTTTAAGGCATTTGCCGTTGCTTAGTGCTTCAGTAAAGTAGCGATGAACTTAAAACCTGTCACGTAGAATGCTATTTACATAATGTTCGGACGTGCTTCTGACTACCCCTATTTGGTGTCCTCACAGATCTGCGTACAGAGTATGGATCTGAGAATCTCTATTACGTGAATAACAGAAGTACACTTTTGAACGTACAACGCTCAATACGTACATTTACGCACACAATCATGTACATTATAATACTTGTATTATGATATCTGTGATTAATAGGGACACAAAACATCATAAATAAACAAAATATAAATAACAAGCTTCTGCCCACGGCTTCGCCCGCGTACCTGGACAAAAAGTAGCCTATGTATTATTCTGATGTATAAGCTATATTACTGTAAAGTTTCATCAAAATCCATTCATTAGTTTTTGCGTGAATAAGTAACAAACATCCATCCTCACAAACTTTCTCTTTTATAATATTACTAGCTTCTGCCTACGACTTCGCCCTCGTGGTGCCCGGATAAAACTTAGCTTATGTGTTATTCTGATGTATAAGCTATATTACTGTAAAGTTTCATCAAAATCCATTCAGTAGTTTTTGCGTGAATAAGTAACAAACATCCATCCTCACAAACTTTCTCGTTTATAATATTATTGGCTTCTGCCTACGGCTTCGCATGCGTGGTGCCCGGATAAAACGTAGCTTATGTGTTATTCTGATGTCTAAGCTATATTACTGTAAAGTTTCATCAAATTCCTTTCAGTAGTTTTTGCGTGAAAGAGTAATAAACATCCAACCTCATAAACTTTCGCGTTTATAAAAGTAGAAGGATAATAAAAAATCTGATTATATTACAAAACTAAACACCTACATAAGTAGGAATTATCTACCTACTGTTTACAATCTGTCACAATGTTAGTACCGTCACTTTAACTTCATTCAACACTTTGGCAGGTGCAAATGTTCGTATAAACTTATTTAATACATCGATAAGCAAGTTAAAACGCATGCTAAGTAGTACATTCTTTTCAAAAAATTATTTTTAATGTACCTATGTTTTTCAGTTTTTTCGACTACCTTAAAACTGTTTTTTCATTTTTTACTTTCAAGCCTAATAAGTGGAAACTTGTATTTAGCCATCAGCTTAAATATATGCTTGGCATGTATTTTTTTTCTATTATTTTAAATGAGGATGGAGTTTTGTTACTATTTTTTCTAGCTGTAAGTTTTCCCAATTTTTTAAAAATAAATAAATAGCCCGTTATTTATGCATCAAGCCAATAGTTAGCGACCAAGTATCACTGTTATATTTCGAAGGCAACACGTAGACTTTCATCTTGATGCTCTGCGGTATCTGTGACGAGAAGATTATGGCGAAGTTTCCCGAAGCTTCGGATCGAAATTAGATGAGTAGTTTCGGAGAGTACCTCCTACATTCAAACTTTACTTCTTTATGATATTAAGTATAGACTTGTGGTATAGGTTGTTCAGAACTATGAAACTAAAATATTTGTTAGATAACCTTAAAATAATAATTTGTGCCGTTATTCAAAAATTGTAAACATGATCATCAATATAATATAGCGATTTATTCATAGAAATAATGTTCAAAGGGCTAGTCAATTTGGACTGGCCGAGGACAAAGTTTTTAGAAGGCCGGAAACACTAACGAGACCTGTATCAAGTTTATTGAAAATTCTCTGCGGAATATGAGATGGGAGGCGGGTTAAGGGTAAGTTGTGGTGATAGAGGTTAAACTAAAGCGAAGTATACACGATGACACTGACATTTGACACAAATGTGACACTGACATCAATGCTGTATAACATTAAGTCCGCCTTTTTACATTGTTTGTTTGCAATAAATAAATAAATGTTGGCACTGTCCTCATTTTAGATTAAATGAGATGGACCGAAAAATGTGATAACCATTGTGACGACCTCTGTAGCGCAGTGGCGATAGGCCCGCCTGAGATGCAGAAGGTTGCGGGTTTGATTCCCGCTGCGGGACAAATGTTTGTATGATTTGCAAATATTTGTTTCGGGTCTGGGTGTTTTCTACGTATATTACGTATGTATTTACAAAAAAAAAATATGTAAGAAGTATATCAGTCATTTAGTTCCCATAATACAAGCTCTGCTTAGTTTGAGGCTAGGTGATGCTGTGTGAAAAATGTCCTGCATTATTTATTTATTTATTTAACAAGATAGTATATTTAGATAAAAATATATAGCATATTGTTGAACGAATGAAAGTTTATATATTGGCTTGGTATCCTCAATATAAAAATTGCTAAGTACCCTGCGTTAAAATTTGGCGATTCGCAGTTCTCAATAATTCAGGCTAATCCAATTTTTTTACAGTTTATGTTAAGGGGTACTGTCATTTTGAAGCATGAATCGTTCAGTTAGTAGATAGAATGTATAATTTTATTTAATAGTTTTATATGTATAAAATGTATGTATTTACAAAAAAAGTATATAATTAATATATCAGTCATGTAGTTCCCATAATACAAGCTCCGCTTAGTTTGGGGCTAGATGATGCTGTGTGGGAAATGTCCAGCATTATTTATTTATTTATTTATATTTAAAGATATTGGAAAAAAAACTCTTAATACAGATTTTTACGTAATACTATGAACAAAAAATATATTTAAAAAACAAACTGACATGAATCTTTACCATCTGCTTCAAAAAATGCATTTTAAATCCGGGTACCAGCCCATCTTAACTAGACAGCTTTGAGCGACAGCAAATATCTGAAAGTCAGTGTCGCAGGGGCGGTATAATATTAGGTACACGACTTTTTAGCTTTCTTGGATGAAAACATTCTTATCTAGTAGTGTGCTAAGATTTGAGAGAAGGATTACAGAACCTATTATGTGAAACTTGGCAAGTAAAGACTTATCCTTTCCTTTAAGGATATCTAATAAAATGTACTATTCACAGATCTTTTGTTGTACAAATGTACGTCTATAAGGTTTTTGTTATTTTTAGAGGAGGACATTTACATACCCGCAACAGTTTTTATAATTTCTGATGATGTTATCGTTATTTAGAGCTTTTCATAAACAGATTTTTTTTACAGTTTTTCTGCTGAACAATGTTCATTTTCTCTGTTGAATTTGAAATGACACATCAAAAAGAGATAAGCAGTGTTTAGTTAAAAAAACTATTTTATAAGTAAAAACAGTATATGTATGTACATAGACTATGTAGTCCCGACCCCACACTAGGATTTCCTGTGTCGTGGGTATCAGAAACAGCGAGTACCATGGTACCACCAAACCCAGACACGGAACATATATCCATAGAACATACAAACAATTCTCCAGTTTGCATACAGGAATTGCAGCACCTCTTGTGTCTTAGCCGGCTCAGCCGCTGCACCACGAGGTCACTCAAGGAAGTTAATTTTTTTGTACATCCATGTTTCTGTTCCAATGTCATCGATCTTAGTACATTTTGAGTTCAAATACAATAATTTCTTCTGTGGAAATAATTGAATAAACAGCTTCAAGAGCGGTACTTCATAAATCAATTATGAATTTCAAGAATAGGTTCTTGAACGCTGGAGAGCTTACCTGAGGTATCTGGTCTATCATAATGACCCGAGCATACACTCCATTACGAATCTGCCCCACATAGAACACGACTTTGTGATCACGGTCATAACCAACCAATTCTACTATCCTACCAATAATATAAGGGCATAGCATTGTTCGCCTCTAAAAATCTACATTGCCTTCTAAATTACTAAGTCAGCCACAATTAACGAGCGTCTGAATGATACTATCCTAGCCACAAGTTATCTTCTATGTAAGCCACTCTAAACACAACTCAGCATGGTGGTTATTTTTTAGCATCTAAATTTGTAACATGCATTCAAGCAGTAAACTTCTAAAATATTAATATATGACTCATCAGCCTATATTAGTCCACTGCTGGACATAGGCCTCGCCTAATGAGCGCCATAGCGCCCTGTCTTCAGCTTGCCGCATCCAGCATCTGCCTGCAGTCTTTCGCAGATCGTCATCCCACCTGGCCGGAGGGCGTCCTACACTAGGTTTGCCGAGTCGCGGTCTCCACTCAAGAACACGTTTACCCCAGCGGTTATCGGTTCTTCGCGAGATATGACCGGCCCACTGCCACTTCAGCTTGCTAATTCGTTGACCTATATCGATAACTTTGGTTCTCTGACGGAATTAATGTATGACTAACCGGTCGGTTTTATTTATTTTGAACCCAAGTTTGTTGGGTAAATTTCGGATAGCAATCCTCCTTTTCTGAGTGGTAATAAATAAAACCTAATGACCCATCCAAGACGGAGATAATTGATCTTTACTTGACGGTTTCTATAGAATATTTAGATGGCGTTGTAAAAAAGACGAATTAGTTTATAAGAGGCTGTCTTATTTTCCCGTTGCTTAGTTATAAAATGAGAATCACGTGGCCAATAAAGAAATGTGTGGCTTGACTTATAATTTCTCATATTATAAACGTGAAAGTTTGTGAGGATGGATGTTTGTATCTCTCTCACGCAAAAACTACTGAACGGATTTTGATGAAACTTTTCAGTAATATAGCTTATACATCAGAATAACACATAGACTACTTTTTATCCGGGTACCACACGGGCGAAACCGTGGGCAGAAGCTAGTATTTATATAAAAAAGGTACTGGATACTTTCACAATTCTGGTTTTTTCAACAATGTGCCCTTGTAAGAAGAATGTATTATAAATTTTGTACTTTTTTATCGTAGAAGGAGAAAAGTGTTTTTCTGATTTATTAGTCTTTTTCCTAAAACAGCTCATTTTGACTGACATTTTTTTCAATGAAAATTCCGAAATTCGAAATATGTTTACCTATTATATTATGTAGAATAACTTTTCAAAATTACATACATATTCCGGGACACCTTGTATACATACTCAGACAGTTCCTAATATAGTCCTCGTATTCCTCCCCATTGATGGTACATGTGCACAAAATTTGGCTAATTTGCTCCGTCTCCAAGTGATAGCAATTTCGTAATCGTGCACAATTTTCGTGTGCGTTCGTTCAAACTCGATTTCACCTGAGATCACAGAAGAAAATTTAATAATAGCAGGTACCAACCTACTCTTCCGCAATTTTCCGATTGATCTAGCGAACGATAATCAAGCTTAAACTTAGAGGCTGACAGTTCATACTACATTGACACGTCCTGACGGTCACATGAATTCTTGGAAGACAAAGGGTCAGTCCACCTAGATTACTTTTAGTTCTACGATTCGGAAATGCAAAATAAAAATCTTATTATATCAGTTGCCCAGAATTAGATTAGGATCATACTGAGCCAAGTGTTATTTTTGTATTTTTGAGTTTTTAGCACAGATGCGTAAAAAAGTAAATATTTTTCATGCCACACTGAGCTAAGTATAAATAAGTATAACTTATTTTGTTTAAGAAAGTCTCGATATCCTACTTTATAGCATTAATGTTGCTTTCAAAAATATATCCTGCTATACTGATTGAAGAGAGCGGATGCATCTCGTGCGTAGCTTCAAAAGAATAAAAGGATAATTCTAGAAATAGCTAAAGAATATCTCAGTTTGAAACCCTAGTACCTTACGATAAAGACAGCCAAACTGTTTTTTTTAAACAAGCATAAATAACTTTTTCTTGCTTTCTCTAAAAGATGAAAATATTACTTAGTATGATTTTATAAAATGTATAAAGTGTAATGAAAAACATAAAATATAAAAACATAAAAGGTACTGGTCTCTATTGCCGACATCGGTGGCACGGCCGATCACTAGCCAGCTGCACCACCAGAGATGCGGGCCTGACTCCCGCTTCGGAACAATAATATGTTTGCATATTATATCTATTAGATCTTTGTTCCAGTGTTGTGATACCACAGTATCCGTTCTTGATACCCACGACACAGGGAATCCTAGTGTGCTCAGGACAATGCATATGTCTGTTGGGTGTTTATTTTTTATTTATTTAATTTACATCTTATCCGAGCCACATTGCATCTAATGATAAAGCAATAAAGCTTATTTAAGATTGAGCTAATCTAGAGTGACGGAGGCTTAGGATCGAGATCCCTGAGATATTTTCATGATTACGCGAACTTTCTCCGAACAAGGTCGGAAAATTCACGATAATTTTGTAACTTTTTCAATTTGACGCGGGAACTTTGTGACTATTTTGTAAAGCAATTTGTTGTACAAAAACCGTTTGAAAGAACCTACCGTGATAACTTAGAAGTCGACTTATCAGCTTTACAACCTGAAACTTTTGAAAAATTGGGCGCCAAGCTTTGAATAGAATAAAATAATATTAATTTTGAGCAGAATTATACACACATCTTATTACATAGGTAATGTTATTATTTAAAACGTAGGTACCGTCAAAAAGAGCATCATGTTCAGAAAAATGCTCAGCGTAACTTCATTCAAAACATAAATTAATAAATGCTTTATAATTATTATGATACTAGCTTCTGCCCACGGCTTCGCCCGCGTGGTACCCGGATAAAAAGTAGCCTATATGTTATTCTGATGTATAAGCTTTATTACTGTACAGTTTTATTAAAATCTGTTCATTGGTTTTAGCGTGAAAGAGTAACAAACATCCTTTCATAAACTTTCACGTTTATAATATTAGTAGGATTATTATTAATCAAACCAATCAAAAACTAAATCTCTTCACCACGGTTGATCTTCTATCATCGGTACGTTCCCTCTATAACTTACCTGTAAAATTGCGTATCAGTAGTAATAACATTAGGCTAAGCATTATTATTATAAAGTGTACCGTTTGATGTCTTGAGAACTTAAATTGATAATTTTTTACTTAATTTTTGACTAGAACTCTTTTATAGATAAATGAGTTCACCTCGTTCGATTGGTACCATACACAGTCGAAGTTGAATGAAGGATTATCAAAAAAAAACAAGCGGAGTTTGTTGCCTGATTCTTCTAGTCTTGGTCGCGCGCGAAGTATCGGCGTAATTTCACTTTAACATTTTATATTCACATAGTTGTTAAGCTGACTTTTCTCTATGATCTTTGTGATTTCAATTAAAAAAAAAACTTTTTGCCTTTTACTTTTGTCAAAATCATCAACAGCCTGTGTAAGTCCACTGGTCTTAGCTCCCCTAAAGAGTGTCATGACGAACCATCTTGGGCTTTTCCTTCTAACGACTTCCGGCGACGATTAAGGGCATCGGTTTATTGGTCACTTATTAATTGTTTAAGTCACTGACTTAACGCAAGATAAGCAAGAAAAAACCAGTAACAAGACAGAAAAAACGAAGAAACGAAACATCAGACCATTTGAATCATATTTTTTTTGTTTAAAACACTATGTAAAACCTCTTAATTTCTTTAGAGACTGTTTTTCTTTACATCTTCTCCGATTGTTACGTTTGTAGCTGTTTAATTTTCTTAGATACAATCCATTTTTCTCTAGAGTCCGTTCATTTTCCTCTGGCCTCATTGTTTTTCTCAATTATGTTTTTCTCTAGAACCTGTCATTATAATCTAGATCCACCACGTTTTTCTATAGAGCCTCTGATCCTCTACGTTTGTTTCTAGAAATGTTTAGATATCCTGAATCGTTTTCTTTTCTCTGTGACCTTAACGTTATTCTTTAAAGCTTCTTCGATTGTCTCTAGGGCTGCTACGTTTGTCTCTAGAACTTTTCCGTTTAACTCTAGAGCCACTACGTTTTTTTCAAAATCCTCTACATTTTTGTCCGTAGCATCTACGCACCCCTACCATTAAAATCAAGATTTTATATTTTGTCATCCCATCACTACTGTCTTTACCGATCTTCTTCGATTGTCTCTAGGGCTGTTACGTTTGGCTCTAGAACTTCTCCGTTTAACTCGAGAGTCACTACGTTTCTCTCTAAATCCTCTTTATCCACGTTTTTGTCCGTAGCATCTACGTACCCGTACCAGTAAAATAAAGAAGATTTTATACTTTGCTATCCCATCACTACTGTCCTTACCGCAGAATCGCTGTACTCTCAATTATTAACCACAACATACATATTCTATGTTTGCTATCTCAGCGTTATAGCGTCTTCCATTGTGCATAATGGATTAGATGCTTCCTCATTACGCGCAATAAGGCTGTCGTCAAACGAATAAAGTACTAATATATCGAGTTTAATTTATAAATCGAATGAAAACCAAGGTATCACAAAAAAAATATTACATACCGATTACTGTTTTTCTTCACTGCCATATTTTGTTAGTTTAATAAGGAAGCAGTCTCTTAATTACACAGGTGAAATGGCAATGGAAACGAGACAAAAGTTTCTTAAACATAAAAATGGAAATGGTTAGAGTGTCCCCTTTTCATATGCTTGGTGTTTTGGACATTGCTCCTCATCGCAATTTTTATAAGCGCGATAAGGAAATGGGTCAGGTTGGGGTATGGTTGTCCTTAAAAGGATGAGATCAGTAGACCTATCTATAGATCGTTTGCAACGGTCTTCACATAGCTGGCTGTTTCATCTGTATTTTTGTATTTATTTACCTACCTGAGTATTTATTACATTGATAAAAATACCAAATAGCTCCATTAACTTATAGAAAGTTCTGTCTCCGTGTGACTGACCCCTTAGAAACGGGACGAAGGCCTCACTATACACACTTTAATTGGCCCCAATGGGACTAGCAACGTGACTAAGGGACCGTCACGTAATCTTTTCTATGGCGTTTTGTACGTCTTCTTAAAGTTTTTCTTTATCTGACTTTGAAAAGAAGGCTTTCATTCCGTGTACATTGGCGTTGGACCAAGGAAAAGTCAGTCAGTTGTACGACGAACAAAAGAACGATCAAAACTACAGTAAAATTAGTATTTGTGCAACTAATAAACGAAATACATATTAATATGAGGAGTAGAGCTTCTAATCAGGAAATCCTAGTTTGGAGTAGGACTGTAAATGTGTCTGATGGGTATATATTTTTTTATGAATTTTATTAGTGAGAAAAAAAATGTGTTAAATTATATTAACTGTACTACATTTTTATTTAATAATTATAATTATGAACATATTTAATCCATGGAGCAGCTGACCAGTCCATGGGAAAGATAATGTTTTCCGTAGAATAGTGTCTAAAGTACACGGTACATCTATATTAGTAACATAAAGAGGTCAAGTTTGTAAGTTTAGACGTAATCTCTGAACTTTGCATAGCCACGCGGGTGAAGCCGTGGGTAGTAGCTAGTTTTTGATAAACTTCTTACTAGCGAACAGAATTAAATAAAATTATAATATCTATTTCTTGGAAAGGATAACTGTGAAAATAAAACTTGTAAACTCTACACACAAAACAAAGTCGTCAACTTTTATCAAATCAGCAAACAAGACGTCTGTTTGCGCGCTTTCGTACAAATACTTTTGCTTTGACGTTATTTCTCTTCGTATTGAGAATTATATTCGTTTAGTTCAACAAAGAGCTTTGATTTACAAAAGGCTTACCTAATTGGCTTCGTTAGAAAACTACATAAAGGCTATTCATATTGTAAAAACGGGAATTTTCACGTACTGCACTATCGGTCACCGATAGTGCAGTACGTGAAAATTCCCGTTTTTACAATATGAATAGTCAAGTTCACGATAGTTTTTGGAATAAAATTACATAAAGGCTTTCGTTTCCAAACATTAACTAGGCACTAAATACGAATAAGACGAATATTTATATATTATCGTTTACATACTATTGTTATATATGCTATCATTCTAAAATTGTGCATTATCCTACTACTCAAACATCCATCCTCACGCAAAAACTACTGAACGTATTTTGATGAAATTTTACAGTAAATAACCTATATATCGGAATAACACTTAGCTACTTCTTCTCCAGGTACTATGCGAGTGAAGCTAGTATATTATATGATTGGTATTGGTTGAAAACTTTGTGAATAAGTGTTTTCGTGGTACCCTACACAAAAAGTGGGGTTGATTCAGACTGCGGTTTACGCCGTGGATAAACTATCACAGCTTGTATTATGTTTTTTCAGAGAAGCCAAGATTACCGTTGCGATCGATCATTGCCTAGTTCGCGTTCACATGCGTCAATCGCTCACGAATGTCGATTACTTGGTACTAATCTGTGGCAGAATATGTATGAGTTGCTGGCCCTTAGCATCAGATCTGACATCTCAATAGCTGCAGCGCGACCGCTGCCTGGCGTTTTTTTTTTTCAGATGGTTCAATGTGACTTATTATTTTTATTTTATTTTATTTTATCGTTAATACAAAATCAACATCACTTATCTATAAACAGTTCTAACCTAACCTAACTTGTTACTCTAACTTACGGCCAATGAGCGATTTACATTTTATAAAAGAAACTTATAAAATATAACTTACAGAAATTGTTAGAAAGGTACAGTGAATTAGAAAACAATACAAGATACAATTCATTTAAAATAGAGCAATAAATTTATATATATATGTACCTACTTGCCCAGTGCTAGTTCATATTCAATTTTACTTAATTATATACCTACATATATACATATTTAAAAACATTTACTAATACTATTATTTAATTTTATACAGTGCCATCCTGGAGAACTTTTAAAACATCTCTTGTAAATGCTACCTTACCGACATGAAATATGTCAGTGGTGGTGTGGAATTGCATATTATTGAGTCTTTGTAGCCTGTTAACAATAGAGTTATGTGTAGTTAGTATACATAGTTAGTCAAAGACTTTGTAGTGGCGAAGAGTTTTGTATTGGTATGTTTTGCGGCCCATATACGGAGAATCCTAGCTTTAAGTTCAGGGCTATCTATGTACCCGTTACAGAGACCATGTAGGAATTATATGTCCATTAAGGACATATAATTCCTATTTTTTATTATTATTTTTATTGCAGTTACACCACCTCTCTTCACATTCTTTTAATTCAAGTCCATCCAAAGGTTGCCTGGAAGAGATCGCTCTCAGCGATAAGGCCGCCCATTGTATCACCACACAAAAAGTGTTTTTTTTATCCTGGTGTATGCAATAAAGAGTTATCTATCTATCTATCTAAGGTGCGTCGATCTTGAAGGCTTGTAAGGGAATGAAAGTCGCATGAATCTTATCATATATAATTATGAATAAATTAATTTTGACCTTGACTTAGACTTTGACTTTGACGTTAACTTTGACTTTGTTTATGGTACGGTACGCCTGAATACACACTGAACGCTTTCTATGCAAAAGCTACTCAAGACTTGTATCTACAAGTAGAGGTGAAATTTAAAAATAACGTTTTTTTCAAGCGAAATTGAAAATAACATCATACTACAACAAGAAAACAAAGCGCAGTAACTAGTAAGCTCGGTTCTTAGCGCTATCGCTTTCCAGTGCGATTGTGGGCGCCAACAAAGACTACTATAACCGTAAACCTTAAACAAGAATAGCTTAGTGAGAAAGCAGCTGAAGCAGTTTACTTTAGGCGAAACGGACTAGCATATCGTCGGCTAACTAACAACACCGATCGAAATAAATCGATTTTCCTAACTTTTCAGAAGAACCAAAGAACTGTTTTATCAACTCCGCACAAGTCCACAGAAATTGAAATCGCTAACGCTGAAACTAAAACTGTGATTGGTTGAAATGCAATGTTTGTATTGGTGAACAGAAGCGCAGTGAAAAGATCTATGCAATGGCATAAAAATGACAAAACCGCAAAATTTCGACTTGAGCGGTGTTAGCTAGCCGACGATATGGCAAATATTTAAAAACGCACAATATATTCTTCGCTAGCAAAAAACAGGATGATATAATAGTAACACGCTCACGAACATAAAGGTTAGCTAGATGATAATTAGCATTAAGCTCGCCTTTCTATTAATATTATCTTGTAAAAAAAAAAAATATTTATTATCTATCTTATTAATTTAAGTTCTTGAATGAGTCAGATTTTTTATTTGAACTGTGCCATTATCACTTTTATTTCACTTCCTATAGTATCTGAGTGTGCTTTTATGGCCCGTCTCTTATACAGACTCTGTAGCGGAGTACAAAACTGGGTCGGAAGTTCCGTAGATAATATTGTAGAATTGGTTTTATTGCATTCCTATAGCTTTTAAAGATTTTTCAGGTTTCTGATTTTATTTATTTTAGGAACGTTTGATATAATGAATGGACGTAAATATAATCTTGGGGTTAGCTAAGGGGTAGATAATTTTCTGAAATATCCAAACAATCCAATTATGTAAAGATTTTCATTTTGTGATTTTGAGTTAGATTTTTTCGTTTTAAGTAAAAATTATGCTCATAACCAAGATAGTTTCAAAGTTATATCTATTTCTGTTTTATTATAATCAAGAAAACAAAATCACTTTCATTGTTACGAGGGGTCATTCCTACTCAATGTAAATATTTTTCCCTCTCAATCCCACGAAATAGTTTTATAATAACTTAGGTACTTATTTTGTTCCCACTCAATCCCAAGCCATATCTGAATTCTGCATTTATCGGCTCTAGGCTATATATCGTCGAAAGCTACGATTTCTTCCTGTATTTCCTCTGCGAAATCGTACAAAGACCATCAAAACAAAATAAAAGCACGTTCAATCGCTCTGAGTGGATGAAAAGCGAATAGAAATCTCTTTGAGCTGCTGAATTAAATTATTTATTTTTATATCAGTATCTCTTACCTATTTTATGGATGTAGTAAAACGCGTGCCTCACGCATTGGGGGTTATGAAGCTGTGAATGAAATCGGATGAGGTATTGGTTTGCTAGTTGAAAGAAGCTACATAAATATTGCTGGATATTGCTGGACATTTTAACGTAATATCATCTAGCCCACAACTAAGCAGAGCTTGTATTAAGGGAACTACATGGCTGATATAATACTTATATATTTTTTTTGTAAATACATACATACATAGAAAACACGCAAACCCGAGACAAATATTTGCAGACCACACAAACATTTGTCCCACGGCGTGAATCGAGCCCGCAACCTTCTGCGTCTCAGGCGGGCTTTTGCCAACTGCGCCAGAGAGGTCGTCGAATATACTAAACTAAACTACGCACTGAGAGTGCGTACTTTAGTTTAGTAGTAACTACCCAGGAGTGGGTTAGGCAAAGATTTGAGTGCGTAAAATATTGGTTATGTTTTTAAATAAAAAAGAGCCCTGCAAAAAGATTAGAAAAACATGCAAAAAACAGGCGCAAGAAAGATCGATAGCATGAAAATCTGAAATATGAACGCTAGTTTTCGACACTATTGGAAACCAGCGTTGCAGAAGTTTCTCTGTTAATGCAGCATGATTAGACAATTCGTTGCCAATATGCATTAAAATAATTATTTTACTTGATAATAATTATATATATTGTTTTTTAGACATGTGTACCGTATGCCGGACGAACTATGGGTTAAAATAGTCACTGTGAATCCCACTGGGTGTGACGCGACCATGGGGTAAGCCCAGGCAGGAGTTACGCAACCAACTCTTCACATTTTTGGTATTCTGGCCAGTGGATTCACAAGACCGTGAAAAGTGGAAAAAGAGAAGGAAACTTTTGCCCCGCAGTGGGAAATAGTTTAATAAGATTAGATTTTTTTTCCACACAGCATCATCTAGCCCCAAAGTGTTATGGGACTACATGACTGATATACTACATATATACATATTTTTTTGCATTTTTTTTGCTGCGTCTGAGGCGGACCTTCGCCCACTGCATAGGTCGATTATTTTGTGGCGAAAATGAACATGTTTATTTCGTTTCTTTTATTTGGAACAATATTTCAGATAGGACAGTACAAAATTGATTCGATCTTTTACAATTTTGGAAGCTCCGTAAAGTGTTTTTCGTAGTGGGTAGCTACTCAGCTTTTATTGAAAAGCGTTATTAAAAATGCACCCTCGTCCCGAAGAGGCTTTTATGAAATTAACCACACACAGGTACCTAGTAACCGTATCTAAACAAGGCCACTTAGTTCGGAGCCGCGTGCATACATAATTGTCTTGATTTTTAGAGCTCTTCTTAATTTGGCTCTACTTAAGTCGCTCAGCGAGCTAGGTTGTCAATGTATGTTCAACGTTTTTATAGAAATATGATTAAACGATGTTCTTCGGCAGGGAAAGAAAGTCATACACATAATAATAGAGACACCTATAACAAGCAGAAAGTAGCAGGGGGTTTTGGGTTTGTCATATGGGGCAAAGAACCGACAAAGGGATTGTTGAGCCGAGTTCGGGCCTAGGCAGACAGTAGTCAAGGCGCCCTACAACTGTAATACTCTACTCAACTTAGTTTGTCTGTGATTGGGAATGACTTATAAAATTCAGGAATGCTAGCTTGGAAAAGTTTCGCTTTGGTAGTTTATAATGCGAAGAATGGCAGTCTTGGCGAACACAATCTTTGGTAAATTAGATGTAAGAGAAGTTTAAAAAACATATTTATTGCCGATATTTGACGACCTCTGTGACGAAGTGGGTAGGTTGCGGGTTCAATTTTCGCTGCAGGATAAATGTTTGAAGGATCTGGATATATTTTCTTGGGTCTGGGGTTTTAAATTTATAATCTGTGTGTATTTACAAAAAAATGTATGTAAGTAATACATCGATCATGTAGTTCCCATAACACAAGCTTTGTTTAGTTTGGGGCTAGGACCTAAATGATGATGTATGAAAATTTCCAGCATTATTAATTAATTTAACAAAAATATATCAGTACTTTTCATATTATTTATAAACAACTTTTCTGTAATTTGCTTTCACTAAAAACGAAATATATACTATGATTTTCCGAGTTTTATTCAGATTTCGGCATATAAATCTTTTAGTATAAGATGTTATGTTCATAACTTTTCTAAAAGTTTAAGCGTAAAAGAGAAGTTACTATTCTAAAACGGTTGCATGTCTACAAATCAAATAATAGGTACCGTTTGCATGTCTTATGAATCACACCTGAAGTACACATTCCTTTGTTACGATGTTATCAGAAAGCGTCCACAAAGTTTGTTCTACTCGTACGTAAGCGCGGTCAACGACTTACGGAGTGCAAGTCTCTGAGTCTGGAAGTTTATGATCAGTGTCGACGGGTATATAACTTGTGGTTTTCTTCAAAATGTTTTCTAACATTCTGTATTTTTAGCTAGTTAAAAAAATCTATAGTTTTTAACAAAGCAAATACATGAATTACTGTATTTCTAACATGGAAGCTCAGATGTATTACTTATTACCTAAGCAGAACTGTGAGATCAACTAGTAGGTGGAAGTTTTCATTATACTTTAAT
This sequence comes from Perizoma flavofasciatum, assembly GCA_958496245.1. Taxonomy (NCBI): domain Eukaryota; kingdom Metazoa; phylum Arthropoda; class Insecta; order Lepidoptera; family Geometridae; genus Perizoma; species Perizoma flavofasciatum. The sequence goes on along the minus strand of OY292429.1, from coordinate 11,119,077 downwards.
CCGCTGCTGGTTCTCTGAACAAAAATGTACGAAAAATTATCGGAGAGTAGTAATTAAATATATACTCCGCAGCTTATAAGTAATTTACACACAAAAAGTCGTAATTCCTCTCATTACAAGAGTCCCTCAGAGGGCTCGAAGGGTACTCTGGTGAGTTGGGGCATGTAGGGGAAGGGGGAATAATCCGACAGACACAATAGCCCTAAATGAAGGCAGCTCTTCCGTACAAAATTAGGGACGATGCTTTTTTTCGGTTGCTCACGTGTCGTGAAAAATCGTGTATTGTGAAAGGCTATGGATATATACAGATTAGGGATGCTGTGGGCATGTTCATATCAGTGGTTTACAAATGGTAAATGCTTGATTTGTTTTGTTTTTTGTTTTTGCAAAGCAATGTCATCCTACTACTATTATAAATGCGAAAGTTTGTGAGGATGGATGTTTGTTACTCTTTCACACAAAAACTACTGAACAGATTTTGATGAAACCGTACAGTAATATAGCTTTTACATCAGAATAACACATAGGCTACTTTTTATCCGGGTACCACGTGGACGAAGCCGTGAGTAGAAGCTAGTAATCCATATAGTTTGAATACATCATTGGATACTATCTGATTGATTTCAGAACTGATCACTTGTTATCTTATCAGATCGTGCACGATCTGCGTGACCTAAAGGTTTTTTTTAATTGAAAAGATGGAACTTGTTTCTTGTATCTGCTTAATTTGAGCTATGAAATGTATACTTATCTATTTAGTTGCAAAACTGATCACATGTTTTCTCAACATTTCGTGTACAATCACCGAATTAAGTAATTTTGTTTTCTTGATAAGATTTCAAGAGTGACATAATCATGATTAACTAAACGCTCTATAATAAAACATTTGAAAAAAACAACAGCATCGTTATAATTAACCTGCTTACTATCCTATAGTTGCATAAACTAGAGTATACCGTTCCTTAAAGCTTTGTTTTCCACAGAATTTTCATACCTACGTGTCTACAGAAGGCATTATGCATAAATAAAGAGTAATTTCTGCTTGCCTTCAAGAGACATTTGCATTCATTGCATGTTGCGGTGTTCCCATGCATACAGACGTGTTCCTACCAAGAATTGGCATGCAAAATTAATATTGTATGATTTTTGTGGTATGCTAGAAAATTACGTGCTTCATTTTCCATAGCATGAAACAAATAGTTGAATTCTGTCATTTTTAACTAGATCCTACAGTCACGAGATTTTTTACCACGTATTCATTACTTAAAAGTAAATCATAATAATTAAAAGTAAAAGTAGATTTATATTTATATTCATTACTTAAAAGTAATGAATAGGTGGTAAGAAAGCGTACGGAATCCTAAAGGGTTCCGTATCTCAAAAGGAAAAAACTATACCCTTATGGATCACTTTGTTGTCCGTCTGTCTGTGTGTCCGTATTTTATTAATTAATAAAATTGTGAAGCACTTTGTTTAAATTAATCAAACGTACACACAACCTGATCCTGTATTCCATCCTATATTGATATGGGCGAACAAAATTCCAAAAAAATGCCTTCCGAGAAAACCTTGACAGATTTTTTTGTCATGTAATTTCACTATCTTTTATTTTCCACGGCCAGTTGCCTTCTCATCAACACATTGAGAACTCATGGTCTAACCACTACAAACTCCGACCAGATTTGTACACAGTACCTATATTTAAATAAGCTCTACGCCGAATATAATAAATTTAGTAAAGGGTGCCCCCGCAGTAAAACCAAACTGCGGTCACCAACATCTATAAAGCTTTCAAGTAAATGTTTACGCGTGGCTGCGCTCGTTTCCGAACTTTCCGTTCTTTAAATAAAATGGCCCTTGGGGTACGTGGCTGCTGTGGACTAGAATGAGGTCAATGGCGTTTTTATTATGTTTTGGGAGTCGTTACGGTAACAATAGTTGTTTTGTTTTATGTTTGCTTCCGCTTTAGGTTGATCGCGGTTATAAGAACAGATGGTTCTACGTATGCTATAAACACTTACTTGTATAATCTTGTATTCATACGGTGGATTCGCAGTCGCATTAGGCTTCTGTCTAATATCTAATTTTGAAGGTGTCGGTGGAGACATTATTTAAGTTTGAAATAAGGTAGTTATTTCATTTTATAATTATTATAAGGTTAAAACTACATGTCGTTTATTAAAGATTAATTTAAAATGTGCCCCGTTAATTGCCGATTTAGCGGGACTCAAACTAACGCCCTTTCCTCTGATTGACAATGCGTTGAATATTTTGTTAAGAACCGCACATTTCTGTTTATTTTTTTTTGATTAAAATAAACATACTCCTTTCCGAATGATATCAAAAAGCTCAAAGGCCTACAAAGAGCAGCCAAACTTTGTCTGTCAACCGTTTTGTTGGGCACAATAAAAACCTCCCCCCAGGGTAAGATTCGTCGGATTTTTACTATGAAAAATGACCGTCTCTTTTATTTCCTCCGAAACATTGATTTTGAACTTGTGAAGACGCTGTTCTGTTGATGTTCGAGTATTTTTTAATAAGTTTTACATAATCTATACTGTTTTAACATGCAAGCCCCGTTAACTAGTAAAACAAATCTGTACATAAAACTTGTTTTGTATTAACAACAAGTTTTATGTAAGTCATGTAAGTGTTAAGTCATAGTTTTTTTTATGTTTGTGTTTTTTAGTTTTTCGTCGTTTTGACAACGAATTATTGAGTTAGTTTTAGTTTTCGTAAAACGAAACGTATCCGTCAATGTCAATATACTAAGTAGTCAAATAGTAACAGAGATCATGCCATTCTGTTCGATATGAACAGAGGTTGGGGCGCTTATAAATTTTATCAGTGTCATAATTATGAGTTCCGATTTCACGTTTAAGAGGATGTTTTCTGATATCCCTCGGTGACATTAAAAAATTAGCCTCTGACCGAAACAATAGATTAATTTTTATGTTTGGTTATAAATCGTAAAAAAACGTTATAAATATGTAACAGTGCTTTTTTACTCAAAAACGTTAATACGAAACGCAAATAGCGAGGAAAGACCTTTAAACATAACTCCCGGTGCTTGGGTTTTTGACTTCAAACAATGACACAAAACAAAGAAAAGGGTTGAACGATGAAAAAAAAAACATTGCTGCTTCAATGTGGGTTTAAAACGACAAATTAAAAAAGAAGAGTAAATTTTTTTGTGTTTTTTTGGAAGTTCAAGGACAAAAGCTTCAGCAACTTAGTGTGTATAAAGCCAATGACAGAAATCGAACCAATGAGATAGGGTGTCTCGTAAGCAGAGCTTGTGTTATGGGAACTAAATGACAGATATACTACTTATATTATATATTTTTTTGTAAATACATTACATATTATACATATATTGACATACCCGAGACAGATATTTGCAAATCATACAAACATGGCCTTCAACAGTGTTAAAACATCGAGGACATATTATTATCTCCAACTGTGCTTTCCACAATATTGCTGCCCTCAACATGATCATCTTCGGTTCTAAGGTTCATAACTGGTGACCCCGACGGTATGAGAACATCATTAGAAGGATGTTTATCTCCATAATTGGTGACCCCAATGTGATCATCATCAGAAGAATGCCTAGATGCAGTTTTATTAAAAAAGTATTATTCATCTTAGACGTTGAAAATCAAAAACTCATTCAGATTAAACAAAGGTTGAGGGCCCAACAAAGTTGACAAGAACTTACTCATTTTCTTTCATGCAAAATTACATTTGGGAAGTCCTCCGGTTTTGAAGTGGAAATTTTTAGGGTCGGGATCACATTGAACGGAGGAATATTAAAAAAGTTTCGCGGTTAACTTAGGCTGTCTTTTTTGGAGTCGATTTGGATGTGTAGGTACTAGGGCATATTCTGTGACTTGGGGCGGGTTTTTATTTAGTTTGCCTCAGGACTTAGATGTGTGATGTTCTGAGAAGGCAGAAAGTGTTTCTCTCTGCAACTTTTTCTTAACTCGTCTTTTTTGGCAACAGGTTGCTTCTGTGGATTAAGTCAATACTCATTTATTTGGTAAGAGTATAACATGTCACAAATCAAATTATTAATACAAAATTATACTGAGCAGTACAGATATAACAAAAAAAATCCTAAATTGAAATAAAAAAATATTTTGTCTATTATTACTATTCATGTCAACTTCAACTTCTTAATTATGGCTTCTGTGGCTAGTTGCTTTTCATGTCGGATGAGTTGTAAGCAAAGTCTACCACGGACTGGAATCCACGACATAGGAAATGTCCACGCCGAAGATGAAGAGACGAACGACTGGTTAACATGAGCACTCAATAGAAAGGTGTGGAAAGGAGGATGGGAGGCTTTTGCCCTACAGTGGGACGCTATAGTCTAATATATATAAAATAAATTTAATGGAATAAAGTTGTAAATTCATGTTTGGTCAATAAACTCCTCATAAATGTAAAAGGTGTAACTTATGAGCCAGTGTTTGGTTTAAATTTGAATTAGAATAAAATTATCTAATATAGAAAATGAAGGGTTTTTTCCTAAACATATTCACTACTTATCTAAAGAACTAATTAACACTAAGCAATTTATTTTGGCATGTTGTTAAATAGTTCTCAATGCTCCCGCGAGTGGTGGGAAGTATTATGTCGCCTCTATACATTATGCAATTGTTCGCATGCGTTTTCAGAGTACATGCATTATATTGCACGATGTAAGGAGCACCTTCAGTTTACTTTTAAAACAAAGTAAGTATAACAAAGCCGTACCGCATGAAGGGTTCGATGAGTTCGCGACGGAACAATATCGGATAATAAAAATATTTGCGAACATATTTTATCTCATGCATAAATTTTCATGCGAATTTTCTTATTGACTAAACTTTGGTTATTATTAAGGCTCTTTTCGGCAAGCATTTTGTGATGTTTATAAAAAAGTGCCTTTGTAAATATGTAGTAGACATTGCCTGGAGGTATGTTTAGGTACTGTAGACTATATGATTATAAATAATAGGGTAAAATACGAATGAAATCATAAAACATTTTTTTTTATATCATTAAGGTTGCTAACAAGCATACCAAATGTTGGTAATCTGATTCTGATTCCAATTATAACTGGTTAAGTCTCCTGTGCCTGTAATTACACTTTACCTTACAAACCGTAATGCTCGCATTGAATGAATGAATGAATGAATGAATGATAAATGAATGAATGATATTTATTTGCAAGAATATAGGTATATTAATATAATTACATAATAAATATATGAATATAGTAAAATTATTTCTGCTTGGCGTTAGAAATTGGTATTTATAGGTAAAAATTCTGTACATTTTCCGCCACATTTAACCTAAAAAGCTGAATCCGGTGATTACTATAAAAGAAGTTAGCAAATAAATCAGGGTGCGTCTAATTTATAGCGCGAATTCCGAGCGCCGCGGAAATCTTACAAATTGATGGATTCCACAAATTCCAAGCTGAGAGTGATGTAGCAAGCTATAGCTGTCAATTCTGTGAAGTCATCATTTAATTCATATATTTTATTTAACGACAAATTTTACAAATCACGGTCTCTAACAAAGGTTTCACCTTATTTTAAAAATTCAGAATGGGAAAACATAGGTTCTCAAATTAAGATTGAACCGGTATGATGGCATACCTCCCTCCGCACATGATGTGATAAGATGCAAGTACATATTAAGTAGGTAGGTAATAAAAAAATATGTATGACTAAGTTATAAGTAAGGACTAAATACCAAAAATTTAATGTAACATTTACATTGTACGGAAACAATCGGAAGTAGTAGAACATACATGGAGGTGATTCGCCATGAGGCCTTCCTAACCAACCAGTTGCTTTTAGATATACCATCTTCCTTGAATCACCCTGCGTATGACCAAGTTAGACAATATGACAAAACCAATCAAACAAACACGCACACGACTTTAATTCCCATAATGGATATACTCAGATTCATATTCAGTGAATCTAAGTATAAAGTACCCGTCGCCACCATACATAGCCTCAAATATACCAAAATTCTATAAATTTTTGATCTCTACACTCTGTTTATCTGTTATTTCTCTGAGTTGAAACCATCGCACTGTAGATTTAAATGAGTTTTCCGTAAGCACATTTACATAAGACGTGTTCAATTGTACTTGAACACGTAATGACGACCGATGTGGCGCGGTGGGCGAAGGTCCGCCTGCGACACAGGAGGTTGCGGGTTCGATTCCCGCCCTGGGACAAATGTTTGTATGATCTGCAAATATTTGTTCCGGGTGTTCTGGGTATTTTCTATGTATAATAAAAAAAATATATCTATCTATGTAATGTATTGTATTAAGTATATCAGTCATCTAGTACCCATAACACAAGCTCTGCTTAGCTTGGGGCTAGATGATGCTGTGTGGATTGTCCAGCATTATTTATTTATTTATTTATTTATTTATTAACTAATATAATAAATGCGAAAGTCTCTGTGTGTGTGTGTGTGTGTGTGTGTGTGTGTGTGTGTGTGTGTGTGTGTGTGTATATGTATGTGTGTGTGTGTGTGAATGTTTGTTACCACGTATCTCCGTAACTACTAAACCGATTTTGATGAAATTTGGAATGTAGATAGTTTAGGATCTGGAATAAAACATACGCTAATCTAATTTTCGAAAATCGACTCCTAAGGGGGTTAAATAGGGCAGTAAAGTTTATATGGAAAAAAAAATGTTTGATTCGCTCAAAAGTCTGTACATATAAACTAAAGTAAATAATGAAACACGTATTTTTTATTTTTTCAAAACTGCCCTTTGGGGGTGGTGTGCCATTGAGTTCTATAAATTGTATAAATTGTAATCCTTGGTTCGATTCATTCAAAAGTTGGTGGACATAGTTTGAAGCCTGGAGACGGTTATATGCTACTTTTATTAACATGCCACGCGGGCAAAGCCGCGGGCAACAACTAGTGTTTAATAATTGAAAATACGGCCATTTTTTTGTTTTGTTCTCAAAACGTCAGCAAAATAAGATATAGGACCCACCGCTAAAACTGTAACAAACATGTAATATAGGCACCTACGTTCTTACCATTCCTCTATCATATTGCAAATAATTTAGCTAAACAAACACAAATTCTTATTCCTAAAAACCAATTTATTCTTCATTATACTTATTCGTTAAATCGTTGTTCATTCGTAATCAGCCGTATTTTTTTATATCTTGCCATTATACCTCTAGTTTAAATTGACGTGAATACTTTGACTATGTAATGAATGAGGAATCGATACTTAAATGTACCTTAGACATAATAAACCTAACAGTGGTTATTATTAGGTGTACTTACCATAACCATATAACTATGAACTTTATTCTGAATAATAAATAAAAACAATCTCAGTATCTTTATTTATATTGCTAAATTCCCTAAAACCAAGAAACACCTTGCAGTCGAAGCAGAACTCCATCGAATCAGTTTCCCGGCACTATCAATCCGTTTCAGGGTCATGGCGACAGTTTAAGAAATAGGATCTAGATTTATTATCATTCAAAGGGCATTTCGAAGGCAGGTGCGAAAATGGTGGTCCAAGATTGATGACGGTCTCATTTCCCAAGGATTTGGATCAAGATATAAATTATTTTCACTTACAGTGACGAGGATAGGTAAGGATAGGTTTACCTCTATGGACATGCGACCGTTCCGGTACTGGAACTCGAGTACCGGAACGGTCGAGGACTTACACCATTTCCGTTTGAGGATAGCTCAAATGATTTCTATCGTAATAAATTTATAGACCAATTTATATGTATATAATTATAAATATATACTTCTATACTAGGATATAAATATATAAATATATACTTATATAAAGAGGAAAGATTTTTTTGTTTGTTTGTATCGAATAGGCTCCGAAACTAATGGACCAATTTTAACAATTTTTTCACCAAATAAAAGCTAAATTATCAGGAAGTAACATAGGCTATAATTTATTTTATTTTTTTTCAAAAAAAATAGAAATCCTTAAGAAAATTGCAATATTGTAACCCAAAGTAGCAAAATTTTGCCTATAAAATTTATTATTTGGCGTGCGCTGAGAAAACTATTGATGATACATAAAAATGATGTACTATATGATTAAAGTATTCATTATTACCCACAAAGAAGTCCGCGAGGGAATATATCTTACTATCATAGTTAAGTCACAATAGCAGCTTTTGTGTTCTAAAATTTAATTCGATCGCCGATATTCCCACGGAATCGAAACTTACGCGGGTGAAACCGCGGGGCGCAGCTAGTTGATTAATAAAGTAAAGTAAAGTAATGCATTTGTTACAAAAGTATTGTTAACCGGTATTACAGATTATAGTTAGTTGCATTAACAAGTATGTACGTGCAGTGTTATAAAACATACAAAAATTATCAAAACAATTTTTAATACTCTCACCCTAGGATAACCTGTGGTGCTGGAAGGTAGGTAGCCTCTTTCAAACGATAAGTTATTTGTTTAAGTTTATTATTGTAGAAAATATTTGTATGCATGTACGTAGGTATACTGGAAAGTTCTAATCGCTTTATAACAAGCTTATTATTTTATTATAAATTCGATTTATTACTTTATTATAAACATTTATTACAAGCATAGGCCCAAAGTATCCTAGAGACTATTAGACATAAACACGGACGAGTACAAGGAAACGAATTTATTAAAAAAAACGCCATAATATATAACACGCATAATTTTAGTTCATTTCGCATAAGCTAGCCAAGTCGAAAAAATTAACTCATGTCATGGGTCCAGCGATATACAAGCAATCCCAATAAACATCAAAGATGATCCCAGCCTAAGCAGAGTTTTCGAATTCGTAAATACCTAACCATGTACCTACTTAGATAGGTACTTAAACATGTTTTCATTTAATTCTTCTTCTAACTACAGAGTAATAATGTAAAAAAAGAGTATAAGTCACCGACCATCGAAATTTTGGAAATAAACAGATTCCATCGCGATATTATATCTCACTGAAAATTCATCAATAATGAAACGCCTATTCTAACAGCAAAACAATAACATCGCCAGTACAACAAAAACCTTTTTTGCCAACAATGGTATGCATTTCATTTGGACGAGAGGCTTGTCTTAATTAATTACATTGAGATGTCACTTTAGGGCTGTCTTCGCGGGTGTCCTCGTAAATTTAGTTTGGTCAAAGTTGAGGGAAAGTTTAGATGAGGCATGGTCTTATTTTGACTGCCTACAAAATTACTTCATGTTTCAAATTACTGGAAAAAAACAGCGTGTTGAAAATATTGAGTGTAGTCCACACTCAATATTTTCAAGACGCTGTTTTCTACAGAGTTGTTTAAATGCCTTTTACAGTTTCAAAAGGTTCCTTTTAAAACCTAAACGTCTGCTCCTGAAAGATAAATCTATACTTATAAAATCGTTTGTTCTGACTGACTTATCTATCAAACGCACAGAAAAAACTAGAAAGTTCGTGTGCTCAGAAAATATTTTTGGAAATTGTTACTTAAAGGGGACATGGAGGGTGGGTGACATTTGTGTGAAAGTTTTTGTTCTTTGTATTGAGAAACATGAAAATTTAAATTATAGCTACTGTTAAACTAAATATTCATAGTAACTTGTTGTTCAGTATCAAAACTAGATGTCGCTGCTAAATCTGACAAAATGCAAGATTGCACTGACGAAAACGCACGGCAGTAGATATAGTGTAAGGTTAAAATTTGTAAATTTCTTATTTAAAATGTTGTCGAAAACTGAATTCCCCAACTAAGGGTATTAAATCTGAAAGTGATTGAACTCCTTGGTTTTTTGATATCATTGGCGTCCCGTCTCGTGACCATGACTGTACGAAAGTCGTACGTGTTTCAGGGGTTTGACTGTTTAAGGGGGGGTTTGACTGTTTAATTGAGTCTGTAAGTCTGTATCGAAGTATCGGTTGAATAAAAGTTCTTGAAAATTTAAATTGTAGCTACTCATCATACATATGTAATGATTTGTTTCAGGGTTTTTAACACGACTCCACGTGTGCAAAGCCGCTGGCAATAGCTAGTATCTTTTATACATTGCTCACAAAAAGAGATAAAGTAGGTGCTGGCTTCAAAAAGATTAAAAAAAAACTCGAGTTAAGCTGAGATCTTCAGTTGAAGCTTTTAAGCTAAGAAGCTCTAACAATACAGAACTCTTTAGGTACATTACAAACGTAAATAACAAAGACATGGTAGAATAAAATATATTCCACAAGAAATTCAGATTGAATCATGTCTCAAAATGCAAACTACATTATTTAATATCCGGATAAGTTTTAAGATATCCACAAACAGTCTTGTAGACATACAGACTATTAACTGCTTATTTTGTCAAGTACATGTTTACCTATTTTTTACATGTACAAAACTTAATTTGACCGTCCTTCAATATAAAACAAAATCGGTACCACTATATATACTATAAAAATATTTAGGAACTCCTTTGGAAAATATTTGAATCCCTTTTAAACATAGTTGCTTTCTAATAAACTGGAAATAATAATAATGTTTCACTCCAATGGACTGACGACACACCATTACCGTAGAGCATTGAGATGAGGCAAATTCACATCTTGGGAATAGCTCTGTGGCAATCCAATCGTTAAAATCAGTTTTATTCAAAATAAAATCAGTGGTCCATTGTAAACTCACGCTTGATTCACGGAGTCACTGAATCGAAAGCGGACATTTTAGGATGTAGTCTTTAGGTACCTAAAGGGTTTTGTCTCGATCTAAATATATTTTCAAAGCTTTTCACATGTAGCTATTACAATATCGATAGTATAACAGATTTCTATTTATAACAGATCTTTCATTTTATCACAGATCTCCCGCAATATAAGCAAAAGTTGTTTACCATATATTTGTATTCGTATTTCAAAGCATTATATAACCTATACTTTATAAAATTCAACACTAGTCCTTTTTTGCGGTTGATATCAGTCCATGTTACTTGGTCCTATTTGATTTATTATTTACTGCCATTTATCTAGCTTTAATTATATAGTACCAAATTATGATTTTTAATATATGCAAAACAAAGTACGCATATATTAAAATTCATAATTAAGTTTAAGTTTATAAGTAAAATCTTATAAACTTAGTTGCGGTAAAACAGTGGTAAGCCTTATCGCTGAAAATTTTAGGCTGTATTGGGAGTGATTTCGATGTGGTCTCCTGACGTAAACATAAGGATTCGTTTATTTTTAATCATGGTAGTTTGTTAATCTTGAGAAAATATAACCTACAAATAATTCGATATTGTGTGAATTATTGCCAGTACCACTTCGGAATAGCAAATTGTAGCCAGTTTTTTGACTTGGTTGGACACAAAGTGAGGTTAGTTACAGATTCTTTGCGCATTGGCATTTTTTCACAAGTGGGCTATCCAATCCAATCAAAATACATACATATATAAGTCACTCCTGTTTCCCGGAGGAGTAGGTAGAGATAACGAGTTTCCACTTGCTTGAGTTTGCACTTGCAAAACGCGGGCTTCCAAATCCAAATGTAATGATACCCCTCTGACCTTTAACCTGTCTGTTCCTCTGACTACCCCCCCTACTTAGTATACTCAAAGATCTTCAGACATAATTTATTGTACTTACCACTCGGCAGACGACGGAGTATTGTGCGTAATTATAAGTTTGAACAGAATAAGGCTTTTATGTTCGTGCTCATATACAAACTCGAACATCTTTTTCAAACGACTTTCAAAGTATTTTCAGGCAAGAGTGGCAGCGACCTGTACCGATTATAACACTTGGAAATTGTTTTCCAAGTGGAAAACACTTTCAGTTTATGGTCAAAATAATTATTTATATTTCCATCAAAAATTATGAAAGAAAATGTACCTCTATATTTTCTTATAAGTTTCAACTACATATGTACATATATTTATCTTATATTTAGATTGGCGTTTATTTATTTAACAAACTGAGTAGAAACATTCGTTAGTATCTTAAAACCTATTTTAGGTTTGTCAAGAAACTAGGTTCTCAAAGTGTTATTAATCTTACTGTTAGCGAAATAAAAGCGCACAGTAAAAACATGAGCAATATGTAGGTAGGCATCGAGAGGAATTAGGTACATGATTATTATGAAGAGCTAAGCGCACACAAAAATAACGAAACCGATTGTATTCAACAAGCCATAATGATCCTTATGTTATCAATGAATAAAGAACTTATTAACTTAGATCCAAACACCGCCAACACCCTGCACGCACGCAGGACACCCAAAGGCTCTACATTTAAGACACAAACAGTTCACTTTTGTATCTAAGACACACGAATCTGACACAGTCATGGAATAATGTGTATTTCTATGTCACGATACATTTATCGTTTTTTTTAAACAAGCTCTTAACCCTAAGTGCAGCTACTATGCCTTGGTAACACTTAAAACCAGCAAAAGTCATAGTAAAATGCATACACAAAATTTTTGTGTCTCTGCTAGAGTTCTTTTTTCTGTAGCTAATCCTAGATGTCGATTTCGGGTCATGATTAATAATAATGCACTGTCATCGGAACTGAATCAACATGTAAAAAATCAACTTCGTAGGATTAGAGGAAGTGTTTATAATTCAGCTTACAAGATTTTACCTAAACAAACAAACAAAAAACGATGCAAGTTAAATAAAATCATGTAAAAAAAACTTCCACTAATATTAAAAGAAAGAATTAAGCGCCGCTAAAAGTTTTTTTTGTTTGGTTAACAAAAAACAGCGCTTGCCAGCGACTGCTTCTTTTACCGCCAGCCTCCGCCAAGGAAACATCGCTCCGATAGATACGTCTGTGTTCCATAAAACTCCTACCGCTTACTATTTGTTTCACAAAATTCAAATTCAATTTCAAATTTTTCCATCAATAACTAGCATTAGATACTGGAGTGTCCATAAACTGTAAACAGACAATTCTTATGCGCGCAGCATCGAGTTTGCTATATCTATTGAAATAATTCTTTTGATATCGCCACTTTAAGAGCAACTTGCCTCACAGTTAACTATTGTTATTAAAAATATACAGCGCCAGGAAAGCGCTCGTTTTCAAAGAAAATGCCAAAGTTTCGATGACTTGTTTGTTTCAAGATTTTTCTTCATAATTCCGAGAGTACCTATATACTACGATTGCCTAGTTTTACTCTCACACCATTAGTATGAACTCCATATCAGTTCCATACTAAAGATGTTAGTGTTTTTTTAAACGTCAATAATTGACCTGACAAAGTGCTCCAATGATCCTAATAAATAAAGACGAATATGATTGCGACCGTGGAAAAACTACGAGCCATGTTACGCAATCACATGTCTTTGTTTTTTTTTGTTTCAAAAACGATCTCACTTACGGTAAATGAAAACAATGAAGAATATCAGGATGTTTTCGTTCATTTTCAATCGTCTTTGCTTTTCTTTTGGCCCCAAAATTTGCGTCAAACACGCATTATAGATCTATCCAGCCGCGTAACCCACGAATGCACGTAAAGAACGAATATTCGCGTAAACCTATGTAAATATGAAGTCATAAATTCGAACAAATGACGCGCGAGCCAATTTTCTTCGCTTATTTGTCGCCTGTAACTGGCGGGCGATACGTGAGGCTGGGGCATATTAGCAAAATGCAAAAACTTGAAAAAAATATGGGGGCCGCGACTGGTGTTTGCTTTCATTACTGCCGCTGAGATCAAAAATAAAGCGTTCTTTATGAAGTTAACTAGCAGAGAACCAAAGTGGTAGACATAGTACAGAGGATTAGTAAACTGAAATGGCAGTAGGCCGTTAATGTTTGCCGTGAAACCCACAATTACTGGAGACCGCGACTCGGCAAACGTAGTGTAGGACGCCCTCTGGCCAGGTGAGATGACGATCTGCGAAAGACTGCAGGCAGATGCTGGGTGCGGCAAGCTGAAGACAGGGCGCTATGGCGCTCATTAGGGGAGGCCTATGTCCAGCAGTGGACTAATATAGGCTGATGATGATGATGATGATGATGATTAATTGAAAATCTATCGTAGTACAATTTTTAATTGTGTTATATCGAAGACATAGAACAATAGCAATTACACAGACATCTTTCCATACTCAAACCCTGTTCATAACTATATTATAATATTACTAGCATCTGCCCATGGCTTCGCCCGTGTGGTACAAGGATAAAAAATACCTTTTGTGTTAATTTGATGTAAAAGCTATATTACTTTAAAGTTTCATCAAAATCCGTTTAGTAGTTTTTACGTGAAAGAGTAACAAACATCTATCCTCACAAACAAACATTTATAATAGTAGTAGGATATACTGTACTATATATTAACAAGTTCTAACCTTGGTATAGTTAATCTACTAAATAATCTATGATGACCAGCACTGAAACAACTAAATGCTCTGCATCATTTCAACATGTGATCTTGTTGCGCCGTGATTATGTATTTCACTGGGCAATAGAAGCCGCAGCAAAGTCCAGTGCAGCACATTGTTTAGAATTATTTGAATAAAATTGAGTAACAGATATATATAACAGGAATAAAAAACGCATCTTTAACCAAAGCTATCCGTGGCTTAACTTACTTTATAAATAACTAGTTACTGCCCAGGGTTTTGCCCTCGTGGTACCCGGATAAGAAGTTAACGATGAAAAGTAGCTCGTACCGTAAAGGCAACGTACGTAATAAAAGTATTCACTCGATCGATTTTTCGTCAACTTACCAATAATTTCTTTTGAAAATTCATCACACGGTAACGGTTTTTATGTTAAAAGTGAAGTTTGGATATGGTTTCCAAGTATTCTGTATAAATTGTTATAAAAACGTGAATGAAGATTGCTTGTAAATAATGTTTACCTTTTACAGCATATCATATTTTGATGGAATATTTTAAGAGATAATGTCAAATGAAGACAAGTAGGTATTGCGGCGCTATAGATGATACTGGCAGTGCGAGTGCGTGGATGAGGTAGGGCGTGGAGCGGGGGCGAGGGTCGAAAGGCACTCATAATTATCTACCTACGTCAGCGCGGATGAAGTCGTAGGCGGAAAACTAGTTCTAAATATTAATTAAACAATTTTTGAAATCAGATGAGTAGTTTTCGATGGATGGCATCTCCGTCTTAAATCGCTCGCTATATCACCCTTTGGGGGAGGCATTTGTCCAGGAGTGAACTTCTACAGGCTGTTAATGATGATGAAAGGTAAACAAAAACCTTTTCACAACTGTTCTCTAACTCTACCTACCCTATAACATTGTGTTACGCATAAAGACGAATGAAGCCAGTTTAACCTACAGGAACGTGACACGCGGCTTATGACACGGCACAATTTATTGGAAAACGTGGTCACACAACGTTACCCATACCCGGCAAGACTGCGATAGTTGGTGACTTTTCGTGACAAATATGATAAACTGATAATAATTATTTTTTTAAACCTCCGTATTTTTACTAAAATTCGGAAAAATACTTTTTGCTAAAAGTACAAAACAAAAAAAAAACAAAAACTTTTCTATTTAAATTACAGTAGGTATAATTACATTATAAGGATTGGGAGCTCTTTTAAGGTAAAATAACCTGTGTAAGAGTCCTCTCTTCTGTGGTCAAAGATAATGTAGATAGGTAAGAATAAATACCTATTATAGGTAGATACTATCAGCATGCTTATTAACTTTTTTTATAAATTACCAATTTCGTTTTTAAATCATTTCAATTATTATATCTCTTAATTATCTTGTATGCATTTTAATTAATAATTATTGCTTAATGTTAGCTGAAACTGAGTTTTTTTTGGCTAATATCTACCAAAATAACTTCTAAATTACTAAAAGTATTTATTAAATTTCGTTATCAGTAAACATAATTGAAAATTTTATACGGTTTAAGCTTTTTTTTAAATCTAAAGATGATAGTTGCCTTAGTTTATTGATGTACTCCAGTCAACCTGTGACTGCGGCTGTTACAGCACAGTCGAAACGTCGGTCGGGAAAATAATGAAAACGGTTAATGCGACAACACATATAATAAAATTTTAAGTACCTTGTCATTCTTCAGATTGAAAGTTGTATTTGTTTTTATATCGTAAAAGTCTGAAAAAAAGCCTTAGATGAACACCATATTAATTTGATCATGGGTGGGTTTTGTGGTACTCAGAATAACTAGGGGTGCAAAAAGATTTTTTTCGATTCTGCACTTCTAGTTATAGAAAACGGAATTTTTCGTACACTTTTGTACCCGATAATTATAATTTCCACGCAGAAAGACCAAGCTTCACTCTGAAACGTTGGATACAATATTTCAGCTAAAAATAGTTAACAAGATATTAATTTGTCACCAGTCAAGTTTATTCGGTAACTACGTTTACTCATTTTTAATCAAATCTCATACCAAAATTGGAAACTGAAACGACTCACGAGGCACCCGAGCGCTTTATTCATAATTTAAAAAAAGTCACCACGTATGTCCGTAAACCTGGGATCATTCCATCCCCAACTTACACGGTTTTCCACTTTGGAACTCGTAAATGCGTCTTTTGTTAACACGCCTAATGTAGCGGATAGCTTTAAATATGTTATCATACGATACGTATAGGTACACTCAGATATGTGGTGTATCTACGTGAGCTTTTAGCTGTCGTGTTCAGGAGAAGGGTGTAGTAGACTTGAACTGAAATACACCTAATATACCTAAGTACCTATGCCTAAAGTCAAATCCAACAAGTAAAATAGTTTAACAAGTGACCTCTGTAGCGGCCATCGAACAGTTACCCCCGAGAGGCGTCATATTGAACCACACTGGTTCTGTCAACACATCAGTCTTTTAAGACTGATATTGGCAAACGCAGACATTATCATTGTCATTGCGTCATATTGCCTGCTTTGCTCTGATTGGTTGAAACTACAGTTTCGACCAATCAGAGCACAGCAGTAGTGGCGGGACTCGCACGACAGTTGACAGAACTCTACTCTATGGTAGCGGCGGACGATTGAATGGTGATTGCAAAGATTTTTTTTTACTAGCGACGTAAAGAGCTTATATGCATTTGATGTAAGAGGTAGTTTGTTAATTTGTGTTACCATGGCCCCATGATAACATGGTCATTATTTACGAAATGGCTTATCCGATTGTAATGCAGTTTGTTAGTTACTGTTTGTCTGTTTGTTTGCAGTTTGTATAGCGGCAGACAATATGATCACGCTGTTGAAGTTAATAAATGATTATTGCAGAGTTTGCTTATAACAGGGTGATACAATTTTGACGTTTATGTCATTCAAGCACATTAGAACCCCATTAATCTAATGGCGTTTCCTTGTTTTTATCCATAACTTCATGTTAAACTTATAAAGGGAGATATATTTCGAATAACGATGTAAGGGGGAGTTTATTGAGTTTATTGAGCCAAAAAGGTTAAGCGTTTGGAAGGATCAATAATATACATACATGAGTTATTAAAAAATGTTTTTAGAGGGGAACTGTAGAAATGCAGATCATATTTACGACTGTATTGAGCATCGAGGGAGGTAATCAAAGGGACGGGAAAGGTCCTTCTACTCATTGATAGATATCTAATAACCTACAACCTAGGAACACTACTTTTCCTCGAGTCGCTAACTGTTGCCTGTTTCTGGTTTATCTATGTTTTGGATCATACAAAAGTTATCACGTAGGTATATAATATGTAGGTATATTGTATATTATTGATATTGTATATTGTATATTATGAATATAGTGTATTATAATATATTCATAACATGTGGTAAGTACACCAATTAAACCCCTTTTAAACTTTCTTACAGTCCATTCCATCCAAAGGTTGTCTGGTAGAGATCGCTATTTAGCGATAAGACCACATATTGTACAACATTGTTATAGTTGATAGTACTTAATTAAACTGATATGTTATTTGGTGTACAATAAAGTATTTTCTATCTTCTATCTATCTATCTATCTATCTATCTATCTATCTACATGCAATAATAATAATGCTGGACATTCATATTGTAAAAACGGGAATTTTCTCACTCGGCGACACGGAGGGAGAACGTCGCGATCACTCACCCTGATGAAGACTCTCGGAATGAGTTGAAAATTAGTCGGTGCCTTCACCGATAGTGCGGTACGTGAAAATTCCCGTTTTAACAATATGAATAGTCAAGTTCACGATAGTTTTTGGAATAAAAACGCTGGACATTTTCACATAGCATCATCTAGCCCCAAACTAAGCAGAGCTTGTATTATGGGAACTACTGAATATAAAATAATACTACTTTATACATATTTTGTTGTTGTAAATACATACATCTTATACATAGAAAAAACCCAGACCCAGATAATTATTTGCAGTTACAAACATTTGTCCCGCGGTGGAGATCGAGCCCGCAACTGCCTCTCAGGCGGGCCTTCGCCTACTGCGCCACAGAGGTCGTCGATGTATATCCTCAGATCCATACTCAGTACCCAGATATGTGAGGAAACCTAGTAGAGAGTAATCAAAGGCTAAAACTAGTACTTACATGTCCGCATTTTGCATTTCACGTGACAGGTACGCCCATCGCCGCTTATTGGAACACTAACCTAACACATATCTTGAAATGTTGGTTCCCTTTTTTTTTTTCAAGATTTTTTACTTCGCCGATTACGCAAATCGAGATTTAAAACTAGTGCTCGAACGGGTTCGAACCTACGCTATAACCTACCTTCGAATCGGCAGTCAAGGTACAGCCTACTATGCCAACACGGCCCAAACAGGATTAATATTTACATTTCAGAGATGAAAACTAAATTGTGACAAGCTTGGTAT
The DNA here is from genome assembly GCA_958496245.1 of Perizoma flavofasciatum. Classification (NCBI taxonomy): domain Eukaryota; kingdom Metazoa; phylum Arthropoda; class Insecta; order Lepidoptera; family Geometridae; genus Perizoma; species Perizoma flavofasciatum. Next base: position 11,100,267 of record OY292429.1, on the reverse strand, counting down.
TAGTTAGGTACCTACTTACTGGCACTACTAATAGACCGAGAGCTCATAGTCGTCGAACCTATCAATCGAGTACAAGAACGGATCATACCTACATGGGGTGGAAGAGGACAAAAAATTAAGTATAATGATTGGCTGGCAGCTAAGATTAGCTTGGCTAAGATTTGTTTCCTTCTAACATTTTTTTCTGATGTGTTTTGCACCTAAAATAACCGGTTGTGCCTTGGCAATACAATAAAATATTGCGTCTCTAGGTCCTCTTTCACCTCATCAAGTATATATGATGGTGGTATTGAAAAGCATTTGATCTAAGATAGTGCCAATTCGTTCCTAATCTCACTACTCAGAACTATCTTAATGAGTATAATAACGAAATATACACAGGTTGAGAAAAAGTCATAAAATATGTAGTTAAAAACACTGTTGCTTAAACATTACCTACTAGATTAGGTACCGTAAAAAAACGTGTTAAAAAAATCCTGCTGAGCTGCGCCCCGACAACATACGTTATTTCAACGTAATCTTTGTCTTCTTTCTCTCCATGTGTGACCCGTCGTGGTACTCAATTGATAAGGTTAACGGTTAACTCCCGATCTATAACGATGTCGCCGATGTAGCCCGATCGGAGTGCTAACTTTGAGAGGTCATATTTTCACCATTTTAAGCCTGACTTGATGCTATTCGGTCTTGAGTTTAACGAGCGCTGAGAACTGAACTTCAAGTTGTGAAAAGTGGTAAGTTTAAGGATGTTGTAGCGATATGTTTGTGAGTTACTTTGTTATTTAACTGCTGTAGTATTCGGCAATCCTAACATGATGTTATGACTTAATGAGGAGCTTGAAAATGTATGTGCGCATTAACGGTGAAGGAAAACATCATGAGGAAACCAGTATGTTCTTGAACCAAAACTTTAAGTCATGTATCATCAGTTAGTATTCCGATAAGCGGCGATGGTTTTGCAACCTGTCAGGCAATTGTGCAATCAACTTAAATAAATTTAATAATATAATATTTAAGAAATCTTTAAATGGGTTATTAACGTTAGAAACTGCGAATAAAATGGACTGCGGGCCCTAGAGACACTTCCAAATTTAATATTATTTTTATTCCTAGAACGGACCGTCCACGCTCACTCGATGTTTTTTTGACAAACTTAATTATATTTAGTACAATCGTGAACAAAATTACTATGGAAAAAGGTAAAACCATTCAACGTTCATTTCAAGGTATCTTATGATCTACATTGAGCGTTCCTCAAAGTAGCATCGTTTTAGATGTTTTATCATATTTGATAAAAACATTTAATTCATAGTTGAACAGTCCCCCAAAATCCATCATTCAGCATTCGCCTTATGGCTGGGTGCATAAAGGTTGAATTGGCACCTAAATTTTTACTTAGCGCCTGAACAGGGGACTGTAGGGGAGCCCCTATTTGACTATGAAACGGGCCTAAAAATACCAAAACACAAAAGTGAGGTCAAGTTGAGTTGAATAAACCTCGAGGTGATGTCTTAGGATACAGGGATTAGAGTCCATGGTTGCAAACTTAATAAAACTGAAGTTCAAAATAACTCTTTCTGAAAATAAAATGAAACAAAACTTATTTGAACTTGAATTAATAGATCTAATTTATAAATCTATGCAGTAAGGTTCTATACAATGGTTTAAGAGGGGAGAAGTACAAGGGGAAGCTATTTGTTTGCGAGTTACGACGTTTTATTTCTGGGTCGTATTTCTAGCGCAGCGCTGAGATCTAATCAGCTAAAGATTGATGCCTTACATTAATACAGGATAGATAACTGATTGGTTCCACGGATTGGCTCTTTGGGTTGCCTCTTCTAATGTCTTTAATTATACGGTTTAGATTGAGTACGATTGTAGATAACTAATGAGTTTCAATTTTTTAAGTCAACCTTAAAACCATTTACACACACACACATACACACATTGTGAGGACAGTGCATGAAAAAACATATTGTCTTAAATTAAATATAGATAGATAGATAGATAAACTTTATATTGCACCTCAAAGAAAAATACAATAACACAAAAATTAAGACTTTAACCACTTTTCGTTTAAGTTAGTCTTATAACCATTTACACACACACACATTGTGAGGACAGTGCACGAAAAAACATATTTAAAAAAATTAAATATAGATAGATAGATAAACTTTATATTGCAATTCAAAGAAAAATACAATAACACAGGTATTAAGTAAACTTATATAGTTAAAGCCAGTACAGTTTCCCGGAGGGTTAGACAGAGACTACGAATTTCCACTTACTCCGACTATAGACGAGCAGTTTTCGCTCATTATGTTTTAAATTTGGTACACTTTTTTTAGCACTTATCTGTAATTCTTAAGTAATTGTAGAATTATTTATCAATTTTTATTTATCTACTTGGTAAAAAATTAAAAAACAAATCAATACAAAGTTGAGGAAAGCCCATAACTTAATTCAGAACTGCAATTATTTTGACATCAGTACCTTCGTAATACCATGTGGAAATCTGTTATCTAATAACTCGAAGTTCCCACTGGCGCTAGTAGGACAGACACCTCAAGGCGAGGACTAATTCCCGGCGTCCACTGGGTAATGTAGCCCGATCTAGCTCTATTATATAACTACTAGCCTCTGCCCACGGCTTCACCCGCATGGTACCTATAAAAAGTAGCCTATGTGTAATTCTGATGTATAAGCTATATTAATGTAAATCTTCATCAAAATCCGTTCAGAAGTTTTTACATGAAAGAGTAACAAACATCCATTTTCACAAACTTTCTCGTTTATTATATTGGTAGGATTTATAATTTACAGTTATAAAATACTATATATAGCTATGACTTACAAAGTCTAGCAATGTAAATTTGATCGTAACTTTAAAATTTAACTTCTATAAACTTATATGAGCCTTGTTTCAAGGAAAAGAAGAAGAAAAGTTGTGTGGAAGAAGAGTTTTACTAATTTCTTCCATATACAACCCTCTATAATTACTTTTCTTACTTCTTATTTTACAAGGTTTGCTGGAAGAAACCCCTTTTTAGTGTTAAGCTTGCCTTTGTACATGTAATATAATTCTGCCTTTTGTGATTGTTAATTTGTTTGTACAATCAATCTATATAATATTATAAGGAGGTAAAGTTTGTTAATTTCAATGTAGGGGGACATACCGACCCATCCGATTTCAAAAATAATTTCACTAATAGAAAGCTACATTATCTTTGAGTGGTTTAGGCTATACGTACTTTATTCTGATAAAGATGTATTTTCAGGAAGAAATCACAATATCTGTTATTTAAGTCAGAAAAATAGGCAATCTGGCTGCATTATCAACGTGCGCTGTCTAAACAGTTAAAAATAAGTAAAACAGTTAAAAATAAGACCACACTACATCTTGTTAGCAGCACTAATGAAGTGTGATCAAATTATGATACGAAAGTTGTTGGTTTGAGTCCGGTTTAAATGTGCGTATAACCACATACTCAAAATGGCGAAGGAAAATGGACCTGCCTTAGAATCAAATATTTTAAGATATGTGTCATCGGTTAGTGCTCCAATGAGTGTGAAATGGCTTTCAACCTGTCACGTGAAATGAAATCATATTATTAGTCCAAACTCGAGGGGTTTACTTTTTTTTTTGAGCCACTGAAGAATTCAACTGTGGATAGTTGAGATCTTCAGTGGCTCGTTTGGCCCATCATCAGATTAGCTCCAAGATACCAAATTATAATATTGTCATCCGACCTTCATATACATACAAATATTCATTTCGATACGACAGTTAGAAGTAGGTTAAAATTGACTTCCAAGATTTGATTACATTGTTTGTTTGATAATTAGTTAGTTACAAGTGAAGCTAATATAGGCGTGTTAAATAAAAAAAAACTCACATTCCTAGCTTGATGTATGTAGTTACGATAACGTTGGTAGGAAAAGAAAGACTACAAAAATTGCTTCCAAATAATATTTCAAAATGAATATTCCAATTGAAACTCCAAAAGCCATCGGTAAATAGCGTGTTTGGGTATCAATAGCCAACGTGACTTGACCGATGGAGCGTGACGCGCTGTCGCCATCACGAGCCCTGCCGCATACAAAACGATAATACTGGACACAAACTGAAATTATAAATAAGTGTGCTAACGTACGCAGAGTCTATGACGATGCACATAGATTGATTTTGTATTAAAATTCTGTTAGCTCAAAGAATAAGCAAGCTGAAGTGGCCACAGGCAGGTTTAAAATGGCAATTTAGGAAGCCAGATAAAACGAAAGTTTGCAGCAAGTCTGGATTGTTCTAGCCCAAGGTCCGTTTATTATGGCACTCTTCAAAATGAAATGAAAAGAAAAATCACATTATTGAGGAACACAATGTAGGTACTAACCTAAACTAATCTTTGGGAGTGTTCTATATCTATAACAGCACATATAAAGTCTTGAACCAACTAGGATTCTGTGTGTCATAGGTATCAGGAACTACGAGTACTGTGATACCACAACACCCGACCCGGAAAGATATCTTCAGAATATGCAATCATTTGTTCTGCAGCGGGAATAAAACCCGCACCTTTTGCGTCGTAGCTGGCTACTCACCTGCTGCGCCACTGAAGACTTCTACATATTGATGATGATGATGTGTCAACAAACAGCCCACCTACCGATAAAACGATTTGCCACATTTATGGCTGAAACCCGTCAGTATGGTCTCAATAATTTCCGGCAGAGCGATTTTATTACCTTTGAACATTTAGTAGACTTTCCTGTTTTCTAAATAAAAGCTTTTTCAGCACAAAATCATCATCATCATCCACGACTCAGGATAATAATATCTGCAATAAACTTCGACCTAGTGACAGGATTCTGTAGAAAAAAAAATGAGAAAATTATATGCACTGAGCTTCGACAACTCCTAAGTTCATACCTAAACTTTCTGTAAAAAAACTTTTTGTTAAGCTTTTTTAGCTTATTAGAGATGGGCATTAGTGTTAGTTACTACTCCGCTTATGCATGTAAGGGTTTAAAAGGCATATTTTGGCATTTTTTACAAAAAAAGGTTTATCCTCACACTAAAATATTTACTTACCATAGTGTTATGTTTAGAATTAGTTTGTGTAATTCAGAAACATGATACAATTTTTTTTTCTAGGTACGTATTTAAATTCATTATCATTAACACTCTGCACAAGTCCACGGTGGTCATTGGTCACGTCCACCGACTTCTTGAAACCTTTGCGATGTCATCGATCTAAAGTCAAAGTAAAAGGTTTTAAATTATTGAAATCACAAGTATCATAATCATATAGAAACTTCAGCTTAAAAACTACGTGAATTTTTGAATTTTAAAAGTCTATTTAAACCGTTTTCTCGCGTGTGACCAATCCAATAAAAATTAGACACTGTCAAAGTCAAAATTCATGATTACTTTGTAACGTTATTTTACCTACTGCCTATTCCTCCGCGACCAAGCCAGGAAAGAAAAGCAAGAAAACAAGACTGGTTATTTATTCTCTTTAATGATCCTTTTACAAAGCAATAGGCACCTACATTTATGGAGCATTTCCAATTCCAAGAGTTTGACAGCAAACTCACCTTCCAAGCAAGGAAAGAAAGGCAAGAAAACAAGGCTGGTTATTATTTTTAATGATCCTTTTACAAAACAATAGGTAGGTATCTACATTTTTGATCGAGTTGGAGCATTTTCGATCCCAAGAGTTTGACAGAAAACTCACCTTTTTTATGATATTTTATGTAGCTATACAGGTACAAGGTAAACTCAGTTCCATCGGGTACCTAAAATTATGGGCTGATAATAATAAAGCTGACCTTATCAACGGGTAACCTTCAGGACCCTTAGCGGTAGGAGGGTAGTCGAGACTGTAAACACTGTTGAGCCTTCCTAATCTAGTGTACGTTTTTCTCATAAATTAATATCCCAATTCGTAGGGAGGTAGCCCTTGATAATCCAGCTCTGCCCTTATTTGTGTCGTAAGTCACAAGATTTACTTAACTGGTTTATAGAATTTGAATTAAAGACCGGGTGGCGTTTGTCGTCAACATCCTACTTCTATTATAAACGCGAAAGTTTGTGAGGATGGATGTTTGTTGCTCTTTCACGCAAAAACTACAGAACGGATTTTATTTATTTATTTATTTAAGCTCACATTACACGTTACAAATATTAAAAAAAATACAATATCTAGAATACAGTTTTGATCTGGTTAGGAACATAACTTATGTGCGCACTCCAAAACAATATAATGAGTAGGTAACAGTGTTGAGCAAACAAACAACTTTGGAGTATGTTTGAGGAACATATTTATAAAAAATGAATGAATAAAAACGATATAAATGAAGTAAAGTACAGTAAAGTAAAGTAACTTGACAAAAACAATTATTAGAAAATTATAAATTACAATAACCAATCTACTATCTACCTATTTAATGGACCTTATTATAATTTAGAGTTAAAAATATCCAATTCCAAATTAGACTTTGACAACTCATAGTACTGTCGACGATGGAAGGAGTTGGAGGAGGCCTATGCTGAAGAGCACACAGACCGCAAATAAATTAAAGGGTAGGTAGATAATTTTGATAAAAAATAATATATAAATTAATTTAAATTAATGATAATTGTTAATATTTTTTTGTATCTGAAATAAATGGCTTATTTATTTTATTTATTTATTATAGTACTGTCGACACCTTCTTGTTAAAGGATTATGAAACTTTACAGTAAAATAGCAATTTACAGTATTCTGATGTATAAACATCAGAATAACATGAAGTCTACTTTTTATCCGAAAACCACGCGGGTTAAGCCGTGGGCAGAGGCTAGAATGAAATAACAGGATGTAATCATATCACACACACAGGCACAAAATAACATAAAAAGAGTTTTTTTTAGAAAAGCGTATTACTACCTACCTGGCTCCAAAGTCTGTTCAGACATTTCAAGGTGGGCCAAGGAAGTTAGTGGCCGCAGGGAGTTCTTTTGCAAGTCCAACGTAGTTAGCAAGAGGAGAATATCTTTCAGTCTACGGTTTTTACGTGTCTCACAAACACTGTTGCTATTGGGTGCTGTTTCGCAGTTCTTTTAAACCCTCTCTGTATATTTTCCACAAAGACGATCCACATCTAATTAGGGACTTTGGGTCTATTTACATTTGGTCAAGACGTAGATACAGTGGCAACATAGGTGAGATGCGATGCTGGACGCCTAGCTTGAAGTATTTGGAAAAAAGACCTTGATGAATCGAGTGACTCTAAAGTGGCAGGCAGTTTTTTTATTTATTTTTTCATATTTCAAATAAAAGCACATGTTTTGCGACTTCCCCTCCACCTCCCATGTTTCGCGCCACAACTATAAAGGATGTGCATAATTAACCATGTGTAACACGATTAGGTCGAGCCCAGCAAGTGGGGCGTACAGGGTGTCCTTTTAACGTCAGAGCCGCTTTACCGTGAGCAAAAAACGTTTCCATGTGAAGCCTATTTTAATGGCCGTGGGTTAATTTTGTGCTAATTCATGCATATTATAGGGAAGGTATTATCTATTCGGTAAAGGATTTTGTATTTATAGGTTAACGTTTTTAGTTACTTGTTCAATAATTACTAAATATTAAAAGCAAAAATACACGCTGTATTCCCCATGATATATACTCACTACGTAAATCTTTGAGGAGGTAGTCAAACATTACATTTGGCACATGCTATCAGTTACTTGCAACTGCTAGCATTCCATGTGCCCAGTTGCAGGCCAATTCTCGCTTATTGGAAATCCAAACTCTCACAATTACTGTGAGGTTTGAATGGTATGCTGGTGAAATCACATGCACATGAGACTTTTCACCCGTTTTGTCTCGGAGTCAGCAATCTGATATTGCAAGCGCCTATACGTTTTGGTAACCGCTTACTAACAGGTGGGCCGATAAGAATAAAATAGAAAGTGATTTATTTGACAAAAATAAAGTACAGAAAGGACAGGCATACAATAGATTAATAAAATAGACACTATAAATAGGTACTAAAGATTTAAAAAAAAACCACAGAGACAAAGAGTAGATTTTTGTGCTAATTAGTCCCATCTATGCTGTGTGGGTCAAACAGGTCCTGTCTCAGCTTATTGCTGCTCCGAACAGTAGTGAGAATAAAATAATTTCATAAAGAATTCAAGCAGGTATATAATTTTACTACTAATATTCCAACTAAGTTGATGTCTGCAACACCAGTCACTTCACGTCCCTTCCACACTTTACGAGTACCGTTAAAAGAGATTACAAAATTAATCGCGCCGTTCGCTTTCACGCACAAAATAAATAAACGAAGCATTCCGGCGTTAAGATTAAAATCGTAAAACGTTTCAGCTGTTAATAGTATCGTTACTTTTTCGTATGAGTCTTGAATTCATGAGGCTGGAAATTGGTTTATATTTTTAAGCTAGAGGAATATTTTATGATGTGTATGACAGTTTTTTTATTTACTATTATCTGTTTTTTTATGTATTTTTGATATGTGCAAAACATTGCAGTTTTATCTGAGAAATATGTAATTCTTATTTGTAATACATAACTGAATCAGTGAAATTAAATGAAATGACATAAAAAATAAATGAAAGCTATAATTGCTTGAATACATGTACATTGGTTCTTAGACTCAGTTTATTCAGAATCGCTCGACTCGACCAATTTGCCGTGCAAATATAGGTATATAAGTTAGAAGCCAACCTACTTATGGGTAATTAATTATTTAGATTTCACGCATTAATAAAATAAAATAGATAAAATAATAATGCTGTACATTTTCCACACCGCATCATCTAGCCCCAAAATAAGCAAAGCTTGTGTTATGGGAACTACAAGACTGATATACTACTTATAGAAAAAAAATACTAAACCTACTTACCTAATTGTGTTATTTCAAATGCTAGATACCATGACACTTTGCCTACCTTGACTTTATTTTATCGTACCTACTAGTTTTTTTTGTTTACATAAAACTTCGGCCTGCCTACCTATCTATTGCTATACCCTTAGACAGGGTTCATGTGAGATACCTACCTATAAACACCATCTATGTACCTACCATGTGAAAGCAATAAATGTATTGAGTATTGAGTATATACGAGTGCATAATATAATAATACTACTTATAATAATCGATGGATAATGGATGCATGGCGATTGAACCACCTTAAAATTACATTTCTATCGCATGATAGTATACTGCACACATTTTTGTGCGTAAAACATACTTGTAATTCAAAATAAAACACAAAAAAACAAATTTAGTTGATATCGAGAATAGATATAGATAATTTATACAGAGCAGTCCAGCCATAACAACGATTCATTAAGGAACAAACATCTAAGAATCTACCCAAACTGCTCATACCTGATTTCATGTCCATTGTGTCCGACCATCGGGTATACGAGCGAGAAAATTTTAAGTTGACGTTTCTATATGATCCTTGTGATTTCAATGAATAAAAACCTATTGACTTTGACTTTGACTTTGAAAACAGAAACTCAAACTTTAATATTGAGTTTCTGTTTTCTCGTCAAGTCAAAGTCTAAATTCATTTAATCATTAAAATCACAAGGATCACTTTGAAACGTCGAGTTATGGACATAAAGGAGCGTTATGCCCGTTTGTACTAAGCCTTTAGATTAAACGAAATAAAATTTACTTCCACAAACACGAGAATGACACAGACAACTGCAGAATAACAGTACCTAACCTAACCATAAACATATTATTCCTAGAACATAATGCTTTAAACCCTTATTTCTAAGGAAAGGGGCCTTTAAAGTCGCGAATTTGCTCGAAGCAAAAGTTGAATTATTGAAACGATAAGAAACTTATTTTATCCCATTAAAATATCTATTGAAGACGAAGAACAGCCAATAACACAGGAAGCCTCATAAAAAATACATTTTATTAAAAGCGTAAAAAAACAATAAAACATGAAACTTGGATGAAGCAGTTGTCGTAAAGAAGCAAATTCGACGATCTCAGGCGGACGCTGTTTATTAAGAGGCATGAAATGTTTAATCAACGTGAAAAATACTTAATTAAATTCTGAAAGAACGCCACAAGGTGCACTTTTAGGGTTGCTGCGGAAACTATTCAGAGTAAACGGAGAGAAATAAAATAATGTAGTAAAAGTTTGAAAGCTCACAAAAAGTCATCAATTGAAAACTGTATCATAGCAAAAGGTTAAGCTTTCAATTGTCATACAGTTGATTGATCAGAGTAAAAAACGGAGAGAAACCAAATAATGTGATAAAAGTTTGAAAGCTCACAAAAAGTCATCAATTGAAAACTGTATTGCAAAAGGTTAAGCTTTCAATTGTCATACAGTTGATTGATTAAAGGACCGGTCAAACTAACGCGGTGAAGACAGTGGCGATCAAAGATAAATGGTTTCTATGTGGTTGTCAAAGTTCACATGAATGTATTGATCTCACACCACTGACCCGGTCAAAATGACGCGCCACCGCGTTAGTTTTGACCGGGGTGACCAGGGGGTCGAGACAAATACCACCTTTTGTTGGCGTTAACGCCTGCGGAAAGATTTAATTGTATGGGAATGACATGAGCTGTGGAAATGTTACGTGACAGCTGCCAAGTTTTACCTTAAGAAATTAGCGTGAAAGGAAAAGTAAGCATGAGGTGTTTTTCTAGACCCAGGGTCAGTCGTTAGGATGTCACGTTACTAAATATCTAAATAAATATATAATAGGTTTATCAAAGAATTTTCCAACACAAGCCGGTACAGGTACAGTGGTGATGGGAATGCAACCTGTAATTCGACATGATATAGATAGATTATCTTAGGGCATGATTAGCTAATAGTGGACGTGCAAGACTTGTTTATTTTATAGAAGAAATGTTCGCATTATAATAGCGAACATAAAAAATGAGATAGTTGCGAACTCCATTTTATAAACTTAAAGATTTTGATGTAATCATCAATCTACATTTTAGAAATATGTAAATGATATTAGAAATAGAGGTATGTAATGATATATGCCCCTATTTGTACAAGAAACTCGATGATCTTCCTTCACTATACGCACCTAGGCCTGGTAGAGACAAAATTGTACAACTAAGATCACACCTAAAATTGCACAGCGACGGCCATATAAACGTTCAATTAAAATTTCCAATAAACTCCCAAAATAAATCACGGAATTACAAAAATATTCGGTTTTTACTAAATATTTAAAATCATTCCTAAATGATAAATGCTATTTATGACATTAACGATTATATAGACTAGGAAACCTACATTCTTAAAAATAACAAAATAAATAACTAAAATTATTACGAAATAACTAAATTTATTTCGTTCATTTTAGTCGTAAACGTGCTTGGTTTTGCAACTTTTAAAACGATCACTATCGGAAAACATTCAAACTCAGAAATTATGCTTGTTTTTGTAAAAGTAGGAATCAGTTTTTTTTTAATCCGCAACGCAATTAATACAGTTTCTGTGAGCTACCTTGTTGTATATTGCGGCAGCCCTATGGCAACAAGTTATTCTTTATCCAGCCTAAACTGAGGTGCTTCTCCTTAAATCTCAATCCTAGCCCGTGCCAAGGTTACAAACTCATTTTTATAATCAGGTCGGAGGACATGATTAATTCTTTCATGTTCGAAGTTTTTTTTAATATTGTCAGATTAGTTTTTGTTTTATAAATTTTATATGGGATGTTTGCTAGCGAATTTTATCAAGATTTAATAAATAATGACAAATTGTAAATTACTTGTTGAATTTGCCTGAAACAAAAAAGCACATTATATCTACCTACACAAATAATTAATACTACGTACAATAATAGGTTTGAAACTTTATCCTATTAACCTCACAAAAAAGTCAAATCATACTACCGTTATAGGGCTTTAATGAATTAATTACAAACGAAAAACATGTAATTGAAAGTAATTGTGTATTAAGTACTTACTAAAAACTCCAACTTTAGACCTTTTCTAATAAATATAAATAGTAATTTGTACATAGGTAACCAGGAAATAAAAATATATTTTATTTTGAAAAGATGACCCATTCAACTAACTTTTTGAGAGGGAGACAGATTTTTTTAATTAAAAAAAAATCACAGGAATCAAAGTATAAATATATTTTTTGTACTACAATATATTACTTTTTATTTGGCTTAATAATATAAAACATACAAAACATATCGAAAATTTACTACAGAATAAAAAATAAAAAAAAACTTTTATTTTAAGCAACGTTGGAATAAAAGAATACGAGCAAGCGTCGAGGGTGGGGATGGCTCAGGATAATCTACTTCTATTTACTCGAAAATTCCAGAAAGGAGGTTCTTCTGGATCGTCAACACTTTGGACGTCATCTTGATGAATGTCTTCTTCTACAATGTCCTCTTCGTCTGTCGGCTCGTTGTCAGATCCGAGTGCATCTCCGATTTTATGTCCCCTTAGACCACTTATGATATAAAGATAATATGAAACAAAAATGATGCCAAAATCAATAAACTCACATAAAAATATAGCCACTTACACCACTTATATGGGAATTAAATACCGCACTAAGACTTTTATGGGAGTCGATACGCAGTTTTGGCGGCAATGGTAGAAAGGTCGCTCCACCGCATGTTCGAGGGCTCCTGCCAACTTAGGAGAATACACGAAAGTACAAAATGCTGCAAGAAACAAAAGCATAGAAAAACAGCTTACCTACATAAATTACGGTAGAAAGTTAGAAGTGCGAATTAAAATACCCAACAATCTATGAAGAATATACAAGTTAATACTATGACTAAAACGAGTTCATTAATTTAAAATCAGTAAAGCAATTCGAACCCATTAACAGGAAAAATGCAAATAGACGGTATCGTAACACCGATCCTTCTCTCTTACCTCGTCAATTGGAAAATTTGAATGTCTGAGTGGTGAAATTTTTAATTATTTCCATTGTTTTAACAGTACTACGATTTAAATTAGATGATTCGGCAACGTTCGCCGAATTATAATTACTATTATACAACCAATGTCCGGCCGTCCCGTAGCATGTTACTGCTAAAAGGGGGAAAATAGGGGGGGAAGGTGAAAGATATAATGGGAGTAGTATCGGTTTTTTTTAAAGGAAGGAACTTGAAAATTGGAATTGTAGAAATATTATCATAGAAATATAATCATTTGTTTCGGTTGGATTTTGAAATTTAAAGGAAGGCAAATAGGGGGTGAAAGTTTGTATGGGAGTATCGTTTTTTTAGGTAGGAACTGTTTTAAACGACTCCACACGTGCAAAGCCGCTAGCCGTGTGGCAACGACTAGTAAATAAATAAGTAAACAACCAAGACACATACAGTCCTGACCCCTTACTAGGACTCTCAGTGGGTATCTATGCTTTAGTAAAACGTATTTATAATATCTGTGATAAAGCCTTGTTTTTTTGTAGAGTCCAGATATTTTATATACTAAAAAAACTGAGAGAAAAACTAAAGCCAAACTATGCCGTGGATCAAACAATTTTATAAAAAACGGAGAATATAATCTCGTTTAAACATAACATTTGAACATCCTTTAATCGATCGTAAATAAATTTAACGCAGAAATTTTCATAATAAACTTTTGCAATTAATAAGAGAGGCATGCAACGAGGCAAAACTATTTGATTTGCCCGAAGTAGATTCTTGTACAATGTGAATTATCAAAGTTTGAAGGCTTCGCCACACAGAATGCGGACGGGATGGGTTGTTGGATGGGTCTACCTACGGCTTGTTTATGTGACACAGAAACAGGAAAATTAAGTTCCAGAACAACTCCCTAACTAGCCCATCAACAAAATGCTATCAGGCAACTATTTATTTCAATAAACTAGGCCTTATTATATATATTGCCTTTTCTTATCCTACTATAATAATATTATAAATGTAAAAGTTTGTGAGGACGTTTGTTACTCTTTCACGCAAAAACTACTGAACGGATTTTGATGAAACTTTACAGTAACATTGCTTATACATCAGAATAACACATAAGCTACTTTTTATCCGGGTATCATGCGGGCGAAGCCGTGGGCAGAAGCTAGTAGTATTATAATAACATGAATGGTGGGACAATTTTTGACCTTACTTTGCGAAATAAATTAGTATTTAGTATTGGAAATTTATAGTTACAATTTTGTTACCATCCAATCTATATTATCCTATGTACGTGGGTCACTCAGAAAGTTTTGAGAAACTAAAAAACTAACTTTTATGGATAAAATATTTTAATTAAATCTTTTCAAAGAACTCTCCACCAGCATCTATACAAAGTTTCATGCGTCTGAACCAATTTTCGAAACACTTTTTCCGGCGATGAAAACTGTATCCCTTTCAGCTGTATTTATATTTTAGGGAATAAAAATGAAAGTCACACGGTGCCAGATCAGAACTGTAACTTGACCCAAGACTCTGACCGGTGTGGTGTCCAGGAAGTCCCTCGTTTTGAGCGCTGAGTGTGCGGGCGCGTTGTAATGGTGAAGCAGTACCCCGCGGAGCCCGGTGTTCGGTCGCTTGTTGCTCATTGCAGATAAAACTTCTGGCAGCCATTTTGTGGTATACCACTCGGTGTTGATGCTGCTTTGGTCTCGTAATGGAATTGAAACCAGATACCCCCGTCAAAGTGAAGAAACTAGCGATCAAAATTTTCCCCGCGCTTAAGATCGCTTCACTTTCGTAGGCGTTGGTTCGTTTTGAAACAGCCAAACTGTCGACTGACGCTTTGTTTCTGGATCGTATTGATAAATCCAGGATTCGTCACCTGTCACAATGTCGTAAACGCGCCGAGACGAGCCTGCTTCAAATTTTTGAATCATATCACGGCACCACTCCACACGGGCCTGCTTCTGAGCTTCGGTGAGGTTGTGCGGCACCCAGCGTGAAACTATCCTCGTCACGCGAAGGTGCTCGTGTAGAATCTTATGAATGCTTCCCGAACCAATCTGCAGTGAATGTTGAATCTCTTCGTATGTAATTCGCCTGTTTTCTTGAATTCATTTTTTTACTGCCAGCACACTTTCTTCCGTGACAGCCGTCGTAGGACGATCACTCCTTTGTTCATCCCCCAAAGTAAGGCGACCGCACTTGAACTCGCTACGCCAACGGTAGATGGTTGCTTTTGAAGGTACTTCATCCATAAAAACCATTTGAAGTCGATCAAATGACTCATCAGGTTTTAGGCCACATTTAAAATCGTAGAAAATCATCGCACGAAAATGCTCTCGATGCAGATCCATTTTTAAATGAGACACGATAATTTAATCTGACTCTCGAAAAAATGTGGAGAGAAATTCGAAATTCAGACAATGGTATTTTTACTTTTAAATAAACAAATGTTTTTAAATAATTACAAGTGGCCAGTGCCTTATACATAAAAATTTTTTTTCGCAAAACTTTCTGAGTGGCCTGTCAGTCACTCAAAAATCAACTCTTTGTTTGGTTGTCTGTTGTACGAGTTTCTAATTGAGCTAGTAAAATTATAGCTTAATGAACACTATCCAGGACAATACGATCGAGTTGACCTACATATCGAACAACTTTGTAGTTTTATGCCAAGTAAGCTTGACGGTTTAATAAAGTTTAATTGTTTGCATTTAACTGCAAATAGTGCTATGCAAATTCTGTGAGTATTGCAATGTAATATATATAGTTTCCCACAAAATTTTCTACACTACAACTCAATTCAAAAGTAGCTTGATGTATCATGACCCGTTCTGACCTCTATCTAAGCTAACACAGTGCCATTTAACGTGGCGATGCAACCAACAGCTTTATTTTTTATTTATTTATTAAACCAAAGACACAATTTACATTTTAATAAAATCAAGGCACTTAGGCCCGAATTCATAGTCAAATAGGGACTCCCTTATGGGACTATTCAGGCGCTATGTGAAACGTCCGTCTGGTATTGATTTGAAACCGTTGAATATACTTTTTTTTGTTTTTATTTAACTTTATCCCACTGCTGAGCAAAGGTCTTCCCCAATGTCCATCCCGACCTCTGGCGGTCTTCCACCACTCTTTCTCATGTGAATACAGATCATCTCACCAATGGCTTTTCGGTCAGGGCACCTCGGGCACCTGAGAAGTCACAGACATACTACTAGCTTCTGCCCATGGCTTCGCCCGCGTGGTATCCGGATAAAAGTAGCCTATGTGTTATTATGATGTATAAACTATATTACTGTAAGGTTTCATCAAAATTAGTTCAATGATTTTTGTGTGAAAGAGTAACAAATATGCATCCTTCGCGAAACAAGAAACTTTCGCGTTTATAATAATAGTAGGATTATAAAAAATATAAAAGATCTCGATTAACGCTATATCGATCTAATTTTGAATGGATTCATAGTACAGAAAATTTAGCAGACCTACTAATAACTTGAATAGATTTATTATTCTTCTTATAGATGAATGTTTCTCATCTCATCTATATGGGGGGAAGGTGAAAGATATAATGGGAGTAGTATCGGTTTTTTTTAAAGGAAGGAACTTGAAAATTGGAATTGTAGAAATATTATCATAGAAATATAATCATTTGTTTCGGTTGGATTTTGAAATTTAAAGGAAGGCAAATAGGGGGTGAAAGTTTGTATGGGAGTATCGTTTTTTTTAGGTAGGAACTGTTTTAAACGACTCCACACGTGCAAAGCCGCTAGCCGTGTGGCAACGACTAGTAAATAAATAAGTAAACAACCAAGACACATACAGTCCTGACCCCTTACTAGGACTCTCAGTGGGTATCTATGCTTTAGTAAAACGTATTTATAATATCTGTGATAAAGCCTTGTTTTTTTGTAGAGTCCAGATATTTTATATACTAAAAAAACTGAGAGAAAAACTAAAGCCAAACTATGCCGTGGATCAAACAATTTTATAAAAAACGGAGAATATAATCTCGTTTAAACATAACATTTGAACATCCTTTAATCGATCGTAAATAAATTTAACGCAGAAATTTTCATAATAAACTTTTGCAATTAATAAGAGAGGCATGCAACGAGGCAAAACTATTTGATTTGCCCGAAGTAGATTCTTGTACAATGTGAATTATCAAAGTTTGAAGGCTTCGCCACACAGAATGCGGACGGGATGGGTTGTTGGATGGGTCTACCTACGGCTTGTTTATGTGACACAGAAACAGGAAAATTAAGTTCCAGAACAACTCCCTAACTAGCCCATCAACAAAATGCTATCAGGCAACTATTTATTTCAATAAACTAGGCCTTATTATATATATTGCCTTTTCTTATCCTACTATAATAATATTATAAATGTAAAAGTTTGTGAGGACGTTTGTTACTCTTTCACGCAAAAACTACTGAACGGATTTTGATGAAACTTTACAGTAACATTGCTTATACATCAGAATAACACATAAGCTACTTTTTATCCGGGTATCATGCGGGCGAAGCCGTGGGCAGAAGCTAGTAGTATTATAATAACATGAATGGTGGGACAATTTTTGACCTTACTTTGCGAAATAAATTAGTATTTAGTATTGGAAATTTATAGTTACAATTTTGTTACCATCCAATCTATATTATCCTATGTACGTGGGTCACTCAGAAAGTTTTGAGAAACTAAAAAACTAACTTTTATGGATAAAATATTTTAATTAAATCTTTTCAAAGAACTCTCCACCAGCATCTATACAAAGTTTCATGCGTCTGAACCAATTTTCGAAACACTTTTTCCGGCGATGAAAACTGTATCCCTTTCAGCTGTATTTATATTTTAGGGAATAAAAATGAAAGTCACACGGTGCCAGATCAGAACTGTAACTTGACCCAAGACTCTGACCGGTGTGGTGTCCAGGAAGTCCCTCGTTTTGAGCGCTGAGTGTGCGGGCGCGTTGTAATGGTGAAGCAGTACCCCGCGGAGCCCGGTGTTCGGTCGCTTGTTGCTCATTGCAGATAAAACTTCTGGCAGCCATTTTGTGGTATACCACTCGGTGTTGATGCTGCTTTGGTCTCGTAATGGAATTGAAACCAGATACCCCCGTCAAAGTGAAGAAACTAGCGATCAAAATTTTCCCCGCGCTTAAGATCGCTTCACTTTCGTAGGCGTTGGTTCGTTTTGAAACAGCCAAACTGTCGACTGACGCTTTGTTTCTGGATCGTATTGATAAATCCAGGATTCGTCACCTGTCACAATGTCGTAAACGCGCCGAGACGAGCCTGCTTCAAATTTTTGAATCATATCACGGCACCACTCCACACGGGCCTGCTTCTGAGCTTCGGTGAGGTTGTGCGGCACCCAGCGTGAAACTATCCTCGTCACGCGAAGGTGCTCGTGTAGAATCTTATGAATGCTTCCCGAACCAATCTGCAGTGAATGTTGAATCTCTTCGTATGTAATTCGCCTGTTTTCTTGAATTCATTTTTTTACTGCCAGCACACTTTCTTCCGTGACAGCCGTCGTAGGACGATCACTCCTTTGTTCATCCCCCAAAGTAAGGCGACCGCACTTGAACTCGCTACGCCAACGGTAGATGGTTGCTTTTGAAGGTACTTCATCCATAAAAACCATTTGAAGTCGATCAAATGACTCATCAGGTTTTAGGCCACATTTAAAATCGTAGAAAATCATCGCACGAAAATGCTCTCGATGCAGATCCATTTTTAAATGAGACACGATAATTTAATCTGACTCTCGAAAAAATGTGGAGAGAAATTCGAAATTCAGACAATGGTATTTTTACTTTTAAATAAACAAATGTTTTTAAATAATTACAAGTGGCCAGTGCCTTATACATAAAAACTTTTTTTCGCAAAACTTTCTGAGTGGCCTGTCAGTCACTCAAAAATCAACTCTTTGTTTGGTTGTCTGTTGTACGAGTTTCTAATTGAGCTAGTAAAATTATAGCTTAATGAACACTATCCAGGACAATACGATCGAGTTGACCTACATATCGAACAACTTTGTAGTTTTATGCCAAGTAAGCTTGACGGTTTAATAAAGTTTAATTGTTTGCATTTAACTGGAAATAGTGCTATGCAAATTCTGTGAGTATTGCAATGTAATATATATAGTTTCCCACAAAATTTTCTACACTACAACTCAATTCAAAAGTAGCTTGATGTATCATGACCCGTTCTGACCTCTATCTAAGCTAACACAGTGCCATTTAACGTGGCGATGCAACCAACAGCTTTATTTTTTATTTATTTATTAAACCAAAGACACAATTTACATTTTAATAAAATCAAGGCACTTAGGCCCGAATTCATAGTCAAATAGGGACTCCCTTATGGGACTATTCAGGCGCTATGTGAAACGTCCGTCTGGTATTGATTTGAAACCGTTGAATATACTTTTTT
This sequence comes from Perizoma flavofasciatum, assembly GCA_958496245.1. Lineage (NCBI taxonomy): Eukaryota > Metazoa > Arthropoda > Insecta > Lepidoptera > Geometridae > Perizoma > Perizoma flavofasciatum. The sequence goes on along the minus strand of OY292429.1, from coordinate 11,080,910 downwards.
TTGTTTTTATTTAACTTTATCCCACTGCTGAGCAAAGGTCTTCCCCAATGTCCATCCCGACCTCTGGCGGTCTTCCACCACTCTTTCTCATGTGAATACAGATCATCTCACCAATGGCTTTTCGGTCAGGGCACCTCGGGCACCTGAGAAGTCACAGACATACTACTAGCTTCTGCCCATGGCTTCGCCCGCGTGGTATCCGGATAAAAGTAGCCTATGTGTTATTATGATGTATAAACTATATTACTGTAAGGTTTCATCAAAATTAGTTCAATGATTTTTGTGTGAAAGAGTAACAAATATGCATCCTTCGCGAAACAAGAAACTTTCGCGTTTATAATAATAGTAGGATTATAAAAAATATAAAAGATCTCGATTAACGCTATATCGATCTAATTTTGAATGGATTCATAGTACAGAAAATTTAGCAGACCTACTAATAACTTGAATAGATTTATTATTCTTCTTATAGATGAATGTTTCTCATCTCATCTATATGGGGGGAAGGTGAAAGATATAATGGGAGTAGTATCGGTTTTTTTTAAAGGAAGGAACTTGAAAATTGGAATTGTAGAAATATTATCATAGAAATATAATCATTTGTTTCGGTTGGATTTTGAAATTTAAAGGAAGGCAAATAGGGGGTGAAAGTTTGTATGGGAGTATCGTTTTTTTTAGGTAGGAACTGTTTTAAACGACTCCACACGTGCAAAGCCGCTAGCCGTGTGGCAACGACTAGTAAATAAATAAGTAAACAACCAAGACACATACAGTCCTGACCCCTTACTAGGACTCTCAGTGGGTATCTATGCTTTAGTAAAACGTATTTATAATATCTGTGATAAAGCCTTGTTTTTTTGTAGAGTCCAGATATTTTATATACTAAAAAAACTGAGAGAAAAACTAAAGCCAAACTATGCCGTGGATCAAACAATTTTATAAAAAACGGAGAATATAATCTCGTTTAAACATAACATTTGAACATCCTTTAATCGATCGTAAATAAATTTAACGCAGAAATTTTCATAATAAACTTTTGCAATTAATAAGAGAGGCATGCAACGAGGCAAAACTATTTGATTTGCCCGAAGTAGATTCTTGTACAATGTGAATTATCAAAGTTTGAAGGCTTCGCCACACAGAATGCGGACGGGATGGGTTGTTGGATGGGTCTACCTACGGCTTGTTTATGTGACACAGAAACAGGAAAATTAAGTTCCAGAACAACTCCCTAACTAGCCCATCAACAAAATGCTATCAGGCAACTATTTATTTCAATAAACTAGGCCTTATTATATATATTGCCTTTTCTTATCCTACTATAATAATATTATAAATGTAAAAGTTTGTGAGGACGTTTGTTACTCTTTCACGCAAAAACTACTGAACGGATTTTGATGAAACTTTACAGTAACATTGCTTATACATCAGAATAACACATAAGCTACTTTTTATCCGGGTATCATGCGGGCGAAGCCGTGGGCAGAAGCTAGTAGTATTATAATAACATGAATGGTGGGACAATTTTTGACCTTACTTTGCGAAATAAATTAGTATTTAGTATTGGAAATTTATAGTTACAATTTTGTTACCATCCAATCTATATTATCCTATGTACGTGGGTCACTCAGAAAGTTTTGAGAAACTAAAAAACTAACTTTTATGGATAAAATATTTTAATTAAATCTTTTCAAAGAACTCTCCACCAGCATCTATACAAAGTTTCATGCGTCTGAACCAATTTTCGAAACACTTTTTCCGGCGATGAAAACTGTATCCCTTTCAGCTGTATTTATATTTTAGGGAATAAAAATGAAAGTCACACGGTGCCAGATCAGAACTGTAACTTGACCCAAGACTCTGACCGGTGTGGTGTCCAGGAAGTCCCTCGTTTTGAGCGCTGAGTGTGCGGGCGCGTTGTAATGGTGAAGCAGTACCCCGCGGAGCCCGGTGTTCGGTCGCTTGTTGCTCATTGCAGATAAAACTTCTGGCAGCCATTTTGTGGTATACCACTCGGTGTTGATGCTGCTTTGGTCTCGTAATGGAATTGAAACCAGATACCCCCGTCAAAGTGAAGAAACTAGCGATCAAAATTTTCCCCGCGCTTAAGATCGCTTCACTTTCGTAGGCGTTGGTTCGTTTTGAAACAGCCAAACTGTCGACTGACGCTTTGTTTCTGGATCGTATTGATAAATCCAGGATTCGTCACCTGTCACAATGTCGTAAACGCGCCGAGACGAGCCTGCTTCAAATTTTTGAATCATATCACGGCACCACTCCACACGGGCCTGCTTCTGAGCTTCGGTGAGGTTGTGCGGCACCCAGCGTGAAACTATCCTCGTCACGCGAAGGTGCTCGTGTAGAATCTTATGAATGCTTCCCGAACCAATCTGCAGTGAATGTTGAATCTCTTCGTATGTAATTCGCCTGTTTTCTTGAATTCATTTTTTTACTGCCAGCACACTTTCTTCCGTGACAGCCGTCGTAGGACGATCACTCCTTTGTTCATCCCCCAAAGTAAGGCGACCGCACTTGAACTCGCTACGCCAACGGTAGATGGTTGCTTTTGAAGGTACTTCATCCATAAAAACCATTTGAAGTCGATCAAATGACTCATCAGGTTTTAGGCCACATTTAAAATCGTAGAAAATCATCGCACGAAAATGCTCTCGATGCAGATCCATTTTTAAATGAGACACGATAATTTAATCTGACTCTCGAAAAAATGTGGAGAGAAATTCGAAATTCAGACAATGGTATTTTTACTTTTAAATAAACAAATGTTTTTAAATAATTACAAGTGGCCAGTGCCTTATACATAAAAACTTTTTTTCGCAAAACTTTCTGAGTGGCCTGTCAGTCACTCAAAAATCAACTCTTTGTTTGGTTGTCTGTTGTACGAGTTTCTAATTGAGCTAGTAAAATTATAGCTTAATGAACACTATCCAGGACAATACGATCGAGTTGACCTACATATCGAACAACTTTGTAGTTTTATGCCAAGTAAGCTTGACGGTTTAATAAAGTTTAATTGTTTGCATTTAACTGGAAATAGTGCTATGCAAATTCTGTGAGTATTGCAATGTAATATATATAGTTTCCCACAAAATTTTCTACACTACAACTCAATTCAAAAGTAGCTTGATGTATCATGACCCGTTCTGACCTCTATCTAAGCTAACACAGTGCCATTTAACGTGGCGATGCAACCAACAGCTTTATTTTTTATTTATTTATTAAACCAAAGACACAATTTACATTTTAATAAAATCAAGGCACTTAGGCCCGAATTCATAGTCAAATAGGGACTCCCTTATGGGACTATTCAGGCGCTATGTGAAACGTTCGTCTGGTATTGATTTGAAACCGTTGAATATACTTTTTTTTGTTTTTATTTAACTTTATCCCACTGCTGAGCAAAGGTCTTCCCCAATGTCCATCCCGACCTCTGGCGGTCTTCCACCACTCTTTCTCATGTGAATACAGATCATCTCACCAATGGCTTTTCGGTCAGGGCACCTCGGGCACCTGAGAAGTCACAGACATACTACTAGCTTCTGCCCATGGCTTCGCCCGCGTGGTATCCGGATAAAAGTAGCCTATGTGTTATTATGATGTATAAACTATATTACTGTAAGGTTTCATCAAAATTAGTTCAATGATTTTTGTGTGAAAGAGTAACAAATATGCATCCTTCGCGAAACAAGAAACTTTCGCGTTTATAATAATAGTAGGATTATAAAAAATATAAAAGATCTCGATTAACGCTATATCGATCTAATTTTGAATGGATTCATAGTACAGAAAATTTAGCAGACCTACTAATAACTTGAATAGATTTATTATTCTTCTTATAGATGAATGTTTCTCATATATTAGAATAATAAAACATCCATATAAGCTTCCCAAAATAAAATGTCAAATAAGTCTGTAAACTTTGGGCGCTGTATAAAAGCAGTAATGAAAAATAATGTAACAGCGGAAGCATAGTTGTAAAATACAATAAATTGTTTTTGATGTGTGGTCCAAGTAATATCATGCTTGATACAAAGAATGAATGAATGAATGAATGAAAATACTTTATTGTACACCTTAAGCAAAAAACATAATAACAAAATCTTATCCTAGAAAAAGTACAATGGGCGGTCTTATCGCTTAGAAACGATCTCTTCCAGACAACCTTTGGATGGAGAGGATAGTAAGAGATTGTGAGAGTGGCGGGGGTGTACATAAAATAACAACAAAATAATATTAACTACACAATACAATAAATATTATATATATAATAAATATGTTAAGATACATACCTACAGATTTACTACACATATACATATATATACATATATAAATACACATACAAATTATAATACGTCGGTAAAAGAGCAAGACAAGACTCTGCGATACTATGATGTTTCTGTCAGATAAAAGAGCTTCACACTAGTTTTGAATACGGCTAGAGACGGGGCCTTCCTTATCGAGACAGGCAACGCGTTCCAAAGGAATGATAAGGCGCGGTAATATGGGTAATCAACTTGCGGGCAAGAGGTTTAAAAAGTTCGCATCATTTTGGTTTCTCTAAAATATATTTACCGCGAAAACTCTGGTAATGAAATGATCTTCTTATTGAGGTTTCCCCAAGTGACTAGAGAATGGAATTCTTCATAAAGGATGTTTAGAAGTTTTAGGAGGGTAGACAAGGAGATATATCTTTCTTATGCTGTAAGCGCCCATAGACTACGATAACCACTTACCAACAAGTGCATGGATTGTATGCTTGTAAAAAATCTTAGGAGTAAAAAAAAGTAGTTCGAAGACTAATTTCAATCCATGTAGTCACTAGATAGCTTTCAAATCGGCTAGATGAGTGGCAATAATTATAAACTGGTACAGGATTGAAAAAATAGTGGTTAGAAATTATTTCAAAATTGAAAATCCTTGTATTTGGATTACTGAATAAAAACCCGCTGGTATGGCGGCCCCGTACCGGATGCCGCTGTGTAGGTAACCCCATGTCTGGCTCACGTCTACCAAGTCATTTTAAAATGTTGAATTCATAGTTTACATGATTTAAAAATAAACGCTGGGGTAAACGTGTTCTTAAGTGGAGACCGCGACTTGGCAAACGTAGTGTAGCACGCCCTCCGGCCAGGTGGGATGACGATCTGCGAAAGACTGCAGGCAGATGCTGGATGCGGCAAGCTGAAGACAGGGCGCTATGCCGCTCATTAGGGGAGGCCTATTTCCAGCAGTGGACTAATAAAGGCTGATGATGATGATGATGCTTTAAAAGTTGGTCATACGAGCATACGCTCGTAGGTCTTGCTTTTTACCAGATCACACAATGGACTCTCCACAGCAATATGACGTCGTAAACTACCGCCGCTAAGCTTCATTGTACCCTATTATTGCCTCGGTAAAAACTAACGAAACGGCTCGCTTGTGTACACACTGCATTTTATATACTTACCTAACTGGTCTAATGGTGATGAACTGGCCGCAATAGTATAAAAGGTAGCTTTTTAAATGAGTAAATTTTAACAAAATGTTAAAATTCGTTTATTGCAGCACCTAGTGATATGTGGTGAGAGAATATTAGTAAGTACCTAGTATTTTTTAAACTTCCGCAATCAGTTAATATTGTTACGAGCTAGGGTTCGGGATAAAATAATTAAGTCCAATTGTATACTAAAGGAACACTGTAATAGCAAAAATACACTATAAAAATTACAACAGAACAAACAACACAAAAAATACTACAATGAAAACTAAAACACTATATCACTGGGTACAACACTAGCATAACTGTCACTTCACTAGTAGTATCGCTTCCGTTATTTTTCGGAAACTATTCTTTTCTTAACTTTTGAAGTAGTAACGTTGAAATAGGGGAGATCACTCCTTTCACCCCCTATCCTTTTTTATCTAAATAAGTGCGACGGCTTTCTAAATCCCAACCGAAAGGTTAACTAAACTAGTAACAGGCATTAATCTATATCTCAATAAAAATAAGGTAATATCTATATAACTTCTTTGTTATGTTTAATAAATAATCTTCTATCCACGGCTTTGCGCGTGTGGTAACCAGTTTTTTGTTATTCTCGGTCACGAAATATATGTGTTCTAAATTTTATCCAAATCGACTTAGCCGTTACGGAATTAATACCTATTAGCAACAAACATCCCAACACCCAGACAATTATTAATAACGCGAATCAATAATATAATTTTCTATGTATAATATGTATGTATTTACAAAAAAAAATGTAAATAAGTAGTATATCAATCATGTAGTTCCCATAATACAAGCTCTGCTTAGTTTGGGGCTAGATGATGCTGTGTGAAAATGTCTAGAACTATTATGAACTATTAAAAGGATGTAAGTATTTTCTTTCATCAAAAAATGCTAAATAGGGAGGTACCTAGCCATACAAAATAATGTAAAAACTTTATTCTAACCTACAAATCAGATAATGGAAAAGTATACATTTCATCGAATAAAAGCAACTTATCCTAACAATATTAAAACTTTGTTTCGTTTGTTGAAATTCGATAAAATTGAGCAGAGCTGTCTCTCCGGACATACAAACTTGTGAGTTATTTGCCTCCCTCTACCTCTCCCCCCATTTCAGAGAGAGGAGTGTGAGAGGGTCCCTGCTACGTTATCAGCACCGGAAACTTTTGTTTTACGAACAATTAAGTGTAACGTTAACCGCCCCTAAGTTGATACTTAGTTCGTTTAAGTTGGGATACACCAGGCATTGGAAATGATGATTTGATTAGGTCGAAGTCAAAACTTGGCAAGTAGTTTGTTGACAATATCTACGTTAATAATCTTAGTACAAGTATTATTCTACTTGTGCTAAGATTAATTTTGTGCTAAGAGTATCAGGGTTCCGTAATCAACAAGGAACCATTATAGTTTCGCTATGTCCGTTCGCCTGTCTGTCTATCCGTCCGCGAATTAGCTCAGAGAATCTTGGTACTAGAAAGCTGTAATTTGGCATTGGTATACATATTAATAACGCCGACAAAATGTTAAAAAAAAAATAAAAAAAAATATTAGGTTCGTCTCCCCTACAATAAAGAGGGGGTGATTTTTTTCTCGTATATCCCTTGGTATGGATAAAGACCCTTTTTTGGTTAAGTTAATCAAATATTATAATCTTGAAGAGTTTTTGTAAATTCTCGATCACTTTATTATGAAAGTAAATTTTCATAAATAAGTTTTCTGTGCCCACTCATCATGGCCAGACCATTGAGGCGATTTTCCCCATTGTGCTTCCTAACCAGGCTTTAAGTCTCCAGAAGCTGCTAAAATATCGCTCTACCGTTCATGTTATGCACGCTAACACTTTTCCCGTTTCGAGAAAGAACGTTTTTACCTCTTTTAGGATATCAAAAACGGTTAGATTTGTTGGGTTGGGTTTGGCGGACGCAATACTTGGTATGAAATGAGTGAGTTTCGACGAGCGGGAATTATCGGCCAAGCAAGTCAAGTCGAGTGAATGGACATAGGACTTTGGATGCTTTGCATTTGGCTACATTTTTCACTAGGGGACTTGCCCCCCTTGGCGATGCCCTTGACATTGTCGGAGGGCCTACTGTCACGTTGGTAATTTTTCCGCTCCACAAAAGCTTAGCACATTTGTCTCAATGCCCCGTTGTTGCCATAAATGCCCCTAGTGCTGCCAGCAGTGCCCTGTTGTTGCCAGCAATGCCCCTAGTGTTGCCAGCAGTGCCCTGTTGTTGCCAGTAATGCCCCTAGTGTTGCCAGCAGTGCCCTGTTGTTGCCAGCAATGCCCTGTTGTTGCCAGTAATGCCCCTAATATTGCCATCAGTGCCCTGTTGTTGCCAGCAATGCCCCGTTTTTGCCAGATATTATAGGTAACTCCACTCACCGTATCTTGGGCCGCATGCTTGTTATATAGTTATGATGTATTAATATATATTTGGATATAGGTACTATATAAAAATAATGTTCCATTTGTATTGTTTGTTTATTATCCACACTTTCAGTAAGGTAATAAACCGTCATTCTTTTAAACAGTTATCTCCATTCTAAGATTTCCGGAAGAAATGTCGCTCTCAGCGATAAGACCGCCCATTGTGCTTTTCTTTTGTTTTTTTGTTCTGTTATGTTATGTTTCTGTGTTTGTACTATAAACTGGTGTTATGCACATTAAAGAGTTTATCTATCTATCTTGTTTGCCTTCGAAAAACATTATAAACATCAGAGTCAGCTAGTTGTAGCTTTCTGTAGAACGGCTCATTGTACACCAAGCCTTAGAGACGACACGAAATTTGGGGTGGTAGCGTTACACGATACTTTGCATTGATAACATTGTTCAACATTTCCCAGATTTTATGATGCCTTTATTGTACGTGTAAACGCGCCTTAAGCGCGGCTTGTTCGCGTGAACAGCCTCTATTATGAGCTCGAGGTGTTAAGTATGTTGATTAATGAACCATAAAGTTGTGATAAACATTCTTCTGATTTTCCTTAGAAATTTAGTGCCAGCTCTTTTGTCTTCTATTTTGGCAAATGTTTGTGGAAAAACTTACCTTTTATAATATCATCCTCGTTAAAACTGAAATAAATCAGTTTTTTTATAATTTCTATGTATTTACTTTGTCTAAAAATTCTGTTTAATTATCTTTTAAATTTTATAATACTTTTCATGCGCTACAAATAGCGCTAGGACCAGGCGAATTAATTTCCTTAAAGTTTTAACGATTTTGTCAAGATTAAGATGGTATTTGTGATTTGACAATTAAGAATTATACTTACTGTTATATTGTAAAACCTTTTTTTTTTCCTTGACATTTTCACCCAGCATCATCTAGCCCCAAACTAAGCAGAGCTTGTATTATGGGAACTACATGACTGGTATACTACTTATATATATTTATTTTTTGTAAATACATACATATTATACATAGAATGATTAAATTCACAATCATTCGTGTTAGTGTTAATTTTCGGAATAAATTTTTTATAGTTTTTTGGAAAAAGCGTTTTTTTTTCGAGTACAAAACATAAAACTATTTAAGAATACACCGTTGTTTATAGATGAAACCATCTCGTTTCCGATTACTTACTCTGGGGTTGCGTGTTAAAGTCTAGAAAGCATATATATTCAAGTGGGTATTTCATTCAATTTCCTACTCGGAAATTATTTAAACCTACTTTAAAAAATATAATTATAAAACGTCAGGTTCATCTTGGTTATTTCATTAAATTCAACGGACTGTATTTAACATTTAAGTCGGCCAACTTTATTAAAGTCTGGTTTTGTCACCAACTTTTTTGCACAAAAGTACCTACTTACTTCCTGACCTCTCTACGAGGAAACCCACCTACCAATATTATATTTTAGTAGGTAGGTAGGAATACTTTACTACCTACCAGTTTGCCACACTTACTCATACCCACGAGCACGATTAGATAGTTAAAGATTTTAGTTATAGGGTTAAGTGCCCAGATAGTCTCATCATAAATAACTCGTTAAATAATCTAATTGATAAGAATGTACCTGATCAGTAAGACAAGTACTAACCAATTTATCACCGCACTATCATCAGAGATGTAAGATGTGCCTGCATTTGATTATACAACGAAAATACGAACGGCCTCTTTTATGTGCCGCCTTCCTGCGATCTCATAAATAAGTCCATGACGCTTCGTTTTAGGCCGTGTATCGGTTCTTTCCTGGCTATGCTTCGTTTTGGGCCGTGTTATCTGTTCTTTCTTGGCCACCCTGCGTTAGGTCGATGATATGACTATGTTTAAGTATGATAGCATGAAAAGGGCCTAATACTGAACGATGGTGAAGGAACCATATCATCATCATAATATCATCACTTATCATGATTATGCCCAAGTTAAGGTCAATCAATGAAGTATCAATTTAAAAAAAAGCAACTAGAGTGGATAAAGAATTCTGTGCGTCTCGTATTGGCTCATTTCATGCCAGAGTCACTTTTCTTTGCTTCGAATCGTTGATTCTAGGATATGCTGATATTTCACTGTTCTCATGATATTTCACTGTTTAAGAGGACTATCTGGTATAAAATGCTGTATAGCATTAAATCCTCCATTTGTACATTATTTGTGTGCAATCCTACTACTATTTGTTACTCTTCCACGCAAAAACTACAATACGGATTTTGATGAAACTTTACAATAATATAGCTTATACATCAGAGTAACACATAGTCTACTTTTTATCCGGGTACCACGCAGGCGAAGCCGTGGGCAGACGCTAGTAAATAAATAAATAATTAACTAATCATAGTCATATCAAACCGTAAAACATACATAGGTATACTACGAATATACATTTTTCTCGTAGAAAAATCCATTGGCATTCGAACCTAAGACCTTCAGATTGTAGGTTGAGGACTCTAGCTACTACATCACTAATTCATGTAATAGTAGAGCCCCATAATAACAGAACAGCATAACAATTAAATTAAAATCCAAATAAAAGTCTCCTTCCTCGGCTCGAATCAAATATCATCCCGACAGTTACGCGCGGAGGAAATTAAAGATTATATCCTAGAACTTAATCCTCCAGTAATAGTGAGCCTGAAAATTGCAAATTAAAGGGACAACATCTACCACGATTCTCAACTCCATTCCCACAGCAGCAGAGCTGTTATTCGAAATGTGCTTTTATGTATCTGTGAGATAAAAATGGTTGAAGCTGATATTCCGATGGTTCGAGATCAATTAATTAAGGATGCCTAGATAGCTTTATCGAGAGGTTCGTTAGAGTAGCAAACAAAAGATAAGGGGTTTGAAAACGTGCATACAAGCAAATATAGGTTATTCTTAGGGCTTGGTCAAACTCGCGCACATGAGATCTTTCATCTTGATATCTCAGAGAGGCAATGCGTGAGTGGTGTCTCTGGTATTACTACTATATACTCTGGCTACGGTAACCGCTTTCCACAAGGTGGGCCTTAAGCTTGTTTGCTTTAGTATATAAAAAAAGAACTTAGACAAATACTCGAAAACGATTTTCCTTTGATCACCACCGCCACCGCGTCAGTGTGATCATGCCCTTACAACATTTTAACTATATGTCAAATTTGAATTGTATGTCAAGCACTTTTTAGGATTCCGTATTCAACAAGGAACCCTTGTTGAATACGATCCGTCCGTCTGTCTATCCGCGGCTTAGCTCATAGACCCTTAGCACTAGAAAACTGTAATTTGGCATGGGTAAACATTAATCACGCCGACAAAGCGGTTAAATAAAAATCATGAAAAAAAAATATGGTCCCTTTCATACACGAACGTGGGGATGTTTTTTTCTCTCGTCAATCCCATAGTGTAGGATGTTGTTGGATAAGTCTTCCATAAATAACCATTTTTCAATTCAGGATCCGTTTGCAAAATTAAGCTTTAAAGTGTCAATCTTTGTAACAGTCAAGTGTAGTCGTCTTCGTCGTTGTCGTCGTCCTCCCAACCCTGCCAACTAATCGGTTGTTTTTGGAAACGTGAAATACAACGGTAGTATATAACCAGTGTGCTGAAAGGTACGCCTCATAAAAGCTCTTTCATGCACATGTCTTGTCCTCGAAGTTTTGATAGGCTGGTTACCTCAGCATATACATTTTTCGCGAGGAACAAACCATAGGTGTTCGGCTGGGTTCCTACTTACAAATTTTAAATTGGAAGTCAGACCACCCACTGGGCCAACACGGCTTTTTTCTTGGAAAATCGAATCGACCCTCGTTTTATTTTAGTATCCCAATAATAAAATCACAGCGGAAAGAAGGAACAAGACTAACTTTTATTTCCGGAAGAAAACATAAAGAGTTATCAATAGACACCTTTGGACGAGAGAGTAGTAATTGACTACTGCTTTACCAGCATAATCTTTATACTTAAATAACCAAAACAACCAGCGATTCAAACTCTATTCCCTGTATAAAAGAACTAACCAGAGTTTCGAGAGCGGAAGTGTAAGTTTGTTGTTAGTCCAAATGTTACAACTCGTAGATTGCCAACGACGGGAATAAAACATATCTAGCTGAATGAGAGTTTTCGTTATTACGTGCACTTACCTTAATATTCTGCGAAGCGACTATGAACTCTATTCAGAAATAAGTGTGTCAATTGGTAGCTAGGCTATTAAGTTGGTATGTTAAAGCTGTTCTAATAACATGGAAGTAAAATTCTATGCTACAAGGCCTGCTTAAAATTATCGTGGTTTGGTACTAATTTTAAGATACGAGTATTATTACGTAGTCGCGTTCACCGTTCGCGGTACTAATGGCGGAAATACCTCTAAACTGTCTACAAAAAAGTATGATCTGCTCATATTTCTTCACGTTTGTGACTTCACTTCACGGATATGAGAACTTTGTAATTTTGTAAATGGTTATCTAGCTGTATATCTATTTGTGCAGCGCCCTTACAGGGTCCATGTACTTTCTTACAGCTACTTTGATGTAAGAACTAAGCTAATGTAAATTTGAGCATATGAATATGAATATGGTGAGATGCACCTGACTTAACGCAGACTGACTAAGAAATCACAGGTGATACGAAAAAAAAGCAAACTTTTAAACCGATTCCTCCTCAAACCTGTACCTAATCCGGTAAACACGTAACTAGATGGAGCTAGTTTGCGCTGGATAACCGCTAGACGACGACAAATCGACTACATGCCACCTACAACCACTGCGCAGAGTAACTAGGTTCAGAGAAAACTGTATCTGGATTTTGTGGTACGCACTTATAGTTCCTGATACCCATGATATAGGGAACCTTAGTCAACAAAATTTATCAAAAAAAAACATGAAGATTACTTTGAAACGTAAATTTTACTTGCTGCTTGTTCCACCGCGACCAAGCCAGGAAAGAAAAGCAAGAAAAAAGGCTGATTATTCTTTTTAATGATCCTTTTACAAAACACTAGTTAATTTTTCACCGAGTTGAAGCAATTTTAATCCAAATACTTTTATCATCTATAAGATCTGATATGGTATAGTATGTCTTTTTATAAAGTTTTTGTTTTTTTATTATTTTGTGTATGTAATTCATAGTATTTTTCAGACTTTCGCGATTAGATAACATAATTATAAGTTTAACGGGTCTATATCGCGTTTACCTCGTGACCACGGCTGTTGCAATACAGTAAAAAAAATGGTAAACGCGAAAAAGACCCGGTAAACTTATAGTTTTGCCAATTCATTATTATTATTACCTTTGTGTCAGAATTTTGTTCTCCTACTTTCATCATCATCATCATCAACAGCCTGTAGAAGTCCACTGCTACACATAGATAGGATAGTGTCATCGATCCTATTACAATTCGCTAGCCCGATTCGATAGCTCTCATAATTCGCTTGGGTGTCTCTACCATTTGGCTATTCTATAATTGATTTCAATAGTACAGAGTAGTTTGCGCTTATGTAACGATGTCCAGCAATTTGTGCTGCTTACACAACAAGCGCATTAACATAATGGTACAAGGAACTATAAATTGAAGGCTTACTTGAAAATGCAGTGGAGTCTTGGAATTTAAGAGAGTATGCAGACGGCATTTTCTATACAAAAATATTTTCGTATTTCCCCTCCCGGGTTATAGATAGATAAATAGAAAATGCTTTAATGCTCAAGATTAAAAAATATATCAATTTGTTTCTGTTAACTTTTGTATAGTAGAGTATTGGTGCGTTTGATAAAAACCAGAAATGTCACTTTTCCTAGTAGTAGTATAAAAGCAAATGTTAATGTTTGTTTAAATAATCTCCTTCACGGCTGAACCGATTTTAATAAAATGTGAAAAAGGTATTGTTTGTGCCATAGAATAATACTAAAACTATGCCGTAGGGAGAAGTATATATATATGTATATAATATGACTTTAAATAGTATTCTAAAGTTATCTACAAATCTGTAAATATTTACAGATTATAAAAACCTCAATTCAGTCTATAAACAAACCGTCTTATTTATAAACGTGAGTTCGTTCTGGTATAGTTTAGCTTCAGTCAATCTGCATGTCTTGATCTGCCATTTGAGGAAGAAAAGGAAGACAGCTTCACCCTAATGATATTATTTGGAAAACGACCACACACCGCAAACGGCAGCGTAAATATACAAACAGTAACAGCTTATTCCATAAAAAGATGCTGTCGTTTTGCCACTAATTAAATAACACAGTCACTATTCTTAGTCGCAGTAGGTAGTAAGTATTTCTATCAAAGAAAAAAACAGAGAAATATATCAACTCTATGTCTACAATTCAAGCAGATGGTTAAAATAACGCATTTAGCCTCTGAAAAGATGAAATGTTAGGGGTCCAAATAGGTCCCTGGCTCTAAACTTAAACATAAACTACTAGCTTCTGCCCACGGCTTCGCCCGCGTGGTATACGGATAAAAAGCCTATGTGTTATTCTGATATTTAAGCTTTATTACTAAAAAGTTTCGTCAAAATCCGTTTAGTAGTTTTTGCGTAAAAGAGTAACAAACATTCACAAACGTTCGCGTTAATAATAGTAGTAGGATACATAAAAAAATCAGACTACTTTCAGTCTGCGGTTGCAGTAGGTCGCTGCCGCTGCCTTTAAAATCATACTTCTAGAAAGATGATACAGACTAACCCCCATTTATAAATAAGATGCTAAATGTCAACGTCTACTAAGTATCCCTTTTATATAAACCACATAGGTACTGTTTTTGTATTCAATTCATAGGGAATAGATGAAAGGATCTTTTGTGTGAACTTGGTCATAGTAAAGTTAATATTGCCAGTATCACAACCCCAGATTGGTTTTTGCAGTCGTTTGGCATGACTTTAATGAAGGCAATTGTATAGGATTTACGCTACGTCTAGGAGGCACTGCAACAGGTACGTTATGGGACACATAAGTCAAAGTTTTTTAATTGTAAAAAAAAATATTACGATATCGTTATTATCTCCACTTAGCTTAAAATATACAACAGAATATAAATGAGGCTATACAAAATAAATTATATGATGACGGGACCCGGTAATTTTAATTTATCCATTTGGGATAGTGTAATTTGTTTGAGAGACAAATATCTCCAGGATGCGGTTGCGGATAAGGCAGCGGCTACACCGCTTCCTCATGCAAACTGGACCAACAAAGCCACGAAGTTTATGCAGTTGTTTATGAATTCCGTTTATAAAGTTGCGCTACTGGCATGTGTACTGCACTTTGTCTGTCATTCAGCTCGCTACAGGCAATATAGCTTGATGGAATTTATAATCAGCTGCTCGTCTGCGTTATGACAATTTTCGTTGATTGCCTGCGACTTCATAAATTCATAAATTATGAAGTCGCAGGTTCATAAATTCGGCATTTTGATGGATTTTTGAATTATTCCTCGGACTGTGTGGGTCATAAACACTTTTACCGTCTATCTCAGCGTGAAACCTAATAGCAAAGAGTGTGTCGCTACAGGGATATAAAATTTTGCACCACAATATTACGTAGTCGTTCTAGAAAATACGTAGTCATTCTTAGAACATAATGAATTATGAATTGTGACGAAGAATATAAGTACTCGAAACTAAACTATCCAATATATTTTATGGTAGAATTAACCAACCTATTTGGCAGCTGTAGGTATTAGGCATAGGTTTGGATCAACAAGCCCACTACTGAACATAGGCCCTCCAAAATGATTGCTCATGATCGTTCGTCATGGAAAAGTGGTAAATGGAGTAAGTTGTAAAGTTGGTAGAAGGAGGTATCCGTCTACCAACTTTATCCAACTTTAAAGATGTCATCTGTTCATGTTCATGATTTGATTTGAATTTCAGTCAGAATTGGCAGGTGCCGTTTCATCCTACATAGCCCAGAAACCATTCCTTAAGCATTTACTCCTGCAATGGTCCAGATTATCACCCAATATATCCAATAGTTTCATCATTCACCATCCACGTAAAACCGTTTTTTATATATTGTATTGAACAAAAAGGCCTCTTAGTGTTAGCTTTGCCTCCACGAATGCCTATAAAGGATCCAGGTATAAGCCTAAGATTAAAAATAAATAAAGAGGAATAATAATAATGCTGGACTCTTCTTCACACAGCACCATCTAGTCCCAAACTAAGCAGAGCTTGCATTATGAGAACTATTATGACTGATATACTACTTATATATCTTTTTTTGTAAATACATACATCCTACTAATATTATAAACGCGAAAGTTTATGAGGATGGATACTTGTTACTTATTCATGCAAAAACTACTGAACAGATTTTGATGAAATTTTACAATAAGACATCAGAATAGCACATAGACTGATTTTTATCCGGGTACCACGCGGGTGAATCCGTGGGCAGTAGCTAGTATTATATTATAAGAACAGAAAACACCTAGACTCTAGACAAATATATGGAGATCAATAAAAATTTGTCCCGCGCTGGGAATCGAACGCGCAAACTTCTGCGTCTCAGGCGGGTCTTCGCCCACTGAGCTTTCAGAGCTCGTCCAACCTATACCTAAAATAACACAAAGGCTACTTTATATCCAAGTACCACGTGGTTGAAGCCGTGGACAGAGCTAGTACTGAATAATATTAAAATTGTAATTGTTTAAACATTACCAAATAAGCCATTTAGGAAGTGCCTCTGATTACCTCCTACTTGATATCTTCAAAGACCTACTCACTGAGTATGTGCATCATGAGGAATAAAGTCTTAGGAAGTTTTTTTTTATAATTATTTACTCTGCTATTTTTCCATGGACGAGCTGTCGTAACTTAAACCATTCAATCGGAAAACGCAGCTGCTCTCTCAAAAATCTCAAAAGAATATGCCATAGGATCGAAGACCTATTATTTTTTTAATCTATGCTAAAAACCAGAGACTCGTTCCAATGCCTTATGATAAATTCAGATTATTCAGACCGTGCTCTCACAGTATGCATGCATTAACAAGGAATTATTAGAAAGAAAATAATAGAGGGTACTTCGTTCCTAAACCTAGTTGCCGATGAAAGTCAATAGTCATTTATTTGGTTAGAGTATTAAATGTCACATATAAAGTTATTACCTAATACAATATGAAACTTTACAGTAATATAGCTTATACATGAGAATAACACATAGGCTACTTTATATCCGGGTACTACGCGGGCGAAGCCCTAGCAGAAGCTAATACAACATAGGGGACAATACGGAAATGGCAGATTAGAATTCTACTCAAACTATAATCAAAATTAATTTTATTTTATAAAGTTTTTACATTATAAAAACTCACGTGTGGTAAATGAACTTATCATAACTGTAAAAAAATGTACTGTTGAGCCTGTGTTAAAGTTAAGATTTGGACGAGTTCAAGCTACATAGTTACCTCTGTGCCACAGATACGCTGTCGGAGGCCCTATGCTGAGTTTTTCAACATGCCAAAACGTTGAACGTTTTCAATTCGTATCGATAATTTTGACCGTTTACGAGCCCGTATTGACAAGTTGCAATCTGAAGGTCTTAGACAGTCTAG
The DNA here is from genome assembly GCA_958496245.1 of Perizoma flavofasciatum. NCBI lineage: Eukaryota > Metazoa > Arthropoda > Insecta > Lepidoptera > Geometridae > Perizoma > Perizoma flavofasciatum. The sequence goes on along the minus strand of OY292429.1, from coordinate 11,063,416 downwards.
TAAGTGTCTTCCGAAGCACAGAAGCAGTCCACTGCAAATTTCACTTAACACACCCTAACCCTCTGTAATTTGCAAAGAACCTTTATTTCCAACTAACTTCTATCCACAGCTTCGCCCGCGTGGTACCCGGATGAAAAGTAGACTATGTGTTATTCTGATGTATAAGCTATATTACTGTAAAGTTTCATGAAAATCCGTAAAGTAGTTTTTGCATTAAATAGAGTAACAAACATCCATCCTCACAAACTTTCGCGTTTATAATATTATAGTAGGATAGGATAGAATATTCACAAACAAAAAAATCTATCGTGACAAAAACCAAGACGTCATGTTCTGCCAAAATAATACTTTTAAACAAACATCATTGTACCTAAACAATATAAAAGAATTATTATTATTATTATTCGAGCACTTTTATTGACTTTATTCTACATATAATAGACTGAATCAACATAATAATGTAAAGATCCACGTGATAACGAAAACCGTGCCACAAGGAAGTAAATTTAAAAAATACACCTCCGAAATACAATTTCTACACTAGTTCGGGGGATGGTGGTTAGCCAAACTATGATATCTAGACAAATACCTCACGCTTATTTTTCCTTTCACGCTAAAGCAAATTTGTCAAGGTAAAACTTGGCAGCTGTCACGGGACATTTTCACAGCTAATGTCATTTCCATACGATTCAATCTTTCCGCAGGCGTTAACGCCAACAGAATGTGGTATTTGTCTAGACCCCAGCTCCGCTGTTAGTGGCAGGGGTTTTGGCAACAACCTTAATATATGTATAAGAAATATTTGTCTGGAAGAAATCGGTAATTACGATAACACTGCAAATTGTAGGACCTAAGAGATCTTTATGTAAAAGTGCATATATTTCTTTGTCTTCAATTAAGTTTAGTAATGTATTTATTATTTTACTTTTCTTTATATGAACTATATGTATAGCCTGCTTATTTTCACTTCAATTAAAAAAAACTTGAAGATGATTTCAATTTGTTATTTCCTTTCCGTAGCTACCGAGGTCTTTTTTTGTAAGCCTTCATTTTTTGTAAGATTACATTGAGAGTGTGGCCCCCGGTGGCCGGCTATGATGCATGCCAAAGGGCTAAGGGAACGCACCGGTCCCTTTCGCCCTTGCACTTCCTGTGAGCAGCTGGAAGCCGCTCCCAGAACCCTCGCGGTGCTAACAGCGGCATGATCCATGATGTACCGCCGTCCTTCAGAGGATAGCTGCCTCTGACCCTTAAAACAAGCCACCATGTTATGTCGACTTTCTTTGTTACAATGTCATCCAATGCCAATAGTTTCACCATTTCTCTAAAGGCAAATTCATTGGAGCAAGACGGGGTTTGAACACACGACGAGACTTCGTTTGAAAGTCTAAGTCTCTACCAAGTGCTCGATTGTAATTAGAAATTAGGCAGGCTGTGGTAACAAAGCCCCCATGTTATATCGACTTTCTGGGTTACAATGTCATCCAATGCCACTAGTTTCAATGCTAAAAAATGCAGGGCAATGACCTCATAGCAAACAATCTATGTAAATATGTAAAACTGTGCAAATGGGTTATTAATGTTGTTGATGTATGATATTTATTCAAGTGTATCATGGCAATCGACAACACCTGAGTACCAAACCGGGAGTTCACAGTCGTCAAACATATCTATTAAGAACGACGGGTTGCATATGAGATGAAAGAGTACAAATATAACATTGATAGAACGTATGCTGCCAAGGTGCTGCAGGATTTTCATAATTTTTTTTTGACTGTAAGAACCTAATCTAGCCAGTTGTGCCAGCCTGGCAAATCCTGAAAGTCAAAGTCAAAATTAATTTACCTATTCATTAAAATCAATAACGCAAATGACATTTTTAATTTTTACATATTTAACAATATTTAACCACAATATTATTATCTGGTATTTGATCGACAATACTGCCAATTTTCTCTCAATCTGACAACTCCGAACTACTTAACTTTAATGAGCACACAGGCAATATAGAAGTAATAAAAATATGGGTAAAAAGAGCAAAAATTAGGAAAAGTACAGGAAAAAGTATTAAAACTGTATAAATCTCCCAAGCAGCGCCTTTGGCAGCTTGATTACGTTACTTGTTTATGAGCATTTTTTTAGTTTTCATTCAATCACAATTATTATTAAAGCAAAGATAACCTAACCAAACCGTCCTGGTACTCGATATATAGGGTTCATGACTGTGAACACCCAGTTTATACCTAGAAGTTCATGTTTGAGGCAATTTTTCTTCATATATTCCACATTTATATGCCTTTGGAGTTCCTTGTATTTTCAATCAGTCCAGTCAGTCTGTTGTGAAAATAAAAGCCACTCCCTAGTTACACCAATAACATAGCAATAAGGGAATTACTCATTTTCAACGGCAAAGCAATATTCATTTTTTTAATAAAAGTCTCCCCCTCCCCCTCCCCCAAACTCTCTGACTCCTGGACATCTTGTTCATCTTTCTATGTTCAAGTTTAAAAAGTTTTGGGCCATTGCTATAAGCCTTGTTAAATGCGTTACAATATCTCGTTCCCCAAGTCATATTGTTACTATAATTCCATCATCATCATCATCATCATCATCATCAGCCTATATTAGTCCACTGCTGGACATAGGCCTCACCTAATGAGCGCCATAGCGCCCTGTCTTCAGCTTGCCGCATCCAGCATCGGCCTGCAGTGTTTCGCAGATCGTCATCCCACCTGGCCGGAGGGCGTCCTACACTACGTTTGCCGAGTTGCGGTCTCCACTCAAGAACACGTTTACCCCAGCGGTTATCGGTTCTTCGCGAGATATGACCGGCCCACTGCCACTTCAGCTTGCTAATTCGTTGAGCTATATCGATAACTTTGGTAACTATAATTACTATAATTAGAGGCTGGTAACTACGTACCTGTTGTTTGGAAAAAAAGTCTTGAAATATAAATCAAATATTCTACATAGAAATGAATGAATTGAGTCAGAATGAAAATGGTACCAAATTATTCTGATCTTTTTTTGCTGAGCTTTTTGCTTGCGGCTTCATTCCCGTGGTAACTTAGTAAATTAGCCTTATGATTTATTCGAGAAATATCCATATAATTAATTATATTCCAAACATCCCAACATATTTAGCCGTTACGAGGCATAAATAAATAAATCACAACTAACTAAACATTTATAAATAGGGCCTAGGTATCTAATTTCGTATTTTTTTATTTGTTTGTTTGGATACCTTATTCAGATATCCTTATTAACTTACCTACCTTATTTAGTTAGATAAGTAGGTAGGTAGCTACTACATTATAGTGAGCTGATACCTTTTTGGTGCGACATTGAACTGTCTTGGCAGATGGATTAGTACGCACCTTGCGTGGGGCATTTCTGCTTCAGTTACACTTTGAAGTAGGTAGGTTATTCTAACTTACAACTATATTTTTTTAATAACTTACTCCAGCATCCTAACTTTTGCGAAATTTGTTGTTTTTTTTTTCTCGTGCTAAATAAATGTTTTTCTTTCTCTATTTTTCTTTCTTTCTCTCTTTCTTTCTTATATCTCAATGAATTCAAGCTGAGAAAACATCAGCCGGAACGAAGTAGTGTGAGAGCTTGATCGTGTTCCTTACAGATTGTGCATACCTATCTGTGCCTACTTAAGATTTATTTATTACCTTACCGAGGAAGGTACCTGCTTGTAAAGAATTCTGGTGGAAAAAATGTTTGATAACAATTTATAAAATTGTTATCAGCGTGATTTTAGCGTTACGCTTTTCAATTGTGTTCAACTTCTGTAAGTTCAACACAATTGAATTTAAAAAGAGGACTTTTTAACATTGAACATAATAGAATGTTAATAATTATGAACAGTTTATAGATAAAAGCTATACTTATAGAATCAAATCTTAATACTATTATAAACGCGAAAGTTTGTGAGGATGGATGTTTGTTACTCTTTCACGCAAAAACTACTGAACGGAATTTGATGAAACTTTACAGAAATATAGCTTATACATCAGAAAAACACACAGGCTATTTGTTACTCGGCTACCATACGGGCAAAGTGGGCAGAGGCTAGTATAATAAAAGTAAAAAAAGTAAATAAAGCAAAAACAAAATATCAGAACAATGTACTAGGGCTATGGAGAGAATATCCCTAATTAGTCTGTGAGAGCTATGAGCTAGGAATTTAACTACGTGAGAGAATCTTCGTATTCTCTCACGTCTCTCTCTCTCTTCTCTCACGAGAAAATCCATACAAGAACTAAAATCACCATCTTAGAATAAAATTAGCAAGTTGAAGAAACATAGCAAAAGCCATAGCTTGCGGAACCAACTACAGCAGGGGAAGAAATTCTCTTCTCTCACGAGAAAATCCGTACAAGAACTAAAATCACCAACATAGCTCTTAGAATAAAATTAGCTAGTTGAAGAAGCATAGCAAAAGCCATAGCTTGCAGAACCAACTACAGCACTACTACAGGAAGAAAGGTTCAGGATTGGTGGAGGTGGACCATAACCCAGGCAGTGGCATGGTCTTTGGATGGAAGTAGTCTAAGATAGTTCTTCAAGGCATTTTTTATCAAGAATAGACCTTCATTTGGCCATTAACCCACCTGTTAAGTAATGATATGGCCGACAATAGAACAAAAAGGTTTAGAAGATACTTAGGTAGACTCTCTTTTCCGCATTCAGACTTTAAGTTGGTCCATTATATATAGACATAGGGTAGACAGCCTCAAGAGACGCAATGTTTGATAATTTTCTAGGAACAATTCTGTCAAGTGTCGTACTAGTCCCGCCACGCCTGCTGTGTAGTTTCAACCAATCAGAGCACAGCAGGACATGACGCAATGACCATGACAATGTCCACGTTTGCCAACATCAGTCCTAAAAGACGGATGTGTTGACAGAACAGTGTGATACAATATGACGCCTCTCGGGCTTAACTGCTCGATGATTATAGAAGATACCTATTCACTCTTACCTAGAGACCCAGATTGTATCTTACAGGAAAGACAGATGATGGTAGTGCTTTATGGGATTCCTATATCCAGCAGTGAACTTCTACAGATTGCTGATAATGATAATAAACCAATATATTTTCAATCGACTTCAAAAATCAGGAGGAAGGTGTCAATTTATCTGTTTTTTTTTATCGTGCATGTTAGGCGATACCTCGCCAATTGTGAACCAATTTTAATTTAATGATTTTAGCATTGCCATTCAGCGTGGCAATGCGGCCAGAATTTAGGGGACGTTTCCGTCTGGTAGTGATCTGGATCAATTGAACTATCTATAGATCGTTTACAACTGTCTTTAGATAGCTAGGGTATACTTCAAAGATCTCATAAAAATATTATGAGAAGATTCCACCTCAGAAGGTGAAAAAATGGGGGATGAAATTACATATATATATGTATCACGTTTTATCAACCTCCCGGTATTCGAAGTCGGTTTTTATTTTTCCTGGAAAAAAATGTCTTGTTTTCTCAAGTATGGCTTATTATTATCTCTTAGAAAGGGTAACAAAAGGTTATATTAACTGAGATTACCTACCCTCTGAGTTTCGCATTTCAAAGGTGTGGTTTCTACCCGAAGTTCAAAGGCAAAAGGTACTTCACCCAACCCAAGATACGAGTAGTATACTTCGCGTCAAGGTTTTATAAATTCAGCGTTGGCTTATTCTATTACACATCTACTTAACAAAGAATTGGGATATCCCTAAGTAGGCTGTAGAAGCTGGACGAGTAAGCTAAGTAAAAAAAATCTGGAGATATTTAAACATGGATATTTTAAACAATATTTATATAAAATATCGGAACTAGTTCACTAGAGACTGCTCCTGATACCCATGATACGGAATACTAGCAGTCAGAACTTTATATAATGGAACCGTTGTGTGTCTATATTTCTGAGCCTACTTATTTTGTTTTTTGTTTGAAAGCGATCTCTGGAACGTGCATTAGCATTAGCATGTTCCAAAGATGAGCGCTTTAAAAAAAACAACTATTGAGTTGGTTTTTTTTATACATCTAAAGGCAAACAAGCCGTTTGTCGGACGCTTGCGACAACAGAAGTATCATTGCCGACCCTGAGACATAACGGGTGAAAAATCTCATATGTCCGTAATTTCACCGATACCTATCTTCAAACCGGAACACAGCAACGTACGGCAGAAATAGGTATGACGGTAGTACTTTCCCGGACGAGCCCTTCACAAGGCTACTAAATATGACTAAATCCTTCCTACTAATATTATAAACGCGAAAGTTTGAGGATGGATGTTTGTTACTCTTTCACGCAAAAACTACTGAACGGATTTTGATGAAACTTTACAGTAATATAGCTTATACAATACAATAACACATATGATACTTTATATCCGGGTACAGTGCGGGCGAAGCCGTGGGCAAAGGCTAGTATTTTGGCTTGCCGACGTTTCGAACACAATATTTTCGGACACTTTGTCCGAACTGACACTTTCAATTTTAATTAATTATTTACCGACGTTTCGGACACCAATGATAAATGCTGTTTTGTATATTCAAATAATAAACTGCCCAGGCGAATCCAATGATATCTTAAACATATAAATCAGTCTAGCCGTTTGGATGATATATGAGGTAATAAAGAATATTACAAACACACACATATATAAATACACATCTTGGCAGTTAGAGAGCTAATGCATAAACTAGATCTCAGTGAATAGAAAAGTCACCCTCTCTATCTCTTTTATTCGTATAGGGCTCGTTTTGCTGTTTAGTAAATTTAATAAATAGGTATGTATGTAATAGTTATATAGTATTTAGTCTGTGCTAGAACTGATTATTATCTGTGATTTTTATTGTATTTAGGCTAAATATTTTATTTTATATTTGCATTTGTTATCCCAATTCTTGAGGAAGGTCCATCACGCTACGACCCGTCAGAACGAACGCTAAGCGAAAACGAAGTAATAGCACGACGGGCGATGCGACGCGGTACTACCGAGGTGCCGAGGGCGGCTGAGGCACAGCTAATTTATTAAATTCACCCCGTTTTTGTACCCGATTGCCCAAAAGGAGGGTCAAAGAGAGGAACGTTTTTAAATACAGAGTATTTTCGGAAACAAGTACCATACTGATTTTTAGACCTTGGAACAAACTAAATAGGAAAGTTTATAACTTATATCCATGTTGCCAATAACGATATTCGCTATTCGCGTTATTCATGGTTCAGTTCAGTTATGGAGAGATCTATGGTCGGAGATTCACTACGCGATAAAATCCGAAAAGAAAGAAATTGAAACAAGAGCTTATAGTATATTAGAATAAGCTTATAGTATATAGCTATTAGAATAAGTAAGTCGAAATGGCCATTAATAGCTGGGGATTAAAGTTTATTCATGACGACTATTACAAACCGGAACCAAAGAATAGATGACATCTTATGCGTTGGTAAGCGAGCGGGTGGAGTTTAGTTGAAGATTGTTCGCTATGGAACTATTTAAAGATGACCCACGGGTTTGGACCCCAACAGTGGACTTGTATTGCCTGTTGATGAGATCAAACGGATATGAACAAATAAATTAACAGACACACACAGAGTCCTGACCATACATTAAGATTCTCTGTAACGTGGCTATCAGTAACTACGAGTACCGTGGTACCACAATATTCAGACCCGAAATAAAATATCCAATCAAATCGTAGAATTAAAATTATTGTGGTTTTGTATCATTTTAGAATATTATTACGACTATACCACGTACTTTACTATTCTTCTGCTGACGTTTCGTTGACTGTTTAGAGGTCCTTCCTCATGGTGCTCATGAGGAATCGTATTTATTTGAAACAGATATACCTAATTTACGTTTTTTTTTTTTTTTTTACCATATTTCATATGATCTAATATATAGGTTCAAATATGTTGGTTTGTGTATGTAGTTTGTATATATGTATGTGTGAATATATATTTGGAATATAGATATTGTGTAAAAATAATGTTTAATTTGTATTTTTATGTTTATTCTTCAGATTTTCAGTACGGCAATAACATCGTCATTCTTTAAAATCCTTAAAGAATGACCATTTTATCTCTATCCAAAGGTTGTCGGGAAGAAAAATCATACATACATTTGTCTCGCAGCGGGAATCGAACCCGCAATCTTCTGCATATCAGGCGGGCCTTCGCCCGCTGCGTCACAGAGGTCATCTAATCTTACAATGGATTAATATAATAAAATGAGAAATTTTAAAATTCTTGACTTCAAACCTTTCAAGTTAGAAAACGTTCTCCTGCCAATATCGGATTTCTTTCCTTTTTCATTAAATAAGGCAGATATTTGGCTTCACGACTCTTTGGGAGTCGGTACTAAGCATGTTGAAGTCTTTATTGACGTAATGCATGCACACATTCATACAAACATTTGTGCTGCAAAGGGAATTGAACCTGCAACCGCGTCTCAGGCTGGCCTTCGCTCACTGCGTCACAGAAGTCATCAGACAACAGAATAGTTTACACATTGGGCTTCTGCTTTTTGATTCAAAACCAACAAACACGCTCATAACTGCATTTCCAAATATGGACATCCTCAAATATATACTCAGTGAGTAAATCTTTGAGGATACTAAGTTGGGGTTAGCCAAAGGCACGTTGGATTATTACATTTGGCATATATCTGCGTTTTGCAAGTTGGTAGTTAGATTGATTCAAAGCTAGGTCACAGAAATTATGATACTATACTAGGCTAGGCTACCTATATATTATGATTAAAGCTTTATATGTTACTAGCTTCTGTCCACGGCTTCGCCCGCATGGAACCCGGATAAAAAGTAGCTTATGTGTTATTTCAATGTATAAGCTATAGAGGTATTACTGTAAAGTTACATAAAAATACGTTCAGTAGTTTTTGCGTGAAAAAGTTACAAACATCCATCCTCACAAACTTTCGTGTTTATAATAGTAGTAGGATTCGTTATGTCTCAAGGTGATGATGTGTATAAAGACGGTTTTACATTGGTGACGACAAAACCGTGATTCGAAGAAGCTTTGCCATTTCTTCTAATCCCTTATTTCCACAGCAAATGCTCGTTTAACCTCACTTAACCCTCAATCAACTCTTAAATACTTATCTTGACTTAAAAACTAGACTATGTGAAGTATGGTTTAAAAATCCAGCGCCTTTGTCGGCCCCAGAGACATGGTTCTTTGACGAGCGAGGTATTGCCGACGCATGCCGGGAGGGCGACGAACTGAGACCTTATTCTGGAACCGTTCGAGAAATCACAAGCCAGTGCCAAGGGACACGCAGAAATTATTCGGATATAAAACAAAAACCAACACGCTCAAAACCGTATTTGACATACGTAGTATTAAACTACGTACTATTTAGTGTACGTATACCTTTGAGGATTTCAAGTTGGGGGTAGACAGGCACGTTCAAACATTATACTAGGCACATGCCCGCTTGTGCACATACGTGACAGGTTGCAAGCCCATTGCCCGCTTGTGCACATACGTGACAGGTTGCAAACCTCTGAAATATTTACAGAAAAGCTGATTTGATATCACAGCAACTAGGTATAGGCCAAATTTTAATTACAATTTTTTTCGCAACTAAATAGATACCTAATTGAAAAAAAAGAATGTTGGCCTCACAACAATCTTTGTCAGTAATTTCTCTGCCAAATAAGTAGCTTACTTCCGAAAGGTTCTTTCTCTACAACCTACTGTTCTCTTTATCGAGTGGCATGAGAATAGTCTACTACGGGGTTACCCGGGAATGCCGAGCTACCCAATGAAATAACATCCACGATTACACATCGAACAGCTAAATTGTTCATTGCGACGATTAGGCGAAAAATACACGCTACAGAATGCAAGCTTATAAAAGAAGCTTCTACATCGGAAAATATATTTCAAACTAGCCTCTGCCCACGACTTCGCCCGCGTGGTACCCGGATAAAAAGTAGCCTGTGTGAGATTCTGATGTATAGAGGTATATGCTGTATTACTGTAAAGTTTCATCAAAATCAGTTCAGTAGTTTTTGCGTGAAAGAGTAACAAACATCCATCCTCACAAAATTTCGCGTTTATAATAAACCAAATAGGATTAGAAGGGACTACAGAAAAAAAGTCGAATTTGGTAGGACAGGCTTACATATAGAAATATAGATAGATAGATGTATTGCATACACCAGAGGATACAAAGGATCTTAAAACTAAGTTGTGGTGATACAATGGGCGGCCTTAACTCTGTGAGCGATCTCTTCTAGGCAACCGTTGGATGGACTTGATTTAAAAGAATGTGAAGAGAGGTGGTATAACTGCAATAAAAATAATAATTTGCAGTAGGTACAGTAAAATACATATTTAATCAATAATATAATGTGGTATAATGTATACCTATAAACAACATTAATAACTAGCTCTGCTTCTGCTACTTTCGTGGTACACGGATAAAAAGTAGCCTATGTGTTATTCTGATATATAAGCTATGTTATTGTAAATTTTCATCAAAATCCTTTCAGTAGTTTTTGCGTGAAAGAGTAACAAATATCCATCCTCACAAACTTTCGCATTTATAATATAACTAGCTTCTGCTCACGGCTACGCCAATTTTTTCATTCTATTCCGGGGGCCGTGAGTTCGAACCCACTGGATTCGAAAACTACTTGGTTATCCTCAAAGATCTACATACTATGCATAAATATGTATGTCTATCATTGAGAATACAGTCGTGAGCGTGTTAGTTCGTTTATTGATTTCTAATCTTAAGCTTACTGTAGCCTGCTTAGCATGAAGATCCAAGACAATGGTTTTGTCTACCGCCGAGAAGACAAAAAATATTTTGTTTGACAGAATAGGCGACAGAAATAGTTTTTGTCTTCTCTTTCGTAGGCAAAACGTTGTCTTGGGTGCTCATGCTAAGCGGGCAGAACACTGATTCAGCTAAATTACGTTTTTTCAACTACATCGTGTCTACCAAAGTACAGTCAGTCCAAAACACAGATATTATAATACAAGGTCCAAAATGACAAAAAAAATACATACATTCCTCATGAGGGACATCTTCAGATGCATACTCTCTGGGTTAGAGTTCTGTCAGGGTTTGGAGTCTGGGTGTTCTGGTATTTCGTAGTTCATGACTCTCTGTCGCTTTCAAGACTATCTGTGTCAATTGGGTGTTAATTAATGATTTTCAACAAAAGACAATTCGTCTGTATGTTTTGCGATATTTTTGCCACCCCCTCACCCGTAGGTATACATACATACGGGTAAGGGGGGTCCATTAATTTTTTTATGAACTGTTACAAGGTAGAATTTTACCCCCTTTTGACCCCAAAGAAAAGAAGTAACAGAATATGATTTTAATTAAAATAAAAGTCTGAACGTAAGTAAACACTTATAGAACAGAAAATGCCACGGTCTAACTAAGCGATACAGTTTTGGTTCCTTGAGGTGAATTGTTTCTAATTGTAAAAAAAACTTATTAAATAATCGCTTAGGTTAAGTCAGGTAGTGTACGGTGTACTTAATGTGGGAAAAGTAGCCCACTACTTTTCCCACATTAAGTACAGTAATTAAGTACAGTAGTGTTAGGCGCCAAAAGCAGGCATTCGGCCGATACTTCGAAAAAAAAGAAAATAAGACAGAAAAAAATATGAAATCGTGCATTAAGGGTAAAAATTAAATATAGGACTTTTTATAAACGTGCCGTTATTAGAAAGGGTTTTTTATTTTCCCTGAAAAAAATACTTGTTATTCTTTAATTTAATGATGATTACAACTAGATTGATAATGTGTTTCCCCAAGTAATTAAAAAACGAACCTCATATTTTTTTAAATACCTGTCCATCTATGATATATTGAAACTACTTAGCGAAGACCGTGCTTAATATGCCAACCAAGCCCAGAGGCAGAGGTAGACCCCCGTCTACATGATGATCCATTATCAAGAGGGATGGGACCCTCAAAACCGCACACATGACAACCCAGGATAGAGCATCCTGGCTAGACGGCCCGACCCCAGATAAAATAGGATTAAGGCAGTACAAAGAAGAACACCTGTCTATCTAAGAATTTATAATATCCCAAAAATTACCTGTGGCCTCCCGCTTCGTACGGAAACGATCTCATGTCTTAGTCGCCGACATGAGATCGTTTCCGTACGAAGCGACTTATACCGACTGAGACACGAGACCGCTGCCAGCCTGCTCGAAATTTATGGATGTTTTAAAACCAATAACCATTTTTTTACTACCCTATTGTGTCCCACTGTTGGGCAAAGGTCTCCTCCAATTCCTTCCACCTGCCTATCCTTGGCGGTCTCTCACCATTCCGTCTCGAACGCATCGAGATTGTCACGCCAACGCTTCCGCGGCCGGCCACGACGTCTTCTTCCATCCTCAGGCACCCAAGCTGTAACTGCTTAACAATAACCATATTATGCTAAAAATCAATCATAACTTTACCACGCACATATTTTTAGGGTTGCCAGTTATATTCTGAGAAAATATAACTGGCAACCCTTATGAAATGAGAAAATGACCTCTTAGATACCTTATTTAAGGTTTTAAAGATACCACTAGGAGCGGCTGAAATACGTGATGGAAAACACGTTGGAGTATTGTTTTAGTTTAAAAAAAACACTGGTTTCTAAACTAGTTGTCATTTGAAAGAAAATGCAATGTTATTGTAGTATTATTAGCTTAACTATTAGAGGTCTTTTAAACAGCAATCTTTTGAAGTTTTTTTTTATTGCATAGTAGGCATATACCAGATAGTAACCAGTTGTTGACGCATACTGTGTCAAGTCTGCGTTTATAAACCTTTTGTTAATTATTTTCTTCGTGTTATTAATTAAGTACCAACATGTTTTATCATTAAAATGATCGTCGACAAGCGTGACAAAATACTTGCAATAGAAAGCTAATAAATAAACTTCATTCTAATTAGAATAAATATCACATATATAATAATAAAGTTTTATCAAAAAAGGCTTATGATAAGGGTAAATGTTCACAGCTGGTTTAATTGAGAAATAATGAATAGAAAAATAATTAATGACGTCAAATTCAACGAGTATAAAACGGACTTACATTTCGATTAGTTAAGTATCAGCATTGGCACTTCGACTGTAACTCACATATCAAAGTACAAAAATCAAAAATGAAGTTGATATTCCCTCTTTTACTCTGTGGCGTGGTAAGCATTGTATTAATCATTATCCTGCTCATTCAAAGATTGCCTGGAAGAAATTGCTTTCAGTGTTAAGGCCACCTATTGTACTTTTAATTTAAAACGTGTATTATTTACTTTTTCATTCAAGAAATAATCTATCCATCATCCAAAACTGTATGTAGGCCCATCCATGTAAAAGTGCCACGGATAGTAAATGTTTTTTGGGATAAAAACCTCTAACAAATAACTAAGTCAAAGTCAAAATTCGTTCCCTGAAAATCACGAAGATCACTTTACAATTTACACTACACAACACAAACTTAAATTTTACGTGCTGTTCCTCCGCTACCAAGCCAAAAAAGACAAGAAACAAGTTGTATTTATTTATTCTTACATAGGAAAATAGGAACTAAGAAAATATTATCGAGTTCCTCTTCTTAATAGAAAAATCTCTTGAGAAAAAATCTTTTGAGAAAAGTGTTCAGAAAACTATATTTTTTACTGCCTATAACCAAAGCACGTCATGTTGATGTCTTTATATTATACCTACACTTATTCATACAACAATTTACAAGTAGATACCTACCTACCTATATAGATACAATACAGATGAAACAACTAGTTATTTAAGATCGTTGCAAACGATCTATACATAGTTCAACTGATTTGGATCACTACCAGATGAAAAAGAGATACCAGATTGTCACGCTGAATGGCAACGCTAACGACCCCAACACGGACCTGGCCACGCATTTTTTTGACCAGTCGCCCTGAGAATTCCTAAAATTCTAATGTTGATATTATTTACAGCTTGTGATATGCTATGCAGCGCCTGAGCCGAGGCCAACAAAGAGTAAGTTTAGTTAAATCATTCATAATTAAATGGTCTTTAGAAATAAAGCATTCCACGTGACAGTTAGCAAGTCAAACGCCGTCTGCTGTCTTATATTCACAAAAGCTCCATCAACTATGAGTGTGAACAAAGCTGTTGTAGGCGCTATGACCAGATACCTTCGATTGATTACATTATAATTAATAATTTCAGATGACTCCGACGGTAGCGACAGCGATGAAGGCCGTAAGTAAATCAAGCTTTAATATTTTTCTCAAACATGTGCGACAATATCGTAAGTACTTTAGAAAAAAACACGCGAAGTATCGTTTTACGTACACAGCATCGGTTATCAATTTGGAATAAAAAACGCGCCGGAAATGTTCTATGGAAATCTAATGCAGGTGTGCTGGTTGCATGCCCAATGTATCCAGCACGCCGACAATAATGACAAAACTTTTACTTTGTTTGTCTCATTTGAATTTGAGTCTCTTTCATCGAGCTTGGTACAAATGGGTTGCATTTAAGTGGCTGTATATGCAGAACTTTTACATTAAAATTAAATAAAACTGTGTTCCGAAAGTGAAATAGATATTGACGGCACTATACCAGATCTAAGGTCGGAAGTCAAATTAGCCATAGAAAACCTGCTTCCAGTGAAGTCAAAAGAGAAAGACTTAAAACTATCATACATAAAAAAACCTTTTTTATTTCCTAGATTATTTTTTTTAGAAAAGCCCTTCATATACCTCGGCGAAAATGGCAATTGCCTGCCTCGTAATACTCGGCCTGAAATTGCCTTTTTCGCGGCCTTTGCAATAATGTATTATTAATTAACTAGATCAAAGCCTGAGTTCACCAACACAGTAACGAGTAATCAAAGCTTTTTGACATATGTTTTCATCGGAATCTGTCACTTATTAAAAAAAAACTCACAAACTTACAGCCAAGGGCCAAAACATTTTAGACCTATAGATATTACAACAGAGAATATAAAAAAATATACAATAATTGACGAATATATGTTTTTTCATAAGTCTGGATTTTTCTTTGTATAATAATATTATACAAAGAAAAAATATAGACTCGAGATAAATATGTACGTATTAAAAAATTGTAAATAAGTGGTATATCAGTCACGTAGTTCCCATAACTCAAGCTCTGCTTACTTTGGGGCTAGATGATGCTATGTGAAAGTGTGTTGTCCAGCATTATTAATTTATTTATTTTGTTGGTTAACACAAGCCTAACATTCAAACTTCAAAGAGTACAGACCAATCATCGTTTCAGGATCACATCATAGATGATATTGGTCTATATATTCCAATTTTATGACAGAACTCAATTCTGCCCACGGCTTTGCCTGTGTGTACCCGTATAAAATAATTATTAAAATCGAAATTAGGGATTTTACTTGAAACAGGTTCAATATTATATTTTTATTACAAATTTGTTCAGCCGATACGAATATTATCAGTAGCCATCATCCATATATCCAACCAAACTTCGCTATTATATACCTCTAAGTAGAAAGTAAAATGTTTATAGTAGAAAAAAAAACAAATAAAAAAAATTAAAAAGGCGGAGAACAAATTAATAATTCAGGCAATTATCCGGTTGTTCTTATAATAAATTATTATTCTATGGCACAGCAATATCCTGGGGAAAGGCCAAGTCTGATTGTGGCAAAAATGAGGCAGAAGGCTACGCGAAAGCAGGAGAAGGAGGAAGTAAGTACTAACAGCTATTATTCACTAACATTTGAGAAAAGGTACCTATTCTGAAAATAATATTGCATGTGATATCGAGACATCCTTTTTAGGGTCCCAAAGCTACATTCCTCATAATTATCTCCTGAAGTTATCCTTGGAAATCCGTTAGTCTTATTTCCGTTAATGAGGGTCTAGAAAACGGTTCATGAAACCTTATAATAATTTTAAAGGTCTATTGTTTTAGTACCCTTTAAAGTCCCCAATATTTAAAACATTTTCAAAAAAATTTGTTGAAGTAATCTGTAAATTACAGCCTTCAGTACTATTCAATAGTCTGTGTAGGTAATAGAGTTAACAAAGCACCTACGAAAATGTACATCTATGATGTGTATTGTTTATCAGTAATCCATAGATACTTGTAGGTTTCCATAGGTCTATGTTGTCCATTGATCATATCCGTCTCCAAAACAATATTTGAACTGCGTTCAACGTTATTTGGAACGACAGACATTTTTTCATCAATGTTGTAAAAGATCTTTTGTTAGCCTTTTATTTAAAAAACCAGTTATTCCACGTGCTCAATAGAATATTTTATTGATAGACTTCTATACAATCATACGGCCCGGCCCACCTATTGGTAAACGGTTACAGATAGACACTAACAACAACAGAGGCATCACATGCGCGTTGCTGACCCTTTAAAAATTATTAGGTCCTCCACATACTGTAATGTAATCACTTGGTAAAACCTCAGCAGGGATTTCCCTGCTAATGATTTCTTTCCATGAACTGGCAAACTTTTTTGTCACTAAATTACATTTGGTACCCTTGTATTTCAAGCTGAGCGCGGACTGCACTATCACATATACTTTTAATTCTCACGTAATTTTATTATTTCAGCCGCTACATCCATAGTGTCCGCAGGATCTAATGGTAAGTATATTTATTTCGATTTAGCTGAGTGCTTTGGTATAGACAAAGAATGACCACTCAACCCCATCCACTGATCTGACCTCACCTTACCCAGATTTCAGTAGTCGTGTAAAGCTGTCCTCAGCCGGAAAAGTATGTTACAATGCGATAATTTAAATTAAGTGGTGCTAACCTTAGCATTTCTAATTCACTCACATATACAACGGCAACGGTTACAAACCTTGGCGTGTGGTGATTACGACGCGTTTGTTTCTTAATATATTTTATAGAGATTGGCCGCGGTATGGCACAGGTATGACAAGTAGGTATTTCGCATATCTTTACCACCTGGATGTCTAAGGAGTATTTATTGTATCTTCCTATGCGGTCTTTTGCTAGGGTACAAAGTAAAGTTAAAAAATTCAACATGAAATGATAAAGTGCACGGCGCGACGCGGAAGGAGAAAGTCGCTACCACTCACCCTGATGAAGACTCTCGGAATGAGTCGAAACTTAGTCGGTGCCTTCACCGATAGTGTAGTACGTGAAAATTCCCGTTTTAACAATATGAATAGTCAAGTTCACGATAGTTTTTGGAATAAAAATGAAATGATAAGTACAGTGAAATAAAAAGGATTATTTAAAATCATCGACCATTCATTAAAAGTAAATCAGAGAACAAACACGACTTAGTTTTTTCGTCATTAAACTTTAGTTTGATGCTAATTAATTAAGGCGAACTCATTCATCAAGAATAAGTATTGATCAAGAAAAACTCACAAGTTCTACAATGAAAGTTCTTGGAAACGACCACGCTTACTATGCCACAAGCACTTTAGTTTAGCTATACGGCTATTGCCACTTCAACTTACTAATTCTAAGTCGGTAACTTTATTCCTTGGATTCCCTCGTTCCTCGGCGACCACGAACCGGCCGACGCAATATATGATGGGTTCCGTCCCGATGGACTGATGACAGCTTAAAGGTTTGCGGGATGTCGTTGGATAGTGGTGTCTCAATATCGTTCGTCATGGAACACAGGGAATGGCCTTCGTCTAGCAGTGGACTTTAACAGGCTGCTGATGATGATGATGACGACGGTGAAGGTTAACATAATCTTGGTATTTTAACCCTTATTTGATTTCAGGTGCCTCAGCTGCTGGGCAAGCGACTGATCGCGATCACAAAAAACCATGCAAGCCGACCAAATGCAAAACGACATGCAAGCCGACATGCAAGCCGACATGCAAGCCGACATGCAAGCCGACCAAATGCAAAAAGACATGTAAGCCGACATGCAAGCCGACCAAATGCAAAACGACATGCAAGCCAACCTGCAAACCAAAACACTGCAAAACTACCTGCCCGCCGACGCCATGCAAGAAACCTTGCACGCCGCCGCCCTGCAAATCTGACGAAAAGTCAAGCTCATCAGAGTCTGATGAAAACTAAACATTACATTTTCTTTAATGGTCTCAATGACTCATTTTAGGAACGAATAAAGAAGGAAAAGTTCTGTGTAATGTTTTGTTCAATAAAAAAATATAAATAACTTAAATGTTTTATTTTTCCATCGCTTCCAATAGAGAACGAAGTTAAAGCAAAATGAGTGCACATCAACAATTACTTAAATAATGGTTTAAGCAACTAGGTATTTTAAACTGTGATACCAGTCACCTAATACCACTAGCAAAATGGTTATGGGAATGAGACGATGGCACATATGTTGTTTTGACTGGCTTATCAATGCCCAAAACTTTCAAATCGTAAATATATAGGAAAGTTCTCAAGTCTTCAAGCCTCGTAGCCGTACAGAATAATATCCTAAATCCTGACACTGACTTGCACATAAATTTTAAATATGCTTACTATTCCCACCACGTTGTGCCTACAAAAGTACAGCCAAAGTCCAAAATTACAAAAAACATAGAAATAGTACAAAATACATGCTCTTTTTTATTTTAGTATACCGCCTTGAAGCTACGTAACTTCATTCTTGAATATTAAGGATGAAAGCGAGGCAAAAACTTCACCTTACTTGTTTGCTTTTTGGTACTTAAACATAATACGCCAAGTACTTACGAGAAAGACTGACGTGTATTTCTAAAACTGTAACATTACATAAGTGCTGGAACAACATTCACCACTGATTCGAGACCTGCAAAGTATTCAAGGCTTTAGACGTAAACTCAAAATATTTCTTACATTTCACCATAAAGTATATGTCGGCGCAAAGGCGTTATTTTGCTTCTACAATGAGTCATCAGCGCAGAACCATGAGTTATTTAACAAATCATCACTTAGATTGTCAAATTACAGTGTGAAAAGTTGTTATTTTGACATTGTTTACCTTCTAAAACCATTTGTAAACTTAAATGATTGTAAATGTAGAAATTCAAAAGCTTGCAAGTAATTTAAACTTGTTCGAACAAGTAGCTTGCTTGAGTTTATGTTTTTGCATAAATACGGGCGACGGACAGAGACGGACTCAAGTCCCGACAGAGCAAACTCAAGTCCCGACAGAGCAAACTTTCAAGTCCCGACAGAGCAAACACTCCACAGATACACCGAGCCCGCCGGCGGGCTCGACGAGTCCCCATTTCCGCCTACTCACGGTACAGATATGTACCGGGGCGTTTCTCTCCTATTCCACCCCCTCTGGCAACGGCCCAAGCCGAGGTCCGTACCTAAGTGGTGCCCTTGTGCTAGTTGCCCCATCCTAACTTTTTACAGGCTGAGCGCCTTCTGCGCTCGCCGTAGTCCGGTGACGCTGACCAAGCTCATCTGCGGCCCTGCAGCATTAAAGTCCATTCAGAAAAAAAAAAGGCGACGGACAGAGTACGATTCATTCTCGCTCGAGCCGTCGGACCGTAAAGACCTAGAAACCCTCTGTACAACGGAGAATAAATTATAAGAACATCTCCTGGAGTTTACTTTCGTCGTCAACTATGAGTGACCAGCATGCTGGTGATGGTAGTGGCGTCAGCATTGCTGACGCCACTCTTTTTAAAACCACCTTGGAGCCACCTGCTCCGTCATGTATTATAGACACCTTAGAAACGAAGTATCGATTTTATAACTAGTTATCACCTACCTCTCAAATTATCTATCTATACTATTGGGGATCTTTAATAAAACCATATATAATAGTATCTATATACATATAATATATTTATTTATTTTTTGTAGTTTTAAGTAACTTAAGTATTATTTTCTTTCTGTACACGATCCTACCTCTATAATTACTTCTCTCTAGTTCAAGGTTTGGTGGAAGAAAACTTTTTTAGGGTTAAGCTCGCCTTTGTACATGTCTTTTAATTCTGCCTTTTTGCAAGTGTTTATTTGTGTGTACAATAAAGAACCAATTTTTAAAACGAAAAATTATAAAACCCCTAGGCGATTTATTATTAGAATTTACAAAAAAATAACCAAAAGAATAAAATAGCGGTAAAACAACATTCACTCAATAAAATATGTCCGTACAGCGCAAAGTCTCGAAAAGAAATGCCAAAAAGAAGTGAGCAACACTCGCGCTGCTTTTTATATAGTCGGCCGGTCGTTCGCGTTGCTGGCATTGTTGGAGTTAACCACGGCCTCTCCTACACTTCTGGCGTCTCGACAGATTTAGTATGTCGTCATCACTCGTTGCTGTAAACAAAGACCACAATTCATCGAAAGGCAGTTGTTATCATGTAAGTTGGTTAATAGGTGTATTTTTCGAGACTAACTACCTACACATTCTTCATCAAAACATTGTAGGTCTACTAAACAAAACAGACACACTCTTAGTAAGTTTGGACAAATTCAAAGATCAGAAAATTGATATCGACGTGTGTATCACCGAACACAACATTATAAAAGGAAGAGAACAAAATTTGGAACGACACAACTATACCTTAGCCGCCTGTTTGAGCAGGAGTGACAGAAGCAAAGGCGGAGCATGCATGCTAGTAAAAAGAGACCACGAATGGAGAGAAATACCCGAAGTCAGAAAACAGTCCTTACTTACAATATTTGAATGTTGCGCTATTGAACTAGTTGAATATAAAATTGTTATTATTTGTATTTATAGACCTAAACTGATACGTGATTATTTTAATATATGTTTTAATAAACTTGATAAAATTTTGACATATACCAGTAAGCTGAATATTTAAAATACTATTTTAGTCGGTGATTTCAATATAGATATGCTGAAAACGAACAATATCACAAGTGATTTTGAATGTGCACTATTAAATTATAACCTAAAATTAACAATAAAGCAACCGACACGTTTAATATCTAACTCTTCTATTGACAATATTGCCCATGACTTTAAAAAGAACTGTAAGACTGAAGTGCTTGAACTTGCTCTTTCAGACCATACCGCTCAGGTTATTAAACTGCCAGTCAAAAGGAATGTTAAGTTAAAATCTTGCGCAAAGAAATACGTGACTACAGCATTGAGAATGTTCAAAAGTTTAAAATGTGCATGAAAAGCCTAACATTTACAGATGTGTACAATACAAAAGATTTAAATTTAGCATATAATCACTTTATGGAATATTTTAAGCTATTCTATGATCTTTGCTTTCCAAAAAAAACAGATTATAATAAGAACCATCAGTAAACCAAAGTGGATCTGACGAGCTATTAAGATGTGTAGTGATAAAAAATGAGACTTACTTTGGAAATTTAGACCAAAACGCAACCTAACAAATAAAACAAGATACAACAATTTTGCCAAAAGATTGAAAAAAATTATATCCCAAATAAACAAAAAAAGCCCAAAACAATTACAAAATTATGACATCTAACAATAAATCTAAGACGACATGGGAAATAATAAATAAGACACGCTATAATATTTCTAGGGAACCAATTGTGAAAATTAAATGCAATAATAATGACAATGAATATATAAAAAATTCTACTGGCATCGCAGAAATATTTAATAATTACTTTATTGAAAAAGTTAAACCTTTTCATGATCATGGTAAAAATGTGACAGCTGGTATTTGCCACAGTGAAAAATCAAGGTTTATGGCACCTTGTTTACCGTAGCATATAAATAAAATCATAAAAAATCTAAAGAACTCTAGCAGCACTGGTTTTGACGGTGTTACAACGAAAATTGTTAAGGCCGTAAATGAATTGATTAGTCCCCATCTTAGCTACTTAATGAACCTAAGTATTACAAGTGGATCTTTCCCACAGCAACTAAAATTTGCCACTGTAAAGCCTCTCTTTAAAAAAGGAAGTGAAGAACAAACTGACTGCTATAGGCCTATATCACTGATGTCAATATTCTCTAAAAATATTAAAAATATTTGAAAAATATCTATATGGTGAAATTTATTCATATTTAGAGAATAATAAAATATTGTGCAATGAACAAAAAGGGTTCCGACGTGAAAAATCAATTAATTTAGCAATATATGACTTCTTAAAATGTATAATGTCCCAAGTAGATAACAGAATTCCTGTCTGCGCTGTTTTCTGCGATATGACTCAGGCATTCGATTATGTAGACCATGACATTTTGATTAAAAAAACTGGAGGCCTACGGGATCAGAGGAAATATCTCAGACCTGCTCTCGTCGTATCTCAAAGATCGACGACAAATTACAGAAATAACGAGAATTAAATATGGAGTACCCCATGGAAGCGTATTAGGACCTTTACTCTTTATCATATATATAAATGACCTTTCAAACACAATTAATCAACCTATGACATTATTTGCTGATGATAGCACAATAACAATTAATTATAATGACATTAACTCTTATAAATATGACATAAATATTTCTCTTAATTCAATAATTACCTGGCTTGACAACAACAATTTAAAAATAAATATTACTAAAACAAATATAATTCATTTTAGTCAAAGAGCTCAAATTCCAATGAATATTAATCTAGAATTCCAAGGTTGTAATGTTAATAAAGTTGACTCTACACGATTTTTAGGTATACAAATTGATCAAAAACTTAATTGGAAATACTACATAGACATACTGAGTAGACGAATCAGCAGTTCTGCATTTGCTCTATACAAACTATCCAAAACTGCTAATACACAATCATTGCTCACGGCTTATAACGGGACAGTAGAATCTATACTCAGATTTGGGATAATTTTTTGGGGTAACTCTACCGATAAGGATATTATATTTAAAGCGCAGAAACGAACTATTAGATCCGTGTTCGGCCTATGACTGACAGTTGCAAACCATTATTTATTAAAATAAAAAAATAAAAATAATAATTCTGGACAATTTCACACAGTGTTATCTAGCCCCAAAGTAAGCAGAGCTTGTGTTATGGGGACTGAATGACTGATATACTACTAACATTTTTTTTATAAATACATACATTCTATACATAGAAAACACCCAGACCCGAGACAAATATATGCAAATCTTACAAATATTTGTCCCGCAGCGGGAATCGAACCCGCAACCTTCTGTATCAATTTTCTGTCGTCTGAACCAATTTTCGAAACATTTTTTCTAGTCCGCCGCAGACAACTCTTCCACTTTTTTTTCGAACGCTGCGAGCGCGTCTTCCGGCGATGAAAACTGTATCCCTTTCAGCTGATTTTTTATTTTAGGAAATAAAAAGAAGTCGCACGGTGATCTGGTTACAGTCTTGATCTGGCCAAGACTGTAAGGAGGGTGACCCAAGACTCTGACCGGTGTGGTGTCCAGGAAGTCCCTCGTTTTGAGCGCTGAGTGCGCGGGCGCGTTGTCATGGTGAAGCAGTACCCCGCGAAGCCCGGTGTTCGGTCACTTGTTGCTCATCGCAGACAAAACTTCTGGCAGGCATTTTGTGGTATACCATTCGGCGTTGATGCTGCTTTGGTCTCGTAATGGAATTGAAACCAGATACCCCGTCAAAGTGAAGAAACTAGCGATCAAAATTTTCCCCGCACTTCTCGATCGCTTCACTTTCGTAGGCAAATTGTCGACTGACGCTTTGTTTCTGGATCGTATTGATAAATCCAGGATTCGTCACCTGTCACAATGTCGTAAACGCGCCGAGACGAGCCTGCTTCAAATTTTTGAATCATATCACGGCACTACTCCACACGGGCCTGCTTCTGAGCTTCGGTGAGGTTGTGCGGCACCCAGCGCGAAACTATCCTCGTCACGCGAAGGTGCTCGTGAACGCTTCCCGAACCAATGTACAGTGTATGTAGAATCTCTTCGTATGTAATTCGCCTGTTTTCTTGAATTCATTTTTTTACTGCCAGCACACTTTCTTCCGTGACAGCCGTCGTAGAACGACCACTCCTTTGTTCATCCCCCAAAGTAAGGCGACCGCACTTGAACTCGCTATGCCAACGGTAGATGGTTGGTTTTGAACGTCCTTCATCCATAAAAGCCATTTAAAGTCGATCAAATCTTCAGGTTTTAGGCCACATTTAAAATCGTAGAAAATCATCGCACAAAAATGCTCTCTATGCAGATCTATTTTTAAATGAGACACGATAATTTAATTTGACTCTCGAAAAAATGTGGAGGGAAATTCGAAATTCAAACAATGGTATTTTTACTTTTAAATAACCAATTTTAATTACAAGTGGCCAGTGCCTTATACATATTTTTTTTCCGCAAAACTTTCTGAGTGGCCTGGTATTAATGACTTTTTAGTTGACGATTTGAAACTTGCCCATTTAATTTTATTAACAATTTACAACAACCAAATATAATTTTTAATATTTGCATGCCTAATTTTAAGGTGAAACATAATTGAAACATTTAATATATTTATACCTACAACTGTAACCTACATTATATTATTGAAGCAAATAAATTCCATGCCTGGCGTGAATACGTTGATATCTCGACTTGCATATATTTTTTTATCGGCTTAAACGCTTCCTCTCTCAATAATTATATGAAAAAAAAACACGCCTGGAGCTCGTGGACAGGAACACAGGACACGCGCACGAGCTGCGCGTCCTTACACGCTTGGGAGCTCGTGGACAGGAACACAGGGCACGCGCACGAGCTGCGCGTCCTTACACGCCGGGGAGCTCGTGGACAGGAACACAGGACACGCGCACGAGCTGCGCGTCCTTACACGCCTGGGAGCTCGTGGACAGGAACACAGGGCACGCGCACGAGCTGCGCGTCCTTACACGCCGGGGAGCTCGTGGACAGGAACACAGGGCACGCGCACGAGCTGCGCGTCCTTACACGCCTGGGAGCTCGTGGACAGGAACACAGGGCACGCGCACGAGCTGCGCGTCCTTACACGCCGGGGAGCTCGTGGACAGGAACACAGGGCACGCGCACGAGCTGCGCGTCCTTACACGCCTGGGAGCTCGTGGACAGGAACACAGGGCACGCGCACGAGCTGCGCGTCCTTACACGCCGGGGAGCTCGTGGACAGGAACACAGGGCACGCGCACGAGCTGCGCGTCCTTACACGCCTGGGAGCTCGTGGACAGGAACACAGGGCACGCGCACGAGCTGCGCGTCCTTACACGCCGGGGAGCTCGTGGACAGGAACACAGGGCACGCGCACGAGCTGCGCGTCCTTACACGCCTGGGAGCTCGTGGACAGGAACACAGGGCACGCGCTCCCAGCGCTCCCAGCGCGCAGGTCCACGTGGACCTGCGCGCTGCTGTCCACGCGGTGCCAGGCGCGTGAGGACGTGCTGCAAATACTTATAGCTGTAGTGGTCACAATGAAGGCTGCGGCTTCGAAAGCTGCGGCCTACCAACATCACAATCACGACCACTAGAGCTACGACTACGGTACCTTGTTCTGCGTCGCGGCGGCGTATGCCCCCGGGACATGCTGTGATCACGATTACCTCGGCTATCACGTTCACAGTTACCACCACGGCTAGAGCTGTAACTTCGATGCCGGGTATGGTGCCGCGGAGTATGCCAACGCGACATGCGACGCGAATGTCGACCTCGCGAACGCCTGATGCGTGAACGCCATCCTCACGGGCTTCTGAACGTTGGTCATAAGAGTCAGCTCTCATTCACGCTTGTCGACGATCATAATAATAAGTTTTATCATTATTATGAATGTCGACAAGCGTGACGAAATACTTGTATTAAAAAGCTAATAAATAAACTTCATGCTAATTAGAATATATATCACATAATACGTAATAATAAAGTTTTTTTTCAAAAAAGGCTTTTGATAAGGGTAAATGTTCACAGCTGGTTTAATTGAAAAATAATGAATAGAAATTAATTATTGACGTCAAATTCAACGAGTATAAAACGGGCTTACATTTCGATTAGTTAAGTATCAGCATTGGCACTTCGACTGTAACTCACATATCAAAGTACTAAAATCAAAAATCAAAAATGAAGCTGATATTCCCTCTTCTACTCTGTGGCGTGGTAAGCATTGTATTTATCAATATCTGGCTCATTCAAAGGTTGCCTGCCTATTTAAATTTTATTTCAAAACGTGTACTAATTACTGTTTCTTGTTTACCCGGTTAAATTCAAGAAATAATCTATACATCATCCAAACCAGGTGGTAAACTGGATGTAGGCCCATCTATGTAAAAGTGCCAAGAGTAGTAAATTTTTTTTGGGATAAAAACCTCTAACAAATAACTAAGTCACTGTTAAAGTCAAAATTTGTTTCTTGAAAATCACAAAGGCCACTTTGAAACTTAAATTTTACTTGCTGGTCCTCCGCTACCAAGCCAATAAAGAATGACAAGAAACAAGGCTATTCTTACATAGGAATATAGCGATATATATAGCTAAGAAAATGTTATCTGGTTCCTCTTCTTAATAATTCTCAGATTTTAAAAGCTTCAAGTTATATTCTATTAGAGATGGTACTTCATCGTATCAAATGGCGACCCAAGCCAAATCTGATGTCAAATCGTGTAGTCCCTTTGACCATGATTTTGATTCTAAGCACCCCATGACATGATGTATCTTCGCCGAGGCGTATAATATGATTATTTATTGTTATTCGAGTCTTACCGCCTTTACTTTTTTATTCATTTTCAATTGTGTTGTAATACTAACCGCGATTACGGATTGAACCAATAGTAATATCTAACATTTTATGATCGCGAAAGTTTGATTATACCTCAGTATGTATTCCGCGTACGTTATCTTGTGTGGAATTAATTTGTAGCGTCCATCCGTTAGACGGAAGTTTATTGAAGCCTATCTGTGAAGCCATTTTCCAGAATTAAAATCTTGATATTGTTTACAGCTTGTGATCTGCTATGCAGCGCCTGAGCCGAGGCCAACAAAGGGTAAGTTTAATTAAATAATTATAGTTCTTTAGAAATAAGCCCTTCTCCCCCACGTGAATGTGTGCTTTGTCTCGTGCTAACAAACACCGCATAAACATATCTACCGATGCTTTGATTGGATAGCAAGAGTATTATGAAGGGACTTTATATTAAAAAATGCTTAGTGTGTACCTGATCTTTGATACCAAGATACCAAGTAGTCAGAGACGCGTCCATGCATTACAATTGACACATGCCCGCGTTTTGCAAATTAGAAGCATTCTACGTAACAGTTTGCAAGTCAAGCGCCGTTTGCCGTCTTATATTTATAAAAGCTCCATCAACTATGAGTGTGAACAAAGCTGTTGCAGGCGCTATGAGCATATATCTTCGATTGCTTACATTAAAATTCATAATTTCAGATGATTGGAAGGGTAGTAACAGCGATGAAAGCCGTAAGTAAAACACGTTTTAATATTTTTCTCAAACATGCTCGGCAATATTGTAATTACTTTCGAAAAAAAAACTCACGAAGTATCGTGCTAACAATCACTGCATACAACATATCTACCGATGCTTTGGTTGGATAGAAAGACTATTATGAAGGGCCTTTAAAATAAAAAAAAAGCACATAAAGACGTCTGCCGTCTTAACAAAATAAACACACTCATGACTGTATGACCCATGATGGGCATACCCAGATACACACTTAGTGTGTACCTGATCTTTGATACCAAGATGCCAAGTAGTCAGAGGCGCGTCCATGCAATTCATTTGGCACATGCCCGCGTTTTGCAAATTAGAAGCATTCTACGTAACAGTTTACAAGTCAAGCGCCGTCTGCCGTCTTATATTTATAAAAGCTCCATCAACTATGAGTGTGAACAAAGCTGTTGCAGGCGCTATGAGCATATATCTTCGATTGCTTACATTATAATTAATAATTTCAGATGACTGGAAGGGTAGTAACAGCGATGAAAGCCGTAAGTAAAACACGTTTTAATATTTTTCTCAAACATGCTCGGCAATATTGTAATTACTTTCGAAAAAAAAACTCACGAAGTATCGTGCTAACAATCACTGCATACAACATATCTATCCGATACTTTGGTTGGATAGAAAGACTATTATGAAGGGCCTTTAAAATAAAAAAATGGCACATAAAGACGTCTGCCGTCTTAACAAAATAAACACACTCATGACTGTATGACCCATGATGGGCATACCCAGATACATACTTAGTGTGTACCTGATCTTTGATACCAAGATGTCAAGTAGTCAGAGGCGCGTCCATGCATTACATTTGGCACATGCCCGCGTTTTGAAAATTAGAAGCATTCTACGTAACAGTTTGCAAGTCAAGCGCAGTCTGTCGTCTTATATTTATAAAAGCTCCATCAACTATGAGTGTGAACAAAGCTGTTGTAGGCGCTATGAGCATATATCTTCGATTGCTTACATTATAATTAATAATTCCAGATGACTGGGACGGTAGCGACAGCGATGAAGGCAGTAAGTAATACACGTTTTGACATTTTTCTCAAACATGCGCGACAATATTGTAATAAAATTACTGTCGAAAAAAACACGCGAAGTATTGTTGTTACGTACACAGCATCAGTTTTCAGTTTAGAACAAAAAATGCGCCGACAATGTTCTATGGAAATCCAATACCGGTGTGCTAGTTGCATACCCAATGCATCCAGCACGCCGGCAATAATGACAACGACAAAACTTTTATTTTGTTTGCCTCATTTGAATTTGGATCTCTTTCATCGAGCTTGGTACAAATGGGTTGCGTTTATGTGACTGTATATGCAAAACTTTTACATTAAAATTAAATAAAACTGTTCCGAAAGTGAAATAGATATTGACGGCACTATACCAGATAGTCATAGAAAACCTGCTTCCAGTAAAGTCAAAAGAGAAAGACGTAAAAGTATCATATGTACATAAGAAACCTTTTTTATTTCCTAAATTATTTTTTTGAGAAAATCGTTAGAGACATAAATGCCTCGGCGAAAATACTCGGCCTGAAATTGCCTATTTCGTGGCCTTTAAAACAATGTATTATTAACTGGCTAGATCAAAGCCTGAGTTCACCAACACAATAACGAGTAATTCATTTATTTATTTATTTTTAAGTAATAATCAAAGTTTTTTGACATATGTCTTCATATGATTCTGTCACTTATTTATTTTATAAAACTCTCAAACTTACAGCCAAGGACCAAAACGTTTTAGAGCTATAGATATTACAATTTATTGAGAACATAAAAATTCAAACAATAATTGACGAATATATGTATTTTTCATAAAAAAGACATCTACATTATGGTTCCTGAGTAATCATCGAGTTGAGCAGTGCGAGTGCGTTTAATGGTTATACTTGACTGTCCGATTATTATTTAGAAGGTAACGGGTTCGGTTCCCGCCGCGAGACAAGTTTTTCTGTTTTCAAATGTCCGCAGGATCTAATGGTGAATATTTTTTTCGATTTAGTTAAGTACTTTGGTATGGGCAAAGAACACTTAATAATACTGCGTATAGAATGGCCACTCACCCACCCACCGATCTGACTCACCACACCCCACCCAGATTTCTGTAGTAATTTAGTTAGTTCATTTAATTTTGCTCTAATTAAATTAAGTTTTCATAAAAAGCCGTATAGCTAAACTAAAGTGCCACAAGCACTTTAGTTTAGCTATACGGCTATTGCCACTTCGACTTGCTAATTCCAAGTCGGTAACTTTATTCCTTGGATTCCCTTGTTCCTCGGCGACCACGAACCGGCCGACGCATTATAGGATGGTTTCATCCCGATGGACCAAAAGGTCTGTGGGATGTCGTTGGATGATGGTATCTCAAAATCGTCCGTCATGAAACACAGGGAATGGCCTTCAACAGGCTGCTGATGATGTTGAAGGTTAGCATAATCTTGGTATTTAAAACTCTTATTTGATTTCAGGTGATTCAGGTGATCGCGACCACAAAAAACCATGCAAACCGAAATGCAAGCCGACATGCAAGCCAACATGCAAGACAACATGCAAGCCAACATGCAAGCCAACATGCAAGCCGACATGCAAGCCTACATGCAAGACGACATGCAAGCCGACATGCAAGCCAACATGCAAGCCGACATGCAAGCCGACCAAATGCAAAACGACATGCAAGCCGACATGCAAGCCGACCAAATGCAAAACGACATGCAAGCCAACCTGCAAACCAAAACACTGCAAAACTACCTGCCCGCCGACGCCATGCAAGAAACCTTGCACGCCGCCGCCCTGCAAATCTCATGAAAAGTCAAGCTCATCAGAGTCTGATGAAAACTAAACATTACGTTTTCTTTAATGGTCTCAATGACTCATTTTAGGAACGAATAAAGAAGGAAAACTTCTCTGTAATGTTTTGTTCAATAAAAAAAATATGAATAACTTAAATGTTTTATTTTTCCATCGCTTGCAATAGAGAACGAAGTTATAGCAAAATGAATGCGCTAAAACAATAACTTAAATTTAGCAACTAGGTATTTCCAACTGTGATACCAGTCACCTGATAGCACCAGCAAAATGGATATGGGAATGTGATAATGGCACATAAGTTGTTTAACTGGCTATATGTACGTTTTTAAAACGTACATATAGGAAAGTTCCTCAAACCTTCAAGCCTCGTAGCCGTACAGAATAATGTTTTTTTTTTCATTCACTGTTGTTAAAGGCCTACAAACCTCGTATATATTTTTTTACCTAACCTAAAAAGATACAAAAATAAAACTATTCTTGTATTTTTATTACATCTGTAAATTGCTAAGTTATGGACTCCGCACCAGAGAGAAACGGTAAGATTTTGTCGCACACGGCGCGAGAGGGCTTGTATGAATCCTAAGTACACACGAACGACACATACGAACACACGAACGAAGATTAGTGCACGATGCGACGCGGAGGGAGAACGTTGCGATCGCTCACCCTTATGAAGACTCTCGGAATGAGTCGAAACTTAGTCGACTCATTCCGAGCCTATGTCTTCACCATATTTTTCATGATAGTACATGAAAATTCCCGTTTTTACAATATGAATCCTAAGTAATTCCTAATAGACCCCGATGGTGCGGTGGGATAGAAGCCGGCTGCGACGCAAGAGGTGGTTCGATTTTCGCGGCAGGACAAACGTTTGCATGTACTGCTGATATATGTTCTGGGTCTGGGTGTTGTGGTACTACGGTCCATGATACATAGAATCTTAATGTGGGGTCAGGGGTGTGTAAGCTTTTTTGAAAATAAATGACCAGAGCCGTGTTGGCCTAGTCGGCGGTGCCCAACTTCGAATACGGAGGCTGTGGATTCGAACCCACTCTTGGTCCAATGGATTTTTCCATTCGAAAACTACTTGGTCTTCTCAAAGATCAGAAAATGTCTATCGTGGAAAATACAGTCATGAGCGTGTTTCTTCGTTCATTGATTTTTAACTGTTTATGTTTCATTAAAATCTGTTCAGTTATTTTTGCGTGAAAGAGTAACAAACATCCATCCTCACAAACTTTCGCGTTTAAAATATTAGTAAGATAAGATTATGTTATATTAAAAACAAACTCCCAAAAAGTTGGGTGCTTACGTAGATGCTGCCTTCTATCCTTGATTTCTTGTAGGGTCTTGTATTTCTCTTTCCCATAACACTCTGGACAATATATCTTTCTTACAATCCGTTCCATCCAAAGGTTGTCTGGTAGAGATCGCTAATTAGCGATAAGACCGCTCATTGTACCACAATGTTAAAGATTTTACTATTTTTTTTTTTAAGTTGAAATATTTGGTGTGCAATAAAGGATTTTCTATCTATCTATCTATCTATATCATAAACATTATGAAGTTACCCATGCACTGCCAGTTTATCGCAATTTCTTCGTTTATTTGCTAGTTAGTTCTATTAAATATAATATCAGGTCTGGCCCATACTTTATCAACTTACTTTTGGCTAGTAAGTACGTAATTTTATAGTTTTCCGTCACAATGTTAGTTATAATTTAAATTTATGATTATTTACAGGTATATTATGTTATTATGTACATTTACTAATCGTAATCCTTAGACAATCGTGATTTCAGTAAGTGTTTGGTTCCAAAGATTAGCATTGTGTTGATAATTGTCACTAGAAAATAAATGCTGAGTTGGACGCCTATTTGCGTCGTTGCATATTGGTAGGTATCGGGAGGCACATAAATAGCTTTATAATATTTTGTAAAAGGGATGTATTTCGTTTTATCTATGTTTAGTACAATCAGGTTCGCATTTAGCCATGTCATGATTTTCTTTAGTCCTCCCTCAGCAAAAGCGAACACCTTTTGCCAAGTCTCTCCTTGAAATATAACAGCTGTGTCGTCAGCGTAAGTAAAAAGTTTTGCGTTTTCTATGTTCATATGGCATAGGCCGTTTATATATATCAGAAATAGGCTCGGACCAAGTATGCTTTCCTGTGGGACTCTATAGGAAATATAAAACTCTTTGCTTTAAGTATTGTCAAATTTTTACTCTCTGGGTTCTGCCTGTTAAGAAGTCCTTGAAAATATTCAAGCAGGACCCCCTTACACCATGCATTCGAGTTTATCGACAAGTCTAGGCACTGACACCGTATCAAAGGCTTTGAAGAAAGATGTCTATATACTTTTCCCGACCATCCAGAACCTCGATAACACTGCAGTCCAAGACTACGTTTTCAGTTGTTCTTCCAGATCTAAAACCAAATTGTTGATCTGCTATTATTTTCTGTGTCTCTAAATAGTTAGTGAGTCGGTTGTTTAGGAGTTTTTCTAGTAATTTAGACAAGATGGGGAGAAATGATATTGGTCTATAATTATTAAAGCTTAAGCTTAACTATTGGAAGTTTTTGAAGCGGTAATCTTATAAGGTTTGTAAATGTTTTAATGTTGTAAAGTACCAGTAGTGACCAGTTGGTGACGCTTACAGTGTCAAGTCAGCCCTTAATTTGACAACGTACCAGCTGTGGTACATTAAAAACAATAAATACATTACTCAATCAAAAAACTTTTATTTTTATTTTTTTATAATAGCTTTTACATCTTATTAGCGGAAGAAAAATATTTGACGGTGGTTGCAACACGGTCAGTTAGTCGAAATAAATTCAAAATGTTGTCAAAGCACAGGACACCGGTACATCGCAGGGTAAATTTGACATAAGTAATGGTTGACTTTTGCTTTTAAATGTATAGTTATTATGTTTGTCAAAGAAAATAGTATGTTATTGTGATAACAACAACTTAATTCTTTGCTAAAGTTGTTTGTCCCATCCACCGGACGTTGCCAAATATATAGAAAAATACCTCCTGGGTCGAATGTCTCACCTAATGATGTTGCAAAAGCTTTAGCGAATTATAAACATTTATAAAAAACTGGTTTTGTCGAAAAGTTTCGATGTCTTGTTGCGCTTTATTAACTTATTTTGATTTGGTTTTATCAAAAGCATGCAACGCATTATCGAGCTCTTAAAACCTTAGCGCTTATCCCAAAAGAGCATGTGCCATCAGAAACAAGCGATAAATCTTGCACTAACACTGATAATGAACTGCAATCATTGCACTCAAGCTATAAGTCATCCCCTCCTCCTTCCATAGACTCGTCCCTTGAACAGCTCCACCTACTCAGTTCCCATGTTGAAACTCTCTGTGACCTAGATGACTATCGAAATGATGCATGCGTGAAAGAACAAGACCCATATTTATATGAGAGCATCCCCCTTACGCCTATTTTGCAAGATATATGCCCAATGTCACCGAAATGTTACTAATTTCCATAACATTATTTCAACTTCATCCGTCTCTTGCATCTGTAGACGCTAGGCTTGCACCGTTTACATAGATGTAGTTTCTCTGAGCTTTGACACTCAAATTTTTATAGATTAATACCAGAGCATCAAAATCAAACCAGCAGTTATATTCTGTAACAACTTTTTTCCTCACCAGAGCTATTTCATGTCCCTTGAATTCAAATAAATATGTAAAACACGAACATTCAACAATTACTAAGCTTGCCAAATTAAAGGTTAATAAACTGAATTAATTATTTTCTTTGTGCTATAAATAAAGTACCAACATGTTTTATCATAATTATGATGATTGTCGATAAGTGTGACGAAATACTTGCGATATAAAGCTAATAAATAAATTTAATTCTACCTAGAATAAATACCTTATTAAAAGATAATATTCACAGCTGGTTATATTGAAAAATATTGAATAGAAAAATAATAATTGATGTCAAATGCATCGAGTATAAAACGGGCTTGCATTTCGAACAGTTAGATATCAGTATCGGCACATTTACTGTAACTCACATATCAAAGTGCAAAATCAAAAATGAAGCTGGTGTTTCCTCTTTTACTCTGTGGCGTGGTAAGCATTGTTTTATCACCATCCTGCTCATTCAAAGGTTGCCTGGAATAGAGCGATTAGGCCACCTATTGTACTTTTATATCAAAACGTGTATAATTAACTGTTTCTTTTTTACCCGGTTACATTCAAGAAATAATATATCCATCATCCAAACTAGCAACTAGCAACTGGATGTAGGCCCATCGATGTAAAAGTGCCACGAGTAGTGAATGTTTTTAAGATAAAACCCTCTAACATATAACTCAGTCACAGTCAAAGACAAAATTCGTTTTCTGAAAATAACAAGGATCACTTTGAAACGTCAATTTTACTGTCTGTTCCTTTGCTACCAAGCCAAGAAAGAATGACAAGAAACAAGGTTATGCTTACACAGGAAAATAGTAACTAAGAAAATGTTATCTAGTTTGTCTTCTTAATAATTCCCAGTTTTTAAAAAATACAAGTTATATTCTGTGAGGAAATAAACAAATTAGAGATGGTACTTCATCGTATCAAATGGCGATCCAAGCCAATTCTGATGTCAAATCGTGTAGTCCCTTTGACCATGGAGTGAACTTCTAAGCACCCCATGACATGATGTATCTTCGCCGAGGCGTGACACTCATAAAAGTGCGAACTTATCTTTAGTAACATGATTATTTGTTTGTGTGTTTCACCACCTTCATTTTTTATGATTTTTGTATTGTGTTGTGTAATATTGCCGCGATCACGGATTGAAAAATCAATAATCAAATTTATTAGTAACTAGATTCTGCGCGAGGCTTCGCCCGCGAGGTACTTGTTGATAAAAGTAGCATATAACCGTCTCCAGGCTTCAAAGTATGTAAATTTCATGACAAACGGCTCATAAATTGTAGACTATGTGTTATTCTGATAGGTATATAAGCTATATTACTGTAAAGTTTCATCAAAATCACACCCCCTAGGGGTAGTTTTATAAAAATAAAAAATACATAATTCATTATTTATTTTATAGTTTATTTATACAGAGTTTTGTGTGAATCGAACTAAGAATAAAAAAAAAACCATAAAAACTTTAGAACTCAATTGCACACCTCCAAAGGGTAGTTTGGAAAAATAAAAAAATATCTGTTTTATTATATATTTTAAAATCTATTTGTACCGAGTTTCGAGTGAATCTAACCAAGGAATAACATTTTCCATATAAACTTTATAACCCTATTTAACCACTTTAGGAGTTGATTTTCGAAAATTAGATTAGCCTATGTGTTATTATGACCTATCGATTATGGTTTTCGACGGTCAAAAATTCAGTGACTGGGCAATAGCGGGAATACATAAAAGCAGAAAAAAATGTATGATATTTATGCTGAAAAACAATATAATTTTAATGAGGGGTTTAAAGAAAAACTCGAAAAGCATTCTAATTTTTTTTTAAATGTTTGTCGTGTAGCAAAAGCGCGTCATTTGAGTTCAAAAATTAAAAATAGCCAAGATAAAGTAAAAGCCACTTGGAAAGTAATCAACAGTGAGTCTGGAAGTCACAACTAAGAACAATAAGTTTAATTTGAAAATTGGTAATGTCACCGTCAATCGGGATGGTGATGTAGCTAATGCGTTTGAAAACTTCTTTACCAACATTCCAGTCTCTACCACAAAATCCTTAAACTAAGGGAGAGGCCTTATAAGCAGAGTCATTGTTAAAAGAAAACTTAACGGAATGTAAATTACAATTCAAATTTGATTATGTTAATAGTGATGACATCATAAAAGCTTTCAAACTTTTATGATGGCATCTATGTTTACGTTGTGAAATCGTTGATTGGCATAATTGCGCCCGAACTATCTTTAATATTCAAAGAGAGTATTGACTGTGGTGTATTCCCAGATTTAATGAAACACAGTAAAATAACACCACTTTTCAAATCGGGTATTTGTTCTGAATTGAAGACCTGTCTCAGTACTTCCTACATTTAGTACTATTTTTGAAAAACTTATTTTAAATCAATAGCAAAGACATTTTAAATTAAATAATTTACTGCATAATAAATATTTGGGTTTAGTAAGGGTCGTTCAACCACTGATGCTGGTATTGGGTTAAAATCGCACATATTTGATGGCTGGGAGCAATCTCATGACGCTTTAGGCGTTTTTTGTGATTTGTCTAAGGCATTTGATTGCGTAGACCATGACACATTGATTAGGAAACTACACCATTATGGTATTAGGGGCTTTGCTCTAAAATTTCTCACTTCCTATTTAAGTGACGAGAGTACAAAGAGTTGACGTGAATAGAAAGCGTTCTCCGGGTCTCTGGTTACTATCGGTATTTACTATCGGTGTACCGTTGGGATCAATTCTTGGATCATTTTTGTTCTTAGTATACATTAATGTATCCCATTTTGTGAGGGAAGGTGGAGGAGGAGTGGTGGAGGATCATTTTTGTTCTTAGTATACATTAATCTATCCCATTTTGTGAGGGAAGGTGGAGGAGTTTGTATTGTTTGCAGATGACACGTAACTTTTATTTAAATTAAAGCGACGACAAACTGATTTTGACTTTTTACTTAAAAAGAAATTTCATCATTGTTATTATTAAGTATCTTTTGGAAACTCAATAAAAACATTTGTATTTGTATTGTATATATATAAACAATGCAAAAAAATCTCTAAGCTTATAAAATAATTCAATGTAAACAATCAAAGAAAACAAAGTGTATTACACAAGTTAAAGCATATCAAAATTAAAGATGAAGAGTTGGCTTTTGTGGACGCCACCGTTTTCTTAGTTATTGCCCTAGATAATAAGCTTCAATGGGGTCCTCACATTGATAAGTTATTGAAGAGATTTAGTTATGCGGCATATGCAGTTAAAAAGATCCGTCTTTATACAGACGTAGACACAGCTAGACTAGTTTACTTCAGCTGCTTCCACAGCATTATGTCGTACGGTATACTGCTGTGGGGGAATGCTGCTGATATTAATACCGTTTTTGTGCTGCAGAAGAGGGCTGTTTGAGAAATTTATAATATGGGCCCCAGGGAATCACTTCGCCAAAAGTTTAAAGAAATAAATATAATGTCAATCATCAATATAATATATAAAATTGATCCGTTACTGATTGGCGGATCAACGCACAGCCTAAACCATAAGTCCTAGAAGCATGAAACTATAATAAATAAAATCAGTAACAAAACTGATAGGTAAACTTTATAAAAGAGATAACTTTAAAGATAGATTTCAGTAATTTATACACTATTATGTTGATAGACTTAATAGTTCATACATAGTAGCGTTATAATAATATAAGAGAGTTAATGAATAGTGTATATGAGGTGAATATGTGTGTTTGTGAATATTTGAGGTGTATATATTTAGTGTGTGTCAATATCTAGTAAAACATAAATCTAAAGGTACATACATAATTAAACAAACTATAATCATCAAAAGGCACCGTGTGGGTCTAGCACTAGCAGGGTAAATCATAGAAACTAAATAATCTTTACCATATCGGCAGGTGACGATATCGAAGTGGGAGGCGAGTTTTCGTTCCGTCGAACATAAATGCGACAGTTTTTTGTCCACACAAATTTATAATAAGCCTCTTTAGCTTTTTGTTTACAGGAACTAAGAAGCATTTTATTTTCTTTTGTGAGGTGCTTATTAATGAATACGCGATTAGTCTCCCCTCCCAGTCCTATGTCCCTAGCATTAAGGTTACGGTGCTTGCGAGCTGCGGCCATGATGCGGTCCTTTAGGACCCGTTGTCTAAGACGGAAGACGATGGGGCGCGATGTGCGGTTAATTTATAACTAACAAAAAAAATGGTCAGTAAATAAAAGATTTTGAAAAATCTTCCATTGAAAACCCCGGTGCGTGGGACCGGGGTCATCGAAGATGTAAGTCAAATCTACGTTACCGTTGGCGGGTTAAAAAGAATAACCAGCCTTGCCTTTCTTTCCTTGCTTGATAGCGGAGGAACAGGCAATAGATAAAACTGACGTTTCAATGTGATCCTTGTGATTTGAATGAATAAATGAATTTTGACTCTGACTTTATCATATTTTACTGATCGCGAAAGTTTAAAAATATCTTAGCATCTTTTCCGCGTATGTCGTCACCCGTGTCAAGTTAAAGTTAAAGTGGAGTTATCTAGTATGGGATACATCTTTGGCGTACATCCGTTAGACAAAGCATGTCTGTGACGTCATTATATGTCCTGTCTGTGACGTCATTATATGTCCTGTCTGCGACGACATTTTATGTTCTGTCTATGACGTCATTTTATGACGTGACTTTGATGTCATATTCCACAAAACGAGACAACGTTACAGTCACAAAATTATTTCTTAACATTTATTTTAGAAATGTGTCCAAACGTCTATCTCTTTTACTTCCTATAACTCTAAAGCACGTAATGTTGATGTCTATATAATTATACCAACATTTATGTATGTATTTACAAAAAAAAATTAGGTATATAAGTAGTATATCAGTCATATAGTTCCCATAATACAAGCTCTGCTTAGTTTGGGGCTAGATGATGCTGTGTGAAAATGTCCAGCATTATTTATTTATTTATTTATTTATTCATACAATTTACATGTAGGTAACTAATTATATACATAGAATACAAATGAAACAAATAGCTATTTGAAAATTGTTCCGATCGATCTGTACCTAGTTTAACTGATCCAGATCACTACCAGATGAAAGCGTTCCCAAAATAGTGGCTACATTACTACGCTGTATGGCAATGGTAATACGGTGACTCGGATAAGAACCAGCTCTCTGGTCAGCGTCTATTCAACCATTCACCCTGAGAAAAAAAAAATGCGAATGGCTCACACGTACCCCGAATTAAAATCTTGATATTTTTTACAGCTTGTAATCTGCCACGCAGCGCCTAACCCGAGGAAAACAAAGGGTAAGTTTAATTAAATACTTTTAATTCATAATAAGTCTTTAAAAGAAAAGCCCCCGACGTGAATGTGTGTACATAAAACGTTTCTCAAAGTTTTATTTCGTTAATCTTTATCTCGTACTAGCAAACACTGCATACCTACAACATATCTACCGATGCTTTGGTTGGTTATAAAGACTATTATGAAGGGCAGCTCTGAAATAAAATACACAATTGTGCTTACTTAGATCTTTGATGCCAAGATACCAAATAGTCGGAGGCACGTCCAAATATTACATTTAGGACATGCCCGCATTTTGCTTCGTAAAAACATTTCACATGACAGTTGCAAACTGCAAGGTCTGCCGTCTTATATTCATAAAAAACCCATCAACTATGGGTTGAAAAAACTGTTGTAGGCACTTTGACCATATATCTTCGATTGTTTACATTATAAATCATAATTTCAGGTGACAGCTGTGGGCTATCGTTCCTGACACTTGACAACACTAGAAAAGAATGTAAGTAAAACACGTTAAAGGATTATTGTCAAACATGCGCGGAAATATTGTTATTACTTCCGAAAAAAGAACATGCCCAGTATCTTAGTAACGTACACAGCTTGGGAACAAAAAATGCGCTAACATTGTTCTATATTAATCCAATACAATGCAACCAGAACGCCAGCAATAATGATTACGACAAAACTTTTCCTTTGTTTGCCTCATTTGAATTTGGATCTCTTTCATCGAGCTTGATACAAATGGGTTGCGTTTAAGGGGTTATTTCGTAAGAAGCTTTTATATTAAAATTGGCGGTAAAGAAAAAGGTCGTCTTCATACTGTTATTTTGATAATAAATACCTACATAAATAAAAATGGTTCTGAAAGTAAAATGGATATTATGAACTTCACCAGATCTAAGGTAGGAAGCCAAATTAACCATAGAGTGCTTACCTAGATCTTTGATACCAAGATACGAAGTAGTCGGAGGCGCGTCCATGTATTACATTTGAGACATGCCCGCATTTTGCTAAGTAAAAAAAATCCAAGTGACAGTTTGCAAGTCTAGCGCCGTCTGCCTTCTTATATTCATAAAAACTCTATCAATTATGACTGTGAAAAATCTGTTGTAGGCGATTTGACCATAATTATATCTTCTATTGTTTACATTATAAAACATAATTACAGGTAACAACCATGGTAGTGACAGCCATGGTAGCGACAGCAATAGAGGAGGCTGTAAGTAAAACACTTAAAGGATTATTCTCAAACATGCACGGAATTATTATTATTACTTTCGAAAAAAGAGCACACCCAGTATCGTAGTAACGTACACAGCTTGGGAACAAAAAATGCGCTGAAAATGTTCTATAGCAATCCAATGACATGCAACCAGTACGCAAGCAATAATGATTACGACAAAACTTTTCCGTTGTTTGTCTCATTTGGATTTGGATCTCTTTCACCGAGCATGGTACAAATGGGTTGCGTTTAAGTGGTTGTTTAAGCAGAAGCTTTTGTATTAATTTGATAATAAATACCTACATAAATAAAAATTAGTTCCGAAAGTGAAATGGATATTGATTGACCTTCACCAGATCTAAGGTAGGAAGCCAAATTAGCCATAGATACACAGTGAGCGCTTACCTAGATCTTAGATACCAAGATACCAAGTAGTCGGAGGCGCGTCCAAGTATTACATTTGAGACATTCCCGCATTTTGCTAAGAAAAAATATTCCACGTGACAGTTTGCAAGTCAAACGCCGTCTGCCGTTCTATATTCATAAAAACTCCATCAACTATGACTGTGAAAAAACAGTTGTAGGCACTATGACCATATATCTTCGATTGCATACATTATAAATCATAATTTCAGGTAACAGCCATGGTAGCGACAGCAATAGAGGAGGCGGTAAGTAAAACACGTTAAAGGATTATTATCAAACAAGCGCGTAAGTATTGTTATTACTTTCGAAAAAAGAACACGCCCAGTATCGTAGGTACGTATACAGCTTGGGAACAAAAAATGCGCTGACAATGTTCTATAGCAATCCAATGCAATGTGTCCAAGTATTACATTTGAGACATGCCCGCATTTTGCTAAGAAAAAACATTCCACGTAACAGTTTGCAAGTCTAGCGCCGTCTGCCGTATTATATTACGTCGGTTACATCCTCAAGATTTAATCAGAACACCTTGTAGTTCCCTTCTCAATGTACTAGGCATCACATAATTTTAAGAGTTGTAGAAATTAAAATACTAAATTAAAATATCAAAAGAAAAAACACCTTGCTGCTACGTCATCGCCTATCTCCATCTCGCTCGCTCGGCTCGCGCCAAGCTCATTCCTTTTTTATGTGCGGGCATCGCAACATCAAATATTCTGATAAAAAGTATTTTAAAGAAAGTGTTTTGTTTAAAAGTTCGTAGAACATGGGTAAAAGAAAACATAGTGATAATTCAAAACTCAGAAAGAAGGTTAGACGCCTGGAAAGACGTTTACGAAAATCGTCATCGTCTACGGAAGATGAAGGTTAGTCATATATATTTTTTTTCTTTCTTTTGTTATTACAATCATCAACCAAGCTGTTTTTTTTTAACCAGCCTGATACAAATATAATAATACCTATAGCAAAAAATAAGTACGATGTGTATCTTATTTTTTTTATATATATAATCGGTTGTCCGCATTATTTGTGACTACCCTCATTTTTTATTTTTCTTTCTTATATTATTTGTTATCTTGAACTTGAATGCAAGTCAACGTATAACAATCCGTTTACGATTTAGCTAGGTAAACAGAATTCGAAGCAGTGAACTTATTTTTTGTTGTTTTTGCGCTATGCTTTACGAATAAACAACTGCGTTATACTCCGTGACGTGATCATGGCTGATAATGACTAGTCTCGTGTCGTCACGTGATGACGACCAATGACGTTGAAATAAAAGCAACTGCTACCTGCAGATTGTGTACCTACCTCCCTATTCTGGCCTATAATCTGTCCTGAAAGCATCATTTTTTGGCCACTTTCATAGTACAACCGTTACTATGCGGGTTCCGTAACCGTTACTGCAACGTCGGATAACCAGCTATTATCATCACAGTCGGATTTATCCGATTGTGAAGATCAAATAAAATCTTTCATAGTGGTACCAGACGACCCAATCATGGACAACGCAGACAATGTTACGCCTACTGCAGATTTTGCCGAGACTCAAGACCTCGTCCCAAGTACAAGCGTGGTGCTTCCGCCTCAGGAAGTTCTTCCCTTAGAGATACTGGAGGCACTAGGAGACCCTGTAGGGTCTTTCCCTACAGGGGGACGGAGGTCTTGGGACCAGCCGTCAAAGAGGAAATCACTAAACGGTGGGGTAGGGTTTTGGTAGAAGGTATGATCAAGGAAACTAAGGAGCAAATAAGGAAGAAGACCCTAATTCCTGAAAACTTTTCTCTGGCAAAAGCGCCAAAGCTAGATTTAGAGATTTCCGCGGTTTAAATGAAACTGTGAGAAATCGTGACAAACTCATGGAGAAGTCTCAAAATCATCTAGGGCTGTGAATTGCACGCCTCGCCGACCTTACCTCAACACTGGTTGATAAAGAGCTCGGTAAAGTGGAAGTTCTGAAGAAGTTATCAGAAGTGAGTCAGATCTTTCTAGATCTTCACTATGAAAATACGAAAACTAGTTACGTCCTCCTGGACAAAAAGTTCAATACTGCGGTTGTCGATGTTATAAGAGATTAATTATTTTTTCGAACTAACCTTGATATTAAGGCCACAAAAACAGCCGAAAAATCTGGCCTCCAAATAAAACGTCGTGACGTAAACATACCCCCTGCATCGAGACAGCAGGGAAACCGAAGGGGCCCGCCCAGAAATCAATCATCCAGATCGTTCAGAGCGGGTGGGGTCGAAGATGAGGTACCTCTCGCAACAGGGGTACTCATACCAACAAGGGTACTCATCTCAGCAGGGGCGGAGACCACCACCTTCAACGATGCGACCTCCACCAGTGCCCAAATCGGATCCCAGGATCCAAAAATCCCAATAGAGGTAATGCTCAATGCTGATAGATTGCGTCATTTTATTCACAACTGGGAAACTATTACTGAAAATCCAGTTGTACTTAGTTATTTGAATGGTTTTAAATTTCCTGCCAGCTAACACAAAGTTTAGCAATATTGAGCTAGACAAATTAAGTT
Source organism: Perizoma flavofasciatum (assembly GCA_958496245.1). Classification (NCBI taxonomy): domain Eukaryota; kingdom Metazoa; phylum Arthropoda; class Insecta; order Lepidoptera; family Geometridae; genus Perizoma; species Perizoma flavofasciatum. The sequence continues at coordinate 11,020,080 of OY292429.1, read as the reverse complement.
CAGTCATTAAAAAATTACAGGCCTCAGGATCTGTCATAAAATGCAAGAATGTGGCAGGCCAGTTTATTTCGAGAATATTTCTTACTCCCAAAAGTGATGGTACTTTTAGATTTATTCTAAGCCTAAAATGTTGAATAAATTCATAGACACTCGACATTTTAAAATAGAAGATATTCGCACTGCTTCTAAATTAGCTAGTAAAAACTGCTAAATGGCTTCAATTGAATTACAGGAAGCATATTTTTTTGGTACCCATTTATGAGGAAAGTAAAAAATAACTCGTCAAGCCTGTCGTTTTCTACCTTAGAAATAAATTTTAGTTATTAACTTAGATGATATTCTATGCATAGAAAGTACATTATAGCCGTTGCCTGAGCAGCGTTACAGAGATTGTAGGTTTACTTTCAACATTGGATTTCGTCATTTATGAAAAGAAAAGTAACCTGGTTCCTAACCAGACGCAGATGTTCCTAGGGTTCGAATAAGATTTACGTAATATGAGCTTAAATTTGAAAAACGTTCAAGAATTTTAAATCAAGTAAATCAGGTTTGTAAAATACGGTCTTTGACTGTAAGGGATTTTGCAAAATTTTTAGGCTTACTTTCTTCAGCTTGCCCTGCTATTTCATATGGATGGTTATACACAAAACGGCTTGAAATAGATAAATTTATGTCTCTACGACATTCTTATGACAGCGATATGATAATTTCAACTCACCAGACTTGTCCGGGTGCAAAAATAACATTTTTATCGCAAATAATCCTATAGGTAGCGGTAGGTACGTTATAGAAATTTTCTCGGATGCGTCATTAACTGGCTAGGACATATTTTGCAACGGAGAAATAGCCAATGGTTTTTGGAACCATGCTGAGGTAGCTGATCATATACACAATGGTTACAATGTTTCGCCGAAAACTTAAACAATGAAGAAGTTTTGCTCCGTATTGATAACACGACTGGTATATCCTATATAAATAGATACGGATGTGTACAGTATGTGAACTTAAATGATATAGCCAGGCAAGTCTGGCAATGGTGTGAGGAAAGGAAGTTATATTTTTACTTCATATATGAAGTCTAAGGGTAATACGGAAGCTGATCAAGAATCGAGACATTTTTATGTTGATACGAAATGGAGCCTTTCCCAATCAGGCTTTAATAAAATCACAAGTGCTTTTGGAAACCCTCAAATCGATCTGTTCGCTACTAGAATAAATGCTTAGTGTCATAGATATGTATCATGGAAACGAGATCCTTTCGCATTCGATATAGATGTTTTCTCTCTTGACTGGAATCTACATTTTTTTTATGTAAAGGCCCTTTTTCGTTAATTTTAAAATGTTAACGTCAAATCATCAGTGATCGTTCTACCGGATGATTACCTACATTCTACCGGTATCGGCGTTCCGTATTGGCCTAGTCAGCTATGGTATACATTTTTCGTATTCTTATGTCAAAGCTTATTTACAGCCTAGTACTGTATTGCTATTATCGCCTTTTAGGACTCCACACCCTCTCTGGAAGCGGTGTCGTCGCCGTTATCGAGCAGGTGTATTTAAGACAATCGTTAGTAACAAGCGCAATCATAATTATGATTTCATCTTTAGCTAAAAGTTCACTAAAACAATATAATTATTCCTACAAAAAATGGTGGCATTTTCGTAACAATCACCAAATTAACTTTTTGTAAAGTAGTATTCCAAGTATCATTGATTTCCTAGTTAGCGAATATGAATCTGGTGCTAATTATTCAACATTAAATACGTGCCGTTCTGCGTTTGCTTTGATTTTAGGTAAGCGGGTGAGTCAAGATAATAGGCTTTTAAGATTATTGAAAGGAGTTTTCAGAACTAAACCTTTTATTCCTAAATATGAAACAACATGGGATCCGAATCTAGTACTTGACCACCTTTCAAAATTTCATCCGAATGACAGTCTTTCCTTAGAATTACTTACGAAAAAGATGGTAGCTCTCGCATTGTCGACTGCAAAACGAACGCAGACGCTATCACTATTACTTTATCTAATATCATGATGAGTGACTCCAGAATAAAAATCATAATAAGACGATTTACTAAAAACCTTAGCTCCAAATCGATCGGTACCTTATTTGATCATACCTTTCTTTCCTCACAAGGAACAAATCTGTCCAGCAAAAATATTGTCTTCGTACAAAGACTTCATGAATTCATATCGAAACCTTCCACGAACGGATAAACTGATTCTTATTACTAAAAAACCAATCCACAACGCGAGTGCTCCGACAATAAGCCGGTGGATTAAGCAAATAATGTCGAATAGTGGTGTCGATACAAATGTCTTTTCCGCACACAGTATACAACATGCGCCCACGTCGACGGCCCGTGAACGTAACGGAGTTCCAATCGACATTATAAAGCGAACCGCCGGATGGACAGGAGACTCGTTAACTTTCGCGAATTCCTGTTATAAATGACGAAGGCAATTTATTCGCAGAGGCTATTTTTTTGTTACTTTTATTAGTACCTGCCTATAAAATATAATTATATTTATGAAGTTTGATTATTTTACAGGTCTGAAGTACCAAGATGTTTTTATTTTGTTAACATATTATTTTGGTTGTTTTAAGCCAAATTATCATTGAAATACCTACTCATTAATTGTTTATTTCATAATATATGCTACTTAACTTTGACCATATATTTCGTTATTGTCGCTAAACATCTACAAGGTGTTCTGATTAAATCTTGAGGATGTAACCGTCGTAATATAATTGATGGTTAAACAAACTTACCTTAAGTGACGTTTGTCCATAATTATATAAGATGGTTACATCCGAAGAGATTTACAGTCCCACCCTGACCCAAAAAATAAAATTAAGCCCATATTGCAATAACGAAATAAGTTACTCTAAAGAAATGAGCTTGGCGCGAGCCGAGCGAGCGAGATGGAGATAGGCGATGACGTAGCAGCAAGGTGTTTTTTCTTTTGATATTTTAATTTAGTATTTTAATTTCTACAGCTCTTAAAATTATGTGATGCCTAGTACATTGAGAAGGGAACTACAAGGTGTTCTGTTTAAATCTCTTCGGATGTAACCGTCTTATATAATTATGGACAAACGTCACTTAAGGTAAGTTTGTTTAACCATCAATTATATTAAAGGATTATTGTCAAGCATGCGCGGAAGTATTGTTATTACTTTCGAAAAAAGAACACGCTCAGTATCGTAGTTACGTACACAGCTTAGGAACAAAAAATGCGCTGAAAATTTTCTATAGCAATCCAATGAAATGCAACCAGTACGCAAGCAATAATGATTACGACAAAGCTTGGTAAAATGAGTTGCGTTTCAGTGGTTATTTAAGTATAAGCTTTTATATCAATTTGATAATAAATACCTACCTAAATAAAAATTAGTTCCGAAAGTGAAACGGATATTGATTGAACTTCACCAGATCTAAGGTAGGGAGCCAAATTAGCCACAGATACACAGTGAGTGCTTACCTAGATCTTAGATACCAAGATACCAAGTAGTCGAAGGCGCGTCCAAGTATTACATTTGAGACATTCCCACATTTTGCTAAGAAAAAATATTCCACGTGACAGTTTGCAAGTCAAGCGCCGTCTGCCGTCCTATATTCGTAAAAACTCCATCAACTATGACTGTGAAAAAACAGTTGTAGGCACTATGACCATATATCTTCGATTGCATACGTTATAAATCATAATTTCAGGTAACAGCCATGGTAGCGACAGCAATAGAGGAGGCGGTAAGTAAAACACGTTAAAGGATTATTATCAAACAAGCGCGTAAGTATTATTATTACTTTCGAAAAAGAACACGCCCAGTATCGTAGGTACGTATACAGCTTGGGAACAAAAATGCGCTGACAATGTTCTATAGCAATCCAATGCAATGTGTCCAAGTATTACATTTGAGACATGCCCGCATTTTGCTAAGAAAAAACATTCCACGTAACAGTTTGCAAGTCTAGCGCCATCTGCCGTATTATATTCATAAAAACTCCATTAAATATGTGTGTGAAAAACTGTTGAAGGCGCTATGACCATACATCTTCGATCGTTTACATTATAAATCATAATTTCAGGTGACAGCCATGGTAGCGACAGCAATAGAGGAGGCGGTAAGTAAAACATGTTAAGGAATTATTTTCAAACATGCACGGAATTATTATTATTACTACAGAACACGCCCAGAATCGTAGTAACATCCACAGCTTGGGAACAAAAAATGCGCTGAAAAAGTTCTATAGAAATCCAATGCAAAGCAACCAGTACGCAGCAATAACGATTATGACATTTTTTTTCTGTTGTTTGCCTTATTTGGATTTGAATCTCTTTTACCGAGCTTGGTAAAATGAGTTGCATTTAAATGGTTGTTTAAGTAAAAGCTTTTATATCAATTTGATAATAAATACCTACCTAAATAAAAATTAGTTCCGAAAGTGAAATGGAGAATAACTGACCGTCATCAGATCTAAGGTAGGATGCCAAATTAGCCATAGATACACAGTGAGTGCTTACCTAGATCTTAGATACCAAGATACCAAGTAGTCGGAGGCGCGTCCAAGTATTACATTTGAGACATTCCCGCATTTTGCTCAGAAAAAATATGTCACGTGACAGTTTGCAAGTCAAGCGCCGTCTGCCGTCCTATATTCATAAAAACTCCATCAACTATGACTGTGAAAAAACAGTTGTAGGCACTATGACCATATATCTTCGATTGCATACGTTATAAATCATAATTTCAGGTAACAGCCATGGTAGCGATAGCAATAGAGGAGGCGGTAAGTAAAACACGTTAAAGGATTATTATCAAACAAGCGCGTAAGTATTGTTATTACTTTCGAAAAAAGAACACGCCCAGTATCGTAGGTACGTATACAGCTTGGGAACAAAAAATGCGCTGACAATGTTCTATAGCAATCCAATGCAATGTGTCCAAGTATTACATTTGAGACATGCCCGCATTTTGCTAAGAAAAAACATTCCACGTAACAGTTTGCAAGTCTAGCGCCGTCTGCCGTATTATATTCATAAAAACTCCATTAAATATGAGTGTGAAAAACTGTTGAAGGCGCTATGACCATACATCTTCGATCGTTTACATTATAAATCATAATTTCAGGTGACAGCCATGGTAGCGACAGCAATAGAGGAGGCGGTAATTAAAACACGTTAAGGAATTATTTTCAAACATGCACGGAATTATTATTATTACTACAGAACACGCCCAGTATCGTAGTAACGTCCACAGCTTGGGAACAAAAAATGCGCTGAAAAAGTTCTATAGGAATCCAATGCAAAGCAACCAGTACGCAAGCAATAACGATTATGACAATTTTTTTCCGTTGTTTGCCTTATTTGGATTTGAATCTCTTTTACCGAGCTTGGTAAAATGAGTTGCATTTAAATGGTTGTTTAAGTATAAGCTTTTATATCAATTTGATAATAAATACCTACCTAAATAAAAATTTGTTCCGAAAGTGAAATTGAGAATAACTGACCGTCATCAGATCTAAGGTAGGATGCCAAATTAGCCATAGATACACAGTGAGTGCTTACCTAGATCTTAGATACCAAGAAGTCGGAGGCGCGTCCAAGTATTACATTTGAGACATTCCCGCATTTTGCTCAGAAAAAATATTCCACGTGACAGTTTGCAAAGCTAGCGCCGTCTACCGTCTTATATTCATAAAAGCTCCATCAACTATGAGTGTCAAGAAACTGTTGTAGGTGCTATGACCATATATTTTCTATTGTTTAAATCATAAATCATAATTTCAGATGACAGCCATGGTAGCGACAGCAACAGAGGAGGCGGTAAGTAAAACACGTTAAAGGATTATTGTCAAGCATGCGCGGAAGTATTGTTATTACTTTCGAAAAAAGAACACGCTCAGTATCGTAGTTACGTACACAGCTTAGGAACAAAAAATGCGCTGACAATGTTCTATAGCAATCCAATGCAATGTGTCCAAGTCTTACATTTGAGACATGCCCGCATTTTGCTAAGAAAAAACATTCCACGTAACAGTTTGCAAGTCTAGCGCTGTCTGCCATATTATATTCATAAAAACTCCATTAACTATGAGTGTGAAAAACTGTTGAAGGCGCTATGACCATACATCTTCGATCGTTTACATTAAAAATCATAATTTCAGGTGACATCCATGGTAGCGACAGCAATAGAGGAGGCGGTAAGTAAAACACGTTAAGGAATTATTTTCAAACATGCACGGAATTATTATTATTACTACAGAAGACGCCCAGTATCGTAGTAACGTCCACAGTTTGGGAACAAAAAATGCGCTGAAAAAGTTCTATAGAAATCCAATGCAAAGCAACCAGTACGCAAGCAATAATGATTACGTCAAAATTTTTCCTTTGTTTGCCTCATTTGCATTTGGAGCTCTTTCATCGAGCTTGGTACAAATGGGTTGCGTTTAAGTGTTTGTTTCGGAAAAAGCTTTTATATTAAAATTTTGATAATAAATACCTAAATAAATAAAAATGAGTTCCGAAAGTGAAATGGATAATAACTGACCTTCATCAGATCTAAGGTAGGAAGCCAAATTATCCATAGATACACAGTGAGCGCTTACCTAGATCTTAGATACCAAGAAGTCGGAGGCGCGTCCAAGTATTACATTTGAGACATTCCCGCATTTTGCTCAGAAAAAATATTCCACGTGACAGTTTGCAAAGCTAGCGCCGTCTACCGTCTTATATTCATAAAAGCTCCATCAACTATGAGTGTCAAGAAACTGTTGTAGGTGCTATGACCATATATTTTCTATTGTTTAAATCATAAATCATAATTTCAGATGACAGCCATGGTAGCGACAGCAACAGAGGAGGCGGTAAGTAAAACACGTTAAAGGATTATTGTCAAGCATGCGCGGAAGTATTGTTATTACTTTCGAAAAAAGAACACGCTCAGTATCGTAGTTACGTACACAGCTTAGGAACAAAAAATGCGCTGACAATGTTCTATAGCAATCCAATGCAATGTGTCCAAGTCTTACATTTGAGACATGCCCGCATTTTGCTAAGAAAAAACATTCCACGTAACAGTTTGCAAGTCTAGCGCTGTCTGCCATATTATATTCATAAAAACTCCATTAATTATGAGTGTGAAAAACTGTTGAAGGCGCTATGACCATACATCTTCGATCGTTTACATTATAAATCATAATTTCAGGTGACAGCCATGGTAGCGACAGCAATAGAGAAGGCGGTAAGTAAAACACGTTAAGGAATTATTTTCAAACATGCACGGAATTATTATTATTACTACAGAACACGCCCAGTATCGTAGTAACGTCCACAGCTTGGGAACAAAAAATGCGCTGAAAAAGTTCTATAGAAATCCAATGCAAAGCAACCAGTACGCAAGCAATAATGATTACGTCAAATTTTTTCCTTTGTTTGCCTCATTTGCATTTGGAGCTCTTTCATCGAGCTTGGTACAAATGGGTTGCGTTTAAGTGTTTGTTTCGGAAAAAGCTTTTATATTAAAATTTTGATAATAAATACCTAAATAAATAAAAATGAGTTCCGAAAGTGAAATGGATAATAACTGACCTTCATCAGATCTAAGGTAGGAAGCCAAATTATCCATAGATACACAGTGAGCGCTTACCTAGATCTTAGATACCAAGAAGTCGGAGGCGCGTCCAAGTATTACATTTGAGACATTCCCGCATTTTGCTCAGAAAAAAATTTCCACGTGACAGTTTGCAAAGCTAGCGCCGTCTACCGTCTTATATTCATAAAAGCTCCATCAACTATGAGTGTCAAGAAACTGTTGTAGGTGCTATGACCATATATTTTCTATTGTTTAAATCATAAATCATAATTTCAGATGACAGCCATGGTAGCGACAGCAACAGAGGAGGCGGTAAGTAAAACACGTTAAAGGATTATTGTCAAGCATGCGCGGAAGTATTGTTATTACTTTCGAAAAAAGAACACGCTCAGTATCGTAGTTACGTACACAGCTTAGGAACAAAAAATGCGCTGAAAATTTTCTATAGCAATCCAATGAAATGCAACCAGTACGCAAGCAATAACGATTATGACAATTTTTTTCCGTTGTTTGCCTTATTTAGATTTGAATCTCTTTTACCGAGCTTGGTAAAATGAGTTGCGTTTCAATGGTTGTTTAAGTATAAGCTTTTATATCAATTTGATAATAAATACCTACCTAAATAAAAATTAGTTCCGAAAGTGAAATGGAGAATAACTGACCGTCATCAGATCTAAGGTAGGATGCCAAATTAGCCATAGATACACAGTGAGTGCTTACCTAGATCTTAGATACCAAGATACCAAGTAGTCGGAGGCGCGTCCAAGTATTACATTTGAGACATTCCCGCATTTTCCTAAGACAAAATATTCCACGTCACAGTTTGCAAGTCAAGCGCCGTCTGCCGTACTATATTCATAAAATCTCCATCAACTATGACTGTGAAAAAACAGTTGTAGGCACTATGACCATATATCTTCGATTGCATACATTTTAAATCATAATTTCAGGTAACAGCCATGGTAGCGACAGCAATAGAGGAGGCGGTAAGTAAAACACGTTAAAGGATTATTATCAAACAAGCGCGTAAGTATTGTTATTACTTTCGAAAAAAGAACACGCCCAGTATCGTAGGTACGTATACAGCTTGGGAACAAAAAATGCGCTGACAATGTTCTATAGCAATCCAATGCAATGTGTCCAAGTATTACATTTGAGACATGCCCGCATTTTGCTAAGAAAAAACATTCCACGTAACAGTTTGCAAGTCTAGCGCCGTCTGTCGTATTATATTCATAAAAACTCCAATAACTATGAGTGTGAAAAACTGTTGAAGGCGCTATGACCATACATCTTCGATCGTTTACATTATAAATCATAATTTCAGGTGACAGCCATGGTAGCGACAGCAATAGAGAAGGCGGTAAGTAAAACACGTTAAGGAATTATTTTCAAACATGCACGGAATTATTATTATTACTACAGAACACGCCCAGTATCGTAGTAACGTCCACAGCTTGGGAACAAAAAATGCGCTGAAAAAGTTCTATAGAAATCCAATGCAAAGCAACCAGTACGCAAGCAATAATGATTACGTCAAATTTTTTCCTTTGTTTGCCTCATTTGCATTTGGAGCTCTTTCATCGAGCTTGGTACAAATGGGTTGCGTTTAAGTGTTTGTTTCGGAAAAAGCTTTTATATTAAAATTTTGATAATAAATACCTAAATAAATAAAAATGAGTTCCGAAAGTGAAATGGATAATAACTGACCTTCATCAGATCTAAGGTAGGAAGCCAAATTATCCATAGATACACAGTGAGCGCTTACCTAGATCTTAGATACCAAGAAGTCGGAGGCGCGTCCAAGTATTACATTTGAGACATTCCCGCATTTTGCTCAGAAAAAAATTTCCACGTGACAGTTTGCAAAGCTAGCGCCGTCTACCGTCTTATATTCATAAAAGCTCCATCAACTATGAGTGTCAAGAAACTGTTGTAGGTGCTATGACCATATATTTTCTATTGTTTAAATCATAAATCATAATTTCAGATGACAGCCATGGTAGCGACAGCAACAGAGGAGGCGGTAAGTAAAACACGTTAAAGGATTATTGTCAAGCATGCGCGGAAGTATTGTTATTACTTTCGAAAAAAGAACACGCTCAGTATCGTAGTTACGTACACAGCTTAGGAACAAAAAATGCGCTGAAAATTTTCTATAGCAATCCAATGAAATGCAACCAGTACGCAAGCAATAACGATTATGACAATTTTTTTCCGTTGTTTGCCTTATTTAGATTTGAATCTCTTTTACCGAGCTTGGTAAAATGAGTTGCGTTTCAATGGTTGTTTAAGTATAAGCTTTTATATCAATTTGATAATAAATACCTACCTAAATAAAAATTAGTTCCGAAAGTGAAATGGAGAATAACTGACCGTCATCAGATCTAAGGTAGGATGCCAAATTAGCCATAGATACACAGTGAGTGCTTACCTAGATCTTAGATACCAAGATACCAAGTAGTCGGAGGCGCGTCCAAGTATTACATTTGAGACATTCCCGCATTTTCCTAAGACAAAATATTCCACGTCACAGTTTGCAAGTCAAGCGCCGTCTGCCGTACTATATTCATAAAATCTCCATCAACTATGACTGTGAAAAAACAGTTGTAGGCACTATGACCATATATCTTCGATTGCATACATTTTAAATCATAATTTCAGGTAACAGCCATGGTAGCGACAGCAATAGAGGAGGCGGTAAGTAAAACACGTTAAAGGATTATTATCAAACAAGCGCGTAAGTATTGTTATTACTTTCGAAAAAAGAACACGCCCAGTATCGTAGGTACGTATACAGCTTGGGAACAAAAATGCGCTGACAATGTTCTATAGCAATCCAATGCAATGTGTCCAAGTATTACATTTGAGACATGCCCGCATTTTGCTAAGAAAAAACATTCCACGTAACAGTTTGCAAGTCTAGCGCCGTCTGTCGTATTATATTCATAAAAACTCCAATAACTATGAGTGTGAAAAACTGTTGAAGGCGCTATGACCATACATCTTCGATTGTTTACATTAAAAATCATAATTTCAGGTGACAGCCATGGTAGCGACAGCAATAGAGGAGGCGGTAAGTAAAACACGTTAAGGAATTATTTTCAAACATGCACGGAATTATTATTATTACTACAGAACACGCCCAGTATCGTAGTAACGTCCACAGCTTGGGAACAAAAAATGCGCTGAAAAAGTTCTATAGAAATCCAATGCAAAGCAACCAGTACGCAAGCAATAATGATTACGTCAAATTTTTTCCTTTGTTTGCCTCATTTGCATTTGGAGCTCTTTCATCGAGCTTGGTACAAATGGGTTGCGTTTAAGTGTTTGTTTCGGAAAAAGCTTTTATATTAAAATTTTGATAATAAATACCTAAATAAATAAAAATGAGTTCCGAAAGTGAAATGGATAATAACTGACCTTCATCAGATCTAAGGTAGGAAGCCAAATTATCCATAGATACACAGTGAGCGCTTACCTAGATCTTAGATACCAAGAAGTCGGAGGCGCGTCCAAGTATTACATTTGAGACATTCCCGCATTTTGCTCAGAAAAAAATTTCCACGTGACAGTTTGCAAAGCTAGCGCCGTCTACCGTCTTATATTCATAAAAGCTCCATCAACTATGAGTGTCAAGAAACTGTTGTAGGTGCTATGACCATATATTTTCTATTGTTTAAATCATAAATCATAATTTCAGATGACAGCCATGGTAGCGACAGCAACAGAGGAGGCGGTAAGTAAAACACGTTAAAGGATTATTGTCAAGCATGCGCGGAAGTATTGTTATTACTTTCGAAAAAAGAACACGCTCAGTATCGTAGTTACGTACACAGCTTAGGAACAAAAAATGCGCTGAAAATTTTCTATAGCAATCCAATGAAATGCAACCAGTACGCAAGCAATAACGATTATGACAATTTTTTTCCGTTGTTTGCCTTATTTAGATTTGAATCTCTCATACCGAGCTTGGTAAAATGAGTTGCGTTTCAATGGTTGTTTAAGTATAAGCTTTTATATCAATTTGATAATAAATACCTACCTAAATAAAAATTTGTTCCGAAAGTGAAATTGAGAATAACTGACCGTCATCAGATCTAAGGTAGGATGCCAAATTAGCCATAGATACACAGTGAGTGCTTACCTAGATCTTAGATACCAAGAAGTCGGAGGCGCGTCCAAGTATTACATTTGAGACATTCCCGCATTTTGCTCAGAAAAAATATTCCACGTGACAGTTTGCAAAGCTAGCGCCGTCTGCCGTACTATATTCATAAAATCTCCATCAACTATGACTGTGAAAAAACAGTTGTAGGCACTATGACCATATATCTTCGATTGCATACATTTTAAATCATAATTTCAGGTAACAGCCATGGTAGCGACAGCAATAGAGGAGGCGGTAAGTAAAACACGTTAAAGGATTATTATCAAACAAGCGCGTAAGTATTGTTATTACTTTCGAAAAAAGAACACGCTCAGTATCGTAGGTACGTATACAGCTTGGGAACAAAAATGCGCTGACAATGTTCTATAGCAATCCAATGCAATGTGTCCAAGTATTACATTTGAGACATGCCCGCATTTTGCTAAGAAAAAACATTCCACGTAACAGTTTGCAAGTCTAGCGCCGTCTGTCGTATTATATTCATAAAAACTCCAATAACTATGAGTGTGAAAAACTGTTGAAGGCGCTATGACCATACATCTTCGATTGTTTACATTAAAAATCATAATTTCAGGTGACAGCCATGGTAGCGACAGCAATAGAGGAGGCGGTAAGTAAAACACGTTAAGGAATTATTTTCAAACATGCACGGAATTATTATTATTACTACAGAACACGCCCAGTATCGTAGTAACGTCCACAGCTTGGGAACAAAAAATGCGCTGAAAAAGTTCTATAGAAATCCAATGCAAAGCAACCAGTACGCAAGCAATAATGATTACGTCAAAATTTTTCCTTTGTTTGCCTCATTTTCATTTGGAGCTCTTTCATCGAGCTTGGTACTAATGGGTTGCGTTTAAGTGTTTGTTTCGGAAAAAGCTTTAATATTAAAATTTTGATAATAAATACCTACATAAATAAAAATGAGTTCCGAAAGTGAAATGGAGAATAACTGACCGTCATCAGATCTAAGGTAGGATGCCAAATTAGCCATAGATACACAGTGAGCGCTTACCTAGATCTTAGATACCAAGATACCAAGTAGCCGGAGGCGCGTCCAAGTATTACATTTGAGACATTCCCGCATTTTGGTCAGAAAAAATATTCCACGTGATAGTTTGCAAAGCTAGCGCCGTCTACCGTCTAATATTCATAAAAGCTCCATCAACTATGAGTGTCAAGAAACTGTTGGAGGTGCTATGACCATATATTTTCTATTGTTTAAATCGTAAATCATAATTTCAGATGACAGCCATGGTAGCGACAGCAACAGAGGAGGCGGTAAGTAAAACACGTTAAAGGATTATTGTCAAGCATGCGCGGAAGTATTGTTATTACTTTCGAAAAAAGAACACGCCCAGTATCGTAGTAACGTACACAGCTTGGGAACAAAAAATGCGCTGAAAATGTTCTATAGCAATCCAATGAAATGCAACCAGTACGCAAGCAATAATGATTACGACAAAAATTTTCTGTTGTTTGCCTCATTTGGATTTGGATCTCTTTCACCGAGCTTGTTAAAATGAGTTGCGTTTTAGTGGTTGTTTAAGTATAAGCTTTTATATTAATTTAATTAAAAATACCTACCTAAATAAAAATTAGTTCCGAAAGTGAAACGGATATTGATTGACCTTCACCAGATCTAAGGTGGGGAGCCAAATTAGCCATAGATACACAGTGAGTGCTTACCTAGATCTTAGATACCAAGATACCAAGTAGTAGGAGGCGCGTCCAAGTATTACATTTGAGACATTCCCGCATTTTGCTAAGACAAAATATTACACGTGACAGTTTGCAAGTCAAGCGCCGTCTGCCGTCCTATATTGATAAAAACTCCATCAACTATGACTGTGAAAAATTAGTTGTAGGCACTATGACCATATATCTTCGATTGCATACATTATAAATCATAATTTCAGGTAACAGCCATGGTAGCGACAGCAATAGAAGAGGCGGTAAGTAAAACACGTTAAAGGATTATTATCAAACAAGCGCGTAAGTATTGTTATTACTTTCGAAAAAAGAACACGCCCAGTATCGTAGGTACGTATACAGCTTGGGAACAAAAATGCGCTGACAATGTTCTATAGCAATCCAATGCAATGTGTCCAAGTATTACATTTGAGACATGCCCGCATTTTGCTAAGAAAAAACATTCCACGTAACAGTTTGCAAGTCTAGCGCCGTCTGTCGTATTATATTCATAAAAACTCCAATAACTATGAGTGTGAAAAACTGTTGAAGGCGCTATGACCATACATCTTCGATTGTTTACATTAAAAATCATAATTTCAGGTGACAGCCATGGTAGCGACAGCAATAGAGGAGGCGGTAAGTAAAACACGTTAAGGAATTACTTTCAAACATGCACGGAATTATTATTATTACTACAGAACACGCCCAGTATCGTAGTAACGTCCACAGCTTGGGAACAAAAAATGCGCTGAAAAAGTTCTATAGAAATCCAATGCAAAGCAACCAGTACGCAAGCAATAATGATTACGTCAAAATTTTTCCTTTGTTTGCCTCATTTGCATTTGGAGCTCTTTCATCGAGCTTGGTACAAATGGGTTGCGTTTGAGTTTTGGTTTCGGAAAAAGCTTTTATATTAAAATTGGCGGTAAAGAAAAAGGTCGTCTTGATACTGTTATTTTGATAATAAATACCTACATAAATAAAAATGAGTTCCAAAAGTGAAATGGATAATAACTGACCTTCATCAGATCCAAGGTAGGAAGCCAAATTATCCATAGATACACAGTGAGCGCTTACCTAGATCTTAGATACCAAGAAGTCGAAGGAGCGTCCAAGTATTTCATTTGAGACATTCCCGCATTTTGCTAAGAAAAAATATTCCACGTGACAGTTTGCAAGTCAAGCGCCGTCTGCTGTCCTATATTCATAAAAACTCCATCAACTATGACTGTGAAAGAACAGTTGTAGGCACTATGACCATATATCTTCGATTGCATACATTATAAATCATAATTTCAGGTGACAGCCATGGTAGCGACAGCAATAGAGGAGGCGGTAAGTAAAACACGTTAAAGGATTATTATCAAACAAGCGCGTTAGTATTTTTTTACTTTCGAAAAAAGAACACGCCCAGTATCGTAGGTTCGTATACAGCTTTGGAGCAAAAAATGCGCTGACAATGTTCTATAGCAATCCAATGCAATGTGTCCAAGTATTACATTTGAGACATGCCCGCATTTTGCTAAGAAAAAACATTCCACGTAACAGTTTGCAAGTCTAGCGCCGTCCGCCGTATTATATTCATAAATTTCCATTAACTATGAGTGTGAAAAACTGTTGAAGGCGCTATGACCATACATCTTCGATCGTTTACATTATAAATCATAATTTCAGGTGACAGCCATGGTAGCGACAGCAATAGAGGAGGCGGTAAGTAAAACACGTTAAGGAATTATTTTCAAACATGCATGGAATTATTATTATTACTACAGAACACGCCCAGTATCGTAGTAACGTCCACAGCTTGGGAACAAAAAATGCGCTGAAAAAGTTCTATAGAAATCCAATGCAAAGCAACCAGTACGCAATCAATAATGATTACGTCAATTTTTTTCCTTTGTTTGCCTCATTTGCATTTGGAGCTCTTTCATCGAGCTTGGTACAAATGGGTTGCGTTTAAGTGTTTGTTTCAGAAAAAGCTTTTATATTAAAATTTTGATAATAAATACCTACATAAATAAAAATGAGTTCCGAAAGTGAAATGGAGAATAACTGACCGTCATCAGATCTAAGGTAGGATGCCAAATTAGCCATAGATACAGAGTGAGCGCTTACCTAGATCTTAGATACCAAGATACCAAGTAGTCGGAGGCGCGTCCAAGTATTACATTTGAGACATTCTCGCATTTTGCTCAGAAAAAATATTCCACGTGACAGTTTGCAAGTCCAGCGCCGTCTACCGTCTTATATTCATAAAAGCTCCATCAACTATGAGTGTCAAGAAACTGTTGTAGGTGCTATGACCATATATTTTCTATTGCTTAAATCATAAATCATAATTTCAGATGACAGTCATGGTAGCGACAGCAACAGAGGAGGCGGTAAGTAAAACACGTTAAAGGATTATTGTCAAGCATGCGCGGAAGTATTGTTATTACTTTCGAAAAAAGAACACGCCCAGTATCGTAGTTACGTACACAGCTTGGGAACAAAAAATGCGCTGAAAATGTTCTATAGCAATCCAATGAAATGCAACCAGTACGCAAACCAGTTATTTTGATAATAAATACCTACATAAATAAAAATGAGTTCCGAAAGTGAAATGGATAATAACTGACCTTCATCAGATCTAAGGTAGGAAGCCAAATTAGCCATAGATACACAGTGAGCGCTTACCTAGATCTTAGATACCAAGATACCAAGTAGTCGGAGGCGCATCCAAGTATTACATTTGAGACATTCCCGTATTTTGCTCAGAAAAAATATTCCACGTGACAGTTTGCAAGTCTAGCGCCGTCTGCCGTCTTATATTCATATAAACTCCATCATTTATGACTGTGAAAAACTGTTGGAGGCGCTATGACCTTATCTTCGATTGTTTACATTATAAATCATAATTTCAGGTGACAGCCATGGTAGCGACAGCAATAGAGGAGGCGGTAAGTAAAACACGTTAAAGAATTATTTTCAAACAGAGCGGAATTATTATTATTACTACAGAACACGCCCAGTATCATAGTAACGTACACAGCTTGGGAACAAAAAATGCGCTGAAAATGTTCTATAGAAATCCAATGCAAATCAACCAGTACGCAAGCAATAATGATTACGTCAAAATTTTTCCTTTGTTTGCCTCATTTGAATTGGAGCTCTTTCATCGAGCTTGGTAAAAATGGGTTGCGTTTAAGTGGTTGTTTCGGAAAAAGCTTTTTTATTAAAATTGGCGGTAAAGAAAAAGGTCTTCTTGATACTGTTATTTTGATAATAAATACCTACATAAATAAAAATGAGCAACGAAAGTGAAATGGATATCGACTGACCTTCACCAGATCTAAGGTAGGAAGCCAAATTAGCCATAGATACACAGTGAGCGCTTACCTAGATCTTAGTAGATACCAAGATACCAAGTAGTCGGAGGCGCATCCAAGTATTACATTTGAGACATTTCCGTATTTTGCTCAGAAAAAATATTCCACGTGACAGTTTGCAAGTCCAGCGCCGTCTACCGTCTTATATTCATAAAAGCTCCATCAACTATGAGTGTCAAGAAACTGTTGTAGGTGCTATGACCATATATTTTCTATTGCTTAAATCATAAATCATAATTTCAGGTAACAGCCATGGTAGCGACAGCAACAGAGGAGGCGGTAAGTAAAACACGTTAAAGGATTATTGTCAAGCATGCGCGGAAGTATTGTTATTACTTTCGAAAAAAGAACACGCCCAGTATCGTAGTTACGTACACAGCTTGGGAACAAAAAATGCGCTGAAAATATTCTATAGCAATCCAATGAAATGCAACCAGTACGCAAACCAGTTATTTTGATAATAAATACCTACATAAATAAAAATGAGTTCCGAAAGTGAAATGGATAATAACTGACCTTCATCAGACCTAAGGTAGGAAGCCAAATTAGCCATAGATACACAGTGAGCGCTTACCTAGATCTTAGATACCAAGATACCAAGTAGTCGGAGGCGCATCCAAGTATTACATTTGAGACATTCCCGTATTTTGCTCAGAAAAAATATTCCACGTGACAGTTTGCAAGTCTAGCGCCGTCTGCCGTCTTATATTCATATAAACTCCATCATTTATGACTGTGAAAAACTGTTGGAGGCGCTATGACCTTATCTTCGATTGTTTACATTATAAATCATAATTTCAGGTGACAGCCATGGTAGCGACAGCAATAGAGGAGGTGGTAAGTAAAACACGTTAAAGGATTATTGTCAAACATACGCGGAAGTATTGTTATTACTTTCGAAAAAAGAGCAAGCCCAGTATCGTTGTTACGTACACAGCTTGAGAACAAAAAATGCGCTAACAATGTTCTTTAGAAATCCAATGCAAACAACCAGTACGCAAGCAATAATGATTACGACAAAACTTTTCCTTTGTTTGCCTCATTTGAATTTGGATCTCTTTCATCGAGCTCGGTACGAATGGATTGCGTTTAAGTGGTGGTTTAAGCAGAAGCTTATATATCAAAATTGGCGGTGAAGAAAAAGGTCGTCTTGATACTATTATTTTGATAATAAATACCTACATAAATCTTTGATACTAAAATGATACTATACTAAAAGTGGTTGTTTAAGCAGAAGGTTGTATATCAAAATTGGCGGTAAAGATAAAGGTCTTCTTACATACATACATACATACATATAGTCACGCCTGTTTCCCAGAGGGGTAGGCAGAGACCAAGGATTTCCACTTGCTACGATCCTGGCATACCTGTGTCGCTTTATTCATCCTCATCACATTCTTCATACAGGCTTGGCGGTTTAGTGTACTTCTGACCTGGCCTTTTTCTAAAATGTCTCCAATTTGGTCAGAGTACGTTCGCCGAGGCCTTTCTTTACCAAATACCCCATTCACGCTCGCCTTGTATACTTGTTTAGTTAATCTACTTTCGTGCTTTCTTTTTATATGCCCAAACCATCTTAACACACCTTTCTCAACTCTCGTTACTACATCTTCAATCACTCCACACTGCTCTCTTAGCTCGCTGTTCCTCACTCTATCACTCAAGTTATACCACACAAACTTCTCAAAGCTCTCATTTCCACTGCATTCACTCGAAGGTCTCCTTGATACTGTTATTTTGATAATAAATACCTACATAAATAAATATGAGTTCCGAAAGTGAATTGGATATTGACTGAAGTTCACCAGATCTAAGGTAGGAAGCCATATTAGCCATAGAAAACCTGCTTCCAGCGAAGCCAAAAGCGAAACACTTACGTAAAAGTATCATATATATAAAATATTTTTCTAGGGTCTGGGTGTTTTCTGTATATAATATATAATGTATTTACAAAAAAATGTATATAAGTGGTATATCAGTCACGTAGTTCCCATAACTCAAGCTCTGCTTACTTTGGGCTGTGTGAAATTGTCCAGCATTATTTATTTATATTGTCTGAACTCAAGCCTAAGTCGTTCATACTTCTTGGAACAATTAATATTTAACAATTAAATTATATGAGTAGTATATCAGTCTTATAGTTCTCTGATAAACAAGCTAGATAAAGAAATAAATAAATATTGCTGGACATTTTTACATAGCATCATCAAAGTCCCAAAGTAAACAGAGCTTGTGTTATGGGAACTACATGACTGATATACTACTTATACACTTTTTTTTTGTAAATACTTACCTACATATAAAGCATCCAGACCCGAGACAAATGAATGCAAATCATACAAACATTTGTCCCGCAGTGACAAATGCGAGTTCATACTACGGGGTAGGGCATAGGATACTTTTTATCTCGAAATTCAGCATGGTTCCCTTAGGAGAGGGGATCAAATTCAAAATTTGTACTTAGTTGTAATTCATTAACGCGTAGTCCGATTTCATTCATCCTTTTTTGTTTGAAAGGAGATACTTTATAAATTGATGGCGATCGCGAACGAAGTCGCGGGTAAAGCTAGTTATAATATATAGATAGATAAATGAGTGAACACTGTTTTAGTCGAACATCTCTTGTTTTAGAGTTTTGAGATATCCTAGCCTTTTGAAATAACGTAACATGAGTGCAGATCAACCATCGTTTCAGGGTCACAACACAGGTGATATTGGTCAATGTATTCCAATTTTATGACAGAACTTACTTCTGTGTAAAATACTTATTAAAAATATATATGAAGGATTTTACTTGAAATAGGTTAAATATTATACTATAATTGGCATTTTCGCATGACTGACATTTATAATGTTTCTTTTATCTGCTTTTGATGATGAACCGATCTGTCTAATCGGTGTTTCTGTATCTTCTACCTGTGCCTATAAGTATGTTTGACGTATCTTCAGTTTTTAAAATTATAAGTCATCTTAGGATGTCTTATGTTAACTTACGACTTACATAAGGTTTTTCTACAGACAAAATTTACTCAAATTTACGTAAGTGAATTTACGTAGTAAGATTGAAAGTGCACTGGAGAGCAAACAATCCTGTCTGGTCATTTTCATAGACATAGAAGAAGCCTTTTATAAAACGACATTCCCTAGCATTTAAAAAGGCTGCTGAAAAATTAAGCCGCCAATGAATACTGGATAAGGCCATAATCATCATGCCAGAAACCACCAGAGGTGCAGATAGAATATCTACAACATATCTAACTAACAAAAAACATCAAATTGCTACACAAGAGGTAACGAAGGACAGGGGCCCTTTCACAGCCTCTGCCTATCACATCTTCAGAAACTGGACTATCAGTAGCACAAGCCCTGAACAAAACGACTACGGCATTTCAGGCGGAGACTATAGGACTCCTCTTGGCAGCCACACCTACCACTGTGCCCACAACAAGTGTACACCTACCAACATCTTCACAACAGACAGCGCAGCACTCATCAATGCACTCAGCAGACCTGACACCAGATCAAAATCTATTTCAATAACTAATCATTAAAATAATTGCAGGCCTTAGCTTGAAGTATATAGGTGTGCATTTTCATTTTAATTGATTCATGTTTAAGCGTGCTTCAGTCAAGTCAAGGCGACTCCTAATAGAAAATTGCTCGTCCTGTAAATTACCATAATGTCATAATGTCATACATTACTTAGTCAGAACAGTGACGATATATCCAAACCAACTACGCTTTTATATTAGTGGAAATTATTTTATAGTTAAAAAAAAGGCGGAGGACCGAAAAAATTAAGGTAATTAACCGATTGTTTTTATAATAAATTATTATCCTATACAGCAATCCTATCCTGGGGAGTGGCCGCGATTAATGGAGGGGTAAGAGAGGCCGGAAGCTTTGTGGAATCAGAAACAAGAGGAAGTAAGTACCAACAGCTATAAAGATAAGATAAATTTATTAAATCTCAAACAATAGTCTGGTATGTGCAGTAATGTTTTATACAATATGGAATGATAATATTAATTTTATGTAGGTACTTGATGAGTTTTTTTTCTCGCACTAGGTCTCTATTGAGGCTGTGTTGCGGGGTCACAGCGACTCGCCTCGGACTCTCAATCACAACTTAATACAATTATTTATTATTAGTATTGATGCTTCGGTTATACCTAGTATGCGGTTGTTAGAGTTAATAATACGAAGTAGAAGTTGACTATTCATATTGTAAAAACGGGAAGGAGAAAGTCGCGACCACCCACCCTGATGAAGACTCTCGGAATGAGTCGAAACTTAGTCGGTGCTTTCACCGATAGTGCAGTACGTGAAAATTCCCGTTTTTACAATATGAATTGACAAAGTAGAAGATTATAAAAAATTACATCTCACATTATCATCGTATTTTTTATTAACAAATTATAATAATAAATTAATAATCATAATCATTAACATTTAAGAAAGAAAAAAGAAAGAAAGAATATTATTATTTGAACCCAAAAACACAAACATGGTAAAAAACTGGGAAGAATTAGCTTATAGAAATGTGTTGCTTGGGGTCAAAATAGGTTCCTGTCTCAGCTTGATGCAGCATCGTGTTAGTACGTTGCTGCGCTGGTTTTCAGACAGGGCCTTTTGTGAGGACACGAACATTGACGAGGGTAAAAAATAAAAACTTACATAAACTACTTTAACTATAAAAAAGGTACCTATTCTGAAAATAAATCTGCATGTGATATCGAAACACGCATTTTCAGAGTTAGCTAAAAACCTCATTATTATCTCCAAAAACTAACATTAGAAATCCGTCACAGTTCTGTTATTTCCGTTGATGAGGATTCAGAAAACAATCCATGAAACCTCATAATAATTTTAAGGGCCTTTTTTTTTAATGCTGGACAATCCACACAGCATCATCTAGCCCCAAGCTAAGCAGAGCTTGTGTTATGGGTACTAGATGACTGATATACTTAATACAATACATTACATAGATAGATATTTTTTTATTATACATAGAAAATACCCAGAACACCCGGAACAAATATTTGCAGATCGTACAAACATTTGTCCCAGGGCGGGAATCGAACCCGCAACCTCCTGTTTCACAGGCGGACCTTCGCCCACCGCGCCACATCGGTCGTCATTTGTTTTTGTCTTTTGTTTTATGGTACCCTTTTGAGTCCTTAACATTAATACAATTTGGCAAACAAGCATACGGCCCAGTCCGCCTATTGGTAAGCCGAAAAAATATACACTAACAACAGCAGAGCATCAAATGTGCGTTACCTTTAAAAAATATTAGGTTCTTTTTGAAGAACCTCATACTGTACTGTAGTCACTTGGTAAACCCTCAGCAAAGATTTCCCTGCTAATGATCTCATTCCATAAACTGGCAAACTTTTTTTGTCACTAAATAACAGAAAGTGCCCTTGTACTTCAAGCTGAACGCGGACTTCACTATCACTGCAAGTACTTTTTTCACATGATTTTTATTTTATAATTTCAGTAGTAACCACCGTAGAAGATGGCGGTAAGTAAATATATTTATCGATTCAGCTAAGTACTTAGATATAGGTAAAGAATACGTAATAAATATTGCGTAAAGAATGATCTCTCACCCTCTGCCACCGATCTGACTAAACTCACTCCATCCAGATTTCAGTAATCTCTAAGCCAAGGGTTGTGAATCCTTAGGTGCTATGTCATAAAGTTTTCTCAAAAATTGTTTACAAATTGAATGTAAATGTGTCCTCTCCTATCGGAATCGTGTCAGCAGCTGGAATTTTTTTTTTTACTGAGAATGCCGTGGTGTGGCACAGGTATGACAAGTAGATACTTGGCATACCTTTTCTACATTATGTTTATTTTATTATTTCAGTAAAAACCGCCGCAGAGTCCGCTGAAGAAAACAGTTAGTAAATATTTTGATCGATTCAGCTAAGTACTTACCTAGGTTAGTATACATCGGCTACTTTCATAGTGTCATGTCATACGGTATCTTACTGAGGGGGAAAGCAGCAGATACCAAAACAATTTTTGTTTTACAAAAAAAAAAAACAATACGTTCCATTTCTAATATGAAGCCTCGTTACTATTTGACGGAACGATTTAAAGAAATAAACATTGTGACAGGTAACTTCACAGTATATTTATGAAAACTGAATGTACACGCATAAAAACAGCGCTAGTTTTATAAAAAAAGTGAGGTGCATAATATTAATACTTGAAACAAAAATAAATTACTCATTCCGAAATTTAGATTAGAAAAGTCAAATGGGTCTTTTATGGGAAACTGTGTACGCTTCTATAATAAACTTCCGGTAAATGTAACCAAGTTGCCCATTCGAAGATTTCAATCTTATATAAAGAACAATCTAAAAAAGAAGGCGTATTGCACCATAAATGCCTACATTGACAATAAAACTGCATGGCCCGATGTCGTCGCTCCACTCTCTCGTTAGCTTAATTGTCAATTTGCGAATCTGTAGTAACATATTTTTTAAGAATAGGTTAAGCATTATATTATTATTATAAAGCGAATCGTGTGTTGTCTTAAGAACTTTTGTTTGATACTTTTTAATTCCTTGAGTAGTACTCTGTTTCTATAAATGAGTTCACCTCGTTCGATTGGCACTAAGTTATTTTTTGATGATCCTTCATTCAGCTTTAGTAGCTGAATGAAGGATCATCAAAAAATAACTTAGCTCCTCGCGCCAGAGGAATCAGCGTAAATTCTCATTCAAATTTTTAATTCACGTAGTTTTAAAATTGACATTTCTATATGATCCTTGTAATTTCAAGGAATAAAAACCTATTGACTTTGACTTTGACTTTCACCCCATCCAAATTTCAGTAGTCACTTCATTTGCTCTAAGCAAAGGAACGTGCGTCTTAAGTGCTCTGTCATAAAGTTTTCGCAAAAATTGTTTACAAATTGAATGTAAACGTGTCGTGTCGGCAGCTGGAAAAATATGCCAACACGCGATAAGTTAAATTAAGTGTTACCAAACTTAGCATTTCTAATTCACTCACACATACACAGTTGGTATGGCACAGGTCTTACCTAGGTACTTATAAGTAGGTAATTAGCATACCTTTACTACCCGAACATCTAAGTTATATTTATTGTATCTTTCTATGCGGTCTTTTGCTAGGGTATCGTCAAATATACCTCCACCCCTTCGAAAACCAGTTTCCAAGCCTACCTTCAAATGCATGTTTAAACTACTACCTCTTTCTGCACAAGCGGTTTGATAGTGGAAACCCCCACTTCTCTCATTTCTCTTTTTCTCTTTATCTCTATCTTTGTCATCATCATCATAATTACACCCAAGAAGTTCACTGCTTGTGATATTCTGGATTTTCTTATTTGTGATTTTATTGTGCCCTTTAGACTATACCTACCTACTATACTTACTGAATATGTGTCAATATATGTAAGTTATTCTTAAGTTTATATCGAAGCTATCTGCTACTGATATTGGGATAGGACGGAAGATCAGCGCGCTACTTACCTTACACCAGGTCTGCGGCGCTTTATGCTGAGTCCCATCCCAATTTGTGGCTACTTATCACATCAGCATTCCAATCATCGAAGTTATGTATTTAATTAATACGTAGTCACAAATAAATGATTTATCTATCTATCTATCTTAAAGCCAAAAATTTCTATATCATATCCTTCCTACTAATATTATAAATGCAAAAGTTTATGAGGATAGATGTTTGTTACTCCTTCACGTAAAAACTGCCATCCTTATAGTAAAAATTGTATATTTCCGGGTACCACGCGGGCTAAGCGGTGGGCAGAAGCTAGTAATAAGTAAAGTGAAGCGACATGGATTATTGAGAAAAGTCACCAATAAATTTTAATTCTCATATTATGTTTATTTCATTATTTCGGTAAGAACCGCCACAGAGTCCGCTGAAGATAACGGTTAGTAAATATTTTTATCGATTCCGCTAAGTTATTAGATATAGGCAAAGAATACGTAATAATACTGCGTATAGAATGCTCACTCACCCCCATCCACCGATTTGACTTACCTCACCCCATCCAAATTTCAGTACTCACTTCATTTGCTCTAAGCAAAGGGGCGTGCGTCTTAAGTGCTCTGTCATAAAGTTTTCTCAAAAATTGTTTACAAATTTAATGTAAACGTGTCGTGTCGGCAGCTGGAAAAATATGCCAACTCGCGATAAGTTAAATGAAGTGTTACCAAACTTAGCATTTCTAATTCACTCACACATACACAGTTGGTATGGCACAGGTCTTAACTAGGTATTATAAGTAGGTAATTAGCATACCTTTACTATTCGAACATCTAAGTTATATTTATTGTATCTTTCTATGCGGTCTTTTGCTAGGGTATCGTCAAAGCCAACATTTTCTATAGCATATCCTTCCTACTAATATTATAAATGCGAAAGTTTATGAGGATAGATGTTTGTTACTCCTTCACGTAAAAACTGCTATCCTTATAGTAAAAATTGTATATTTCCGGGTAGCACGCGGGCTAAGCGGCGGGCAGAAGCTAGTAATAAGTAAAATGAAACGACAAGGATTATTGAGAAAAGTCACCAATAAATTTTAATTCTCACATTATGTTTATTTCATTATTTCAGTAAGAACCGCCGCAGAGTCCGCTGAAGATAACGGTTAGTAAATATTTTTATCGATTCAGCTAAGTACTTAGATATAGGCAAAGAATACGTAATAATACTGCGTATAGAATAATCACTCACCCCCTACCATCGACCTGACTTACCTCACCCCATCCAGATTTTAGTAGTCTCTGCATTTGCTCTAAGCAAAGGGACGTGAGTCTTGAGTGCTCTGTCATAAAGTTTTCTCAAAAATTGTTTACAAATTGAATTTAAAGGTGTCGTGTCGGCAGCCGGAAAAATATGCCAACACACGATAAGTTAAATTAAGTGGTACCAACCTTAGCATTTTTAATTCACTCACACATACACAGCAGCTCTGTTAAGGCAAAACACTGTAACTTAATATACAGTGTAACTAAAGCCGACACCACGTGTTTTGTTTCTACACGGTACACAGGTGGTGTAGCACAGGTCATATCTAGATACTTGTAAGTAGGTACTTGGCATACCTTTACTACCCGAACATCTTATTTATATTTATTGTATCTTTCTATGCGATCTTTTGCTAGGGTGTCGTCAAAGCCAAAAAAATAATTATCACATCCTTCCATCATCATCTGTGGCGAAGGCCCGCCTGAGACGCAGAAGGTTGCGGGTTCAATTCCCGCCATGGGACAAATGTTTCTATCTGCAAATATTTGTCTCAGGTCTGGGTGTTTTCTATGTATATTATGTATGTACTTACAAAAAATATGTATTAATGTAGTTTATCAGTCATGTGGTTCCCATAATACAAGCTCTGCTTAGTTTGGGGCTAGATGATGCTGTGTGAAAATGTCCAGCATTATTTATTTATTTATTTACTTATATTATAAATGCGAAAGATGGATGTGTGTTACTCCTTCACGCAAAAACTACTATCCTTATAGCAAAAATTGTATTTTTTCGGGTACCACGCGAGCTAAGCGGTGGGCAGAAGCTAGTAATAAGTAAAGTGAAACGACATAGATAATTGAGAAAAGTCACCAATATTTTTTTATTCTCACATTATCTTTATTTTATTATTTCAGTACAAACCGCCGCAGAGTCCGCAGAAGAAAACGGTAAGTAAATATTTTTTATCGATTCACTTAAGTACTTAGGTATTAGCAAAAAATACGTAATACCTGTAATACTGCGTATATAAGAATCACTCACCCCTACCAATGACCTGACTTACCTCACTCCATCCAGATTTCAGTAGTCTCTGCATTTGCTCTAAGCAAAGGGACGTGAGCCTTACTGTGTCATACAATTTCACAAAAATTGTATACAAATTGTATGTATAGGTGTCCTCACCTTTCGGAGTCGTGTCGGCAGCCGGAAAAGTATGCCACCACGCGATAAGTCAAATTGAGTGGTGCTAACCTTAGCTTTTCTAATTCACTCACACATACAACGGCACTGATCACAAACCTTGACGTGTGGTGATTAAGACGCATTTGTTTCATATTATATTTTATTGAGAATGCCGTGGTGTGGCACGTTATGTTTATTTTATTATTTCAGTAAAAACCGCCGCAGAGTCCGCTGAAGATAACGGTTAGTAAATATTTTGATCGATTTAGCTAAGTACTTAGATATAGGCAAAGAATACGTAATAATACTGCGTACAACTTTAGCATTTCTAATTCACTCACTGATACACAGGTAGTGTGGCACAGGTATGACAAGTAGGTACTTGGCATATCTTTACTACCCACACATCTAAGTTATATTTTTTTTTTTTTAATATTAAAAAAAAAAAATGTATCTTTCTATGCGGTCTTTTGCTAGGGTATCGTCAAAGCCAAAATTTTCTATAGCATATCCTTCCTACTAATATTATAAATGTGAAAGTTTATAAGGATAGATGTTTGTTACTCCTTCTCGTAAAAACTGCTATCCTTATAGTAAACATTGTATATTTCCGGGTAGCACGCGGGCTAAGCGGTGGGCAGAAGCTAGTAATAAGTAAA
This sequence comes from Perizoma flavofasciatum, assembly GCA_958496245.1. Lineage (NCBI taxonomy): Eukaryota > Metazoa > Arthropoda > Insecta > Lepidoptera > Geometridae > Perizoma > Perizoma flavofasciatum. The sequence goes on along the minus strand of OY292429.1, from coordinate 10,992,647 downwards.
GTGAAACGACAAGGATTATTGAGAAAAGTCACCAATAAATTTTAATTCTCACATTATGTTTATTTCATTATTTCAGTAAGAACCGCCGCAGAGTCCGCTGAAGATAACGGTTAGTAAATATTTTTATCGATTCAGCTAAGTACTTAGATATAGGCAAAGAATACGTAATAATACTGCGTATAGAATAATCACTCACCCCCTACCACCGACCTGACTTACATCACCCCATCCAGATTTTAGTAGTCTCTGCATTTGCTCTAAGCAAAGGGACGTGAGTCTTACTGTGTCATACAATTTCACAAAAATTGTATACAAATTGAATGTATAGGTGTCCTCACCTTTCGGAGTCATGTCGACAGCCGGAAAAGTATGCCACCACGCGATAAGTCAAATTGAGTGGTGCCAACCTTAGCATTTCTAATTCACTCATACATACAACGGCACTGATCACAAACCTTGACGTGTGGTGATTAAGACGCATTTGTTTCATGTTATATTTTATTGAGAATATCGTGGTGTGGCACGTTATGTTTATTTTATTATTTCAGTAAAAACCGCCACAGAGTCTGCTGAAGATAACGGTTAGTAAATATTTTGATCGATTTAGCTAAGTACTTAGATATAGGCAAAGAATACGTAATAATACTGCGTATTTAGTGGTCACTCACCCCCATCCACCGATTTGACCTACCTCACCACATCCAAATTTCAGTAGTCACTTCATTTGCTCTAAGCAAAGGAACGTGAGTCTTAAGTGCTCTGTCATAAGGTTTTCTCAATTTTTTTTTACAAATTGAATGTAAAGGTGTCGTGTCGGCAGCCGGAAAAGTATGCCACCACGCGATAAGTTAAATTGAGTGGTGCCAACATTAGCATTTCTAATTCACTCATACATACAACGGCACTGATCACAAACCTTGACGTGTGGTGATTAAGACGCATTTGTTTCATGTTATATTTTATTGAGAATATCGTGGTGTGGCACGTTATGTTTATTTTATTATTTCAGTAAAAACCGCCGCAGAGTCTGCTGAAGATAATGGTTAGTAAATATTTTGATCGATTTAGCTAAGTACTTAGATATAGGCAAAGAATACGTAATAATACTGCGTATTTAGTGGTCACTCACCCCCATCCACCGATTTGACCTACCTCACCACATCCAAATTTCAGTAGTCACTTCATTTGCTCTAAGCAAAGGAACGTGAGTCTTAAGTGCTCTGTCATAACGTTTTCTCAATTTTTTTTTACAAATTGAATGTAAAGGTGTCGTGTCGGCAGCCGGAAAAGTATGCCACCACGCGATAAGTTAAATTTAGTGGTGCCAACTTTAGCATTTCTATTTCACTCACTGATACACAGGTGGTGTGGCACAGGTATGACAAGTAGGTACTTGGCATACCTTTACTTCCCGGACATCTAAGTTATATTTATTGTATCTTTCTATGCGGTCTTTTGCTAGGGTATCGTTAAAGTCAAAAATTTCAATATCACATAATAAGTAAAGTGCAATGACATGGATTATTCAGAAAAGTCACCAATAACTTTTAATTCTCATATTATGTTTATATTATTATTTCAGTAAATACTGCCGCAGACTCCGCAGAAGATAACGGTAAGTAAATTGTTTTATCGGTTCAGCTAATTACTTTGGTATAGGCAAGGAATACTTAATAAATACTACGCATAGAATGATCACCCCCTGCCACCGATCTGACTTACCTCACCCCACCCAGATTTCAGTAATCACTTCTTTTGCTCTAAGCAAAGGGACGTGGGTCTTACGTGTCATAAAGTTTTCTCAAAAATTGAATACAAATTGAATGTAAAGGTATCCTCGCCTTTCGGAGTCGTGTCGGCAACCGGAAAAGTATGCCACTACGCGATAAGTCAAATTTAGTGTTGCCAACCTTAGCATTTCGAATTCACTCACATATACAACCGCACAGGTCACAAGCCTTGGCGTGTGGTGATTACGTCGCGTTTGTTTCATAACATACATATTTTATTGAGAATGGCTGTAGTGTGGCACAGATAATCAAGTAGGTACTTGGCATACCTTTTCCACCCGGTCAACTAAGTTATATTTATTGTGTCTTCCTATGCGGTCTTTTGCTAGGGTATCAAGTCAAAGTAAAAAAAACAATATCACATAATAAGTAAAGTGAAATGACATGGATTATTCAGAAAAGTCACCAATAACTTTTAATTCTCACATTATGTTTATTTTATTATTTCAGTATGTTATACATACCTACTTGTTTAGTTGCTCGTTACAATATAACACGACACTATTATAATTAATTCAAATAGCAATAAAAATAACATCTTGAAACTTATAGGTTGATTTATTGGGCATATTTTTATTTGTGTTTGAGTAGGATAGGCTTAGGTACACTAGTAGGTAGGTAGGAAATATATATGTTTTTATTTTGAGTTGTTTCTATTTTATATTGGTAATTTAAGTACGTCCTTTGACAACCTTATTTATTTATAATTAACACCAATTTGGTGTAGTCATAGTCAGTTAAAGTCAAAAATTTCAATATCACATAATAAATAAAGTGCAATGACATGGATTATTTAGAAAAGTCACCAATAACTTTTAATTCTCATATTATGTTTATATTATTATTTCAGTAAATACTGCCGCAGACTCCGCAGAAGATAACGGTAAGTAAATTGTTTTATCGGTTCAGCTAATTACTTTGGTATAGGCAAGGAATACTTAATAAATACTGCGCATAGAATGATCACCCCCTGCCACCGATCTGACTTACCTCACCCCACCCAGATTTCAGTAGTCACTTCATTTGCTCTAAGCAAAGGGACGTGGGTCTTACGTGTCATAAAGTTTTCTCAAAAATTGAATACAAATTGAATGTAAAGGTATCCTCGCCTTTCGGAGTCATGTCGGCAACCGGAAAAGTATGCCACTACGCGATAAGTCAAATTTAGTGTTGCCAATCTTAGCATTTCTAATTCACTCACATATACAACCGCACAGGTCACAAGCCTTGGCGTATGGTGATTACGTCGCGTTTGTTTCATAACATACATATTTTATCGCGAATGGCTGTAGTGTGGCACAGATAATCAAGTAGGTACTTGGCATACCTTTTCCATCCGGTCAACTAAGTTATATTTATTGTGTCTTCCTATGCGGTCTTTTGCTAGGGTATCAAGTCAAAGTAAAAAAAAACAATATCACATAATAAGTAAAGTGAAATGACATGGATTATTCAGAAAAGTCACCAATAACTTTTAATTCTCACATTATGTTTATTTTATTATTTCAGTATGTTATACATACCTACTTGTTTAGTTGCTCGTTACAATATAACACGACACTATTATAATTAATTCAAATAGCAATTCAAATAACATCTTGAAACTTATAGGTTGATTTATTGGGCATATTTTTATTTGTGTTTGAGTAGGATAGGCTTAGGTACACTAGTAGGTAGGTAGGAAATATGTATGTTTTTATTTTGAGTTGTTCCTATTTTATATTGGTAATTTAAGTACGTCCTTTGACAACCTTATTTATTTATAATTAACACCAAATTGGTGTAGTCATAGTCAGTTTTGAGAAGCCAAGTTTTGAGGGCCTTTTTATATCTCCATTTTGATAGTCCAAAGAAATTTAACATTCTATGTATCTTTGAATACAAGAAATGTCCGAACCAAGCGAATAACCTACAGAGAAGTAACGTATTTCTAATAGGAGCTCATGACCATTTTAGAAGGGGCAATTTTATGTAATCTTAGAATTACAGAAATAAAGAAAATCTGTCTAATGGTAAGTTGTCTACATTCGTCATACAGTGTTTTTATAGGGAAGTATAAGTTCTTCCTGTAGGCAACATTTAGTACCGCTCTTTGGGCGCGTTCAAGTTTTAGTAGGTGAGTCTTGCAAGCGCCTCCTATGCCGCAATTGATTGACAAAACGATGCATAAATGAGTCTGATTATTTCCTTGCTGCCACAGACCTAAGCCTTTTGAAGATGAACATTAATTTTTGAACTCTGCCTGTGAGCGCATCTATATGGTTTCGCCATGTAAGATGGTCATGTAGTATGACTCCAAGATACTTGAGGGAACGAATTTGTTCCAGATTAGGGCATTTACAATTTTCTTGGTCTTTGCATTTGTGAACAACTAGCTGCAATGAATGTGGTGGATCTGATCGTTTTGATATGTTAAGGGGTATAAATTTCGTTATTATAAACGGCGGTATTTATAGTTAGTAGGTTTAGCTTTACAATCAAAGCTATTGGAAATGACCACGCTTACTATGACACAAGCACTTTAGTTTATTGTTCCGCTGCCTGACTCACTTTGAGTCCATTGGGTATTGTGATACCAATTGACTACCTACATTATAGCTGCAGAATGTAATGACCAACATAATCTACTATAATGAAGTATTATAGTAGAATATGATGAAGGTCGCCATTTAAGAACCTTTCTTCCCCAATGTTCGACGGTTCTACCAGCTATACGGCCATTTCCACTTGAACTTGCTAATTCTAAGTCGGTAACTTTATTCCTTGGATTCCCTCGGAAATAGCTGACGTAATATAGGTACGCTCCCATCCCGATGGACTGATGACAGCTTGAAGGTTTGCGGGATGTCGTTGGATGGTGGTGTCCCGAGATCGTTCGTCGACACAGGGAACGGCCTTTGTCTAGCAGTGGACTTCAATGCTGTTAATGATGATGATGAAGGTGAAGGTTAGCATAATCTTGGTATTTTAAACCCTTACTTGATTTCAGGTGACTCAGCTACTGGGCGAGGGACTGGTCGCAATCACAATAAACCACCATGCAATTCGACCAAATGCAAGCCGACATGCAAGCCGACATGCAAGCCGACATGCAAGCCGACATGCAAGCCGAAATGCAAGCCGACATGCAAGCCGACATGCAAGCCGACATGCAAGCCGACATGCAAGCCGACATGTAAGCCGACATGCAAGCCGACATGCAAGCCGACATGCAAGCCGACGCCATGCAAGACCCCTAATGAAAACTAGGCATCATATTTTCTTTTACGGTCTCAATGACTCATTTAAGGAATTAATAAATAAAATGTAAAATCACTTTATTGATTTTTAATAGAGAAGGAAAACTTCTGTGTAATGTTTTGTTCAATATTTTTTTATTTATTTCCATCCCTTGCCATAGAGAACGAGGTTATAGCAAAACGAGTGCGCGTAAACAATCACTTAAATAATAGTTTAAGCAGCTAGGTATTTTAAATTGTGGGATCAATCACCTAATAACACTAGGAAAATGGTTATGGGAATGAAACGATGGCACATAAAGGGTTTCATTACGAAATGTGGTTTATCTATAAGACTTTTGATTCCTGATTTTCAAGACAGACAAAATTATTGTGCAAAGAAAACAAGGTTTAAAATTGAGTGCTATAATATAATACACATCCAGCTGTATGTGCCCTTCTTTGATACGAACTGACAACATTAAATACCTCGGAGTGCTTATTGACCAGACACTAACCTTTAAACGTCACGTTGATACTTTGGTAACCAGGCTTAGAAAGCTCATTTATATTTTCAAGGCGTTGAAACATGTTGCTGACCATAGTACAATCAAGACTGTCTACCTAGCACTTTGCCAATCTATCATAGGTTACTGTATCACCTCATTGGAAGGAGCAGCAAAAACTCATCTCCTTGAGTTGGAAAGAGCCCAACGGGCCATCTTGAAGGTCAGTGCGGGACTTCCCTTTCGTTTTCCTACGGCTGAGCTCTACTGTAAATGGGACATTCTGACAGTTAGGCAGTACTTCTTGTTGCAAGTGGTGCTGAAGAGGCACTCCCAGCTTGTCTACGACAAGGATCTTGTGTTAGACAAGCGAAGGAAAGGGGCCGTCTGTCGTTCTCAAACATACCACACAAGCTTCTCCCATAAATTCACCTGTTTCCTCGGGACATTTATTTATAAAAAACTAAACAACGATCTAAATGTAAGGCAGTAGTTACAAAGTGGCTTAAAACTCTAAACTACCAGGAGACCGAAAACCTTTTATCTGTGATCTCCTAATTTTTCCCTTGATTATTTTAAGATGGCCTTTATAATATTTACCCTCCACTTTTTCGCATATTGGACTTATTCCCAGCTCTTTTACTAGTACACACATCCTAGATGGCTTTGCTGTCTCACTAATTTATTACTCACTAAGTTATTCCTGCAATACCCAGCTCGGACAATCCCATACTCTCATAAACACCCACACATACACACACCCACACATACACACACACACACACACACACACACACACACATACACACACATACACACTTTTGCACCCCAACCTGTTTGTTATAATTCATTCTTATTTTATTTTTTTCCTTTTATGTTTTTGTTTGGTTTTCATTTGTTTTTCATTTTTCGTGTTTCTCTGTCACTTCATCTACTTACTTAATTTCTTATTATGTTCGTAACATCACCAAGTATAATATAATATCAACAGCTAGGCCTAGTAAGTATTCATTTTGTACAAACCGTGGAGTGTAAGTGCCTGGTGACCTGTAATACAGGTTTTTTAAACCTATCTCAGGCACCAGTCTCACATAAAACAGGTTCATAAAGTGGTTACTATACGGTTAGTTAAGGACCTTATAAATTAAGAACTTATTGTGTTGAGAAAATAAATGTTATTATTATTATTATGTTTCTTTTTTATTTTGGTTTTATCGATTTGAAGTGTTTTTAAATCAAATGAACATCCCGCGGTTTTATTTTATACCAGCTTCTTCCATGGGTGACATTATGGTTGTTAAAACTTCATTCTAGAAAAAATAAAATCTCTATAGAAAACTATTTAGATTATACGCTTCTGAGCAAAAATAATAGTTAAAAAACTACCTATCCATCTACTGCATCTTTTCTTAGCTTTAGGTCTTCTCACTTTTCTTAGCTTAGATCTCTTTCTTACCACTTACACTTTTATACAAAGAGTTAGCGTAAATGGACCGCTTACTATCGTTTGTTTGCCTCTTTTGTTGTCTAAAAACGGCATTTGTGGCGATTCGATCGTCTACGATGACATCATTCACTAGTTGTGTAATGCCCTGATTGTCCTAATTCGAAGATGACCATATTGTTTTTCCGCTCTTTTCTGACAACCGGTGTTGGTTACGGTTTAAAATATAAATAATTGATCGCGGCCGGTCTATGTTTGAATAATAACTCTACGTGTTATTTGGGTGTACGTTTTATTTGATCAACGGAGAGTACAGATTCCTCTCACATTGTCTAGAAATACGGTTCTTTTCAATCGATTTGAACCACAAATCACTAGAAGGCTGCTGTATAACTATTAAGTGACTATTAAAATTAATATTTTTAATTTTAATAGTCACTAAGAAGCGATCAAAAGGAGGGTTCAAGCCTAATATCACCTATCAAGGTACAACATTTTCTGGGCTGGGTGCTGCTGAGGCATTTGCATACTACTTCGCTAGTGTCTTCCTACCCGATGTACCCCAACTAGCTAGGTAAATCCCGAGATTCATGATAGCACTGCTAACATAAATAAATTTGAAAAAAATTGAAGTATTCTTCATGGATACATTTATGTGCAGGTCAATAAATATCTTCGTAACGAGCAGCATGGAATTAGAAGCAAGAGATCTGTTAAACTAACTAGTTGTCACTTGAGTTGATTATATTTCTACTCGTATGGACCGTGGGAAGGCGTTTGATAGGGTCAATAACGACATTTTGCTTGCAAAACTTTCTACCATAGGCTTTGCCTCAGGTCTTTTCCGGCTCCTTGCAGATTACCTACATGATACAAATGACCAGCAGTTTGTCAAACTCGGCTTGTACGAGTTGCGGCCCTATTATACGCGTTCCGGGGTCAGCCAAGGTTCCATACTCGGGCCTTTGCTTTTCTTGATAATAGTCAATGACCTACCGGCTGTTGTATCACATGCAAAGAACCTGCTCTTTGCCGATGACTTAAAGCTCTTCACAGAAATTAAGAAATTAAGAAGTGCTAAACAATCTGAAGAAGATTGTTTAGCACTTCAATCTGGCATCAACGTGGTTTACGAGTGGAGTATTCTTAACAAAATGGAATTTAATGTAGGGAAATGTTACGCGATGACTTTTAGTTGAATGTGGCACCCAAAAAGTTTTGCTTATAAACTTAACAACGTAGATATTATGAGAATTAACACAATAAAGGGCTTGGGAGTCACATTCGACCTTTTGGTCGAATTACGAAATTTCTTCTGGGCTACAACTAGCTGGAGGTGCGACATGCCTACGACCAATTCACAACAGCCTATAAAATTTTCCGGGGCAAGACGCTTCGAACTTGAGCGATGAGCTGTGTCAATTCTTTGTTCCACCTAAAAAAACAATTACCTTCGCGTTCGGAAGCACAGATTGTTTGCCGCATCACTGTCCAATATGGTGGCTACAGCCTCGTCCCCCATCCCGCGCACTCTAACTGCGCTCAACGCTAGTCCTGAATGTGATTTGTTGTTTTGTTGTGTGTATTTGCGGATGGATGGACGAATATTTTGACAGCATGTTTGAAGTTCTATGAGCATGATGTATGACTGTGCGTCTAGCTAATTTCTGTTATTTTTATTGTATTTTTGACATCTTTTTATGGATTTCACACAGATGTTAAAAAAAAGTGTGCATTCATTCTTTATTCTTTTTTGTAAACAAAGAGAATACAGATAAAAACTGTTTATATAGGACATGTACAAAGGTGAGCTTAACTTTAACATGAGTTATCTTTCAGCAAACCATTGAGGATAGGGACAGCCAGATAAATAGTGGCGTTAATAATGGAATTACGCGTTTTCACCCAGATTCGTTCCCGAACACTTATTTCTTACTGTTGTATTGCTGAGGTGCGGTCGTATTGTGGTCATGATGTCCTCCGCAAATGATGTCCATTTTATGCAGCAATTACGCCCTGCATATAATGAACGCTATTATCGTTGATATATCGCTGCATTATTTGAAGCTTGGTCAAAAAATGCACCGATTTAAACTCGCACACACAGGGGACTCTAGTGTAAGGTTAATGACTATGACTATGTTATGTTTAGTTTTAAATAAAAGTTTGCACATTAAATATGACGCAGAAATAATTAATACAGAATCCGAATAATATGTCCATGAACTCTTTAACACAAAAACCGTCGAGTACATTAGATACAACCATTATTATTATTGTTATATCAAAGTAGACACTAGAAATAAGTCCTAAAGGTTTGGACGTTAATGCCACTCCATGCGACCGTGCACATAATTACGTCAAAGTCACGGACCCATTACATTAAGTAGTCTATATCAGTTATGCAGTTCCCATAATACAAGCTCTGCTTAATTTGGGACTAGATGATGCTGTGTGAAATCCAGCATTATTTATTTATTATTATTGCAAAGTTTTTATTCATCTAGATCACAAGGATCATTTTGAACCACCGTCGTTTAAATGCCGATCTTCCGACGAATTCTACAAGTATATAAGTATTTTAATCATCTAAGGCGCTACAGACACGGATGGGCCTTGGCCTAGTCCAGTAAAATTCTCCAGCCGGATCTGTCTTGGACTTTCTCTCTACAGCCTCCAACTCAAATTAATTTCATGTCCAGCTCTTCGCCGTCACAGATATTGTAATACTACGCCGTCTAGCCACCTGAGTTTGGGGTGCTACCTACCACGGGGTGTCTGGCCATCAGGTTTGCCTCTCAGAATGCGATACGATCTTTTGTGTCCTCTATTCATTCTGCGTGGCCAGCCCATTGGAGACATCCAACTTTAACGAACTTTACAACATCTGGTTCTTGGAACATGTTGTAAAGTTTGTGGTTGTATCTGATCCTTCAGACTCACCTCACCATCCAATACGGCATCGAAGATGCGCCTCAATATTTTCCTTTCAAACACGAGCAAGCTGTTGTCGTCTTTTTTGCTCAATACCTAGCATTCCGAGCCGTATGGTTAACACTGGCCGTAATAACGTTTTGTATAGGATCTTTGATTTTCTGGGGAGCAGCTTAGAACGGAAAATTTAAGTATCTGAAATAACACTTGTTAGCAAAATTTATTTTGTTTATTGCGGCTGTAAAATAAACAATAAACTGTAATAAGTATTTTACAGTCTAAAAATACGACTAACAAAAATTGCTGAGCAGCATTACTTGTTCTATTTTTCCTTACAATTACAAGTGATTCATGAAACAATCTTAATATCAAATGCACCTACATATTTGATAGTACACTACTGTCATTTTTATTTTGAAATATTTTCGTAGACTTGGTCGTCGTATTTTGTCTTGCTTGAACTTTGATTGAAACTTTCTTTTTGATTAATTAACTAGTCTCTGCTCACGGCTTCATGGTACCCGCATGGTACTCTGATAAAAAGTAGCCTATGTGTTAAGACGTTATCCTACTATCCTACTAATATAACGTGAAAGTTTGTGTGGATAGATGTTTGTTACTCTTTAATATAGCTTATACATCAGAATAACATATAGGATACTTTTTATCCGGGTACCACGGGAACGAAGCCGTGGGCAGAAGCTAGTATTTTCATAAAATAGTTTTTTGACGAAAAAAAAAACAATAAAATGTATTTTAAAAACCGTTGGTTACTCATCGAAGTATATACGTTTCTCTTCAATTACCACACCTGTGGCAATAATAGGAACAGTTCTGACATAAACCATAAATAATAAAATAATAATATCAGGTGGTAGATATATAAAGGGCAGATTGTTATTACTTAGGTTTCTATGAGAAATGCATTGTTATAGAGTGCTTTAGATAGTGGTTGTTTATAAAAAAGAAAATGAAGATTGTGATACCTTTGCTATTCTGTTGCGTGGTGAGTGTCAAAATGAACAAATGTAGTATTGCGATAAGTGTCTACTGATTACGTCAATATATTTTTAATTATTAGTTGCATATCAGTCATGTAGTTGTTCCTATAATACAAGCTCTGCTTAGTTTGGGACTAGATGATGCTGAGTGAAAATATTTAACTTTTAATTATAGTTTAAATTTTAATAATTTAGTGACAGAAATGTCATAGCTCACTTTTTGATGTATGCATTTATGAGATATAATAATAATAATAATATTATTATATATATAGCATTGCCATTCAGCGTGGCAATGCGGCCAGTATTTTGGGAACGCTTCCGTCTGGTAGTGATCTGGATCAGGTGAGCTATCTATAGATCGTTTGTAACGGTCTTTAGATGGCTAGCTGTTTCATATGTATTTTTTGTATATACCTACTTGTAAATAGTTGTATGAATAAATGTAATCTCTATAATAATATTGTACCGCAATAGTATTATTATTATTATATAATGCGCTAGTCTTTGGCATCGTCAACTTTAGTTTGCTGCTTGATATTTTTCGGATTGCTCAGAATAAGGACGTAATTACTTATATCACTAATTATTTGGTAGTGATTTAAATGAGCTGAATACAGATAACTGCTATCTTGAATGAACCGACATCAGAATAGTTTTTTTTATGGCCTAATATTAGGAAGAAGAAAAATGATAATTTTTAGTAATTATTAAATTTTAAAAAACTTTATCTTGTTTTTTACTTAAATAACGTACGCCTACCTGTTTAAGGTAAAAAAGCTGAAGTAGTTAAAAAATATAATAATATGGAATCTGCTTATTTGTTATAAATGATTCTATTGACTTAGATTTTTTCATACTTACTCTTAGTGTAACTCTTTACAGTAAAGAAACGCTAAAAATTATGATGTATTTTCAGTTGGTTTACTGCTATGCCGCTCCAAGCTCAAAGCTGTGTAAGTTAAAATAAGTGTTATTAATATTTTTCAAAATCGATCGAATGCTTTTAAAATAAACTAGTAATCTTAATCATAAATTTGATTGTGTTTATGATTAGTTTGCGATTTAGACACGAATAACTACGTATTATTCAATCGAGAATGCGTGGATTGAACCTTCTATTGACATCATAAAACCAGCCATGATATTCAAGACAGTTATGTCTCGTTACTACAATCATAATTATTGCGTTGATATCGAAATTCAACAGGTATAGAAACACAACATTCTACATCAATTGGATAAATGGATAATATCCTAATAAATAAGCTAAAAGGTGCGAAAATAAAGTATGAATGTTGTTGCACACGGACCTGAACAGAGACCCAATTCTCGTAATTATTTCTCAATACAGACTAACAATCCTTACCTTTATGTACATTATAATGATAGCCTTAGAGAATGTCACGAAAACCTCGTCCTGTCCAATAGTATATAGACACCGAACATTAATTGAAATAAAAATTGATAATTGTATCTCTGTTCTTGTTGAGATTTGGACCACTAAGGATAAAAAAATGTTGTAGAAAGCTTAACTAAGAGATGTGAATTATTTACAGTAAAAATGGCGACAAAATCCTCAGCAATAGCACCGTGGAAAACAACAACCCCTTGCAGAAAAACCAGAAAAACTACAACAACAACCCCTTGCACAGCAACAGAGAAAGTAGTCATTACGACCCCGTACATAGCAACCAAAAAAAAAAGAACAACACCTTGCAAAAAATCTACAACTCCATGCAAAAAAACAACTACGACGCCTTGCATGAAAATCAAGAAACAAAGAACCCTTTGCAAAAAACATGCAAAATGCGAAATTATTGGAAAAAAAACAACTACGACTCCTTGGACAACAACCAAAAAAAAAACAACCCCTTGCACGACAACTGCAACTCGATGCAAAAAAACAACTACGAGTCCTTGTATGAAAACCAAGAAACAAAGAAGAACAACCCCTTGTACAAAACATATAATTCCATGTAAAATAACTAAAAAAACAACAAACACGACTTCTTGCACAACTATCAAGAAAAGAACGACCCCATGCACGATAACGACAACACCATGCACAACAACTAAGCCCCCATGCACGACCACTACTACACCATGCACAACAACTACGCCCCAATGCACGACCACCACAACTCCATGCACAACAACTACGCCCCCATGCACGACCACCACAACTCCATGCAAAACAAATAATAAAATAACGACGCATAATTCTTACAAAACTACCAAGATAAAAACAACTTCTCGCATGAAAGCAAAGAAAAGCAAGAAAATAATTAGAACAAGCACTAGCAACACAACTAAATCTCCATGCAAAACAAAATCAACGAAAATTCGTAAAAAAAACAAGAAAAAAAGAACAACCCCTTGCACGGAAACTACAACTCCATGTAAAACAACTAAGAAAACCACAGCAACGACTCCATGCAGAACAACTACGACCCCGTGCACGACAACTACAACACCATGCACGACAACTTCGACCCCATGCACGACAACTACGACCCCATGCACGACAACTACAACTCCATGCACGACAACTACAACTCCATGCACAACAACTATAACTCCAAGCACGACAACTACAACTCCATGCACGACAAATACAACTCCATGCACAACAACAACGAACCCGTACACGACAACTACGACTCCATGCACGACAACTACGATCCCATGCACTATAACTACAATCCCATGTACAATAACTACAACCCCATGCACAATAACTACAACCCCATGCACGACAACTACAACACCATGCACGACAACTACAACTCCATGTACGACAACTACAACTCCATGTACGACAACTACAACTCCATGTACGACAACTAGGACACCATGCACGACAACTACAACTCCATGCACGACAACTACGACCCCATGCACGACAACAACGACTCCATGTACAACAACTGGAACACCATGCACGACAACTACAACCCCATGCATGATAACTACGACCCCATGCACGACAACTACGACTCCATGTACAATAACTACGACTCCATGCACAGCAACTACGACCCCCTGCACAACAACTACGACCCCATGCACGACAACTACGACCCCTTGCAAAATAACTACCACCCCATGCACAACAACTACAATTCCATGTACGACAACTACAACTCCATGTACGACAACTAGGACACCATGCACGACAACTACAACTCCATGCACGACAACTACGACCCCATGCACGACAACAACGACTCCATGCACAACAACTGGAACACCATGCACGACAACTACAACCCCATGCATAATAACTACGACCCCATGCACGACAACTACGACTCCATGCACAATAACTACGACTCCATGCACAGCAACTACGACCCCATGCACAACAACTACGACCCCATGCACGACAACTACGACCCCTTGCAAAATAACTACTACCCCATGCACAACAACTACAACTCCATGTACGACAACTACAACTCCATGTACGACAACTAGGACACCATGCACGACAACTACAACTCCATGCACGACAACTACGACCCCATGCACGACAACAACGACTCCATGCACAACAACTGGAACACCATGCACGACAACTACAACCCCATGCATAATAACTACGACCCCATGCACGACAACTACGAGTCCATGCACAACAACTACGACTCCATGCACAACAACTACGACCCCATGCACAATAACTACGACCCCATGCACAACAATTACGACCCCATGCACGACAACTAGGACCCCGTGCAAAATAACTACTACCCCATGTACAACAACTACAACTCCATGCACGATAACTACGACCCGTTACATAACAACTACAAGACCTTGCAGGATAAGGAATAAAACGACTACTTCTTGTAGAGAAATAAAGAAAACTAAAAAAACGACTCCATGCAAAAGCACTAAAACAACTCATTGTAAAACAACGCAGAAAATAAACCATAACAAACCTCGCCCTTTCTCATCCTTTTCCATTGATGTTACTAACACGTGAAACTTATGTTTAAAATTTGAATTAAACTAACTTGGTAGTTTTTTCGGTGAATAGTTTTCCGATTTTAATTTTCAAGACTATACACGAGTCAGATTAGCACGTCTCTATGCTAAGTTATAAATATGTGAAAAACTGGTCGAAACAGTGACCTTTTTGTCAATTTTTGTATGGAACATTTTGTGGAGACGGTCACCTTTTTCACATTATAATAAACTCTGCATAAACCCTCCGGCAGCAATACAAATTTAAAACGCTGCATCACTTAAGACCGCGGCGTACGAAATCCGCTCAGAGGGTTTTAATCTACGAGTTTATGTCAAAACGGTGAGCGTATCGACAGGATTTCTAACGGAAAATTTATGAAACGGTCACCATTTCAACAGCCTATTATAATAGGCTGTTGAACATTCTCTATGACAGATTGGTTTAGTGATGTTAGAATTGCTTAAGTACGTTTATAATTATCGATATAATTTTTGCACATTTTGCATTCGCTTTAATATAGATATTAATACGATTAATAAAATATATTCATCTAAAATAATAAATTCAGACTAAGATGATGTAATGAATATTGTAAATATTAAATAATTGAATGACTAAACCACAATGAGTTTTATTTTTAAATTAGTGTACACCTCTGTATGTATTCAATATAAAAAGTAGGTATTCCGATTTGACTAACGTCATAACGATCCTTTTTTGTTCGATGACTCACTATTTCTTATACCGCGTTTATAACATGTCTACTTAGTACCTACTAATCAGTGGCGATATACCCATGTGTATTTGGCCATAGGTAAGTACTAAGTAATCAACATTCTTACATGAATGGAGCATTTGTAAACGCGTTATTAGCTCGCAATATTATCGCCATTAATGCGTGAATAACACATATATAAACGCAGTACAAGACAGTGGCACGTCTTGACTCTCAGAAAACACGGAACATGATAAAACTGCACAGCAAAATAACATGGTGGACAGTGCATGTACTTATACTGAGGGAGGAATATTAGTCAGTAAATAATTAACTAAACACTGCCTTGCCGCTTTCTGATATAGGATAGATAGATGGATAACACTTAATGTACACCACAGTAATAATAATAATAATAATAATAAGTACAGTATGACAGTATGTCGCTTACGAATTCAAACAGAGCAAATTTCAAACTAATCGCGGGAGTAAATAGGTGGTCTTATTGCTAATAACGATTTGTGCCAGACAACCTTTGTATGGACAGAAATTGATATTATGTCGTTACCAGAAGAAAACAAAACATTTTATAATATTATAACGACTATACCACGTACTTTACTATTCTCCTGCTGACGTTTCGTAAAGTACGTGGTATACCACGTAATATTATTCTAAAATGATACCAAACCACGATAATTTTAATTCTATGAAAAAAAAACATGGATAAGCTGAACAACTGTTCATAATGTAACATAACGGCCTCTGTGGCGCAGTGGGCGAAAGGTCGCCTGAGACGCAGAAGGTTGCGGGTTCGATTCCCGCTGCGGGACAAATGTTTGTATCTGAAAATATTTGTCTCGGGTCTGGTTTTTTTCTATGTATAATATGTATGTATTTACAAAAAAATATGTCTATAAGAAGTATATCAGTCATTTAGTTCCCATAATACAAGCTCTGCTTAGTTTAGGGCTAGATGATACTGTGTGGAAAAAAAATGTCCTGCATTATGTCCTCCTGCATAATCTTGATAATAGCGCAAGAGCCCGTGACGATCAGACCTTCGTTATTTTATAAAACGAGAAAGTTTCTCTGTGTATGTCCCTAATACAGATAAAAATGATCCCCGACTATGAAGTTTGGATCACTTACTTGAAGTTTGATTTCACTCGCACCCGCTTGCATGTACATATCCCTCGCGCTCGCACCTACGGTAGACTTAATGTGTCTGACAAGTTGTAAAAACCCTCGAAACTGTCTGAAACTGAGAAAACATCTTTTGATAGTTCCTCAAGTAACATATATAAAATTCAGCTTTTATACTATAACATAAATATAATCATAATTCATCATAATTTAAGGGTGTCCGACAAGGGGTTGCAACCGTACTAAGTGTCTGACAATGGACGAGGTGATTTCTAATATTACTCCTAATAAAATATATAAAAACTGAGCTTTATACTTTGACGAAAATGAGGTGCAATTTTATATACATTTGCTACCTGTTATCTTTTAAAGTAACCGTGATCCAAACTTCATAGTCGGGGATTGTTTTTATCTGTATAACAGACATACACAGATAAACTTTCAGGTTTTATAAAATAACGAAGGTCTGCTCGTCACGGGCTCTTGGACCATAAGTATTGCTCTAAGATATTATGCACAAGAATTGATATTATGTGGTTACCGGTCGTTCATTTTGACCATTAGGTAGGCACTATCTACAAAAATCCTACTACTAATAAACGCGAAAGTTTGTGAGGATCGATGTTTGTTACTCTTTCACGCAAAATCTAGTTAAACAAGTGTTACAATAATGATGTGATGGACTTTATTAGTCTGTTTTCTAGCCGCGATTTATTTCAACCTGATGATATTTTGAGCCAATGATAAATGGCGACTAATGTAATCAAAAGGCAAAATAGGTATATGCGCGAATTGGTAACAATAAATTTAAATATACAAACGTAGGTAGTTGCATATTTTTCTGAATATAAAATAACACCTGTGTAAAAAATTTAATGACAACATTCGATATAAATTCTCATTGTTTCATAAGAGTCTGATAATATATTTAGAAATTAATTGACGGAATGTTCTTTTGTTGATTGAATATAAATAAAACATATCAGTAAAATGAAGACTGTGATACCCACTTTTATAAATCTGTTGTCTGGTAAGTTAAGTCAAATTCCAGTTTTTTTTTAATTCAACCTCAAAATATTAACCAAATAAATTATTTGATTCGAAACCACACAATCAATCCACTCAAATGCATTAATTGTGGGCAGCATTTGGTAACATTTTGTTTTTTA
Organism: Perizoma flavofasciatum; assembly: GCA_958496245.1. Lineage (NCBI taxonomy): Eukaryota > Metazoa > Arthropoda > Insecta > Lepidoptera > Geometridae > Perizoma > Perizoma flavofasciatum. The sequence continues at coordinate 10,974,748 of OY292429.1, read as the reverse complement.
TTAATAACTAGTTTCTGCTCGCGGCTTCGCCCGCGTGGTATGTTGATAAAAGTAGCGTATGACCGTCTCCAGGCTTCAAACTATGTCCACCAAGTTTTGAGTTCATCGAACCAAGGATTACAATTTTCCATACAAAGTTTAGAACTCAATTGCACACCCTAAAGGGTAGTTTTGAAAAATAAAAAATACCTGTTTCATTATTTATTTTAAAGTTTATTTGTACCGTTGAAGTTTTGAGTGAATCAACCCAAGGAATATTTTTTCCATAGAAACTGTAACACCCTGTTTAACCCTGTTTAGGGGTTGATTTTTGAAACTAAGTTTAGCCTATGTGTTATTCCAGAATCTAAATTGTCTAGTTTTTTAAATTTCATCAAAACCAGTTTAGTAGTTACGGAGATACGTGGTAAAAACACAGACACATATAGACTTTCGCATTTATTATATTAGTAAGATAGACCTTCATTTGGCCATAATCTCGCCTGATGGTAAGTGATGATATGGCCGACGTTTTGTCGTAAATACATACATTATTATATATAGAAAACACCCAGACCGAGACAAATATTTGCGGATTATATTATTAAAAACATTGCAGTTACAGCTAACTTGGCGGCAGTAATAGGTATAGTATGGATGATATGGCCGACGATGGAGAATGAAGTTCTATAAGATATCTGAATAGGTATTTTAATCTTGAAGAGACCCAGATTGCATTTGTAAATTCGTGGTAATATTATATTTATAAATGCTGCAGCGAGCGGCCCGAAACTAAGTTCATAATTAATATATAATTTATAATGTCAAAAAACAGACTTCAAATAACGGAAAATTTATAGAAAGTCCAATATGAAATTTCATCACCCATGTTTTCACCCTTACTCGGATTACGACTCGGATTTCTTTATAAAATTCATATGGGACCGTTTTTGAATTATACCATTAAAAAAAGAATCATTCAAATCGGTTTACGAATTGGCGAAGATATAACGTAACATACACACAAAACGCACACGGATGAATGGAGAAGTGCCCCTTTTTTCAAGTCGGTTCATTATAATTAAATCGTGATATTCATGAAAACTGTTATATAGGTGTTCTAAGTATTCTATAGCTTGACTCTAACAAAAAATAATTTGCAATTTAAAGGCAATTAAGTTGCAAATTTTTGTTTGATTTAGGCATCCATAAATCGAAAAATGATTTTCACTCAACCGCAATATCTTTAAAAGACCTATCCAACGATACCGCAAATTATGGTATATACGAGAAAAAATATAACTTTGTCGGCATGATAAAATATGACGTAGAACGTATCTTAAAAAAAAGGCTAAGCCCTACTTTTTCGTAGATATGTAAGTATACATAGTTTGTTAGTTACATTAATATGTATACCCATGCCAAATTACAACTTCTATTACTAAGAGTCTCTGAGCTAAGCCGTGGACAAACAGACAGACAGACGGGCGGACATGGCGAAACTATAAGAATCTCTTGTAGACTACAGAACCCTGAAATAAATACCCTTGAGGTCAAATAAATCGATTAGAAACTAAATTAGGTACCATCTGGCCATAGTAAAATGGTGAAAAGCAAATAAATACATGTATACTTTTATATATTTTAACTCCAAAGACCTACCTAGAAGTATCTACTTATTGCGTAAAAATGCAGATGAAGTCACGTGTGCTAAACTCGTACCAATACCTACCTTATTAAAATAGTGGCAATTGCAATAAAGGAAAAACAACGTGTGCGTTCAAAGCTTTACACAATGATCAATGCATTTTCTATCAAATGTGTTTACACGTAAACAGTAAATTAAATTGACGTGGGTAAGCTATGTACATGAAGAAGTAAAAATGCTATATAAAAAGATTTGTATGCAATTTTAAAACCATTTGTAGGGAAAGTTTTCACTAAGGTGCGTCGGTAAGAATATACATGAAAATGAAGGCAGGAATTCTTCTACTGATCTGTTGTACGGTGAGTGTATAACATACCTTAGTTCCTCAAATTTTTATGTTTAGTGCTGTCAAATTAGTCAGATTTAAGTTTTCCATACAAATTTAGTCGTGATATCAAAACATGCTGACTATAAGCACGAAGAAAAGCGGCACGTAAACTGATTTTAGCAGCACACGGCACTAAAATTGTAGCTTTCGCTTTAGCTTTGTAATTTCTTGCGTACACTATCAGTAAAAGAAAGCGATAGTTTAAATTTAGTTTAGTCAGTGTACTACAGAATCGAGGCCATTGTTTGTTAAGTGTTTTTTTATTAATTAATTATTTTTCTAGATAAATGGGGGGGACCATAAGTACACTCGTTAGCTTTGTCTCGAATTCGTAAATACATACCCAACATCCACGATCATTTTGGTGGGTCCTGAAGGTCTGAGCTGCAGGGAATCGATGTGCCTACCGTTTTCGTGCTGCACTCTAGTATTTGGAACCCCATAATCTATTTCCTCGTGGTCTGATGCTCTCCTTTTAGGGTTCCGAAAAAATGGAACCCTTATAGGATCACTTTGTTGTCCGTCTGTCTGTCTGTCAAGACCCATTATCTCGGGAACGTGTGGAGCTTGTAGTCGTGTAGGGAAGAGTCGAGTTGTAATATACTCAGGTCTACAGTCCCTAAAAAAAATCAAACTTCTAAGTTAACGTTAAAAAAGATACGGCCGTTTATGTTTAAATAAACGTTTATTCTATATTATCTATGCCGCAAAAAACGTATATTTTGACACTCTCGAGGAATCATTTATTATTATTTAAATTGTATGTGTGTAATTTTTAAAATAATACCTACCTGCAACGCCCTGACAGGGCCGATGTACCTACCAACCTACTTGGAGCTACACTAGACCTAAGCTTAACCATTGTATGTAGAACATTAAGCATGAATAAATGAAATTATTATGAAAATTATTATTATCAAATTTATAGGGTACTTTCCGTTGACCTAGAACTATGAAATATGGCAAATAATATCGGGAAAAGCTTGGAAAAAACTGCGAGACTCGATCCTGAACTAATTATAATATGTACCTACAAATTTGTACGGAACCCTCTGTGGGCGAGTCCAACTCGCACTTGTCCGGTTTTTTTATTTCATTATCTTTGTGCCTGTGGTTTAATCTGTCAAAGTTTATTAGCAGTTGTCGGTTTTGTGGCGGATTTCAAAAAGTTCATTCGTCCATTACTCTCATTTTTCATTCCAATTCACTAAATAAATTTAAATAATTTAATTTGATAAAATGACCGTCACCCATTTTAACAGGAATATTTTTTAAATTGAAAGCTGGAGCTAAGAAGTACTATACCATTTCGGAATCTCAATGAAATATAGTTATTTACTATTTGTCACTCAGTGGTGTCACTCTCTATTTGACCCTACATTTTATTTATACCACAGGAAGTCAAACTTTTGCTAAATGTTTTTGTAAAAAAACTGTATCTGTAGCACAAAAATGATATTTGGTAGCAAAGATACCTAAAAATGCTATAAAAAAATAGATTGAGAAACAGATTAATATTGTGGTTTTGGCGCATTGTAGGTACTCATTAAATGTTATGTGTTTTCAGTTGGCAGTTTGTAATGCAGCACCACAACTTGGTAAGTAACTTTGGAGGTCAGTTTTCTTTTAGATTTAGCGATTTCTTCTCGATTTTGTACATTTATTATGTATTTATTTTTTAAAACATAATAATTTTCACAAACCAAAATAATTTTATTATTATCGTAATTATTTTCAGAAAAATTGATAAAGCCAACTACAACAAAGACTCCTTCAACAACAACCTGTTGTAAACAAACAACGACCACGTGTATGGTACCTTGTTCCACAAAAACGACAAAGGCAACAACCACACCTTGTCCAGTAACTACGAAGGCAACAACCACGCCTCCTACAACATCGACAAAGGCAACAACCACACCTTGTCCAGTAACGACGAAAGCAACAACCACGCCTTCTACAACATCGACAAAGGCAACAACCACACCTTGTCCAGTAACGACAAAGGCAACAACTACACCATGCCCAAAAACAACGAAGGCCACAAAAACGCCTTGTCCAACGCCGACGAAGACAAAAAAGACTAAAACAACAAAACCAACAAAGACACCAAAACCAACAAAAACACCAAAACCAACTAGTTGTCCATAATTTTTATTAAAAAACGGAATATTCACCATGATTTATGAGTTTGATGAACATTCAAACTCACAAATCATGGTAAATATCCCGTTTTTTAGTAAAAATTATGTTCAAAACCATGATAGTTTCAAAAGTTATAAATAGTTGTCCACTCTTATAAATAACCATCTAACATAAACATTTTGCACGATGAAGTATGTAGTTTAGTACAGTGATACCTAATAAACTAGCCTAAGAACCAATATACCTGTATTCAAGCAAATAAAGTTTTCATTCATTTTATTCATTATACAACTGTTAAGCTTAAAAAATCTAACAGAACACTGCCATACGTAATGTAAAATAACATAATTTAGAAAAACCAAACAGTTTAAGAAATAAGTACTTACGTTGATACTTTAAATGTGAGTCTATTATTTTTTTATCATACTAAGATAGATACTAAAATAGACAATAATAAAATGATAGATAAATTGTAAAAAAAGATAAATACTCCAAAAACTATCGTGAACTTGACTGAATAGTCAAGTGCATTAAGTGTTACAACATTTTCAATGCCACAAAAAATGTACAACTAGACTCATGCTAGTATAGTTTTTCTGTTAATAATATTAATTAACATCCAACAAACACATACGTTGTCCTGACCCCACACTAGGTTTCCTGTGTCGTGGGTATCAAGAACTACGATTATCGCAGTATCACAATACCCAGAACCTAGAACAAAAATATCTGCAGAGCATGCAAACATTTGTCCTGGAGTGGGGATCGAATCTCTTAGATCACAGCCGGTTACTTGCTTGCCACGCCTGCCTCCGAGGTCTTCACACGATGATGTTATGGTAGAGAATATAATACATATTGTTAAACGAGCAGAATTTTCAATACTGGCTTGGTATCCTCATCGGAATGGCCTTTAGATAGTTTTTTTTGCCACACACCACCAGGGGTCTAGACAAATACCACTTTCAATTGGCGTTAACGCCTGCGGAAAGATTGAATTGTATGGAAATGACATTAGCTGTTGAAATGTAACGTAACAACTGCCAAGTTGTACTGATAAATTTGTGTTAGCGTGAGGTATTTGTCTAGCCCCCAGAGGGCGCTGCAATCTGAGATGCAATCCAAACACATGAGTCGGTGTGTAGATTTTATAAAAATCATTTGTAGCAACGGCATAAATCTTGGTGGTAAATTTATAATAATTTTATTTTATTATTCTATTAGTTTTTAATTTCATTATTTTGTTTTTTAAATACATTTGCTTACAATTGTTGCTGTGTTGGTCCACCGGCCGCAGCACACCCGGCAGGCACATGGGTATCCGTGCCTATTCCTTCGCGTATAAATAAATATATAAATAAATAAAGCTGGACATTTTTACACAACATCATCTAGCTTCAAAGTAAGCAGAGCTTGTGTTACGGAAACAACATGACTGATATACTACTTATACACAGTTTTTGTAGTAAATACATACATTATTATATATAAAAAACACCCAGACCGAGACAAATATTTGCAGATTATATTATTAAAAACATTGCAGCTACAGCTACTAACAACTTGGCGGCAGTAATAGGTATGGTATGGATGATATGGCCGACGATGGAGAATGAAGTTCTAGAAGATACCTAATCATTTTAATCTTGAAGAGACCCAGATTGCATTTGTAAATTCGTGGTAATGCGGCTCTAAACTAAGTTCACAATTAATAAATAATTTATAATGTCAAAAAACAGACTTGAAATAACGGGAAATTTATAAAAAGTCCAATGTGAAATTTCACCACACATTTTTGCATCATTAGAACTCAGATTTCTTCATAAAATGTATATGGGACCTTGAACTATCCTACCCATTAAAAGAGAATCATTTAAATCGGTTAACAAATTGGCGAAGATATAACATAACATAGACACAAAAAAACATACAGACGAATGGAGAACCTCCTCCTTTTTTGAAGTCGGTTCATAATAATTGGAGCTCAAAACAGCGTCGAACAGATAGCGGAATAGAAGGTCGAACAAATAATGGAATATGTGAAGATGAAAACCAACTTCCAAATAAGAGTCGAACAGTTGGAGTCACGCCACAACAGTTTAAAATCTTTTGTGTGCCGTGTCCCGACTTCCCATCTTTCGACCTTCATGAGGACGTAGTTAAACAGAAAGGACTAAATCCACAAAATGCCAAAAATGAGTTATATAAGCCAAAGAGATCCTAAAGGTTGGTTCTTTCACCCAGCAAAAAAGTTCCGAGATTGGATAAGAAGGGAGTGTTTTTAAAGACGAGAACCAAACCACATAAAGTCGGGTATTGTTTTGCAAACAACAGTAATAACCGAGCCTGATTGGATTGTTTTTGATAAATCCAATTTCAAAGAAGCAAGTCTATATTAAATATAACAGTTTAAATTGAATATAGAGGTAACCTGAATCGCTTCAGTTAAATTGACCTTCAACTAGTCTATTTTTTTATTCAGCTATAACGACTCAAACTGTGTGGAGCATTTCTCATAAATTAATTTACTACGAAGCAAGCTGGTTTTACGTTCAGCTAAAATGATTTAAACTGTGTGGGTCATTTTGGAAAAATTGATTTACAAAAAAACTTGCTGATTTTACATCCAGCTAAAATAACCCAAACTATGTGAGTTTTCAGTTAATTATACATACACGAATTAAGTTTATTAAATGATTCAGCAAACATGACTTTATTGTTTCAGAATTATTTGAATTAAAATATTTTACGCGCCAGAAACATGCAATAATTTTAATAGTAATAAGTTTTTCTTTAAAGGAAATAATTAAATTATTTAGACAGATGTCAATGTCGATCATAATGTTGATTGTGGATGAAAATAATTGTTATACAAATTTCTTCAGTTTTTTTTAATTGTTTGATTCGATAGGTTTATTGTTAGAATATTCAAAGTCAAAGTTTTGACTTTGACTTTGTTAATAGGTTTTTATTCATTGAAATCACAAGGATCATATAGAAACGTCAACTTAAAAAACTACGTGAATTTAAAATTTGAATGTGAATTTACGCCGATTTCTTGCGCGCGACCAAGCCTAGAAGAATCAGGCAACAAACTCTGCTTGGTTATTTTTTTGATGATCCTTCATTCAGCTTTAGTGTGCCAATCGAACGAGGTGAACTCATTTATAGAAAAAGTACTACTCAAAGAATAAAATAAAGTCTAAAAGGTATTAACCAAAATTCTTAAGACAACACACGATTCGCTTTATAATATAATGCTTAACCTATTCTTAAAAAATATGTTACTACAGATTCGCAATTTGACAATTAAGCTAACGAGGGAGTGGAGCGACGACATCGGGCCATGCAGTTTTATCGTCAATATAGGCATTTATGGTATAATACGCCTTGTTTATTAGATTGTTCTTTATATAAGATTTAAATCATCGTATGGGCAGCTTAGTTACATTTACCGGGAGTTTATTATAGAAGCGTATAGAGTTTCCCATAAAAGACCCATTTGACTTTTCTAATCTAAATTTCGGAATGAGTAATTTATTTTTGTTTCAAGTATTAATATTATGCACCTCACTTTTTTTAATAAAACTAGCGCTGTTTTTATGTGTACATTAAGTTTTCATAAATATACTGTGAAGTTACTGTCATAGTTTCTTTAAATCGTTCCCTCAAAGAGTCACGAGGCTTCATATTATAAATGGCACGTATTGCTCTTTTTTGTAAAACCAAAATTGTACATCTTACCCACAGTAAGATACCATATGACATGACATTATGAAAGTAGCTGAAGTATACTAACCTAGCTGTGTCTTCATCAGTAAGATGTCCAATTGTTCTAACTGCATATGCAGCAGAACTAAGTCTACCTGCAAGTGCTTCTATTTGCGGACTCCATTGCAATTTTTAATCCATATGGAGTCCTAAAAATATAGTACAATCTACAAGATCAAGAATTTCTCCATTTAATTTAATGTAGGTATCATACTGTGTTACATTAGGTAAAGTGAATTTGATACATTTCGTTTTTTTTAGCATTTAGTAAAAGATTATTGACAGTAAACCAATCAAGAACTCTCGATAAAGATAAGTTTACATCGTCGTAATTGGCTTTACATCTATCAACTTTGAATATTATAGAAGTATCATCCTCAAATAGAACTATATCACATAAGTTTTCTACGAAAAAGGGAAGATCATTAACGTATACAAAAAACAGGAAAGGGCTAAATATCGAACCCTGCGGCACCCCCATGTCAATAGTAGATCCCAACGACCTCATGTTGAAATTCTCTATACCAGTATTAGAACAAAACCTGGCCTTTTTTTTTTAAAGGGGGGAAATGCCACTCATCCCCTTCCGCCACGGGGGTGGCGAAAGGGGGTATGTGGGACTCTAATCCACTAAAACCCCCCCTGATCAAATAGTCAGTATAGTTCTCAGGAATAGTTTTCTCACATACATTTCTTAATTAAAATAAGTTGTTTTTAAGTTTTTTCTTGTAAAAATCATATTTTAAGTTCAAATAACAAAATTTCAAAAACTAATAAATTATCAGATTGTTCTTCTTTATTTGATGAAATATATGTTGTTCTTCATAAAAGTTAAGTTAAGTGTCGATTATTAATTATATAAATTAAAATTAAAATCCATACACTTGTGCTTTACTGATATTATCTTCATATTGTAAAAACGGGAATTTTCACGTACTGCACTATCGGTGAAGGCACCGACTAAGTTTCGACTCATTCCGAGAGTCTTCATCAGGAAGAGTGGTTGCGACTTTCTCCTTCCGCGTCGCGTCGTGCACTACATATTATCACTACATATATTTGATATTATCTTAAAAAACTAAAAGTTACACGAGATCTTTTCATTTGAGATTCCAGCAGTATTATTAAGCAATACAAGTCTACTGAAATCGTAGTAAGTAAATTGCAATACACATCGCTCATGTTAGGATAAATTGATCTCAAAAGGTGGTATACGTTATTTACCCACATACCCAGTCAATGATTAGAGACGAATAAAGACGTAAAAAAACCTACGGTAAAATCTAGGGCGAATAAATATGTTTTATAGTTTTTTCTCTGTAAAAGAAAACCTTTGCATTTTTTTCCGCATCCAATGATATATCATTCTTATGCATTCGTTTAAAACATACGTGTAGAAACAGATTTTAACGTTTTTTGGCTCTCTTGTAAAATTTGGATTTTCATATAACCGCTTTATTCGGTTGGGGCATCGACTTGGCGTGTGCTGAGAAAACTATTGATGATACATAAAACTACATGATTAAAGTACTCATTTTTACCTACAAAAAGTCCTCAAGTGAATATATCTAAATATCATAGTTTTCTAAAATTTAATGAGATCGCTCGGTAGAAACAAAAGTTGGTTACATTCTTGTCGTGTTTTATCATCAAGGTTAATTATGTAGCAGTAAGATACTTTTTAATTCATTCGAAACGGACATATAATTTCAAAGTTATCACGAGCATAAAATCGAAACTTACGCGAGTGAAACCGCTGGGCGCAGCTAGTACCTTATAAAAAAGTTGGCAATTACAACAAAGAAAAAAACAATAAATGTGCGTTAAAAGCTTTACACAATGATCAATGCATTTTGCTATTAAATGTGTTTACACGTAGACGGTAAATTAAATTTATGTGAGTTGGCTATGTAAATGAAGAAGTAAGAATACTGCATAAAAATAATTGTATGCAATTTTAAAACCATTTGTAGGGAAAGTATTCACTAAGGTGCGTCGATAAGAATAAATTAAAATGAAGACAGAAATTCTTCTACTAATCTGTTGTACGGTGAGTTCAATAACATATTTTCCCTAGTAGATACCTCAAAGTTTTGGGTGACTGTAATGGTGCGGCAAGCGAGTAGCCGGCTGCTATGCACGAGGTGTGGATTACGCGGGCATGAGGCAGATTATAATGTTTGGACGTACCTCTGACTAATCAGGTATCCTCAAAGATCTACGCACTGAGTATGTATCTGAGGATGTTTATCATGGGGAAAGCAGAAGTGAGCGTATATGTTTTATAGTTGTTTGTTTGATCATAAATAAATAAATTTAAATAAGCAATCATCAAGCCATAAAGTAAGCAGAGCTTGTTTTATGGGAATCACATGACTGTTATACTACTTATATACATTTTTTTTCGTAAATACATACATATTAATACAAAGAAAACACCCAGACCCGAGGCAAATATATACATATCATAAAAAAAAATATCTCGTTCAAAATAGCTCTGTGATCTGTGAGCCTAGGCCAGAGTAATTTGTTGACGGTGGTGGTTGCTTCAGTAACATCAGCGAGGGGTTTTTTTTTGGACGAGGAGAAACATTGAGGGTGTGATAGGAGTCTGTGAGATTCATAGACTCGGTGAAGGCACCGACTAAGTTTCGACTCATTCCGAGAGTCTTCATCAGGAAGAGTGGTTGCGACTTTCTCCTTCCGCGTCGCGTCGTGCACTACATATTATCACTACATATATTTGATATTATCTTAAAAAACTAAAAGTTACACGAGATCTTTTCATTTGAGATTCCAGCAGTATTATTAAGCAATACAAGTCTACTGAAATCGTAGTAAGTAAATTGCAATACACATCGCTCATGTTAGGATAAATTGATCTCAAAAGGTGGTATACGTTATTTACCCACATACCCAGTCAATGATTAGAGACGAATAAAGACGTAAAAAAACCTACGGTAAAATCTAGGGCGAATAAATATGTTTTATAGTTTTTTCTCTGTAAAAGAAAACCTTTGCATTTTTTTCCGCATCCAATGATATATCATTCTTATGCATTCGTTTAAAACATACGTGTAGAAACAGATTTTAACGTTTTTTGGCTCTCTTGTAAAATTTGGATTTTCATATAACCGCTTTATTCGGTTGGGGCATCGACTTGGCGTGTGCTGAGAAAACTATTGATGATACATAAAACTACATGATTAAAGTACTCATTTTTACCTACAAAAAGTCCTCAAGTGAATATATCTAAATATCATAGTTTTCTAAAATTTAATGAGATCGCTCGGTAGAAACAAAAGTTGGTTACATTCTTGTCGTGTTTTATCATCAAGGTTAATTATGTAGCAGTAAGATACTTTTTAATTCATTCGAAACGGACATATAATTTCAAAGTTATCACGAGCATAAAATCGAAACTTACGCGAGTGAAACCGCTGGGCGCAGCTAGTACCTTATAAAAAAGTTGGCAATTACAACAAAGAAAAAAACAATAAATGTGCGTTAAAAGCTTTACACAATGATCAATGCATTTTGCTATTAAATGTGTTTACACGTAGACGGTAAATTAAATTTATGTGAGTTGGCTATGTAAATGAAGAAGTAAGAATACTGCATAAAAATAATTGTATGCAATTTTAAAACCATTTGTAGGGAAAGTATTCACTAAGGTGCGTCGATAAGAATAAATTAAAATGAAGACAGAAATTCTTCTACTAATCTGTTGTACGGTGAGTTCAATAACATATTTTCCCTAGTAGATACCTCAAAGTTTTGGGTGACTGTAATGGTGCGGCAAGCGAGTAGCCGGCTGCTATGCACGAGGTGTGGATTACGCGGGCATGAGGCAGATTATAATGTTTGGACGTACCTCTGACTAATCAGGTATCCTCAAAGATCTACGCACTGAGTATGTATCTGAGGATGTTTATCATGGGGAAAGCAGAAGTGAGCGTATATGTTTTATAGTTGTTTGTTTGATCATAAATAAATAAATTTAAATAAGCAATCATCAAGCCATAAAGTAAGCAGAGCTTGTTTTATGGGAATCACATGACTGTTATACTACTTATATACATTTTTTTTCGTAAATACATACATATTAATACAAAGAAAACACCCAGACCCGAGGCAAATATATACATATCATAAAAAAAAATATCTCGTTCAAAATAGCTCTGTGATCTGTGAGCCTAGGCCAGAGTAATTTGTTGACGGTGGTGGTTGCTTCAGTAACATCAGCGAGGGGTTTTTTTTTGGACGAGGAGAAACATTGAGGGTGTGATAGGAGTCTGTGAGATTCATAGACTCGTGAACCCACAAAACCCCTCCGGTGGCCGGCCTCGATGAATATCAAGGGGCTCCGAGATCTCCAAAGAAACGCACCGGTACCCCTCTCGCATAACGCCCTTCGCACGCCTCAGGGGCAGTTGAAAAACCACCCCCAGCATCATCGCGGTGCTAACGGCGGCACATGCCATGATGTACCGCCGCCCTCCCGAGGCCCGCTTGAGGATAGTCAGAGCCCTCACTCCGACCACCAGCGGGCCTGATACTGCTACTCCCCTTGCGGGATCGACGGCCTGTTTCTGAACCATTACGGTCTCACAGAAAGAGGCCACCACCCTCCACGCCGTCTGATCTGCCAGCATAGCCGCTACTACGCTTGACAGAGAGAGGTCCTGCCCGAGCCTGGAGATCAGGATCCGCCGCTCCACGCACCTCGCCGAGCACTCCTCCACCGTGTGCTGTATGCGGAAGCCCAGTCCCACCCACTATGGTGGCATTGCTGTGTCGGTTCGCGTATGTCGGATATGTATTCTCAAATACATATCCGACATCCATCGTTTTGGTGGGTCCAGAGGGATTCAAAAGCGGAGAATCGACTCGCCTGTCATTTTCGTGCTGCACTCTAATATTTGGAACCTCATAATCTCTTTCCTCGTAGTCGGATTCTCTTCTTAAGTTATTGACAGTTGTCGGTTTTGTGGCGGATTTCAAAAAGTTCATTCATCCATTTCTCTCATGTTTCATTCGTTCATTTTTTTTTAATTTAACCTGCTGTGGTGTAAAAAATATAGGGTTATTTGAGTGACCAACTGGTAAATTACTTGCCTACTTCATTAAGATTCCGAAATTATATAGCTTTCAATTCAAAGAATATTCCAAGGTATGTTTATTTAGAATTCTTTTATCACTAAATTAAATATTTTTGTTTGAATGTGCTTTATAAGGCCATTCATTAAATTCAAAACCTACCCCTCTGCCAGGTTAAATAACAATTCTTGGAATGAGACAGATACCGCGAACCTTGCGTTTTAAAAAATAGTTATTGATTTTGTGCTGTGGCCCCGGACTTGATTTTGCCTAGTGATTTGAGCTTTTTATCAACTGCAATGCCGCTATACACACAGTACATTTCGATGGAGTGTGTTCAAATGCACTTTATTAAGTAAGAGTATGGTGGTTATATCACTCAAGCTGCAGCACTGTATCGGGAAAGGTTTCCAAACGCACGCCATCCCGATTAGAGAGTATTTTTTATTTAGAGTGCATAATTCGTACGCGGAAGGTTTAATTTCTGGAGCTGGCGTCAGCGGTACTAGTTCCGGGAGGACGCAACTAGGAGACCATGAAGCTGTGCTCAATAAGATCGAAGCACAACCGACGTCGTAATTGCAAGAAACACTGGCATATCAACTAGGATTTTGCACAGAATTTAGAAACGTTAGAAGTTCCATCCATACCATATCAACGCGCCCAGAGTTTACTACTACGGGTCTATTCCCTGAGGTTGGCGTTTTGTAAAACAATGTTAAGAAAAATAAGAGAAGATCCCAAATTATTCAACAGGATACTGCGGAGCGACGAATCGTCTTATAAGAAAGATGGCTATTTTAATATTCACAATTTACACAGCTGGCAACTCAACAATCCGAGATTAATAAGGAAGATAGGACCCAGTACAAATGGTAAAAAACCTGTGGGCAGGAATCTTGAACGGCTAAGTCATCAGCCCATTTGATTTGAGTTACCAGCCACACTGGCAACTCAAACGATACGTTCTTTTAAGAAATTGTCTCCCTACATTGTTAACAGAGGAACTGCATGAGCGAATGCAAAGGGCGGCCCAAACAATTAACGAATCCGGGCATGCGCGCAAAATAAAGCGATCTTTTGTTAGAAGATGCAGAGCGTGCATAAGAGCTAGTTCTGCATTAACGTATTTTAAATGTCTAATTTATTTAATTTTCTTGTTTAAGTAAACAAATAATAAATTGCCGTTATTTACTATTTGTCACTCAGGTGACCCTACATTTTATTTACACCACAGGAGGTCAAACTTTTGGAAAAAATGAGCAAAGGACATTTTTTTGCTAAATGTTTTATAAAAAACTGTGTTTTTAGCACAAAAATTGCATTTAGCATTTGATAGCACAGTTATCCAAGAATGCTATAACAAAAATAGATTGAGAAACAGATTAATATTGCGATTTTTGAGCATAAATGTTCAATAAATGTTGTTTTTTCAGTTGGCAGTTTGTCGTGCAGCACCGCAACTAAGTATTTTTGGAGGTCAGTTTTCTTTTATATTTTGCTGGTTTTGACTTGACTTTGCTCTTTTATTATGAAAGTAATTTTTAAAACATAACAACAAAACATCTCACAAACCAAAATAATTTGATAATTATCGTTATTATTTTCAGAAAAATGGATAAAGCGAGCTACTACAAAGACCCCTTCTTCAACAACAACCTGTTGTAAACAAACTACGACCACGTGTATAGTACCTTGTTCCACAAAAACCACACCTTGTACAAAAACGACGAAGGCAACAACCACGCCTTGTACATCATCGACAAAGGCAACAACCACGCCTTGTACATCATCTACAAAGGCAACAACCACGCCTTGTACATCATCTACAAAGGCAACAACCACGCCTTGTACATCATCTACAAAGGCAACAACCACGCCTTGTACATCATCTACAAAGGCAACAACCACGCCTTGTACATCATCTACAAAGGCAACAACCACACCTTGTACATCATCTACAAAGGCAACAACCACGCCTTGTACATCATCTACAAAGGCAACAACCACACCTTGTACATCATCTACAAAGGCAACAACCACGCCTTGTACATCAACTACAAAGGCAACAACCCCGCCTTGTACATCATCTACAAAGGCAACAACCACGCCTTGTACATCATCTACAAAGGCAACAACCACGCCTTGTACATCATCTACAAAGGCAACAACCACGCCTTGTACATCATCTACAAAGGCAACCACCACGCCTTGTCCAAAAACGACAAAGGCAACAAACACGCCTTGTCCAACACCATCGAAGACAAAACAGACTAAGCCCCCAAAGTCAACAAAGAAACCAAAAACGACTTATTCACTCTTATCAATAACAATCTAACATAAACATTTGCACGACAAATTTAGTTTAGTACAGTGATACCTAATAAACTAGCCTAAGAACCAATATACCTGTATTCAAGCAAATAAAGTTTTTATTCATTCATTAAACAACTGTTAAGATTAAAAATAAACCCGATCACAGCTTTACGTAAATTGAAATAACATTATTTAGAAAAACTAAATACTCTATCTATCTATCTAAGCTATCGAGCTATCGAAGCTATCGCAGCTATCCAGATAGGTCGTCTACCAAACTTTAACAGAGACCGTGGATGGGCTTTACCCCCCGCCTGGAAGTCATGTCTGTATGGACTGCATGATAACGCGGGAGTTGAATCTGACATTGCCATAGTGAGTGTAGCCTGTCTGGCTCCTCCAGGAATAGGTTATGGCGATGACGTGAGCAGTAGCGTAGACGATGTAGCACCCCTACCACCAGTAGTTACAACAACGCTACGAACACAATCACCCCCTCCACTCGCGCGCCTTTATAACCGCGCACAACGTGCGGCAGCGCGTAGTGCACGGCGCGACGCGGAAGGAGAAAGTCGCAACCACTCAACCTGATGAAGACTCTCGGAATGAGTCAAAACTTAGTCGGTGCCTTCACCGATAGTACAGTACGTGAAAATTCCCGTTTTTACAATATGACAAACTAAATAGTGTAAGAAATAAGTTGACACTTATTAACGTGGGTATTATTATTCTTTTATTATATAGACATAGATAGGTACCTACTATTATTTGATCTTCACTATTTTCTCGTAGTGCGGCTAAGAGTAGAGTTATACTTAGTAGCTCATTAAATATTTTTGACAATAATTATTTTTACTTTCTTGTGGCCAAATATTGTCTTACAATATTTTCAATGCTATCAGCCCCACAAATTCATGGTTGGTATAGCTTTTCTGTTAATAATAATAATAAACATCCAACAAGTACATACGTTGTTCTGAGCTCACACTAGGTTAGCTGTGTCATGGGTATCAGGAACTACGAGTACCGTAGTATCACAACACCCATAACCAATATCTGCAGAGCATGCAAAAATTTGTCCTGAAGCGGGAATCGCACCTCTTACCTGCCACCAAGGCCTTCACACGATGATGCTACTAGAGTAAGAATATGTTATGACATACATAATATATTGTTAAACGAACAAAAGTTTTAATTCTTGGTATTCTCATTGGGATGGTCCTTAAATTGGTTGATTTGCCACACGCCACCAGGGGTCTAGAAAAATACCACTTTCGAAATGACATTTAGCTGTTGAAATGTCACGTGACAACTGCCGAGTTTTGCCTTCATAAATGCGATCCAATAAATTCCTTTCATAACAAAAAACATATAAAAGGAAAACATAGGGTGAGGTATTTGTCTAGCCCCCTGGAGGCGCTGCAATTCGAGATGCAATCCGTACACATGAGTCTAGGTTTTGTAAAAATTCTACGAGTGAATTTTTACAAAACCTAGTTGTAACCATACAATCTTCGAATTGTATGGTAAATTTATAATTAGGTATTTGATTTTATTATTCTATTCATTTTTAATTTTATTATCATGTTTTTTTTAAAATATATTTGTTTATTGTTGCTGTGTTGGACCGCCGGCCACAGCACACCTGCCACGAATGTGTGGACATATACTCTTGCCTATTCCTTCGCGTCTAAATAAATATTGCTAGACACCATTTAGCTCCAAAGTAAGCAGAGCTTGTGTTACGGGAACAACATGACTGGTATACTACTTATACGCATTTTTTGTTGTAAATAAAAGAAGAACCGAGTCAAATATTTGCAGATCATACAAACATTAGTCCCGCGGCGGGAATCGAACACACAATCTTCTTCGTCTCTTCGTCTTCTTCGTTTTAACATAACATAAAGTATACAAAATATGCGCGTAATTCTATGAGCAGACTTTCCCGTGCCACATGCATAAGAAAAACTCTTTCGAGTTGACACCATCCTCTCTCCACACTGGTCCGTTCCAGTTACCAAAAAGGAACCGGTGATACGACAAACGAACGGGCAGTTTGTTTTTTTTTTTTTATATAATTATGTAAAAACTACTAAAGAAGCAATAAAACATACCACCTGTTGGTAAGCAGTTACTATGGACGATTTCAATACCAGCCCCTGAGTTACTATGGACGCTTTCAATACCAGCCCTCTTTCATATCTCAGATATCAAGATGAAAGATTTCATGTACCTGTAATTTCACCGGCAACCGTTACCTTTAAACCGGAATACGGAGGCAGAAATAGGCATTGTGGGTAGCACTTCTCTGGACGAGCCCTTTCACAGAAACTCTTTAAAAATCTACTATTATGATGATGACTTAAACTGAACCAATTCATTTAAAAGCTTTTTTTGTTTTAGTATACGAGACACAGATATTATAATACAATACGAGTAATAGGCACTGTACGGACGGTTAGGAAAGTATCGTGAGGTCAACATTGTCGTGTGACGTGAAGCTTCACAAATAATGTCAAAGTTAGCATTTTCAACGCTAGAACTTTTTACTTACTTGCATTTAACTACTTGATTACCTATCGCATATTACAATACTAATAGATAGATACTAGCCCTCTGCCTACGCGTGGTACGCGGATATAAAGTAGCCTATGTGTTATTCTGATGTATAAGCTAAATTACGGTAAAGTTTCATTAGAATCCGTTCAGTAGTTTATACATGAAAGAGTAACAAACATCCATCCTCACAAACTTTCGCATTTATAATATTAGTAGGATAAAATAGAAAATACTTTATTGCACACTAAGTAATATTACAGCTTAGATAGGAATTACAAACTTTGACAATGTTGTTCAATGGGTGGTCTTATTGCTAATTAGTGATAAGAACGGACCAGGTTTTCTGGTAGAGACAATTCTACCAGACAACCTTTAGGATGGAACGGACTGTACGAAAAATTGCAAGGGGTTTAAATGGCGTACCACATACTATATTTTATACAATATACATACACAGCATAATACCAACATAAGTACCATAAAAGAGTTAATAGTTAGAAAATGATATAGTTTTTTAACTCATACATACATATGCAGATCCATTTGTATATATGTTTATTTCGGTTTTATTACGCGACTGCAAAAAAAATATATTGCGGGGTCATTATAATTTTTTTTCATTCCTTGAATGGACCGTCCACGCCCACTTCTTGTTTTTTTTACAAACTTAATTATATTCATCAATTTATGAGGCCGTAACATTTTTAAAAGGGTTTCATGATAAATTCCTTTGAAACTTTTCATTGCGCGCTTAAAGTTACAGTTCTGTAGAATTCTGCTATCAGCTAGCACAGATCCGGGCCGAATCCAGTACAGGCTTACAGTCATAAACGCCGTTTGGAAAGTTCACAGATATACGAAATTATTTCGCTACGCTATAGAGTTGATATTCTAACAAATCATGTGCAAGCTGTTTAAAAAAAATAAAGTTAGAACAATACGTATATACAACACGTTATTATAAAAAAAACAGCCAAGTGCGTGTCAGGCCACGCACAGTGTAGAGTTCCGTATTTGCCTATTAACTTATGTTTACTACCTATTCTACACAACTAACAACTTTAAGTAATTTCCAATGTATTTTTTACAAACATATATACACACAAACGCCAGACTCAAAAAATCTTCGTTTGATTCGCTCACTCGTCCACCAAACACACTAAAAATAACTCTTATAGTGGAAATACTATGATCAGTACACAAGAAGGGCAATTCAAAGAAATCTGGCATTTGCCAACATTTTCTATAGTATCTATCAAATTATAATCATGCGATAGGAAAACTTACAAATTATCAATTGCAAAATATTAATTTTATCTTCAATTTAATCATATCAAAAATAACTCCAAATAGTGTATGCACCTTTTTTCTGACTTTCATGAGGAGGCATGAAAATAAACTTAACATGTTTATCTAAACTTGTAAACATGTATAGATGTTTCTACTGGACGTCGCTAAAGTCACTTAGCCACTGCAAGCATTTTCTGTGCTCTACGGTATACTGAAACTGAAATATCTCTTTATGACTCCAATTTAATGTCAGTTGTAAATATTAATTTGTTGGCAGAACTCTGCGAATTTTGTTAGCGGATGTTTCTGATGGGTTAAATAATGCCGGTCTAAGCTAGGATGAATTAAATAATTATAACTTACGCGGTTCTGACATGTTGAGTCTAAAAGGTTAAATGGAAATATGGGTCACAGAGTAATAAATAAAAAATAAAATAAAAGAGCATTTATTTACTTACACTTAAACAAACATACCTAGCCTAAGTACAATGTAATAAGTAGGCATTTAAAACAGTAGGTATAGTGAGAAGGTATGTCTGTCTGTAAGTAAAAAGGTCGAGGACACAGCCACGCTGTTTTTCAGCCTCGCCTTCTGATGTAGCTACTAATCATGACTCTTGTTTTGTTGTGCACTTTTGTTTCGGATACAATAACACTTCGATAACCTAGTGTAACAAACCTTACATAGAGTTTTAAGATACCTAATACTTACTTAATATTGTACCTAATCAGTTTGTTTAGTAAATAAAATCTAATCTAATCTAGAAAATAAAATTCGAATAAAGCAGTTTTTTAACATCAATACCATACCCATGATTCCAAACTGATGGTTTATTGCTGGAAATAGAGTTCCCTAAAGAGTGCTATAACGAACGATGTAGGGCTTTCTTCAACCATGCACCCACTTCCAGCAAGCTTTTCGATGTCCTCGGTTCATCGGATGAAGGTCTTTCTACACAGCGTCATCCGGTTCGTGGTAGCCATCCGAGAACCTTGTTCCCCAGTTGTTGTTGGTTCTACGAACTTCTCGTATATGGCCTGCCTAATGCCACCTCAACTCGATCATTAATTCAAAGCAATAAATAAATAAAATTAATAGGTATAATTGGTGACAGAAATATGTATGGTGGTATTATGTACTTTCCCGGAAAAGCTCTTCACAAGGAGCTCTACTAGATACCTAGGTACTAGGTGTCTTCTACCTTTCTATTGCTTTTGGAATACGTAGCTTGCCCTTGTTTACGCGTTATTTTTTCTTAAACTTATTTGCCTTACCAAAGCCTACGGCCTCGAAATGCTGCCGAACTGCCATTTCATGTAATTTTCTTAAACAGATAACTAGAAAACTTTTACACTGGAAATATGCAAAATATATAACATATTTCACCAGAATATGTATTTAAAACGTTCCAAAAGGGATCATTCTCCACTTCATTGGTAACAATCTATTGTTTTTCTTCCGGAAAATTTACTATTTTCGTGGAAAATCTGTTGAGTATTTTTCAAACTCTCGCGATTAGATAACATAATTATATTTAAACGGCTCTTTATCGCGTTTACCTTTTTTATCCCGTGACTACTTGACATTGCCGCCATTTATATTAAAAAAAAAAGCCTTTCCAAAATAGCTACTTCTCGTATAGCACATATACTCGCAACTAAATATTTTCAATGTCATAAGCATCTAGCAATGGTTTGAGATAAAATATAAATAAACACCTTAATAGTGTCACAAACGTAGTCCTGACACACTATCCCTGCATCGTGGGTATTTAAAACATACGAATACCGTGGTACCACATAATGTATACTTATATTATGTAGAGGAAATATTTTTTTGTTTGTAACGAATAGGCTCCGATACTACTGGAACGATTTTAACGGTTTTTCACTAATAGAAAGCTAAATTATCAGGAAGTAACATAAGCAATAATTTATATACAAAAAAGAGAGTTCCATAAGAAAATTTCAATAAAGTAACCCAAATTAGCAAAATTTTGCCGATAAAATTCATTATTTGGCGTGCGCTGTGAAAACTATTGATGATACATAAAATTATGTACTACATGATTAAAGTACTCATTATTACCTACAAATTGATTCCTCGAGGGAATATATCTTACTATCATAATTAAGTCACAATAGCAGCTTTTGTGTTCTAAAATTAAATTAGATCGCCGGTAGAAACAAAAGTTGCGATGAAACTTGATAGGTACATACTCGTAGCTGTTACCTATAGCTGTTACTTTTTATCCCGATATTTCCACAGAATCGAAATTAACGCGGGTGAAACCGCGAGGCGCAGCTAGCTATATATAAAAAAATATTGCACTCGCTCACTGAGCAAAACATAATTATGTTTTTCTGTTGTGAAATAACTACAGAGTATAGGTACTGCAGACAAGAATAAATTAGGTAATTTTACTAGGTAATAACAATATAACAAAAAGTTCAAAATAAATTGTAGAGGCAGTGGGATTTTTATTTCAGCAATAAAAATAAAAATAAAAATATTTTTAGGAGACACTAACACTGCAGTTCGCGAACAACGCGAATGCGAATATCTAGTACTACATGGCTAGACAAAGAGTATAAACGACAGGAGCAAATAAATCACAATGATTGTAAGCGAACGAGCATTCGGATATCGAATCGAATGTGGATCTAATTCTAATTCTAAGTGGATAAAACGAAGGTATGCTCTGACGTTCCGACCTGACCCCAACCAGCTCAACTCCTTGAAATAGCGGAAAAGGACTCTCGGTTAGTAACAGGAATGTTCCAGTCCCCTGACCTTGTGGGGGTTATTGATTACGAAGAGCATGAACTGATGAGCCCTTGCAGTCCCGTCTTTGACCTGACTTCGTTTGTGGCGGTGCAGTGTTTTACCTTATGCACTACCTATAGTCTCATCATGCGGGAGACAACCTCGATAAAGCCCACTATCTGTCGCCCCTGTCTTCAAGAGATGATGATTCAGTTAACAGTGTCCCTCAATTATAGATCTGATTGATCTATAACGCTTAAAACAAAACACCGGCACAGCGCCAGTGTAGGATAGCCTATGCGTAGCCTCGGAAAGCCTTTCCCCTTTTGTTTTCAAATGTCAGACAGGGAGTGAGAATACTAATCCGAAATTACGCCGAGGTTACACTATTAAGTATTCTGTATTACTTATTCTGTGGATCGTACTTTACCTTACGATCTTTGTAATTTGACTCCTTGTAATAAATTACGATAAGTGTCGCCAATTAAAGAAACTACCTCTTTTCATGCCAAATAGTGGCCTAAAAGCTTCACTAAGACTGTCCACTAGCTTTGAACAAGCTTATGCGGTTTTATTGGATTCCTATGAATGATTTTATGTTTTTGTAAACGCACTTTAGCTAAACTGCTGTAGCAACGAATTTAGTTTGACGTTCCAAACCATAGTCCAGTCTACCAGTGTATCCTCCAAGTTCACACGACCACATTTTAGTTAGCTACAGCTTGGCAGATTGCCACCTGTCTTGCTTACAATACTCGCTCTATTTTTCGCCTCGGTACTAGGATTTACAGGTGCCAGCTATTCGACTCATAATATTTTCTTTCTCGAAACACATGCCGATCGCCATGTGAGCTTTTCTTGAACTTTGAGCGTTCAATTCTTTGACAGTTGTTTGGTTTCCATTTGCCATAATTGCAACAAAATAATATTAAATATAAATGCTGGACCTTTCCACACAGCATCATCTAGTCCCAAACTAAGCAGAGCTTGTATTATGGGAACTACATGACTGATATACTACTTATTTACATTTTTTTGTAAATACATACATATAAAACACCCAGACCCGAATCATATATTTGCAGATGAAACAACAAGGAAAGTAATACTAGGGAATACTAAGAATACCATGATCCAGAGCTATTAATAAATACATAAACTCTTTATTAAATAAGAATGGGTAGTAAGTGACTTTAGTAAGTAATTTGTTTACGATTGCTCATGGGGCCGTAAGCGTATTTATTTTTCTTTTTCATTCTAACATACGTGCTTTCCTGATGTCCATTCATAAACGAATTATAGGAATCTAAAACTTTATCAATACTAAGTATTTACTAAAAACGTTCAAGGTAGTATTTCAAATTCTAGTAGTACAGCTGATAATGTTATATACTAACATATTTTTATCAAAACTTGGGAAAGCACTTATTTCCCATTTATCATTTTAGTAAAAATTAATACGTCCAAATATTCACCCGATTCAGTTGGATCTCTTGGAATGGCATAAGGTTTCTATATTGATCGTAACAGTATTATTTTAGTAGCAGAGCTGGGTTGTAAAAGTTCATACTATATTATTAGGGATGTTGACATAACAGGTACCACGCAGAAAGTTTGAATGGGTCACAAAGGAATCTACGCAAGGACGGTAATGTCCATATTCATAAAACAAGGTTATGTATATCTGATGTTGGTTTTGGTAGAGTTGAATACCTATATTATACCTAAATATTTTGTGAGTTTTGCAAATTTTGTTAGTTTTTTTTTTTGATTCTTTATCAACTCAATAACTATCTTAAGTTCCTATACTAGACAAATAGACAAGTTGGTTTTACGCAATTTCCATTCATGTTCAGTCAATGGGCCACATACACCTCCATAATACCGCAAATAAATGGTTTCTAAGAAAAAATAGGGAGAGAGAATTATCGAGAAGAAACAAAGCAACGTATGAGATTTTACATATAATATGTAGGTATTGATGGACTCTGTAGCGCAGTGGGTGAAGGCCCACCTGAGACGCAGAAGTTTGCCGGTTCGATTCCCGCCGTGGACAAATGTTTGCATCTACAATATATAAAAAAAAGTATATCAGTAGTGTATCAGTCATGTAATTCCCATGACACAAGCTCTGCTTGCTTTGGGGCTAGATGATACTGTGTGAAAATATCCAGCATTATTTATTTACTAGCTTCTGCTTACGGCTTCGTCCGAGTGGTATCCGGATAAAAAGTAGCCTATGTATTATTCTGATGTATAAGCTATATTACTGTAAAGTTTCATCAAATTAGGTTCAGTAGTTTTTGCGCGAAAGAGTAACAAACATTCATCCTCACAAACTTTCGCGTTTATAATATTAGTAAGATTTATTTTTTACAATCTAGGAGTTTATTGGCTTCTCACTAGCCTGTATGGAGGCAACGTACGAGAAGGAACAAAAAACAGTTGGTGTTCAGTGACCAAAACAAACACGTTCACAACATTATCCCCATGATGGACATCTCAGATACAGATTTTTGAGGATAGTATTGTAGAAGTATTCAGAGGCACATCTCAAGATTATATTTGGCACATACCCGCGATTTTGCAAGAAGTTAGTATTCCACATGACAGGTTGGAAGGCAATGACAGTTTGAGATATACCTAGTAAAATACCTAGGTATACCTATTATGTTAAATGGATGATAGTAATATAATAGATAACTAATAGATAAACTTAGTCGGTGCCTTCACCGATAGTGCAGTACGTGAAAATTCCCGTTTTTACAATATGAATAGTCAAGTTCACGATAGTTTTTTGAATAAAATATAATGGATTATAACAGAAAACAAACCACAGCTATTCACATATTGAAGCAAGCTCTTCTAGTGAAAGGCATTACTGGCAGGAAAGTTATCAAGAGCCTTTTAAAAGTTGAGCGTGAAAAATCACCAGCGTCGGCACGCAGGGTGTCGCAGCTAATTTGCGGACATCGATCACGGTGGCAGAACACTGATATTATTAATACTGGAAGCGCTTACTTCAAAGGATTATCTTAAATCTCCAATTCACACCGTGGTGAATGAATGAATGAATAAATAAATGAATGAATGAAAATACTTTATTGTACACCTTATGATATAAACAAAATAAACAACAACACATTATGATAACAACACATTATGTTCTTGAGTGGAGACCGCGACTCGGCAAACGTAGTGTAGGACGCACTCCGGCCAGATGGGATGACGATCTGCGAAAGACTGCAGGCAGATGCTGGATGCGGCAAGCTAAAGACAGGGCGCTATGGCGCTCATTAGGGGAGGCCTATGTCTAGCAGTGGACTAATATAATCTGATGATGATGATGATGACATTATGATAAAGGTCTAAAATCTCCAATTTACACCGTGGTGAATGAATGAATGAATAAATAAATGAAAATACTTTATTGTACACTTTATGATATAAACAAATTAAACAATAACACATTATGATAAAGGTCTTGACGACCTCTGTGGCGCAGTGGGCGAAGGCCTGTCTGCGACGCAGAAGGTAACAGGTTCGATTCCTGTAGTACCTATATCAGTCGTATAGATCCCATAATACAAGCTCTGCTTAGTTTGGGCATAGCATTTTCTATGTGGAAAATGTCCAGCATTATTATATTAGTATATTACAATGCGATCTTATCGCTTAAAAGCGATCTCTTACAGACAACCTTTGGATGGAGAGGATTATATATGATTTTGAAGTGACCGGGCGGGGGTGTACTTTATAATTTGTGTAAATTAATATTATCCACAAAACGAACTGAACATGAACTGTATCCAGTGTAACCCTGTTATTCTTAATAACTTTAGCAGGCTCGATAACTATAGCTCTCTCCTTTTCTAACACTAAACAAAGGATACAGGCAGACATCTCTTATCTCCAGTGCATTGATCTTTGAAGATACCCATTTAGGGAAGTAGTTAGAGGTATGTCCATATATTACATTTTGGCATATTTCCACGATTTGCAAGAAGTTAGCATTTTAAGCGACAGGTAAGCCTATCGCCGCTTATTAGAACTCTAACTCTAATCGAAGGCACATGCCTTCGATTTTAGTTCTAGGGCATATCGGTTTCCTCGATATGTTTTTCTTCACCGTTTTCAGTAACTACCGTATTTAATCACACATTTTTTTTGAGTAGAAAAGTCCGTTGTTTCGCAGGTTTGAAGTAAAACATATTTTTTTCTGTTTCTAGTAACTAAAATAAAATTAATATTGCAAAAAGGTAGCTAAAGTTTGTAAGTTTGGACGTAGGAGGTAATCTTCGAAACTACTCATTCTATTTCAAAAATTATGTATCGAATATTTAGAATGGATTTTCAAACTAGACTAAGGCAGAATAATTATCTCGTTGAAATGAAAGGGCTTTTCGTCGAGAACAAGGGGCCTAACCATGAGGTCTTACAGCGATTCAGTTCAGGCAAAGATGTCACTTTCCGCTTTGCGATTGAAGGCGCTATAGCGTTGTTAAAGCTTTGTCATTCGCAAAGCGGGATTTGACATATTTGTCTGAATTGAATCGCTAAGACTCGAATAAGGCTTGATGGTTAGGTTAGGTTAGTTTGTTTTGCAACGTAAGTTGAATACGTACGTAAGTCGTCGACGAAAAAACGGTTGAGCGAATGAGCTCAAGAGCTACTTTTCATCAGCTATTTTTATCAGGGCAAAGCCCTGGGTAGTAGTTAGTCTCATATAATTTGATTATGTTTATAATATGATTAAAAACTTATATCATGCAAATAGCTTTCTGTGGCAGAATACTTTTAGATTTCTAAACACTTCTAGCAGTTATTCTAATTCTTCATTGCGGTATCCGCTCGAAGGTAGGTACTCTCCCGTTTGCCAATTTCAATTCAAATTGCGGGGAGTGGATTTTCAGTGATACTCTTTTAGATTTTGAGAGTAATTAACGCTTTTTGTAAAAGCTTTACCAACATCAATACTTATTATGGAAGCTTACCTATTTGCATTACAAAAGATTTTCTGCTGTCTAATTTTTATGAACTCTCTATGGTCTAGACAATTTAAATGAGAGCATTTTTTTCTCTGGCAGTGGCATTATATAGTCACAGTATATACTCCCTATCTGTCTCTCAAAGTTACATAATATAGCGTTGTAGCCTGTACCCAACGGTAGATTGCCTGACAATTATTCTCCAGACATATCATATGATATATCATATGATATATATGATATATATCATATGATAGTTAGCTAGTTAGCTAGTTCCTTGAAGCTTCAAGGAACTAGCCTTGTTTGTCATCGATATTATGTACGCGCGGAATAAAACCAGAAAGAAAAATATGGCCGCATTCTTGTTTATACACTACTTGATAAAATTTTGGTTATTTCTAAAGCTTTGCAAGCAAGAGGTTGGATAGAAAGCAGAAAACAAATTTCATGACAACTTTATCCTTAAAAAGGGGTAAATTTTCTATGCTCACCAGGCAACCCTTTCACCGCAGCATAAGCGGCTCTGATTTCAAATAGATCGTTAGCCACAAAGTCGGTATTAGACTCATTTACCTTAATAGTCGTTATCCCGCTATGTTTTCTACAAATGAATACATTCAATAGTTAAAACTTTGGCCGATAGTTTAAAGTCTTACGTACAGTGATAATTTATATGATCTACAAAAGCGATTAAAGCTTTTTTTTTTTTAAGTCAACTAAAGGAATTATAATAAAGTAAAAAGGATTTGCTTTGCAATTAGTTTACTTCACACACAGGATGCGATAGATTCTATGTTCCAACATCAACAGACACTAAGTCCTTACCCACATTAGAGACTCTTAGATTATTTATTGTTTAATGTTAATTTATTTTAATTGTTATTTGTCATTTGCTTGTGTGAAAAACAAAAGCAAAGATCTTAATCACCAATTTTTATTCTTTTACCAGTCTTTTTTCAGGGTTCCTACATATTCAGAAACCAAAAAATATTTTTGCAGCTGTCCTTCCAGCTTTCTTAACTTAGTAATTTTGGTTGTGCGTTGATAGATCGGTCAGTCAGACACTCAGGACAAACAATTTTATAAGATAAGATAAGGTATATTTTATTTGTGTACTGTTATATATTCTTACGACAAGTAGATAGTGAAACAAACATTTAGCCTCATAAATCAGGCGGTTGACGTGAATATAGCCACGTGTGAATTTATAGCTGTTTCACACACGGTAACTCAATGGAAGAATAATAACCAATGTAAAGCCTTAGGATAATATATTATGAGAACGAGAATATCTTGTAAAATTGAATATGTAGGAGTAGGTACAACAATGTTTGAACTATAATTCCTTTTCATACAATAACTATCGTTCATTTTACTCAAAATATATATACTCAGTATGGGTATGAGGACGTCCGTTCTTCATTGGAATACAGTTGAAAGAATGTTTTATTTCTTTTAATAGATTCGGATAGTTTTAAATGCTGGAATGTCTGAGTCACTGCTATACCAATTACTAGCTACAAATTTAATTAGTATCTTCAAAACTAATTTTATTATGAAACAAAAAACCGCATCCCTGATGAGCTGCATGTGCGGAGGCACTAACAGCCTACTAACCGTTGTTCTAGTGGATATGAACTCCAGTTATATGAGACACTGGCTGGTAATTCTCAGGCCAATCTCTCGCCAGTCAAAGGAGGTTAATGTGTAGTATATATAATTTTCAAGTATCGGTATTGACTAACATTATTCTCTATGTTCATTTTGTATACTAGCAAAATGAAAATCCTGGTTATTTTTCACACAGCATTATCTAGCTCCAAACTAAGCAGAGCTTATATTATGAGAACTACAAGATTGATATATTACTTATATACTTTTTTGGAAATACGTATATTATACCTAAGTCTGAAATATATATTCTTATTATTATAATAATAACTACCATAATATATTTCTCAAATATATTTGACAATCTCTGTGGCGTATTAAGCGAGGGCCCGCCTAAGATGCAGAAGACTGCGAATTCGATTCCCGCCGCGTGACAAATGTTTGTATGATCTGCAAATATTTGTCTCGGGTCAGGCTGTTTTCTATGTATAATACGGAGTGGGATTTTTTCATAAAATATATATGAGACAATCCTTGAAGTATCCTACCCATTAAAAAATAATCAGTAAAATCGGTTAACAATTAGTGAAAATATCGCGTAACATACACAAAAAAAACATACATACGAATTGAGAACCTGCTCTGTTATTCGCGATATGTTTGCAGTTACGGTTTCTATCCTGTAGGTACTCTATCATCAGATTTTCACATGCTTACGTTATCTTGCTCACTCGATATGACACTCTTTCGAATAAAAAACAAAAGAAAAATCGCCCGTTAATGTTCCTAAAGATGATGGTGTTTTTAAGTTTTACGGGAAAAACAGTAATCCCTTAGTAAAATTACCTCGATTTAATTCCCTACATTCTCTATGCAACGTCAAAATCTATAAAAAATCATCAAAATCGGTTAATTGTATAATATACATTTATTCATACAACTATTTACAAGTATATTCAAAAAATACAGATGAAACAGCTAGCCACCTAAAGACCGTTACAAACGATCTATAGATAGCTCAACTGATCCAAATCACTACCAGACGGAAGCGTTCCCAAAATACTGGCCGCATTGCCACGCTGAATGGCAATCCTAATGCGTTGACCCATATAAGAGCCAGCTCTCTGGTCACGCGTCGTTTCGTCCAGTCACCCTGAAAGAATTTTTAAAACGCGAAAGGCTCCGGTTCCCCACGGACCCAGAGTCCCAACCCCAAAAGGCTAAAATAAGTAGGCTCTGTCGAGACCTCTATATTTGCGCTTCTTGAGATTCTTTGAGTTAATTGTTAACCGATGACGAAGATATCAAGTAACAAACATACAGCCGTTTTTTGAAGTCAGTTAAAAATATAACACTTCACACTGCCTTAAACATTGCCATCATGTATCACATTAATATTTAAATAGTAAATAATAACTTTATAACGACAAAGTTCAAAATAAACTTTGCTGAAAAATATTTACATTATTTTTTTAAGGTGGGGTGAGCTGAAAAATGTGGTCTTTCATCATCATAATGATAGTTTGGTTAGAATAAAAAACATATATTTTTTAACGAGCATAAATTTAAATAGTTGCTATATCCATATGCACAAAAAACTATTGCAAAATACTTCTATAAAAATATTTCATTTCACAATTCTCAATAATTTAAGCTACAACAACCTAGTTTAAAGTTATTAATTAGCTATACACTATTGTTTTGAAGTGTTGGTCGTTTACTTTTTTTAATTGAGTTTTATTTGAAGTAATCGAAAGAAAACCCTTAAATACGACAAATGACGAAACTCGCATTTTATGACCAAACTGCTTTGCATCTTTTTGTGTGACACAAGGAATTATTACTATAAATTCGTTTTTTTATAATTTTCTGTTAAGAACCCCCTACAAATGACGACCTCTGTGGTGCAGTGGGCGAATAAGTAGTATATCAGTCATGTAGTTCTCAAAATACAAGCTCTGCTTAGTTTGGGGCTAGATGATGCTGTGTGAAAGACCAGTATTATTAAATTAGCCAACGTTTTTTTTCTACCATTATTATGAATGACATGATGAAAATTTTATATAATATGTTCGCCAGGTGGACTAAAATAGCAGACGTTTTCGTATCCTGACGCTGAATCCTCCTAAGCCATAACGCACAAATTCAAAATACAGACATTGCCAATAATCTGGGTATCAGCCGCGGGCAGGCTGGCGGTCGCCCAACCGAGTATACCCGAATTTTGTCGTGTTTTATGCGTCTGGCAACACCCTACAAATCTAATCTCTTGTTATTGTGGCAGTAAGCTTCAATTATTGCTCAATTTTGTGCTGATAGGATAACCAATATCCTCTCATACTCTTAAGAGGCCAGCGGAGGATGAATCGACCATACAAACGTAATACCAAAATAATTTGTAATCAGCGCTTATTTTCACAGTGTTATGCGAATATTTGTATTCGAATAGTACCTCTATATATCTAGGTAACTGAATATATACTATTCGCATAGTATACATATTTTTTCAAAATATTTGCCTTAAAAAATGTATTTTGCATATTTTTACGTCATACATGACCTGTTTTCATCTTAGAATTAAAATTATCGTGGTTTGGTATCATTTTAGAATATAATTACGACTATACCACGTACTCTACTATTCTCCTGCTGACCTCTAAACGGTCTACGAAACGTCAGCAGGAGAATAGTAAAGTACGTGGTATAGTCGTAATTATATTCTAAAATGTTTTCATCTTATTTGTTTTGTATCAAAAACAACAATATCTTAAGTATTGTTTTATTAGGTACATATCCACGCATAATGGACCAACTTGAAGTCCGAATGCGGAAAAGGGAGTCCACCTACATTATGTACATAGCTTATTTTGTCGTGTTACAGAATAACTGCACGATGTGAAAAATACAACAAGTTTTCAGTTATCATTTTTGGTATTACGGAACACTATCAAATTTATAACATCCTCTGCCCACGGCTTCGTCCTTATGGTATCCGGATAAAAAGAAGCATATGTGTTATTCTGATGTGTGAGCTATATTACTGTTAAGTTTCATTAAAATCTGATCAGTAGTTTTTACGTGAAAGAGTAACAAACATCCATCCTCACAAACTTTCACGTTTATAATACATATTAGTAGGATTCTGAACGGCTAACATTGCTATCGCGCAAGCACGGAGCGGACCTGCATCAACATCAAAAGAAATAGCGATTTTCGGGCCGATTTTTTTCACACGCCTCAAATTGAAATTTCGAGCGGCGTTCGTCGCATCCTTGAACCTCGTAATTTATAAACAAGTTTTAGCCACGTTTGAACAAACCGCGGTTTTACAACGTCCGTTACTATTTTTCTATTTGTCTTTAATAATAAATGAAAATGAAATGAAATGCATAGTTTGCATTGTCTATGAAAGAATAGTAAAGAAACCTAAACCAAGCTTTTAAATAGCAGGGTTTAACTGGCAACGAACTAACACAAAAGAAGTCTACTGTGTTCATTTATGATTCAGACACTGGCATTATGCATGCATGGCAAGTTCATATTTTCTATATGAATTTAATTCAAAGTATACTGAACAGCACTAAACAACGAGTGTCTGAGTACGCCATGTAAATTTCTTGAACAAAAACTAAGTAATCTGAAATAGATAAATTATGATGATGAGTATCAAAGTTGCAGCATATATATCAAACTCACTCCCAGAATCTAGGCTTATTTATGAAAATGTTTTTAATTGACAGTTAGCATTGCGTGTGTTAAAGAATCCAATATACTGAAAGGATTCTTTAACGTGCACCTGACAATGTCCTTGGAACACACATTGTGTTCACTAACTTTATGAGCCTAAGAATTGTAATTATCGTGGTTTGGTATCGTTTTAGGATATGATAATTAACGCCACGTATTTTGTAACTTATTAATATTCACTTTTACGTACTTTTACTTTGTACTTTTAGTTCGTTTTTTGCTTATTTTGTTATCCTGTGGTATGCAGCAAAGTATTTTCATTTATATATTTGTATTTTCATTTTTTTTTTTTTTTAAGAATATAAGTAGCACATCAGTCATGTAGTTCCAATGGTACCTACAAGCTCTGCTGAGTTTGGGGCTAGATGATGATGTGTGAAAAATACCCAGCTTTTTTTTATTCATTTACTTTTCTCCAACTGATTGACCGTTCAGAGGTCCATACTCATGAGCACAATCCTGGTTTATAGTCTTGTTGTGGAATGCTTTGTACCTGTACCAAATTTATATTAGTACGTAGCACACGCGTCCTCGCGGTAGTAGATATACTGTACAGATCTACCTATATCTCGTAACATACCGGTATTTTTACAGGATGCAGACAGCCGCAGGGTTGCTTTCGGACCCCAGTTAGCCTGCCAATTTACTTCGCCCCGAGCGAACCAATATTGGTTAAGGGTCCATGCACCGTATTTTGATTTTCACTGTGTACCGGGAGCAGCGATACGGAAAGATTTATACGAAACATGACTTGGGGGTGCAGTAATTTCATTTTTACTTTGAGATAGGTGAAGGGTAAAAGTTAGAGGTATTAATTTGGATAAACTTGATTGCTTTGGTGCGCATGAATGGCAATATAATATTTAAAGCCGTTTACACTAGCAAACGGTGTCGTAGAGTCGTGTTGGCCTAGTGGGTAATACCCTACCTTCCAATCCGGACGTCAAGGGTCCGTGCATCAATGGATTTTAGCACTCTGAATATCAGCGCATAAACACGTGTTCAGAATGGGCATAGTGAGGAAGCCGATTTCTTTTTGCCCCAAAATTTCGCCGATTTGTTTTGCGTGTTTTTTTTACTGAGTTCGTGACTTCTCATGATCTTAATCCCCATCCAAACTGGAAAAGAATAAATAAAACCGTGCAATAAAGTCATTTAAACCTTATTTTATATTCATCAGCTGCTTTAATGAAGCACCAGCTTCCAAATTAAATTCCATCTTCATTATCTCCCAACATCCAAACCCTTAATTAACATCTCGCGAAGCTAAGTGAAAACAATCCCACACAAACTAGAACTTAACGAAAAATTAATCTCTTTGTAGTCGTAGTTTTCACTATAAAATATGAGTAAGCACTCGATTTATCAAAAGAAAAACCAACATCGAAAGCTTTAGAGGTGAGATTGGCTTGGAACACAAAGCTTAGATAGGATTACTTTGCTTAGCCTGCTGTTGAAATTGTTATGAGAACCAACCGTCTGAACTATGATATAGAGTATCGGACAAGTTATTTGGCCACGCGATCGGCAGCCAAAAGAGTGCGGTACATATAGACAAGTACCTTTTTCGTAAAATGGAGATAGGACACTCAATAATAATTGTCATTAGATTAAGGAAAAGATTATTGATTTTATCACAAAATAATATTTACAATTATAATAAATAGGGTTTTTGAACGGTCGCTCAAAACGATATAATTTTGGTAAGATAATGCTGAAACTCATAATGATATTCCCCTATATTATTTCAAATACTAATAACAATGGTTAAACTTAAATCCTAGAAATGAATGATATTTTCCTTTTAGTGTGAACTTCTTTTTTTTTATTTATCCCCATAATTTTCCTAGTATGGAAAAAAGAAGGGCTGTACGCCACGCTACTAATACAAAACTAAGTATTAGTTACTGTATTACAATGGTTGAGTGCATTTCTGGAGTATCTTTTCTGGACCCGTATAACCTTCTCTTTGCCGAAGCCTGCTCCGCCTTGGATTGAAGCCAGACCGCCGTCCGACGCTGTCTGCCACTTAACTACTAATTGCATCCTGGCTGTTTGCACTAATTTATAAGCAGAACTCAATTTCACAATTTTCATAATCAACCTACGCTTTGGAACAAACATTTCCGTACCAATTACAATTGACGCAGGAATTTTACAGTCATGTTTTTCAATTACGTTTTTTTTTGGTCATAGGTCATTTATATAAAAATAAAATATCAAATGACTATTTACTATTCTATTTTTACTGACATTCTTCTACTACTTTAAATGCAAAAGTTTGTGAGGTTGGATGTCAAGTTTGTTACCCTTTACGCAAAAACTACTGAATGGATTTTGACGATACTTTCCAGTATTAAAGCTTATACATCAGTATAAAACATAGCCTACTTATTCGGGTACCATGCGGGCAAAGCAGTGGGCAGAGACTAGTATATTATAGAAATTACACAAGCTATTGCATTGTTACATGTGACATTGGCTTGGTTAGACATGGTGATGGCCGGTGGAGCAAAGCCTTGACCGAGTGGTGGTATAAGTCGAGCCGAAGATTTATTTATATTTATTATAAAAAAAAAGAAGATCTATTTGTCCGAATGTGAGAGTTGACGACATTATATCAGTCGCAAGAAACACCTGCATGAAAGACGCATAAGACAGAGGAGTCTGGCAGAAGAACGGAGACCTATATCCATGAGTGGGTGATTCCTGACAGAGATGATGATGATGATGGTTGCAATGCCTTTGCAATAGCTAATGTCAATTCCATATTAAATTGTAATGATTAGGTTATAACAACAGTAAATTAGAATACGTTAGCATCCTAGTAGTCTGGTAGAATAGTAAACAAGGACCAGCGGGGCGATCACACTAACTCATGGCTATCGAGATGGCAATCAATTTTGACACTAGTTCCTTATTTTAATGGCTAATCCATCCAAAAAACGGAACGTCCAATATGAAACCAATTTTGTTCATTCGCATTGTCCATATATGGCTCATCCATCTTAAAAAAATAGTGTGATACGGTTCATCCCATCCGATGATACCAGCCATGGGAAATTAGTGTGATCGCCCCGCAGGTCCTCAGTTTTGAACAGACTTAATTCAGCGTCAAAGAATTTTTTGGGGTGTACAATATATTTTCGTGTTGGATGCCAGAAATTATTTCCTTTGAAATCTATTAGATTGTTGAGGTATGGCTTATGCTTCTATTATCAAGACAGACAGTATTTTACCTTGTTTGGGCAACGTTTTCAACCTCATATACGACACAATTGTAAGACATTCAGTACACGTGCCCAGACTACCTACAATACAACACATTTACGCCACCCGCTCATTGTTACGAAGACCTGCCATAGTAAAACGAATACAAAGTAACCTAAAACCGACAGTACCTCAGTTATACTATCACTAGCTTCTACCCACGGGACGGATAAAAGTAGCCTATGTGTTATTCAGATGTATAATCTATATTACTGTAAAGTTTCATCAAAATCCCTTCAGTAGTTTTTGCGTGAAAGAGGAACATACATCCTCATAAACTTTGACGTTTATAATATAAGTAGGATAGTAGGATAGGATGGAACTTAGCATCATCATTCTATACAATGCTTCGATCGATTCAAGCTTTAAGATTTTTTCTAGGTAATACCTACAAATCATTCAAACAAATGGTTTTCTCGTTCAAAATGCGTACATCACTATTATTTTTAATGTATCTATAGTAATATAAATTATAACATATTTATCGGAAACGATCAAGCACCTCTATCGTTTTAGCTAGCTACTCGCCGCACCACCGTGTCGTATCAGGCACTAAATTAATCTGTCCGAAGATGAAACACTGCATTAATAGTTTCAGCGTCTCCACATACCCAGGCTACAATGCAATACACATTGTCTGCCACGTGACACTATCGCGACCATGTGTTTCGATGGACGCACCTAAATGTCCGTAATGCATCAACAACACCCGCGATCGATGCTCGTGTAGAGTATCTGAATGATAGAACCTGTTTCTAAATCCTACTTAATATTATAAACGTGAAAGTTTGTGAGGATGTTCGTTACTCTTTCACGCAAAAACTACTGAACGTATTTTGATGAAACTTTACAGTAATATAGCTTATACATCAGAATAACACATAGGCTACTTTTTATCCTGGTACCACGCGGGCAAAGCCGTGGGCAGAAACTAGTAATAAATAGTATGCAGACTTTTTATTATGTTAGCAAAACTGCAAGTTTTAGGATACACAAAGTGCCAGAAGAGTGGACAATGTAATAAAGATCCTGGTTAGCAATAAAATGTTATTTTACCTTGGAACGTGATGCACTTCGAAAGAACAATGTTTTCGACCTTCAAATTGCTGTTTGTAACGTGTTTGACTTTATAGCACAACTAGCTTCTGCCCACGGCTTCGCCCGCGTAGTACCCGGATAAAAAGTAGCCTATGTGTTATTCTGATGTATCCTACTACTATATAAACGCGAAAGTTTGTGAGGATGGATGTTTGTTACTCTTTCACGCAAAAACTAATAAACGGATTTTGATGAAACTTTACAGTAATATAGCTTACAAGTAGTAGGATTAAATCTCATTTACTCTATCTAGTTTCCACAATGTTACAAGTTTGGGAGAACGTGGCCATAATATTATTTTTATTATTAGCATAGTTGGTATCGATTCCATCAAAATAATAGCAATTTTATTTGACGATATCGGTGGCGCAGCGGTCGACGAGCTAGCTGAGAAAGCGGTGCGTGTTCTATTCCTTTTGCGGGACAAATATTTGCATGTATACATATATTGTGATACAATGGTACCACAACACCCAGACCCTCGAAAAAATTAATCTTAGTGTGACTGTACATCTGTGCACAGCAGGTGACATTTATAGGATGTTGGTGATATTTTTATTCTGGGGCCTAACCATCAAGTTTTTTTGCGATTCAATCCAGGCAAGATGTTCATTCCCGCTTAGCGCTATGGCGTTGTCATAAAATCGTCAATTGCAAAGCCGAATTTAACATCTTTGCCGGAATTGAGTCGCAATAGACTTGATGGTAAGACTCCTATACTACCTATTAACTTCATCATATAAAAAAATGCCAGTGTACGTGGCGATGTTGAATTTATAAAACATTCCACTCATTAAAATCCAAAAGAATAAAAGTTTTCCTGTAAGCCGCTTACTGTTACGCGTTGAAACGTATGACATGGCTGACATGAAAATAATGAAAGCACTCGAACTTTTTGAGCTTTGTGACGGAATATTAAAAACATTTTTCATGGGCATTACAATTTGTTTGACAATTTGTTTGGGTTTAAACAAAATGCAAAATAAAATTGTTACAACAAATTCCGATCCCCCTTTTTTTCGTGCAAAATATGAGTAAGAAATAAACTAAAAGCCAAATAAATAGATAACACCAATATTATAAAAAAAAATACAACTAATGTCTAACAACCATACGGCCCTGTTGGTAAGCGGTTACCGTAACGTGGACGCTTACAATACCAGAGTAACATTCGCGTATTGCCAATCCTGAGAAATAATGAGGAAAATTCTTAACCGCCTGTCATTTAAACAGCACCCATACCCTTCAAACTGGAATACAGCATTGCGAGCTATTGCTGCTTGGAGGCAACAGGGCGAGCTCTTTCAAAAGGAGCTCTACTACTTCTACAAACTTAACTAGATTCCGACGAGCAATAAGCCCCTTGTACCCGTATTCAGTTTCTACTGTTGGTATTAACTGAGGAACTGAGGGTATTGATAATTCAACGCCAAACGTCTCGACGGTAGGCTTACAGCGCGCAAGACCACGAATAAAATTTTTCAATAATTATTTTCTTCCAGGAGGACCATTCCTCCTGGAAGAAAATAATTATTGAAAAAAAAACTCACAGCCCTTATATACGAAACTGAAGGCAATTCCCAAACAAATCTGTTGCATACTTTTATTTTTTTAGACTTGTTAGGTTCCCCTTTAAATTTTGGATCACTCAAAAGCAAACCACACAACCTTTACATACCCTATTCACCTGAATCCAATTACTGTCAGAGCCTCTCGTAGTTATTGAATGCAGTCAATGGACATCGAAACCTATTCGTGAAAGGCAATGTGCATCGGTACATCTGAAAGTTGGAACGAGTTTTAAAGGCCTGGCCACAGTAAATGGGGGCTTTGACACATGCAATCACAGTTTTGTCCTGACTTATCATCAGAACCTTCCTGGCAAGAAGTCTAACATAAGATCCACAGATGGACCGCTTGAAGCCAGGAAAGTATCTGGGCAATTTCCCGTGACTATAGGAAGTCTGCCTGCAGAAAAAAGCTATAGGGTCACCGTCAGCCCTTACCCGCAGTTCGAAATAAGAAATGGATGACGTCCCGATTTATGTCAATTGTGTCTATCATTTTGCGATTATTTGTCTGTACACTGGCCCAACATTGGCCGAAACTAATACTGGCTGACGATTACTAATTCTAATTATAAATGGGGAAACCAAAGCTGACGGGTATTGGGGTGTATTGTGCTTAATCCCCCCTCTAACCTTTTTTTAAGAGGGGAAATGCCACGCATTCCCCTTCCGCTACGGGGGTGGCGAAAAAAATAACCCCCCGGTTAACAGTCCCCCGCCATAGTGGGGCAAGATGGGGTCGCGTTAGCATTCACCATCTTACCCGACGGGTGGCCCAGGAACCACCCGGGCCCCGGTCATGTGTGGGGCCGTGCAAGCTGGCAGAGTCCCCCGATCTCTGCCAGTGACCCTACATCCGCGCCCTGAAAAAGGCGCCCCCTCCAACTTACGCTGTCCCTCACTCCAAGCCTGACCGGTATGGGTAGCCCTGCCGGTATAGCCTCGAAAATCATTGGGACGCGCAAGCCCTCATCCGCGCCCTGAAAAGGGCGCCCCCTCCAACTTACGCTGTCCCTCACTCCAAGTCTGACCGGTATGGGAAGCCCTGCCGGTATAGCCTCGAAGATCATTGGGACGCGTAAGCCGACCAGAGCAGCGAAAGCCGCCCCGGCCCTCCATCCACAGTGCGCCCTGAAAAGGGCACACTCCGTCAAACGGATCCATAAAAGGCCACGCAGATCCCACGTTCGCGCCCTTAAAAGGGCGCCCCCTCCCACCGGAGCAGCAAATACCGCCCCGGCCCTCCCATGGTACTCCACCACGAGCCCGCCATGCTGCCCCATCCACTGTGCCCCATGCGGCTCATAGGGACACGCGGAGGGGCCCCTCCGGTCAGTCCATTAGTTTATCGTAACCACACCAAGCGTATTGGTGTAATGTAAGGCTCCCTTATACCCAACTTTGGTAGCGAGTGGAGTTTATCGATAAATTCAGCTTCAGGTAAAATCAACATTTAGTTAGAAGATGCTTCAAGGGGGAGAAAAGTTTTGTTTGTATACAAACTTAGCAGCACAATATTGAAAGCACATCAAATCACGTTGTCTGAAAGATATTGCTTCTAAGCGATAAGACAGCACATTGTATTTTTAGTTATGTTATTATTTTGTAAGATCATTGGTGGAAAATAATAATGTAGGTGCAAAAATTATCATTCATTAAATTCGTTCGAAGTCGATAACGTGAAAGTGTTTAGGTTTGTTGCTACTAGCTGTGCTCAACATTGCTGACGAAATGTCAGATTATCTCCCATTTACGTTATATCGATGAGTTTATAGAGTGAAACTATAGTATAGCTCGCACATGGTTCGAGCGCTAACGAGACGTCTACAAATCTGTCGATAAATGATCAAACTGAGGCGGTGGCGGTTTGGCGATCAAAGATAATTGTTTTCAGGTGCCTGTTAAAGTTTGCTTGTCACTTTGACCACCGCCACCGAGTCACTTTGACCAGGCTTTGAAACGTTTTACAATCAAGGAATGCCTCAAAAACACATATTTCTCACACATTTAGGTCGCTTTTGACAGAAAACGGGCGCCAAATATTACATATAAAATATTAATATTAATATTACATACAAATATTACATTAGTTTCAGTAATCACCAAGTTGGTAGTTCTTTCTGCAGATTACATGCTATACGTGGTGGCTCATTAATCCTACTTAATAAACAGATAAAATTTAGAGAACGTTTAGATATAGTCCACCTCTCTGTAGAAAGACACATTGAAGTTGCTTGCATAGAGTTGGAGCAATTCATAGTTATAAGCGTTTACAGCCCACCATCTGCCTCATTTGACATTTTTGAAAAAGTTATGGAAGAAATGTTGTTTAAATTATCTAAATCAAATAAATATATTATTACGTGTGGAGATTTTAATGTTAATTTACTAGAAATTAACTCCTTAAATACTAGAATAATTAGTTTATTTCAATCATTTGATTTAAAACCTCAATTTATGGAGCCTACTCGAATAACCGATACTTCGGCCACATGTATAGACAATATCCTTGCCAACATTAAAATTTTAAATAAGAGTTTAATTAGTAATATTAAGTCGGATCATCTTGGTCAAATAATTAAAATAGAGGTTCAAACAAAAAAACTTGAAAAAAGAAATATTACTTGTATACCTATGACCAAAGATCGATTGGACAAACTAAAATTGAATTTAACTTCTGTATTTCCATGTTTATATGGTAATTTTAATCCAAATAATTTATACAACACATTTTTTAAGAAATTTAGTGATGTGTTCAATTCAATTTTTACATCGAAATCGATCATGGTCTCTGACGGTAAAAAGTTCAGTGACTGGGCAACAGCGGGAATACATAAAAGCAGGAAGAAATTGTATGATCTTTATGCTGAAAAACAATATAATTTTAATGAGGAGTTTAAAGAACAAGTCAAAAAGTATTCTAAAATTTTTAAAAATGTTTGTCGTGAAGCAAAAGCTCGTCATTTGAGTTCAAAAATTAAAACTTTTATTACTTTAAAGATAAAGTAAAAGCCACTTGGAAAGTAATCAACAGTGAGACTGGAAGAGTCACAACTAAGAACAATAAGTTTAATTTGAAAATTGACAATGCCACCGTCAATCAGGATAGTGATGTAGCTAATGCGTTCGAAAACTTTTTTACCGACATTCCAGTCTCTACCACAAAATCCTTAAACTCCTCTCCCATAGAAGCAGAGTCATTGTTAAAAGAAAACTTAACAGAATGTAAAATACAATTCAAATTTGATCATGTAAATAGTGATGACATCATAAAAGCTTTCAAACTCATAAATGTTAAAAAAACCACGGACCTCTGGGGCATCTCTGTTTGCGTTGTGAAATCATTGATTGGCATTATTGCGCCCGAACTAGCTTTAATATTCAACGAGTGTATTGACTGTGGTGTGTTCCCTGATTTAATGAAACACAGTAAAATAACTCCACTTTTCAAATCGGGTACATGTTCTGACCCTAGTAATTTTAGACCTATATCAGTACTTCCTACATTTAGTAAAATTTTTGAAAAACTGATTTTAAATCAATTGCAAAGACATTTTAAATTAAATAACTTATTGCATAATAAGCAATTCGGATTTAGTAAGGGTCGCTCAACCACTGATGCTGGTATTGAGTTAATATCGCACATATTTGATGCCTGGGAGGAATCTCATGACGCTTTAGGCGTTTTTTGTGATTTGTCAAAGGCATTTGATTGCGTAGACCATGACACATTGATCAGGAAACTATACCATTATGGTATTAGGGGCGTTGCTCTAGACTTTCTCACTTCCTAT
The DNA here is from genome assembly GCA_958496245.1 of Perizoma flavofasciatum. Classification (NCBI taxonomy): domain Eukaryota; kingdom Metazoa; phylum Arthropoda; class Insecta; order Lepidoptera; family Geometridae; genus Perizoma; species Perizoma flavofasciatum. The sequence continues at coordinate 10,932,706 of OY292429.1, read as the reverse complement.
TTAAGTGACAGAGTACAAAGAGTTGACGTGAATGGAAAACGGTCTCCGGGGTCTCTGGTTACTATCGGTGTACCGCAGGGATCAATTCTTGGTCCATTTTTGTTCTTAGTATACATTAATGATCTACCCCACCTTGTAAGGGACGATCATGAGGTTGTATTGTTTGCAGATGACACGTCACTTTTATTTAAATTAAAGCGACGACAAATCAATTTTGACAATGTAAACAATGCAATCTCTAAGGTTGTAAAATGGTTCAACGTTAACAATCTCCTACTTAATGAAAATAAAACAAAGTGTATTAGATTTATACTACCCAATGTTACACAAGTTAAAGCAAATATCAAAATCAAAGATGAACAGTTGGCTCTTGTGGACACCACCGTATTCTTAGGTATCACCCTAGATAATAAGCTTCAATGGGGTCCTCATATTGATGGGTTATCGAAGAGACTTAGTTCTGCGGCATATGCAGTCAAAAAGATCCGTCTTTATACAGACGTTGACACAGCTAGACTAGTTTACTTCAGCTACTTCCACAGCATTATGTCGTACGGTATACTGCTGTGGGGGAGTGCTGCTGATATCAATACCATTTTTGTGCTGCAGAAGAGGGCTGTTCGAGCAATTTATAATATGGGCCCCAGAGAATCACTTCGCGAAAAGTTTAAAGAAATAAATATAATGACATTCCATTGTCAATACATTTATGAAAATCTGATGTATGTTCACAAAAATATTACTTTGTTTAAGAAAAAAAGCGATAATCACAATGTTAATACTAGAAATAAAGATAAACTCGCTGTTGCCACTTGTAGACTCCATAAAGTTGGTAAATCGTTTAAAGGGCACGGTGTACGCTTTTATAACAAACTCCCAAGAGATATACAAAAATTATCAATTAACAAATTTAAAAACGTAATTAAACAAAAGCTTTATAAAAAGGCATACTATAAAATATCTGATTATTTAGATGACAAAAACTCTTGGGATTGAAAATGCTCCAACTCGAACCTATTGTTTTGTAAAAGGATCATTAAAAAGAATAACCAGCCTTGTTTTCTTGCCTTTCTTTCCTGGCTTGGTCGCGGAGGAACAGGCACCTAGATAAAAACCGACGTTTCAAAGTGGTCCTTGTGATTTTATTGAATAAATGAATTTTGACTTTCTGCAAAATACCTACCGCTTGTGGAATGGGCAGTTATCTATTTTTTGTTTTCTGAACGATACGCTGTGATTTTGAGAGGAGTTATTGAACTACAACGGTTAAAATGAGGATCATTAGGATATTTTTACTCTGAGATGGCTTAGTGCGGTGATTTTATTTGTGTTAAAACTCTGTTTTTAGACTAACGAAGGTTGATTTAGGTACCTATTAAATTAACACAGTAAGCCAATTAATATTAAAGCTTTTCGAAACTAATGTTTTAACAAAAGTTCAATTCTATTGTAAAAACGTGTTTTTCCATTGAACAGAATCTCTGGAACGCCCATGACTTTATTTTTTATTTTAAACTAGCTTCTGCCTACAGCTTCGTCTGCGTAGTGCCCGAATAAAAAGTAGCCTATGTGTTATTCTGATGTATAAGGTATATTACTGTAAAGTTTTATTAAAATCCGTTCAGTAGTTTTTGCATGAAAGAGTAACAAACATCCACCCTCACAAATCATGCCGGTTTTCTCGCGATGTTAACCTCAATTGAGCCAATTGACCACATCAATTGAAAAATTCACTGGTGCCTTCGTATCGGAAGTCGGGGGTATAGCTAACTATGGCCTAGTTAACAACCGATAGTTAATTAATAGGAACACGGCTTTCGGTTTAAAAAAAATTAAGTTCATTTTATCACAATAACTATTAATGTTTTTGTGTTGCATCTTCTAACGGCACTAAAATTGTAGAGGTTGATAATATTTTTTTGAGCTGGCAACTTTAGTTTAGCTTTCAAAAATGCAACACATTAATGCAACAATTCCAAGTGTACAATAATTGTATCTTAATGGAATAAAATATATTGAATTGAATTGAAATTGAATTGAATTGAACAGAAATAATAATAACAATAATAATGCTGGACATTTTTCACACAGCATCATCTAGCCCCAAACTAAGCAGAGCTTGTATTATGGGAACTACATTACTGATATACTACTTATATACTTTTTTTTGTAACTACATACATATTATACATAGAAAACACCCAGACCCGAGACAAATATTGGCAGATCATACAAACATTTGTCACGCGGTGGGAATCGAACCCGCAACCTTCTCAGTCTCAGGCGGGCCTTTGCCCACTACGCCACAGAGGAGAATGTTTTGTGGTGCATTTTTCATCAATATATGCTAAAGATAATAAATTGACATGTACAGAATTTAATAAATATCTAAGATACGAAGAATATAAGGGAAGAATATGAACAGTTTTTAATGTCCATAATAGAAAATCTTCGAGGGTTTCCGTTGGAATTTTTAATAATATCTTGTACCTACTCGCTGGGACAATATGACAATAGGATGCCAAGTTAGGAATCCCTATTGTTCACTTTGCAGACTACAATAAACAAAACATTACCAAACAAAAATCGTCTTAAATATACATTACTTAGACTCAAAATAGCTTGTATGTTTTATTAAAACCACATGTTATCAAGCTAAATAATATAAAGAAAAGCTTCTAAATCATATAGAACCATTTTCTTCAAAGCATTCGATATAAGTACCTATGTGTGACTCTTTTATTTGTTAAGTATTAGATAAGGACAAGGCAAAGTTTATCGACTATCGTTTATCGTAAATGAAGTTATGTGAAGTTATGGAGTCGCCACCTTTCGACGGTAGCGGACTTAGATAGCCACTTGACAGTCTTTTCCCTTTTATCTCCATTGTCATTTATCAATGGGGTTGTGACTTTTTTGTTAGGATAAGACCAACAGTTTTTTATTCTTTATTCTTTATTGTACACACAGAGAATACATATAGGACATTTACCAAGGCGATCTTAACCCTAACAAGATTTTCTTCCAGCAAACCTTTGAGGATAGGGACAGCTGATAAATGGTGGTGGGTACGTGTACACAAACCGAGAAAAAATACAATAATAGTACTAATTTTAAAATACTTAATATAAAATTACTATGTATTTATCTATCTATAGGTACTAATATAATACATGAATATAAAGTATAAGTATATATATAACTCAAATTATACATAAATACACGATATACATATTACATTTTCACTAGAAGAGGTAGTACTCTTTCATTCTTCTTTCTTCATTTTTGTAGAAATGTAAGAGAAGTTATTTATGTTTTCTCTATTGCCCAAAATAAGTAATTTTGTGAGTGTTGCAACCTGAGCCCATTTCTGTAGCTGGAAACCAAATATCTATATTTAGCCAAATCTAATCTTTTTCTTGACAGTTTTATGTCGAAAAACAACTAAATTAAATAATATATTTTTAAATAATATCGGAAACGAGCTGTAGAGTTCATTGTAAAAAGAAAAACTCAAACGTTCCCCCCTAGTGTTTAATTTAGTTAAGCGAGCTTCGCGAACTTTAAATTCAATACCAGAAGTTTATTCGATGCGGCGGTCATAACGTGGGACACACAGATATACAATTCGACTAACGAGGTCGCGAACAATTTGCAAAGTATATGTTTTTTAGAAAAAAAACCTACTTTGTACTACTTTGCTGCTTAGGTAGCTCGCCTAGCACAATCCCGGAAATGTGATAAAGAAACCAACGAAACTAGAACATACATAAATAATTGGAAAACATCGATGTTTGACGACCGATGTGGCGCGGTGGGCGAAGGTCCGCCTGCTACACAGGAGGTTGCGGGTTCGATTCCCGCCCTGGGACAAATGTTTGTACGATCTCCAAATATTTGTTCTGGGTGTTCTGGGTATTTTCTATGTATAATAAAAAAATATCTATCTATCTATGTAATGTATTGTATTAAGTATATCAGTCATCTAGTACCCATAACACAAGCTCTGCTTAGCTTGGGGCTAGATGATGCTGTGTGGATTGTCCAGCATTATTTATTTTATTTATTTAGGTACATTATCTTGCAATTCTTTCATAGATTTCATTTTGTGTAGAAGATACTTACCTAGCCTACAGCCTAGAAGACGTAATTATCGATTGCAAAAAACAGCATTAATTAAATTCAAGATTCTAGAGTCACATCCCTTCATTAACTAGAAAAAAATACTTCAACGGCTGATCAGATTTTCTTGAATCTTATCTAAGAACACTCTCAATCAAGTCACCTTCCGAACTAAAACAAACGCAATCAAAATCGGTTCATCAGTTTGGAAGCTACGATGCCACAGACAGCTATACAGAGGAGTGTTATATTTTATACTTATAACATATGTTATTATTATATGTTATTATTTATTATATTCTGCTGTAGTATGTTTTATGGATAAAAAAAAAAGTATAAAAAACACCCCCGGCCACTTCAAAATCTTATATAATTCTCTCCATCCAAAGGTTGTCTGGAAGAGATCGCTTTTAAGCGATAAGACCGCCCATTGTACCTTTATCATATGTGTTACTGTTTATTTCGTTTGTATCTTAAGGTGTACAATAAAGTATTTTCATTCATTCATTAACCCCTTTCTTTGCATCGGGGATTAAAAACCAAAACTTTAAATGCTATTAGAGTTTGAAAAAGATGGCGATATGCTATAGTTCATTTAATATTTAGGAAAATATAGGTACAGAGTTATAATTAGTGAAAAATAAATAAATAAAACACCCAACTGACACATATATACGTAGTTCTGGACCCACACTAGAATTCCCAGTGTCGCAAGTATCAGTAACTACGAGTACAATGGTACCACAACACTCAGAATAAAATTCTGCAGAACATGCAAACATTTGTTTCGCAGGAATCGAAACTGCATCTCTTGCATCGCAGCCGACTGCTCGCTGGCAATCGAGGTCGTCATAGTGTGAACAGGGACGAATGTTATGAGAGTAAAGGTAGGACCAAAGAAAAGATCCATGGATATGCGAAGGATAACATCGGTAAAAAGCAGTGAACACTAAGATAGCCCCTAATTGTGTGTAAGTAAAATACTTGCCTGTTTCTAGCACCCTTCCAAATCCTACTATATAAGTTCTGTAATATTTTTCGACGTAAACAAGTGTACTCTATGTTCCAAGGTTAAAAATAAATGAGTATGAGTACGGAGGAAAGTGCGTGGAAGGAGAAAGCAAGTTGTTCTGACCCCACGTAATGCCGGACAAGGGTAGTACCTAAAATGATGAATTTTCGTATATTTACGTTAGTGTATTGTTTATATAATTTTCGTATATTTACGTTAGTGTATTGTTTATATAATTTTCGTATATTTACGTTAGTGTATTGTTTATATAATAGAGGTATCGCTTTAACCCGTGATATTACAAAAACCAAACGAAAAATTTAAATTTGAAATCAGTAAGCTTGCAAGATTGTTTGACCATATGTTCAATCTAAAACTCTGAGACTGTGCGCGGAATGGAATCAACAAGAGCCAAAGCGGACATGCATTGCTCGTTATACGACCGAGACCCCACAGCAACAGACTCTATTCACAAACAATCATTAGCGTGGATTATTATTGAGGGTAGGTTTAAATTTATCTCGAAGACTGTATGGAACATAATTTTAACGGGATATCTCGCGATATTTCAGCGCTGTTGCATACGCCATAAATACGATTAAATAAATAGGTATGTATTACTCTGCATAAGGCTTCGCCCGCATGGTACCCGGATAAAAAGTAGCCTATGTGTTATTCTGATGTATAAGCTATACTACTGTAAAGTTTCATCAAAATCCGTTCAGTAGTATTTGCATGAAAGAGTAACAAACATCCACCCTCACAGACTTTTGCGTTTATAATATTAGTAGGACTATGCGTTATTCTGACGTATAAGCTATACTTCTATAAAGTTTCATCAAAATCCGTTCAGTAGTTTTTGCATGAAAGAGTAACAAATATCCATCCTCACAAACTTTCGAGTTTATAATATTAGTAGGATATATATTAAAATAAATTAAGGTTCCTCATTTAAATATTTTTATACCAAAATCTTGGAATTTTAATGGCGTTTGACCATAAAATTATGGTGTCTGTACTGTTTAGAATACACTGTGACTTAGATTTTTGGATTGGGTAGAACGAAGCATATGTTTTGGGTTGAACGGGTAAAAATAATATTGGGTAGAAAAATTGTGGGTTGAACGGGGAAGCACTCTAATCTGAGGATCTGAAAAATACCTTTAATTTGACTGTTCGAAGACCACATTCGCATACACCATTACTTTTTTATTATTACTTCCATCATTTATTATTATATCCATCCCTTATTTATTCCTTAAGTACTATATCTAGTAGTTAAATGTAGGTAGGCACTGCAGTTTTTCAAATCCTTTACAACTGCACGTCTCGTGTTAAGCCACCCCTTTTCAAAAATCATGTACTAATTCACCCCTTTTCAAAGTAACTCAACAACACTGTACTCTGAAGCACAAAGTACGACATTTATTCAGCTCGGCAGGACATTTACAAATATCCAGGGAGCAATCACTCAATGGGGAGTCGTTTCAACCAAGGAATATAGAAAACAGATCGTAAACAATTTACTTACAATGCAATTTTTGCTATTAGTAGAGCTCCTTATGAAGGGTTCATTCGGGGAAGTATTTCCACTATACCTACTTTTGCCACCAAGCAGTAATACTTGCATTGCTGTGTTCCGGATTGAAGAGTATGGTTGCCGATGGAATTACAGGCACCAGAGACTCTTCACCCGTTATGTCGCAGATATAAAAATACAAAAATATAAGACAAGACATTCATTTTTCATAACGATTTATACTGTTTGGTAATCATTTACACACATGCACTTCGTAATGAAAGTAAAATAAAAAAACTTACAATGATAACATTTACAAAATAACTTAAAATTTACAGAAATAATTAATATAACTTCATAAATATGTAAATTTGTATCTAATAGGTACCATACTCAGTAAATCTAATGTTGGCAGGTAACTTTTAAGACCACCTAACACTTCAACTAACTCACGTGACGAAGAAAGAAATGGTGATCACAATCAGAAACTAGAATCATTTAGATCACCCATGTAGAAATACATACATACATATAGTCACGCCTGTTTCCTGAGGGGCAGGCAGAGACCAAGGATTTCCACTTGCTACGATCCTGGCATACTTCTTTCGCTTCATTCATCCTCATCAAATTCTTCATACAAGCTCGGCGGAAATATATTATGCAAGCTTGCGTGTAGAAATATATTAAATAAATAAATACATAAATAGTCCTGGATATTTTCGCAGAGCATTATCTAGCCCCAAACTAAGCAAATTTTATATTATGGTAACGATTGATATACTACTTATATACTTTTTAAAGTTAAATGATCTCTATATTATCCTGCTGAACTGCGCATAATTTTAGCACGTTCATGGCACTTTTATTCTTATTCTAAACATCACTAAAATATTTTTCAATTAATTCCTTTAACAAAAGCACCCCCAGATTACTATCGAAGCTAATGAATGCCCGAACTTGACGGATTTGGCCAGAAACTCATTTAGTCCGCTGTTTTACATTTCTAATGCTGGAGCAATCTCAGATGTAATTAATGAGATGGATGATAATTAAGGCGGATTTCTAAGATTTAAGCTTGAAAAATGTTACTCTAAAGAGAAATTAAAGACTATAGGTATGATACCTATAGTTACTAAACCAACAAACGACAAATAAAACGCAAAACCTGCTTTTTTCGCTTTTTAAACATGGGGAATATAGCTTCGTACCGTAGTCATTCTTCTACTCAATAGAATGACGACAATAAAAGGCGAAGGGAAAAAGTTTAATAAAGATGGATTGAGTCGATCTTTTATTGTAATAACTTACACAATCTGTTACAGTATACAAAATCGAATATTAGGCAGAGTTCCAACTCCACCCTTGTTCCGAATCGAGTGGTGGTCAATCGATTTATGATTGTGTTTTTCTAGGTTTTGTGGCTTTCCGAAATTATATCGTCTGGATAATACCTACGTAAAGGGAGGCAGCTCTTACCCCGAATTTTCTGTAATGCAAATACATTATAGAAACATCAAAGTGCAGATAAATCATAAAGTTAAAATAATGAAAATATATTTTTAGTTTTGTACTCTGACCAAATTGGAGATGTTCTCAATCAATTGATGATTGGAGGTACGCCAGGATTGTAGCAAGTGGAAATCCGTGTTCTCTGCCTACCCCTTCAGAAAAAAGGCGTGAGTATATTTATGTATGTTTTAGTATTCTAAGTAAATCATAGTCTGAACATTCCATTTATGTTTTCTGAAAAGTTCGGGAGACGAGAAAATCTATGGAAGGAGGTTGGTCGAGACTGCACAGCATAGCAAGGTTTGGGATAGGTAGTACTTTGTTCAACAGTGGACTTGTTCCGACTGATGCGACTGATGATGATGATAAGCCCACTCAGCCTTTTCCTGTATATTATAAAGCTACATTTAGCAACAGAAACTAACAGATTAACCGATTCATTGCTTACAAAAAGTCGAAAAGGATTCAAAACAAATTCACTGCGAATCGCTTTCAACTAGCATAGAAATACTACTAAATACGTACACTCTACAGCCAGGCCTGGAACACTAAAAGTACTTTTTCAATGTTAAAATGAGCTTTATTTTGCTGACTTTAGCACCATAGTTTGCCTGCTCGCAATCAAAAAAGTTTTTCGATTTTGTACCAGTTATTCCCATTAACTGCTACGGCATAACAGTGAAACCCCACCAAGTTTTTACTCCCGACAACAGGTAGTATATCGTTTGCTATAAAAGGTTGGTTGTTTGTTTGTCTGTTACCATTTATCTCTAAAACGGTTTGTCGGATTTATAGTACGGTTTTTAGGAATCGTCTATATCTCTTAAAGGATGTTTCTTAGATTTTATCGTCACAAGTAACTAGGAAGCTCTGAAATCGATAATGGAAATACAAGTTGGGTGTTTTAAAATGTTGTTAAAATTTATTTATGTTTACGGATATCAAAAGCACATGGCACACGTCCACGTTTTGCATAGTAATAAGTATTCCATGTGACAGTTTACAAGACCATCGCTGCTCCTTGTAACACTAACCGATGGCACAAGCCTTTAAATTAATAAATAAATAATGCAGGACATTTTCATACAGCATCATCTAACCCCAAACTAAGCAGAGCTTGTATTTATGGAAACTACATGACTGATATACTACTTATATACATAGTTTTTGGTCAATACATACATATTAAACATAGAAAAAACCCAGACCCGAGACAAATATTTGCAGATACAATCATTTGTCCCGCGGCAGGAATCTAACCCGCAACCTTCTGCGTCTCAGGCGAGCCTTCGTCTACTGCGCCACAGAGGTCGTCTACTTTCGGTAAACAAAACATTAAAAAATTACAGATACACTTACTTCTATATGTTTCTATATAATCCTTGTGATTTAAATTAATAAAAATATATTGACTTTGACTTTGACTTGAAAATCAGGATTATTCCGGATCTTCCGACCGGGCATGGTAATTTTAGTGATCGATAGAGCAAGTATTACGGATGGTTTAACCATCATTCCTAGAATTTGTTTTAATTTCACCACAACTCAAACCACTCTTTTTCCTTTAACATAGTTTTTTTATACCGAGGCAAAAAGGCATACGGCCTACCTGACGGAAAGCGGTTACCGTTGCTTATTGAAATTTGCAACACCTGGAGCATTGAAAGAAAGAAATGAAATATATATATTTGACATACAATTTTGAGAGGATATAGGAAGGAAGGAACATAAATCTATACATGTAATCTATACATTACTGATGCTTTTCCTGCTCTGAAGGACTTTTTTTTAAAAAGGTTCGTAGTGCCGAATTAACAGTCATGATTGTCCTCAACAGCCTGAAGTCTACCGCAGAAGATAGGCCTTCCTTAAAGAATGCCACCTCCATCCATCAACTTCCCGCAACCTTCAAGATGTCCTTACCCAACGTGTGAGGGGCCTTCTTAAACTGCATCATCCGTGGTCGCAATTCGAGAACCTTTCTCCCCTAGAGGTTGTCGATTCTGCGGCCATCCCCTTCTTGCTTAAATAGAAGCGCTATGTGACTTTAGGTTTTCTATGGATTTTCGCGTTTCGAATTTTCTCACATTGTGAAACTCCGAGAATAACTCTTTCCATAGTTAGCTGCGTGATCTTGAGCTCTTTGTATGAGTCAAACTTACGCGGTGGCGGTAGGTGGCGATCAAAGGGAAAAGGGGAAAACTGATCGCCACTGCCTTACAAAAAAGAGTTTGAGTCGAAAGGAGGTCGGAGTGAAACTGCACACAACTATTATATTTTCTTCTGTGCTCTCGCTGTCGGGTAGGGGCATTATGTCTTTTCCCTTTTTGAATTGGCCAAAGCCGGATCGAGAGCAGCAAAAACCGGCAGATCGCGTTAAAAACGTTTCAGTTGCAAAATACAAACAAGTTAGTTGACTAAGCTGGTGAAAGAATTGACATTTTTATTCGAATGTACAGTGGATCATGTTTTGTGAATGCTTCGCTCTCCAAAAATTAACAAAAAAAACGCTCACAACTGTAATACCCTTGATGGAGACACTCAGATCCATACGCAGTACTCAGATCTGTGAGGATACCAAGCAGGGTCAGAGACACATCCAAACATCCTACTATTATTAGAAACGCGAAAGTTTGTAAGATGGATGTTTATTACTCTTTCACGCAAAAACTACTAAACGGATTTTGATGAAACTGTACAGTAATATAGCTTATACATCAGAATAGCACATAGGCTACTTTTTATTCGGGTACCACATGGGCGAAGCCGTGGGCAGAAGCTAGTTGTCTATATTTGGCATATGTCCGTGTATATAGTAGCTAACACTCCACGCGACATTTTACAAGCCATAGCCACTTATTAGAACGCGGTCATAACTTTTGGCAAAATAACTATTTTGGTGTACGGAACTGTTTTTTTAGTACGCCGAGCCTCTAATGCACAAATCCCAATACAACACGCGATCAGTGAAAAGTATTGCACGGCGCGACGCGAAAGGAGAAAGTCGCAACCACACACCCTGATGAAGACTCTCGGAATGAGTCGAAACTTAGTCGGTGCCTTCACCGATAGTGCAGTACGTGAAAATTCCCGTTTGTACAATATGATCAGTGAAAGTAGCTCGTGTAAACTTTCACATTGTTCATGAAATATATTAAAAGTAGGTAAATCTCAACGCAAGTAACAAAAGAAACACTACTGAGTTTCGCTGTGCAAATATCAAAACCCCGCAAAAGTAATTTAGTTTAGTGGAAAGCATTGTCCTTTCGCGAAAACGGGTCAGCATTCTCATTTCCAAGCGTAACTTAGTATTAATTTCAAGACACTCTCGGGTATTTTGCATATATTAATTTGATACTCTTGAATTCATTTTCATTATTTTAGTATTTTTAAACTATTAATTACTGTGGATTATGCGTTGAGTTAACCCAGTAAACTGACGACTAAAACTACTCCAAGTAAACACACAACTTAAAAACTAAACTAAATAAAGTAAACTCGGCATGAGAACGGAATAGTTCAAACGCCGAACAGCTTTTTGGTATCTTCATGCAGATTTAAGGATATTATTATGACTCGTTCTTTACTATTCCTCTGCTGAAACTTCGTTAACCGGTTAGAGGTCCTTCCTCATGAGCAACGTCCGTGGCCACACTCGATGGTTGTGAGACGAGAAAGGTCAATTCTATGATTGACTGGCTATTTTATATCCTACTATTATTATAAACATGAAAGATTGTGAAGATGGATGTTTGTGAGGATGGATGTTTGTTACTCTTTCACGCAAAAACGACTGAACGTATTTTAATGAAGCTTTACTGTTATAGCATTTACATCAGAATAACACATAGGCTACTTTTTATCTAGGTACTACGCGGGCGAAGCCGTGGGCAGAAGCTAGTATTGTAATAATTTCGCTTATAAAATATCATTTGGAATAGCATATGTACACAGTTACAAGATAGGTACGAAAAAAATAACTAAATCTAGAATGGTAAAATGGTATGCATTCAAATGTAGGTAACACTAAAACGCTTACTATGTATCTTTATTCTACTGGAGTTGAACAGTACAGAAGCGCTATCGTTAAATAGAAAAAAAAACATGCTCACAACTATATACCCCATGGAGGTATCCTCATATACATACTTAGTGCGTAGATCTTTGACGATAACAAATAAGAGAAGGTCAGAGGCACGTAAAGTGGGCGTTTATGCAGATAGTTAGGTTGCAAGACGATCGCTGCTTATTGGAACGCCAACTGATGGCCTTCGATTTCTTTTGTTAAGTATGACAAACTATGGTGAAATTCGTATACGAATGGAGAACAGTATCTAAGCGCTCCCAAACGTACCTATTAGAAATATTATACTGGACTCACCTTTCAACCAACTTTAAAAAAGGTGAAGGTTCTCAATTTGTCTGCATGTTTTTTTGTGTGTTACACGATATCTTCGCCAATTTTTTTGACGATTCTTTTGTTAATGGGTAGAAACTTCAAGGGTTGTCCCAAATAAATTTTAAGAAATAATTCCACCCTAACGCTAAAATAATGGGGGATGAAATTTCAGATTGTACTTATTATCAACTTAATTTCCTCCAGATTGGCCTCTTTATCAACTTCCCCTTATTCGAAATCAGTTTTTATTTTTTTCTGAAAATAATTTAACTTGTAGATATAAATATTTTAATAACCCTGCAAGGGCAGTCTCGCCCACGGCGCCCATGACGGCTAACATGGAATATTCGACACGCTAATTATACTCCAACCGTTAACACTCCCCGGGGTGATTACTTGCATCTGAGGCAGCGCGATCAACATATAGCACTCCTGGTAATTGTCATATCCATGGCGTAAGTTATGAGTGAGACGGAACTGCATTGATTTTATATATTTTAAGAGCCTTATTGGCGAGCATGAATGGGATAGTTGGAAGAGGAAGGCCTTGGCGAACATACTCTGACCAAACTGGAGACATTCTAGAGCACAGGTTCTCAAACTTATTTTTCCCACCGCCCACTTTGAGAATAAAAAAATCCTAGCGCTCCCCAAAGTGTTTAAACATAACAACCTATGCTTTCCCCTCTAGACCGCCTCAGCGCCCCCTTATCTTCTAAATCATTCTACCGCGCCCCTGAAGACCTCCAGCGCCCACAAGGGGGCATTATCGCCCACTTTGAGAAACAGTGTTCTAGAGAAAGGCCAGGTCAGAAGTACATTAAACCGCCGAGCTTGTATGAATAATTTGATGAGGATGAATAAAGCGAAAGTGGTATGCCAGGATCGTAGTCAAAGTCAAAGTCAAAGTCAATAGGTTTTTATTCATTGAAATCACAAGGATCATATAGAAACGTCAACTTAAAAACTACGTGAATTTAAAATTCGAAAGTGAATTTACGCCAAGTGGAAATCCTTGGTCACTGCCTACCCCTCCGGGAAACAGGCGTGGCTATATGTATGTATATATGTACGTATGTTGGCATAGTGAGCAGTTACCCCGGCAACCGGGTTCGAACTCACGACCTCCGATCGAAAGTTTCGTGCACCAATGGATTTTTCCACCAGAAAATATAATGTGAGCATTAGCACGTGTTCATAACGGTGAAGGAAAACATAGTGAGGTAACCGGCATGCCCTATTATAACCAAAAATTCGAAGGTATGTGCCATCCGTTAGTGTTCCAATAAGCAGCGATGGGTTTGCGATCTGTCACGTGGAATGCTAACTACTCGCAAAACGCGGGTATGTGCTAATCCTATCCTACTAATATTATAAACGCGAAAGTTTGTGAGGATGGATGTTTGTTACTCTTAAACGCAAAAACTACTGAACAGATTTTAAAATAAATAATAAATAAATAATGCTGGACATATTCACACAGCATCATCTAGCCCCAAAGTAAGCAGAGCTTGTGTTATGGAAACTACATGATTGATATACTACTTATATACATTTTTTTTGTAAATACATACATATTATACATAGACTACTTTTTATCCGGGTACAGTGCGGATGAAGCCGTGGGCAGAGGCTAGTATTATATAAAGTTTAGACGTACCCATCTCGGACTACTTCCTACTTGGTAACCTCAAAGATTTCACTGTGTATGTATCTGAAGATGCTCATCATGAGAATACAGTCGTGAGCGTGTTTGTTTTTGTTTTATTTGGGGGAAACAGACAAACGGCCTATCAGATAATCGCGTCGCTCTCGTCGACCGATACTAAAACAGCAAAAAAAATCAATCTGTAGATAACATGCCAACTTCTAGCACAGTAAAGCCATAACCAAGAAGCGAAGTGAAGTGAGTTTTGTTTATTCATTAATAGTATAGTTTTTGCACACAAATAATTTACATAAGGAGGACTTAATGCTACACATTTTCAACTATATTTGACTAGCTGCGCCCCGCGATTTCAACCGCGTAAGTTTCGATTTTATACTCGTGATAACTTCGAAATTAAATGTACGATTCGAATGAATTAAAAAGTTTTTTACTGCTACATAAATACCCTTGATGATAAAACTATTTTTTTGAATAAGAATTAATACAACGATACGAATGTAACCAACTTTTGTTTATACCAACCAGGTATTATTTTTTGGAATCTAGATCACAATTATCAAGTTCGGCCTACGCTTTGTCTAACTACAGAGACATAATGGTCACGACTTGATGGCATTTCATAACAGTAGGTTCATATTTAAAATATTGCGTTGGTACTGATATCAACTAGTGCAAATATCAATATTTTGATTCACTTGCAGATCTGAGATTAAAAACAGTATACCAAAGTCTCTCAAAATTACCTACTCAAAGCCTCACAAGGTCGGTCAATGTCTCTTGAAGTTTCTCAGTCGCTGTGGTATCTGATCTAAGATCTTATAGACTGCTTTTGCACTACAACCCAAACTATTCAACAATTGATCGAACAACAAAATGATGTAATTCACGTACGTTGTACCTAATTACAAAGCGAACGCTCGACGTCAGGGCGGCTGACAAAAACCTCACGTTTAGTTTACAATTAAAATCTTTCCGCTGCCGTTAACGACACCAAAAAGTGCTTATTGCCTAAGGGGACTGGAATCGCATGTGAAGCTTAGGTTTTTTCATTATTGATGTTTATTTTCTGTTGGATTTTTATTTTTTTCTGGTTTCCGCCGCTTAATGTCTGTCACTACTTGAGGATTTAGTAGACTTTGCTGGATTCTAACGAGATCTTTCATATGTTGATCATAAAAAAGCTGTCGTTTTTTTATTAGTCATTTTCTAACTTGTGATACTATCATAGTTATGAACATAATTTTTAATAAAAACGGGATATTTACTAAGTATTAGTTTGAATGGGTCCCAGTATTTTGGATTAGTTAGTCGGGAAGCATTCAAACCCAAAAAATTATGGTAAATATCCCGTTTTTAGTAAAAAATATATTCTATATTATATCTACAAATTTTCAATATTAGGTGATTAAAAAGAATGTAGACACGTTTTTAATTGTACCGATCTGACCTCTGATACATTTCTCTTTAGTTCTCATAAAAGTGTTCACTTAGACCAAACTAACCCGTATATAGCAAGACGCAGCGTTGTACGCAGCCATACGTCAAGTTTGACGTTTATCCAATATACTACGTGCTCTCGGTTGATCTAATCGCCATATATGTTCGTAGTGTATTTATCCCTAGTATCTTGTAAGGATAGCCAATTGAATGTTAATTGATTTTAGTGTTATTTCTTGGAGAGAAAATGGGAACACAGCTAACAGCTAAAATGGGAACTAACAGCTTCGATCGACTAATTACTACATTATTAGTGAAATTAATAACCTTATATGAATTAATAGATTTTTTATAAGTTAACTTAAACACCAAAGAGAGCTATGTATGGCAACAGGTACATTAGCCCTCAACGTGTACCACTGAATCAGATTTTGTATCTTATAAGCACCAGGAATCTGAAGGAAAAGTAACTTTTATTCCAAAAACGTTAAAAGAAAGTTAATAGTGAATATCAATGTATATATTCTCGATAACAGATAACAGGTTTAGAGATGTATAAATTGATTTATCTTTCGAAACATGATAATGGTTGCCCAAAATATATAGTCCCGCTTCAGATAATCGATACAATTTAAATCGTTTCAATAGATATAAAAATATATAAGTAAATGAATATTTGTTTACGTCATACGCACTTTGTAAGGAATTTAATGTTGTATATTAACTTAACTCATACATTACATTCAGTCTCGGTAATTTGAACAAGGGTCAAATTCCAAGCAGTATATCTTCATAAAACTATTTTTCGTGATGTCGACCAAAACGTTTATTTACGAAGTCCCAGCAAAAGCAAGCTAACGAAACGAGGCGTATCACATAACTGTCGTAAATCTTATAAAGATGTGCCACTCGGCGCACCAAATATTTGTAAAGCGTTATCAGCCGATTTCCCCGCAGCTTGGCCCTGACAGGGGCCTATTTATGGCATTCTCAAAAGAGAGACCGACTGTAAATCAAACACAGATTTTTCGGGTAAGTAGGCTATTCCGATGCTGTTATGAAGTGCCGTATCTTTCCCGTTATGTCATTGACACACTTATATTATTTTGTTTTTTTGTAACTTTATCTCTGTATTTCTGCACTCGGTTTTTCACCAATTTTTGTGGCACCATGAAGGCCCCGTCAGAAATCCAGCGCCGCATCTGACCTACCTAGGTTTTGTTTAACTTTTGTCTAATGGGAAATAAATGTCTAGTTTAAAAAAAACTAAAAACACGCTTTTATCACGCACTAAAAATTATAAAAAAGAATTCCACTATCCACCTGCTGGCTTCATCACCAGTCCCTCGTTGCCAAGCCTAATGTATTAGACTCGTCAAAACGATTCATATGAGCCCAAACTCGAGGGGTTTACTAGTAGCCACTGAAGAGTTCCACTATCCACCTCCTGGCTCCATCATCAGGTCAGATCCAAGATTCCAAATTATAGTATCCGAACTACATATGTACTTTTAAAGTTTTTATTTTGATACGACAATTAGAAGTTGAAATTTAATTGCAAGATTTAATTACATTGTTTGTTATTTAATTACAAGTAAAGCTAATAATAATAAAAAGTGTGTTTTTTAATGAAAACAAATAAATTTTCTTTCTTTATTTCTGTATGAATAGCATGGAACGAGTATGCTTTATTAATAATGTGATACTTCTTTCACGATGGCTATATTTAGACCTCGTAGCATTTTCGTAGCGGTTCTACAAATCGCTAAGCAGACCGTTGTTCGTATTTTTAATAAAGTTTGTCGCTTAAAACAGAAAATCTCGTTTAATTTTATACGCAACTTTTATACCCTTTGTAAATGGTATAAAAATATTTCAAAAGCGAAATAAACCGCAACACTCGCCATAAACACGTTATTAAAATTTTCTTTCAGCTACACTGGGGCTTAAAAGCCTTTTTGTGGTGCCCTATTGTTAAAAGAATCTCCTAATGTGGAGGAAACACAATAGAAGTGCGTTTTTGTTTAAAGTTCGTGTCTTTATGAGTTCGAACCAAGGTAGTTAATAGTTACATATCGCCGACCTCTGTGGCGCAGTGGGCGAAGGCCCGCCCAAAACGCAGAAGGTTGCGGGTTTGATTCCCGCTGCGTTTTCTGGGTGTTTTCTATGTATAATATATATGTAGTTACAAAAAAGTATATAAGTAGTATATCAGACATGTAGTTCCCATAACACAAGCGCTACGCATCATTTATTTTATATACATAAATTTAAATCAAATTTTATTGTCTACGACTTACTTACCGAATAACTCTTTGACAAGTTAACTTGTAAAAGTATCGGTGTACCACAGGGTCTCGACTTACCTAACTTGGGTGTCTTTTATATATTATCTATAGGTGACCCTCTCAACTATAAATATGAGTATTAGTAAAACTAAGTCCTAATACCTATAACACATCCTAGATACCTAATTAACATATCAAAAAGAAGCCGTACAAATTTCGTAAGCCGAATCATTAAACTACAGCTGGCAAGTATTGAGGGAAAATCAAGTTTTTGTCATTTTCTCTCGTATACATTTACTTTCCGAAAAAGTTAAATAAAATTTCATAAATATATTTTTTCTCGCAAGTGTCACTTTAAGATTAATTTTGCCTTTTTTACAGCGATGATTTGAAAACAAGTGTTATGGACACAATAAGACTCTTGGTTATATTATGAAACTATATTATAATGTCTTTCATATTGCCAAAACCTAAAGTTTTTTTTATTATTGATAAAAAATAAATAAATAAATAAATAAATAAATAATGCTGGACAATCCACACAGCATCATCTAGCCCCAAGCTAAGCAGAGCTTGTGTTATGGGTACTAGATGACTGATATACTTAATACAATACATTACATAGATAGATTTTTTTTTATTATACATAGAAAATACCCAGAACACCCGGAACAAATATTTGTAGATCGTACAAACATTTGTCCCAGGGCGGGAATCGAACCCGCAACCTCCTGTATCGCAGGCAGACCTTCGCCCACCGCGCCACATCGGTCGTAAAATATACATATTGGGGCTAGATGATACTGTGTGAAAATGTCCTGCATTATTTATTTATTTTCAAAAAAGAATACTCCTTATTTTCGGCATTAGCTCCTTAATAAATTTCTTGGTCTTAAGTTCAAATAGTGAAAGTAAAATAATTAAGTAATTTTCAAGATGTAATATTTATTTACACTCGAAATTATATATTGAACTTAATTTGTTCCTACGAAAACATAAATTTACTTTAGGTCCGAAAATCTCACACCGAAATAAACAAAATAATTCAATGGAAATTAAAAACGAAGTTAAAAAGTTTGAAAATGTTCTATTTTCTTTTGTGAGGAATCTTTTGAAACTCTAACTTAGTTATGATCGTAAATAACATTTTCACAATCGCAACAAATTCTTGTTTTTCAAAGGAAACTGATAAAAACGAGAATGTTTTTTTAATCGCCTTCTTTCAGGTTAGTATGCTTATTCTGAGACACCGTGGATAAGAAAGCAAAACATAATATAACAATATGATGAAATGTTCATTATACAGATTATATTAACTCTTTATTTTCTCAAAAATGACTATGAAATTGGGACATTCAGTCATAAATCATTGTGTACCTAATTCTAGCCTTCATGAAATTATGCCAATAATTTCAAAGTATGAATTTGACAGTGAATCAAATCTGATTATTTGGCTTGGAAATAGGGGTAATGTGAACAAATCAGAACTTATAAAATACTTTGATACTCTGTGTTCACTACAAATTAATAAAATTGTAATGTTCACATTCCCTTATAGCAACAGCTTGCCACAAGCAGAAAATGATCTTAGATATAAGTTAAATATGACTCTGCATACAATATCATGCAATAATAAATTAATTCATTTAATTGATTCTAACAGTGTTGTTAGTAAAACATATTATTTGACCAAAGGTAGATACTACCTTTCTAACTTTTACAAACGACAGATAGCTGTTTCGCTATCTTATTATTTTAGTATAACAGCCAAAAACTTGGCTAACTAAAATGCTTTTTTTGAGCATTGTCCTAAAATTGAAAACCAGACATTGGAAATTATTCCATGTCATTTAAATTACCAGACACGACAATAGAGGAAATCTCTAGCACTAAAAAGTCAAATAATATTTTTTTTTTAAATAAACAAAACAAACAGTTGTTAAATAATAAAAATGTGAAATATACCAACTTGATGCACCAAAATATTGAAGGAATTCGTTGTAAAGAATTAGAACTAGAACTGTACATGAACTCAAATGACATTGACATTATTAGCATTACAGAACATTGGCTGCGAAGCCATGAGGTCATGTTCAGTTTCAGTAATCACCAAGTTGGTAGTTCTTTCTGCAGATTACATGCTATACGTGGTGGCTCATTAATCCTACTTAATAAACAGATAAAATTTAGAGAACGTTTAGATATAGTCCACCTCTCTGTAGAAAGACACATTGAAGTTGCTTGCATAGAGTTGGAGCATCTGCCTCATTTGACATTTTTGAAAAAGTTATGGAAGAAATGTTGTTTAAATTATCTAAATCAAATAAATATATAATTACGTGCGGAGATTTTAATGTTAATTTACTAGAAATTAACTCCTTAAATACTAGAATAATTAGTTTATTTCAATCATTTGATTTAAAACCTCAATTTATGGAGCCTACTCGAATAACCGATACTTCGGCCACATGTATAGACAATATCTTTGCCAACATTAAAATTTTAAATAAGAGTTTAATTAGTAATATTAAGTCGGATCATCTTGGACAAATAATTAAAATAGAGGTTCAAACAAAAAAACTTGAAAAAAGAAATATTACTTGTATACCTATGACCAAAGATCGATTGGACAAACTAAAATTGAATTTAACTTCTGTATTTCCATGTTTAAATGGTAATTTTAATCCAAATAATTTATACAACACATTTTTTAAGAAATTTAGTGATGTGTTCAATTCAATTTTTACATCGAAATCGATCATGGTCTCTGACGGTAAAAAGTTCAGTGACTGGGCAACAGCGGGAATACATAAAAGCAGGAAGAAATTGTATGATCTTTATGCTGAAAAACAATATAATTTTAATGAGGAGTTTAAAGAACAAGTCAAAAAGTATTCTAAAATTTTTAAAAATGTTTGTCGTGAAGCAAAAGCTCGTCATTTGAGTTCAAAAATTAAAAATAGCCAAGATAAAGTAAAAGCCACTTGGAAAGTAATCAACAGTGAGACTGGAAGAGTCACAACTAAGAACAATAAGTTTTATTTGAAAATTGACAATGCCACCGTCAATCAGGATAGTGATGTAGCTAATGCGTTCGAAAACTTTTTTACCGACATTCCAGTCTCTACCACAAAATCCTTAAACTCCTCTCCCATAGAAGCAGAGTCATTGTTAAAAGAAACCTTAACAGAATGTAAAATACAATTCAAATTTGATCATGTAAATAGTGATGACATCATAAAAGCTTTCAAACTCATAAATGTTAAAAAAACCACGGACCTCTGGGGCATCTCTGTTTGCGTTGTGAAATCATTGATTGGCATAATTGCGCCCGAACTAGCTTTAATATTCAACGAGTGTATTGACTGTGGTGTGTTCCCTGATTTAATGAAACACAGTAAAATAACTCCACTTTTCAAATCGGCTACATGTTCTGACCCTGGTAATTTTAGACCTATATCAGTACTTCCTACATTCAGTAAAATTTTTGAAAAACTAATTTTAAATCAATTGCAAAGACATTTTTAATTAAATAATTTACTGCATAATAAGCAATTCGGATTTAGTAAGGGTCGCTCAACCACTGATGCTGGTATTGAGTTAACATCGCACATATTTGATGCCTGGGAGGAATCTCATGACGTTTTAGGCGTTTTTTGTGATTTTTCAAAGGCATTTGATTGCGTAGACCATGACACATTGATCAGGAAACTACACCATTATCGTATTAGGGGCGTTGCTCTAGACTTTCTCACTTCCTATTTAAGTGACAGAGTACAAAGAGATGACGTGAATGGAAAACGGTCTCCGGGGTCTCTGGTTACTATCGGTGTACCGCAGGGATCAATTCTTGGACCATTTTTGTTCTTAGTATACATTAATGATCTACCCCACCTTGTAAGGGACGATCATGAGGTTGTATTGTTTGCAGATGACACGTCCCTTTTATTTAAATTAAAGCGACGACAAACCGATTTTGACAATGTAAACAATGCAATCTCTAAGGTTGTAAAATGGTTCAACGTTAACAATCTCCTACTTAATGAAAAGAAAACAAAGTGTATTAGATTTATACTACCCAATGTTACACAAGTTAAAGCAAATATCAAAATCAAAGATGAACAGTTGGCTCTTGTGGACACCACCGTATTCTTAGGTATCACCCTAGATAATAAGCTTTAATGGGGTCCTCATATTGATGGGTTATCGAAGAGACTTAGTTCTGCGGCATATGCAGTCAAAAAGATCCGTCTTTATACAGACGTTGACACAGCTAGACTAGTTTACTTCAGTTACTTCCACAGCATTATGTCGTACGGTATACTGCTGTGGGGGAGTGCTGCTGATATCAATACTGTTTTTGTGCTGCAGAAGAGGGCTGTTCGAGCAATTTATAATATGGACCCCAGAGAATCACTTCGCCAAAAGTTTAAAGAAATAAATATAATTAGAGGTACATTCCCTTGTCAATACATCTATGAAAATCTAGAAAAAAAGCTATAATCACAATGTTAATATTAGAAATAAAGATAAACTCGCTGTTGCCACTTGTAGACTCCATAAAGTTGGTAAATCGTTTAAAGGGCACGGTGTACGCTTTTATAACAAACTCCCAAGAGATATACAAAAATTATCAATTAACAAATTTAAAAACGTAATTAAACAAAAGCTTTATAAAAAGGCATACTATAAAATATCTGATTATTTAGATGACAAAAACTCTTGGGATTGAAAATTCTCCAACTCGAACCTATTGTTTTGTAAAAGGATCATTAAAAAGAATAACCAGCCTTGTTTTCTTGCCTTTCTTTCCTGGCTTGGTCGCGGAGGAACAGGCACCTAGATAAAAACCGACGTTTCAAAGTGGTCCTTGTGATTTTATTGAATAAATGAATTTTGACTTTGACTTTGACTTTGACTCACTTACAAAAGAAAATACAATTACCAAAACGTAAACAAAAACTAATAAAAAATAAAACGGTTGCAGAAAAGGCTGTCTGATTGATAAAAATTATTTAGTGAAGAATAAAAATATATCCTATCCTACTATATCCTATCCTATCCTACTAATATTGTTTGAGCCAGATTTTAGTTATACTTCATCGATAATAATGTTCTGACTGTTGTCGTGAACCCCGGAAGTGAAGTCGTATCCGTTTGTCTGCATGGCAACTAGCTTGAATTGTTGCTATGCCGCCGCCTACTACCGAAGACGGCCGACGCGCAGTGAACATCTCAATGCGTGAACAAGAGCCACTTATAGCGTGTTAACGCGTGCGACAGAGACAGACACAGCCTCGTTGCCGGCTCGCAGCCGCGCCGCGAGTTAGTTCGTGTTATGTTTTCATCGCGAATGTTTTGAATTATAACTGTAATCTTCTTGAAGTCAAGTTTGGTGAGAAGAAAGTGTAGAAACTTAGTGAAATACCTTGTGAATATTCCTTCTAGAGTGTTCTAGTTATAGACCAGGACAGTGCTTTGCCGTTTTATAGACGTTTGATGACTATTATAACCTCTTGGAAGGATTTCTATCGTTGGCGTTGGTGCTTCGGAATACAATATTTACTGGATCACGACGGAGCAACCTGGTAAGCGATTGCAGTTTGGATGTTTTATTGTTTGGAATATTTTCTGAAGTCTGGTGATAGCCCCTGGCGAAAACATTGGTTACTTAGAGCAGGATTATCTGTTTCCTGTTTTTTTATACTTGCCTATTATATTTACATACAGTCCACATAATTTCGTTTCGGTAGGTACACACCTAAGTAGGTAGGTACATGTTTTTTTTCATCATAAACCAACTGTTTCTACAGTCTGTTGAATACTATAACTAGGTACATACATATGAAACCATAACCCTTCCTTAGCACAGGTCCTCCCGTTGCTTTAAGTATAGGTGGTTCATTGTATTTTATAACCTACGTTTGGTCTTGACAATTCATTACTACCTATTTTGTTTCAAAGCTCCTATAGCTACACAGATGGGTGGGTATACCTGTACGTTACCAGCCTAGCGTGTCATAAAATTACTTATTTATACTTACTGTCAAATAAATAATTAAATAAGCAAGCTCGGAAGCATTAGAGTACATAGGTACCTACCGACATTTTATTCGCGTAAAATCAGTTTACAAACTCTTTACCACGGCGCGATGCAGACGCGGTCTCGAATTCGTGAACCACTATAAGAACATTCGTAGAGTAAGTGATTTGTGAATTGTGAATTGCGTTGTGCGCGTTGAGTCAATTTATTTTGGCATAACTATTACTTATTTAGCAATAATAGGTTGACGTTAATATCGGTGGTAGTACTGTGGTATAAGGTGGTTCGTGAATTAGTGACCGAGAATTTGTCTTGGTACATAGAAGTTGACTTATTTTATGCAAAATTGTTTGTAAGTGCTTACTGCAATTCAAAATAAAAATTGAAATTCTATTTACAAAGTTTAATGGCAAATTTGGTTGGGGATACCTATACTCTAGGTAGGTAGGTATTTGATTGATTTGGTTTAGGTAGTTGTTTCATAATGGAGAATTGTTTGTGAGTTGGGTGGGTATTTAGTTCAAGTGGTTTTATGGATAGTAGCTTTAGGTAAATTGAGACAAAATGCCGAAGACAGCTGAAGAAAATAGGAAGTTATTAAAAATAAAACTTTTGGAGGCAAGATTAAAATCTTATTATTCTCGTATTAAGAGCGTGCATGATCATGCTTCCAAAGTAAGTGTGGATAACTCCAAGGAAGTTAAGATGTTTTTGGAGTTGACTGCAAATTTGACCGTGTTGAGGACTGAGTTCAACAGTGAGTTCGACGAACTAGCTCTTATTAGAATGGAATTATCAGCCGAGTCAGAACCTAATATGACAGCATTAGAGGAGTTTGAGAATGTATTTGTTGCCGTGCAAAGCAAAATTAATGAGCTCTCAAGTACGCCGAGTAAGTTTATTGTCCCTTTGGATAAAGCAGCGCCCAGAATGAAGTTACCACCCGTAGAGCTACCAAAATTTGATGGTAGCACCAAGTCTTGGCCTATGTTTATAGAGTGTTTCAATAATATGATTCATCTTAACCCACAACTGTCAAGCGGTGACAAAGTATACTATCTGTGTGGTCAGCTGAAAGATAAGGCGTTAGAATCAATTGCTGGTATTGCACCTACTAGTGAAAATTATGAGCTTATGTACTCCACGCTTGTTAACAAATATCAAGATGTACGCTCGCTGGGTATGGCATATCTGGAAGAAATGTTCAATCTAAAAAAAATGCTTGTTCCATCAGTCGATGGCCTCAATTCATTTTTAGCAAAGTTTTCGGTGTCTGTTTCAGCATTTGAAAAATTAAAAATTCCGGATAAACTTGACTTTGTGTTCCTGTACCTAGCTCTTAAAAAGGTAGATAATGAAACTGCGCGCTTATTCGAGAATTCGGTCCGGGACGAAAAAATTCCTTCATACGAAAGTTTCGCTAAGTTTGTTCGAGAACAAGCTAAAATTATAGAGCGGACCGGCGTGTACACCTCGTTTGGTAGTGGCAAAAATGGATCACCGTCGTCATTTAGTAAGGTGCCGGTACCTATGAACAGCAAACAATCAACAGGGAAAGTTACTCGGGCTTTTGTCACTGCGAACATGGACTGTCCGGTGTGCAAAAAGTCTGACCATGACCACTTCTCTCGCTGCGCCGAGTTCTTGAATTTGCCCACTAAAGAGCGTTACCTCGTAGTAAAGCAGAGTAACGGATGCGTTCTATGTCTGAGTTTTAGTCACAAACCGAATGCGTGTAACGTCAAAGGCAGCTGTAACACTTGCCGTTCACGGACACACCACACCCTCCTACATTTTGAAAATACTTTGTCGAGTACAGCATTGCCGGTGTCTGGTGGTAACCAAGATCTAGACATCTATTCCGACGAATTATCTATTGATGACAGCGGGGAAGGAGATACAAAAGATGCTGGAGTTTCGTTGTGCTCTCATCAGAATGCGTC
The DNA here is from genome assembly GCA_958496245.1 of Perizoma flavofasciatum. Classification (NCBI taxonomy): domain Eukaryota; kingdom Metazoa; phylum Arthropoda; class Insecta; order Lepidoptera; family Geometridae; genus Perizoma; species Perizoma flavofasciatum. The sequence goes on along the minus strand of OY292429.1, from coordinate 10,906,765 downwards.
AGTTAACGACTCTGTGCGAGATTCAACATCGTTTACTGTTTTGTTAGCTACTGCGCTTGTTAGAGTCGTAGATTCGTCGGGCAATGCCCATTTAGTCCGATGTCTTATTGATAATGGATCGCAGAATCATTTCATCACCGCGCAGTGCTGTAAACGGTTGTCATTGGAAACCCGCACTCTTTGTTCCCCCATGTCAGTTCACGGATTCGGAGGTAGTTCAAAGAGCGTGACTGGTGAGACCGAGCTTGAGTTTTGTTCCAGGTTCGATAGAAGTCGACCCTATAAGATCCGTCCACTAGTTGTGGGTAGCATTACACAGAGGCTTCCAACTTCAGTAATAGATAGATCGATGCTTAGTTACCTTAAGGGTGTTCCACTAGCTGATGATACTTTCGACCGTCCGGGAGAAATTGAAATGTTAATCGGAGCGCAATTATTTTCGCGATTAATTCTTGCAGGACGTATCTATGGTCCACCGGGTCGGCCTGATGCTTTGCAGACCACTCTAGGATTTATTGTTATGGGAGAAGTGCCGGTATCTAGACGAGCACCACAAAATCATACGTCGACGTTTTGTGCATTTACGGGTCCACGGCTGGATGAAGTTGTACGTAGTTTTTGGGAGTTGGAAGAAATCCCGTCCTGTACTGTTGCAAAGTTGAGTCGTGAGGAACAAGAATGTGAGCAATTCTACAAATCCACTACTACTAGGGATTCTGCCGGTAGGTATATAGTAGGTCTGCCTTTTAAGTCTGATCCAGTGGAGCTAGGTAGCTCATTATATACAGCGGAAAAACGTTTTTTTTCTCTGGAAAGAAAGTTTGGAGCTTCTCCTGAGCTGCGTGAAGCATATGATAAAGTGATCAGGGAATATTTAGAGGTAGGATATCTTACGCCAGTAAACCCTGTTGCTGGCGATGTAGGCTACGTCATTCCACATCATGCGGTCGTAAGAGATGATAAAGTAACAACCAAGCTGAGAATGGTGTTAGATGCTAGTGCTCGTACGGATAAAGGTTTATCGTTGAATCAGATACTTCATGGTGGTCCGAATTTGCAAGGCGATATATTCTTGATATTGCTTAACTTCAGGTTATTTCCGGTAGCTTACTGTGCAGATGTTAAGCAGATGTATTTACAGATCAAAGTACATCCACAATATCGTAAATATTTAAGAATGTTATATCGTTTTGATACAAACGCTAAATTGCAAACTCTAGAATTTGAGCGAGTATGTTTTGGAGTTTCTGCAAGTCCTTTTTTAGCTTTGCGTACAATAAAGCAACTCTGTGTAGATGAACGCGGTAACTTTCCACTGGCAGCAAACGTAGCGCAGCGGAGTCTGTACATGGACGATATTGTATCATCTGAAATGTCATTGTCCGCTGCCACTGATACAGCTTTGGAGCTTATTGGGTTGTTTAAGGCTGGAGGTTTTGACCTCATGAAGTGGTCTAGTAATTCTGCAGATTTGCTATCGCGTCTTCCAGAAACTCATTTACATCCTCAGGTGGTTAAATTCGACGATGACTCAGGCCAGAAGATATTGGGTGTGAAATGGGAACCGTGGTTGGATGTCTTCTCATTTGATGTTACTACATCTGAAAAGACGTGCACAAAAAGAAACATCCTATCCACAGTGGCAAGGCTATGGGACATCTTGGGATTTGCAGCGCCGGTTATCTTATATGCCAAGCTGCTTATTCAGGAATTGTGGAAGTCAGGAATTGATTGGGATGAAGAGCCCCCGCAGTTCATCATTGATAAATGGACAAATTTCCAGTTGGAGCTGCCTTCGTTGTCTCAGATATGTATACCACGACATGTTGGAGTAGCTAGTGGCTGCGTTGTTACCTTACTGGGTTTTTCTGATGCTAGCGAGAAAGCGTATGGAGCAGTCATTTACCTGCACATTAAGTCTGCAAAGGGAATTGTAGTAAATCTACTGTGTGCTAAGTCGCGGGTAGCTCCAATAAAGTCTGTCACATTGGCGCGTTTGGAGCTCTGTGGAGCACTTCTGTTAGCAAAATTGGTCAGGTCGGTTTTGATAACATATGAGTCGCGATGGAAAATTGAACGCATATTTGCATTTACAGATTCCACGGTGACTTTGCATTGGATACACGCAAGTCCACACAAATGGAAGACGTTTGTTGCAAATCGTGTGGCACGAATCCATGAATATCTTGATGCAAAATGTTTTTATCACATTGCTGGTAAAGAAAACCCCAGTGACTGTCTATCACGCGGACTTACTCCAGTTCAATTATTGGAGCATCCTTTGTGGCTCCGAGGTCCACCATGGATTTCTCAGGAACCAACATCTTGGCCAGTTAAACCGTTTCAAATCAATAGTACTGACGTTCCTGAAGCTAAACCAGAAGTGGTATTAATCACACTGAATCCAGTAAGGCCAGTTCTGTATGAGCTGTCCCAGCGAGTGTCTTCATGGCCCAAACTACTGCGCATAGTAGTTTATGTTTTAAGATTTGTTCGGAAGTTGAAAACAAGTGGGTTGCCTCTAGTTGAAGATTTAGCTCAGGCTGAAGCAATAATTATGCGATCTTTACAGTCTGTCTATTTTGTGGAGGTCATGCAAGCGGTTCGTTTGGGGAAGCCGTGTACAGACTGCATTCAGCGGCTGAGGCCTATCATAGTAGATGAGATCCTACGGGTAGGAGGAAGATTAGAAAATTCGAACTTGACCTTTGATCACAAGCATCCGATTTTGTTGCCGCGGAAAGATCATGTCGTGGATCTCATCATAGATGACACCCATCGTAGAAATTGTCATGCTGGTCCGCATTTACTTCTTTCTATTCTGAGGCAACGTTTTTGGATTTTGTCTGGGCGAAACCTTGTGCGTTCACGAGTACATTTATGTAATTTTTGCTTTCGAGCACGACCTAAACCTTGTACTCCCCCTGTTATGGCGGATCTACCTGAATGCCGGCTACAAGTTTCCAAACCTTTTGCTCATACTGGACTTGACTATTGCGGCCCCCTTAATATCACTCTAACTCGCAAGCGTGGTGTCCGGTCTCAGAAAGCTTACATTTGCGTTTTTATATGCCTCACCACTAGGGCTGTTCATGTTGAGTTGGTACCAGATTTAAGCACAGATGCTTTTCTAAATGCGCTAAAGAGGTTTGTATCGCGTCGAGGACCGGTAGATAAGCTAATGTCAGATAACGGAACTAACTTCGTAGGGGCTCGTGCTTATTTAGACGAGCTTTATTCGTTCTTGAGTTCAGAAACTCATAGAAATCAGTGGAATGAAGAGTTAACTCGCCAACGCATTCGTTGGCAAATGATCCCACCTAATGCGCCTCATTTTGGGGGTGGTTGGGAATCAACCGTAAAGGCTTTTAAGACACATTTGTTCAGAGTTATTGGTGCCCAAATTTTAACCTATGAAGAGTTATTAACCGTGCTTTGTCAGATTGAGGCTGTGCTGAATTCCAGACCGCTTGGCAGAGCGCTTAGCCCAGATCCAGCTGAGCCCTTAGCATTGACTCCGGCGCATTTTCTTCATACGACTCCTTTAGGTTCGTTACCATCAGCTTCAATTTCGGAAAATCGTGAGAACTTACTATCTCGATATTTGCTGCTAGATAAACTTGTACAATCATATTGGCGCAGATGGAGCCTGGAATATTTGAGCACTCTCCAAACTAGAGAAAAATGGTTAACGGACACTAAACCTATCAAAAAGGGTACCGTAGTAATTATAATGCAGAATAACACGCCTGTCTTGCACTGGCCTTTGGGAGTAGTACAAGAAACATATCCAGGTTCCGATCGTCGAACTAGAGTTGTATTAGTAAAGACCAAGTCCGGTACTCTAATGCGTCCCGTAGTGCGGCTTTGTCCATTACCTTCTCAATGACACTAATACTAATTTATTCGCATATATTAAATTATTCTTCCTAAATACCTAGTTATGTATGTAATTGATCACATGTAAACTTATTTTATCCACCCTGCTCACACCTGCACACACCTCACTGCCGAGACTTATTTTTATTCCTACATACATTTAATATATTATAAATCATTCATAATCTGTTTGAAAGGGAACCTTTCAAGCTGGGGGCTGTTGTTTGAGCCAGATTTTAGTTATACTTCATCGATAATAATGTTCTGACTGTTGTCGTGAACCCCGGAAGTGAAGTCGTATCCGTTTGTCTGCATGGCAACTAGCTTGAATTGTTGCTATGCCGCCGCCTACTACCGAAGACGGCCGACGCGCAGTGAACATCTCAATGCGTGAACAAGAGCCACTTATAGCGTGTTAACGCGTGCGACAGAGACAGACACAGCCTCGTTGCCGGCTCGCAGCCGCGCCGCGAGTTAGTTCGTGTTATGTTTTCATCGCGAATGTTTTGAATTATAACTGTAATCTTCTTGAAGTCAAGTTTGGTGAGAAGAAAGTGTAGAAACTTAGTGAAATACCTTGTGAATATTCCTTCTAGAGTGTTCTAGTTATAGACCAGGACAGTGCTTTGCCGTTTTATAGACGTTTGATGACTATTATAACCTCTTGGAAGGATTTCTATCGTTGGCGTTGGTGCTTCGGAATACAATATTTACTGGATCACGACGGAGCAACCTGGTAAGCGATTGCAGTTTGGATGTTTTATTGTTTGGAATATTTTCTGAAGTCTGGTGATAGCCCCTGGCGAAAACAAATATTGTAAACGCGAAAGTTTGTGAGGATGGATGTTTGTTACTCTTTCACGCAAAAACTACTGAACGGATTTTGAGTTGTTTTGAGAGTTGAAGTTCTTATGTATTTAATCAATATATTTCTCATTTAATGTTTACTTTTTGGTAAATTATGTATTTCTATTTAATCCTCTCCTACTATCCATAAAAAATCAAACACGCTCACAACTGTAATCCTCTCAGACCCATACCCAGTGCGCGGAAAGTGGGCATATCAAATAGAGGGTAGTCAGAGACACGTCCAAATATATTTTGCACATATTCGCGTTATGCATAGTAGTTAGCAACTTAGCATTCCACGTGACTTGTTACTAGCCTATCGCCGACATACCCACAATGATTTATTATATAACTAGCTTCTGCCCACGGCTTCGCTTGCGTGGTACCGCTGATGTATAAGCTATATTACTGTAAAGTTTCATCAAAATCCATTCAGTAGCTTTTGCGTGAAAGAGTAACAAACATCCATCTTCACAAACTTTCACATTTAATAGTAGTAGGATATACACAAGTTGGTATTTATTCCAAAAACTATCGTAAACTTGACTATTAATATTGTAGAAACGGTAATTTTCACTGCACTATCGGTGAAGGCACCGACTAAGTTTCGACTCATTCCGAGAGTCTTAATCAGGGTGAGTGGTCGCGACTTCCGCGTTGCGCCGTGTAGTGTAAGGAGTCGGAATGAGTCGAAACTTAGTCGGTGCCTGCACCGATAGTGCAGTACGTGACAATTCCCGTTTTTACAATATGAAAAGTTGGTAGGTATTACTACCTAGTTCTATCTTCATTGTTCTGAAACTATTAGTTAAGTAGATACCTATCTCGATATCAACTGTGTGGAAATCATAGATCAGATAAGCAGGCATTACCTACGAGATACCTACCCTTGTTCTAAGAGAGTGTACGGGCTGTAATCTAACACTTTGGCTTTAATCCTTGGCACAAGATTCCTAACTTTCACCCGCGACTGTAGGAGCCCGTTATGCGTTTGCCATGAGAGGATTTTTGTCTGGTATGAATTAATTCCTGAACCTACATATCGATTCGTTTGTCTTCAAGGATGTTTCTTGATAGTTTTTATCGCCCGAAAAACACATGGAAGTTAGAATTTAGTTATATTCAACTGTCGATATAAATAAGCTCTAACTCAGAATCAAATTTGCATGAAAGTGGGTTTCAGGTAGGCATCTTCAAAGGGAGCCATCGTAAATTAATTTTTCATCGGGCAACACCGAGGCGAGGTTAACGATCTCCTGAATAAACCAGTCTAATCAACTGAAAAATATAAGCTTTTGAGCCATACAGAGGTGTTTCAGATGAGTAAACTGATAGGAATTGCAAAACATTTATAAATTCCGGTAATCTCTAACAAATGCCGGAAATCTTTAACAAGTTAGGTACTCATTTTACTCGCAACGTAAGGAGCCCATATTATGTGTTTTTCATAAGAGTTCGTTCACAAACAAGCACACATCCAGTGCTTGTTTGCTGGACCATAAATTCAAAAACGGCTTGACCGATTGAAATTCTTTTTTTCAATCGTATTGTATGAGTTCAAGGATATTCTTTAGATAGGGTTTTATCGCCACAAGTTACTAGGCGGCGCTGAAATAGGCGATGAAAAACAGGTCGATTTAAAAAGTGTGCCAAAACAAACTTCTTACCGACAACGAAAGGAGTCCGTATATGCGTTTGACGTAAGAGTTGCTTGTATGTCTGTTAGCATTTATCTTTAAAACGACTCATCCGATTGAAACGCGATTTTTGCAATCGATTTATATAACTTCAAAGATGGTTCTTATATAGATTTTATACAAGTCACGAGACAACAAAATACACGTCCGTTGGTTTTTAAATATAAACCTTCTCAAATATCTTGGTATTGTAGTATAAATCGTATGACAGAGTCAAGTAGATGGAACGCAAATCGTTAAACCGCCAGTCAAGTAGGCAGTACTTGAAATGAGGTAAGCTAGCATACACACCCCGTATGTGCTTTAGATATACAGGGTGTTTAATAGATAATATTCTCGACCAAGGTGTCCCCGTGTATTAGGGATTACAAGATTTTTTTCGGGATTAAAAAATCTAGAAGTAAATAACAGGAAAAATAATAACCTTCGACGAAAAAAAAAACTCATGCTTATGAACTAAACAAAACGTACAAAAGTTAATTCCCTCTTATACGGGGAGTAATTTGGATCCGCACCAAGATGTCTGCAATAGTAGGGATTGCAAGATTCTTCTCCAAAAATGCTACAGTGGTAAGCTCTTACCTTATAGCAACTAGGCAACTAGACTTTGCCTAGTTTGGGACCCAATGGGGATGAGAATAAGGTGATTTTATGTACTTACCTACCATTTTGTAACAAAACCAATTATAACTACAAATTGTTATTTCTACCACTTTATCAATAGCTTTGCAACCTTTATTGTAAAATTAAAAATTATCTTATCTTATCTTATATAAGTAGAAACTTTTAGAAGCGAGAGATCGCTTTAAATAAGTTTACCAAGCAAAAATTCAGAAGTAAATAACAGGAGAATAATAATGTAAGCTTTGTAACTTCACTTCGTCAATAGTTTTGTAACCTTTGTTTGTATCTTATCTTATTTTATCTTTTATAAGTAGAGACTGTTAGAAGCGAGGGATCGCTTTAAATAAGTTTACCAAACAACAATTCAGAAGTAAATAACAGGGAAATAAGAATGTAAGACGAAACGAAACTCATGCCCATCAATTTCACTTACAAATGTTTATTTCCTCATCACAGTAAGAAAACCTGAAAATGATAAGGAAACATAATAGCGGCCTGTAGAATAAATCCCCAAGTTGTAGGGGATCCGTGTAATCCCTCGCAATATCCCCTCCCACCCCCCCTCGCAATATCCCCTCTACGGAAACGTCAAACTAGGGTCCTACTAATTGATCTTGATGCTTAGCAGGAACTCGATCCCGTTCAACGATCGAGTTATGGCCTGGTTAAACTGACAAAGTAGGTTGGCAATTTGTCTTAGTAGTGAACAGAGAACTCGTAGTTTCTGATATCCATGACACAGGAGATCCTGGCGAGGAGTAAGGGCTATGTATGTGTATGTTAAAAAAAAAGTACGTAGGTACATAATAAAATATTCTAAGTATGTTACTTAGGATATTCAGTTAAGTTTGTGGCAATAAGTACCTACCTATGTAATAATAATATATTCTCCTGTTATATTAAATATTAGTATTAACGCCAACCTTGGTCAATTGTAAATTATATAGTAGCCTTATTTATAATATAAGTAGCATATTTAAAATTTTCAATAAACAATTTGATTCATTTAATCTTTGATCCAAAGCATCGTCGTCTTCATCGAAACAATGGTAGGGGCGATGTCAAAACCAGAAAAGCCTAATTGTGCGTCTAAAAAGTCTACATACGGATAGAGGTGGAGGCGACAGCCTTTGATGTATCTAAGGGCATCGACCCCCTCTTGTATTCACAACCTTCTGTTGTGTAAAGCCCCTAAGGAAAACAAAGCGGTCTATAGGTACCTTTATAAGTGGGGTTTAGGAAAATTAAATACCCACTTGTCCTCTTCAAGTTGGGGATGATGTGGTAACTATTTCAGTGTCTGTTACACTCATCATTCTCAGAACGCGAGGAAATACAACCTATATACATTACTTAGGTACCTATACCACGGATTAAAACTAAGTAGGTACATTACTTTTCAGAACTTCCTACCTACGCAAAGTTTTCTATGGTAGCACCCTAATAAGGCACGGTAATGAGATACAGATTGTGCGCGCATCTATAACTTGATTCAGTTACTCGTGTGCCTAACCTAACTTACAGACATTGAAATGGAAATCAATGCAAACGAAACTTACCTACCCAGCTTTACGTAGTATTGAACACATGGTTTGGGTGTCGAAGATAGCGAACGCCAACAATTTCCAATTTCCATAGAGGCTTAGGATCTCATGCCTGCTTAAGCAGGCTTTGATACGGCCGATTTAAGTGGTATAAAAACGGTAGGGTACTTCCATTGTTTATCGTTCTTTGTTGTGTGTCTGGAACACTTCTTTGTAGTATGTATTCTGAAGTTAAAGTACGGATTCTAACGCTTTATTTACAGTTTTATCGGCTTTGATTTTTTTCATATTCATCTGTGAATTTAGCAAATGCTTCCAGCGAAAGTAAAAGAATAATACGTAAAAATATCATATTTAATAAACTTTTTGATTATTTGCTTTTTTTTGAGAAAAGCACTATATACTCGTATGCCTCGACGGAAATGGCAATCGCTTGTCTCGTATCAATCGGATACTCGACCTGCAATTGCCTATTGCGTTTGCAGTAATTTACTAAGTATTTCGAAAATCAACCTGGAAAGGTTAGAGCCTCCAAATTTCAATAACCGATTTCATTTTCATATGCCAGTATTTATGGCAAGTTTTATTATATATATATATATATATATATATATATATAACTCCGGGAAACATTTTTTTTAAATAAACTTATTCCTTCTTACATGTGCACCCCTTTAACACATCAGGTGGGATTTTCAGGGGTGTAAATTTGCATTGTCATTTTTTTTTATTTTTGTTTTCTTGTTGTTTATTATACGGGGAAAATACAAGACTATTTTAGATTCCATTTTTCCCCCTAAGAGGGGGGATTTGTGAAATAACCCAAAAGCCGTAACGTCGCCGTCGTCATGCTTTTGTTCCAACCATCGCGATCAAACGCCTTTTCATACCATGTTGTTAGGTGCAAATCGAGCACCCTCCATCTCATTCTTGGCCTTCCGCACGTCGTCGTCTAACATAACCTTTAGAAAAAGGTAACGTAGTCGTAGCTTTCGTATAACGTAGTCTGTGTATATAACATAAAGAGGGCCAATGCCTTCGTCTCTCTCAAAAAAGAAACCTATGTAGATTACAGAGCAAATTAGCATCGTACGTCTCAGAGGAATAAGGAAGATCCTGGTAGATTGGCCGTGTATATGTCCTATTACGGGGATTAGTGGATCCCAACGAGGGAGCAGTATATCTATAACGAAGAGACTTTACTTTACCTGTATCGTTTCAAGCGGATAAACAATAGTGCCGGGTTAATGGTCGCACCATATTCTGTCAAGTATTGTTTTGGAATAAATGATTTGTATTTATGATTCAAATACGAAGTAAGCATACAGTCAATAAATAAATCTTTAAGGAAAATGTTTGCTGAATAAATAAGCACTGAGAAACTCCAGAGAAAACAGCACAAAATAAATACGATTTTATTTTTCTTCTTACCTCCTCATATGCGTACAGCATTAAGGCGCACATAACATTTAAATGTGACTTAAAAATCCGATTCAGTAGGATTTACCAACATCTAATATTGAATGAAATTAATGGAACGAAATGAATGAGACGAATAAGATGAATGGGAAAAAATATATGAATGAGATGATTGTGATGAATGAATAAAACACGTTTATTTAGCACAACATTAAAAAACCTAGCCTATGATACAGATATATAATGTTGGGACAATAAAAAAGACACAAACAGGTAGGCCTATAAAGTATAACTGAACATAAATGCCCCACACAAGTTCCTGATCCATCTAGCTAGACAGTTCAATGTCAAAGTATTCTCCATAAGTATCAGTTTCACTCTAAAATATGTGGTTCCACAGCTGGTCAAAGTTTCCTTCATCTCTTCCATCGGTTTTCTACTACCATTCCATCACTGATAATGTACGTGTTCTTTGTCGCACTCTTCATTACCCTCCTTAAAAGTTTTTGTTGACGAAATGACGAGCTTTTTCCATACCACTTTATCTTCGGATTATCTAAAGGCGACGGTGGTAAGGCCAGTGTGAGCCCTGATTTGATCAAAAAAGCGGCTAGCTAAACGAATGGCACCCATACCCTTCAAACTGAAAAACAGCAATGCGAATAATGATTGGCGGCATTCATCTCGTGGTCGATAGTTTTCATATAAATAATGCTGGACATTTTTTGCACACAGCATCATCTAGCCCCAAACTAAGCAGAGCTTGTATTATGGGAACTATATGACTGATATACTACTTACATATATACACACCCAGACCCGAGACAAGCATTTGCAAATCATACAAATATTTATCTCGCAGCGGGAATCGAACTCGCAACCATCCGCATCTCAGGCGGACCTTCGCCCACTGTGCCACAGAGGCCGTCATATATATCCTACATACAAAGGATCTAGTGTAGCTCCAAGTAGGTTGGTAGGTACATCGGCCCTGTCAGGGCGTTGCAGAGGCAACTATTATTTTTTGCAATTAAACACAATAAATAATATAACATTTAAATGATAACAATAATGAATTAGGTAGGTATAAATATAAAAAAACTGTAGTCAAAATGTCAAAAATTATAATAATTGTCAATATTAAAATACTTATAATACCACGAAGTAGGTCACAATTTCTTTTTTCATATTGTAAAAACGGGAATTTTCACGTACCGTAATATCGGTGAAGGCGTACCTAGTGCATGACGCGACGTGGAGGGAGTACGTCGCGATCACTCACCCTGATGAAGACTCTCGAAATGAGTCGAAACTTAGTCGGTGCCTTCACCGATAGTACGGTACGTGAAAATTCCCGTTTTTACAAGTGAATAGTCAAGTTCACGATAGTTTTTGGAATAAAATTTCTCATTTATTTTTTTAATACATCCAGATTCAAAACTAAAGTATTAGAGGTATAAGACAATGGCTCAAGAGGATGGTACACATTTTTTTTCTCCAGAATAATTTCCGTGAACAACATACTTCATTAATAATTGTTTCTGTCTATCTATCGCCCCAGCCGAGCTAAGTCGCATGTTTTATTTGTATACAGGATCAAAGACATGTCAGGTGGGCTTAAGGGGAGTTTAATATAGCATTTATATTATTTCCCCTTTGGCAAAGAGCTTTTCAATATTTTATTTTATTGTGGAATAGCTTATCTTATGTGAATGTTTCTTACGGGTTTGTGAGAAGATTAGCTTTTACAAAGAGACACATGGACACGAATTATTTATCATCAGCCTTTTTGGGACAAACATTATGTAGTCAACAGGGAAAAAGTAGGTACTCTCTTTATTTAGTTGAATTTCCTATGATTTTGATTTTATTAGTAGTAATTGCTCGTCCGGGGAAATTACCCTTACCTTTTTCTGTCACTAAGCAGTAATGCTCACATGTTCCGGTTATGAGTGCCGGTGAAATTACAGGGACATAAAAGTTTCTACCATTATGTCTCAGGGTAGACAACGCGCGGTTGTTTGCACACGTTAGTTGCTTAAAATAGTCTTTCTTACCGTCATCCTCATCATCAGACAGTAATGAGCATTTTCACATCATCTAATAAGTTCTGTCTCTCAGATATACTTAAAGGTGTTTTCAACTAGCCCAGGGAGAGCCTACATTCTTTTGTCATGACGCGATGTCCAGTGTAGACACAAAGCTCATCAATTTAAAATTCAACATCTGAAATTCTGTATAAAAGATTCCTGTGAGCCGTATCAGAACGCATGCAAATCACCTAATTCAACAGCCAGACTTTAGCGGAGTCTTAAGAGAATAACTTGAGTCTAAGGGCATTTATGCACTGAGCTTTCTTGAAAGGCTTTATCATAGCACATTAATACTTGTCCATACTAGTACTTATGTATATAGGTTAAACCTGAAGCAATTTTATATGTTATTATAGATTTAAATTATGTAGTTTTATAAGTTTTTATTAAGTTCCTGTTACTTAACGTTTTTAAATATTTTGATTGTGCATCCTAGGATTCAATCTACACTAGAATCCTACTAATATTAAAAACACGGAAGTTTGTGAGGATGAATGTTTGTTACTTCTTCGTTTGTTCTTTCACGCAAAAAACACTGAACGAACTGATGAAACTTTACAGTAATATAGCTTATACGAAGATATATAAGCTAGTTGTACATAATTAGAATAGTTTTATCTCGTAAATAAAAATCTTAAAAAAGAAAAAAAGATACTGCAACTGGGGTAATCTAACATCGTCCTCTTATTCGTAATCGCTCTATAGTTATTCGAATTCTTATTCTATTCTAGTTAATATATGTTCTAAAGTATGTTGGAGTAGCCATTATAAGTACGTATGGACTAAACGATATCGTGGAATTTACAGTATTTACTTACAGTATTCGCATAGTCACGGAAATAATATGGGGTTGCACATAGTAACTAGGTAGTGTTAGTCTCTTTCTTTTTTTAGTGTAAGAAAACAAATTAATAATACTGGACATTTTACACACAGCATCATCCAGCCCCAAACTAAGCAGAGCTTGTATTAGGGAAACTACATGACTGATACATTGTACTTATATATCTTTGTTTGTAATAGAAAACACCCAAATCCCGAGAAAAATATTTGCAGATCATACAAACATTTGTCCCATGGCGGGAATCGAACCCTCAACCATCTGCGTCTCAGGCGGGCCTTCGCCCACTGCGCCACAGAGGACGTCGAAAGAACAGGACTAGGAGCTAACGCTCCAATTAGAGAAACTCCTCTTTTTTTTACTTGGAACATAAATTATGAACATAAATGTTTTACCTAACGTTCTAATAGTTCCCCAAAGTATTTATCAACCCCTTTAGATACAGCAGAAGAAATGAAGTCATACAAATCGATTGCCAAAAACCACATTTCAATCGTATAAGCCGTTTCGAATATAGATAGTAATATACCAACAAAAAACAACCCAGACTTGGTCAGAAGTACACAAAATCACCGAGCTTGTATGAAGAATTTGATGAGGATGAATGAAGCGAAAGAGGTATGCCAGGATCATAGCAAGTTGAAATCCTTGGTCTCTGCCTACCCCTCCGGGAAACAGGCGTGAATATATGTATGTATGTAAAAAAACAACCTCTTATGACAAATGCATATACGTGGTCCCTTATGCTGCGGGTTAAAATATCTCGGAAGAGGTTTACTCTGCTATTCTTTTCGTTTCTTCTAATTTTAGCATCTGAAATCACCTTGGAAATTGTAAACACTATTTCAACGAAGAGAAAATTCGCTATGTTTCTTGGTGTATTCCAACTTAGCTGGGGTAGGCGAGACATAAGTTCCGCTGTAAATGCTACTTGAATGCATATTTGCACAAGTGCTGACGTCATAACAAGCAACCTGAGCTTTCAGTTCCACACCTTTTAGTTCACAAGATTCGAAAAATAAGTGTTGCAGCTAATAAAAGCTGATGAAAGCTTTGGTAATGGTAAGACCAAGAGGCAATGATGCGGTTAATGAAGTTGGGCGAGAGATATTGCAAGTCATGTTGGTGAAAGGTGGAAAAGAAGAACCATTGAATGGTGTAAAATGTCCGGCAGCGAGATGGGAGGAAGCCATTGTCAATGTTGCAGGCCATTGTCAATGTTACAGGCCACAGATAGACTAGCGCAAGATTCTTGTAAATTAAAAATACTTTTTTTGTTTAAATTACAGTATAGTTATATGATACGGATTGGAAGCTCTTCTTTTAAGTTAAAATAAGGTTATTTTATAAGGTGTTAGAAGAGTCTCCTCGTGGTCAAAAGTACTGTAGATAGGTAAAAATAAATACTAATAATAAGTAGATAATATTGTAAAAACGGAAATTTTCACATACTGCACTATCGGTGAAGGCACAGACTAAGTTTCGACTCATTCCGAGAGTCTTCATCAGAGTGAGTGGTCGCGACTTTCTCCTTCCGCGTCACGCCGTGCGAGTAGTAGAAATGAGTCGAAACTTAATCGGTGCCTTCATCGATAGTGCAGTACGTGAAAATTCCCGTTTTACAATATGAATAGTCAAGTTCACGATAGTTTTTGGAATAAAAAAGTAGATAATATTATAATATTATATATACCCAGCAGTGGATCATGTCAAGCTATCGATGATAATGATGATATGGACCTAAGAATAAAAATATTAGTAAGGTATTTCCTATTCGTTTTTATACCAACATCGAATTCAAATTGCCAAATGGACTCTACTCATATGATCACAATACATACAATATGCATCGCAAAATTGTTATTGGAAAAGCTTTTAACCAAATTGCCGCTATTACCTGCCCTGAATTCGACAGACAAAACCGCTGATGCAAAACTAGTTCGTCTGAATCCAGTAGGATTTATCTTCTATACATGTAAAATACATTATTTTCAATTGCAAAAGTTAATGGCCTTTAATAAGACTCTGACAAATGTAAAATAGTCTTCTACTATTAATATCTATTAATATTCGCAATTTTGCATTGTGAGTTTGTGAGATGTTGAGTAGGTATATTTACTTTAGTAAAGATATTGCTAGGAATTATCATAATCACCACACTATTCATATTGTAAAAACGGGAATTTTCACGTACTGCACTATCGGTGAAGGCACCGACTAAGTTTCGACTCATTCCGAGAGTCTTCATCAGGGTGAGTGGTTGCGACTTTCTTCTTCCGTGCACTACTACCACCGTGTCGTGCGCGCCGTGTACGACGCGGAAGAAGAAAGTCGCAACCACTCACCCTGATGAAGACTCTCGGAATGAGTCGAAACTTAGTCGGTGCCTTCACCGATAGCGCAGTACGTGAAAATTCCCGTTTTTACAATATGAATAGTCAAGTTCACGATAGTTTTTGGAATAATCACCACACATTCTTCTTTCGCTAAAATACTTTGAATTCAGGAGAATTTCGATCGTTTTATCGGATGCATAGTCAAGTCCGTAAGACATTATCAGAGAGTTCGGGGCAGTCACAACAGTATCCTCAAAACAGTTGCGGAGTGTACCTCTCTTATTTGGAGACATTCTGTACGGAGGGTAGTCAATTAGTGAAATCAAAATCATCTTATTGTTTGATCATCTCCCGTCGCGGAATGTCTCTATGTACATACCTTTTCCTATTTTCGCAGATTTTTTTAACAAAAAGTAATCTTTAAATATCTACTAACAAAATGGATTGTACTGTCTAAAATAAAAACTTTTGATTTGATTACCTTCTACGTTTTTATATTCAATTACCCAGTTTTCACTGAATTCAAAGATGATGTTCTTTAATTGACTAGTTACCATGGCAACAGATGAGGTCTCAACTTTGCTATTATAGCCTAGCAACTCTGTACATTATTAGGAAGAATACTCTGGTTTTCTCAGATATTTATTCACTGCACCTCATTACATACCTAGTGATTTGAATTGATACTTCGGAGAAACGTTTAGGTACTATCCCAAAGAAAATAAAAAGGTGATTAGATATTTACATTAGTCCTTTATAATATCTGTGATTAAACGTGTTTTGTAGTTTAAAACTACAACCTACCACCTACCATCTCCTACCATCATCATGATTTGGTAGGTTAAGAACCTACCAAATCGATAAAAATTATGAACGGAATTTCACTTGTGAAATATTGAATTGAATACTGATTTATTTTCGCTAAAAAATAGGATGAGTACAAACGATTCACGAAAATCACGCCAATAACCTCCATGATGGAGATTCTCAAATACATAGTTCAGTTCGCAGATCTGTGAGGTTACCAAGTAGAGAGTAGTCACCTACTACTCTCTACTCGTAAAAAAGGGAGAGTAGTCAGAGACACTTTAAAACATTATATTTGGCACATGTCCGCGTTTTGCATAGCAAGGATAAGAAAGAACAAGGCGACTAAGATAAAAATAGAATAAAAAAGTTTGAATTGCAAATAGTAATTCTAGAATAGAATATTTAACTAACAATTTTACCAGGTATAAATCATATAAAGAATCGAGTAAAACGGTATCGGTACTCAATGATAGCAATTAAATAAAGGCGTTCTAACTAGTTACGTCGAGGCGTGCTGAGCCGACCAAATGGCCTATAAACTTGATGCTGCGTTTTATAGGGCGAGTGAAAATGTATTCTAATCCAATCACTAAAAAATGAAGAAGACAGTTCAGAGAAACTTTCACTCGCGAATTCTCTGGTTATTGAATGATCTCTCTGAGGGTTTCTCGAAGTAACTACAGTATGCGGTTCTTCAAAAAAGGCGTTTTGAAATTTGTTTAGGGTTTTATCATGCCTCTGGTGTTGCAAGCGTACATATGCTACGGTAACGGTTTACCAACAGTTGGGTCGTATGCTTTTTTCAACTTGAGGTATGTAAACACCAGTGGTTTAAAAAAAACGCTCTATAATCTGCTCCGAGCTACAGTGTCTAGCAAAATGGCTTTTTGGAAAAAGTACAATCAGTGAGAATAGTAGATTAATGGTTTCCATTTTTATGACAATTTTTTTTGTGGATACGTTACTTTTTTTAAAATTTATTTGAAAATACGTACTATTGAAGGAACTTGCTTCCTCGTTGCTGGCCGGCTGTAATCTAGCGTAGCAACCGCTACGCATGATTGGCTAGGCTATGATTGGCTTCTTAGAGACAAGCCTTCAATTGTTCATTTTACACAGCATTATCTAGTCTCAAACTAAGCAGAGCTTGTATTATTGGAACTACACGTTTTGTACTAATTTGTGTTTAAAATGTGTTCTGTGCTTATAATCTCACAAATGTGATACCTCTCATAGTTCCTTTGTATGTGACTGCTTGTGTGTTTATTTATTTATTTAATGTCTGAGTCATTCACGAAGATGTTAAATTTAACCGAATCATAAAGTAGTTGTAAATGAGTAATATATATGTAAATCTTTTTTTAAGACTTGAGAAATGACGTGAATCATCAAAGTTATCCTTTGCGACATCAAAGGTAACCGTTTTGTTTTATTTATGTTTAAGAATCACAAAGATCATGTTCGAATGTTAGTTACTCGTCTTTATATCGTGCCAGTCTAATCAGAACTAAATCGATTTGTGTAAACGAATCACGAGCAGTTTATGTTACACAGCAAATGGTATTACTAAACGTAATTGGAACAATACTTTTTATCTCGATAAACAAACTGATCTCGTAAACTGTTACATGATATCCAACAAGGAATACATATACCTTCTTTTACTTCAAGACAATTATCTTGTATCTTTACGTTATTGTGTTTCAGCTTTGATATTTTATCGGACGTAGATAAGGCACTTACTTAGATACTAACCTGAGTTGGCAAGTTCAAAAAATTAAAAAGTATTGTATATAGGTTAAACCTGAAGCAATTTTATATGTTATTATAGATTTAAATTATGTAGTTTTATAAGTTTTTATTAAGTTCCTGTTACTTAACGTTTTTAAATATTTTGATTGTGCATCCTAGGATTCAATCTACACTAGAATCCTACTAATATTAAAAACACGGAAGTTTGTGAGGATGAATGTTTGTTACTTCTTCGTTTGTTCTTTCACGCAAAAAACACTGAACGAACTGATGAAACTTTACAGTAATATAGCTTATACGAAGATATATAAGCTAGTTGTACATAATTAGAATAGTTTTATCTCGTAAATAAAAATCTTAAAAAAGAAAAAAAGATACTGCAACTGGGGTAATCTAACATCGTCCTCTTATTCGTAATCGCTCTATAGTTATTCGAATTCTTATTCTATTCTAGTTAATATATGTTCTAAAGTATGTTGGAGTAGCCATTATAAGTACGTATGGACTAAACGATATCGTGGAATTTACAGTATTTACTTACAGTATTCGCATAGTCACGGAAATAATATGGGGTTGCACATAGTAACTAGGTAGTGTTAGTCTCTTTCTTTTTTTAGTGTAAGAAAACAAATTAATAATACTGGACATTTTACACACAGCATCATCCAGCCCCAAACTAAGCAGAGCTTGTATTAGGGAAACTACATGACTGATACATTGTACTTATATATCTTTGTTTGTAATAGAAAACACCCAAATCCCGAGAAAAATATTTGCAGATCATACAAACATTTGTCCCATGGCGGGAATCGAACCCTCAACCATCTGCGTCTCAGGCGGGCCTTCGCCCACTGCGCCACAGAGGACGTCGAAAGAACAGGACTAGGAGCTAACGCTCCAATTAGAGAAACTCCTCTTTTTTTTACTTGGAACATAAATTATGAACATAAATGTTTTACCTAACGTTCTAATAGTTCCCCAAAGTATTTATCAACCCCTTTAGATACAGCAGAAGAAATGAAGTCATACAAATCGATTGCCAAAAACCACATTTCAATCGTATAAGCCGTTTCGAATATAGATAGTAATATACCAACAAAAAACAACCCAGACTTGGTCAGAAGTACACAAAATCACCGAGCTTGTATGAAGAATTTGATGAGGATGAATGAAGCGAAAGAGGTATGCCAGGATCATAGCAAGTTGAAATCCTTGGTCTCTGCCTACCCCTCCGGGAAACAGGCGTGAATATATGTATGTATGTAAAAAAACAACCTCTTATGACAAATGCATATACGTGGTCCCTTATGCTGCGGGTTAAAATATCTCGGAAGAGGTTTACTCTGCTATTCTTTTCGTTTCTTCTAATTTTAGCATCTGAAATCACCTTGGAAATTGTAAACACTATTTCAACGAAGAGAAAATTCGCTATGTTTCTTGGTGTATTCCAACTTAGCTGGGGTAGGCGAGACATAAGTTCCGCTGTAAATGCTACTTGAATGCATATTTGCACAAGTGCTGACGTCATAACAAGCAACCTGAGCTTTCAGTTCCACACCTTTTAGTTCACAAGATTCGAAAAATAAGTGTTGCAGCTAATAAAAGCTGATGAAAGCTTTGGTAATGGTAAGACCAAGAGGCAATGATGCGGTTAATGAAGTTGGGCGAGAGATATTGCAAGTCATGTTGGTGAAAGGTGGAAAAGAAGAACCATTGAATGGTGTAAAATGTCCGGCAGCGAGATGGGAGGAAGCCATTGTCAATGTTGCAGGCCATTGTCAATGTTACAGGCCACAGATAGACTAGCGCAAGATTCTTGTAAATTAAAAATACTTTTTTTGTTTAAATTACAGTATAGTTATATGATACGGATTGGAAGCTCTTCTTTTAAGTTAAAATAAGGTTATTTTATAAGGTGTTAGAAGAGTCTCCTCGTGGTCAAAAGTACTGTAGATAGGTAAAAATAAATACTAATAATAAGTAGATAATATTGTAAAAACGGAAATTTTCACATACTGCACTATCGGTGAAGGCACAGACTAAGTTTCGACTCATTCCGAGAGTCTTCATCAGAGTGAGTGGTCGCGACTTTCTCCTTCCGCGTCACGCCGTGCGAGTAGTAGAAATGAGTCGAAACTTAATCGGTGCCTTCATCGATAGTGCAGTACGTGAAAATTCCCGTTTTACAATATGAATAGTCAAGTTCACGATAGTTTTTGGAATAAAAAAGTAGATAATATTATAATATTATATATACCCAGCAGTGGATCATGTCAAGCTATCGATGATAATGATGATATGGACCTAAGAATAAAAATATTAGTAAGGTATTTCCTATTCGTTTTTATACCAACATCGAATTCAAATTGCCAAATGGACTCTACTCATATGATCACAATACATACAATATGCATCGCAAAATTGTTATTGGAAAAGCTTTTAACCAAATTGCCGCTATTACCTGCCCTGAATTCGACAGACAAAACCGCTGATGCAAAACTAGTTCGTCTGAATCCAGTAGGATTTATCTTCTATACATGTAAAATACATTATTTTCAATTGCAAAAGTTAATGGCCTTTAATAAGACTCTGACAAATGTAAAATAGTCTTCTACTATTAATATCTATTAATATTCGCAATTTTGCATTGTGAGTTTGTGAGATGTTGAGTAGGTATATTTACTTTAGTAAAGATATTGCTAGGAATTATCATAATCACCACACTATTCATATTGTAAAAACGGGAATTTTCACGTACTGCACTATCGGTGAAGGCACCGACTAAGTTTCGACTCATTCCGAGAGTCTTCATCAGGGTGAGTGGTTGCGACTTTCTTCTTCCGTGCACTACTACCACCGTGTCGTGCGCGCCGTGTACGACGCGGAAGAAGAAAGTCGCAACCACTCACCCTGATGAAGACTCTCGGAATGAGTCGAAACTTAGTCGGTGCCTTCACCGATAGCGCAGTACGTGAAAATTCCCGTTTTTACAATATGAATAGTCAAGTTCACGATAGTTTTTGGAATAATCACCACACATTCTTCTTTCGCTAAAATACTTTGAATTCAGGAGAATTTCGATCGTTTTATCGGATGCATAGTCAAGTCCGTAAGACATTATCAGAGAGTTCGGGGCAGTCACAACAGTATCCTCAAAACAGTTGCGGAGTGTACCTCTCTTATTTGGAGACATTCTGTACGGAGGGTAGTCAATTAGTGAAATCAAAATCATCTTATTGTTTGATCATCTCCCGTCGCGGAATGTCTCTATGTACATACCTTTTCCTATTTTCGCAGATTTTTTTAACAAAAAGTAATCTTTAAATATCTACTAACAAAATGGATTGTACTGTCTAAAATAAAAACTTTTGATTTGATTACCTTCTACGTTTTTATATTCAATTACCCAGTTTTCACTGAATTCAAAGATGATGTTCTTTAATTGACTAGTTACCATGGCAACAGATGAGGTCTCAACTTTGCTATTATAGCCTAGCAACTCTGTACATTATTAGGAAGAATACTCTGGTTTTCTCAGATATTTATTCACTGCACCTCATTACATACCTAGTGATTTGAATTGATACTTCGGAGAAACGTTTAGGTACTATCCCAAAGAAAATAAAAAGGTGATTAGATATTTACATTAGTCCTTTATAATATCTGTGATTAAACGTGTTTTGTAGTTTAAAACTACAACCTACCACCTACCATCTCCTACCATCATCATGATTTGGTAGGTTAAGAACCTACCAAATCGATAAAAATTATGAACGGAATTTCACTTGTGAAATATTGAATTGAATACTGATTTATTTTCGCTAAAAAATAGGATGAGTACAAACGATTCACGAAAATCACGCCAATAACCTCCATGATGGAGATTCTCAAATACATAGTTCAGTTCGCAGATCTGTGAGGTTACCAAGTAGAGAGTAGTCACCTACTACTCTCTACTCGTAAAAAAGGGAGAGTAGTCAGAGACACTTTAAAACATTATATTTGGCACATGTCCGCGTTTTGCATAGCAAGGATAAGAAAGAACAAGGCGACTAAGATAAAAATAGAATAAAAAAGTTTGAATTGCAAATAGTAATTCTAGAATAGAATATTTAACTAACAATTTTACCAGGTATAAATCAAATAAAGAATCGAGTAAAACGGTATCGGTACTCAATGATAGCAATTAAATAAAGGCGTTCTAACTAGTTACGTCGAGGCGTGCTGAGCCGACCAAATGGCCTATAAACTTGATGCTGCGTTTTATAGGGCGAGTGAAAATGTATTCTAATCCAATCACTAAAAAATGAAGAAGACAGTTCAGAGAAACTTTCACTCGCGAATTCTCTGGTTATTGAATGATCTCTCTGAGGGTTTCTCGAAGTAACTACAGTATGCGGTTCTTCAAAAAAGGCGTTTTGAAATTTGTTTAGGGTTTTATCATGCCTCTGGTGTTGCAAGCGTACATATGCTACGGTAACGGTTTACCAACAGTTGGGTCGTATGCTTTTTTCAACTTGAGGTATGTAAACACCAGTGGTTTAAAAAAAACGCTCTATAATCTGCTCCGAGCTACAGTGTCTAGCAAAATGGCTTTTTGGAAAAAGTACAATCAGTGAGAATAGTAGATTAATGGTTTCCATTTTTATGACAATTTTTTTTGTGGATACGTTACTTTTTTTAAAATTTATTTGAAAATACGTACTATTGAAGGAACTTGCTTCCTCGTTGCTGGCCGGCTGTAATCTAGCGTAGCAACCGCTACGCATGATTGGCTAGGCTATGATTGGCTTCTTAGAGACAAGCCTTCAATTGTTCATTTTACACAGCATTATCTAGTCTCAAACTAAGCAGAGCTTGTATTATTGGAACTACACGTTTTGTACTAATTTGTGTTTAAAATGTGTTCTGTGCTTATAATCTCACAAATGTGATACCTCTCATAGTTCCTTTGTATGTGACTGCTTGTGTGTTTATTTATTTATTTAATGTCTGAGTCATTCACGAAGATGTTAAATTTAACCGAATCATAAAGTAGTTGTAAATGAGTAATATATATGTAAATCTTTTTTTAAGACTTGAGAAATGACGTGAATCATCAAAGTTATCCTTTGCGACATCAAAGGTAACCGTTTTGTTTTATTTATGTTTAAGAATCACAAAGATCATGTTCGAATGTTAGTTACTCGTCTTTATATCGTGCCAGTCTAATCAGAACTAAATCGATTTGTGTAAACGAATCACGAGCAGTTTATGTTACACAGCAAATGGTATTACTAAACGTAATTGGAACAATACTTTTTATCTCGATAAACAAACTGATCTCGTAAACTGTTACATGATATCCAACAAGGAATACATATACCTTCTTTTACTTCAAGACAATTATCTTGTATCTTTACGTTATTGTGTTTCAGCTTTGATATTTTATCGGACGTAGATAAGGCACTTACTTAGATACTAACCTGAGTTGGCAAGTTCAAAAAATTAAAAAGTTAGTAAGTTTGTCTGAGTCAATGCACATCCAATTTCAAGTTACAACCCGTAACTTGAAATTAGGAAAGTAGGTTTCTTTTGATATGTGGGTTGTGAAAATGGGAACAAGTTGATTCAAAACCTTTTTAAAAGTAAAACTGGGATAAGCACTCCCGGGAAGATGAAGTTTGTATGAAACAAACGAAACGCGGACGAAGTCAGGAGGCGTTACAATTACAATAGCATTAAATAAAAAGGTTTTAGGTTTTCCAAAAAGGGCGTTTTTAAATTTTATCGTGAAATTTTGGCATTAAAAAAATATTAATCCACAGCCACCATGACCAGACATTATCATTATCGACAGCCTATAGAAGTCCACTGCTAGACTTAGGCCTCCCCCAAAAAAGTTCCATGACGAACGGTCTTGTGCTTACTCCAACCACCGACCCCCACGTCCTTTGAGATGCCATTGGTCCTTTATGGCCTTCCTACACTATGTCTTCCGGTTCGTAGATAAGTAAATAGTGGTAATAGAGATTTATTGTATATGACTCTACTAGGCATGCTCGCGCGCGAGGAATCGGCGTAAATTCACTTTAACATTTTTAATTCACGTACTTTTTAAACTGACGTTTCTATATGGATCTTGTGATTTCAATGAATAAAAACCTTTGGACTTTGACTTTAACTTTGACCAAGTGCAGTGAAGCATACCTCATCATCCCAACTTCTCTCAAACGGTTCCCAAGCCATGCAATCGCGGAATCGTAAAGTAATTAAGATATTGCACGTCACCGCCCGGCTCGTTCGTAAATCTTACGCAGGATCCCTCAGGACCTCTGACCTCTGATAACAACCCCTTAATTTCAGGGTCTGTCTCGATCAGGATTGGTGCTTCCGAGGGCCATGAATACATTAGCATAACATTTATCTTTTAGAAAAGACACGATCGATTACGTCTAAGTCCTAAACAGTTTTGGTAAAATATTTTGTCAAATTTTGATCCGAGAGATTAATTTTAAACTTTTATCAGGATGGAACCTGAATAATTCACTACACTGGTTCCTTATCGTGATGCAAATATAATGCAACCACATCACAAAATGTTACGAAGAAATAGAAGGTAGAACCTTCGAGCATGATAGAGGTTCTCCTAAGCATCGAATGAGTCGATGTTTAGAAGATTCCAGTCGGATTTGAAAACATATTTTTGTATTTGATAGCCCAATTCTTGAGGAAGGTTATAGGTTTATTTCACCCTACGACCCTAAGGAGCTCAGCAAAGAAGTAATAGCGCGGATGGGCGATGCGATGCGATAGGCTGGGGGCCGAGAGCGGCTGTGGCACAGCTAGTAATATAAAAAGGAAAAGTAAAGGAAAAGTTTGTAAGTTTGATTGTAGGAGGGTAATCTCCGAAAGTACTCTAACGATTTCAAAAGTTCTTACATCAATATTTATAACTAGTTGTTGCCCGCGGCTTCGCCCGCGTGGTATGTTAATAAAAGTAGCATATGACCGTCTCCAGGCTTCAAACTATGTCCACCAACTTTTGAATGAATCGAACCAAGGATTACAATTTACACAAAGTTTAGAACTCAATTGCACACCCCCAAAGGGTAGTTTTGAAAAAATAAAAAATACTTATTTCATTATTTACTTTAAAGTATATTTGTACAGAGTTTTGAGCGAATCAAACAATTTTTTTTTTCATAGAAACTTTTTCGCCCTATTTAACCCCCCTTAGGGGTAGATTTTCGAAAATTAGATTAGCCTATGTGTTATTTCAGATCCTAAACTATCTATATTCTAAATTTCATCAAAATCGGTTAAGTAGTTATGGAGATACGTGGTAACAAACATTCATACACACACACAGACTTTTGCATTTATTATATTGGTAGGATAGTAGGATAGTCTTTCAGGGTGGACATAGGCTATCATTTCGATAAAATAAAAGGGGAGATCAATTTTACAACGTAAGTCAACGAAAAAACGGTCGAACGAATACGTTTCTTACGAACGCTACTTTTAATCGGCTAAGTACGCTCTATCCGGGTAGTAACTTGTCACTTATAAATTAATTAATTCGGTTGGCAGATGGACGTAGTTACCTTCCTAATTTACTAACTTCAGCTTCTGATGTAATCATTAGGGCATAGACAAATCAAGGTCAATAATAATCCTTCGAAATTTTATCGGGCAAAAAGCCAATAGATCAATGAAACCCTATAAGAATCTATCAAAGCTTTTCCATTCAATAACGTTCCTCTATTTTCTACAAGATAAATTCCATAGACTTGAAAGCAGCCTGCATTTTTAAAGGGCCGTTCAAATGGAAGAGTAAAGGTGTCTCATTAGAGAAAACGTTTGTCTTGTGCCTCTCGTGCAAGAAAACGAAAGATTTTTAGTGCACACAATGACTGCAATTTAGTCCCAATGTTCTTTATCTACGGATTTTATCTCGTTCCTAGAATACGGAAAGAAGGTAAGTACTTTACCCCTGTCTCTTTTGTAAGTTTTTACTGCAATTGATGAAAGTTTCTTCGTATTTAAAAGTAATTTTCTCTGCCAATAACAAACAGAGTTCTCTACATAATGTCGTTCGAATCCACATCGTAGATAATATACCTCTAATTAATCACCCAAAATTCGCGTACATTATCCTGACACAACACTAGATTCCCTGTTTCATGAGTATCAAGAACCACGAGTACCACAGGACCACTACAACCAGACCCGGAAAAAATATCTGCAAAACATGCAAATATTTGTCCCGCAAAGCTATTAGATACAAGGATATATAGAAAGATCTTTATTGCATAAACCACCATAATTAAAAACAGATCTTATAAACAAACTAATTGATCTTTTGACAAAGCTTCTAAAATCGAAGGTACCTAAGTATTACGTAACCAGCTGTATGATGATAATTCCCACTGTGCATTTGTTAGTTGCACGTTGCAGTCAAAATGTTCATTAGGCAAGAACCATACCAATATTACCCTCGGTCGAATCATATCATAACTTGCTAGTCGCTACTAGTGAAACTCACTTTTACGAAGCCAATATGCCGTTGCTCTGAGATAAAAATGATCCACCCAATTGAGATACAGCTATAAAAAAACAGACACGCTCACGACTGTATCACCCATGATGTATGAATATCCTCAAATACATACAGAGTTATAAGTTGAACTCAATTTTTATTTATTAAAATCGCTAGCTAAAGTCTTAAGGAAAATCTATATATCTAGTAAATTTAAAACTGTAGTGCCTTCTTTTTCGCGTTTTCGCCAGCATCGTAAGGGATTTGCAAGTAAACGTCGCAAGTTTTCTAATTTATGTGAAAATTGATCAAAAAAGTTAATAGAATAAGGTTGTTTCTCAATGCTTTCATTTTAGTAAAAGTTTACCGAACTAGAATATAGTCATGTAAAAGGTACGCCCATTATGCAGATGTCTCTGAACAACTAAACTTTCACTCAGTTTATATATCAGATCAACGTGAAATAAAATTGAAAATTGGACGAACTTACTTATGTGAAGTCCGCTTGTGAATTTATGAATGTTGAGTTGAACCTTGGGCTTGGCTCTAAATCAGTGAAGGCTACAGTTGCCACAGAATAAACATACTTTTTTTTTAAATATTCTAAATAAACCGCGATGCCATTGAATAACAAAAATGGAACTTATATTTCAGATCATCGTTCACAAAATTACAATCCACACTTAAGTCACTTAGGTAAGTTCGTCCAATCTTCTATTTTATTATAATTTAGTTGAGCCCCGCAAATTAGATTGCGAGAATTTTTTTCCTCCATAAATTTATGCCATGTTACATATCTACCATAATATGTATGTCCTACCTACTACATCTTTCTGAAAAAACCGTAACATTATAATATAGTATGCCTATTTTGTATCGGGTTGAAGGAAATATGTGTCGGTAAAAATACCTACCTACTACATGATACTTTTATGTACGTATGTAGGTAACTACATGAAAGTCTCATTCTTTAAGACTCTCTCGTTCGCATTATTTTACCTCTAAATTACATTTAAAAAAACAATCTATATTTTGCAGATATGGGCTGTTTTAAATGTTATTTTAAAATGTTTTCTGCTGAGGCAGTTTCGTTATTAGAGTGAATTCCAGCGGTAGCAGTTACATAAAACAAACCATGCAATTTCGTGGAACCTCGCTAATAAAGACCGTACACGTGCCAGTGAAGGTGTGTGCCTTTAAAACGCCGCTTTGAAAGCCTTTCTGTAATTTCATCCATTTTCTGTTTGATACAGTTCTTCTAAGTGAAGGCATAGAAAGTTCCGCTTCTAGATCTAAGACTTTAGAACGCTATTTCAAAGTGAGTCTTCAGTCTATATTCAGTGGGTAGACGTTACAAAAGCTCTTCCCCAAAGGAACGGTCTATTTAGACGGTGCCATCATTCGACGACTTTTTACGAGCTGCCTGAAATTCATGGAGTGGTTGCTAAGATGAGAATGGAAAAATCAACAAAGCGAGACAATCCGGCCACGTGTGGTTATTTATAAAAGGGCTATACTTATATACATAAAGAATGTGATAAGATTGAATGAAGCAATAGGTACCATGTACTTTTGAGATACTTATAAACCAAAACCTATACATCTTATTGCCTAGAGCAAGGTGCTTTTCTATCGCAAGGTTTCAGTTCGGGCCAACCCGCAAGTTATGTTGTAACTTGCAACATAACTTGCGGCTTGCAAATTGCAAGCGGAGCAGCATACTAGCCCCTCTCGATGGCATAGAATGAGTCTCGCAGAGGGCGTCTCTCGCTAGCAATAACTCGGGACAGCTAACGACTCGGATATCTATTGTATTTCTATCCCATTGTGGGACGAGGTATCACCGAACGAGAATGTATTCAGATATATCTGGGTGATTTATTACTGTGATTAGCCGATATGGTAGAATCATCGCTATCACCAGCATGAAGAAGTCTATTGCTGGGTAAAAGCCTTCTTCAAGAGTGCCTTGAGCCTTCTCCATCCACTGACTTCCCTTCACGATGTCATCTTTCATTCAAAATGTCACTACAGGAAAAGGTTTTCAATACATCTGTATGTTCATATTATAAAAACGGGAATTTTCACGTACCATACTATGGTATGTACATCTGTGTGCTTTATGCGACATCTTCGCCAATTGTGAACAGATTTTAATTTTATTATTTTTAATGGGTAGGGTAGGGTATTTATTCTTGTGTATTGAGTGTTAGATATGACTAGACAAAGACGAGAATAAAGAGTATTAATTTGTATGGCACGTTAATTTAACGATAGTATTTTAAATTCTTTAAAACCCAGGAATAACTTTGTTCGTACATTACAAAGGATAATACCCAGCAATTTATATAACAAGCGCGCCCGTTTGCAAATGTCAGATAACCGTTTTCATAATGCATTCTCAAGAAGCGACCGTCCCTTTGTAACAAAATTACTGTAATTCCACTCACAAAATTACAGTAATTTCACTGTACATTCGCGGCATCTAGCTTTATGACGGTCACAACACAATGCTAATAGGAAACCCACTTAAGGTTCAGTGAAAATTTTCACTTCACACAATTGGAGTTACAAGGGTGATTCAAAGAACAATATAATAAATTTATATTAAATTCTAGAATGTATTTATCATCATTTTCCTGTCACACTTTATTGAAATTTGATGACAATTTGAAAAGAAACACTTACAATGTCATACATAACACAATGGCTAGTCCTACAATCGGCGATCTTATAGCTAACTGATTATGTAACCTTACCTAATCTTTATTTACAGCTTTTTTTGTAAAATTAGTGAATTAAAAAATTGTTTTTTTTTTTTGTGTTGTGCTTACCTACATCGATTTCTGTGCCAACACGTAGTACCTAACGTTTGCCAAGTTCGTGTTCATAACGCTCTTGTTCGAAAGTGTACATTCGCCTTAGGTCTACATCACATACGATGTTATAAAGCGTGTTCGTGTTCGGAAGTGAGAACACAGCCGTGTTTTGCCACAATAACAATTACATTTACTAGTGGTAACGTCGAGATCCGACGAAGAACAAAAGTTGTGGATGTGGGTAGGAGGAGAAATCAATAAAAGTGGGATGTGCAGGACAGGGTACTGGACAAGGCGGGAAGACTGGAAGACGGCAGATGGACGCAGGCTGTGATCAAGTGGTGTCTGCGAGAGGTCATCGATCATGGGGCAGATCATCAGACAGGTGGTCTGAACGAAAAATCGGCACAAGTAATCTAAAACTATATAAAAAAAGGAACGTCCTAAGCCATTGTGGTGTCCATCAATTTTTACCTACTTATCAACCAACAACATGAAAAGTGTTTTGTAGCGCGGCGTAGCAGCACTCTACGTGTTTATAGTCTCTTCGTTAATTCTCAAGAAACTATATTTTGAGCAAATTATAAACCAAAAACTATAAATGAAATAAACAACCAACAGTCACACACATAGTCCTAACCTCACAATAAAATGTATAGTAGGTACCAGGAATAACAAGTACCATGGTAAGTACCACAAAAGCCTGAACCGGGACAAATATAAATAAATAATGCTGGTCATTTTTCACACAGCATCATCTAGCACCAAACTAAGCAGAGCTTGTATTATGTTTTATTAATATCAGCAGAACATGCAAATATTTATTTGTCCTCTTGAATCGACCTTGCGTTTCAGCCGACTCAGCCGCCGCACCACTGAGGTACATTATACCTACATACATTGGGTACTTAACCACCGAATTAGATAGTACTGAGATTTGGCACTCTTATATATTGGTAGGAAGTGGACCCATCCATCCCTTACATAAAGCCTGCGAATGTTTAGAACTAATCCTTACAAGAGCTCCGTACTCAGCCATAGTACAGGTACCCTTCTACCTATCTGCAGTGTTTCATCATAGATATTTAATATTTGTCACTCTTTGGGGGACAAATTAATTAGGTACTTACCTATTATCATGTAGGTAAAAGTATTTTCTTTCTTTTTCATTACATTGAATAAGCTAGTCTTCATAAAGCTTTGTAAGTACGAAGGTCTAACTGATTGTAGGTACCTGTTAATTTAGATGACTCTTCATTGAGTCCACAATAACGTTATAGCAGACATATCAGCCAAGAAACGGATCCGCACCGCCTTAACTCGATAACTTCAACGCACGCTAATCAGCATCGTAACGGCATCAGTCAGTTCCTACTAGTTCTATTTTTTGTTATATTGATAGAACTAATTGGAGTTAATTGTCCAAGTTACATTGATGTGATATTTTAAATAAATGTAACTAATGGGAGTGATCTGTTCCCAGTTCCCACTAGTTCTATTGAAATTAGCGCCTCGCCTCGGCACAAACTAGTGAACGGCTAGCGGTGGGTGGTCAACTCGCAAGGGTAAAAAGCGGTCGGACCTGCGTTAGCATCCTTAGTAAGTCTGTGAATAGTGCGGTACTGCATTTTGTCTACATTGTCAGTTCCGCTCCGATACGCACAGATAACATAGACAGGATTACGTTACGTTCCATCCAATGCGTACACTCGGTGTATTACTGTAGGTAAATATTTTACGTAGAGCTGCACAGGCTAGACTGGTCGTAAAAGCTTATATTCTCTATTAACATAAGAGGTGCGGGTTCGATTTCCACTGCGGGACAAATGTTGCATAGGTATTCTGCATATATTTATTTCGGATCTGGGGTTAGCGTGTTATACACGACACAGAGAATTCTATTTAGGAGTCGCAGGACTATATATACCTATGTGACTGTTGGGTGTTTATTTATTGCTAGCAACCCGCCCCGGCTTCGAACGAGTCATTCAAATTTCCGTCAATTCTGGTAGATTTTTCAAAAATATTCTTTCATACAAATCTTGTCCTAACAATTTATTACGAACAGAAGAAAACTCATCCAAATCGGTCGATGCGTTCTCTAGTGATGATCTATCATACATGCGGCAACTTCTTTTTATTTACTAGTATTAGCTGTGACACGTCCTCCCACGGCCCCCAACCCACCGCGTCGCATCGCCCACCGCGCTATTACTTCGTCTTGCTGACTTTTTTTCTTTTTGCTCTGCGCCTACCTAATGGTCGCCGTAGCGTGATGTTAAATATTTAGCCTTCAACCTACCTCAAGAATCGGGACATCCAAAAAGATTTTTTAAATCCGACTGGTAGTCCCAGAGATTAGCGCGTTTAATGAAACGAAAAAAATGATCAGCTTTATATATTAAGAGCGAATTCCTCACGAACCAATCAGTATACACAACTAGTTGTGTCATCGGAACACCTGCCCAAATATTAGTTCCGTTAAACACAACTTGGCACAACTTAAAAATCCTTCCAGGGCAGATCCGACTCGGTTAGGTAAGATTATGCACAACTACTTAGTTGTGCATACTGATTGGTCCGGGAGGAACACCTATATTAAGTAATAGATAGGTATAGATTTAGTTTCTGATAATCACCCGTATCTGTCACAGGGAATCCAAGCGTGGAAAGTTGGAAGAATCTTTAGGTACCTAAATTTCCTATCTTTATTGGGGTGTAGGTAGGTAGTATTATATCTATACTTATCTATACGTATATTGATAAGATTCACCCCGAGACGTCAGCAGCAGCTACCGTAGTGTTATACATTCTCTTTGGAAGCTACATTAGTAAGTAGCCAGGCTAAGAATGAAAAACAGCCTGCTCAATCGATTTTTTTATTTACCAGGCATAGGTAACTAGGTACCTTATATTTAAACCCCATTTATTTTTTATTTTTTTTTAAAGTTAATAGACTAACTAATTGTTAGACAAAGTAGGTACCTACGTCTGTTTGTGTTTAAGTAAATAAATGCCTTGTTATTTCCCTAACTGCTCAAGATAGAGACCAGTAGAAGGAGGGAAGGAACCTTTGCTTTGCAGTGGGAAACATCAGACTTATAATAATAGTAATAATAATTACCTTTCGAACATTAATCGAAGTGCCAAAACTAGAGCTGCAAAAGAACGTGAACACAGACATAATTTCACCGGTAACCAATAAAGTTTACTACGCTTGCATGTCCTAGTGTCGGTAGACTAACATAAAGAACAATGAAAGAGGAATTTTCTTTATGGGCAAACGCCATGTTGCGCCCGGCCAGTTACCGGTGCCATAACCGTGAATAAGATAGGTATTAGCTACCCTAAACCACAGATAATAGACACAAGGCAGGTGTCTCGTCGATTTGCTTACTACTAAACAACTACTAGTAGGTACTATCTATAAAATGTTATAAGATTTATAAGTTCTTGTTTGATTCCTTATCGTGGATGATTGATTCCTTATAGATCTTGACTTCTGACTTTTTCTTTGTGTAGTTTTTAGTATTTAGTGCTCTTGTTTAAAAATAGATATATATATATATTTTTTTTAATAATTTATCTATTTTTTCTTCTCATGTTCTAAAGCACTGTTTCTCAAAGTGGGCGATAACGCCCCCTTGTGGGTGCTGGAGGGCTTCAGGGGGGCGGCAGAAGGCTCTAGAAGATATTGGAGGCGCTAAGGCAGTCTAGAGGGGAGACCATAGGTTGTTTAAAAACTTTGGGGGCGCTAGGATTTTTTTGGGGTTTTAGTGGGCGGTGGGAAAAATAAGTTTGAGAACCTATTATTTAACGTCTACTAAGGACTAAAGTTAATTTTTGAAGTTTTAGTCGTTTAAATCAACAGACTACAAAGTAAATGTGATCCTATAAAAAGACTCGACATTTCGATGTTATTTTTTTTAAATAATTTCTCAGAGAGAAATGTAGGGAAAAAACATTTTTTTTATTTGAATTAATGGAATTTTTGATGAAAGCGACTGGCTGCACTAACGTTTCTTGGCGATCGTTGGATGTCAGTGCGTTTGTCAACAAGAAAAAAACTACTGTCAGGAAGACCCTTTCGATTACCTATATAATTATTATCAGATGCTTTTGTTAAAAAAAAACAATTTTATCAACGTTGTTGCTAACCACTAAATTTATTGAAGTTTAACCCGCAATAAATTTAGTGTTTGCATGTTCTCCATTATATTTGTTCAGTCTGGCTGTTATATTGTGTTACCTACCATGGTACGTAGCTACTTAGGTAGGTACCTACCTACTTGTAGTTTTTGATACCAACGATACAGGGAATCCTGCGGGGGTTCAGGACTGTGTGACTTTTGAGTCACACAGTCCTGAACCCCCCAAAAATAAATAGTAAACATCTTTGGATGTTGGAGACCTGAACATCCAAAGATGTTTACTATTTATTTATAGATGACTCATTTTGATTACGTATTTTTTTGCGTGCTGAATATACGCTATCAGTTAGAATTGCCGTCATCTTGAACTAGGTACCTACCAAAAAATTTGAAAATGTTGTACCTAAAACGCACATTAAACACATTGAAAGACATAAAAGCTGTCAATGTTTAAGTTATTCCTACCCCAACACACAGGCTTGAATAAAACAAAACAGAAAGAAGCAGGGTCTTCGTCTCTACCAACCATATATACACTAAATGTAGGTACGTTACTCCTATAGGTAGGCATGTTCATGCAAATTTAAATTGAATCATCAACGGGATTTATCTCCCTAATCCGGGAAGGTCCGGCCAATTTGCGTGATTTTGACCGTTTCTCGGGATCCTATCGGATCTACGCACCAAAAAGCTCTAGAATTTCTGTTACATAATAATTAATATCTACCTATCTAGGAACCTACCTAGGTAGGTACCGCAGCTGTGAAAAACTTCTTGTCTTGGATGAAGATTTTGTTTTTAAGTAGGTACTTACTAGGTAGGTATTTGTGTTTAGTTGCAAACGTGATAGGCACACATCGCATTACTCAAATAATATCAATATTAAAAGCTAAATTCATAGGTAGCAACGTAAGTAGGGCACAGCCTTGATAATACATTTTTTGACCGTCATGTGTCACAAAATCCTATAAAGCTAAGTTGACTTTGATAATATTATTTATTTTCAGCTCAATTTGGTTAATTAAAAATGCCAGTCTCTGTCTCTTTACATAGTTGAGAAATCATACCGCGACTGCACCTAGTCCCATCCAAAAATGCTAATTATTGACATGTTACAGCGGCAGCTGTCTACCTCATAACGTGCTTCCCAAATACGGTAGATATACCACATCTAGATAAATCTTGTTTTTTTTTAACAATTCTTTCATATTTTATTCTAAAATAATCCTGTAATTTGTAAAATATTGAAATAAATTGTTATCCCTAGTAAGCCTGTGTCCAAATAGAAGGTTACTTTATCAGACTATGGCTACGACTCGTGATAGCTTCAGAATACTTGAAATCCGCTAAAGGAAAAAAAAGGGTTTTTATCTGTGGCAGTTTCTTAGGACTGTCAACCTACCTGCCACAGATCTAAAAGCAAATAGAATAAATGAATTCAGTGAGCGTAACTGTAAAAATATCTTAAAGATAGCCTAGCTAGGATTAGTCTGACAAATCCGTAGCCACTAACAATTTGAGGGCATTACCATAATCTGTTATCGCCCAACCGCGCCGCACTTTAAATGTTAATGAAGGGGTCTCTCCGCCGGTTTTTAACTCCCGGATTGGCAAAGAGTTATAGGGGTCTGAAAGAGTTGATAGGGGTTTGAATTTATAATATACGTTCCAACGCATTCTAGACTTAAAATCGATTATAACATCAATTTTATATTGTTATTATTTATCTTTTTAAACACCTTCCGCGCCATCGTTATTTGCAACAAAGATTTTGGAAAATAGTCACCGATAGTAGATAACCACAGATCCTCGTCAGCCTATAATCACATGCCAATGTAATTTTGTCAAACTCCAAGTAGGTCATTAACATGTTCCAAAGAGGTTTCAAGCTAATCACATTGACATGGCTCCGTATTCGGTGAGTTTTCTTAAGTTTATTTTTTTATGGGATTTAACGTCCTAGATAGTTTAAATTTAAACTATCTAGGGCGTAAATTATGTAGTCTTCATCATCATGTTTTCTTATTCAACCTGCTAAGATCGGTGATCTGATTAAATTGAGGTATGGTCCTTAAAAGGACCTGGTGACTGATGGTGAAAAGGACCAGTGAGGTGAAATATCCGTCTCAGTGCGCCATGTATAGATGCTCTATGCATGCACATGTTTTCGAAGTTTTGATTCTAGGGCATGTCAGTTTCCACCTTCAACGTTTGAAAATATCCGTCTCAGTGTGCCATGTATAGATGCTCTATGCATGCACATGTCTTCGAAGTTTTGATTCTAGGGCATGTCAGTTTCCACCTTCAACGTTTGAGAGCACTAACATTGCGCCCATTAGGGTCACGTAGAATTCAATGTGCACGTTATTTAAACCCACAACCACTACCACCTCTAGGGTTTTGTATAGTGAGAGGGTTTTTTTATCAGGCGCAGGGAAGGTTATTTCCTTGAAACTAACTAGATGACACTGGCGTCGATTATTTTGTACATCAACTAAACTTAATTTTATCTATCGCGGTAACAAACGGAAGACATAAATAGCAACAATTGAAGAGTTGTCAAAAAAAAAAGTCAGGTTTAAGTTCTTCATATAAGTTTACTTTAGGCGTGATTTCAAAACATGCTGACTATAAACACGAAGAAGAGCGACACGTAAAATAATTTGACAGAAGTAAAATTCTTGCCATCTTCTTGTATCAGTATAAATTAAGTATAGTTGGTGTACTAGAAAAACGGCGCCACTGTGTTGAAGCCGCGTTTTGACAGCTGCCTACTTTCATTTTACAATCGGTACAGCGTCATCTGTGTTACTTTTAAGAACTGCTCATTGACACATAAAAAAGAAATCTTTTCATGGGCTAGTTTTCAACCAAACTCAATCTAGACTCAAATACCTATAACTTTTTGTCAATTTCCACTAAAAACTGACGTAAAATCTATACACGAATCTAAATTCATTGAATCATATCGTCCACGGCTTCGCCCGCTGGTACCCAAATAAAAAATAGCCTATGCGATATTCTAGATGAACTATAACTGTCCCAAATACCATTCAGCAGATATGGAGAATATTAGCATCCAACATCTAAAGGGCTAAAGTTTGGCATAGTTCATGAATATTTGCCATCGGTTAATGTTCCTATACGCTTATAGGAACTCTATCACATGTATAACTGATGTATGATGGCAACGCCGCTGCCCTGAGGTTTCCTCTCCCGTGGAATGCTAACTACTTGCTAAACGCAGGCATGTGCAAAATGTAACATTTTAAGTTAAATGAAAATGGGTGTTAATTTAAACTACATTTTTGGTAATAAGTATAAATAGGATTTATATAACAACTTACAAATTTTACATACTTAGGTACAGCTTGCGTTGTGTATTCAATCACATGATTAATATTTTCAGATCAAAGCTAAGTTTTTTAATAGATTTTCTTGACTTTGGTACTTTCTTTGAGATTAAATTCCAATTTTTAATATTTTTATATTAACCTCAGAAAATATAAGTAAAACAATTTTGTCTAGAATATTATTGCTTTTAAAATAATTAATAAATCATTTGGATTTTTCGCGCTTTGCGTTATTATTGGTTAATTTTCCTTAGCCTCTCCCGGTGCACCAATCAGGAACCATCTGGTTCGCGCGCGAACCGCAGTATTGCGCACAAGTCGCTTTTTATCGTCAAGAGATGGCGCTAAATCCAATAAAACGTCTTGCTTGTAGGGAAGAAGGAGGGTAGTGCGATAAACGTTGGCGATTTCGTAAAGGCACTGTAGGCTTTTTATTCTAACATCCTGAAACGAATTGATAAATGATATTAAATTCGAAACTGATTCTACAATCCTGCTTCTTAATACAATTTAAAAAGAGCTTTGTGATTTCAAAATAAAATACTTTGTAATTATATTTCTGATGAGCTTAGTTGGTCCAGTGAGCGGTACCTCGATTTCCGGTCCGAATGTCGTTGGTGCGAACCTGGTTATGCCCTAACTATAGTACTGTTTCTTTTACTAATTATAGACCTGAGTCCACCATGTTAATAAGTCATGACTAATATAAACGAACGTTATATAAAATAACAAGCCCCTGACCACGGCTGCGCCCTGTAGTGCCCGAATAAAAAGTAGCTACATCTTATTCTAGGTCACGTACTATACCCATTCCAAATTTCATCCAAATCGTTTCAGCCGTTACGGAGTTAGTTAGCAACAACAAACATTCTAATTTTGGAATGCATTAGATACTTACCATAGATTTTACGTATTTGGACAGCGTCACTAGCCGCGGCAATATAGTCTGTAAACTGTCAGCTATAGAGGCATGTTTCGCTTGCACGAAGCTGCATAGCACATCAATCATAACCAAAAGGAGGTCTTTATTATCGTACTCCAACGAATCTATTACTATTGGCGATATCTGAAACAGTAAAATATATTTTTGATTATTTCATCAAAAGGCTGGTAATGGAATGAACTTTTCCATTAATTTTGGATTATGAAAAATTTAAAAATACGAACAATAAAGTGGCTAAGACGCATCACTGACACTCTATCACAACCCGAAGTTACCGCATAACTCCTAAAGGCTTAATAAACTTTATTTCATACTTCTAGAACTACGGTTAAAGAGTTAGAGAAGCGAGGACACAACTTTTGCTATTCAAATTTCCTTTACGAGTTCTTAAGATAAAAAATAGTTTTTGAATCTTGAAAATGATTTTTAGGACACTTTAAAATTTTAAATTCACGTAGTTTTTAAGTCACGTTTCGATATGATCCTTATAATTTCAATGAATAAAAACCTATTGACTTTGACTTTAACTAAACCACACGATGAAATAAAATGTAAAAATATTATATCCCTACTTTTTATGTTATTTTTAATTTTTGTGTTATGAAAACAACCAAATTTACGTTACGCTTAAAACTGAGCTTGGTGTGACGGACAGGCGCACAGACAGAAAAAGCATTAGGGACAGATGGGAATGTCGTTCCCAGTTGCCCCTAGAGGTGACAAATTCATTTTGTGACGAAGACAGTTCTGGCACTTGTGGAATAGCAAACTACGGAACCCTAAGAACTGAACGGTCAATTAGGTACATCAATACAACAATGGAGATGTAACTATTTGTCTCTAGTGACGGTAGTCAAGAAAACAGACACCCAAGCCTTTTCAGTCCATCAAAAAGATCGATGTAACAATCTATACTAATATTATAAAGAAGAAAGTTTTTTTTGTTTGTTTGTTTGTTTGTACCGAATAGGCTCCGAAACTACTGAACTGATTTTAGGCATTTTTTCATCTATAGAAAGCTAAATTATTAGGAAGTAACATAGGCTATAATTTATTTTCAAAAAAATTAGAGATTCTTAAGAAAATTGCAATAATGTAAAACAAAGTAGCAAAATTTTGCCTATAAAATTCATTAATTGGCGTGCGCTGAGAAAACTATCGATAATTCTAAGAACTACATGAAAAAGTCCTCGAGGGAATATATATCTATCTAACTATCATAGTTAAGTCACAATAGCAGCTTTTGTGTTCCAAAATTTTATTAGATAACCGGTAGAAACAAATAAATAGTTTCATAATCAAGGGTATTTATGTAGCAGTAAAATACTTTACTGTTACTTTTTATCCCAATATTCCCACGCAAACTTACGCGAGTGAAACCGCGGGGCGCAGCTAGTAATAAATATGTAGCTATATAGATACCTTATGCACCTCATTACTGAGTACACTTTTTGGCGCCTTCCCCAGCACATACGCCCAGCACAGTAAATATGCTTCTTTGCTCTCGGTTCTGACCGCTCCTATATTCTCTGTTAGCTTCGCGAATGATAGGAACATGCGCTGTTTGTATAGGAGACTGATTCGGCAATGCTGCCGGCTGTTCAGGTGCTCGGGGAAGTCAGTCATTATGAGATGGATCGCCTCGGCGCCATGAGTACAGTAATCTGGGTTGGTTATTGTGTTTGTGATCTGAAAATGGAATTTTTTAACTAATATTAGCCTATATAAATAAACTAGCTTCTGCCCGCTTTTGCCCACAGCTTCGTCCGCAGAGTACGCGGATAAAAAGTATCCGATGTGTTATTCTGATGTATAAGCTATATTACTGTAAAGTTTCATCAAAATCCGTTCAGTAGTTTTTGCGTGAAAGAGTAACAAACATCCATCCTCACAAACTTTCGCGTTTATAATATTAGTAGGATAGGACACAGCATTATTTATCTCCAAACTAAACAGAGCTTGTATTATGGGAACTATATGACTAATATACTACTTATATACATTTTTTTAAATACATTCATATTTCCCGTTTACAAACATTTGTCTCGTGGCAGGAATCGAACCCGCAACCTTCTGTGTCTCAGGCGGGCCTTCGCCCACTGCGCCACAGAGGTCGTCACTACTTGGAATCAGAAAGGAATATGGCAATCTGTGTACGCATTTACCTCCGTGAAATAGACTAGATAGAATAAATATAAATTATTATAATTATGTTTAAATTTCATTTTATTATAATACATAATAAAATTAATTTAAACTTGAGTAAGAAAAAATATCTGAAGAACTCACTTTTTGCAGCCAAAACAGGAAAAGATCACTGCCTCTCATAATCAATGCTTTTGTTATCCAACCATAAAGCAAAATCAGCCTCGGGCATATACTCTGGTCTCTCTTACATGAAGCTAGATACCCTTTTAACAACTCATAAATCAGCTCAAACTTCTGTCCATACTCTGCTTTATTCAGAAAATGTGCTATCAACGCGCATGACTTAGTCCTTATAATCTCATTCTCACTATTTAAAGACAGATTTAAAGATAGCTTCATTATTTCTTCAAATCTAGAATCGTACAAATCTTTTTGTACCGAATTGTATAAGCTTTCTATGACTAGAAAGTGTTGATTGTCCTTTTCACACTGAGCTAGGATCTCTGCTGTGTGTTTGGATAGAATTATCCGTTGCTTATCAGAAGGTAGGCTGCCTATAGTATTGGATATAAGCGAATACCCATGCGCCAAGGTCTCTTGCGGTCCAGTTTTCAATTCTTTCAGCAACCATGTAAGTATAGAGTCTATCAAACCATGGTCACTTTCTATTTGTGATACTTTCTTATCTGTGTACAGACTAGTATTAGACATGTTCTCACTCAATGCCTCCACAACCTTCACAGCATTGTCATTTGCTATGATTAATTTTAGCATTTCTTCAATAATTACTTTGGTGAAATCGTCTATGCTTGCCAAATTCGAAAGTAGGTTTAGTCGTTTTTGTAAAGCGACTTTATCTTGTGTCAGGTGTTCCAAATCACACTTCCCTTTGACAACTAAACTCATAATCAATTCAGGGTATTTTCTTGCTATAGCGTGTATCGTTTCAACACTGATTCTAAGTAGATCATCGTCTTGGGAATATTGTACGTTGTGCACTAAAACCTCAATAAAAGGTACCACAAGATCAGTATCAAGAACATTTTTGACCCGTATCACTGTTCTGAAACCGGCGATTTGGTATTCTTTTGACGTTTGGCTGACAGCTGTCAGACATATTTGCGGGATCTCCTTCACTTGCGGCTGGATTTGGCCGAGTACATCCCAGTGTTTGGCCATGTCGTATAAATCACCCAGGAATTCAAGGCTGGCGATTTGCAGCTTGGCTGAAACTTTGAATTCATAGTACGCTAATGTAGCCGGTATCATTGATTTCGTGATGATCACACAAGATTGTTGGGAGGCGTTCGCTGTGGTTAGTAACACTTTTGTGGCTTGAACGAATTGTGCAACTGTCTTAGAATCAGCTAAGGCAGTTTGCATTGCAATTAGTATTCCTTTGATAAAGTTCTCGAAGGCTTGGTCGGTGTTGGCGGTGGTGGCCAGTTTCGCGACTACAGCTGAAAGCGCTTCGTGGGCGGCCATTTTAAGCTCTTCATCAGTTTTGTGAGACATTTCCCTGTGAATTGATGACCATAGAGCTTTCAGAAAGGGGGCATAGGATTCTGCTTCAAATGTCTTACAGCTTTCAACCTGGAATATGAAACAGGAGTCTTAATACATGGATTAAACAAAGTTTCTCTCATTTTTTATTTATGTAATGCAGTAATCTCATATTTTTTTGTAACCTGTTTAATTTTGTGTCAAGGAGGGGATCAAACCCGCGTCCTTACCCTCGGTACGGAGCACATTTATTGCTTATTCAAAAATTCTATCTCCCTTTACATTTTTTACATTAGGTTAAGCATTATTAATATAAAGCCAATCGTGTGTTGTCGTAAGAAATTAGGTTGATACCGTTTTGACGAGTACTCTTTTTTACACCACACTATAGCTGAATGAAGGATCATTAAAAAAAACAAGCAGAGTTTGTTGCCTGATTCTTCTAGGCTTGGTCACGCGCAAAGAATCGGCGTAATTTCACTGTAACATTTTTAATTCGTGTATTTTTTAGCTGACGTTTCTAAATGATCCTTGTGATTTCAAGGAATAAAAACCTTTTGACTTTGACGTTGACCAAGGTTGGAATTTAAACCAAATTTAGTCAATTCATAAAATGTTGGTATTCCAGTTTCTTAAAATTTTTAGGCACATGAAAAATTTATTTCATAATTATTTTATAATCATTCTATTTAATTGGTAAATTAATGAGAAACTTTAATCATCCTTAACCATTTTACACTGTTAAGCTTTTAATTTGCTAATGTTCTACCCAGAGTTAGGCCAAACGCCCCCAACAAAGCTTAGGCGACTGCTTAACGAATCACGAGAGAGCTTGTTGGACCTGCCTCTATATTAAACAGGTTATTATTTACTACATGAACCCTGAAGGCAATTAATTTTCAAAATCAATGTTAAAAATAAAAAAATAACTAACCAACAACTTCAACGAATCAATTTTCGCCAACCTTAAGCTTGAGTCCAGTTTCTCAATCAATAGCACCAGGCAATGCTCTGCGAACTCCTGAGTTGCACAGAGGCATGGCGTCAAGAGTGTTGCCAGATCCTGCCTAGACACCGCTGCCGGGTCATCAGGTGACGGATGGAAGTCTATTGGATAGTAGCATGATATAACCTGCAACAAATTATGTACACATATAGGTATATTAGCTTCTGCCCACGGCTTCGCCCACGTGGTACCCGGATAAAAAGTAGTTTATGTGTTTTTCTGATGTATAAGCTATATTACTGTAAAGTTTCATCAAAATCCGTTCACTAGTTTTTGCGTGTTTTTGCTCCTAGCACTACATTGTTTTGTGCGAAAGTATTAAATAAATAAATAAATAATATAATAAATGCGAAAGTGTGTGTGTGTGTGTGTGAGAATGTTTGTTACCACGTATCTCCGTAACTACTAAACCGGTTTTGATGAAATTTGGAATGTAGATAGTTTAGGTTCTCGAATAACACATAGGCTAATCTTATTTTCGAAAATCAACCCCTAAAAAAATTAGTTTATATGGAAAAAAATATTCCTTAGTTTTATTCACTCAAAACTCGGTACACATAAACTTTAAAATAAATAATGAAACACGTATTTTTATTTTTTCAAAATTACCCTTTGGGGGTGTGCAATTGAGTTCTAAACTTTGTTTAAATTGTAATCCTTGGTTCGATTC
Source organism: Perizoma flavofasciatum (assembly GCA_958496245.1). Lineage (NCBI taxonomy): Eukaryota > Metazoa > Arthropoda > Insecta > Lepidoptera > Geometridae > Perizoma > Perizoma flavofasciatum. The sequence goes on along the minus strand of OY292429.1, from coordinate 10,863,807 downwards.
ATTCAAAAGTTAGTGGACATAGTTTGAAGCCTGGAGACGGTCATAAATGCTACTTTTATTAACATACCACGCGGGCGAAGCCGCGGGCAACAACAACTTATCTAATATATGACAATTAAAGGTGTTCACAAAGTTTGTAAGTATGTTTACTAGGGATGGGGCTGACTGTGGATTTTGTCGACATTTAGAAAATGGGGTCGTATTATTTCGGTTTTATCGTTTTTACTATATTACTATACCGTCATTTCAGCGGTGTTATAACAGCAGTGGTCACGGATAGAGTTTAAGGAGCTATGGTCGAGAAATAACGGCAGTAGCCGCAACTACCCTCAACTAACCTCAAACATCTCTTCAACTAAATGTCCCAAAGGAATGTGCTTGATGAAATTGGGCAGAAAAGCAAATAGGAACATAAGATTGCGAGGGTCTCTTTCACCATCCATTGATGAAATAACGCCGTAGATAAAGTCGGGGCCAAGAGTTTTCATATCTGAAATATGAGGAACAGAAAATACTTAAGTAAAATAATAGAGACAATAAATTGTTTTATACCTGGGTACAACATTTTCAGTTTGGGGAAATATAGGACTTCAAAGAAGGTATAGTTGTCACCATCCTTCTTTCGTTTTATAGAACGAAGTAAAGTTTTTGTTGAAAAAACAAGTTATCATTGGTTTATATACTGGTTTTGTATGATAACTTTAGGAGATATTAAGGGACTCCAACAAAGCTGGGCAGTTTATTTTTTCTGTATATGATATTAACAGGAGATATTAAGGGACTCCAACAAAGCTGGGCAGTTTATTTTTTCTGTATATGATATTAACTATTTCTGAAGAGATTTGTTAAATTTAATCATCTTTAACTAATCATACCAAATCTCTTACTAAATTTATCTTAATGAGTTGATTTTATTCTAAAGACTATATAGTTACATAAAATAACGGAATGTGTGAGTCTGCCTCATGTACCGAGGCTTACATAGAAGCTTGTAAAGCACCAAACTATTCTCCCACGAAAATAAATTGTATTGAAAGACAAACTCAACTTTGTAGTTGAAAAAATTATCGCCTTTACATTGTTAGATATGTCACGGGTAATAGTCCAACTGCAAGTGTAAGATTGTAATCACAAAAAAAAAAAATATGTATAACTACTAATTAACGTTTCCGGACTTTTTATTTTACTTGTCCTTGCTCTTGGCCAAATTTTATAATTCTAGGTTAACGGTCATGACAGACTGACAGATAGATGGAGAATGAAGTGGGGTTCCGTTTCCTCTTGAGGTACAGAACCCTAAAAAACTAAGTTACACAAGCATCAAGTAAATAATGGGTAAACCAACTTACATTCCAAGTTCTTTTCCATCAACTTCTGAACCATCAGATAAATATTAAACCTGTCTTGTCTCACTTGCGACTGACAAGCCACTTCTCTGAACAAAACTGTGAAAAACTCAGCACTACTACTTATGTTATAGTGAGTCATATCTATAATGGTCAAATATCCATCCAAAACATTGGGTATCACTCTATGGTTGTCTTTCAAACGGTCAACATAGAACTTTGAAATGAATTTTATTTGCGTCTCTGTTAGGTAATCTTTTGGAAGTTCTTTAAGGATTTTTGTGAAGAATCTCATGCCTTTCTCACGATTCTCAGCTTCTTTGTTAGTCAATACACCCCCCATGTTCTCCAGCAGATGTGTAATATCCATATGGCCTGATATCATGTCTGAAATGTTATTAATAAGATTTTAATGTATATTAACACATACTCGATATGTTATGGTAAATATTATGAAACCCTAGGTAAGCATGGTATGGGCATGTCATGAGGAGGAAAGAATGTCATCTTAAAAGAAGAATGTTAAATATAAATGTGGATGGAAATAAAAGCAGAGGTAGGCCAAAAAAAAGATGGATGGATTGTGTGAAGAATGACATGGTTAAGAAACGAGTGAGTACTGAGATGACGGCTGATAGAGGAGAGTGGAAGAAGAAAACATGTGCCAACCCCACATAATGTGGGATAAGGACAAGAAGATGATAAAATATTGTAAAACCCAAAAATTTTAAGGCATGTGTCATTGGTTAAGTTTTCCATTATGTGGTTATGATAAGCATTCCATGTCACAGGTTGCAAGAACCTGTGACATGAAATTCTTACTACTTACAAAAATGTAAGTGTTTGTGTCAAATATGTTTGGATATAAATAAATAAATAATGCAGGACATTTTTACACATTATCATGTAGCACCAAACTAAGCAGAGCTTGTATTATGGGAAATATATGACTGATATACTATTTATATATATTTTTTTTGTAAATACATACATATTACATATAGAATCAACCCAGACCTGAGACAGACCTGAGACCTGTTGCAGGAATAAAACATGCAACCTTCTGCATCTCAGGCGAGCCTTCGCCCACTGCACCACAGAAGTTATCCAACTGCATCAGATCTGCGTAATCTAGGTACCCCATGCCACTTACTGTGGTATCATAATTTTTTTTTTATTTCTTGCAACTTGCTTTCTGGGCTTTAAGCTAGTTTGGTGTATTGATGGAATAAGCCCAGTGGCAAATCCATTATATATAATGTTCTATACATTGTGTATTTATCGAGGTCTTGAGGGGATAACTCTTTATCCTTTGAATGTTGTGGTCTTCTTCATAATCATAGGTTAGAGTACCCAGAGATTTTTATTTTTATTTTAAGGCAAGCCTTACTACACCTGATGGATAATACGATACTGACCTGATGGAGTGTGATGTGGAGGTCGAGGATGTAGCATGAATAAAGACACAGCAGCAGTATACAGGTTTATGTAACAGAGTTGAATTGTACCTACTTTCATAGCTAATTACTATAATTTAAGCATTTTAGGTGGGTACCTACAGTTTTTCAAACAGATTTGCTTGCAACACCTGCTATTGTGGATACAATGTGTGCCAACCTTTTGAATTATCAAACTCTGATAGGTTAGAACAGGAAAAATAATCTTATGACAAGTTTTGTTAAATGCTTGGTATTGAGGATTGAGGTCATAGATCTAGAGATCTAGAGTAAATGACTTACCCGTGATAATACTCTGCGTTTGTTCAAATATATCATCGTTTGAAACAATTTCATCGGCTAACTCGGGTTTGAACCAAATGGAATCCATCTTGAACTTTATTTTTATCGAATATAAATTTACAACACGGAAAATGACATTATTTCAGTTAAAATTTGCTGATAGTGTCCTTTTTTGTTCACAGAAATTTATAAAAACACAAAACAGAAAGTGTATTTTGTTTGGAGAACGAGGTTATTTTATATTTTTTTCTGGCTAGTATAGCCACAGACTACTTAGAAATTAGCGATGGGCGTTGAATAAACGAACTAGTAGAATCTACCGTTTACGTTGAATCTACGTATCGACGGTTCACTGTCACTCATTCAACTAGTTGAAATCGTAGACGGCTAAACTGAGATTCCACTACGTCCATATCGACGGTCAATGCGACGAAACGATGCGTGAACGTAGACGGTATTAATCGCCTACGTTCACGCAGTTGAATCAACCGTTTACGTTGAATCGACGCATCGACGATTTACAACTAGTTGAAATCGTAGACAGCTAAACTGACGCGACGAGACCATGCGTTTACACGTCCATAGAAGAGTTTATAATGAAACTGGAAAAGTATGAAGTCAAGTTTTTTTTTGCAAATAAATAGATACCTATCTATATTATATTACACCCATATTTTATTTATTTTGAGAAATAAATTACCTATCTATAAATCGTTTGCAACGGTCTTTAGATAGCTAGCTGTTTGATCTGTATTTGAATAAAAAGTAAGTTTTTTTTTCAAATAGCCTCGCATAAAAAGTAAGAGGAAGCTTTAAGTTATACGGCACATTTTTTCGAAATTTATTAGATTTCAAAGAAACATGGTAATAAGATTACCTACTACGGACGAGCTACGTCAGGTAATCACTATCAGTCAGGTAGATACTATCGACTAGGTAGACATCGTCGCGAAGTTTAGATAGTTCGTCAATAGTCAGATAGTTCGACTAGTCGATGAATTCAACTAGTTGATGAGCGAAAATTAACGGTTTCGTTTCGTTTACGATAATTACGTCGACGACCCATCGCTATTAGAAATACTTTGTATAGGAAACTATAGCATCCACAGACTTACAAAGGACCAAAGACCATAGTATAGACACATATGGTCACATACCTAGTAGAGATGCTCGTCTGTCAACGTTTTTAGTATTTTATTATTGGAAAAAATATGAAAGGTTTTCACACCAACAGGTTACAAAAATTACTCACTTTATGTACAGTGAAATCTTTAAGTTAACAAGTTAATCTTATAGTTCTTTTAACACATTTATTTTATTATCATTTTTTTTACATTTAGAACATCAATTGGTTTTTCATTAAATTAGTATTATGCATCAACTTTCTCCTACGTGTCTTACGCGCCGTCTCAGCAATAGCAGGCCAGTCTGACATCGTCACTGATGGATGACAGAGAGAGACAGGGCGGCCACGCCGCCCGTACCTATATGCATAACGATGCGCATCGTGAAACGAATACTTTGTTTAACTGTTATTTAGTAACATAATACCTTAGATTCGTCTACCTGTTATGAATATCTTTTCCTCATATTAGGTTCGCTGTACCTATTAAGATTTTATTGATCACATCTCTATATAAGTGTTTTATTCCCACAGATAAAAAAATCTAACCTAACTCACGTTTATTTATGACAGCCAGCAGCAATCCAGTATAGACTTTCGTCTAATAATAAACTGTTTTGTTTTTGCATGATAAAAAGTGGCGCAATATTTCATATAAATCATTATCAGTAGTGATTGTGGTATAAATTACATAAGTAGTACGTATCCTCGTATCATTGTTGGCAAATTTTTGAAATCCTGGCAAAATGTCTCACAAAAATCTCATTGACTTCATAGTGAAATATCATTCACCACGGTTGCTGAACAATCTAGTTTTTTTTCCGAGCAACGGCAACTCTTATTTCGGGAGACGGGTGGTTTTTCCGGCTGCCCCGCTTCATACATCCACCCCAAAGATCCAGTCTCCAAGAAATTTCAGCACAACTATGAAGAATCTCAACGAATTGGGATCAATAAACTCTCCAAAGACAATCGTAGGAAAATTCCAGCTAATGTACACCTGCATGAAATGCGACACTCGAAACTCAAAATTGATTTCAAAGCAGGCCTACCACAAAGGTGTAGTCATTGTGAACTGTGATGGATGTGAAAATAAGCACCTTATTGCGGACAATCTTAACTGGTTTTCAGATATGAATGGAAAGAAAAATATTGAGGATATAATGGCAGAAAAGGGAGAAAAAGTGCAGAGAATCATGTCCGAAGACCTTCAGTTTATAGCTATGGAGATGGCTAAGAATGAGGAAAAGTCTGAATGCTTTCTTTTAAAGAAGGCTGATGTAGACATTGCTGATTTTTAAGCATTAGCAACATATTTGTTTCAAGTATTTACTTGTTGGGCAAGCTTTGTTTGTACATAAATTGGGTCCTAGCAGTTACATGCATAGATATCTTTAATGTTTACTAGCTTATAGCCATGGCTTCGCCCATGTGGTACCTGAATAAAATAGCCTATATTCTGATGTATAAGTTATATTACTGTAAAGTTTCATCAAAATCTGTTCAGTTGTTTTTGCGTGAAAGAGTAACAAACATCCATCCTCACAAACTTTCGCATTTATAATAGTAGTAGGTAGGGACTCTTTATTTAGAATATTATTTACTATGATAATAATAACTAAATGAACAGTGGATTAAATTCAATGTTTTTTTACTAAAATAAGCGCCCTTCTCTCTTCTATTCAATGTTTTAATTTCGAGCAATTTCTGTGTAAAAAAAAAATCATAAAGCAAAAAAAATAGTCAGAGAAAAATATTTCAAATCTCATTGAACAATATTATGACTTGCAGGTATCATTGTGATCTAACCACTATTATTCTGTTATTAGCAAACTAGTCAAAACAGAAAATAAAAAACTAACTTTTCTTATAAACTGAAATAATAATATAGGTTTATTCAACCAATTATTAGTTAATTGGTTGAATAAAGAATGTAGATATTTCTATGCCTTATTTTTTTAATGACATCTAACAGTTACAATTAATTATGTTCCTCCACACTAGGATTCCTTGTATTGAGTATCAGGACAAAATAGGTGTACAAGACCTATTTTGTATTTGACCAGGGGGTCTAGACAAATAGCAATTTCTGTTAACATTAACACCAGCAGGAAGTTAATGGTATGGAAATGACATTAGCTGTGGATATGTCACATAGCTTAACCAATTAGGAGTTTGAATGCAGAAAAGGGAGTATACATACATGACAGCCACATGTTAAGTTTTACCTAGACAAATTTAAAACTAGATGTGAGCTATTTCTAGACCCCCTGGTACAAATATCAGCATGTCAGTTGGCTATTCGCCTACCATACCACTGAGGTTTTCATCAATTCATTTTACAATCTATAGGTATAAAACATAATAGGTCCATTCATACATATTAGATTCTACTTAATATTTCATGACAATATTTTGTAATTTTACTAATATTCTAAAACTTACTATGTGAAATTGCAAATGCAGCTACTATGTACAGTATATCGGTAAGTGCAAAGGACCTTTGTATATTTATATTGTAGCTACCTATGTTCTTTAAACATTCTGTTTTTTTCAAGACCCATCATTCCAATGTATGTTAATAGTTTTTTGTAGCAGTTGTAACAACATAACATAAACTAATAAAATAAACTGTTTGTAGATTACATGATTATTTTATTCTGAAAAAAATAATACAGCAGATTACAAATCACATAATTATGGCCAAATATTTCTATATTCAAGAGATTACATAAAATAAAGTAACATTGACTTTGAATGTTCATTTAAAAATAGGTATCAAAAACTAAGTAATACTTTTCATAATTTTTACAATTTAATATTCAATACAGTAAATTATCTGTGATACTATTCATAAAATTAGCACTAACTGGTAATCCCAATATAAGGCACAAGCATTCATCACAAAATTTATAAAAATCTATTAAAAATACATTTGTGCGTTAGTTCTAAAAGTAACATCACCTACACATAAAAGAATCAAAAAGGAATGCATTACAGTCTCATTTTGGAATAAAAATTGTCTAAAAATATTGCTTGGTTACTTGAACACGTATGAAAAATCTAAAGATACACTTAAAATCTAATAAAATGGTAAATGTGAACATACACTTCACAGTCAGTCTTTACAGTAAAATCTTGAATACACTAAACTCTTTTAGGGCGACTCACAATGGCATAATCTGTACCATTGCAATTGTTATGGTTTATTTCTTCCAACCCAACCTGGTTTTGTAAAACTTGAATCTGAGCAGCAGTAGGGACTTGAGGCCCTGGGGTGTTAGGCTTCCTTATCATACCATAGCCCAAATGAGAATCATCAGCCAACCTAGCTGGTTGCATCACATTTTCCACCTCATCATAATCATTCCAAGTATCTTTCGATTTCGGCTCTCCCAGAGCTAAAGTCGTGGGCCGTGCTTCAATCTTCTTGTATCTAGAAGACTTGTTCAATTTACTTGTAGATCCAAAGTATTGAAGACGGTCATAGTTTTCATCTTCCGGGTCAACTGCTGAGCTAGGCAGAAGGATAATTCTTGAAGAATCTGGCCCGGACAAGTTTAGGTTGTCCTGTGACCTGGAAATCAGTTTCATGCAGTTTGGATTATCGCTTAAATTAGGAATGTATTCTGTGTGGTCCGGATTATCAATTCCTAAAGTTTTCCAAGCTTCATTGCGAACTTCTACTTTGTCATATGGCACGATTGAAGGACTCGGTTCTCTCTTCACTTGTTCAATAGGTTCATAGTTATCAAGCTTCTTATGTCTACCAAAATCGATGCTATCATCGGTTGAACTTGAAATATCCTTGTTCATAATTGGTAAATCTTTTGTTATGCCTTTAGGAAGGTTTACAATTTTGCGTGGAGGTTTCTGGGGTTTGGGTTTCAATGCTGGTTTTGGCATCAGTAATGGTGCTGTGTCTCTATCAGTACTTGAACTCTGGCTAGAAACAGACGGAGTTTTGAAGGAGAGAGGAGTTAAGTTTAACTCATCTGGTCTTGCTGCTACCAACGGGCTCCTAGATCCTGGGAACAGATTGGCACTGGGTTGAATATTGAACTCTGAATGTTCTGGGCTATGTAGATTGTCATTCCCAATCATCTGTTTCATTGTTTTCATTTTCAGAGAGAGACATTTGAATATCTCAGACTGGTTTGGATGTTCTAGGTGGAAGATACCTTCACCAGTGTCACATTTCCTGCCTGCCTCGAATGTGAATTTACCCTGTCTATATCCATATCTTCGGATGTATCTGTACGGCCAAGTGGCATATAGTTTATTGTCGTTCAAATCTCTCAATTCTATGGCTGTAGTTGTGAGCAAAAGGAGATATCTGGAGGATTCAAACCCACATCTTGTTGATGCCTCGGAGTTGCACATTTTGACTGAGAACACACCTTCGCCAGATGAGCAGTAAAGGTCATTGTCCTCATCACAGCTGATGGGATTTGAGTCTCTGCCTCTGAATGCCACAGACTGTAGCGTTGTGACCCATTCTAATGTCTCAACCTCTGATGAAGCACAAAGCTGTTGTGTATTTGTTTTAGTAAGTATTGTTATAGTATTTGGACTAGAATGAGTTATTTTGATGCAATTCTCTAGTGTTATGATTTTGGGTATAGCACCAGTGGTAACATCATCTTTGTTGTCGTATATTTCGAGTCGCTCAATGCCTTGTTTGCTCGCATTGAACAGTATGCAGTGTTTCTGTTGCCAGTTTTTCTGTAATGAATTAGTAACATTATTGCATGAACAGTAATTTTATTACGATTCTTTCATGATTGAATGAGGCAGAACAGGTTAAACTGCACGGACAGGTTACTTATCTAGGACCAGATTTTACCAGTGAGTCATAAATTGCATTTATGACAACGTGCCCGCGCATGAGTACGTACCTCTCGTACATAGCACGGATTTAATACATATTTGTTGGTATTTACTAAAGTTCATCCTTCCTCTTACCTTTTTAGGAAATTTACTGAAAACGTTTCCTCCTGCTGGCGGGAACAACAAAATTCCAGATTTGATTTCATCGTCTACTTCCATGTTGTATCGTTAACCCTTCCCAAACACTTGAAATTGGTAATTGCACTGTGAACCATATCACAGACAATGATATTTTGGATAGTATTTGTTTTGTAATTGTAGTTTTAACGTGCAATATTATTATTCAATCTTTATAAAAACAAATCAAACAAAATTGTGTGCCACACCAACCAACAAAATATGTTTTGACACTAAATGAATGACGGATGAAAGCCGGGACGGTACTGTTGACAATTGGATTTTTTGCACTTTTGGGGTAGGCTATAGTCCTAAGACATACTCCTTCGCTTAGATATTCTGTTTACGCCGCGCCGGCGGCCGCCGCATTCGTCGTTCATAAGTTACATTAAGTTAACATTTAATGTATTATCTGAATATTTTTTTCTCAAAAACTAGATTTCGTAGTACATACACTAAAGATATTTTACTATCTAACTGCCTATGTTTACAACATAATTCGAATTTAGTATTAAAATATCTGTGCTTCGAAGTAATGCAATTATCAAGGTATACCATACCTAGCATTTTGTTGATTGATGCAACATAAGACTTTCACGCAGCCAGTCTATTACAGACTTGCCTAGAAATGATGGTTGAAAGCACATACTAGTTACAGGTACTACCTACGTTAAAGTACTTGTATTATAATATCTGTGGTTAAAGTGAGCAAAATGCAGTGATTATTTACTCTATGGGGACACAATACCCTAAATGGGTAATTATAAAAAAAAGTAGGGGACACAAGTAGGTATTTTGGAACATACCTTCGTAGTCCTCTATAGTTAATCTGTGTTTGGTTAGAACTTTTATTTTTTTTACCCCGTTGATGACGTTCTAACTACATTATTTGGAACTTGCTCACGTTCTGCAAGTGTAGTTCGTACAGGTTGCAAGCCTTATATTTTTTGGTTTTAGGGCATGCCAGCCGATATCCTCGCCATGTTTTCCTCACCGTTTTGAGCACAACGTGTTCATTGCGCCTAACTTATTTTTATAGATTGGAAAAATCCAAACCTAGGTGCACAATCGGGTTCAAACCCACGATCTCTAGTTTGGGTGACGCCCACTAGTACGACACGGCTTCTTACATAGATTTCGAGAAATGGCTTTTGTTTCAACTTCACCTCTCCTCTGTATCAATTTTATTCTCCTCGGTCTTTCCTTCTGCTTTAAATTCGGAGACGATTACCGAACACAGCCGAGCATTAGTCGCAATCACTACGTACTAGATAAATAAGTTTTGTTTGTTTTTTTTTATATGTACTTAAGTAGGTACCTAGGTACTTATTTTAGTTTTAAGATATAATTTTATGCCATGGGCCCTGTATTTGTACGAGTAGGTAGAATAGGTACTTTATTGTGTTGCCTGAAATAAATTAATAAAGTAGGTAGGTATGTTTATATTATTTAGGTAGTACATAGATGTGCAATGAAAGAAATTATGCTGCAAGCAAAGGTATACGGAAAAATAACTTGCTTTCTATTTCGTTCCCCTCTCCTGGGAACCGCCACACCTGCTAGCGGTGTTGGTACATCGCTATCCGTTTTCCGATCGAACAGAAGTGTAGGATTTTAAAGGCAGTAGGTATAGAAGTAAAATAATATCTGTGGTAGGTATAAACCTACCTTCTTTTAATTTTTATTGTATTTTAGGTTAGTTACTAACTAAAATCAATTCGTATTAAAATATATATATCTACCTATGTATTAGTGGATTGTATTCTATTATGGGACGATCAGTTGGTATCTAAAATAGATTCGAGGATTATTAGGATTTATAATTACATTATTAGGATAGATTTTGAGGCAATCAATAACTATAGGTACCTACACATTTTTTTTAATATCATGCTGGCAGGCTTTTGAGAGCTGATAATCCTGGAAACGGCTGCACCAATTCCCACCAAACTTATTTAAGAACCATCACACAAATGCCAGATTTTATTAAAAAACCGCATCAAAATCGGAGAGACTGTTTCAAAGCTAGGTAGGTAGGTAGGTGAGGTTAGAGATGGACGAATGTTAGCATATTATATAAATGATTTATGCTAATTATATCTTTAAAATTAGTAATTTATCAGAATATTTATGACATTTAACAATTTTGCTGTAATAACATAATAAATTAATAATTACTTTTTAAATCATAAATTTAACATGGGGTCAGATGATTGGGGAAACTACCTACCTATGGATTAATTGACATCTATTGACTGAGTGTCGAAGTGAACAATCGTTTACGTACGAATTAAATCATTGTACTCTCAGCAAATTTATGAAAATGTTTTAAATAGACGGTTAGCTTTGTGTGTGTGACGTATTATTCATTATATCTGAAAGGATCCTTTAGCACAAAGAAACTTACTTGAAACTCCTTATAATAATTATTAGTATTATTCGCTTCGACACTCAGCCATTAGTTGTCAATAGGTAGGTGCCTATATCTGGCTCCATGTTAAATTATTTATTTAGTTATTAGATGGAGCTTCAAGTAAGTTTATTTTATCTGAAAGGATCCTTTAACACAAAGAAACATAACTACTAAAACTGTATAAAGAAATAGGTATAAATCATTTCCTATTCTAGTGGTACGGGAATTTCATATAATTGAAGGTATGGGGTGGTATGGGGTAGGTACATACCTACCCATATTTAAATAAAGGTAAAATAAAAAGGACGGTAAAGTTACCTATTTAACCTACTTACTTATTTTTTCTTTTACTTCTAGGTAGGTACCTATTTTAATTAAAAAATCAACTAAGTAATATTTAATAACATAGTTTAATTAGTACCCACTTTATTTACATAGCCACGTATGCCAAAAGATTAAACAAGTTAAAAATATAAATAAAATTTTACATTACTAGCTTTAGTTATAATTATAATAAAACAAACGTAATAGACTAAGTCCTACAGGTGATTGTAACTTAAAACTGTACCTAGTCTAGGTAGGTACCTACTTACTCCCACAAAACTTTTTTGAGTCGCTGGAATGAAAAGTAAAATATTAAATAATTGTTTGAGCCAGTAGGAAGAATTTTTAAGCTTTTGTGAACAACCTATTAGCAGACCATGGCTATTTCATGTAGGTAAGTTATATTGCAAAATCGGCTAAGTGCATGTCAGACACCTAGATTCTGCTTTCTACAAATCACTATATGTAGAAATAACATTAGTACCTACTAGTATAGTATTATAATATCTGTGGCATTATTAGGTACCTACCTAAAAGTAAAATTATAAAAAAAGAACATTTGAGAGGCTAGGATGATTTTTTGTTTTTGGGAACAACCCAATGACGGACCATGGCTATTTCATGTACGTACCTACCTTAAATTGCAAAACCGGCGAAGTGCGTGTCAGACACCTAGCCTATATTCTACTTCTAAGGAATCACTGTAGGAATAACATTAGTACTAGCACAGATATTATAATACATACACTAGTAAAGTATTATAATATCTGTGGCATTAGTAGGTAATATAACCTAACTATAATAATAATTCACAATACATATTTTGTTAATGGAGACAGACATTATTATCAAATGTAGGTACAGTGTAACTGTACAGCAGGTGTCTGTCTTCAAGAGAAGACACACAAATTGATTGCGAAAAATCACATTACAATCCTATAGGCCATTTCGGAGGTAAGAAATAATTATGATAGGTAACTAGCAGACAACAAATGGCTTAAGTATATGTTTCGTTATATCGCTTGAGGGTGGGCGCTAATTTTTATCACTTAAACTAGTAGGTAACTAAAACTACCTTAATCCTACTTTTAAGATTGTCCTTTTATTGTACCTAAGTTGTTGTTTTTCATTAAGGTGCAATAAATAAATATTCAATTTTCAAATAATAAACAACCTCATACGTCAAACGCATATACGGGCTCCCGAAGTCGTGGGAAAACACCTATACCTATCTAAAATTGACTAAAATAAATAAAATTTAATGAGATCAATATGCTTGTTAGTTAACTAAGAAGGTACATATTTGAATTTTATCCCGGTTAAAATAATTAATTTTTACAAAATCTAAAACCCATGTCGTGCAGGTATCTATTTTCATCAGCGAATACAGTGCCCGCGTAATGGCATGGCGATACAATCTATTTATTAAGAACCTCTATGGAGGCGTACAAATCGATTGCAAGTAAACGCGTTAAAATCTGCTATGCCACTTTGGAGATAAATAGTAACAGACAAACAAACAAACATAATGTAACGACAAATGTGTCAAATATCTCCAGACATCGCAGGTAAAAATATCTAAATCTAAAACCATTGTACTTACTAATCAAATCTAGCTACTAACTTTGTGTCGTTATAGATGTTTGTTTTGTCTCTTTGTTTTAGAAATTTCAAATTGGTTACAAAATTCTGGTCGATTTTCTATCATTACACCGACCATATTCTTATTTTCACACCTTCGTTTATGAATGTATCATGGATCAAACGGACACTGGCAGCATTGTGACAACTAGCCACAGAAGCCATAATTAATAAGTTGAAGTTGAAAATTGACGGCAAAAATAAATCTATTATAATGAGTCAAAGGCATAATGTAGCATGACATTATGCCGGACATATCTCTACGGCGCGCAACGTCGCGTCGCTTGGCGTCACGTCGCGTCGTAGGTCGTGCGTTTGTTTTTTTTTTACCGTGCCGTTTCATGGTGCCCCCGTGACTGACCGCGGTCTGCACAGACCACTAGGATGCTAACACATGCGACCTGTATCCGCCGCCCTGTCGGCCCACCTAACCACTGTATACCAACCAGCTGCACATGTGCTACGAGACCATGCTGCTGGACAAACACGATTGCGCATTTGGCGTATTTTTTTTCTAACTAAATTGGCAAAGAAACAGAGTATTACTTGCGCGTTGCCGACCCTGAGACATAAAGGGTGAAAAAGTCTGTGCATGTAATTTCACCGGCACCCATTTCATTGAAATGTACTTACATTAAAATATCCTTTCGAATGCACTAGTTGTTGACCCTGTGGCTTGCGAGCACCACTTTTTAGCTTTGATTCAGATTACTCATTACCCTTTACCATTACTGTGCCATGCCGCGTTATTGAATTTTACGGCACATGTCCTGCCGTTATGCTATAGAGATATTATGTGCTGGCCTTAGTCCTCTTTGAAGTTTGTGAAGATCCTATGCTGTTCATCAAATGTCCTCCTTTTCAATGACGTTAATGGAGCTGGGGAAAATCCGGGGGTCCTCGGGTATCCAGACCTTGGCGTGGAGACGGTTGCCAAGGGGACGCTCGCTGCGCCTCGACCACGACAGTGAATGGGCTTGGCAATTACTACCTGTTGAACGAAGAGCATTAGGTAATTGTCTTTGTATTTCAATTCATAATCGTCATCGTCTTTGATTTTGACACCACCAAATTTATAAGTACCTACCAAATTTATAGGTAGGAGTTAGGTAGATGCCAGAATTTGTTTGTTTATTGGTATATCAACACAGATTTATAGTGGGTACCAATACCTTTTAGGTAGGTTTACCAGATGTCTTACTGAAAAACTCTTACAAGAAGCCTGATTTCTATAAAAATGTCCTGACATTATTGCCGGGAGTGAAAATGATTTTATATGGGATAATGGGATAATAACATATAAAATAATTAAATACCTATGTGAAATCAAACAAAAATATTTTTTAGACAAAGTTTTCTTAATGTATTCTAGTATAGTATTATAATCTGGTTAAAGAAGTTTATTAAATACTCATAAAGAACATGGTTCACTTAAGAACTGATGAATTACTAGTTATTCAAGTATTAGTATTATCTGTGGTATTATCTTATCCAATTATTAGAATAGGTATAATTTAACAAAATACTTTATAATAACTCCAGCGCGAGTCGCCCTCTGTGGCGCAGGGGGCGCAGGCCCGCCTGAAACAAATGTTGGTATGATCTGCAATTATTTGTCTCGGGCCCGGATATACGAGTATTCTTTGTTTAATATGTAATACCTAGTATATACAAAAATGTATATAAGTAGTATCAGTCAAGTACAATATCTGCTTAGTTTGAGGCTAGATGATGCTGTGTGAAAAAATGTTCAGTAAGTACCTACCTACCTATTATTTATTTCATAATAAGTATAGGTTTCATTTTTACTTTATTTGGACGAATAAAATGGAGCTATATGTTAGACCTTTCGAATAGTGATATTGTAACTTTTGTCTTGTGAAATGTATGAGTACGTAATAAAAAAAATAGATTGACAACAAAAACGGCCGCTACTCAGCAATAAACTAAAGAAACACTTTGTGCCACTAAAACGCTGGTCTTCCGTTACGTCGGTGATGATGAGATGATGACTTATTAGGTAGGTACTACATTTGTGTTTGCAACAAAAACATTTACATGTAAATGTTCCGAAGATTTCCTTAAAATTGTCTTGACAAATCTCGCAACTTGTTTTCTTGGGTTTACGTTAGTCTCCATGAAACAGGGTAAATTCTTGTACTTGGTTACAGATTTCAAGATTTTACCTATCGTTGGCTGTGTTTCCCTGATTATAAACAAGTTTTGCAACTCGCACTAAAGAAGACAGGTACATTACCATTTTTTTTTAGTTTTCCAACAAGGTCAGGAAAAATATAAAAAAAATCTTTGAACACTTACTCCTACATCGCAAGATGCAGTTGCATTGCATGTTGGGTTGAAATGTTAAACAAGTTTCGCTTCAGAAAGTTGTGCGAACTACATTATAACTTTTGAAACTATAATGGTTATGAACATAAGTTTTACTAAAAACGGGATATTTACCATGATTTGTAAGTGATCATGGTAGCATGCAACTGTGCCGAAATATCGGGAAACATTCAAACTCACATATCATGGTAAATATCTCGTTTTTTTAAATAATGCGAACTCTGTTAGATACATTGATAAAAAACAGTTTTTTTGTTTAGTAATTTGTTTTGTAAGTTCAAACTCACAGGTTAACCTACGTGCACTGGGTAGGTAGGAACGTCCCTTTGATCTGCGTGCGAACAGTTAATCGATTAGAACTTACTTACTGGAACAATTACCTACCCTACTATGAACTTGAGGTTTAAGTATTTATCTACACTTTATTATTGCTATGAGCCAGGGGCATTCGCAAATGTATTAATAAGTTTCGGGGTGTTATTATAATCCGGAATGTTTCCCCTATAGGATATGCACGTGCAAGCGGTAAGTACGGCCTTTTACCCCACAGTTTGGCCCTTTCTGATAACACTCACGATAGGGTTGACCTGTCCTGACGAATCATTTTTGTGTTGTTTATTTTTTTATGTTTGCGTGCGCTATGGAGACACCTGATTTCACAAACGACTGTGCCGCGTATTTTACACGATGGACAAAAGTTCGTCTTAAAACAAAATAAGAGCTTTGTTTATCAAATTATTGTTGAATTACAGCAAATCCCAAAAGACAACTAGAGGTTAAACGTTTGTTAAAATATATCCTATACCTACCTAGGGTTAAACCTATCGAAAAACCATCCTTCTCAACTAACATATTTAATAATCTTGTTCTTAACTCTTTTGTATCGCCAATTCGCCATCGAAGAATCTAAGCCGATAAATATGTTGTTCCCTATTTGGGGGTAAGTATATCGAAGTTATAACACGTTATAACTGTAATAAAAATTTTAGCACTCCTTTTCGACTGTAAGGTTTAATTAGCGTTTATATATACTTACATCCCTTTAAACTCTTAAACTTAGCGCCATTGTTAATTGGGTGTAGCATTCTTGTTGCCCTTTAGTTTACAAAAACAGGCACCATGAATCGTGTTGGGAGTAGGTAAGTCCCACAAATTGATTCCGAAAAAAAGTCAATCAGATTTGCTGTTCCGGAAATAGGTAGATAAGGTAGGTACTAGGTATATGGTATCAATCAGACAAACAAACAACATCTAGGTAGATACTTATAAGAACTCCTGTCGCAGTAATAAAGCGAAGAATAACTGAATATGTATGGTTGACACAAATTGACACATGCCTTAATCACAGCGCAGCTGAATACTTCCAATTATTACGAAGTATTTCCTGTGATTAGACCATTTGTCACTAGACATACACGAATAGGACACTCTTTTTCTCGAAGCAGTGTGACTGTCATTCTCCACATAGATCTATCTATTGCTTTCCTCGTCCAAGTCGTTCCTGCCACCTTTTTGATATCATCTTCCCATCTACGATACTATCTACCTTGGCACATGATAAAATAACACAGTTTAAATCAGCTACGTACTTTTTTACCTTTTGACACACCTACCTGACCGTATACCTACATACAGTATTGTTCAATTAAATCCCAGCTACCTATTCCGTTATGAATAACCTGGCTCAGAACACCTCTAGGTGTTCTATTCATATAATATAGGTTATAGGTTTTCTTTGCTTCGAAACAGACCTTCGGATGCAGAAACGGTTTTTATTTCATTCTAGACCCTCTAGCTTTCGTTTGTCGCGACACGTCACCCAGCCCACACCTTGTGGTGGTCCCAACGCCCATTAAATTTACAGGATCCTATCTTAGAATGAAACAAAATACATCCAGCCAGAAAACACTTGCCCAGTGCAAGTGTATAGGTGGAGGGAAACAAATAGCCTTTGTGCACTTGTGTCAACAATAGGCACATTTAAAATGTAAACAAGACAAGGGTCTGAACATATTTGCGAATCACACCGAAGCAAATTGAACGATCTCCCTCGGTTAATAGAATCGGAGTGTATTAGAACACTATTAAGCCCTCAAATAAGAATGGGGTTGCCATGCATAATTTGGATCAAGAGGATTTTTTTCTATTTATATAATAAAATTGCAATGTTTTTTTTAGTACTTTTATCCATCTTAATCAATACTTTATAGGCATTATAAGAGGTGACATAGTCACTAACAACGCAGAGCTTAAACTGCCGGTCCTAGAAACTTGAAATTTGGAAGGTGTATTCCTTAATGTAGTCAAAGGAGCAAAATGATCATTACCTAATGTAAAACATCAATAGATAACAGTTGTGTTTGACCCTTGAGCGTGGTACGCACCCTCGCTACCTGGGATGCTAGTGTGGGGTGGAATCGATTTATCGCGAACTGTAATTAAGCGACTCGCGTGGGATCCATCCCATAAGGACTCCTGAGATATGGCGGGTCATCATCACGCAAGCCCGTGAGAACGGGTAGCACCTGGATCCCGTTATACCTAAATACAACATCGGTAATTCGGTAGTACCCCACTCTGTCAGGCTAGGAAAGTTTATTCTTTATTGAACTCACATACTGACATTAAAAAATTGACATACAGGCGAGCTTAATTAAGCCTAACCTAACATGAGTTTTCTTCCAGAAACATTTGAGGAACTTTGAGGAGCCCACATGCAGATCATCATTTATTTTCGACGAACTCCACTACAAAGCTAATAAAGTAATTAGGTACCTTGGAAGTTGTAAACATGTTAAATAAAAAATTCAACTTCTTTGTGTTTTATAAACAAGCTGTTCATGACAAACAGCGTTAGTAGGTTTATAAAAAGTATTTGTTTAAAAATATTGCCAATTATCTTGTTGGCTGTATTTTTTCCAATGAATCCATAAAAAATATTCTAAAGTGAAGGACTGTCTCTTAATAACGTTATCAAGTAGCTATAATGTTAAGGATCTATATAGATAATGGCCCGTCTCAAAAATCCACCCTGTATTGAGATTATTTATACAGGATTACATACACCTACCTCGTATGATGACTTTTTTCTGGCAATCTTTATTCTTTATGTTGGCCACTCCAGACAGCAATGCATCAGTGTTGTTCTTGTCTGTGCGGACCTGTAAAGGCACATCATCACGCTTAGGTAGTTACCTACATATGCAGGGGCACGTTTAGGATCATCGTCGACAATTCGTTCGTTCAGAATGCCAGTGCGTTTGTTCGGTTGGCATTCATCCACGTTCAAAAACATTGCCAGATGACATCCGGCGATCACACCAGTTAGGTACACCATGAAATGGAGGTTGATAATCACATCGCTGTCTTAACCTAAGCTCATAATATCAAACATAAATATTATATTAACGTTCTAGTTGCGTATTGTTCCTAATAAATAGCAGGGACAGCCAACACTAATAGTCCAATAAGCCGCGAAAAATCTACAAGATTTTGCGCGTTCTTTTTTTTAAAGATATTATACATAATTTGGATGCTGTCAACCCTCATTTCATATGGAGGCTACTGGCAATGTCATACCACAGACATTATATAATACTGCACTTTTACCAATTCGCCAGGAAAGCTGATGTATCATACGGCCAGCTAGGAAAGCCAACAATAATAGACCAATCAGCTGATCAAAATCTCGTATTAAGCAAGTTTTCTTTTCTAAAAGATATTATTCGATGCCCTTAACTTTCGCTCTCATGGGGGCTTGGTTATACCATACCAATTCCCCAAGAAAACTGATGTATCCTATGTCCAGCAGGGACAGCCAACATTAATAGACCAATCAGCCTATCAAAATTTCATATTAAGCAAGTTTTCTTTTCTAAAAGTTATTTTAATTGATGCCCTCAACCCGCATTTCGTATGGAGACTACTGGCTATGTCATACCGTACCAATTCGCCTAAAAAGCTGATGTATCCTATCGCCAGCTTCAGCGTGTCCACTTTAGAGAGTCGCTTCTCATAGGGAAGCGTGGGGACGTGCGCGCGCAGGCCCTCAAAGGCGTCGTTGATGGATTGCATTCGGCGACGCTCGCGCAGGTTCGCCGCCTGCCTTTGCTGGATCTGCTGCTGCGGGCAGTGCGAACGGCGCCGCATGCAACGGATCTCAGACCTGGAAAATGCTTGCTTACAGTCTTTGTACAGTCAGAGACAAAAGTAGATAAAAACTAGTTTTTGGATATTTTTAGAGTTAGCTACCCACGACGCGCGAGTTAATGCCGCGCGCGTCATCCCTAGTATCGCGACTCGCGTGCAAAACGCGCGCCACTCGCGCGAGTCGAGGTTCATTCACACGCGAGCGAGATTGGCTACGCGCGGCTCGACGCGCGCAAATCCCATCATCTGGACAAGCTCTAAATCCGTAATTATAACTTTGCGTTTGGCTTCAGATGTTGTTTTTTGTTCCATTTTATATCCGAAACGGAATTTATTTCGGAGAGTGCGCATTTGTGCACAGACACTTCAAGACCCGTTTCATAATCGGGCTACCAGACGCTCTCAATATGTCGTGTCACCCTTTTATGGTAAAAGTCCCACCTTTCCGCAAAAAACCGTTCAAGTCTACCTTCATTATCAGTACTGGAATGGAGATTACCGATAAATACATATATAGGTAGTCTTGGAGTCTTCAAGTCGAAGGTGAATATGTATCTTCTAGGCAAGCGTGCTGCGTGCTACATCCTCAACCATAATCAACAATTAGTTAGGTACCTATCCCTTAAAAATCGTCTTATCCGATAGATATGAGATTTTTTGAAATCTATTGTATGACTTCAAAGATGGTTCTTAGATAGGTTTTATCGCCACATGTCGCTAAGGGCGCTGCAATGCTTCAATGCCCCCTGACGGGTTTTTCATCGTCCAGGAAAACCCGTCGGGGGGCATTGAAAGTTCTCAAATAGGTATTAACTTCTTTTCTTTGGGTTTCATGAATAATGGTGTTTAATAGTAAGAAGTGTTCGGGGCCCCAGAAAATTTAATACACACATGAGCATTGGTGGTCTTGATTAAACTATGTAGGTACTTAGGTATTTAGTGATTTTATAATTCTTGACATTTTAATTCAAGACACACAGAGCCCTTGTAAGTAATGCTATGAAATTAATAAAGTCACATGAAGGAAAGTAGGATCTGTGTGGGTACTGTCTGAAGTGTTAGTAGTAGAAAATAAGCTAAATATAAATATAACTTTATTGAAATATTAATAAATTCAAAAACTAAGTATCATACGGCTCGTATAAATATGTACCTACCTATTAATACTATAAAAGTAGACTCTATAGGACACAATAATATTTTTTCTCAAACATGCGCGAAAATATTGTTATTACCTACCTTCGATAAAAGAACATCCGAAGTATCGTATTTACATACCTACACAGCATCAGTTAAGAATTTGGAACAAAAAACGCGCCGGAAATGTTGTATGGAAATCCATTGCCGGCGTGCTACATGTCCAATGCACCCAGCACGCCAGCAATAATGACTACGACAAAACTTTTTCTTTGTTTGCCTCATTTAAATTTGGATCTCTTTCATCGAGCTTGGTACGCCATACGCCATTATCTTACTGCACATGCAGTAATAAAAATAAATAAATAAAAATTGGCGGTAAAGAAAAACGTCATCTCGATTCTGTTATTTTGATTAAATACCTAAATAAAAAGGAGGTTCGGAAATTCCGAAAGTGAAATGGATCTGTCTGCATTTCACGAGATCTAAGGTCGGAAGCCAAATTAGCAAGGGAAAATCAGTTTCAGCGAATTCAAAAGAAAAATACTTACGTAAGAGTAACTTACTTAGAAACCCGTTTTTATTTCCTAGCTTTTTTTTGAGAAAAGCATTTACCTACAATGCCTCGCTCGGTGGAAATAGCAATTGCCTGTCATGTAAGATTTCAATTAAAATCTTGTTGGTATTGCACCCATTTTCTCGAGTAAAAATATTTCTAATTTTATTAGGTACCTACCTAATAAGTAGGTAAGTAAGTAGGTAGGTGTGTTTGGTGTAAGTTTTTGTTTGTAATAATTGATGCTTGTTTGTCTTTAGTGCGGTAATTTTACAATCGTTTTGTAGGTAGGTACGTCATTTCGACCCGCCGCCGTTAGGAGATAGTAGGTATCAGATGAACAACGTCTTTTTTTTCTTTTTGTCTTGGCGTTGCCACTTTCGGCATTTGCCATTTTAGTTTTTTCTAGCGGTGGTGCGGTAGTAACTTAAGTTTTTTTTTTTTATTAGGGAAACATTTAAAATATTTATAAATTTACACGATACGGATATTAAAAGGATTAGGATAAGGATCAGCGGAGTTTATGAATATAATATATTACAGGTTAATATTATTAGTGCATATGAAAGAAGCTAAGGAAATATATATATCAGGATCTAAGGAAGAATGAAGGATATTAATATTAGTAGGAGGAGAAACATGAGAGGAAATGAGATCATGAAATAAAGAGGCATGATCATACAATTTGCAGGCAAAGATTATGTGGTTAAGGTCACCCAATTCATCACCGCAGGCACAATTTGAATCAGAAATAACTTTTATACGGGCAAGATGAGCTGGGGTACATGAGTGCCCCAAACGCATTCGGATTAAAACTGTAGTCGCACGTTTACTAAGTTTCATTTTAAAAAACCAAGGCTTTGTTGGAATTGATTTTTGTATACCTCGTGTGTTCATAAGTTTTGAGACGAACTTATTTAATTAATTTAAAAAGAAAGTAAATCATGCAACCTTTTTTAAACTTTTAAAATTTTAAATTTCGAATGTTTTGAATCAGAAAAAATATACATTTGAATATTTGTTTCATTCTCCGTGAAAATGGCGCCAACAAAAGATTTGCGTGCGACTGTAATTTCACTGTTTCAAGCAGGAAAAAAACCAATGCAAGTTTTTAGTGAAATCCAAAGTTTGGGATGTAGTCGGAACTTTGTGTATTATACCATAAAGAGGTACAAGGAGACCGGCTCTTTAGAAGACCGTGGAAGATGTGGCCGCCCGCGGTCTGTAAGGACGCCCGCCAACATCAAAGTAATCAGAGAGCGAATTCGTCGCAACCCTTGCCGGACTCAAAAGAAATGAGCTCTGCAGACCAACATTTCGCGAATATCGGTGAACAGGATACTTAAATATGATCTCAAACTAAAGGCCTACAGTCGAAGGAAAGTGCATTATTTAAACGAGCGTCTTCGTAAATTGCGACTGGAACGATGTCGGAACCTATTGAAGAGACACGATCCAAAAAATATCCTGTTTACCGATGAAAAGATCATCACGGTGGAAGAAAAGTTTAACCGGCAGAACAATAAGGTTTACGCCAGAAGTTCAAAGGACGTCCAGCCATCTGTACGCAATGTCCAGCGCACTCATCATCCAGCAAGTGTGATGGTTTGGTGGGGTGTTTCCTACGAGGGGGTCACTTCGCTTCATTTTTGCCAGCAAGGCGTCAAGATGAAGGCACAAAATTACCAAACCGACATATTGGAAGCGGTGGTTAAACCATTAAATGATACGCTATTCGCTGGAAAATACTGGGTTTTCCAACAGGACTCTGCTTCCTCCCATAAAGCTAAGACTACCCAACGTTGGCTGGAGGCCAATTTGCCAGGCTTCATTCGGAGCGAAGATTGGCCCTCGTCAAGCCCTGACTTGAATCCTTTGGATTATTCTTTATGGACGGAATTGGAGCTGAGGGCATGCAGAAAGTCTCACCCAAACCTGGATTCTCTCAAGCGAGCCCTTATTAAAGAATCGAAACGGATTCCCATTGAAAAGATTCGTGCCGCCATAGATGAATGGCGCACGCGTTTGAAGGCCTGCATTGAATGCAAAGGCGGCCATTTTGAATGATTTATTTTTAAATACAGATCTAGATGTCAGTAGTTTTAATTTTAATATCCAATAAATGAATACTCAACTTAGCTCCAAAAATATTTTAGTTTTACTGTGTCTCAAGACTTATGAACACACGAGGTATATTTGTAATATTTGCCTTTATAACAACCAGAATGGTCCCAAGCTTTATCCCAAGAGTTTTTGAGATAAACCTTGGGAAGAGCAAGAATATCATGGGAATAATTTTGATAAGGAAAGATGTCTCCACACTCCACAGCCTCGTTGGCCAATTTGTCAGCATGGATGTTGCCTGCAATACCGCAATGGCTAGGTGCAATCCATGCAAAATGGACAACCAGGCCTCTGTTTTTACACTTTAAAAGTTTGTCTCTAGCTTCCGATATAAGAGGGTAATTTTTAGAACAAAATGGATACCTTGTTAGTGATTGTAATTAACTAAGTGAGTCACTAAATATAACAGTTTTTTTAAGATTCATAAGCAAAACATACTCTATTCCTCTAGTGATTCCGAAACACTCACCGGTAAAGACAGAAGTCTCAGGAGGCAATTTAACTTTTTGAACTATGCCATACTGCTTATGAAATATTCCTACACCAACATTACCAGTTTGCAAATGTTTAGAGGCATCAGTATAGATTTGATGCCAACCATACCACCGTTCATAAATTATTAAATTAAAATAAATTTTAGCATGAGCGTCATTGCGGTCAATATTCAAGTCAAAACAAACATTAGGAGGTAGTGTTAGAGCTTAATAATTGCAATGGAAAATGGACAAACAACGTCTTATGGCATCTTTGATTTATTAGAGTATGAAGGTACCCTACCTTATAAGGTACCTAGCTTACCTTTTCCTGGGGCATGCGTGGTTTTCCTGATCACTCGCGTATAGGCTGCCGTCGGACATGGATGAGTCGTCGTATAGGAACACGTCGGAGTGATGTGGCGTTGGAGACCCGGCTCCTGACGCCGGAACCACGCTGGCGCCCTCTGCTGACATGCATTGCCCGATCGCACTCTCCATTCCGAACATTTCCACTCCACCGAACCGAACTGGACTAGACTACATCCTCCGTCACTCCGCGGCTGGGCGCTCTCGATACTCGCAACGCCTAACTTATTCTGGCACTGGCTGCTCCAAGGGTTTTAGGGGAGGCCTCGGATTGCTGGAAGACTCCGCCCACCTGGTTTAACTCCACCCACTATCGACTCGACCAGCCTTATTTGAAATATCCACCATGACCGGCGTTTCCCTTTCACCGCTTATCTCGAAAATATTATCGAAGAGTAAAGAAGCTCAACGAATAATGGTAAGTACATTTAAACAGATCGTGGAAGCACGGTATTCTCTTTTATAATAGACTGTAACTACGGAAAAAGGTTTACTATTTGAGCTGGGTAGCATCACACGACGTTATTTTTTTTACAAACAGGATCACCATAGCGCGAGCATGGGGATCCTGTTTATAAATGTGTAGGGATGGTTGAAAAGTAAGTAGTTAAGTATTGTTTTCCCAAAAACGTCAAGTAAGTTTTTGTTTTTGTTTCACATTTTTTCAATTGCCCGAATATACTATTCCCGTATTTTAAACCTACCTACCTAGGTACTAACTTTTTGGTTTTCCCTTTTTCTTAGCACTGATGATTTATTTCCACATTAATTTAGAAAAATAAGTAGGTATTTATCGCCACAACTCACTAGAGGGCCGTCGATAAGTACCTACACGAGTCGTGTAACACGACGGAACACACTTAAGGGGCTTTGAATTATACAAAAAAACTCTTTATTATTTTTATTTTATTTTAGATTCATGCGTTGAGTTATTTATAAATAAAAAATGAAAAACCATCACTTGATGACCGATTTGGCAGTTTTTTGTTGAGTTCGTAATGGCCAGGACAAGGTTTGTATGAAATAAGTAATTTATTTGGATTATAAAATTCCACCTACGCTATTTTTTTTACCTTGTTATTATGGTATGAAAAGAAAAAAAAGGCGGGAAACTTCGAACCGGGAAGGCGCGATTTTTTCCACATAACTAAAGAAAATTTAATTTTCACTAAAAAGCGATCAGTAGAGTTGTAATTTAGTATTTAGTTCTTTTTTCACTGTATTTATAGTAGTTTAGTGTATATAAAAAAGTATCTGGTAAGTTTTTTCTGATTTTTTCCGATGGAGGAGCCGCCCGACCCCGGGGACCCTGTCCCTGCGGTCGGTTATTATGTTACATTGTCCAATAGTTTTGATAAACTAGTACCATCCAATGAGTCTGCTATAGATACGGACTCATCTGTGTCAAAAAAACGCAAAAGAAGTCGTTTACACAAAGTGTGTAAGCACTGTAATAAGAAAAAGAGGCATGGTTCTAATGAATCTAAAGGTTGTCACTGTGATGAAAGCCCAATTTCGGACGATAATATGACTGGTCCGCCACCCAGCGTTGAACCTCCAATTCCTGCCTTAGACTCGGTCGGTGCTTCGAGCCCCGTCACCGCTCCATCACACAATTTGTCTCCACAGGCCCAAGGGTCACCACCAGCACCAGTCACAAGAACTCTTTATGACTCCACTGATAATGGTCCTTTTATTGTACATGTTCAACGTATTACCGATACACCCAATGATGGCTCCACACTTCACCCTATAATTTTTGGCAAATTTTTGAAGCGTTATTCCATTTACAATGTTGTTAATGGAAGTGTTAAAAGGATAGGAAGAAACAGAGTTTCCATTGCTTTTATAAACCATGCAGATGCAAACTCTTTCCTTGACCATGATAGTCTCGGTAATAACAAACTTAAAGCTTTCATTCCAACCTACAATGTTTCACGCATGGGTGTTATTCGTGGAGTGCCTACAGACCTCTCTCCTGAGGAGATGCTGGAGTGTACCACGGTCCCCCCTGGTTGTGGTAAGATTTTGAAACTTAGACGTATCAATTACAAGGAAGTTGTTAATGGAGCTCCAGTATGGAAACCAACTCAGACTGTGGTTGTAACATTTGATGGTCAAGTGTTACCCAACCGTATTTATATGTGTTATACTGCTCTGCTAGTTCAACTGTATACTTATCCGACCATTCAATGTTACAACTGCTGTCGATTTGGACATACAAAGTTGCAGTGTAGGTCTAAGCCCCGCTGCTTTAAGTGTGGTGGAGAGCATTCAGGTGATACTTGTAATATTGAAGAAGAATACATTTCCTGCTGTTCATGTGGAGGAATACACTTTGCCACTAGTAAGTCATGTCCCGAGTATACAAGGCAACAAAAGATAAAACTTTCAATGGCAGAGAAGAGTATTTCTTATGCAGAAGCCTCTAGACTTCATCCACCTCTATCCCGTTCATATGCAGAAGTTTTGGCTACTTCTGGAGATCAAAATGTTCCACCTGAAAATAACAGTTACCAAAATATTAAGTATAACAATAACACACCTTCCTACCACAAAACAGTCTTTTTAAAACCTCGTTCTGTAGCCCCCAAATTAGCCAAAGGTTATGATAAGAAAGCTCATCAAAATTTAATAAATGAACCATCATCAAGCCTATCCAATGGTTGCGTTCTGACAGAGAGTGCTAAGGATAGGGAACTTAGCATTACAGATGTCATTAACCTTTTACATACCCTATTACAGTCCAAAATCATAGAACCGTCCAACGCTGCTAAAATAATTGACACAATTAGTATACTACACAACCACAATGGATCCCACCAGATCCGCAGTTCAGTGGAACTGCAGGAGTGTAGTCAGTAAAAAAAATGAAATTATATATTTAATCAATAAGTTTAGCCCCTTTATTATTTCTATCACAGAGTCCTGGCTCAAGCCAGGCTCTGTGTTTAGATTGAATGGATACTCCTGCCTCAGGGATGATAGACCTGATGGTTATGGAGGAGCCATTCTTCTTGTTAAAAATTCTTTTCCTTTTTCACTTTTTTCTTTATCTTCCCATGATAATAATAACTTTAATGCTGTTGCCTGCATTATTAATAATGTCTGCTTTGTATCTATTTATATACCTCACCCTTCTTCTCAAATCTTTGTTGAAATTGATAACTTGCTTTCACATATTCCTAAGCCCTGTGTGGTCATGGGAGATTTTAATGCTCATCATAGGACATGGGGTAGCTCTGTATCTAATAGCTATGGCAGAGATCTCTTTGAGATAATTGATAGGCGAAACCTATGTATACTTAATGATGGAACACAAACACGAAGAACAAGACCTTCAGAAAATGCTAGTGCTGTAGACTTGTCAATAGTTTCTCCTAGTTTAGCATCTTCAGTTTTATGGGAAACACAGCAGTCTACACATGGTAGTGATCATTTCCCTATAATTTTAAAGTTTGCTCATTTTACAGTTACTGAAATACCAAGAGCTCCACCTAGAATGAAATATAGAATAGTTAATGATAAATGGAGCGATTATAAAATCAAAGTTGAAAATAATATTAACATTTTGCCTAATATTTCTCAAGGTATTTCAATTTGTGCAGATAGTTTTACTGAAAGTTTAATAGATGCTGCTGATTTAACCTTCCCTATGAAAAATTGTGCATCTGGCAAATTACCATCGCCACCATGGTGGGACTCAGAGTGTAGTGTTGCTGTTGCCCAAAGAAAAGAGGCAGAGTTGAATTATAATAATGATATGTCTGAAGGTAATTTTGATAAGTTGATTGACATAATAAATAAGACTAAAAAACTACTAAAAGAAAAGAAGTTCCAAGGTTGGAGGAACTTCTGCTCAACCATCTCTCCCAACACTAAACCATCTGAAGTGTGGAGAAATATTAGACGTTATAGAACTGGAGTTACTGCATCTACTTTTTCAACTATGCCACTTTCTTTGAGAAACAGTTTCTTAGATCGTCTGGCTCCACCAACTGCACCACCCAAGGAGTTTTTTACACCTATTCCTGTCCATATTTCTAGTTGTCCCTATGGACTTGATGCTCCATTTTCTATCTATGAGTTGAAAGGTATTTTATCGAACGTTCATGATACGGCCCCAGGCAAAGACGGCATTCCATACTCATTTTATTCACATTTAGGTGAAAATGCCCTACAATATTTACTTGATCTTATCAATTCTATCATGTTGACAGGTCATATTCCTACAACATGGAAAACACAAATTGTGTTGCCATTTATAAAACCTTCTAAAAATCCAGATGATACAACGTCCTATCGACCCATAGCTCTATCCCCAGTCATAATTAAAATCGCCGAACATTTAGTCAAAAATAGAATAGAGTGGTTTATTGAAAGTCAGAATATTTTATCTAATAGTCAATATGGGTTTAGGAAAGGTAGAAGTTCAATGGACAGCTTAAGTGTTTTTACTACAGACGTACGTATAGCTTTTTCAGAAAATAAATCTATCGTAGCGACATTCTTAGATATAAAATCTGCATACGATAATGTTTTAATCGAAATACTTATAAAGAAATTACGATTTTTAAAAATTCCACCTTTCTTAACAAACTTTATTCAAAATATGTTAGTGGGCCGAATAATTTACCTGAACTCCACGGATCTCTCAAGAGTTGCGTGGAAGGGTTTGCCCCAGGGTTCTGTTTTGAGTCCTCTTCTTTATAACATCTATACGTATGATCTTGAAGCATCTGTAAGTGATACTGTTAGTATTTTGCAGTATGCTGATGATTTGTTATTATATTCATGTAGCGTTTATATTGAAACAGCAGCCCATAAAATAACATTTGCTCTGAGTTTTTTAAAATTGTGGTTGGATAAACATGGGTTGGAATTATCGCCATCAAAAAGTGTCGTGGTTCCATTTACCCGTAAAATAAACATACCTCCTATCAATATACTTTATGAAGGTATAACTATTCCTTTAAAAAGTCATGCCAAATTTCTTGGCGTCATATTAGATTGTAAACTTAATGGTCGTCCACACTGCGATTATGTTGTAGAAAAGTGTGAGAAATATCTTAATTTATTAAGATGTCTAACAGGTGTCTGGTGGGGTGCTCATCCCTTTTCCTTAAAACTTGTTTATAATGCATTAATCAGAAGTAATTTAGATTATGGTACCTTCTTGTTAGAACCTGGAAGAGTAGAGGATTTTAAAAAGTTAGACGCCATACAAACGCGCGCTTTGCGTATAATTATGGGAGCAATGAAGTCCAGTCCTATTAATGCTCTACAAGTAGAGTGTGGTGATCCCCCTTTGCATCTGAGGCGTCAATTTTTATCCAGTAGATTTTTCTTCCGTACATTACAGTTATCGAATCATCAGCTACATCCTAAAATTAAACATCTTTCAGAGCTAATTAATTCTTCTTCATATTGGAACCATAAATCAACCCCTCATTTAGTAAATAGTTTTCACAAGTCTAAAACATTTTCAGCTCCAATTTATCAGTCACCTCTTCTGTCCATTTTCCATTGCATAATTGCAATGGAAAATGGACAGCTCTAACACTACCTCCTAATGTTTGTTTTGACTTGAATATTGATCGCAATGACGCTCATGCTAACATTTATTTTAATTTAATAATTTATGAGCGGTGGTATGATTGGCATCAAATCTATACTGATGCCTCTAAACATTTGCAAACTGGTAATGTTGGTGTGGGAATATTTCATAAGCAGTATGGCATAGTTCAAAAAGTTAAATTGCCTCCTGAGACTTCTGTCTTTACTGGTGAGTGTTTCGGAATCACTAGAGGAATCGAGTATATTTTGCTTATGAATCTTAAAAAAACTGTTATATTTAGTGACTCACTTAGTTCATTACAATCACTAACAAGGTATCCATTTTGTTCTAAAAATTACCCTCTTATATCGGAAGCTAGAGACAAACTTTTAAAGTGTAAAAACAGAGGCCTGTTGGTTCATTTTGTATGTATACCTAGCCATTGCGGTATTGTAGGCAACACCTATGCTGACAAATTGGCCAACGAGGCTGTGGAGTGTGGAGACATCTTTCCTTATCAAAATTATTCCCATGATAGACATCTTTCCTTATCAAAATATTCTTGCTCTTCCCAAGGTTTATCTCAAAAATTCTTGGGATAAAGCTTGGGACGATTCTGGTTGTTATAAAGGTAAATATTACAAATACATACAAAAATCTATTCCAACAAAGCCTTGGTTTTTTAAAATGAAACTTAGTAAACGTGCGACTACAGTTTTAATCCGAATGCGTTTGGGGCACTTATGCACCCCAGCTCATCTTGCTCGTATAAAAGTTATTTCTGATCCAAATTGTGCCTGCGGAGATGAATTGGGTGACCTTAATCACATAATCTTTGCCTGCAAATTGTATGATCATGCCTCTTTATTTCATGATCTCATTTCCTCTCATGTTCCTCTTCCTACTAATGTTAATATCCTTCTTTCTTCCTTAGATCCTGATATATATTTTTCCTTAGCTTCTTTCATATGCATTAATAATATTAACCTGTAATATATTATATCCATAAACTCCGCTGATCCTTATCCTAATCCTTTTAATCTCCGTATCGTTTAAATTTATAAATATTTGTAATGTTTCCCTAATTTTTATTAAAAAAAAAAATGTTAAGTTTTAATTAAGTTACATAAACCGCACCATCGCTAGAAAATGGCAAATGCCGAAAGTGGCAACGCCAAGAGTTGAAGAAAAAAAAAAAAAAATGGTATGAAAACTTGAAAAGTGCGATGCGGAACCTTGAAAAGGCTGCCTACAACTGTCGAAGTCATGAAGAATTTGAAGATGTCATGAGGAGATTTAATATAATGTAAAATAAAAAATCGTGGGCTTTTTTGTGTGTACCTTAATACAGCTTACCCTCAACGGAGTCAAGCTCCCACCAAACTAAAATCCTGCCCCACCATTGGCCTCAAGACTGCTAAACTCCTTGTCGATCACCCGGCGAACTCCTGTGAGTGTTGGGGCGAGTCGGGACACTCGTCCCAACTAGGCGAAGGTATGAGCGGCGCTTTCTTTTCTTTTTTATTTTTTTTTTATAAAAAAAAGGATTGACTACATGCAGCCGAAAAACCGACCAATGTATTACTGCTGCTGGGAGATCCTGTAAATCAGGATGGTACCCAAAGCGGCATCCCCCAAGGATCCGGGAGCCGTTGCTCTCAAAGTCGAAACCAGAAAAATGAACCTTATGTTCGATTCTTACCCACACTTCAAAACCACGTATCGAAGTGTAAGACCAACCAGGGCGAGGTGCGGTCTACTAATTTTGTAAATCATGTTATTGTTACATTGTTCCATAACAAACATAAAACTAATTTAGATTTTTGAGTGTCTGAGATAACAAATTATCTTAGTTTTTTTGATAAATCGAGGTCAGATTATCATCCCTAGTCCATGAGTCAAAATAAAGCAATATACGTGGGTACGGTTTAGTATAGTTTTATAATATCTGTGGTAGTTATTTCACAAAACAGTTATTTCTTTCTTTAAGGCAAAGCACACGTAGTATCTCTTACTAGTCTGTGGTTAAGGCAAAGCAATAATGGAACGAAAGACGAGGTAGTATAGTCATACGACTACAGCCTACCCTAAATGGGGGAAAAAAAAGCAAGAATGGAAATGAAATAACCACTACGTACCTACGATTAGGCAAAGCGAGAAACATTAAGAAAATAAACTGTTCTTTCGTTTTGCTTGGGACTGAATTTATTAGCTGACCTTTAAACAAGACAAAGAATTAAATATGAACATGTCAAGCGCTGTAAATCCTCTAGAAGGAACTGCGCATTTGCTAGACGAATTGGACAGTACGTGTCACGGCTTTCTAATAATGATAACATCTATTTTCATGTTTTATCAAGTGGTTCTCTTTCCATGAAGAAAAGCTAATGGTGCTGCTCCGTGATGGGAGGACGCTGATAGGCTACCTACGCTGCGTCGACCAGTTCGCGAATTTGGTGCTCCACAAGACCATTGAGAGAATTCATGTTGGCAAAGAGTATGGTGACATACCTCGAGGAATTTTCATTGTGAGGGGAGAAAATGTTGTGCTGCTGGGAGAAATCGTAAGTTTGTATCGCATTCTCATTTAGTATTACAGTCAGTGTCACCAACTGGTTACCTTTCTGTAGTAGATTGATATATCATTAGGTATATTAATAATGCTGGTCATTTTTCACAGAGCATCATCTAGCCTCAAAATAAGCAGAGGTTGTATTATGGGAACTACATGACTGATATAATACTTTTTTGTAAATGCATACATATAAAACACCCATATCTGAGACAATTATTTGTAGATCATTCAAACATTTGTCCCACATCAGAAATAGAACTCACTGTGCCACAGGGGATGTCATATATTGATTATTTTACTTGTAAAAGTAGGTTTTGTATATTTTTTCTAGGCAGAAATGCTGCAGACTATTACAACTGACGGTGAAAACTATATTAAAATTACTGTATTACTCATCTATAGTTTTAATCTTGAAACCAGAGATGTAACCAGTTGATGCTTACTGTAAGTACTTACTTAAACTTCAAAATTAGAAATGACAAGGTTGCATATCTAAAGGTAAACAATGAATGTATTTGTCTGTAGATACATTAACAAATCATAAAAAATTGCATTTATCCCAAAAACTCCTTAGACATAATAGCCTCGTAAAATATCTGCTAGCAAAGCAAAGTTTCCCTTATTGCCAACATAGCTGATGCTAAATATTAGAAGGTAGAATATTATTATATAGAATGTCTATATCAGTTACATGTCTAAATGGATTATGGGACAGTGGCAAATAGTACAAAAAATATTAAGATACTATGTACATACATATACCCACCCACCAGTAAATTCTATTAGATGCCTACTAGGTCACCCCCCACCTGATGGACTAATGACATCTCAAAGGTTACAGGAAGTCAGTGCATGGATTCTTGGTCAGTGTCCAAGATTATTCATCATGGCACTCTTTGCTTGGAGCACATCAACCAGTTGATGATGATGATGAATTCACAGTAAAGTTTTTACTGCCCGAAAAGTAATACATAAGCCTAAAGTGTCACTCTCTTTTACTTCTTAACAGTAACATAAGTTGTACACCACAAGAGAATCAACACCACTGTCTTTTCTGTTTTTTTATGTAGACCATCAAAGTTTGTTCAAAATACATGTTTTCATTTCCAGGACAAAGATAAAGAAGAGAGCCTTCCGCTCACAGAAGTCTCAGTGGATGATATCCTTGATGCTCAACGCAGAGAACAGGATGCCAAGATTGAGCAGCAGAAACTGCTATCAAAGGCTCTGAAGGACCGGGGAATGAACATGCTAGCTGATTTGGGACATGATGATATGTTTTAACTAAAATGTTCCATTATACCTGTATTGCTAAGACTGTTTAAATATGTAAAAATTATTATATCCTATCTCTTCAAATATTAGGTTATTTATGGTTTGTTCTTAAAACTGTTTCCATGATGAAGGAAGTACTGTCCATGAACTTGATCATAGAGGTTGGAAAATCAACAAATATTTTTTTGCTATTATGTAATATGAATGAATGCTCTTGTTGAAGTCTAAATTTGTTTTTAAAAAAACCCAAGTACAGCATAGCTAAAAGTCAACTGCTTTTGTGTGAACTGCTCTGTTGCAGTGTTGCGTTGTTTAAGATCTGTGTTAACATGCGTTAGCATCCTAGTCTGCGGTGTGAACGCACTAATGAAAGAAAATATATATAGGTAAGTACTCTGTGGTTAACGACTCTTTTTTTTTGTATGATTCTTCGATTACAGAGATCTATTCTGAGTTTAAAATTAAAACGTCAAAATTCCATACAAAAATTGACGAAACGGACATCGTTTCGACATGTTTTGAACGTTTTTGTAACTCGGCCTATGCCCTCCGGTATTTTGAGGCCTGTCGGGTATATAAATATAAATTCAGGTATTTCACAGTCGGTAATGAGCAAAGTTAAATGTACTGACAAAAAACATTCATAAAACAACAATTACAATAACCTAGATGTGATTATCTTGAACTGATCCATTAATACATAGATTTATTAAATACTAGCGTTAGATTGGCGATGTAGTGCTAGGGGTGAGACCAAAAACATAACACAGTGTGTTATGTTTCCTAGGTGTGTTAAACACACCAGCATGAGTGTAATGTGAATGTGTGCGAGAAAAATAGCGCTGCGCTGAAACATATTTTTGTTCACATTTTTTTCTTTTAAATGTTTTCGGAAAATTCGTTTGGACCGAATCTATCTCATAAACGTCCTGAGAAGGATAAATAAGGCCACCTAAGTCCTTTATGTATATAAGTGAAAGTTCTTTAACTTCACCGTAAAGAGCGGTTATGCACGGCTCACATTTAATTGCGATTTTTTCATCACATAACCACATTATGTACTCAACTATGGACTTGATAACTGATTCCATGTCTTCAGGCGTCCATGGCATAGATGATACAAAGCCGGAATCTTCGTTATCTATTTGGCCTGGGCCAATAGCCACATCGTCATTTAGCGTCGTTATTGCATTTGTGGTATTTAAGGTGTCTTTAGTACGTGATCGCACTCACGTACAATACGCAACGACACGACGAACGACGAAAATGTGTGTACATTTTACCAAAAGGCAAACAATTGGCTTTATCGCTGATTTACACTTCCACATGGCAGATTAATCGTTTGTACGCCGCTATGAATTGCCTGGCTGTTGGATTGTTGTTTAATCCACCTCTAGCACGCACTGCGCTGAAAAACGTTTCTAAATGATCTTGAGATAGTCGGATTATATGTCGGAAGAAACTTCAATTTTACCTGACTCTATGAAATCGACATATAGCCACTTCAAATACACTGTATTCGCCAAAAAACCGATGAAACCAAGTTTTCTTGTCAAAGACTGCAGGCAGATGTTGGATGCGGCAAGCTGAAGACAGGGTGCTATGGCGCTCATTAGGGGAGGCCGACATCATGATGTTGAATGCAAAGATTTTCAACAAATTCGTATCTAATAATTTCGTTATAATGATGAAAATTTTTGTATGCAGCAAAAGTATTTCTAACCAACTTTAATAAATTACACGCATATAATATTATGTAATATTTTTGTATTTTATATAGTAAAATATCTCTATAGTAATCCTATAGAGATACATATTTTACTAAATATAACTATATATAATTTTATTACGGACGCATCAAACACTTGTATCGGCGCAGCTCTACACCAACTCGTAAACAAGCAATTACAACCACTTACTCGTACGTTCTACTCTAAGAAACTCACCGACGCACAAATCAAATATAGTACTAACGACAGAGAGCTACTCGCAATATATATGTCAATAAAACACTTCCGTTATTTAGTAGAAGCTAAATTTTATTAGGAAGTTAAATCCACCTACAGTACAAGCTAGATGGCGCTCGCTACTGCTCGCTACCCACCGCTCGCTAGCGGCATCTAGTACATATTTATGACAAACAAAATAGCCCGAGTTACAGCGATCCATTTTTTTGTATGGGATGAGGTATCTGTATTATAATATCTGCGGTAGAAGGAAGAGATCTTATGGTAATGACCGACCACAAACCACTCACGTTCGCGCTCTCGAAAAAAAAAATCAAAATCGGATTCACCTAGGCGCTGACGCCAACTAGATTTTATTGCCCAGTTTTGCGATAAAATAGAATAAATAGAAGGTGAACTCAACAACGCTGCAGACTTCCTGTCAAGATTGGAAGAGGTCGATAATCTGAAATTCAAATTATTCACGGTGCCATATTCCCAAAACGAACTTATTTTCGAGACGTCAACAAATCAAGCTCGATTCTACCTACCTGCACAATTCCGAGAACTAGCTGCGAAAAGCTGCATACCGTGTCAAAAAGCGAAAGTTCAACGACATACTATTTCTCCACTAGGAGAGTTTGAAAAATCTGATCGATTTACGCATGTGCATGTAGATATCGTGGGACCATTACCAACATCGGAGGATTTTACATACTGCATAACGATGATAGATCGAGTCACCAAATGGTTAGAAGTAGCACCAACGAAAGACATAACAGCGGAAACCGTGGCTACCAAATTCATCGATCACTGGATATGGAGGTTTGGTTGCCCCATCAAGATCACCACAGATCAAGGCAGACTTGAATCGCAGCTGTTTTCGCAACTTTCAAGGAAATTAGGACTAGAGAAAATACATACCACTGGCTACAACGCAAAGGCTAATGGCTAAGTAGAACGTGCTCATCGAACACTAAAAGCAGCTATCATGGCAAGCTGCGAAAACACCAACCAATGGGCACGGAAACTACCATTAATATTATTAGGCCTAAGATCGGCAATCAAAAAGGACATAGGGTACAGTCCCGCACAATTAACGTTCGGAAAATCAATCCGAGGCGCGAAGATCACTCACTCCACCTTACGAGGGCCCCTTTAAAGTAGTTAGTAGACATCCTAAGTTCTATACATTACAAATAGGTTTTCAGAACGTCACCATATCGCTTGACAGGCTCAAACCAGCTTACGCTGTGTTCTCACCACAGGACGAGTCCCACGATGAAACCGACACCGACTTAGACATTCCCGCCGAGTCGACACCATCAACATACGCCGAGCGGCTATCGTCAAAGGATGACACAGCTGTGCTGTGTCATAGTTGTTCGCTATGACACAACACAGACCACACCACATCTCTATCGCAACGTAAGTGTCAACAGTCGCCGTCATTGTGTGTGTAACAATGTTTAATAAACAATTGTCATTTTTTTTTAATTTTCTATATTTTTTAATATAAGTATCTACATTTTATGTATTAATTGTAGTCCTATGTATTTCATTGTTAATTTTAGTTTGTACCTATTTTGTACCTTTCATTTTTTTTAAGGGGGCTGTAGATGTAGGGTTACGCTCCCACATCGCACCATAGATTAAGTACTAGTATAAGTCTAAATATTAGCATTCATGGGTGTGACCAGTCTTCAACTGGCGCTCAATTAAAGCGCACGTACTGAACCGGCCTCGTAGTTTGCATTTATACGTACCTCGAATACCTCTACCCTTAGCTCCTACCTAGATAAACCAATAACTAGGTAGTTCAGGCATATAGGTAGCGGTGAAGAGACTCAAAATATATTTACCATGAGTAGCACGCGGATGAAGCCGTGGGCAGCAGCTAATAATAATAAAAAAGGTAAACGCGATAAAGACCCGTTAAACTTATAATTAATCTTTAATTACTTCTGAAAATAACTTTTTTAGTTGTATAACATGTCAAAAATGAAGGTATTTTTTTTTTTTTTTTTTTTTTTTTTTTTTTTTTTTTTTTTTTTTTTAATAAATCATTCTTTATTCTTTATTGTACACACAGATAATACAGACAAAGTCTTACATATAGCAAATGTACAAAGGCGAGCTTAACCCTAACAAGAGTTAGGGTCAAATCAATGTAAGTTTGTAATTTTTCTGTATTGTTAATAGTGATTGAATACACAATTTCAAATCTTGCAAAACATCAAGGCTTCTATCCAAAATTTATACAAAAAACAGTATTTTTTTATACATATGTTCACAGATTATATTCTTCTTAATCATAGAAAAAAACATAACCAGAAACAAGCGATTGGGTTAATAATATATTTTTAAATAAAATACTTTATAAACTATAAAATAATTGTCGTCTGGTCGGCTTTAATTTATATTCTAATAACATTTTCTAACATACTAAAATATTATCTAATGATAACAAACACAAATTCAAATCTGGTCCGGCTTTAATTTATATTCTAGTAACATTTTCTAACATGCTAAAATATTGTCTAATGATAACAAACACAAATTCACAAATACAACAGCAACAATTTTGAAATATCTGGACAACCTCGCCACTCAATAGTCGCCACGCAATAGCCGAGTCTTAAAATAAAGAGCAAAAAATTGTTCATCTCTGAGCCGCATGGCGGGTCATGCGTTGGTCGATTCAATGATGGCGGAAAATATTTCTGAAATATTCCTTATACTATTGAACCAAAAAATGGTTTAAATGTGTCGTGAAATAATATCTCAAGGTTAAAGCCATAGAAATATAAAGACCTAGACAAATTGATTGATAATTGACCGGGCCGGTCTATGCTAAGTTTAGAACATGTGAAAACGTCGAGGATTTCCATACAAGAATTGTCGAAACGAGTTTTGAACGTATTTGTAATTCAGCATAGGCCCTCTCATCAGATCCGATCCGTACCTACAGATCAGTTGGCAGCTGACGGAACACTACCATGAGACTATAGAAGTATCCAAACATGACAGAATTTGCACTGTTTTGCGTTTGCTGACCACTACTTGTAAGGGTCTGCCGTCCTATCTAGATGAACAGTTTTCATATAAAAATCCATGTCAATTGCAATTTTCATATTCTTTGTAATATGTAATATAATGTATATTCTTCAATGGTTCTTCAATATAATGTATATTCTTATTATTTTCCTTGATATTTGTTTTCTTACGAAGTGGAGAAGAATCATCATCGGTAGGTAGGTCTTCTACTAGACTCATTACAACTAATTTCTAAATCTGAACAATCGGCCACCGAATATTCGGCGCTTCGATCGAATACTACCCGAGTACTTATGTTACGTACGGTGATCAATTCAATTCAATTCAACTTTTATTTATGGCTTCTGTGGTAAGAGTTGCCACAATTTTGCCAATGTCGTGTCGACAAGATTTAAAAAAATAAGGCGATGGAGAGGAGTTTACAGAAATTTGACCGGTCTAAATAGAGGGAGACTCGAACAGTTTTTTTAAACTATAAGTTGATTTATATAAACCTGTAAAGGACAACACAAATACAGAGACAAAACACACGAAATGTACATTTAACATTATGAAAGGCACATAGAGATGTACATCAGCATAGTTATCATAATTTTATTTTATTACAAGTTAAAAATTTACATAATAATACTATAAAAGGGGAGAAGACAAGGGATAGTATAAATTTGGAAGAGAGAGGACGAGGGATTTCTGGAGGGGTGACATCATGCAAAGATAGCCGTAGCTTAGGACAAGAGAAAAAAAGGTGATCAACATTTCCTTCATCTAATCCACATTCACACAAGGAGTGATCCCTGACCCTTATTTTGGCTAGAAAAACTGGTGTGCAAGCATGACCCAATCGAAGACGACAGATAGTAGACGTGGTTATTTTGTCAGCTTTACGGAACTTAAAGAACCAGGGTTTTGATGGAATTTCGGGTTGAATTTCACCATAGTGTTTACCTTTCAGAGATTTGGAAGTAATCCACATACGGGACCAGGAAATAGACAAATGAGAACTAGGTACTAAACAAAGGTCGTGGGAATATATGTGGAAGTATTCGTGGGAGCCCGTTTGAGCAGCATGTTTTGCGCAGGAGTCCACTGTTTCATTGCCAGGAATGCCAGAATGACCAGGGATCCATGCTAAGACAATATTAATTCCGATGGCATGGCAACTATACAGAGCTTCACGAATACTAAGAATTATGGGAAATCTGGATTTGGATCGAAAAGGGTTAGAAAGTATAGCCTGGAGGGAGCTTTTAGAGTCAGTGAATACTATGGAATTATTAAGGTTATGGGATTTAATAAAAAGAATACTCTCTAAAAGAGCTACAGATTCTGCTGTAAACACAGAAGAAATTGATGGACATTTAAAGCTTAATATAATTTTAGACGAAGGAATCCAAACAGCAGCACCAACAGGGCTGGAGTCATGTAATTTTGAGGCATCAGTAAATATAGCAAGCCAGCCATTAAATTTAGTAGCCATTTGCTCATTAAATGAATCGCGAGCACCCAGCGAACCTTTAGCTATTCCAAAATCCAGTAAAATATTTGGTTGATACACTAGGGCTTCGTATGTAGTTGAAAATAGTGGATTTATTCGACTCTGAATGACAGGATGAGGCAGGCGAGAGTATTTTATGAAACTACGAATTAAACATGGGATTTTATCTTGAATGTTATCGATGAAAGGTTCAATTAAATTTAAAAGCTCATTTAGTTTTTGCAAAAGAGGATGGTGAGAATATTGTACTAGTTTGAAAAAGTATCGATCTGCAAGGTACTGTCTTCTCAGAGAAAGAGGGGGATCAACACATTCCACTTGCATTGCATTTATAGGAGAGGACTTCATTGCTCCAAGTATTATTCTCAGACATCTTGACTGTACCTTGTCTAATTTTTCCAATGCCATTTTGGTACATGGGTCTAAAAGAAAGGACCCATAGTCCATATGACTACGAACAATGGCATTATATAATAGTTTTTGGCAATACGGATGGGAACCCCACCATACGCCAGATAATGAACGAAGGATATTAATATTTTTTTCACATTTCTCTGAAATATAGCTGAAGTGAGGAACTCCTGTCATTCTCGAATCTAATATTACACCTAAAAATTTTGCACTGTTAACCTGTTGAATCGGCTCTTCTCCAACGTACACGTTAACAGACGGGATAATTCTTTTTCTAGAAAACACCACACACCTACTTTTAGAGACTGAAAGGGATAATCCATGGTCATTCAACCATTCATTTAGGAGTCGAAGAGCTGTATTCAGGTCGTCCCGAGTATTTTCGATGGAGTTTGATCGAACAAAAAATGCAAGATCATCGGCGTATTGGAGGACCTGACATATAGGGGAGATAGATAATTCCAAATCGTGAGTATACAAGCTATAAAGTAAAGGGCTGAGGACTGAACCTTGGGGTAAACCTTTCCAAACACAACGTGCAGGTAAAAAGGTCCCATGAGTTTTAATCAAAATTTTCCTTTCCATAAGCAGGTTACAAGCAAATCGAACAAGCCTTTCAGGGATACTCAGCTGTTGAAGCTTCTTCCTGAGCAATGAAAGCAGGACGTTGTCATAAGCAGCTGCAACATCCAGGAAAACAGCAACTAAAGATTCTTTTTTGGCAAATGCAATTCGTATGTCTGTAGTTATTAAGCTTAAACTATCGAGAGTGCTCATACCTTTCCTGAATCCATATTGGGATTTTGCTAAAATACCTTTATTTTCAACAAACCATTCAAGTCTAAACTTTAACATATGTTCCATAATCTTAGCCAAAACAGATGATAACGCAATAGGTCTGTAGCTATTAGGGTCAGAAGAACTTTTTCCTGGTTTAAGAACAGGAATGATTATTTGGGTCTTCCATTCGTCTGGAATAATTCCATATTCCAAAAATTTATTAATAAGGTTTAAATAATAACTCTTCATATTATCAGGAGATTGTATGATAAAAGAGTAAGGGATTCCGTCCACTCCCGGAGAAGTATCCTTTAGTCCATCTAGAGCTTGTTGGAGTTCATTAAAAGAAAAATTGGAGTCTATATTTGAAAGAGAAGGAATATAAGAAGGAAGAATAGGAAGAGAATCTAGATTTGGAACAAACTGAGGAGATAATCTATCACCAAAGGCATCAACCCAAGTAAAAAGATCGTTTGAGGAGATATTTGGAACACTAGATGAGCCCCGATATCGTCTTATTTGTTTCCAAACAAACGACGGGGAGGCTCTTGGAGATAAGTTTTCACAAAAATTCATCCAACCACGTTTTTTCTTCAGAGAAAGGACTCTTCTGGCCTTAGCTGCTAAATGCTGATACTCTATAAAGTTTTCTCGAGTCATAGAAGCGTTATACGCCAGCTCTGCTCTTTTTCTATTTTTTACTACTGAAGTACAATCCGAGTCCCACCATGGGGTAGAAATTTTAATTTGAGAGCGAGCTTGTTTTTTTAAGGGGATGTTTTCATTAGCACTTGATAAAACAGATTCCACTAATTTTGAATAGGCTAAAAGATAATTGTCTGTATTATCCGTCTGTAAGGAAGGAAGATTGTTTGCCGAATTTTCTAGACATGACGAGTATGTCGACCAATCGGCCCCTGACAGCCGATGTTTTAAACATGGATTAAAGTTATACTCAGGAGAAACGCGATTAGGTATAGTGATTATAATAGGAAAATGGTCACTGCCGTAAGAAATCGGCAGTGTTTTCCAAGAAAGAAGAGAGGCAAGAGAAGGAGAACAAACAGTTAAATCGACGGCACTCTTAGGGTCTTGAGAAGGGAGGACCCTACGAGTAATAGAGCCATCGTTTATGATGCAAAGATTGGCCTCATCAAACATTTCCAAAAGTAAACGTCCAAACACATCACAGTGGCCAGAGCCCCATGAAGAGTGATGGGCATTGAAATCTCCCAACAAAATAATAGGGGAAGGAACAGAAGAAATAACCAAAAGAATATCAGGGATTAAAATCGAATTGGGATGAGGGATGTATATAGAAATAAATGAAATATCAAAGACTCTAACAGCTACAAGGTTTATTTCAGAGGAATGGGGAGGGAGGGAAATTTGGGAGAAAGGGAGGGTGCGCCTGACAAGCAGGCTACTACCAGCGTACCCGTCAGTCCTGTCGTCTCGGAGACAGGAGTAGCCTGATACCCGAAACTGGGAACCAGGAACAAGCCATGTCTCCGAGACGGCAATGACCGACGGGTGGAATTTAGAAATTAAGTGGAGAAGTTCAGATTTTCGTGGGCGAAGACTTTTCGTGTTCCACTGGAGAATGGACACTAGATCCATTATTACCAGCTAATGAGATGACCTGGGACAGTTTTTGGGCAACGTTGGACGGTAGGGGAGAGTTGGATGTTGAGAACAACTCAATTATGAGTGTTAGAAGAGTTTCAATAAGGAAACTCTGACGGGTCTCAGACTCTGATGACAGAGTTTGAGACATAATTGCATGACCATTTGGAAGAATTGAGGATGGGTTGGAGACGATGGCTTGATGGGCAGCTTTGTCGAAGGATTTTCCTAATGGGGCTCGGGGACGAGGAGTAGCATATACAGTTTTGACATATGACCGAGTTTTCGGTGAATTGCTTGAGGAGATTGAATTTTGAAGGACATTATTAGGGGAAGAATACATAGTCTGAGCAATTTCAGAATATGATCTTCCAACCTTTGGAAATTGAAGAGATGCTTCCTCGTATGAAATGCCATTTTGTGACATGAAACTTTTGATAGATCTTTGTCTTTCCTGTTCAGGACAACTTTTGTTGGACGTGAAATGGTTACCGGAACAGTGTAAACAAGTGGCTTTGGATTCTTCTGTATCACAGCTTTCACCAGTATGTTCTTTTGTGCATTTGTAACATCTTGGTTTGGAGCGACATTGAGATTTAACATGGCCAAATCGGCAGCAGCTCAAACATTGGATAGTAGGCAACTGGTATGTCTCAACCGGGAGGGAGGTATGGAAAGAGTAAACTCTTTCTGGAAGGAGTTGTCCTC
This sequence comes from Perizoma flavofasciatum, assembly GCA_958496245.1. Classification (NCBI taxonomy): domain Eukaryota; kingdom Metazoa; phylum Arthropoda; class Insecta; order Lepidoptera; family Geometridae; genus Perizoma; species Perizoma flavofasciatum. The sequence continues at coordinate 10,819,627 of OY292429.1, read as the reverse complement.
TAAATGTGAGAACCACAGTTTGAGTGGGAACCCACGAAACCTTACCTTCATCCACAGATTTTCTATTAAGTCTGCGGGCTTTGAGAACAAAGCCACATCCATCAGGAACTTCTAAATTCTCAGCAAATTCATCTAAAGATAAATCTACTGGAACGGAGCGGACTAGACCCATGCGGGTGATGTTGTAGGTTGGGATACTTGCAGTATATTTACACATTGGCAAAATTTGGTTGTCCAAAAATTTGTTGGCATCTGAAGCTGTTTTAAATTCCACCGAAATTCGATTGCGTCCTACTTGCTTAACACCATCACAGCAAATGTTAGAAATTTTGTGAGTTGACAAAAATTGACCAAATTTGATGGGGCGAATGGTTGTACCTGCTGAAGGGTCAGGTTCAGTCCTTGAAACATGGACGATGAATGGTCCTGTATCTTGATTTGAGTATTCTTTTATACCAATAACCATCAAGGCATGATGATAGACAGTTTGTATAGAAGCAGAGGCCATATCAGGGGAGGTAATCGTTTTTTTCCCTACGGAAACATCCCCCTCATCCACACTCAGGCGGCGCTTGGCTCCCGAACGACTCTGCTCAGGAGCCTTAGACGGACCAGAACATGAATCAGGAGGATCTGGAGGGCGATCCGGCGGGACCACCACCTCCATCTCCATCTTGGAAAACGGGTTCACAAACTCAGATAAGGTTAGTAAGAACAAACAATGTTAAAACATATACTACAAGTTATTACCAACAATACCCAAGCCCACAACCACCTAATAACCAATAAATCAACTTGATATGACGTGAAATAGATAGAGAAATTAGATTAAAAACTCAAAAACTCTCACTGAGACGCTTGTTATTCCAAATCCCCGAACGAAAAAAACTACGGTGATCACATAATGGCATAGCAACACTGCCATGAGAATGACACTGACAGTAAGAAAGAAAGTCAGAAAATAACAACCGTTTGTCGGTTTTGTCTGAAATCTCTGAAAACGGATTTAGAAACAATGCGGGAATTTTTAGTTTATCACTAGAAAATAAATTAAAATGCTCGCGGAAATGTTTTTTGTAGTAACTAAAAAGTGTCAATAAAGATATTAGTGGGCAAGAGCTGTTGAAATATGTGTTCCGTTCAGTTTAAATAATTTGTATAATAATTTTACAAGGCTTTTGGAACCATGACCTCTTCTAATGTTTCTTTGATAGAAAAGCTTAGAAAGGAGAATGTTGATCAGTTTTTTACATTAGTGCGTATGCATTTATCCTTCGTTGTAGATATAAATACTGACGAGTGAGTACAAAAGTCCGTAACAGTGTTTTTTTACGTAAAGTTTTGAAGACAGCTGGAAACAACTGTTATATATCTGTAATTTATTTATTTTTAGTGTTGATAGCTCAACAGACAAACCAAAGCAATTTCGATGGAACTTTCACAAGAAAGTGAAAAGTTCCACTTCGAATTCTAGTCAAAATAGTGGTAACAATGCAAAGATAAATGCAGAGGCGAATACCATAACTGAAGAAGGAATTTTGAGGCTTAATGAACTAATAGACTTTTTGTCTAAACCTGATAGTGAGTATTCTTTTACTGTCTTTAGTTCTAAATCTGTTGCTTGCATTATTATGTCTGTCTTCTTATTTGTTAGTGCACTTAAAATATTTGTTCAGTCTATTTAAAATTCGCTGACTGAGCATAAAGTAAATAAATAAATAAAATAAAATAAATAAACAATGCTGGACATTTTTCACACACCATCTAGCCCCAAACAAAGCAGAGCTTGTATTATGGGAACTTCATAACTGATATATTACATAAATACTTTTTTTTTGTAAATTTAGGTTGCCATGTGGTAAAAGAAATTTATTCACTGAGAAAATTAAGTTGTTAACATTATTGCAACTGTATTATGACAATGCTTATATGTAATAAATGCTCTGTTCAATTTCAGATGTCACCCAAGAAGGTATATTCCGTCGCACGGGTTCACTCAGCCGTCAGCAGGAGTTACGTCAGCTGCTCCTCACGGGCTCGACCTTGGGGCTAGACGAGAGCAAGTTCTCTGTTCACGATTGTGCATCAGTATTGAAAGGGTTTCTGGCGGACTTACCCCAGCCGTTGCTAATGGATCAGTACTATCAGACTTATTATACGCTGGCTAGTAAGTATATCAGTCTGTAAATTCAAATAAGCCTCACCAAAAAGATTGCCGTGTATTGAGCCACTATTATCTACTGCCTGTCTGCAACCTTGACTGGACAGTTGAAGTTTTTTAATAGGTTTGTCTAGCAAGTCCAAGGTGATTGTTATTCTATCTGCCCAGCAGGTTAAGAGTGACCAAGGCATCCATTTTGTTTCAACAAAAAATACTTTATTCTGTTTCTCCTATCAATTTGACAAAAGTGAGACAGATTTTTTTTTCAATCTACTCTTTCATTCATAAAACTGCTGTCTTGGATGCTTAATCCTACTATAATAAATGTGAAAGTTTATAAGGATGGATGTTTGTTACTCATTCAGTATTTTTTTCAATCTACTCTTTCAGTCATGACAGACCTTTCTTAGGTTTGGTGCAGCTTAATGCTGAGATAGTGACCTTTTGACCCCACACATATATTTTTATTTTATTTTTTGTAGTATTTTAATGAAACTTTCTGTGTTTTTATTTATTTGTTTTGTATTTTGTCACCTGTTGTGTTGTGTTTGTGGTTAATAAATGTATTTTATTTTCTTTCTTTCTTTCTTTCTTTCAGTCACTTAACTGCTGTCATGTGTGCTTAATCCTACTACTATTATAAACGCGAAAGTTTGTGAGGATGGATGTTTGTAAATCTTTCATGCAAAAACTGCTGAACAGATGATGAAATTTTACAGTAATTTGCTTATACATCAGAATAACACATAGGATACTTTTTATCCAGGTACCACGCAGGCGAAGCTGTGGGCAGAGGCTAGTATAAGCATATTATACTACTCTGGTGAAGTGTCAAGCTCAAATTCTCATAGAGGCTTCTATTTTTGCTATAAGGGGTTCTTTTTTGTTTGTTTCTAATAGAAAAACTGTTGCAACCAATTTGTTTGACTTCAAAGTTTTATGGGCTTAAGTTACTAGGGTGTGCTACAATTGATGTTTGAAAAGATGATGGGGGTTTTAAATACTGCAAAACTTAAATTGTTCCAGATCAATACCCACCTAATGCAGAGTCATCGGAGCCCAAACTCCTCACAGCATTACAGCTGCTTCTTTTACTCCTGACTCCATCTCACAGGAGCTTTCTCCAAAGGCTGTTGTGCCTTCTCCGATTGGTTGCTGATAATGAAGCCTCCAATAGGATGTCGCCTGATACCTTAGCCACCATGTTTACCCCGCATCTGCTGTGTCCTAGAAAGGTGAGGTTTTAAGTGATTTCTAGATGCAGCTGTTTATACTGTTATTTCTGATCTTAAACAACAATGTATCTGTTATCAGATACATTGTTATTTAAGATGTTATCTAGATATCAGAGCTTTATATCTGGTAGGAATTCAGAGTTATGTTGCATGTTAAAAGACCTGTGACCAGGCCAATGTTTTAAGGTCCTCACTATAACTAAGTAGAGACTCTTATCGTAGACGCGAGGGATTGCTGCTTCAGCTATCATCATCATCAAAAGCCTGTAGAAGTCTTCTGCTAGGCATAGACCTCCCCAAAGAGTGCATGACGAACAATCTCGATTACTATTATTTATTAAATGTTAGTGATACAAATACAAATCTATTACTAGACATACATCAGAGGTTTATTCCACCCTTTTGGCGTATTTGGTGCTCCAAGTGGCACCTTATTGGACAGTCCCACCTGTCCGTTAACATAGTTACCTATTATGTGTATGAGCCAAGTTATCAAAATATACTTGTAAGTTAATGTGGTTACTTAGTACCTACTAAGCATTTAGTACATGGATTGTTACCTTCAGTAACTTATGAACAACGTAAATTATTATTAAATTAAATTATTAACACTTACCTACCTACCGCCGGTCTCATAGACACCAGTGATATTATTTTTGTAAATAAGTTACGGTCATAGTTAATTATTATTAAATTAATTTATTAACACTTAACTACCTACCGCCGGTCTCACAGACACCAGTTATATTATTTTTGTAAATAACGTAGTGTAAAAATGAATTATTGTTTAATTAAATTATAAACACTTAACTACCAACCGCGGGTCTCACAGACACCAGTGATATTATTTTTGTGAATAAGTTACGGTCAAAATTAATTATTATTAAATTATATCATTAACACTTAATTACCTACCGCCAGTCTCAGACACAAGTGATATTATTTTTGTAAATAACGTAGGCTCAAAATAAATAATAAATAAATTAAATTATTAAGTCTGATGACGTGTTAAAAAGAAACCTTTGTACCCTCTTCCAGTTATCGCCCGAGACGTTCCACGCGGACGCCATAGCTCTATCGCCCGTCATCAGCTTCATGATCCGGCACTCGGGGCTTGTGTTCTTTGCGCCGGCGCAGCTCGCCACCGACGCCGCTGCGTATCTTCAGGCGCGCGAGAGGAGACGCGTGCTGTCACCCACGGGGGAGCTTAACGAAAGCATCACCGACAAGTGAGTACATCTATTTATTGACTGGGTGTTTTCTATGTAAAATATGTATGTATTTACAAAAAAAAAGTATACAAGTAGTATATCAGTCATGTAGTTCCCATAACACAAGCTCTGCTTGGTTTGGGACTAGATGGCGAGAAAAAATACATATAAGTAGTATTAGAGCTAAGGGTGAAACACAACAAGGGTGAAAGAGCTTATCCGGGGAAGTACCATACGTATTTCTGCCGCCGAGCAGTAATGCCTGGATTGCTGCGTTCCGGTTTGAAGGGTGAGACTCTTTCATCCGTTGTCTCAGGGTCGGCAAAGCGAGTGATACCTCTGGAGTTGCAAACGTCCATAGGTTACGGTAATCGCTTACCAACTAGTAGGCCGTATGCTTATTTGCCAATTCTATTGTATAAAAAAAAATCAAATACAATATTTACAAATACATAGACAAAAATGACAAATTTACAATAAATGACATTCACTCCCAAACTGCTAACTTTTCACGCTGTTCCTCAGACTATCTCTAACTAGATACTCTAGAACTAGAGGGATTTGTCTAGAACCCCAGGAGTGCTAGACAAATACCTCACGCTTACTTTTCCTTTAACGCTAACGCAATTTTTTTCAAGGTAAAACTTAGCAGCTGTCACGTGACATTTCCGTAGCTAATGTCATTCCCATACAATTCAATCTTTCCGCAGGCGTTAAGGTCAACAGAAAGTGGTATTTGTCTAGATCCCTGGGGGTTCTAGACAAATACCTCACGCTTACTTTTCCTTTCACGCTAACGCATATTTGTCGAGGTAAAACTTGGCAGCTGTCACGTGACATTTCCACAGCTAATGCCATTCCCATACAATTCAACTTCAACTTTTTAATTATGGCTTATGTGGCTAGTTTTCGCAATTCCGTCAGTGTCCGTTTGATCTATGATATTTTCATAAACAATACAGAGGGAATATAAGAATAACACTGACCACTTCACTTCACTGCCATAATCAAGAAGTGAAGTGAAGTGGTCGGTGTAATGATAGAAAATCGACCAGAATTTTGTAACCAATTTGAAATTTCTAAAATAAAGAGACAATACATATAAAACGACACACAGTAGCTAGATTTGATAAGTAAGTACAATGTCTGTACAATGGTTTTTACAATACAATTCAATATTTCCGCAGGCGTTAACGTCAACAGAAAGTGGTATTTGTCTAGGCACCTTTCTCGTATAACTGATACTCGACCTGCAGATGCCTATTTCGCGGCCTCTGCAATAATGTACTATTATTGTAAATGACAGAACAGCAGCGAACACAATATACACATTCGTGGACCGTCCGCGCACGCAGGCGGAGAACGAGTCCAACCCGACGGACACTGCGCTCGCGCAGCTCTACGCGCACATCCAGGCGCTGCCGGATTCACAGCAGAAGCGGCGACTCATCAAACACTTCAACCGGCAGAATGGATACGGTAATTCAATTAATCAGAAACGGGACAAGTGCGAGTCTGACTCGCTCACCAAGGCTTCCGTAAAAGCTTGTAAACAAACATTGCTCGTTTTCACATTCGGATTGGAAGGCAAACTCAACTTTGTAGTTGAAAAAATGTTCGCCCATAGATAAACGTCACGGTTAATTATCCAACTGCAAGTGTCCGATTGTAATCACAAAATATTTTTTTTATATGATTTAAAACAAATTAACTATTTTCGGACTCTTTTCTTAACTTGTACTATGAGATCTTGCTTTTTGCCAATTTCATAATTCTAGGTCAACTGGAAGCACCCTATAGCTTTTAATTTATTTGTGAGTATCAAAATAAGTCATAAATGACCGTATTTTTTTATTGCATTGACTTAGAAACTACAATGTACCGTAAAAAATCGCAAAATAACGAACACCTTACTAAAAATGAAACGCGACGACCTGAGGATGATGGTGGGCATCATCACGGGACACTGATCTGAATCACCATCTCCTTAACACAGGGGCCACAAACAGTGGACTCTGTCGAGGTTGTCTCCAGGTTGAAGAGACTGTGGAGCATGTGGTAATACACTGCACCGCCACAAATGAAGTCAGGTCGAAGACGGGACTGCAAGAGCTCATCATGCTCATGCTCTCCGTCATCATTAACTGACAAGAGTTAGGATTACTGGAACACTGCTGTCATCAACCCAGAGTCCTTCTCCGTTACTTCAAGGAGTTGGGCTGGTTGGGGTCAGGTTAGAAGGGGGATAATGCACAATACAACCTAATGCGGGACGTCAGTGCAGACCTTAGTTCCCCCACTTAGAATTAGAAGGTACCGTTGAACTACGTATTTGATATTGATTTCAACGCCGCGCGTTCCTGAGAAATAGGGTCTAGACAGACTGATAGACAGCGAAGTGATTCTGTAAGGGTTCCGTTTTTTTTAACATCCAGCAGACACACATTAATTATATAGCCTTGTCCTGGCTAGGATTCTCTGTATAGTGTAAATCAACAAATGTATGTATACGTCTCAATGGTACGCAGAACCTGAAAATAGTTTGATCAGAATCGAGAGTAGAAAGAATCGTTGTAGATACTTTTTTAGGGTAGATTATTTTATCAAATTAATACTTATTTTAATAACGCCGTGTTTATAAATTAAAAAGAGAGTTTCCTCCTTGACCGTTCCGCGAGGCGCGGCATGTCCGTCATAAATAATATTCGAAGGGTTATGTAGCGATCTGAATTTTTCACTGCAACACAAATAACAATATTTTCTTATTACCTATTTCTAGTTTTTAAGAACCTGCTGTAAATAAGTAGCTTATAAGTAGTGCTTCAAACTTGTCATGATATATTAATGTTTTTTTTAATGTAATCTTTAAAACCATGTTGTACAATTTGCAGGTACGCCAATACAAATACAGAGGACAGGTAAGGTAGCCGGCTCTAGAAGCTTCGGCGATTCGATTAAACGGCACATCTTCAACAAGGGGCTGCTGAACAAAACGCCTAAGAAAGGATCTGGGTCTAGCATCAATGTTATAGAAGAGGTACTTTCGAAGTTGCTCTTTTCTCCGTCTGCACCGAGCTTAGGCAAAGACTTACGTATCTTAAGGATCCGGCGTACAGCGCTCATAACTTAAATTCGAAGCGCGTCCAAAAATATAGCTCTCTCTTTTTTACTGATGCAGGCCCGCCCGTGCTTGCGCGATAGCAATATTAGCCGTTCAGAATTTGTTATAAATTTGGTGGTGTTCCGTAATACCAAAAAAGACGAATGAAAACTTCTTGTCTTTTTCACATTGTGTTGTTTATCTGTAACTAGACAATATAATCTATGACCTAACCAAACGATACGTAAGGATTTGTTGTTTTTAATACGAAACAAATAAAAAGAAACATGTCATGTATGACGTCAAAATATCCAAAATGCGATTCGTTTACATTTAATTTTAGGTAAGTATTTTGAAAAAATATATAGCAAGGTACGTAGATAAATACTATTCGAATGCAAATAATAACATAATATTGTGGAAATAAGCTCTAATTACAAATGATTTGGTATTACGTTTGTATGGGAAAACTTGGCCTCTTAAGCCGCATCGACACGATCAAAGCTTGCTCGGACAAAGTACATTAAAAGTGGACTTCACTTGACGAAACTTTGACTATGGCAACACTGAACACAAAGTGCTTTGATTAGCGATAGATTTCTATAAAATAATAATAAACACCAACTGACATATACTAGTCCTGACTCCATACTAGGATTCTGTGTCGTGGGTATCAGATACTACGAGTACCGTGGCATCACAACACCCAGACTTAAAAAAGTTGTCTGCAGATAATTCAAACTTATGTCCCGCAGCGGGAATCGAACCGGCACCTCTTGCAGCTAAATAAACGAAATGAACAGCCAGAATAAGATGCTTCGGAAATTTTCGACCTTCGTATACCATAGGAAATGGAAAATCGATAGATAGATAGATAAAAGGCTCTATTTGCAACTTCAGACACACCCATACAAAATACAACAATTATACAGTTCATAAAATACAGTTAACTATTATCAATAATATAATTAAAATCTATTTATTTATCAATAATGTAATTAAATTCGCTTTAAAACTATGCATTTCCTAGTTGTACACAAACTGCACGTGCTATATGCCCAATGACCATAGGTGCGGTGGGCATATATCCGCTTGAGAAGCAGTAGGTTGCGGGTTCGATTCCCGCCGCGGGATGTTTGTTTGATCTACAAATATTTGTCTCGGGTCTGGGTGTATTCTATGTATATATTTAAAAAAAAAAGTACATGTATAAATAGTATATCAGTCCTGTAGTTCCCATAACACAAGCTCTGCTTATTTTGGGCCTAGATGATGCTGTGTGAAAATGCCTAATATTATTATTATTACTTTGAAAGAGCATAGAGTTTGAACGCGCCCTGTTTCCAATTTCCGAAGTTATACGAATATTTCCGAAGCGCATAACGTTTCGTGTACTACATAAGCCTGACACTACACTGGAATTCCCTGTTTTGTGTAGTACTACATAAGCCTGACACTACACTGGAATTCCCTGTTTTGTGTAGTACTACATAAGCCTGACACTACACTGGAATTCCCTGTTTTGTGTAGTACTACATAAGCCTGACACTACACTGGAATTCCCTGTTTTGTGTAGTACTACATAAGCCTGACACTACACTGGAATTCCCTGTTTTGTGTAGTACTACATAAGCCTGACACTACACTGGAATTCCCTGTTTTGTGTAGTACTACATAAGCCTGACACTACACTGGAATTCCCTGTTTTGTGTAGTACTACATAAGCCTGACACTACACTGGAATTCCCTGTTTGGTGTAGTACTACATAAGCCTGACACTACACTGGAATTCCCTGTTTTGTGTAGTACTACATAAGCCTGACACTACACTGGAATTCCCTGTTTTGTGTAGTACTACATAAGCCTGACACTACACTGGAATTCCCTGTTTGGTGTAGTACTACATAAGCCTGACACTACACTGGAATTCCCTGTTTTGTGTAGTACTACATAAGCCTGACACTACACTGGAATTCCCTGTTTTGTGTAGTACTACATAAGCCTGACACTACACTGGAATTCCCTGTTTGGTGTAGTACTACATAAGCCTGACACTACACTGGAATTCCCTGTTTTGTGTAGTACTACATAAGCCTGACACTACACTGGAATTCCCTGTTTTGTGAGTATCAGAAACTAAGTGTAACACAACAACCAGATCCGCAACAAATATCAGTAGTAGGTACATGCAAACATGTCCAGCGAACGCGTACCCTTTGCGTCGCAGCCAGCTACATGCCCGTTGCGCCATTGAGGTTGCCAATAACTATATGTCGAGCTCGTCATATCCTCAAGAGATGCCTAAGTCTCCGCCCAAGCTTGGTGCAGACGGGAGTTTGTTTAGTCAATTAAAGTCCGTTTGCGCTTTTTTGTGATGTCTTATCTTCAAGCATGTTGTCATTTCTAACATTAATTTTATTGTACTGGGAACGAATATGGCCCTAATATGTATTAGTTTTCGGGTGTTGCTGTGGCAGACATAATTTTGTCTTTTGACCTTGATATGATTATATTTATAACAAAAAATGGGGTATACCATAATTTGTGTATATCTTTGTTCTTAGAGAAAATAAGAACTAATTTAGTATAAGTACCTTTAAAATTCTTAAGGTACTCACTCTTAAGGGAACCACAAGGTTTAATATTATTCCTGGCGAGCATCGACGAGGTTGATATATTTAACATAAAATAAAATCTTGAAATATAATTTGTTCGATGGGATTCCGTTCGGTTTTATTTTGTATAGCGTATTTCACTTTTACACGGTTCACGATTGAAAGTACGGGCTCCATACAAAACTAAATTTAACAGAGTCCTTCTCTATTCTGTGTCATTATAACAGCCAAGACCTGTAGATTCCGTAACTCAGAGAAAAAAATGATTGTTTTCTTCGTCAGAAAGTGCCATATTCATTGCCTTGTGCTCTGATCTACATCATAACAATACCTAACATAAATCGTGTGTCTAATTATCTATCTCTACCGCTAACTTTCCCTAACGCACGTTTTGCAGAAACCCAAAGGAAAACTCAGATTCACAGACGAAAAGAACGACGTCTCACACAAAAACATCGTCCTCAAAAACTTGGCCAACAAAATAGCCAGTTCCGAGTCATTGGACGACGATTATGCGTCAGACGTGAGCAACGAAAGCACTCTATCCGATAGTGCTCTGAACACACGTAAACGAAGTCCGAAATTCGTATCAGAACCCAATTTGAGCGTCCTTGATTCAGAGGAGACGCCTAAGAACACGAAGAAACCCAACACAAGACTGTTCCGGTCCAAAGTTCTGTCCGCGACCAGTCTCAGCAAGAAGTACAGGAAACGAAACGGTCCTATTCGAGGCACGCCTACTTGTGTCTCTTGTTTGGACGACCAAGACGCTTCAGACGTTTCTAACAATGAAGCGATGTCAGACACGCCAAAGAAGGAATCTATGAGTGACGAGGCTAAGCTGCATTACCTTACAAGTACGCCCGGGGTGACAGACGCGATGGGGTTCGACCTGGAATGTACGACGCCGTATACGATTAATTTCAGACGAGCCTCGATGTCGCCTATCACTAAGTCGACGCAGAAATTGCCGAAGGCGATGCAGGTTGGTTGCATGGCGCTTTACGTTAACCATCTCTATCCTTCTGTCAATGTTGCATTTTGTGTGCTTTTGTTAGATAAGTGACTAGTCCTAAGATGTGTATCGTATCCATCAAAGTGAGAACGCTATGGTGAAGTAAAAAGTGATTTCAAAAACAATAAAACTGTAAACGGACCATTTCTTCTGCTAATTATACAGTTCGTGTCTACAGAAATCAATTATTAGTTTTTAAACGTTGCTAAAATAATACAAAACCTAAACCTAATAAACATAATTAATTATAATTTTGAGCTAGAAAAGATGACCTTTTTTCTGCATGTAGTATTAGCACTACAGGTAGAAAACAGAGTTTAAGTCACCGCAGGCACCGCAGGTTTAAGACACCGCAGGCACCGCAGGTTTAAGTCACCGCAGGCACCGCAGGTTTTAGTCACCGCAGGCAGGGTATACAAAAGGCTGGCGACATTTCCTAGTTAAATTAGCAATATTATAATATCTGTGGCAATACTAATTTTCTGACCAAGGTAAGCGCCAGCCTTTCGGTCAATGCTTGTCCATCAGCCAAACAGGCATTATAATCTAAACTTATAAAATCGTTTGTCCTGACTGACTGACGAGCTCTTCAGAAGGAGCTCTACTATTACTAAAAACTACTTTGAATTTCAGGAATCAATAATGACGCCGCGCTCCCGTAAACCCCTTATCATGACTTCGGACCAGCGCGACAGCTTACCGCCGACCAATGAGACGGCGCGAGAGAGCGAGACGCCCAAATCGGACGTATACCGCTCTCTGTCCCCCAAGAACGACAGCGACTTCGTATCATCAGACGACGAAGATATAAGTAGATCTACATTCTCCGGCGAAAGGTAAAAAGCACTGTATAATAACTCCTACAAGGTTGAAGATGCTGGAACACCAGGGACCTAACCATCAAGTCTTAAAAAAAATCGTTTATTTATTTGTTTGAAACAAAAATTGCAAAAGAGATCTTCTTATTGTGTTTCAATTCAGGTAAAGATTTCAAATCCCGCTTTGCGATGACGGTTATATGTCAATACCATAATGTTTTCAACTGGTCCGATAGTATGAGCACTCAAGAGAACGTTTTGATCTACGAAAGAGAAGACAGAAACTATTTCTGTCGCTTATTCTGTCAAACAAAAGAGAGGGAGGAAATATTTTTGTCTTCTCGGTGGTAGACAAAACTGTAGTCTTGGGGATTTATGCTAAGTAGGCTGCAAAGCAGTATTTGACATTTTTGCCTGAATTGAAACGCGTTAAGACTTGATGGTTAGGCCCTCAGTCTCTGCCCGTGGTCCACCTACATAGTTCACCTGGCTGTACCAAGGGCAATTTTTCTTCCCGTGGTCCACCTCAAAATAACTGGGTGTATCAGGGGTTTTTATTTCTGACCACGGCCCACCTATGTAGTTGTTAATATATGGTTTTTAGAACGTATTGTCCGTGGTCCAACCAGGAAATACGAACTGTAGAACCTACCCAATACCTAGCACACAATAACCTAGTATAGTTCGAGTGATTTTATTCTTCACCGCTATTTCTAGAAGTTGGGCTGTCTGCGGTCAGGTTAGAAGGGGGATAATGCAAAATACACAACGATGCGGGACGTCAGACCTTAGTTCCCCTACTTAGGCTTGATGGCTCATGCTTTCGATTTTTTGGCGTAGGGTATGCCGATGTTTTACTTCACAAAGCAGTGTTTTATGAATTAACTGTTTGATAATCTTAATAAGTAATGCCTGTAGAATTTCATGATTCAAATAACATTAATTCCTTACAGATCAAATCAATCAATAACGTCCCTCCAAAAACACCCGTTCGATGCCCGCTCCACATCTATTGGTGAGATCAGTCCACTGCGTTCTCAAACCACGCGCTTCGCAACTAGCCAAGAAGCTATTTCAGAACTGAACACCACACTATGCGAAGACCTACCAAAGTTTACTATCACCCATGAAACACAGAAATCACTATCCGAACCATTCAGAGAGTATTTACTAAGCAGATCAGTTCTGACCGCGACGCCCATCGATCTATCGATTCTAAATAAATCGAGTGAGGACGAAAGATTGACCGATTCGCTCATGTATTGCCTAGATGGTAATGTACCTAGCGACTTGACCCTATCGATAAGCAATCTCGCTGTCGATAGATCTCCGCTGAGGAATTTAGCGAATGTCGATAAGAGTAAAGCGAATATCGATAAGAGTCCGAATAGAAAGCGGTGTGCCAGCAATAGTTTCGATGCAAGTTCCTCTAGTGATGTGAAAAAGTTAATTGTGGAGAAAGAGAACGAGTTCGCGATACGAGAGACTGAGTTATAGTGAGTTGTTTTTGTTTTATTTTTCTTTTAGTTTTTCTACTTTCTGGTTGATGAAAAAAATGGCGTGTATACAAATCACGAACTGGATTACTGGAACTATTATAGGAAAGTAATAATTTAAATTTTTAATCTTAAAACCCTATGATTACCAAGTGCCTAATAATTAAATTTACTATGTTAAGTTTATAATTCTTCACAAAATGCGATCACATTTTGACGTTACTTTTATATTTTTGTTACTAATGATTTAGTACATAATAATTATTAAAAGAATTATGACAATACCAATTATTGACTATTATTATTTCGCGTATATAATATGTGTTATACAAGGCGAGCGTGAATGGTTAAGTTGGAAGGGAAAGGCCTCGGCGAATGTACTTTGACCAAATTGGAGACGTTCTGGAGAAAGGCCAAATTGAAGAAATTGAAGAGTACCCTAAACCGACGAGCTGGTGGTATGAAGAATGTGATGAGGATAAATGAAACGAAAGAGGTATGTCAGGATCGTAGTAAGTGAAAATCCGTGGTCTTTGCCTACCCCTTCGGGAAACAGGTGTCACTTTATGAATGTATGTATTGTTTTACCATATTCTACTAGCTCTTGGTTAGTGAATATTTTATATCGAACTAGCTTCTGTCCTCGGCTTCGCTCGCGTGGTACCCGGATAAAAAGGAGCCTATGTGTTATTCTGATGTATAGGCTATATTACTGTAAAGTTTCATCAAAATCCGTTCAGTAGTTTTTGCGTGAAAGAGTAACGAACATCCATCCTCACAAACTTTCGCGTTTATAATATTAGTAGGATTTTATGCATAACTAGAAGGCGCTAAGCTATAATGAAGAATTTATTAAGACGCTACACCCTTATTCATAATCAATCACTCAATAAATTTATCAGCTTAATAAGTTGTCCGCCTCTATCCTTTGCTTAGTGTTAGAAAAGGACAGGGCTAGAGTTATCGACCTGCTAAAGTTATTGAGTGAAGTTAGTTTGGAATGTGCCAAATGTAATGTTTAAACGTGCCTCTGACTACCCCCTACTTGGTATATACTCAGATACATATCCGAGAATGTCCATCATGGAGAATGCCATTGTTTTTTGTTAATTTATTTCACGTAAACGACACATTTACATGCGAGTTTCAGTTCTATTACACAGAGTTATTGTCATTAGCTATAGAACAGTGTGGTTATACGATTGGTCATAGAAAGTAAATAATGATAAATCCTATGATAAAGATGCATGACATCCAGCAGTAGAACTGACAGCAGAGTCGATAACAGCAGTTCACGAAGCGATTACTGAGAGAGTCGTATCTGTTGCTGAAACAGAAAAAAAATCACCTATTGTGTTGGGGATACGAAGTTGTCTTAAAACTTTTGAAACTATCATGGTTTTAAACATAATTTTTACTAAAAAACGGGATATTTACCATGATGTGGTATTTTTCGCAATAAAATAGTGAGAAAGAGGGTAGATCGATTTGTCTGCCACTAACATTCAAAACCCGCAAAGACTTCAGGTCTTCCCGTGATCATGGTACATGCAACTGTCCCGATATATCGGGAAACATTCAAACTCACAAATCATGGTAAATATCCGTATTTTAGTAAAAATTTGGCTTCAAACTTCTAGGACCCGAGTTCACCAACACAATAATTGGTCCTGATAAGGTTAACCTTACTCATTCTACGATTTGAGCAACCGATAACGAGAACTGCTAAACATCCCTTTAGCGATAGGTACTATGTACCTACATAAATGCAATTATATGTGTACGCGTATATTTTTAGTACGTAGAGATATTTTTAGTATTCGGAAGCGATACTCGGTGATAAGTGAGTGTCTTGTGCGATAGTTGAGGTTATACAGTGTTTTGGTTATAACTGTGAAGTTTTGTTGTGCTGTTTGTTTTAGTGTAGATTTTATAGTGTGATTTTGCTATTACGGTGTTCCTTTAGTGTAAAATTAAACTTAATCGGTCTCATTACGAAAGCAGATTTTTCCGAGGTCTAACTAAACCCAACTAGAACTCGGGTCAACGTGTATCATTCAATCATTCACTGACAACAGCCAATGATCTTGGACTTTGCATGCCCCAAACATTGAGAAACGTTCCATTCCTTCAAGAATCTTGAATAAAATGATTTGCCTTATAATTTACGTCACGATTTAAAAAAAAAGGTTCCAGTTATTAAAACATGTGATAATTTATTTGCCTCGATAACCAGTCAGCTTATTAAATAGTAACACTCTTTGAAAATAAAATCAAATTAATTTTTTCTAAGAAGTTTCCGGTTACGATTATTTACTTGAAACGAAATGTAAGCGACTAAGGCGCTAAAATGTCCTTCTTCAAAATCGCAACAATCAAAATCCATATCGTCAATCAAATTCAAGTCAGTTTTTAAGCTTAGTCGTTTAGAAAACACAAAATAATTTCAGATAAGTACGATTTATCGAAGGTGCACAACCAAGAGTCTAAACCCGAGTTTTTTCTTAAACTTGACTTAAACCACGTTTCGTAATGAGATCGAATAACTTTATCCGTACGTAGCTCGTAATAGCTTTGACATTAAATGTCATCAATGTGATTTATAATTTTATTTAAAATTCTAGGTTTTTTTACGTTTACATTAAATCTGAATCGAATAAAGATGGACAGTCAAAATATAAGCTGATGTTTATTCTTTAAATAAGGCAAACACT
Organism: Perizoma flavofasciatum; assembly: GCA_958496245.1. NCBI lineage: Eukaryota > Metazoa > Arthropoda > Insecta > Lepidoptera > Geometridae > Perizoma > Perizoma flavofasciatum. Next base: position 10,803,262 of record OY292429.1, on the reverse strand, counting down.
CGTGTATTCCAAACTTTTGACAAAAAACGAGTTTTTTTTATAAATGAGAAAAAGAGAAGTATACATTAATATGGAGCCTACACAAAGGATAAAAAATCATAATTGATTCTGATTGAATATTGATTATTATTTTGTCTCATTCTTTTGTGCGGCTTTTGCTTTAATATTGGCTTTGACTTATTCATTATCTGTGTGTAATGAATAAGTCGAAGCCTTGTATGTTTTTTTTACATCTTCTAACTATACTCCGTCCAGTTGCTAGTCTGTCTAGCTGAGAATCTGTCCAGATGCTCATAATTAGGTAGGCCTCCGGCCTATGTTTTCTTTGAATCTGCCAGCATAATCAATGGTTAGATTCGACCGTTCGTTTATTTTGTTGGTGTACTCAAGGTTAATTGTTTAACTATGTCATAAGGAAGTCCGGTGTACAGCCCACTAGTCCACTAGTGGGCTGTACCCCGACTTGCGATCCGAAGATCGTGAGTTCGAACCCTGTCTTGCACCAATTGATCTTTCAATTTATGTGCGGTTAACACGTGCTTAAAACGGTGAACGAACGTGCTCAGGCCACCGGCATGCTCAAGAGCAAATCGAAGGTATGTGCACATCGGCTAGTGTTTCAATTAGGGGCGATACCTACTTTTTAGAATCTCTGGTAGAAGAAATCATAGAACAATAGCAACAGAAATTTCTCCCTTTACTCTGCTTCACCCACTACGTTCCATTTCATTCATACCATCACTTGTATTATACTATCTGTGCCATCACGCTCCGTCAAAATCCATATCGTCAATCAAATTCAAGTCAGTTTTTAAGCTTAGTCGTTTAGAAAACACAAAATAATTTCAGATAAGTACGATTTATCGAAGGTGCACAACCAAGAGTCTAAACCCGAGTTTTTTCTTAAACTTGACTTAAACCACGTTTCGTAATGAGATCGAATAACTTTATCCGTACGTAGCTCGTAATAGCTTTGACATTAAATGTCATCAATGTGATTTATAATTTTATTTAAAATTCTAGGTTTTTTTACGTTTACATTAAATCTGAATCGAATAAAGATGGACAGTCAAAATATAAGCTGATGTTTATTCTTTAAATAAGGCAAACACTCGTGTATTCCAAACTTTTGACAAAAAACGAGTTTTTTTTATAAATGAGAAAAAGAGAAGTATACATTAATATGGAGCCTACACAAAGGATAAAAAATCATAATTGATTCTGATTGAATATTGATTATTATTTTGTCTCATTCTTTTGTGCGGCTTTTGCTTTAATATTGGCTTTGACTTATTCATTATCTGTGTGTAATGAATAAGTCGAAGCCTTGTATGTTTTTTTTACATCTTCTAACTATACTCCGTCCAGTTGCTAGTCTGTCTAGCTGAGAATCTGTCCAGATGCTCATAATTAGGTAGGCCTCCGGCCTATGTTTTCTTTGAATCTGCCAGCATAATCAATGGTTAGATTCGACCGTTCGTTTATTTTGTTGGTGTACTCAAGGTTAATTGTTTAACTATGTCATAAGGAAGTCCGGTGTACAGCCCACTAGTCCACTAGTGGGCTGTACCCCGACTTGCGATCCGAAGATCGTGAGTTCGAACCCTGTCTTGCACCAATTGATCTTTCAATTTATGTGCGGTTAACACGTGCTTAAAACGGTGAACGAACGTGCTCAGGCCACCGGCATGCTCAAGAGCAAATCGAAGGTATGTGCACATCGGCTAGTGTTTCAATTAGGGGCGATACCTACTTTTTAGAATCTCTGGTAGAAGAAATCATAGAACAATAGCAACAGAAATTTCTCCCTTTACTCTGCTTCACCCACTACGTTCCATTTCATTCATACCATCACTTGTATTATACTATCTGTGCCATCACGCTCCGTTCTTGACCTTCCTTATGCCTTTGCTACAGTAGGATTAGAAGCACTTGTTGATGCTTTTTAACTTACTATCGTTTAACACTGACAGATTTCGAGTTTGCCCTCGGCTTTGCATTAGTGGTCCGCGTCTTAACTTGCTTTGTTTTTTTCTCTTTCTTTTCGATCACTGGAGTTGATACCGCTGCTTGGCGCTTCAGATGCTCTAGAACCTCGTTTTCCCGTTCGCGTCTGGCCCTTTCTAGGTTTTCCTGAAAAGAATTTAAACAACATTCATAATTTATAATACCTATACAAAGTAGGCTTTACTTGATTTTTATTGCTAAACAGTGTATTGGATTCTACTATTACATTTTAAATTAACTGTTAGAACATCTATATACGACCCTTAAATTGTATTATATCTTCTAAGTAAAATAACTATTCCAAACACACCTGTTTTTCCCGTTTCTTCTCCTTCTGATAATCATTTTTCAATTGATTCAACGCCTTTCGTCGTTTGTACCATTGGCAGACTGTGACCTTTTTGACGGGATCTTTCTTCCTAATACTCCATCTGGGAGATTTTTCTATGATTTGTACTGTGGTTGAAGGCGCCCGATACCGGCTGACGACAATAGGAACGGTTAAGCGCCGAGGCTCTTCTATGTAGACTTGAGGTCTGAAAGATTATGAACACTTAAAAACAGTTTATCTACGTGTAAAAGGTTTATAGAGACACTGCTAACGTTTCTAAAGAAAGCTAGCAAGAGATTGTCGTGCAAAGAACTAAGTTTTTCCGGTTCTGTGTTTTAAAAAGATCGCAAAAGCGTATCTCATTATGGAACTTTGGAACTTACGCATTAGAAATGGAATGCAATGTAAAGGTGTTTAAACTCCGGAGACATTTACCTTCTACAGTATGGAGTATAACTCTGTATATGTAAATATAAGGGAAGATAGTATTGTTTTATACGATTTTGAATGGAAACATACCTTATAGGTACTCGAATAGGTAAAGCTTCCTGTATTGGGAACAAATTAAGGCAGTCTAATTTATAGTGGGTTCATCCTAACCTTTTATACCTCGGTGGGGTATACAAATACACCATTCTCAAACAATAATACCACAAAACAAATAAATTACTTTACGACTTTCTTCTTTTTACACCCTTCACATATTTTACCCTCCGGACAAGAGCAAGGCTTGCCTGCGGTGGATTTTAGGATTCTACTAATCATTTGGATTCATGGTTTTGGTTTTTGAGCGGTTTCAATCAATAATTTGGGTAATTATCCAAATTGTTGTAAGGTCGTCCATCGTGTTTTGTTGTGACATGAGTCATAGAGTAACACGAGTTGTTTTCTCTACGACTTCTGAAAGAGATTCTAAACGAACAAACCTCTACGTTCAAAAGAGATCGATGAACGTTTCACTCAAACTTTTTGCTTGTATAAAAATTATCACATTTAGTTCTTATTCGATCCATACAAACTAAACCAACGCTCTTTTCCTGATTTCATTCAAGTCAAGCCCCGTTATCGCGTGACTAAGTAACAAACATCTGTCTATAGGCCGGTTTGCATTCTTGCTGTGAATTACTCTGGCTTGTGAGTGGCCTGTTTCTACATCCCTTTCACTCACACTCTTCTGAAGATAGATAAGATCGGCGGGCCCATCTATACTAAACATTTCCTATTTATCTACATTTTTATGTCATCAACCTAGCAAGGGTTCTTATAACTAGCTTCATATCCATCTTCCGTGCATGACTCAACTTTGTCTTTGTTACGGGACGTTAATCTATACTAATATTATAAAGAGGTAGGGTTTGTAAGTTTGGAGGTAATCTCCGAAACTACATATCCGATTTCAAAAATCCTTTATCAATATTTAGAATGGACCTTCGGATCGACATCAGCTATATATTATCCCGTTAAAATAAAAGGGCTTTTCGTGGAGACCAATTTTGCAACGTAAGTCGACAAAAAACGGTCGAGCGAATGCGTTTATTACGAACACTGTCTACTGTAAGAGTTACATTTCATCGGCTACTATTTGTTCGGTTACCACGCGGGCGAAGCCGTGGGCAGTTAGTTATGCTAGCTAGTTTAGTTATGAAGGTTTTAGTAAGGTACGATGATACCACTTGAAATTGACACCCTCCCTTATTTTATAGACTTCGTTGTTAATGACTTTCCTTGAAATCACTTAATGAACTGTCGCTGCAATATTTTCCTTATTAGCTGCCTGTTTCAGCTAAATTAATTATGAAGTAGGTAGGTACTTCGAGGGTAGGTATATCTGCCTATCTATAAATCTCATATGCGCGGTTCTTTGACTGAGAACCAAGTCAAGATACGAGCTTAATTTTAAAAGCGGCTAGCAATTATCACCAGCAATCTTTGTATCTCCAACGATTATCTAGTATATTCATATTGTAAAAACGGGAATTTTCATGTACCATACTATCGGTGAAGGCACCGACTACGTTTCGACTCATTCCGAGAGTCTTCATCAGGGTGAGTGATCGCGACGCTCTCCCTCCGCGACGACCAGTGCACGACGCGACGCGACAATATGAATAAATTCACGATAGTTTTTGGAATAAAATATCTACTATATACAGTGTACCTAATCGGTGAGAAAAACACTGAAATAAATTTTAACTTAATGAGAGATTTTTTTTACATATTTTTGCATCCTCTCAATAAATACCCCAACCCAATAACTACAACATAACATTATGTTGTAGTTATTGGGGCTAATTGAGATAAAAAAAATGTTTGATAAAGATTTAAAGACCTATAAAATTATTTCATCTCGGCCCGATCTTCGGTTTTTTGGGGTTAGATATTGCAATGAACTTCCATAATCCATAGAACTGTTGGATCGACATTCAGTTTTCTTAATTTACCTGGATGTGACTTTTACATGTTCTAATATAAAAGTCAAATTTTCTTTAACTTTTTTAAGGCTTTTACAGTATTTTAACGCTGAACTTATCAACTGTCAAAAAATAGGTACATTCGAATCCACTAATATTATAGTGTAGTTTGAATGGTCATTTGTTGTTAATAATCTCCTAACGGCTGAGCCGGTTTGGATGAAATTTAAAACAGGTCATTACTTCATGACAAATAATAACACTTAGGCTACTTTTTATCCGTATACTAAGCGGGCGAAGCTGTGAGAACAGTCTCTAGACTGTTCACAGCTGTAGTATAAATTGGAACTTAAAAAACTTCCATATCTCATGAACGACCTGAAAATTATACTGAAAATTCCATTGTATTTACCAGTACGCTCCGCTATAAAAACATGCGTGAACCCTTTTTTCATAACTGGGGAAGAGTTTACTCACAAAATGTATACTTAATTGTTTTAAACCATCCAAAACCGTGTATACATGGGGTAGATTCAGGTGAGCTGCATTTAAGGAATTTTACGCCTCTGTTGTTTTTTAATCATGTGCCGTACACCATGTGCCCTGAATTACCTGTATATCAGTAAATATAAACGAATTCCGAAAAATGTTGCACAAACCTCGAAGTGATCTGGCTCAGGTGTTACTGATGGCCAGACCTTCAATTATTTGGCGATTACATTACTATACGCGAAGATTGATTTGGTCAAAGCCAATAACGTCATTATAGCGCATTGTTTTTTTTTAATTCAACTAGAGTGGTTCACAAACCTACACGGCCCAAGAATTAGGTAGTAACTCTTACCAAGAGAAAACTTATGCTTTTCTGGTGTTACGAGTTCTCCATAGAGATCTATTCACAATGACAAATTGTTCATCTACTTTCGTCGCTGACTGTACTAACAAAGCTAAAACTTATACTCGCTCACAAATTCCAAATACGTATACATATAATCGATTGGCAACAAGGATTCTGTGGAAAATAAAAGCCTCTAAACTGCATATATTTCCTCGAAGTTCTTTGGCAGGTGTGAAAATCACCACATGTCTGTAATCCTCACGTTTCAACTCTCGGAACCGTATAATTTCATTGAAATGTTTTTGTAAGTGGGTACCTATTTATTCAAGACACAAACATGAATATGGCGGAGGATTAACCCAGAGAATTCAGCTGAAGAGGCTGTGGGTCGGTCGTGTTTGCCGAAGAACCGATCACCGTTGGAGTAATCGGGTTCTTAGGCAGACGTAGTGTAGGACGCCCTCCGATATGGAGCGCGGATTTGCGCAGAGTGGCTGGCAGTAACAGATTGGGGAGACCCGAAGACGGCTCAGTGGCGCGCCATGAGAGAAACCTATGTAGCAGTAGGTGCTACTGCTGAAACTAGTATATTTATGATTATGTACTCTATCCTCTACCTATCTACTCTACCACCGAAAATTTGTTCGGGGTCTGGGTGCTGTGGTATCAGGGTACTCATACTTCAGGAACTATGAGTACCGTACTAGGATTCATTGTATCATGGGTACCAGGATACAATGAATCCTAGTGTGGGGTCAGGACTATGTATGGGTCTGCTGGATGTTTTTTGTAACTAGGTAAGTATGTAGAGTAGATGCAAATCGCAATTCACGGCATTTCAGTTACAGAAATGTTCCGGTATCAAATCGAAGGAACACCTATTTCAGTAAGCAATTAGTATTCCAATTAACGGCTTGATGAATTGCAGTTTGATTGAGGAGATTGTAACTTGTGTTCCTGTTTACGTTACTAATAGTGTTGAACTGAAGCAAGTGGTCTGATCTTGCTATGGTCTTATTTTGAATGCACGTCTACACTAGATCCTACAACTATTATAAAAGCGTTAGTTTGTGAGAATGGATGTTTGCTATCATAGATCATAGGCTTTTTTATCCGTGTACCACGCGGGCGAAGCTGTCGGCAGTAGCTAGTTTATAAGGTGACGTTTCCCACATGATCCTTGTGATTTCAATAAATAAAAACCTATTAACTATCTACAGATTAAGAGTGCGAGCAAAGTGAAACTACATGATTAAAGTACTCATTATTACCTACAAAAAAGTCCGAGGGAATATATCTAACTATCATAGTTAAGTCACAATAGCAGCTTTTGTGTTCTAAAATTTAATTAGATCGCTGGTAGAAACAAAAGTTGGTTACATTCTTATCGTAGTATTAATTCTTATTCAAATAAATAGTTTTATCATCAAGGGTATTTATGTAGCAGTAAAATACTTTACTGTTACTTTTTATCCCGATATTCCCACGGAATCGATACTTACGCGGGTGAAGCCGCTTGGCGCAACTAGTTTAGAATAAAAGAGAACAAACCTCGATAACGGTAACAACCCTAGGTGCAACTAACCAAGGCGGCGAGGTACCTACGTACTATGTACTTGCAGCTGAGACACATGAGGTGCGGGTTGGATTCCCGCTGCGGTACAAATATTTGCATGTTCTACAGATATTTGTTGCGGGTACGTATGTTTTGGTACCACGGTAGATACTCTTATTTTCATTAAACACTATCCTAATAGTGTGGGGTTAGGACTTTGTATGGGTCGGGTGTTTTATAAGTAGATACCTAAACATATTGTAAAAACGGGAATTTCCACGTACTGCACTATCGATGAAGGCACCGACTAAGTTTCGACTCATTCCGAGAGTCTTCATCAGGGTGAGTGGTTGCGACTTTCTTCTTCCGCGTCGTAGTGCACGGCGCGACGCGGAAGGAGAAAGTCGCAATAGTCAAATTCACGATAGTTTTTGGAATAAAATAGATACCTATATTATATTTGTCTCGGGTCTGCGTAATATGTATGTATTAACAAAAATATGTATATATGTAGTACCTATATCAGTCATGTAGTTCCCATAACAAGCTTTGTTTACTTTGGGGCTAGATGATGCTGTGTGGAAAATGTCCAGCATTTTTAGAATTTCTCAAACTTTCGCCAACAGTAAACATTATAAAAAGGTGAACGCGATAAAGATTCGTATAAACCTTTATAACAAGCATAAAGTAAACTGCAGTTATTAGTATGCCTACCTACCTAGCTTATCTATGTAGGTAGGTGTATGTAACTAGGAGCGTCTGTAGGTAGGTGTATAATTATGAAACACCTACCTAGGTGTATCTATTTGTCGAGCTAGCTAGCCGGTTGCCGAATCAATTAACACCTATTGTACTAGTAACATATCCATTATCTATGTGTAGGTATCTTAGCTATGCAAACTTGAAATTACGAAATGAAATGGTTTATTTGCGGAAATGGTTTACCTGGTTGGTAAATCATTCTGGTTGGTTGGTAACCTGGTTGGGCTATTCATATTCAGATTGTGTGAATTGAAGCCGACAAATTGAAACTATAGAGGAGTCTGAACTATAGAGGAGTCTGCTTGCAATTTACCGCAAATAGTCTATTTAGTGTGTTATTTAAGAACATTGGTTGATACTTTTTAGAAATTATTTAGTTCTTTGTCTGATGCTCTTTCTCAGTGAATAAGTTTATCTAGTGGCTAAATTAATGGATTATAAAAAAAACGGATAAGTGCGAGTCTGAATTGCGCACCGAGGCTCACCAAAATAATTAACATTACTCAAGTTCATAAACTATGAAAGCACCTAACATTGCTTTAACGAAAAGATAGGTCAGATTAAAAGACAAACTTAACTTAGTAGTTGAAAAATGTTTGCCCATACATTGATAAACGTCACGGTCAATTCTCCAACTGCAATTGTAATCTCATAAATTAATATTTCTTTTTATGTGATAAAACTACAAATTAACGCTTTTTGGACTTCTTTTTTACTTGTGCTTTGAGATTGCTTCTTGCCAAATTTCATGATTCTAGGTCAACGGGAAGTACCGTAAGGTTTTGATTTATCTGCGAGTATCAAAATATGTCGCATAAATGTCTGTATTTTTTTAATTGCGTTGACTCAGAAGCTTGATTTTTTTAGAACTCCAACGGACCGTTAGCGTACTACATACCAACGTATTTGATATTAATTCCAACTTGGAAAAAGGGTCTTCACAGACAGACAACGAAGTGGTCCTATAAGGGTTCCGTTTTTTCCTTTTGAGGTACGGAAGCCTAAAAACAAGTCGAATTCGTTGCCTCATTTTTCTAGGCTTGTTCGAGGGAGAGGAATCGGCGTAAATTCCCTTTTAATTGTAAGCTCACGGAGTTTATAAGATGACATTTCTAATGATCCTTGTGATTTCAATTGATAAAAACCTATTGACTTTCACTTTCTCGACTAAGATCTAGAAAATAGAAAGAAATAAATTATTTCCAAGCTGAAAATAACAATGATGACATTGATGACGCGGCGCGGCTGCGACGTAACAGGTGTGGATTCGATTCCCTTTGCGGGTCAAATGTTTTTTATTATCTGCTTATATTTGTTCTGGGTGTCGTGGTATTTCGTAGTTCCTGATAAACACAATACAGAGACCTAGTGTGGGGTGTTACACTCATAGTGTTTTTTTTATAATATTATAGTATTACAAACTTAGGCTCGGCTACAATTTCAAATTGAATTGAGACTCAAGCCACCGATATATTAATAATACTTGAGCCCCTTTTTATGTCAGTTTTCAATGGAAATGTGAGCTTTAGAATGTTATTGATCCATTGGATGCTTTAATTGGAATGCGATAAATGTTGTCAACTTGGTATACGTAGACTTGGTATAAGTGGAGTGGTATACTTACAAATACGAGTATTTATTGTAGATTCACATGCAGTGTCCAGCATCATTTATATAGCTTCTAAAAATATATAGAATTAGATGCACGCGCTCAGATGAATACCTACCCACGTTGTCTACATAAATGGATAAATATGTACCGGTAAATGGATAAGGCGCAGGGAAACCGGTCTGCACCAAGTTTTCCGCATTCAAAACGTAGAATAGAAAACGAATACCTTGTTTATATGCCAGCACATTATGTATTATAAGATTTTAGAATAATTTAAATAAGTGCAATTATGTTCTACCTTAACTAGGCATGCAAATGTCCATGAATCCAATTAATTAATATATGTATTTTTTTACATATAATAGATTTATTCAAACAACTATTACTATAGGTAATATATATGTCGGTGCAAAGGCGTTATTTTGCTTCTACAATGAGTCATCGGCGCAGAACCATGAGTTATTTAACAAATCATCACTTAGATTGTCAAATTACAGTGTAAAAAGTTGTTATTTTGACCAAGTTTACCTTCAAAAACCATTTGTAAACTTAAATGATTGTAAAATGTAGAAATTCAAAAGCATGCAAGTAATTTTAACTTGTTCGAACAAGTAGCTTGCTTGAGTTTGTGTTTTTGCATAAATACGGGCGACGCGACGGACCGAGTACGATTCATTCTTGCTCGAGCCGTCGGACCGTACAGACCTAAAAACCCTCTGTACAACGAAGAATAAATTAGAAGAACATCTCCTGGAGTTTACCTTCGTCGTCAACTATGAGTGACCAGCATGCTGGTGATGGTAATGACGTCAGCATTGCTGACGTCACACTCTTTAAAAACCACCTTGGAGCCCCTGCTCCGTCATATAGGTACTATGTGCAAAGTAGGTATATACAAAAAATACAGATGAAATAACTATCTAAATACCTTTGCAAACAATATATAGATAGGTCAACTGATCCAGATCACTACCAGACGGAATCGTTCCAAAAATGCTGGTTACATTGCCACGCTCAATAGCAATGCTAATGCATTGGCCCAGATAAGAGCTAGCTCTCTCTTACTGTTTCTTGGTATTGAATTACAATCAAGACTGCAATTGTTTATATATCTATGTATGTATATATAGAAGCATTGGTTTAAGTGGCTGCAACGTGTACAATCAATTGACACAATTTGTACATACCTATTTCAATGCCATATTACGCTCTTGTTATTTAATTGTTTATATGAAATAAGTATGTTTACTTGCCCTCGATACAATTCAGTCTAATGTCTGAAGTCCAATGATTTGCTTTATCATGACTTAACATTTTGATCGAGATATAGCAAGCGATAAGAATGAAATGGTTTTCATTGATTTCCCTAGTACGAGTTGAGGCTTAAACATTGGACGAACTGTCCCCTTGCAACTTTGCAAGCATTACAATAAATAATAAATTAAATAAATAAATAATGCTGGACAATCCACACAGCATCATCTAGCCCCAAGCTAAGCAGAGCTTGTGTTATGGGTACTAGATGACTGATATACTTAATACAATACATTACATAGATAGATATTTTTTTTATTATACATAGAAAATACCCAGAACACCCGGAACAAATATTTGCAGATCGTACAAACATTTGTCCCAGGGCGGGAATCGAACCCGCAACCTCCTGTGTCGCAGGCGGACCTTCGCCCACCGCGCCACATCGGTCGTCACTTAGCAAAATGGCTATGGAAACGATATAATATCACTTTTTTTTCCAGGCTAAGTAATGTTCAAAATTTCTTATAAATTATTATGTTGTAAAACCGGAATTTTCACGTACCGCACTATCGGTGAAGGCACCGATTAAGACCGATTTTAGACCCATTTCTATAGCTTTCATCGGGATGATTGATCGCAACGCTCTCCCTTCACGTCGCATCGTGCACTCAATCTTATAAGTTACTTTAAAATAGGAAAGATTTGGTCGATATGTGTCCCCTTTTCAAGTTTTGAACTGTAAGTCGTATTGTAGCTGACGTTAAATTCAACCCGTGGAGTGGGGCCTTGGTTACTGATTTCTAAACCTATATCAGACACCAGTCTCCCGCAAATCACTGAACATCGAAACATAAAATAAGCATTATTTTTATGTAACCTTGTTGTAATTTTTCATTTTATTTTTTTGCTTAGAAAAATATCGTCAATGTACCTATATATCGTCAATATAGCAAATACCCTATTGCGATTTTGCAAGTGTAATAAGGAGACAGCTGGCTTAGAATGAGCACCTATAGATACAATAAGAGACGTCGAAATTACTTCTATTTATTTTTCCGTCAAACAAAAGAAAGTGGCAGGAATATTTTTTTTTCTGTTTCATCGGCAAACCTTATCTTGGATGCTCATTCTACTGGTTTAGGTGGATATCAAATTAGCAAAACTCTCCATCAATCAACTGACAGAAACTGATGAAGACAATACCTTATAGTGAACAGAAAAGAACGAATGGTTCTAGAATGGTGACTACGATCAGGATGACGCTGTGAAGGCCTCCCACCCAATTAACCAATGATATCGGGAAGTCGGTTAGTGGAGATGGCCAGGATCGTTCGTCATGGCACTCGTTGGGAAGGCCTATGCCCAGTAGTGGACTTCTATAGCCTGTTGATGATGATGAATAGTGTGATGTACATACTACTAAAGGAGCGACGATCCTCAACTATGAGGGAAAGTCGGAGGAGTAGGTATATTAATGCAGAACATTTTCACACAGCATCATCTAGCCCCAAACTAAGCAGAGCTTGTATTATTGGAACTAAATGACTGATATACCTACTATATATATATTTTTTGTAAATACATACATAATATAATCTCTTACTATCCTCTCCATCTAAAGGTTGTCTGGAAGATATCGCTTTTAAGAGATAAGACCGTCCATTGTACTTTCTCTAGAATAAGATTTTGTTGGTGTACAATAAAGTTTCATTAATTCATTCATAATATTATACAAAGAAAAAACCCAGACCCGAGACAAATATTTGGAAGCGACCTCCCAGCCTTCTGCGTCTCAAGCGAGCCTTCGCCCACTGCGCCACAGAGGTTTGACGACCTTATATTACTACCCGTTATCTCTTGCCTGCAATAATAGCATTAAAATTATCGTGGTTTGGTATCATTTTAGGATATTATTACGACGACTCTTATAATACCACGTACTATTCTCCTGCTGACGTTTCGTTGACCGTTTAGAGGTCTTTCCTCATGAGCACCGTCCGCGACCACGGTCGACGGTCGTGAGACGAAAACACTACGACGAACTGGAGCCTAGGATAGACATAACTTTTATCACTCAGTAATTTCTCGTGTTTTAGACATCCTACTAATATAATAAATGCAAAAGCCTGTGTGTGTGTGTGTGTGTGTGAGTTTAGGATATGGAATAACACATAGGCTAAAATAATTTTCGAAAATCAACCCCTAAGGGGGTTAAAAAGGGCGGTAAAGTTTCTATCAAAGCTCTGTACAAATAAACATGAAAGTAAATAATGAAACAAACATTTTTTTTTAATTTTTAAACTACACTTTCGGGGTGTTCTAAACTTTGTATAAATTGTAATCCTTGGTTCGATTCATTCAAAAGTTGGTGGACATAGTTTGAAGCCTAGAGACGGTCATATGCTACTTTTATTAACATACCACGCGGGCGAAGCCGCGGGCAACAACTCGTATAATAATAATAATGCTGGACATTTTTCACGCAGCATCATGTAGCTCCAAACTAAGCAGAGCTTAAATTATGGTAATTCCATGACTGATATACTACATACTTACATATATTCACCACACTGAAGCACAAATATGTAGCATTTCGTGGTTCCTTTAAATTTGCTGCCTCTCGGTGCTGGAATGATCTACCTCCACCAGTACGTGCTCTGAAATCAGTAACAGTTTTTAAAAACACTTTAAAGAAACACCTTATGATTATGCAAAAATGCTCATTAGGATAATTTCTTAGTTATCTAAGAAATCAAAATTTTCCCTCACCCTTCCTTATCGCTTCAACTTATTATATTTTTCTTCCCACTATTTATATGTAGTTTATGTTATACTTAATATAGCTATGTAGTTTATGTAGGATTTTATTTTGTTCCCTCGTCAATGTTCGTGTCCTCACAAAAGGTCCTGTCTGGAAACCAGCCCAACAACGTACTAACACGATGCTACATCAAGCTGAGACAGGGACCTATTTGGACCCCAAACAACACATATTTTCTATAGGCTAATTCTTTCCCAGTATTTTCCCATGTTTATGTTTCTGAGTTTAATTAAAAATATTCTTTCTTTATTAAATACTTTTTTTGTAAATACATAATACATACATTTGCGAAACCAAAACAAATCTAAAGGGTACTTACCTTTGGCTTGTTAGAGCCAGTTTGCGCGATATAACACTACAAAATTACAATGGGGAACTTAGTTTGACAATCTGCAAGAGACAGCTTTAGACCAGAACATTCCCAATTTGAAATTTTACAAGTTTTGGATATTGTAAACTACCTAGATATGAGATAGCTATGTTCGCATTGTTTGCAACAGAAGACTTGAAAGAATCTCAATAGCCTCGATTGTACCTTTGCTTGTTTAGTGAATCTACTCTGTATTTTTTGTCAACCACATCTAACTAAGTACCTACACTTGTTACAATTTCAATAGCCTTCTCATTAAATCTACTAATAAATAAACTGAAATTCATACAAGATAAAAATATGCCGATCTAGGAAGTAACTTGTTTACATGTAACGACCTCTGGTATTGTAGCGTTAATGATAAGAGTTATATAACTAAGCCGCACCTACCTACAAATCAGGATAAACGAGTAGTTTTGTAAACAGGGTGTTTGATAACCACTATCGTGTACTTCTCTATTTAGATGGAAACTCAAGTTTCGACCAATAGATGGAACCAAGCAACTCACCGATAGGTTCTGTCTGAAAACCAGCGTAGCTTCACATTCTGGTGACGTGGAGTTGCATAATATGGTGAGACAGGACCTGCGGGGCGATCACACTAATTTCCCATGGCTGGTATCATATGGGATGAATCGTATCACGCTAATTTGTAAGCTGGATGAGCCATAGATGGCAATGCAAATAAACAAAATTGGTTTCATATTGGACGTTCTATTTTTTGGATGTATGGACCATTAAAATAAGGAACTAGTGACAAAATTGATTGCCATCTCGATAGCCATGAGTTAGTTTGATCGCCCCGCTGTTTGGTTCACGCGTTGCGGACAGGAATAAGTATCTATGTAGTTTTATGCCTTCAGCTCACCATGGTACCTACCTATTACGGTAGGGCCGATATATGTATAGATTTATGTTTCTACATCTACTCTGTAAATTTTGTTTGTTAAATAAATGTATTGTCTTTCTTTCTTTCTAGCAAGGCAACCAACTCAGTGGGGTAAAGAAGTCAACAAGGCAGCCTTCGTTCACTCGGAGCTGTAGTTATTATATTGACAAATACATCTCGACAAGTGGCGCGAAAAGGAAGATACGAAGTACAACGGATACTTATGTGATTTGAGTAAAATTTGTATGTTAAGCAAATAAGATTCGAGCTTCCTCAGTGCAAGTTGAGGAATAGAATCTCAACTTAAATCCCTTCACTGGATATTCTAAGGTTTATACTTAGTTTGCAGGTCCGTGAGGAAACTAAGAAGTGTTCCTAGTCAGAGGCAAGATCAAAGGTTATATTTGGCATAAGCCCACGTTTTGCACAAACTCAATCAAAAGCATTTTATCAAGCTAGTAGACCATAGAGTCAAACGTAGGTAAAGGGTGCTGTACGTTCACGGACCATTTCGGGAGGATTATTCCAACTAGCTCTTGTAAATGTAGGTAGATAGATAGAAAATGCTTTATTGCACAAAATAAAATAATTACATACGCGAACTTAATGCTAATTTGCATTTTCTTCTATTTTCTTTGTGTAATGAAGGGCGGTAGTGGTTGTACGAAGAGGCCAAATAAATTGTAACAGTTAGCTACGATTTAATTTCTACTTCTATGAACATCTAGATGTTTTGCATATATAGATGTTGTAGTTCAACGTTCAGTATCGTATGCTCATTTAAGAGGGTATGAAACATTTCGAGTAAATTATCTTAGCTAACTGTACCGATCAAATTGTAGTCGTTAGCTACGATTTGGTTTCCACGGCATTCTCCGTAGCTAGACCATTGTAGAGTATAGTATACAAGATGTTCTACGGATTATTCTAGTTAACCGTAGCATACAAATCGTGGGCGTTAGCTAAGATCTTTTCTTTACGGCATTCTCTCTAGCTAGACAATTAAAGAGTCAAACATATGGAGGTGTACCCTTACGTTAAAAAACGTATTTCGAGTTGATTATCCTAGTTAACCGTAGAGAATAAATCGTGGTCGTTAGCTACGATAAAGCTCTTCATTACACAAAGGTGGAAGAAAATACTAATTAGCATTAATTTCGCCTATGTACTTGTTTTATCTTGTGCAATAAAGCATTTTCTATCGATCTATCTATCTATAGCTAGACTTTAGACTCAAACTGAAACACCCTGTCTATAATATAATAATCACTCAATACATTATCACATGCTGTACATAAATAATTTATTGAAATGAAGCGGGCCGTCGTCACTATTGTATCAGACATCGTGCATGATATGCGAAAATAAACACAGCTTTATCGAATACCCACTCATGTTACAATTCAAATGAGATAGTAATCATAACTGTTGAAGTGTTAAAAATGTGCTATAATAAGTTTTCGTTGTGTTTGAGAGTTTACGGAGGACGAAAACTTTTCGGTTTCAAGAATACGCATTGTAATCAAGCGAGGAACTTTACAGTTCAAGGATTCGGTTTAAATGTGAGTTGTGTTAGTTTATGGTTATATTGTTCCGTTGTCCTACCTCTAAAAATCGGAACTTCTGTTTGTTTTGAGCAGAACATCTGTGCCTTCAATTTCGCGGGAAATAATGTGTGTCGCAATCTGCACAGTCTAGAGTATAAAGCTTAGGTATTTATGGTTCTGCGGAGTCCAAAATCTTTGAGTGTGTAATGACTAATCAGTTAATTAATGGGAACTTTGACACCACTTGACAAGCTTTTCCTTAATCGCCACCGCCATGTGCCACCGCGTTAGTTTGACACGTTTATAAGGTTTAGTCTAAGGTTTGACCGGGCCTTTAAGCATAGCTCTGAATTTCCAGTTTGTATAGAACGACCGATAAAATAACTGATATTGAAAAACAAAACGAGATACTAACTTACTTTTATTGATAATTATTTATTATTTAAGACTAGCTTCTACCCACGGCTACCCGGATAAAAAGTAGCCTATGTGTTATACTGGTGTATAAGCTATATTACTGTAAAGTTTCATCAAAATCCATTGAGTAGTTTTTGCGTGAAAGAGTAACAAACATCTATCCTCACAAACTTTCACGTTTATAATATTAGTAGGATAGTAGGATTTAAAACAACTTACATGTAAAAATAAGTAAACGGCTTCGGTGACCGAATTGATATGTTGGTAAACTCAACATAGACCCACTGATCATTTTTAATTGGACTGTTTCCTTTACGTGTACCATTGGCCTTCCACAGCTTATCACGAAGTTAACACGTTCCTACTATATAATACTTATCATGTGATAACCTCTGTAGGAATAAAACATAAGTAGATAGGAAAGTATTTACTTAGTTTAATCTTTTCGTTTTAATAAATACTTATCAAGAATATCTAGAGTAAGGCAGTTGCTGTACTCCGTCTAAAGTCTAGGTTTTATCTCATCATCGTCATAGGAAGGTATATATTTTATTTATGATAGGTACACAATGAAATATTGTAGTATGTATGTATTCTGCTCCAGGCTTCGCCCGCGTGGTTCCCAGAATAAAAGTAACCTATATGCTATTCTAGGTTACGAACTATTTCAAATTTCATTAAAATCGTTTCAGCCTGAGATTATTAGCAACAAACCACATGCTATTTTTTTGGGGAGAAGATGTTTGATTCCCGCTGCGGGACAAATGTTTGCATGTTCTGCAAATATTTGTTCCCGAATTGGGTGTTGTGGTACCACAGTACTCGTAGTTCTCGATACTCACGACTCATATTCTTACTCCACAGTAGCATTCCCTACCTGTTAGCCTGTTGGGTGTTTATTTATGGATTTATATATATAGTTTTGTATAATTGATCCATAAATCTCACAGAAAGCCTGAAATATTGCCTGTAATATTGTTTTAAAATGTGTGCATGTCTGTGTGTTTGTACAGAACCACTCGAAGAAGGCTCTAATGCTTTTGCAAAAGGCTATTCCTCTTTCAAGATTTATGATTTCGTAAAAATCTTACAGCAATCTTTAAAATGATCATAGATTCATCTAGTGTGGAGCCTTCCTACACTTTGACGTCCTTTGATACATTTAAAAATAAAAGAAACGTAGGTAGGTGGTATTAGAATAATACTTATCATGTGATAACCTCTGTAATAAAACACAAGTAGGTAGGAAAGTATTTACTTAATTTAATCTTTTATACATACATACATATAGTCACGCCTGTTTCCCGGAGGGGTAGGCAGAGACAAGGATTTCCACTTGCTACGATCCTGGCATACCTCTTTCGCTTCATTCATCCTCAT
This sequence comes from Perizoma flavofasciatum, assembly GCA_958496245.1. Lineage (NCBI taxonomy): Eukaryota > Metazoa > Arthropoda > Insecta > Lepidoptera > Geometridae > Perizoma > Perizoma flavofasciatum. Next base: position 10,785,065 of record OY292429.1, on the reverse strand, counting down.
CACATTCTTCATACAGGCTCGGCGGTTTAGTGTACTACTGACCTGGCCTTTTTCTAAAATGTCTCCAATTTGGTCAGAGTACGTTCGCCGAGGCCTTCCTCTACCAACTATCCAATTCACACTCACCTTGTATATTTGTTTTGTTAATCTACTTTCGTCCATCCTTTCTATATGCTCAAACCATCTCAACATACCTTTCTCAACTCACGTTACTACATCTTAATCTTTTCGTTTTAATAAATACTTACCTATCATTACACATTACCATTTACAAGAATTTAGTTCTAATAAGACCCATTGCAGCACAAAATAATCTACAGCTTAGTCGTTATTAATGAAAACAAACAGAATAAGCGTTCATTACCTTATCACAATAATTCACAACGCATTACATTGTCAGCCGCGTGTGTTGTGTAGAGAATAACAGAGTTGCGTTCAAATAAAATAATAATTAAACAATACAACAGCTAAGATTAAAGTATCGAGTCAGGTGCTTGTTCTTAAAATACCAATATTAGACTCGGAAAATTACCAACAATCAGTACTCACTTGCCTAAATAACGAGCGATCCATCCCCTCTTGGCAGTAATTCGTGATGGATGGTATAATACTTAGTATCTTTTGAAGTTGTGCGTAAGTATGTTTAAGTAGGAAGAAACGTGAACAAAGTACTAGAACTGTAACGAAAAATCTTGTACAAGAATACAAGTTTTACAAGTGCAAAAGTTATTTGAAAAAAGAACTCAAACTTTCCTAAACTGTGAGCAACGAACTGAACCTCTGAATTCATCATGTACCGTTTAGGTGTGGGTGTCATGAAAAATGTGAATGGCAGGAGATTTTACACCGTTGTTGGATGTGACAAGTTTTCACTAACCAGCCCTAAAGTGGCTCAAGAGGTAAGACCCGTAACTCTACGAAAGTAGTTCTACTATTATTTGTATAGTAGAGCTCCGATCTCCTTTGTGCGAAGCCGTTCCATCACAATAACCTATGTATCTACCAACAAAGTTTTCCAGAAAGGACCGATGTGATGTGTGGGACGGCATTTGTAAAAGCATAGGCACAAATGATAATATAATAATGCTGGACATTTTCACACAGTATCGTCTAGCCCCAAACTAAGCAGTGCTTGTATTATGGGAGCTACATGACTGATAAACTACTTATATACTTTTTTTTGTAATTCTTACTTCCTACTAATATTATAAACGCCAAGGTTTGTGAGGGTGGATGTTTGTTACTCTTTCACGCAAAAACTACTGACCGGATTTTGATGAAACTTTACAGTAGGTAATATAGCTTATACATCAGAATAATACTTTTATCCGGGTACCACGCGGACGAAGCCGTGGGCAGAAGCTAGTACATACATAATATACATTAAAAGACCCAGACTCGAGACAAAGAAATCGTTGCAGACCTCTGTGCGTTCGTTCGGGGGAGTATCATCGTGTATTTTTCTGCTGTCGGACAGTAGCTCGTATTGCATTGTCCCCGTGGATCCGGGTGGTAGAGTAAGTGAAAACCGGTGAAATCATATCTCTGATCACATGTAACTTAGGGCTTTTGTATGTTTGTTGGCAACACATCAGCAACGCTTTTGGTGTTGCAGATGTCAATAGACATTGTAAAACTGTGATCTAATTTTATTTATCAGGTTTGACAACAGTTTAAACATGGATATTAAAGAATTAGGTCTAAATTAATCTTGAGAAATCAATTACAGGTAAACACCAGACCCATACCTATTTTACCATCTCCAGGCCACATTATCGGCCTACATCAAAAACACTTTTAATTTTTGTCTTGATCAAACAGTACGTTGTCGGCAAAACCATAATTGTTTCGTTTTCTCCATTTGGCTTTGAAGCTCTTAATATGTAGTTGATATACTATTCCTATATTTTCTTCTGAGACAGTTTCAATCTCACCTAATATTTTATCCTTTGACTAAAACAGCGCCCCGGACGCCTCTAAGCTAAGCAACACCCATCCTAACTTTGTTACCGCAAGACGATATCCAAATATAACGATCTTACTGGAGAATTGGTGTTGACGCCGAAATGGGTAAAAATAACCTTATTTTCCTTTTAGGTTATAATCTTGTGATAACGTACCGACTTAAGATACGAACGATATTATAATGATAGGTAGATAATACTACAATTTGTTATCATTTAGGGCGTGTAATCCCTTTATAAGATGGTAGGTAGGCATCGAGATAAAATACATAAATATTTTTCAGAGCGCCCTGAATTCTATACCTCTAAAGGAGTATAACATTGGGCTAACATTGTGCTATATTAACGCAAAATAGCATAAATGTTGGATCATCATAGTGTGCCTAATAGAGAAGTATAAAAAATATGTAAGTTTCTAGTGTCTCAGTAAGTCTCACAATACACAGGTTTAAATACAAATTAAACTAACTAGCATCCGTAGGTTACCAACAGGGGACCGTTTTATGCTTGTTTGCTACTTTAGTTGTATAAAAAAAAACTGTTGTCTACGGAAGTAGGTAACTATAGTTTTTTTATCTGTGTGTTCTATTGCTTGAACCTGAACGAAAGATCTTCCCTCAAGTCTTCTCTTTTCCTCGCTGTCTTCCACAGAATTATGCCTATTTGTACCAATTTGTATACGAATAAATATAGCTACTTCATTTTATTACACCCAATAGGGTGTTATAATAAAAGGTACTTTAATCTACGGGTCGACGTTTTTAAATTTGATATCACTCTCAATTATGTTGTCACTCACTGACGCCGGTGACCAGAAAGTAGCTGATAACGTTCTGAATGAACAAACCATGTTTATTGGTGAATGAACTTTAAATTGATAGAGAATTGTTATTGAGGCTATCTATTGCAGCTGATTGTTAGGTAAATACCTAAGATAGTACTATTATTTTAGGTGCAAATAAGAATCAAAATGATGACCTCTGTGCCACAGTAGACAAAGGCCCGCCTGAGACGCAGAAGGTTGCGGGTTCGATTCCCGCCGCGGGACAAATGTTTGTATCATCTGTAAATATTTGTCTCGAGCCTGGGTGTTTTTTATGTATTCACAAAAAATAATATATAAGTATTATATCAGTCACGTAGTTCCCATAACACAAGCTCTGCTTACTTTGGGACTAGATGATGGTGTTTGAGAATGTCCAACATTACTATTTATTTATTTAAATAAGTATTTTAACTGTCCTTCTGGAATCACAAGACGTACATATATTGTGTAGGAACTCTCATTTGCTTGAATGAAAGTAAATATAAATAATTATATAAAAAAGTACGCACTATATATTACCGTTAGTAACATATATGCAATGATTGGTCATAGTTTGTTCTGTGTGTTGTGGTTTCACGGTACTCGTAATTCCTGATACCCACGATATAGGGAATCCTAGTTGGAGTCAGGACTATTTGTGTCTGTTGAAGATTTATTTATTTATTGGTGACCCAATGAAAGAAGAATCCCATTAGGTTTAGGGGAATTTACGGAGATTTTGAAGTTTTTGGCTTTTCGTTTTTTTATTCGTGTATAATTTTGGTATTCCATTGTACATGTAATTATTTTATTTCGGTATTTAAGTAAATGTTTGACATACATATATACATGTAGTCACGCCTGTTTCCCGGAGGGGTAGGCAGAGACCAAGGATTTCACTTGCTACGATCCTGGCATACCTCTTTCACTTCATTCATCTGTCAAAATAAATGTTTGACAGATATTAAGTATTCCAATGTAAGTACATAGACTTTTTTGGTAGAGTCTAACATTTGCTTTATTACTCGTAGGTATATACTTTGCGTATGGCTTTATAGCATACTAGCTTCTGCCCACGGCTTCGCCCGCGTGGTATCCGGATAAAAAGTAGCCTATGTGTTATTCTGATGTATAAGCTATATTACTGTAAAGTTTCATCAAAATCCGTTCAGTAGTTTTTGTGTGAAAGAGGAACAAACATCCTCACAAATTTTCACGTTTATAATATTAGTAGTATTGTTTGTAGAAAGTGGTTTATTTCACACAACGGGCAACAGAGAACAGAAAATACAGGTACAAAATAAATAGTTGTAGTTAGTAATACCATGAGTATACTAGCCTCTACCCACGGCTTCGCCCGCGTGGTATCCGGATAAAAAGTAGCCTATGTGTTATTCTGATGTATAAGCTATATTACTGTAAAGTTTCATCAAAATCCATTCAGTAGTTTTTGTATGAAAGAGTAACAAACATCCATCCTCACAAACTTTCGCGTTTATAATATTAGTAGGGTTTATGTTGCGCCTTATTAGTACTAAACAGAGTAAATACTCGAAGTACTTGTTCCTACAGGTAATACAGAGATATGATATGCATGTTCTTATACAAACCTAACTATATCTATTGGGTCTAATGAGCTGTCATAGTGTGGCGACTGCGGTCAGCACAAGGTCCTATCGTGTCAATTACACTCAACGGATTGTATGCTTTGTCGTACAAGGAAATAACAGTTATTTATTTGTATAATTAAATAACTCCTATAAATACTTGCCAATACCATCACAACCTCGATGGCGCGGCGGACGAATAGCCGGCTACGCATGAGTTGCGCAAGAGGTTCGACACATGTTTGTACGTTCTGCAAATATTTGTTCCAGGTTTAGGAGTAGTACACGGTACTCGTAGTTTCTTGTAACTACGGACACATGGAATCCTAGTGTGGGGACTATGTATAAATAAAACTGTTGGGTATTTATTGTAATAGCAAAGAACTTCCTTTTAAATTTCAAAGTATAGATTTTGTACATTTACGATGATATTTAAAGTGCTTAGGTTATTAATAACCCTTTAGAAAATAGTCCAAGTAAAGAGATATTAAAATAAAATAAATCCTACTAATCCTACAATCCTACTAATATTATAAACGCGAAAGTTTGTGAGGATGGATGGATGGATGTTTGTTCCTCTTTCTCGCAAAAACTATTGAACGGATTTTGATGAAACTTTACAGAAATATAGCTTATACATCAGAATAACACATAGGCTACTTTTTATCTGGGTACCACGCGGGCGAAGCCATGGGCAGAAGCTAGTATTATAAACGCGAAAGTTTGTGAGGATGGATGTTTGTTCCTCTTTCACGCAAAAACTATTGAACGGATTTTGATGAAACTTTACAGTAATATAGCTTATACATCAGAATAATACATAGGCTACTTTTTATCCGGGTAGCACGCGGGCGAAGCCGTAGGCAGAAGCTAGTCTTGAATAATGATGTAAACCGTCACGTCAGTTCAGTATGAGTTAAGTAGGTATCTATCTCGTTATGTCACAGGCATCCCGTAATTACTTCAAAATACAACATCCTTTGCTCTACCTATTTTCAGCTAAGTAAAATTGGCCCCAAATCAATTCTAACAAATATTATTCAAGAACTTCTTGTGACATTTTCAAAGCCACAGTTTCAAAGCTCAATTTTCCATCAACATTTTTGCCTCAACATCGAAGGTACAGGCTTCTCGCATAATAAATGAAGTGTCATAAGGGGGAAAAGTGGAATAAGAAAAAATGATGAGGGGGATTTCTGCATTTTTTTAATGTTAGAGTTTAGTTTTCTCCTCTAAGGGAGATTTCTCAGGGGGGATTTGTAGAATAACCCATAACGAATTAGACGCCGTTTACCAATCAACAAAATAAGGGGACAAAATGGCTGAACCCAGTGATATAACATTATCGTATACGAAAATAAGAGTAAGTAAATAAAAATATTTACACAAGAATTTTGGTGCAATTCTGACAACGCTGAGAGATTCTGTTTATTTAGACGTGATGTAAAGCTGATTTTGCCACTTTGTGCTGATCGACCGTCGATGTTTGAAAACTTCTCGATAAGTGGAAACAGCGATTTCCAGCTTATTTTTCACGGAGTGTTCTCCAAGTTCAATCTAGCATCAATCGCAAAAACATTCTGGTTTCTATACAAATACATGACCCTTAGAGATCATAATTCTTACGAAGTTTTGTTCCTACAATGATATTTCGTGTCGTGGGGAGTAACAATAAAAGTATGGGAACAACTCCAAATTATCCTACTAATATTATAAACGCGAAAGTTTGTGAGGATGGATGTTTGTTACTCTTTCACGCAAAAACTACTGAACGGATTTTAATGAAACTTTACAGTAATATAGCTTATACATCAGAATAACACATAGACTACTTTTTATCCGGGTACCACGCAGGCGAAGCCGTGAGCAGAAGCTAGTTTTTTTTAATAAATTGATATATCAATAACTTATTGTTGAAGTTAATTATTGTAGAAAATATTTGTATTTATGCTGGAACTGTCAAGGCGATTTTTTTCTAATTTTTAGACAAAGCTTTTTTTTTAATACTAGATAAAATAATCTACCCATAAAAGTATAACTACAACGATTCTACTCTCGATTCTGATCGAACTATTTTCAGTTAGTTATTGGGACGTTGTATAGCGGGGACATAAACCTCTCGCAGCCCAGCAGATCGATGCGCTATGGAAGTAGTTATTTGTTATCCATGAATGGCTATAGATTTAGTACCTATATCTTTAGATTCCATTCGCATTATTTAGCGTTAGTCGTCCTAGAATATATTAAACGATGCAATAGGAAATAACCAACGCTACGAGTAGCACGTCTTGTATGCATGATACGCGCATGTTACGAGTTATACAGGCAGGTAATTAAATGGATTTATTTCATTACTTTTATTCATCATGTGCGTATCATGCAAATAAGACGCGGTAGCCTAGTCGAACCTTTGCTGTCTTCTAGTTCTATTGCCGTGGGTTTGAAATCTGACATTTATTTAGTGAGTTCAAATCAGACAAATAGATCGCTGCGACACAACAAAAAACCTTAGAAAAAATAACATAAAATGAATGTTTGGGTCACGCCCAAGGTTTTTTTGCATAGCGAATTGTATTTTTTTGTTTTGTATAAAGCTTGTAAATAAAAGACGTACAATTTTATTAAAAAAGAGCACTAAGGGCTCTTTTTTCACTTTTTTATACTTTTTAATCTGAATAAAATTAATGACATGCAATACATTTTTATTTATTTTTTAATATATTTTTTTCATTCGTGTACTAAAATTATTATAATCATTCTTAATTTAATCAAATATTTTTGCTCAACATCGCGGGCCGTGTATGGTTTAGACTGGCGCAGGATCGTGGTGGATGGCACAAACTGAGGGAGGCCTATACCCAGCAGTGGGTGAAATGTGGCCGTGGATGATGATGATGATGAAGGGCTCTTTTATGCAACCGTCAGTCTTGAGTCAGTTTATTTTCTCGTACAATCACAATTCCTTGAAGATAATTATTAGGAAATTGCTAGAGAAGCAATTTCCTAATAGCAATCGGTTTTCCTCCAACCAGTTTATATGTTACGCGAAAAGACAGTAAAACGCTCCCTCCAATTTTTCATTTAGCAATTCAGGTAAATAGCATCGCCCTTTAGCTTAAGATATGAAAGCTACACCTGTGCCGAAATAATATAAAATTTGTAAGGTTAGGCCTACACTGAATATAACTTGGTGTTCTGTTATCAAGGCCTTACCTTCTAAGGGCCTTACCTAAACTGATTGCTTAGGCATGGCATGTTTTATATTGCTTCGGAAATATGACAATTTTTTTTTAACGAAGTGAGAATAAAGTTTCTCTACTTACTTGTAATATATTTCCCTCAAATTGCTTAGGATTTTTTTAATATTTTTGAAGGTTGCGTCCTTGTCTTTCTGATTATCTACTGTACGTGATAATATCTACATAGACTTACTAAGATGAGATCAATAAAATTTATTTAAGACTTACTTGTGTCGGCATAACGATATTAGTGGAAAATTTACGAAATATTGTGGTTTGTTTTTTTTAATATAATTTTTTATCGACTCTAGGTCAACTGGAGTGGATTTTCCTGAAACCTCCCGATTAACACTTTTGACCTCCAGTTTATAATTAAAATTAGCGAACATAATTCCGACGCTTCAAACTTACTTATTTACTTATGGCCTTGCTTATAAAGATTTTTAAACAGTTCCTTAACTAAAGAGTACTTTGTCTTTTTCTGATGTATGTTATTTTCAAATTTAACTGTTTAAAAAAACAACTGTATAAAAAATCTTTATAAACTAAGGACCTTCCTTTTCTATTCTTAAAATCTTCCTAAGAAAATTATTTTTCTTCCTCAGGGATTGAACGTAGACAAACGCACCTTAGCAAGCGCGGAACGCAAAACACAGAAGAAAACTTTCACAGATAGGTCCCAGCTCAAATATGCCAGAAGACTGGTTGTGAAACTCGGCAGTGCAGTAATTACCAGGGAAGACGGCAACGGATTGGCTCTGGGAAGACTAGCTTCTATTATTGAACAGGTAAGAAGTGTACAACGTAAGATATATAGAAGAAAGGCTTCTCAGATAGGTTTTATAGCTTAATGCAAAAATACAGATTTTGAATCTCGATTGTGTAGTAAATTTGGGAAGGTATAACTTCTATTACTTAGCTGACGTAGTGCCTATTTGAGAGCAAACTGGCTTTTATTTAGGGTTTTGGAATTATGAGTTTTCATCTTCTTTTGAGTTATGTAGTTGAAATTGCCTCACGGTTTATCTTCTGTTTCCACTAGCCAGCTACACCAAGATTATCAAAGTCATTTCTACCCTATACGCAAAAAGTAATCAGATGGGTACTTTCGTCATATAATTTTCTTACAATAGCAGTACCGATTTTCTCGTGCATTATGCAAATTCTACTACTAGAATAAACGCGAAAGTTTGTATCATTGCACGTTTGTTACTTTTTCACGCCAAAACTACTGAACGGATTTTGATGAGACTTTACAGTAATATAGCTTATACATCATAATAACACAGGCTACTTTTTATCCCGATACTACGCGGGCGAAGTCGTTGGCAAAGGCTAGTAATTTATATTATCGGCCATACCGATCTGATAACGCCGGGTTTTAATAATCAACCGGTGAAATGAAGAAAAAGACTGGGGGTTTTTTGTGCTCTCTTTCTTTGTATGATAAGAGTAACTGTGATGATTTATTATTTAGGTCGAATAAAAAAAGCCGTTATCAAAGAAAACAAGGATTTAACATTACAGATTCCAGCTATTCCACAGCACCATTATCGGAAGTACACTCAGCTAACTGCACTGTGCTTTTAATGTTAATGATCCAATCTCATTGGAGCTCTATCTATACGTTTTCTTAGCTCTAATTGACAATTTTAATTGGAATTTAGAGAGAATTTCCATTTAGATCTAGCGTAATTGATTTCTGCGGCTAAACTCTTGTTTTGTATAATTAGTGTTCAAAGATTGATTTCTGCGTCGGTTGATCTCTTGTATTCTAAGTTGCGTTCAAAGTTTACTTAGTTTATTTTCCTGGTCATCATTACAAATTAATATTATATAGAAATGTTTAACACCAAGCGTTAAACATTTCTTATACAAACTTAACACACCATCCTACCCCCTTTATGGTTACTTAGGCTGTGCATTGATCCGCCAGTCAGAAACGTTAAGAGTTTTCTAAACATTAATAAGGAACTAATTATATAAAACTTTTCATTTGGATTAAAAAATACTTGTAATTATATGAAGTTTCAAGTTTGTCAGTTCAAGGAATTCGATTTTTGATACAAAGGTTTACAGCCCTTTTCACCCCCTTAGGGGACAATTTTCCAAATTCCTTTCTTAGTGCACCCGTACATCACAAAATAAATATACCATCCAAGTTTCATACTTCTAGGACTTATGGCTTAGGCTGAGCGTTGATTCAGTCAGTAATGGAACAGTTTTATATAAACTGATGAATTTATTATCTTTATCAATAGCCTGTAGAAGTTTACTGCTAGACAGGCCTCCGCTGAAGTGTGCAAACGGTATTGAACCGCACCGACTTCCCGCAATCCTTAAGATAAAATTGGTCTTGCGTTTCGTCCGGTTTTAGTAATTATCTCATAAATATTCTTTCTATCGCATGCAATACATCAGCAACGCTCCTGATATTGAAAATATCATATGCGACGTTAGATACAACTTACCACACCGCATTTTTGCCTCACAAAAAGTTATTATCAAAAAATCCTGGTCTGAAACGTATTGAATTATATTTATTGAAACGATAAAAAACCACTTCCACAAGTTTTCATCCAGTAGCCTAGATACTTAGCACTCCACTCGAAGTAATTGGAAAAATAATCCCCACAACTTTGATTTAGTTCCGAGATATTATTGAAAGAAAACAAAACTTCTATCAGAGCCCTAACAAAGTTCCCGGAAAAAATTGAAATTTAATATCAAAACAAAAACTTGGGAGGGAGATAAATAAGCCAAACAAAATCAAAGAGGAGGAAAAATCTGCAATAGAAAGGAATCAAAGGCTTTTCGGCAACCTTCTTGCTTGGAATGGAAAGTTTTATTCGCCTCAATATTATTATGAAAGAGTGGCGGCACATTCGCAGTTTGTACTCTAGTTTGCCATAAGTCAATTTGGAAAAGTAATATTTGCTGTGGATTCGGAATACTTTTTTACTTACCTTTCATATTACCATATTAACTTCTTTATTGATGTTGTCATCTTTTTTATCAATCTCGAGCAATAAAGACAGCTTACCACGAGTGGGTCCAAAAAAGAAGCTTGTCTTATTCCTTATTTATTTTTTACTTAATCATTATGGTGATTTGATTTAAAAACAGCCACACAAACTTAGTGCCTACCAACTACACTTTTAATAGTTGTTTTTCCAAAAACTTTGCAAACTAATACTTATCAATAAAAAATGTAATGGAAAGCTATGTTTTTGTTGAGGGCGCCAGTACCAAAGGTATCTGAAATTCGTAGCTGATTAGTCAGCTGAAGCGCCATATTGCTTTTGCTGGATCTGTGATATGTTGTGCCCTGAGCCAGCTTGTGGCGCCAAAGTTTCCTTACTATGCTGCAACCATTTTCTGTCTGTTCTAATAGCTGGTCACAGTAGTTTAGCCATATCGAAGGTAAGGTCGCCTAAATAGGCGGCCTCTCCGACTTGGTCAAAAGCTCATACAAACTTAACTTTCTCCAGGTAGCAGAATGTCATCACGAAGGACGCGAGTGTATTATGGTAACCAGCGGAGCCGTGGCCTTTGGAAGGCAGAAATTGACTCATGAACTGCTAATGTCACTGTCCATGAGAGAGACCTTGTCACCAAGCGATCATACAAGAGAGGTGAGAACATAATTTTAATTTTATTAAACTGAAAAGTTTAAGAAATCTCCAGAAGTTCATTTTCCAGCATTCCACAATTACATTTCTATCCCACTGAGTAAAAATCATGCTGGATTTGGAGTGTAAGATGTTGGGTTCAAATCCTGTAATAAGAGTGAAAATATATCAAGGCTTGTGATTCCACATGGGCGCTGGCTTGAACTGAACCGATGTAGTTGAGCGTCGACATCTATCCTCCGAAATTGACGTCACGTACGCGTCTCCTCGATCATCAGCGAGTAGTCGAAAGTCAGCCACTTTCTACGTGTGTGACATAGACATATCACGTTACACATGCGCAATCATCGCGTCACGCTGAGATATGTCAACCGCAGTGGAATGCTGTCAATAAAGCGTTATGCGACCTGCGGGTGACTACTTCTATCAATAGACAAGGCGTTGTATTCTGTAAATCAAAAGTGGGCTAGAATCCCAGCAATGTTAAAAAAAGCAGATTGCTATCGACAATGATACTAGGTTATTTGAGTCACCTTCGAAAATTGACATGTAATTCGGTAAATTAAGTATACAGACTATGTTCACATAGTGGAATGCTATCAATAAAGCGTTATGTGGACTGCGGGTGACTACTTCTATCAACAACTATAGACAAGGCGTTGTATTCTGTTAATCATAAGTGGGCCAGAATCCCACCAATGTTAAAAAAAGCAGATTGCTATCGACTATGTTACTAGGTTATTTAAGTCACCTTTGAAAATTTACATGTAACTCGGTCAATTAAGTATACAGACTATGTTTACATAAAACGATTTATCTCAGAGAAATGAATACGAGGATATATATTCGTGAAAACGTGATGCAATCGCTTGAAATAAAAGTTCGAACTTTCGGACCGCATGGAATTTAATTTCACTGCCTGTTAACTATAGGTACGACCGTTGAAACCATACGTGAATAATTTCGATTCTATTTTGATTTAGAATTTCGGGATGCATTAATTTGCGATGGACTCTTCTCTGTTTTAGAACCAAACCTATCCTACTAGTAGCTCAATAAAGTATCTATAGCTACAAACATACGGAATGCTCTGCATGTTTTTCAGAAGTCTCTGTGAACAAGTTTCTTGCAATTTACCTATTTCCAAAGCAAATTTGTAAATACGAACGAGCAAATTAGTAATTAGCAATAAATCTTGTTCTTCCGGTGACTAATGAGATTCAAACTATATCGTTTATATAGTTTGAATCTCATTAGTCCACACCCTGATTCTTTGGTGTAGAATAGAAAAAGGTAACACAACTATAGCGATCATTTTGGCAGCTTTAGTAATTATGTCTAACACGGTATAAGTACGGTAAAGAGAAAACTTCTAAACTTCTTCTTTAAAACTTCTAAACGATCTAAACTTTCTCACTGCGTTTAACAGTTTTGAACATAATGATGATCCTTTTTTAGTTGTTTTCCCTATAATATTGCACGGTTGCCTTCTCAAATATGGTAGGAAATTACTCATAGATATTTTACGACAACATGGTTTGAACTGTAGTATTTTCAAGAAATATCGCAGTGATTTGATAACGAGGACATGTTAGTCGCTAGGGCAGTAGAGATTCGACAGTTTTTATTGCCGATCAAGGGAATATATAATTCGGTAAACGGTGTGCTTTGAGGTCCGTTTTCGTCCAAATTGGATGAAAACTGGCCTCAAGTATGGCACTACCAGTAGTGCCACAGGAAATAATAATAATATAGCTCTACTAGTTTTGCCATAAGCAGTTTTGGGAGATAAACGAATATACACCTAAAAGCTTTATATAGTACTATTAGTTGTATGTATATTCGTTTATCAACAACATATAGCTTATACAACGTTATACAACTAATAGCTAATAGCTTTATATAGTGCTATTATTTGTATATTCGTTTATCTCCCACAAATGTTTTTTGAGTTTTTTTATGAGGTACGGGACCCTAACTTTTTATTAGTAGGTATATAGGTAATACTGGAGCGACGGACTAATGATGCGGGCATGCTATGTTAGCCTAGCATATCTGTGCTACAACACAATTCACAAGCATCATTAGGTGCCTATTTTGAAACAAAACCCTCGTTAGGTTTTATCGCCATCTATTGGTTTACATTTTATGAGGAAGTTAAATCCACCTATAGTACAAGCTAGATGGCACTCGCTATGCACCGCTGCTAGCGGTATATAGCATATATTTATGGCAAACAAAATAGCGCGCAAAATAGCCCGACTTAGAGCTATCCATTTCTTTTGTATGGGATGTATCTATACTAGTATTATAATATCTGTGACTAGCTGTAAGATCTAAACGATGTCATATTATTCAGGATGCAGGCAGCATTCTGGATCCCCGGGCAGCGGCGGCCGTCGGCCAATCGGAACTCATGGCGATGTACGACGCCATGTTCTCACAGTACAATGTTAAAATAGCACAGGTGAGTCTTGAAAATACTTTCAGTTTCAGCGGGAATCAAACCCGTAACGATCTCTGTGGCGCAGTGGACGAAAGCCCGACTGAGACGCAGAAGGTTGCGGGTTCGATTCCCGCCGCGGGACAAATGTTTGTAGGATTTACAAGTATTTGTCTCGGGTCTGGGTGTTTTCCATGTATAATATGTATGTATTTACAAAAAAAACTCTAACTCTTCCTTTTCTAAAACTAAACAAAAGCTATCCTTTGTTCTAAACTTTAGCACGCTGCTAAAGTTAATGAGCGATTATGAAAGAGTTAATAGCGTTGTGCATGAAATTGTTCATCTGTTGGGTATGGCACCCATTGAGGGCATTCAATGGGTGCCATACCATGCACCCATTGAGTGCCCTCATTAGTTTTAGAAAAGGACAGAGTTAGAGTTTTTAAAACTACTTATTTTTGATAACACAGCAACGTACTTAGATCGTATCTTATTGCTTAGATGGTAAACTTTACACCATACGCAAATAACTTTTACTACTGCGGTAGCTGTACTTTATGTAAACGAAGTTTAAAATGTCCGTAAGAAGGCTGATGGCATACTTTCAGACGGGTGAGAGATTATTAAAGTTCTTAACATTGTGTAAAGTTTGTTAATTTTCAACTAGATCTCTCGACATTACATCGAACGAATTTCATACTTTGAGCAGGAATGCTTTTTAATGAGACACCTGTAGATTGCATCCATCAGCGTTTTAAGCGGAATAAAAAGTGCCTAATAAGTACGGACTCAGCGCAACTCGATTCATATGCCATTACTGGCCAATGCGTAACATAAGTGTTTTATAAACTACGACGTTTTCGCTAACCGCTGGTTATTACTATAAAAAAAAACTTCCAGATTAAAACGCGTCATACTTATTCCAAGTTAATATACTAGCCGCATTAAAATAACAAAACAAAGTTCCAAACAGAGAACTGAAAACATGTTTTATTTATGCTACGTTTTTCAAGCGACGTTGCGCAAAAATGAAAAATAATTCTGATATGCTAATCAAGCAGGTATGCAGCAGGATTAACATTGCTAAAACTTTATAAATAAAATGCTGGGACTTTATTTTTCACTGAGAAATGGTTAGTAACGGTTCGGGAAAAATAAAAAAGATTAAATACTCGCAGCTGAGAACTGACACACCTGCGAGACTAGTTTACATTTTATTGCACTTTGAAAATCGGTACATTTTACAAAATAAATAACGTTAATTATTGCATGAATTATTGAAAATAAACGCACAGCCGAAACTAAGAGACCTGAAATTTTGAGAACAGTTTCTATTGGTGTGCAGAGGTGCGCTCATTTACAAAATTCTACCCCGAGATGGTGCAAAAAAGATTAAAAGTGTATAAAAAAAACAACCACGCGGACCAAGTCGCTTTCTAAACGAAACACAAAGCGTTCTGCTAGTCTACTAATAAAATTTAATTATATAAAATGTTAGTATTTTTCAAATGTTTTATTTTTTCAAACGTCGGGAAATTTATAAAAAAGGTAAACGCGATAAAGACCCGTTAAACTTATAATTATATAAAATGTTATATGACTCATTGATTGAATGAATGAAGTCAGCAACATAGATAACCAACCATAAGTCCTAGAGACTTGAAATTTGGCGGTTATGTTAATTTATAGGATTTGCCGAAATTCCACTTCTAATAATACGATTAAGTTTATGGATAACTAGCGTGGACGAAGTCGCGGGCATTCAGTAGGTAGGTAATATAGAAGGTCACATTTAGAGAAGTGCCTATATAATGTTTTTTTTTGCGTGTGAAACTTAGGACAGTCTGCCACCTGAGGCACTTTTGAGTTTAATATAAATTCGTGTGAATTCTTTTTTTTAGTTGAGCTTTGATCACGTGAAGTGTATTATTTTAAAAGGTTTTCATTAAGTATAACAAGAAAATAATTTATATAGCCTATTACTTAGGGGCTTAGGGCATAACACTTACAAATAACTCAGCAAGCTGTGATGCATTTATGAGTTTTAGAATACGTTATAATACTTATATAAAAGCAAAGCGTATACATTTTGTACGTGTGAACGTCCAGCTTACCTACATCTTTTTTAATTGATTCCCAAGGATCATTAATATAAGTACATATAACAGAATGCACCCAATAATATCCCGTATTTGTATTGAGCGAGAATCATTACCTGGCCGTAACACAGTTTGTAACTAGCACGGGAGGTAAATATCTTTAAACTGTATGCTTAAATTCATTATTATGTTTGATTGTGTTACCTACTAAGCATTTTTTTTTGTTTTTTTAAGTCCATTAATAGGTATAACCTTAGTGCATACAATTGTTTTCTAAGTTTGTTATTAAATAAAGTTATAATATATTATAGTACATCAGTAGTTCCAATAACATAAGCTTTGCTTACTTTGAGGTTGTGTGAAAAATGTTCAGCATTATCATCCAACATTATTAGAGTTGACAACCTCCGTGGCGCAGAAGGTTGCGGGTTTGACTCCTGCTGCGGAGTACTGTAGTTCCCATACTACAAGCTTTGCTTAGTTTGGGGCTAGATGATGCTGTGTAAAAATGTCCATCATTATTTATTATTATTAAAAAGCAGTTTCTCAAAATACTTTTTTAACCAACACCTCAAGTTGGATGTCTTAAGCTTGTTTTATGGCTTCAAGTTTTTCGTAGTAAAATATCGTGTAATTTAAGTTAGTGAAGCTTTGTCGGATTTGTTGGTTCCCTAGACTGGAGATCAGGGGCGGACTAAGTTACTCGTAGGGGTCAAATTATTTCACGTTCAAAATTATCGATCGATTTCGCAGGAAAACAATTATTTAAGTAAATTAAAAATTAGTTTTGGTCTCACAATAGATCAAGATAATGTTACAAAATATATCAAATTAAATGGAAAAATTATGAAATTAAGTACCTGATTGAAAAACCAAATGGTTCAATAAGAATACTAAATCTGAAAGTTCGTTCCACCGAAGAAAATAACAAAATAAGGTCCTTCATACAAAACTATCATACTAAGATTGAATATACTCCGTGAAAAAATCAATCTTATTTCACCTAAGGCCTATATTAGGGTATTTGTGTTTCAGTTTTCAGAAGTCCCTAGTCTTTCCTTGGAAAATATTATTTCAATTTTCACTGAGTTCGTCCTTGCTCTAGTCGTTTAAGTTTAGACAGGGCTTGATAAATTGTAGTTTTATAGATATCAAGGGATTTTACTTCCTTGCTTATCTTTGCTGTTATTTTTAATTAAATTGCTTTTGGCAAGGAAAAAAGCCGTAATAGTATCAACTGCTGAATAAGATGCCTTGTAAAGCTGAAGTGGCAGTGGGCCGGTCATATCTCGCGAAGAAACGATAACCGCTTGGATAAACGTGTTCTTGACTGGAGACCGCGACTCGGCAAACGTAGTGTAGAACGCCCTCCGGCCAGGTGGGATGACGATCTGCGAAAGACTGCAGGCAGATGCTGGATGCGGCAAGCTGAAGACAGGGCGCTATGGCGCTCATTAGGGGAGGCCTATGTCCAGCAGTGGACTAATATACCTCGTGTGTTCATAAGTCTTGAGACACAGTAAAACTAAAATATTTTTGGAGCTAAGTTGAGTATTCATTTATTGGATATTAAAATTAAAACTACTGACATCTAGATCTGTATTTAAAAACAAATCATTCAAAATGGCCGCCTTTGCATTAAATGAAGGCCTTCAAACGCGTGCCCCATTCATCTATGGCGGCACGAATCTTTTCAATGGGAATCCGTTTCGTTTCTTTAATAAGGGCTCGCTTGAGAGAATCCAGGTTTGGGTGAGACTTTCTGCATGCCCTCAGCTCCAATTCCGTCTATAAAGAATAATCCAAAGGATTCAAGTCAGGGCTTGACGAGGGCCAATCTTCGCTCCGAATGAAGCCTGGCAAATTGGCCTCCAGCCAACGTTGGGTAGTCTTAGCTTTATGGGAGGGAGCAGAGTCCTGTTGGAAAACCCAGTATTTTCCAGCGAATAGCGTATCATTTAATGGTTTAACCACCGCTTCCAATATGTCGGTTTGGTAATTTTGTGCCTTCACCTTGACGCCTTGCTGGCAAAAATGAAGCGAAGTGACCTCCTCGTAGGAAACACCCCACCAAACCATCACACTTGCTGGATGATGAGTGCGCTGGACATTGCGTACAGATGGCTGGACGTCCTTTGAACTTCTGGCGTAAACCTTATTGTTCTGCCGGTTAAACTTTTCTTCCACCGTGAAGATCTTTTCATCGGTAAACAGGATATTTTTTGGATCGTGTCTCTTCAATAGGTTCCGACATCGTTCCAGTCGCAATTTACGAAGACGCTCGTTTAAATAATGCATTTTCCTTCGACTGTAGGCCTTTAGTTTAAGATCATATTTAAGTATCTTGTTCACCGATATTCGCGAAATGTTGGTCTGCAGAGCTAATTTCTTTTGAGTCCGGCAAGGGTTGCGACGAATTCGCTCTCTGATTACTTTGATGTTGGCGGGCGTCCTTACAGACCGCGGGCGGCCACATCTTCCACGGTCTTCTAAAGAGCCGGTCTCCTTGTACCTCTTTATGGTATAATACACAAAGTTCCGACTACATCCCAAACTTTGGATTTCACTAAAAACTTGCATTGGTTTTTTTCCTGCTTGAAACAGTGAAATTACAGTCGCACGCAAATCTTTTGTTGGCGCCATTTTCACGGAGAATGAAACAAATATTCAAATGTATATTTTTTCTGATTCAAAACATTCGAAATTTAAAATTTTAAAAGTTTAAAAAAGGTTGCATGAATTACTTTCTTTTTAAATTAATTAAATAAGTTCGTCTCAAAACTTATGAACACACGAGGTAGGCTGATGATGATGATGATGTATCTGCCCTAACTGTTCCTTATATAGTAAATAAATGTAACAATAATAAATATCCTAGATTCACACATAAATATTGACATCATCCAGTAACAAACAGAAACATCATCTAGAAACAAATTCATACAGTGTGACTGTATTCCAAGTTGAAAATCTCGAGATTAAAAAAAAAAGAAAAAATCCATAAATAATAATAAACAACCAGTAGATTATACTAAGTCTGTTGGATTTTAAGAACTACGAGTACCAAGGTATCAAGGTACTAAAATATCTGCAGACACAAACATTTGTTCGCACTTTTTCCGTCGCTCGCCCGTCGCGCCTTCGAGGCCGTCTATATATACTCAGAGACAACCAAGGTAAAGTTTATGCTTGGTCAAAGTTGAATGGAAGTTTCAGTTATTATGTTATATAGTTTTTCAGAGAAGGCAACGCATCAGCAATGTGCTATGTCATGGGAGTAGCGGAACAAAATGTCTACGATAAACATCAAGTGAAAACATTTTATCCTTTTCCCCTGACAGGTGGAGGAGATATTTTTTTCTATTGACAAGTGGATAAAAAAAAAGACAATTTGTCAACGGCCCATGCTAGGCCCGCAGGTGTTTCAATTGTCAAGTCAATAGGCGACTGTAACCGTTTTCCATCAGGTGGACCGTTTGCTAAACGTAGTGGTTAGGTCCTTTATGCGTTTGTATCAATAATAGCACGAAAATAAATATATAATTTGTCGGATCCAAACTGAAGTTATAAAGATTGTAAGCCTCTTTGGTTGAATATTAAGACAGCATTCATTGTACTCACGCGTAGCTCAAGAACTTTGGTACGCAAACGCTGTTTCATAGATATTCGTTCAAAATCGGATGATTATGAACGAATATCTACGGTTTAAGTCAGGATATTTAATTATGCTTTTTTTAGGGGCGGCTGTAAGCTTGAATAGCGTCCGAGATACTCGAGGTTAGTTTCTCAAGCCAGGATAGTAAGCTAGCAAGCTAGTAACTTTAGCTTCGTGTATAAAGTACTTGCACTCTAGTAACCTAGTAAGTTACGCTAGTCTAAAAATTAAGCTTGAGCTAGAGCTAGTTTAATAGGAAGGGGTTTTATTTTTTTAAGTTAGTAGGGCCCCCATCACTGATTTTGCTATCTTAACTTGTGTAGCTTCTTGTGGCGAGCGAAGCTAGTATTCGATTGTGTTTTTTTTTTCCAGCCAGTACATTATACCAAGCCTCTAGCTTGCTATCCTCGTCTCTAGAATCTAGCCTCGTGTATCTCGGGCGTAATTTGGATTCCAAAAATACTTGTTAAAAATAGTTTAATTCAACGTGAATAAAATCCTACAATTTCGGCTTGCACATAAATCTTCAATTGAGTCTTCAGACTGCCGTTTAACCTTATAGATTGACTCTTATTACTGATATCATATGTCAAGCAATTGCTGGCGATTGATTATTCCACTGATCGCGCAATCGGACCTCTACTTTCTGTGTGAGCGATTATTGATGGCCATATTTTATTGGAAACGACGGGGCTTTCAACGTGACACGTACCTACCTAATGCTATCGTTTCCAAGCGATAAGACCGCCCGATTTACTTAAATTTTGTAGTTTTGAATTTATTTTACTTAGGGTGTGCAATAAAGCCCTATTCTAGCGTATGTTCATTCATTTATTCAATTTTGAAATCCTACTAATATTATAAACGCGAAAGTTTGTGCCGTTTGTTACTCTTTCACGCAAAAACTACTAAACGGATTTGGATGAGACTTTACAATAATATAGCTTATACATCAGAATAACAGATATGCTACTTTTTATCCGGGTACCACGCGGGCGAAGCCGGGGGCAGAAGCTAGTCATAACTAAGAGCCACGGTTATAATATGTTTTTGGCATACACCAACGATTTGCGCATTCCGCACGGGCCCTTTCTAGGTGACAGTTTTTCTGTAGAAACTTGTCATTAGGCATTAACTTAAAGGAGCTGTCAAAGTTTAGTGCAAACGGACAGAAGTTTGTCTTTTCTCTTATTGGCTTGGGAAATGGGTCGTAAAGTTTTCGTGACGTAATAAATTAGGTCAATTCTGCTCCTAACAAATCAAGATCTCAAGACTGTTTTTGCTAAACAAATTAAATCGAATTAGCTTCTTACATTCTTTTTAATATGTTCTGTATTGGTCGTGCCTACAAAGAACTTACGAACAAACACCCTGGCGACTGGATTCCCCATGATAGACATCTTCAGATACGTACTGAGTGCGTAGGTCTGAGTCTTAAAGGGTAACCATACCTAACATTATATTTGGCACATGCTCGCGTTTTGTAAGTAGTTAGTATTCCACGTGACAGGTTGCAAGCCAATTGCCAGTTATTGCAACACTTACCGATGGTACTTGACTTCATTTAGTCTTAGGGCATGCCGGTTTCCATACGATGATTTCAATCGTCGGTAGTTTTGAAGTGCTTTTTGCGTGAAAAAGTTCATTGATATGGTTCCATAGTGGTTCCTGATACCCACAACACGGAATTCTAGGGCCAAGGGCCTAACCATTAAGTCTTACAGCGATTCAGTTCAGGCAAAGATGCCACTTTCCGCTTTGCGATTGAAGACGCTATGGCGTTGTAAAAGGTTTGTCATTCGCAAAGCGGGATTTGACATCTTGTCTGAATTGAATCGCAATAAGACTTGGTGGTTAGGCCTCTAGTGTGTATTTCTATGATTATTGTAAATCGGCTACACTCGTGTTTTTAGTTGCTGATACATATGAAACAAAATCCTACTGGACTGATCCCACACATGATTTATATATGCGACCTCTGTAAAAAAGTAAGAAATTGAAGAAGGTTAAATTTATTTTTTACACAGATTCCAATATAACACTTTTTTCAGCCAGCAGCTCCTTTCTTATTTTATCTCGCACTACTCGGTTAATGCACAAAGGAGCTTAAAAACTCTGCCGAGAATTTTAAAGAAACTGGGGAATATTCTACAAACGTTCAGTTAGCTTTTAAATGAATAGGATGAAGCTGAAAATCGGTTAGTTTTTTATATTTAAAATTCATCAAAATTATCAAAAAACTGCTTATTTCCAAAACAGGATTATATCAGCTTTCTCACTAAAAAATGGAAATTATTATTATTTTATGATTACTTATACCGATTTAAAAGAATTTTGTAAAAAAATAAAGAATCTAATTGATTAACATTTTTGAAAAGTTTTTGTTTCGAGAGTTCAAAATGCCGAAAATGTGTGTTTTGCTAATTCGGCACCTGTCTGCGCCTTAACAAAGTTTGTAAATATGTTCAATAAAAATGTAGAGCTCGTGGATTAGCTTGTACCTATTAAGTACTTTATAATAGATCACCTAGTTTAAACATTTGTTTTTAAAGTTATACTGGATAAAGTTATGTTTTTTATGTAATTAAATTTGCCCACTTATACGAAGGACTGAACAAGTTTAGAGAATAATTCACCATAGAAACTCACCGGTTTCCATGAAAAACTACCTATTTTACATTATTTAAGTCCCTCCTCGTCGTAAATGGCTCGTTTTCAAAATGGAAAAGAAAGTAGCAAGAGTTGGATTTTCCATGTCTGAATTCACCGTGTATATGTTGGTATACTGGTTCAAAAACTTTGAATCGCTCCTGACTAAGTTTTCGAACCCTGGCAGCTTATCAATCCGACCAAAGATGAATGGGCATAAATCGAGGCTTACCCATTACATGTTGCCGATAATTTTGTCAGTTCACGGCAAATTCAAAGTCGTAAGTTAAGATTTATCTTCAAACCGTGTCCCTTTGGTAGGAACGGGGCAAGGAAGGGAGATACGGGGTAGATTTGCGTCATCCTCGCGTGATTTGAAATTTTGGCAATTATTCACATCTTGTTGCTGATACGAGGATTCGTAAACTATATTTTTTATTGTTCTAGCACACTAATAAAGGAAGCTTGTTACCACAACACTCAGACCCGATTATTTTTTTTTCAAATTTTGTAAACTTTTGTCCCGTAGCAGGGATTGCGCCTGCACCTCAGCCGGCTACCCGCCCGCCACTGAGTTCATTGCTATTTTCAACCGACTTTCAAATCAACTTTTGAAATAGTCAATGATTTCCACATAAGAACATTAAAATACACACTTTATTGCACGCATAAAACAAGAGTTAGTACATACAATGTGGTGTTAGTAAAAAAAGAAACATTAACTTCTCCATGCTATTATAAAGAACATGAATTAAATAAGAACACTAAAATTATTTGTTCAATACGATAACTATTTGAAAAAAGGTGACTAAAAAGAACTTACCTATATAAAAATTACAAATCGTTTCATACAATTTGAATAATTATTATTTAATAAAAGCCACATATTCTTTCCATGCCAACATATTATCCAATTAATAAAATGTAATTTTTACGACCTTTAGACTTCGTATGAGTAAATTGGAGATTATAAAACAATACTTCAGAGAGAACAAAATAAGTTGTCGAACAAAAAACAAAAGTAAGGCAACATTTTTGTACTAGTATTTTGCTCGGAACAGCAAAACGTTTTTTAATTGTTAAAATAACGTTTATAAACGTTTATAAAACGTTTATTATTGTTACGACACTGGGAATCTTAGTGTAAAAGTCAAGACTGATATTTGTTTGGGTGTTTATGTATTTTTTATTATATTACTAGCTTTTGTCCATGGCTTCGCCGGCGTGATGCCCGGATAAAAAAAGCTTAGGTGTTATTCTGATGTATAACCTATATTACTGTAAACCTTAATCAAAATCCGTTCAGTAGTTTTTGCGTGAAAGAGTAACAAACATCCATCCTCACAAACTTTCGCGTTTATAATAGTAGTAGGATTCGTGTTACGCTATTCTGACAATAAAGAATGGGCCCATTTATCTAGGTATTTCGTATATCTTGTTCGGATCAGAATATTCTCCACATGTACCGCATCGGGATTACGTTCATAACATTCAAACCAGAATCTCCTTTGCATAACTCATGCGTGTACGTTGCCGAGATTAGTTTTGCCGGGACTATCCACTACAATCTAAGCTATGATCAGATTAAATGCTTTAATACCGTTCCTATATAGTAAGTACAAGACAAAAACACACGAATTTGTAGAACTTGATTTGCAATGTTATTTTTGGTGTGTTACGTTTTATTTTGTTTGTTACATACTAAATTTTGCCCACGGCTTTGCCCGCATCGTACCCGGATAAAAAGTAGCCTATGTGCTATTTGAAGTATAAGCTATATTACTGTAAAGTTTCATAAAAATCCATTCAGTAGTTTTTGCGTGAAAGAGTAACAAATAATCATCCTCCCAAACTTTCGCGTTTATAATATTAGTAGGATGGTGTGTACAAAAATTATTTTCATTCGTTAATTCATTCAACTCACCCTGTATTGAGTAAATATACTGTTTCTGGGAATTCGTATTCAAATTGGTATAAGACGAGTAGGGACACTAACAATTACTTTAGTTTTACTTATATAAATTTACAAAGTAATTAGCACATTGTCCACTTCAAATTTCAGGGATAGTTTATGTTGTCTCACTCCAAAGTTAAATTAAATAAACAATAGTTTTGGTACGTCGTACACGCTCATAGCAACCCTTAATTAGAAAACAGTTAATAGTTTTCTGTTTTGTACAAAATTATACGATTTTCCTCGATGTTCTGTTGAATCCATGTTACAGAGAGGTTTCCCACATGCTCAAAATGATACCTGTCAAAAACAACCTGCGCATGATAAGAGCTAGCCTGTGAGGACCATAACAGAGTTCTTACACTTCATTATTCTCCAAAACCAAAGTCTCTTTTCTGAAAAACATAATCAGGCAGACTAAGCCAAATCCAACTTGGCATTATTTTATAAAATATCAAAATATCAACTTCCCATATTAGGGATCAAACATTCCTCTTGCTACGACGTAGCTGTAACCAATCAGCCACAGAGTCCGGTCTCACTCTGTTCGAAATTCCTGGGAAATTTCTAGGAGAAACAAGAGAAGCGTTGCAGTTTCCAAGCTAAACTTATGCGGTCTCATTACGAAAAGTTTCTGTCAAAAACACTAAACCAAGGTTTAAATATACCTTATCGAAAAAGTAATATTATGGCAAAGGGAATAAGTTCTACAACCGTGGGATGTCATTAAAATTTACAACCATTTTTAAAACCACAAAAAATTACACATAATTTTGATTGGCTACCAAAAGAAAAGAGGTTGAATTATGATTGAAATAAACTAGGTGACCGCCTGGTTTATCTTTTAGCAGTTATTTATATCAAACCTTTTTTTGAAACGTCACATAGACTGCTGGCAATTTTATTTTAACATTCAATTTTTAACCTTTATTGCTTTGTTATAATAATTTGTCTTGAAAAATCAGGATTCAAGAGTCTGGTCTAACTCTGAGAAATAAACCACCGATTTAAACCACGTTTCGTAATGAGGTCTATATATATAAAATAGTTGCATGAATTACCAACTGACTGACTGACAATTAACACACTGCCTTAAACATTTTAGAAACATTTTGAATGGTAGGCCTTATGATGTGTAGGGAGAATTATAAGAAACTAGCTGCGCCCCGCGGTTTTACCCGCGTAAACGTTCGATTTTATACTCGTGATAACTTCGAAATTAAATGTCTGATTCGAATTAATTAAAAAGTATTTTACTGCTACATAAATACCTTTGATGATAAAACTATTTATTTGGGTAAGAATAATTACGAATGTAACTAACTTTTGTTTCTTTTTTAGGAATCATCAATAGTTTTCTCAGCGTAAGCCAAATAATGATTTTATATAGGCAAAATTTTGCTACTTTGGGTTACATTATTGCAATTTTCTTAAGGATCTCTATTTTCTTTAAATAAATTGTAGCCTATGTGTTGCTTCCTGATTATTAAGCTTTCTATTTGTTGAAATAAAAAATGGTTAACATCGTTCAAGTAGTTTCGGAGCCTATTTGGTACAAACAAACAAACAAAATTATTTCCTCTTTATAATATTAGTAAAGATAATTACGATTTCTTGAAAAGCCAACCCCTACAGTGTGAAGCGGGAAGATAAAGTTTGTAAAACCAAGTTAATTAAACAAAATAAACTACCGACGTTTATTTCAAGCATCGGTTGCAGTGCCTCCTAGTATTTTGTGTAATAAAATCTATCTAAGAATGATGTTTGCATACCAGTCGAGTGCAAAAAACCCCATGACAAGCTATTTTGGAGATCATCAGTGCGATAAATTAAACGAACAATCTCTTAGGGCAATTCTTACGTCTGAAAAACTAAACATGCTCTCAAACTCTGCAACACTTTAAAAAACAAATGACCTGAAAAAACTAAAAAGTACTAAAGCCCTAAATATCTTGAAAGACATGGATGAAAAACTTTTCCCGTGGTAAAGGTCAATTTCCATATTACCAAAGTTTCTTGGCTCAAATTATAAATACTTGGACCTTTTCCCTTAATTTACATGTTTATATCTCGTGAATGTTGTTGTTGAAACCGTTTTTCCATAGCTTAGCGAATTTCAAACAAAATTGTAACTTTATACATACATCAGACTAAGTATTCAGAATGCCTAATAAAGTTAGTGAACTAGCTCTGTTTATAATTCTGCCGTCAAAGCCAAGTTCGGATAGTTTGTTATAAAGCCGGAGGCCATAATCGACAACCGTACCTATCGAGTACTAACGAGACGTACATGGAGTGAAAGAGGTCTCAAAATAAGAAAAAAGAACGAATGATGCCTTGGCGATACTTGGCAGTTTATTATTAATTATTTTTTTTGACTGCACCTTCCTAATTTGACGACCTCTGTGTCGAAGATCCGCCTGAGATCCAAAATGTTGCGGGTTCTATTATATAATTTGCGTGCAACCGCGTGATGTCAATATTAGTCTTTCTCCGTGAATAGAATATAAATGCCTCATACTATTACGTATTGAGAGTAATGCGAAAGATAACTCAGGTTAAGTCATATCCCATTGGAACCTTCAGATATAGTTTCGATTCCATAATATTAATCGTTTTTTTTTATACAGGTGCTAGTAACAAAACCAGACTTCTACAACGAAGAAACTAGAAAGAATCTGTTTTGCACTCTATCAGAACTGATATCTCTGAACATTGTCCCGATTG
This sequence comes from Perizoma flavofasciatum, assembly GCA_958496245.1. NCBI lineage: Eukaryota > Metazoa > Arthropoda > Insecta > Lepidoptera > Geometridae > Perizoma > Perizoma flavofasciatum. Next base: position 10,758,288 of record OY292429.1, on the reverse strand, counting down.
TGAACACGAATGACGCGGTCAGCCCACCCATGTATATCCACGACGATACTATGGTACCGGGAACGGGGAAGAAGGTAAGCAATTGCTCTATAGCTCACTTTTTATAAGGTTTTAAATAGCTTCTACATTGAAGAAACGCTATATAATTTGTTCGACGCGCTATGAACTGAAAATGCTTTCTCTGAGTATCGTTCCGATTCTAAACACGAACAATGATACGAGGACTATGCCACCGGGAATATGGAACATGAAGGTAATTGATTTAGACTTTTAGCTCACTGTGTTTTGAATAAAATCACTCTAAAGTCTTCCAAGAATATCCTCTCTATCTGAGAGGATTTGGACTATACAAGCAATTTTAATGGCGACCGAGTCGCAACATAATTTGTCATTATGAACAATGAAAAGTGACAAATTAGCAATATTGAAAATAAGGATTTTTTTTGTTATTTGAAGAAAAATAGGCACCTAATTAACATCTAAGGTAACACCATAGGCATTGCTGAAGCGTCGCCTCTGTGAGTCACAAGTTGAAAAGTCTCATGTGCCTGTAATTTCTCCGTCCTTTGGAACAATATCCTTCGGAATAGCAATGCCTGCGGCTTGGCAACAGACATAGATACGGTGATAGTACTCCCCGAATTTACTGTCCGGCACTTGTCCTTCGGAACAATATCCTTCGGAATAGCAATGACTGCGGCTTGGCAACAGACATAGATACGGTGATAGTACTCCCCGAATTTACTGTCGCACTTGTCCTTCGGAACAATATCTTTCGGAATAGCAATGCCTGCGGCTTGGCAACAGACATAGATACGGTGGTAGTACTTGCTCGAATTAACTGTTTCATTAAAGAGTCTTGCCTTAACCTTCATAGGGCGGATGTTCTGTTTTTTAATTCATTCATTTATCAAACCAACATTTTGCAAATATAAATAACCGAATAATTCTAGTTAATAAAATTATTCTAGGAAATACGGATTTGGTTGAACCTACCCTAGGGTGGTTATTTTAAAACTAATTTTACGGTTCTGGTTTTAAATTGGCATTTTAAAAGTGCTGATGGAGCTCTCCATACTTGGAAAATCAAGAGACCGTTACTTATAATGAGCTTCAAGGGATCCATTACAGAGTTAAAAGCTATTTTGCTATTTTGCAAGAAATAAAATAAATAATGCTGGACAAGCTGCAAAGTAAGCAAAACTTGTGTTATGGGAACTAAATGAGACATTGAAACTACTTTTTTTTTATACAAGCATACAAATTATACATAGAAAACACCTAGGCCCGAGACACATATTTACAGATCAAAAGAATCCCTGAAAATGCCAGGAGAGAAGAATTAAAATTCTTCTATGAGATTGAATTCTAAGTTCTAAGACATTTGCCATCGATTAATTTTCCAATAACGCGGATATGAAAGACCAAGCATGGGAAGGCATATGCCAAATAATATAATATATTCGGCTTGCCTCTGACTACCATCTGAGTTTTAATCTGAGAGTGTCCATCATGGGATAAGAAGTGAAAATGTTTGTTACATTCCTGATTAGCTAGTGCTTCTGCCAACTCACAGAACTTCAGCATATCTTCAACAAAAAATTGGTCTATAACTGTTAACCAAGCATAAAATATAACTCTCAATTTCAATACTGTGTCATGTCGACATATCAGCGAAGGTTGCTCGTCTTTATTAAATAAGTCATTATTACAAAACATGATAAACAGTCAACAGATACGAACATAGTCTTTACCCCACACTTATAAGGAACTACGAGTATATTAGTACCACAATACCCGGAAAAAATATCTGCAAAACACGCAGACATTTGTCCCGCAACGGGAACCGCACCAAATAGAACCTACAACTGACTGCTCGTCCGTACCTATTTTCCGTGTATTATTGGAATAATTTGTAGCATGAAATCGGCTAATCAAATTTTTTACCTATATTCATTATATATTTCATTATAGTAGAGTTCGTGTCAGTCACAACAGTATCCTCAAAACAGTTTTTTGTACGGAGGGTGGTCAATCACCAAATAAATATTATCTTATTATTTGATCATCTCCCGTCACAGAATGTCTCTATGTACATATCACCATTTATCATAGCAGAATTTACCAACAAATAGTCTTAAGTATCTACTAACAAAATGGATTGTGTTGTCTGAAAAATAACCTTTGATTTTGATTTGATTGATTTCTTAATCAGGGTATCGGCATAAAGGACAACGATAGCCTCTCAGCGCTCCTCGCCGCCGAGATCCAATCCGATCTCCTCATCATGATGTCTGATGTCGACGGCATTTACAACAAGCCACCTTGGGAAGACGGTGCCAGAATGATGCATACTTACACATCGCAGGACAAGGACCTAGTTCAGTTTGGGCAGAAGTCTAAGGTACTGTATGCTTCAACAACTGGTTACCTGGTTGGTTAACGCTGACTGTAGGTATCAGCTAAATACCTAAGTCTTTTAAAGAGTTCTTGGTCTGCAGTTATTAATCAGCGATAAAAGTATATTAATAATTTTCTTCGGGTTTAAATAAAATAAATAAATAATAATGCTGGACAATCCACACAGCATCATCTAGCCCCAAGCTAAGCAGAGCTTGTGTTATGGGTACTAGATGACTGATATACTTACTTAATACAATACATAGATAGATATTTTTTTATTATACATAGAAAATACCCAGAACACCCGGAACAAATATTTGAAGATCGTACAAATATTTGTCCCAGGGCGGGAATCGAACCCGCAACCTCCTGTGTAGCAGGCGGACCTTCACCCACCGCGCCACATCCACGCCACATACTTCAGCAAGGACCTATCTATTATTATTTTCACAAGAATACCTATGGTACCTAAATTTAGATAGCAAATAGCGAAATGCCATAGATTGATCTTCAAATTTAACCCAATATTGTGGACTAAATTTTACTGGTTCTTGAAATGATTGAGTTATAAAAATCTAAACTGTGAATCTTTTGTCACCGACTGCAAAAGAAATCTCGAGAATAGCGAACAAAAAAACTTTGGTTGTCAAAGTTTGCGTCAGTTCTTCCCTACAAATGTCGTTGATCATCACCGTCCCTCTATCCCTCTATTTGATCCATAATCAGCGTCCGCAAATTAGTCGAAAACGACACTTCTAAAAGCAATAAAAAAAAATTGCTCCATTATTTTAAATGTAACCTTATTTCCATAACCAGCATACCCAATGAATGTTTGAATATAAAATTTGTGTTCGCCATGTTTGATTTCATATTGTGGCGAAAAGATGAACCGGGGGACAACGGAAAAAACTTCCCGTTGTCCCCCGATAGGGCCGAAGATATGGGGGACAACGGAAATAACCCTCACCATCTCGCCCAAACCTGCAACGTACCAAATTACACTATTTTAAGGGTACCCCATGATTTAGTCTCTTAATTTTCACTGGAACGCCAAATCTCATGAGTTTGTCAATCGCCTCTCATACTATAAATAGTTACCTACGATGCTTGACTTTCATGACCTGTTATCATATTTAGGCCCAAGTGTTCGTTAATTACAGCAGTCGCAAAGTTAATGTGTTATTTCGGTTATTCACAGATGCGTATAATAACCTTATCTTCCTCAGAGGTCTTTGAGACAATGATGTTTTAAAAAATACTTATTTTTTGCTTTACGAGCGTAAACATATTTTTGTAACATATGACGCCTGTCTCGTGGTCTCGTATATTAAAAATAATTGAATTCTAGAAAGCCAGGCATGTTTTGGTAAATAATAAATGGTTCAAACCTTGTTTTAGTACTTGTAATTTTAAACATTATATTAAAGTGTTATTATTATTATTATAGTGGGATGCATAAAATTGATCCATGAAATTATTTGACTAACTAAGAAAATTTAAACTCACTCTGGGGCTCGTCAAAGAAAAAAAATTCAAATTAACTACGTTTATGTTAGAACGATGAACCTAGAAACCTTTTAAGAGCAATTTAAAATGGGTTTAGTCTTAAGATTTCGTCGAAAACATTTGTGAGATTTCGTAAGCTAATTTCTTGAAATTATAATCTTCGTCATCACAATATTTAGATTAACATTTTAAGCTTATAATTTTCTGAAGAAAGTGCGACAGTTATTACAAATGCTTTTAAAAGCATTAATAAATTATGGGCTCAGATTTTAAATTGTAAACCTTGTTTTTTTTTTGAGCGGGTAAATGCCCACGCCTATCCCTTACGCAACGGGGGTAGCGAAAGAGGGTATCTGGGACTCGAATCCACTAAACCCCCCGGTTAACAGTCCCCTGCCGAAGTGGCGCAAGGTGGGGTCATGTTAGCATTCACCATCTCACCCCGGCGGGCATGCCGGCAGAGTCCCCCAATCACCACCAGTGACCCCACAAACGCGCCCTGAAAAAGGCGCCCCTCGAACATACGCTGGTCTCTCCCTCCAAGACTGACCGGTATGGGTAGCGCTGCCGGTATAGCCTTGAAGATTATTGGGACACGCAAATTGTAGACCTAGCTCAAGATCATACAACGGGCTATGAAAAGAGCTATGCTCGGAGTTTCACTACTTGATAAAATTCGGAACAAAGAAACCAGTAAACGAACTTAAGTAACTGGCATAGCTTTTAGAATTAGTAAGTTGACGTAGCAATAGTTCGCAGAACCAACAAAATGGAAATGGGGATCGACTCATTTGGCGGGCTTAGCTTTAAAAAGGCCACAACTTTTAAAACTTGAAATAATACTTGACCTAAAAAGAACTTTGCCATTTTAGAAGTTTTGAACATAGCTAAACCTGGCAAAATGAATGCCATTGCCTCGTTTCCGTAGCCATTTTAGTGTTATTAGGGATCTTACTTGAATTAATAATTATTATGTTACCTGAGCCATTCATTATGACAACTGGTTGAAAGATCCACTGTGGTAAAAGGAAGTTTCTTAATAATATCATTTATAGGTGGGTACAGGAGGCATGGACTCCAAAGTGAATGCAGCGACCTGGGCAATGGCGCGGGGCGTCAGTGTTGTTATCTGCAATGGCATGCAAGAAAAGGCAATTAAAACCATCATAAATGGCAGAAAAGTGGGAACTTTCTTCACCGACTATGTGACGAATTCGTCAGCGTCTGTTGACGTAATGGCTGAGCAGGGTAAGCTGAAATAAATCCACAATCAGTAAATTAATATAGTTGCCTGAATTCTCTGTGTCAAAACGGCGAATGCGGCGAACGGCGATTGGTGGTTGGGATAGGTAAAAAAATATGCTGTGTAAAAAAAAAATTGTAGAAATACGCGTTTAGTCAGATTATTACACATTGAACTACAGATTGCAAGATATACTATGGCAGTTAACGATAGACACAATATTGAAATAAAAATATAGTAGATTAATCAAAACCTTGTGTAAGCAATAATGACTTAGTTAAAATTGTAGTTCTTTTTGCAGCTCGCAGTGGTAGCAGAACCTTGCAAAAGCTAACTCCTTCAGAAAGAGCTTCCGCCATCCATTCCTTAGCCGACCTCCTCTTGAACAAACAAGACAAAATCCTTGAAGCCAACTCCAAAGATTTAGAAGAAGCTACTAAAGGCGGAGTCGCTAAACCTTTGTTGAACAGACTTTCACTCAGCCAAGGAAAGTTGAAGACTTTGTCCATTGGGCTTAAACAGATTGCTGACTCGAGCTACGAAAACGTAGGAAGAGTACTGACGAAGACAAAGCTAGCGGAGAATTTAGTGCTCCAACAAGTTACTGTGCCTATCGGAGTGCTGCTTGTAATTTTCGAGTCTAGGCCTGATTCGTTACCTCAAGTAGCCGCTTTAGCTATGGCCTCAGCTAATGGGTTGCTTCTAAAAGGTGGTAAAGAGGCGGCACATTCAAACAAAGCTTTAATGGACCTGGTGAAAGAGTCCTTACAAACAGTCGGCGCTGAAGACGCAATCTCCCTTGTATCAACTCGTGAAGAAATCAGTGACTTACTGGCTATGGAAAAGCATATAGACCTGATCATTCCTAGAGGATCTTCCGATTTAGTTCGCAGTATACAGAAACAGTCGCAACATATTCCTGTGTTAGGTCACGCGGAAGGAATTTGCCATGTTTTTGTAGACAAAGACGCAGACCCGGCTAAGGCTCTAAAGATCGTCCGGGATGCAAAATGCGACTATCCAGCCGCTTGCAACGCTATGGAGACTTTACTAATCCATGAAGACCATATATCGGGGTCACTATTTACAGAACTTTGTAATATGTTGAAAAATGAAGGGGTAACCATTCATGCTGGTCCAAAGTTAGCTAGTAATCTAACGTTTGGCCCGCCAGCTGCGAGGACGATGCGACATGAGTATGGATCTTTGGAGTGCTGTATTGAGGTGGTGAAGGATTTGGAGGAGGCGGTTGACCATATTCACAAGTTTGGTAGCTCTCATACTGACGTGATTGTCACTGAAAATGGTAAGTTGATCTTGTTCAATAGTGCCATTTTTATAGCGCATAATCAAATCCCACATTAGTTATTAATTATTTTCTTTCAAATATGCCTGTCCAATCTACATTGCCATGATGACATCATCACGATATCATAGCTAGCACGACATTATCATCATTATTAATGACTAGTTGTGCGACGTCCACGGCCTCCAGCCCACCGCGTCGCATCACTATTTTTCTCGGCTCTTATGGAATGGTCTATAATAGCCTAAAACACCCAGACCCGAGACAAATGAATGTAGATCATACAAACATTTGTCCCGCAGCGGGAATCGAAACCGCAACCTTCTGCATCTCAGGCAGACCTTCGCCCGCTGCACCACAGCGGTTGTCAAAAAAGAAGACCTACCATTGTTGAAGACATTGAGGTTGTAATTTTTGAAGACATTTCTTTTTAGCCTGGAATATTAATTTTTCACCTCGATGCAAAGAGCCCGTACCACCTCCTTTAGTTTGGGGTAAGAGGTGGTATGTTTGTTTATCAGTCACAGTCATGCTACTAGAAACGTCTATTTATGGCCAAAGTGCGTTTAAATTTCCAACTAACTGCTTGCTATAGATGGATTCGTATGAATACCCCAGAACAGCTACCATAGTTCTCGATTCTCAAAACAACTACGTTTTGTCAACATTAATCTATAATGTTTGCTCCACAAGGACGTTAGAATTGTAATGATTTCAAGATAACGTTTTACAGTCATGCTACTAGAAACGTCTATTTATGGACAAAGTGCGTTTAAATTTCCAACTAACTGCTAGCTATAGATGGATTCGTATGAATACCCCAGAACAGCTACCATAGTTCTTGATTCTCAAAACAACTACGTTTTATCAACATTAATCTATAATGTTTGCTCCACACGGACGTTAGAATTGTTATGTATTCAAGATAACGTTTTACAGTCATGCTACTAGAAACGTCTATTTATGGACAAAGTGCATTTAAATTTAATTTAATTCCTCTCGACCATACCTAGAAGAATTCTATTGTTCTCCGTAGTTTCTTTGATGGATCTACGCTTCTTTGTTCTCTGCAGTTCCATTATAATAGCTAAAGATACCTACTACCAGGCAACAAACTCGTCTTTTTTTCTTTTATTACGCGAGGGAAGCCGGTCGCAGGAGCTAGTAAGAAAATCTAATAAGTTTGCATATGCGTGATTGAAGAGGAAACTATGTTCAACTCTTATCTCTTATTTGCCAGTTGTCTCTAATTTGCTATTAAACTTGAACTTGCTATCTTATCAACATTGACGTCGTTCGCTATTTCGGGCTATGGCATGTGTAGGCAACATGCCGAAATCTAACTAGTTTTCTGATAACTTAACTAAATCTATGCAAAACTCGTAGAATTCAAAGAAATTAAGATTTTCTTTGATCTTAAATACGAAACACAAAACAAAAATAGAAAATACAAATACAAAACTCTGAAAACTTATTAACTTTTCAATGCTTTCTTTGTCTATATATGATTATATATAGAGTTAAACATATTATAGCTACTTATAAGATTGTACCTAAATTGTGTAACTTTGTTTTGTAAACTTTCCTAAAAGGAAACAGGAGGAATAATGCCAGCACAGTGTTTAATAACCAATATAAATTTGAACATAGATTAGACAATACTTTACCGTAAATGTATAAATATTCAATATAAGATCTCGCTCGTTACGTGCTTAAAAGTCAACTCCTCACTTTTTCACAAAAGCCGTTGAAAAACGTCTCGGTATCGTCGCGCCAGCTAGCAATTCGATCAATTAATGGCGAGGCGGCACCGGTACCACGCACCCTGTATATTAGCCTGATTGGTTGAATATTGTATTGCGTAATACACGCAATAAAATATGCAACTAATCTACAAATGCAAACTACAAAATTAACACAAATTCTAACAAAATGTTTACAGGAAACTGAACATTTTCAAATAAATAATAAATTAAATACATGTATTTTTTAAATTAATAATGAGTACTAAAATTATATAAGGCAACATAATTATTTTACGAGACAAACAGAAGTTTGTATAGCGGCGACAACAGTTTGTTGTTCTTCAATAAATAATTTCATTTAATTTCATTTCTTTCAGACAGCGCAGCGAAGCGGTTCCTACACGCGGTAGACAGCGCTTGCGTTTTCCACAATGTGTCATCCCGATTTGCTGACGGTTTCAGATTCGGTCTCGGCGCTGAAGTCGGCATCTCCACAGCTAGGATTCATGCTCGAGGTAAAATATAAAATCCAGCCATATATTATCATTACATAGATTACCAAAGTCGAAGCCAAAAATTCGTTGCATTTCAACATTAATTTGTCCTAGACAATTCTGTCAATTATTCTCAACATCGGTAAAAAAAATCCATCGTGAAGTAACCGTCATGCCCTAGAACAAAAAGTTCAAAGACACCTAGCATTGCAATATGCCAGAATAACTTACTCTTATAACTATAAGCTTGGCATGTGCCAACGTATGTTTGGGCATGTCTCGGACTACCTTCTACTAGGTACTTGGCGTAAACGACTGCGGATAGATTGAATTGTATTATTGGTTGTATGTTGAGATGTCACGTGTTCCTGTCGATTCTTTCGTTGACGCATCTGCCTGAGCGTGAAAGAAAAACTAAGCGTGTGGTATTTGTCAAGCGCCCTTGACAAATACCACACGCTTTCTCCTCCTTTCACCTTAACGCAAATTACTGTTCAGTTTCCCATTTCTGATGATAGACGAAGATTTCCGAAGCGTATAGCTTATCCCAGTACTGTATCGAGTATGGAACTGAGGATGTCCATCAGTGGGAGTGACAGTCGTGACGTTGTTTGTATTTATTCTCAAACTACCCTCTATTTTGCAGGGCCGGTTGGTGTCGAAGGTCTGCTGACCACGAAATGGATACTCGAAGGAACGGACCACACGGCAGCAGAGTTTAATGAGGGCAAGCGAGACTGGCTTCATGAGAAGATGCCTTTAAACTGACTACAGAAAACGGAACGACAGAACTCCTTACCTTTATTTTATTGTAAGATTAAACGATTTTGTAAGAAGTTGTACAGTTAATGCTTGAAGGCAAAAATAAAATAAAAATGCCCAAGATGCGTTAAGACATGCAATTTCTTAAGGCACATAATGCAAAGTGGGCTGCGGTGATAGTGGGACACAAAATGTGACCCCGAAGTAGCTTAATAGCTTTTAATTTTATTATCGTTTTAATAAAATAAAAAAGCCGTGTGATGCATCTGATATTGCAAGAGTCCATAGGTTACGGTAACCGCTCCTCAACAGATTGGCCGTGTGCTTACGCAAATAATATGTCAAATTTAATGCAAACACATGTTTTTTCGACTTTGTTATGTACTCATGGTATGGCATTAGGTTAGTCTAAAGCAACTGTAAATAAATGGACACATGCAATTGGTTATCTACACCGATAACAGTAGCTATCGTAAATTGACCAACCTTAGGTTTAGTAATTAATTATATTATTAAGTAGCTTTGATAGTTGGTTTATAAACTGTTTTGTATAATTCAATTAAACGAAAAATGACGCCCCTTAATTATTTTACTGTCTGACTGGCTCATAAGTGTAAAGTCAGTATAATTTAAAAAAAAGTTAGTGTAGAGCAAGAAGCACCTACATTAAAATGAAATAAAAAAATGCTTTAAATGTCAGGTGGGTATGGAAAAAAAGGATTTCAAAGTTAGTTAAATGTTTAGTAAAATTTATGTAAAAATATAAGGAAGCATTTGTGGTAGGTACTTAAATATGAGTAAAATTATCAATTATTAGGGAATATTTAGCTAGATTCATTCGCAGGCCCTGTTTTTAATATTAACAAGAAAAATAAACCTTTAAAAAAAATACTACACAAGTTTTATTCAAAAAGGCCTTATGAAAAAGTTTTTAAGTCTATTCATTTTTTAAAACTTAAGTGGCAGTCTATTCCACGTGTTTAAAACCCTTTTAGTTCACGAAAACATTTCCCGTTTCCTTGTAAGTTACAGGAAACAAAGGAGCTATCAGAGCCATCTTTGAGCTGAAAGCGTCGAACAATGCACCCTGAAGTTTTTCTTTATAAATGCGATTCTTTATGATACCATCTCTATTGTTTCCTAGTTCCATTCAACAAACTTCTACCCAAGTCTGATACGAGTGCACTAGATACGAAATAGTTGTAAACGTTTTTGTCCCGTGACGTAAGAAGCTCGTACATGCGTTGTCATGTAAAAGTTTATTTGTTTGTTTATATTTAATTTACATTTGTTAGCATTTATATCCAAAACGGTTTCATTTAAATCATTTTTTTAAATTATTTAATCCACTTGATAACTTTAATGCTGCAATCTACCGCACGAATAATGACCTTATCCGTAATCGTGGCTGGAGTAGGGCTTAAAATTAACCCAAATTAAACCGTTAAAAGTTATCGTAGAGGGAAGCTCTCGCACTGCAGCAAAAAAATATTTGACAACTCTCCCTCATGTAGAGTTTAACCGAGTGACTGTTTTGTTTAGCAAATCAGTAAAAAACCTAAGGTATTTAACATACCTTATAAATAATCACCTTTCGAAAAACTATCGTGAATTTGATTAATCATATTGTAAAATCGGGAATTTTCACGTACCGAACTATCGGTGAAGGCACACTAAGTTTCGACTCATTCCGAGAATCTTCATCAGGAGTGATCGCGACTCTCCCTTCGCATCGCGTCGTTATACAATATAGATTCATATTGTATAATCGCCTGTCATGGGGTCTGCAATTAGATTCAGTGAGTCGGAAACTGTTTGCATCTGCAGGCTATCTTAGGAGGCTGTGTAATTTCGCTTGCACAATCTCTCCTTCTCTCATGTTCTTGACTATGCTGACGTCTGCTATCTTTACCTCACAGAAGACAGTTCAATAAACTTGAGCGTCCTGAATTTCGTGTAAAGCTTAATCGGCTTCCTATTCGTCGGAATACTCACATCCTTTCCCTTTTCTACCTCTATACTAATATTATAAAGAGATATTTTTTTTTTGTTTGTTTGTATCGGATAGGCTCCGAAGATACTGGACTGATTTTAACCATTTTTTCACCAAATGAAAGCTAAATTATCAGGAAGTAACATAGACTATAATTTATTTAAAAAAAAAATAGAGATCCATAAGAAAATTGCAATAATGTAACCCAAAGTAGCAAAATTTTGTCTATAACATTTATTATTTGGCGTGCGCTGAGAAAACTATTGATGATACATAAAAATGATGTACTACATGATTAAAGTACTCTTTATTACCTACAAAAAAGTCCGTGAGGGAATATATCTTACTATCATAGTTAAGACACAATAGCAGTTCTAAAAATTAATTAGATTGCCGATATTCCCACGGAATCAAACTTACGCGGGTAAAACCGCGGGGCGCAGCTAGTGTACTATATTCTTAGTAACTCCTCGACACCCTCCAATTTGAAAACACAATTTGATTATCTTCATAGTTGTCATCCTCCCCGTATTTATCGATCTTCGGGAAATCTCTTGCTGAAAACCTCTGTACACAGTACTATATTCAACGAAAACTCTTTTACGGTTGAAGTGGTGCGCCTGTGGAATAAATTACCGGTGTTAATTAGACAGGTTCCATCGCAAGCATCGCAAGGCATATTCGCTTAAAAGCTCGAGTTAAAAACTTCTTTTTATCGGAAATACCTTTGAACCTGTGAGTAAAACTTAGTCTTTTTTTATTGAGAAATAATGTCCTTTACTTTTCCGTATGGTAAGTGTTTATATTAATTATAAATATATATATTTATCCTATCCTGTTGTTTTTTTGTCTTTTTAAGTTGTATCTATTTTTCGTACTGTGTATATTTAGTATTTTCATTCATTCATTCATTTTTGGTGTTGTTCATGTTGTTGCCTGAAATAGATCTTTATTATTATACTAAAAAAAAAGCTTTGTAAAGGATTGTTTTATTATCTAGTTCTCAGTATTTTTAGGTAAGTACCTACCTATATTATATAATTTTAAATATCATCATTCACAATATAATTAGTTTTTTATGGAAGGATACAAGACTAATCATTTTGTTAGACATAACCAAAAATGGACGCTTAGAAATGTTTCTTTCGCAACAATAGTTTAACGACGTAACATTTTAATATGAAAGATGAAAGTTTTAGACTCACTACTTTATAATCTGTGGTCTCGCCTCATTTGTCTTGATTTATGATAACTAGCTTTTAGCAGAACAATGCCTGGATTTACTTCAGCAACAATAGTGGCTAGAGTAGGTACCTAAGAATTAACTTATTTTTTTAGGTTCGTATAAATAAAAATGTTCGCACACTGGACGAACTCTAATTTATATCACATAATATGGTTTATTGTCATAATAGTTTCAGTTTCAAAAGACATGCATAATTAAAATTAGAGCTAAACAATAACGCACTTATAAATAGGATCTCACCAAAATTTGTATTTGTAAATGTTTTTCGTTCATCGACATACCGATATGGATCCTATTACTTTTCCTGTAATGTGTATATTATTAAAAACAATTAACTGACTTAATTAAATATGAACGTATACTTTTCCTTGCGGTTTAATCCAAACAAATGAAGGATCTATGAAGATAAACATTGCAATATTGCTTCTACTGCGGTTGCTGGGTTATTGAATTTACAGGGAAATTCCTGAAGAAGGAGGCAACGGATGTAAAATAAAAAGTTTGTTTCAGAATCATTGCGATGCGGAAGTTTTTGCTTCATCACCCACTAGCATTCATCGCTGTGGTCTGATATATTTAAGCATTATTTACAAATATATGATAAAAGTGCCGTGCTAACTTCTACCCGTTTTAAATTGCCTAATGAGTAATACATTAATAATTAATTGCCTAATTAATTATTAATTATTGTTCATGTAAAATTACTTAGGTATATATATACCTAATATACAGATGAAACAGCCAACTATCTAAAGACCGTTGCAAACGATTGATTAATCATTACCAGATGGAAGCAATCCCATAATGCTAACTGCATTGCCACGTTGAATGGCAAAGCTAATGCATTGATCCAAATATGAGCCAGCTCTCGGGTCGCTGACAGACATTTTGATTTTTGACAGTTGTGCTGGAAATTGTTCTAGGTTTTTTATATCGATGTGGTTTTAAAGTATAACTAAAAAAATACATCAATTCCTCTGTACTTACCCATAGCATGTGTAGAGATCTGTTGTAATAAATTATGTTGTTTCCGGTTGTTGGTCTTGTTAACGATAACTTTAGTAAATAAATCAACAAAAATCCTGAATTGAGATATGATGGCTATGACAAGGGGTAAATTACCTATAATGAAAGAATTCAGTATACTTGAGAGAGTCTTTAGTCAAACCCTATTAACGAATTTTATAAAATATTTTTTTTTTTGCCATATTTCTTTCAAACTAGATGGCAAAAGTGTGAATCGGGGTACAACGAGAAAAAAACTTTCCGTTGTCCCCTGATCTTTGGCCTCATCGGGATAAAGACTCCCACTTCAGGGGAAAATAGGCGGACTCGTGAAGTTTTTAGTTGAAGGTTGTGTGGTTCAGGTCGGATCAATGTAACGGGATTCTCGAACAAGAGTACATATTGTTTTACAAAAAATAAAATATTAATTAAAAATAACTTTAAAAAAAACAAGCTTTTATTTAATACTTCAGTTGTATTAGATTTAAAATTTCGTATTCTTTTCAGCAAACCATTCATTCGATACTATCATATAGGGTCATAAAAAGTAATTGGTAAACCATCTTTGGGAGTCTGCCATACAGTTTTACCTACACATACCTACTAACTAACAAGGCAAGTTAAATAAAAGCTAGAAAAAATAAGTTTTAAGTTAAAACAATTTTATAAAATGAATTGGCGTGATATGAATAGTTTTCAGAGAAAAAAAACTAGTTTACGATGGCATTTTCACCAATGTTAACAAAATTTGACTGGTCGCTTTCTGCATTATTCTAATTATGCAGAAAGCGACCAGTCAAATTTTGCCAATGGTAGTGTGGAACGCTAATTGCGCTAGTCAACTCGCTCTTGGCCAGTGTTCATTTTCCTGTAGCATGACCTTAGGTTAGTACAAGGTCAAACTAAAAAACTAAAGGTAGAGCCTTGTAGTTCCCGGGGGTAATTTACGAGTTGACAGCCCTGTAGGTATAATAATAGGCGGGAAATTGGGATGCTGACGAGCTCTACATACATAAAAGATCCACTTAAGCGCCACAGCTTGGATCTTATTCAATATTAATAGGTATGTAGTATATAATTGAAGGACCTTAAGGACGGGGTTTAAGGATGCTTTTCAAGTAGCTTCCTTGTGTCAGAGATGAACAAACGTAGATCACCCGCGAGATTAGTGCGGCCCGCGGTTTGGGTAGAATAGTTATTTAAATTATCTGTATTTTGAATATTGAATGGTTTTGACGACCTCTGTGGCGCAGTGAGCGAAAACCCACCTGAGACGCAGAAGGTTGCGGGTTCAATTCCCGCCACGGTGCAAATGTGTGTATAATCTGCAAATATTTGTCTGGATGTTTTCTATTAATATGTATGTATTTACAAAAAAAAGTATGTAAGTAGTTTATCAGTCAAATGACTAGCAATATTTATTATTTATTTTATTTAACACTTTATCGTAGACATATTAAAATTGCTTAATAGACAGCCTCATCGATGAAAGTGATAACTTCTTTCCTAGAAAAAAAATGGATTATGTTTATAGGTACAAAACGTTAATTCGAGAACCATAGAGGAAGTTAATACTACGTTCGACAAACAATATTAGTTTGTATTGGAGAAAGAAATTAGACTTTTTTTTACTTGTCCTGGTAATTTCACAGCAAAATAATTGTTTACCCCTGACCATAAGACCGATTTAGACTAATGAAATGGACTGACGCTGCCTTGAACGTGTAAAGGATGGCTAATAGTGCAAAAAACTTGAGCACACGCGGCAAACTTTAATTAAATTGACAACTTTATTTTAATATTTTGCGATAACTCACCACCTCTGTGGTTCGATTCTCGCTGCGGGACAAATGTATGTATGATCTACAAATATATATGTCTCGGGTCTGGGTATTTTTTTTAAATACGAGTATGATGTTTTTACAAAAAAATGTATTTAAGTACTATAATTATCAGTCATGTAGTTCCCATAACACAAGCTTTGCTTACTTTGGGTCTAGATGATGCTGTGTAAAAAATGTCCAGCATTTTTTTTAATTTAATTTGACGTAAATTGGCAATTAAAGCAAAGTTAATTAGATAATATTGCCTGAATTAAGCTTACGGACCCCGGGTTTCAATTATATTAGGCAAATGATGCCTTTTTCCGAAACATTCTAAAAAAATATGAAAAATGTGCTTATTGTTTTGTAAAAGGACCATTAAAAAGAATTACAAACTTTGTTTTTTTCCTTTCTTTACTGACTTGGTCGCGGAGGAACAGGCAGTAGGTATAATTGACGTTTCAAGTGATCCTTGTGATTTTAATGATTAAATGAATTTTGACTTTGACTTTGAAAATGGGTGTATTTTTTGTATAACTGAAGTGGCAAACAAGAACCCGATCTACCTGTTTGTAAGCGGTTTTAGTAGTTTCTTTGTTGCCTGATTCTTCTAGGCTTGGTCGTGCGTGAGGAAACGCTGTTTATTCACTTTCAAATTTGTAATTCTTTTAGTTTTTAAGCTGACGTGATATGATCCTTGCGATTTCAAAGAATAAAAACATATTGCCTTTAACTTTGATTGATCGTCTGTTATTAGACACACTACAAACTGTTATTAAAAAATTTTTGCGCCAACAGCTACTTATATAATTATACTGAAAATCTGTAACTTTAAATTTCAAAATAGAATAACGGGGATTAACGAGAATAACCGCCGTGTTTCAACTACTACGCATTTATTCGTACGTCGAAGTACATGAGACTATCGTGAGGGTCAGATTCCATCCGTATCCTCATCGTATCTCAACTCTAGACTCGTAGATCGATAATTAACTATATAAACGCGGGTCGAAACAAATTAATAGCGTCTTAATCGACTAATTTAGTTCTATCTTTGTTAAACTTAACACCACTTGGTGCCACAGAGATAATATTTTAAAAATATTGACACATTTTTACGCGCAGCCATATTACGTAATTTATGTTTTGTAGACAAGCCGATCTGAGTTTTAATTGTTGTTATAAAAATGTTACGGCTCGCTCGTGCAGACACCGCACCGCATAGCTATATAGTCTGGACGCCGCCGCGGCGCCGCCTCTTCACCGCTCCATCATCACAGGATTTTGCCATATTACGAAGTACATTTAGTAATACATTGCTAGTCATGAACACCAGCCATGTCGTGCGCAATCAGAGTCCGTTAATGAACAGTACGAAATACCGTATAGAAACTTACTGGCAGCGAAATGTTAGCGGGCCTGAAAAAACAAACAAAAACAATTCAGCTTCAACGAACAAATTGCAACATCAGTTGTTTTGCTACAAGGATACGTAGGCGTAGCATAGTGCTACGAAGCTCACAAGATTGCTACAACATAAAAATAAATATAACTGACAGTAGACCTGCTGTATTTGAACAAAGACAACGAAAATAATAAACCTAAGCATACAACAGCCAAGAATTTGATACAGTCTTAATTTGAAATGCTTCTTCTTCTGTAGATACAAAACAGATTTATGAGGACCAAATATAAATATATCATGAAGATACATTGTGAAGTTATTTTAGACACAATAAAGATATTTATGTTAGCTAGAGCCACTCCATTTAATCTAAAACAATTCCAGAAGCGCTAACGACTAGAACATAACGCGAAGTACCGAACTTGAACAGCTCTTAAAGAGATACAAACAATTTGTTGAAGCTATTAGCTTACGTTTTAATAACGTGGCCCATTTCGTAAATACGTCTCATGTGTTTTATTTAGATGACCTTGGAAGCTAAATGTAATATGAAGCTATGAAAAAGATTTGTTGATCGAGCGAAGCAAGTTACGATCTCTGAGTCTACTTGGACAATCTGACATTTGAAGTGTATTTCTATGTACGTTCGTTGTCCGACGATAACTACCAAACCGTTTATTCAATTTTGTGAAACTTTGTAGATAGGTTATAGAAAATAATGTAAAACTAATATAATTTTGAATGTGATCTTAATATACAGTAGAGGTTTTTGAACAGAGTTTTCGGTAGTCGGGTAAAAAACGTTAAAATCGCGAGATCCCAGTTCGTCGTGGACTAAACTAAAACGTTACATCGCGAGATCTCAGTTCGTCGCGAACTACACTTAAACATTACATCGCGAGATCTCAGTTCGTCGCGAACTTCACTTAAACGTTAAATAGTGAGATCTCAGTTCGGTGCAAACTACACTTTATTGTGACCGGGTGGCCACCGTCGTCAGCTACCTATTGAGTACCAAAACTAGTTATTAATGGGGTGAAAGTGCACACAAAGTAACATAAAAAAACATATGCTGCCTTATAGGTGCTTCTTGGCAGGGTTTTTTTGATATTATCTAATTTAATCAGCTGTACCTAGGTAATTCAATAAAATGAAAACTTGATTGTCTGTCCCGTTCTATTAGGAATTTACCTTTATCACTGTACAGTGTCATTTCACTAATAACCTGGTCGTTTTGGTAAACGACCAGGTTATTAGTTATTAGTTTTAGTTTTTTTTTTTGCAAATGGTTTTTGCAAAAAAAAAAAAATGGAATATTTTCCTACGAATTCGCAATGAAATGGCTACGAACAATGAATGCTATTTGTTTTTAAATTCAGAACGACCTTTGGCTCTTTTCTCTTATTCAAACATTTTTTTTTGTATAATTTAACTCTTAGATAATTATCTAATACTCAATTTGGTTAAAAGCATAAAGCTTCCCTAAGCCAACCTTCTTTTTTAATATCTTTGAGGTTGGCAGGTAGCAAATGCTTTTAGCATTTAGTCTTTTGTACACTCTTGTTTCTTTTCAAAAAAAAAAAAAAAAATAAAGGTAAATTTATCAACAAACAAAATACAGTAAAGTGGTTTTATATTCTATCAAAATTACTTATTAAATCGATGCGACAGTCAACGCAAAGCGCGAAGTCTAGGAAGTCTCTGTTTATTCGTCTACGAGGAATTAAGTAAAGCTTTTCCGAAATTTCACCTCGAAGGCCCAATTACGTCCTTATTACCTAGATAAGTAGTATATCAGTTATGTAGTTCGCATAATACAAGCTCTGCTTAGTTTGGGACTACATGATGCTGTGTGAAAAATATCCAGCATTATTTATTTATTTAATTATCATTGTAACCTGGATTAAAATCTAACTCGTCGATCGAACAGTACACAACCATCTGCGCAGTAAATTAAACCGGAGTTCAATTTGACAACTTTGGTCCAAGCAAGTGATACCAGGCTAGCAAAGTTTGTATAAATATCTAAATGTTGTCTGGAAGAGATCGCTTTTAAGCGATAAGACCGCCCATTGTACCTTTATCATACTGTTACTGTTTATTTCGTTTGTATCTTAAGGTGTACAATAAAGTATTTTCATTCATTCATTCATTAAATATTTTCCATAATCATTTCCAATCTATCCGGGTGGTCGAGCGAAGTCTAACTCTATTTTCTCGTTTCGAGACCGCACATTTCGAAACAGTTTCAGTTAAATGGTTGTTTTGGCGACATTTTCCAGTTTTTTTGATAATAATAATAATTTATTAGACAAAAAACAAATGTTTACATGGTACAGAAAAAATATGAAGCATTACAAAATTAGGAACGACTCCTAATCAACAAGAATTGTACCTCGGTTTGTGTTCGCCACACTAGGACTGAAAGCCTGTGTAGTGGGGTCACAAATCCCAACATTCTCATTTGTATTTTTCTGTGCCGTAGTCATTATACTCCACACAATTATAGTCACTGTGGAGTCAGCCTCTCAAATTGATTCTCTGTGTCGTGGGTATCAGGACCTACAATCATCACAACAACTAGAACCAATAGTTTCAGACCATGCAAACGTTTGTAGTGCAGCGGGAGTCAAACCCGCACCTCTTACGTCTATTTATTTACTTGCCAGCTACACAGGTCGTCAATGGATTACCTAATAATTTTTACCTAGTTCTACCAGTCACCCATTGTGATTTTTTATGATTATTCTACCACGATACTCCAGAGAATCCCAGTATGGGCTGAGGACTATGTATTGTGTCTGTTGGGCGTTTATTTATTTAGTTAATAGCTTCTTCCCACGGCTTCACCCGCGTGGTACCCGGATAAAAAGTAGTCTATGTGTTATTCTGATGTAGAAGCTATATTACTGTAAAGTTTCATCTAAATCCGTTCAGTAGTTTTCACGTGAAAGAGTAACAAACATCCATTCCTCACAAATTTTCGCGTTTATAATAGTAGGCTGCTGTAAAATGTAAAATAAAGAGTTCATTAGCTATTTATGTAATCTATCCATCTATAGCCAAACATGCTATCAACTTCGCTGAACCTCTGTTTTATACCAAACCCATCATCGAGTTAGGATTATAAGTTAGACCCTTTCAAAATAAGGCATGCGTGAAAATTTGCATACCAAATTGAAAGACGCATTCGCTCGGTAATTGAAGGGTTGAATTAAGATGGTATTGTCCTAATTAATGGGTAAATTGAAACCGTCTATGATAAATTTTAACATCAAAGACCAATTAAAACTTTTTTTCGTATAATTTTTTAATTTAACAATAATAACATAGCATTACAGTAGACACCAATGCGCTATAAAAAAAAATACAAACTATAAAAAAAAAACAAAAAAAATAATAAGATTATAAAAAAATCATAATAATTATTTTTTTTCAGGGGTTACTAATGGCCAAAGCGACGCTTGACCAGAGACCTGGCTCTTATCTGGGTCAACGCATTAGCATTGCCATTCAGCGTGCCAATGTAGCTAGTATTTTGGGAACGCTTCCGTCTGGTAGTGATCTGGATCAGCTATCTATAGGTCGTTAGCAACGGTCTTTAGATAGCTAGCTGTTTCATCTGTATTTTTATTATATACCTACTTATACATAGTTGTATGAATAAATGAATTGAGTTAAAAAAAATAACAGATAGATCTAATATTTTCTGTTTTTCTGCTCCACGTTTTGTATGTCTAAATATCATATTCTTAGCTCGTTAATATCGTAACCAAAAAGCATGCTGCCCACCTCATGGGAACCCTAAGGACGCCAGCAACACTAGGAGACAGTACAGCACGTAGAACTCTAGAAATATAGTAACCGTTTTCACCGATTTTTTTTTTAAATTCTTCAATTGATTCGTTATTGAATAGGTCTTAAAATATAACTTTGAGGTTTACCAATCGAATTTTGATTTTAATACCTCGCCCAGGAAATATTGCTTCAAATTAACAAAACTTGTTCCTACCCTTTGAATTCCCTTTCCCTTTTAATTAGCCTTAAGTCCTAGAAGTAATGTGGAAGTAATGTCAATATAGTTTAAATACCTATACATTAGCATACTTAATTCTAAGAAAACTGAAACAAGTTATTTTCTGCAAAAATTGAAAAACCTTAACGTGTTTTTCCATTAACGATTCCAGCGTCCCTCATTAAGGGAAGTCATTACTTGTGGCGGTAAAATCAATTTATGAACCGTTTTTGAAGGCATACAAAACGATTGCAAAAAAGCCGCATTGGATCCAATAAATGATAACAGACAAACACATAACTTCTTATGGCTTACACATATACGGGCTCCTTTCGACGCGGGTGATAATCAAAACATAGAGGCTTGTCAGTTATCTATAGATTGACGACCTCAATGGCACGTTGGGCGAGAAGCTGGCTGCAACACAAGAGGTACGGGATCGGTTCCCACAGCAAGACAAACGTTTGCATGTTCTGCAGCTAGTACAACGGTACTCATAAATAAATAAATAAATAAAAAATAAATAATGCTGGACATTTTTCACACAGCGTCATCTAGCCCCAAACTAAGCAGAGCTTGTATTATGGGAACTACATGACTGATATACTACTAATATACTTTTTTTTTGTAAATACATACATATTATACATAGAAAAACACCCAGACCCGGAACAAATTTTTGCAGATCTTACAAACATTCATCCCGTGACAGGAACCGAACCCGCAACCTTCTGCGTCTCAGGCGGACCTTCGCCCACTGCGCCACAGAGGTCGTCATAGTTCCTGATACCCACGATATAGGGTATCCTATGTGTCTGTTGAATATTTACCTAACTAAATTAAATTTAACTAAACCAAGAAAAAAATGCTCAGGTGTATGTAGTTGGCAACGAAGGGAATAGGGGATTACCTTTATAGAGGAAAATTCCAGCCGCATTTCCTCTTAAGTTTGCAGGTCGCGTAACTCATTAAGTAAAGTAAAATCATCTCAAGCTATCCTAAGCTCAAACCGCACACTCCGGTATGTTAATGTAATTACGCAAACCGAGCCCACTAATACGACGATGAACTCGCGCGATGAAACGAACCTGCGTTGGTTCAAGGGTAACGTCATAGAGACACATTTCTAGAACATTACACACACATTTCTAGTAGAACGACCGATATGGCGCGGTGGGCGAAGGTCCGCTTGCGACACAGGAGGTTGCGGGTTCGATTCCCGCCCTGGGACAAATGTTTGTACGATCTGCAAATATTTGTTCCGGGTGTTCTGGGTATTTTCTATGTATAATAAAAAAATATCTATCTATGTAATGTATTGTATTAAGTATATCAGTCATCTAGTACCCATAACACAAGCTCTGCTTAGCTTGGGGCTAGATGATGCTGTGTGGATTGTCCAGCATTATTTATTTATTTATTTTATTTATTTATTTAGTGGATGAATAGTGGGTAAAATTTTGGTAGCTGCTTGTATATCTTTCTACAAGCTTCTGCCCACGGCTTTGCCCGCGTGGTACACGGATAAAAAGTTATTCTGATGTATAAGCTATTTTACTGTAAAGTTTCATCAAAATCCGTTCAGTAGTTTTTGTGTGAAAGAGTCCTCACAAACTTTCGCGTTTATAATATTAGTAGGATATCTATGTATACAAATAATAACGCTGAAAAATTTGATTGTTTTTTTTGTTTGAACGCGCTAACCTCTGGAACTACCAGTCGGATTTAAAAAGCCGAGCAAAAGAAGGAATAGCACGGTTGGGCGATACGACATGGTAAGTTGGGGCCGAAGGCGGCTGCGGCACGGCTAGTTTTATAATATCTTTAAAACTCAACCACATACTTACTCAAGTACTTACTCAGCGAGGTTGATCTTTATGGATAATATATAATCATTTTTTTATTCCCAAAGTATAGGTAAACAGTAACCAAACCAAATAACTAGCTACTTTAGTAAATCAGAAGAAACAGAATTTCAGTTCGGATGAAATCCTTGCAAGATTATAGGTACTAACAAATAGTTCGAGATTTTCACAGGTTAATGATAGGTAATTATATAAATGTAATATTCATGACTGTATGGGTCTCTGTAGTCGTATATTTTATTTTATTCCCGAAAATTCGTCGTGGTTACGGGTTAACTGAGGGTTTGTTATTTCGTTATGGCTTCCATAATAATGAAATCTTTATATTCGTAAAACGAGCTAAAAATAAACTAGCACAAAATTGGTAGAAAACACAAATGGGACCTCATAGCTGGCACTCTATCCAACAAAGCCATCCAGGTACTATATTCTCATCTGAACAATTTCTACTTATACAACAAACTAAGCAAGCGAAATGATACCTACTAAACTCCAGTATGTAGCCACTTCAAAACTTTTTTATCAATTGCCGACATTTACTGACCAACTTTACGACCAAACGAAACATCGCAACTTTTAGGGCAAGAACAAGTCACTTCTGAAACTAGGATCCAGTAGGTATTTATACTTAGTTTTATTCAATCAGTAAGTGACAAAATCACGTTAAAACAATCTTACTTTTTTTTTCATTTGACTCAAGGAGCCGAAGTATGTTTGGAGTAAGAAGTTGTCAGCTTGTCGGTTTTTTTAAAGGTACGTTTTGTATGGTTTCCAAGAAGACAGACATTCTTACACACGTTACTAGGAGGGCGCTGTAATTGATGATTGAATACGAAACGGGGCTTTATAAATGTAATGCACTGTTTATTCAAGTTTTTTTATATATTATTCATAATCGTTAGGTATTCCTGCGATGAGAAAAGGCCTTCCTATATTACTTCCAGACATTCCGATCCTGTGCTATGTCTGCCCAGTCCGCCAGAAACGCAACCAACTCGTCTCGCCATCTTTGATTTGCAAAATTTTTAAGCCATTGACCGGCGTGTTTCCTGTATACTGCAGCGCACCTTAGTGACATGTGGCATAAAATCTATTTAAGTACCGTACTATAAGTTAAACGAATTGATTGCAAAATTCGCTTTAAAATCCGATAAGGCGTTACAGAGTTAAAGTGTGAGAGACAAACATGAAAACAACCTCTCAAATGCTTTTTTACGTTTCGACACAGAACCCAGAAATGAAAATTCTCCACGATAAAATTTTTGCCCTGGCTATAAAATCGCGAGTTAATGGTGTGGCCTCTCAGCTCGTAATGTGAGGGCCATTATCGTGTTCCAACGTGAGGGAACTTGGGGAACATACGAGTGCCTCCTACCTACATCGAGAGACTTTTCTAATGGGCCAACGGGAACTATCGAGTCTCTTGTAAAATCTGTTTTATAATGCTCAAAATGGAGAATGCCGCTAAAGCGATTCGGTTAAATTTAGAGTCCAAGTCAAAATGCATTTATTCTTTAGAATCACAAGAATCACTTTGAAACGTCGATTTTATCTACGGCCTGTTCTTGCGCGACCAAGTCAGGAAAGAAAGGTAAAAAAAACAAGGCTGGTTATTCATTTTAATGATCCTTTTACAAAACAATAGATACCTACCAAACATTTTTATCGAGTTGGAGCATTTTCAATCCCAAGAGTTTTTATCATCTAAATGTTATATATTATGCCTTTTTTAAAGGTTTTGTTTTGAATATTGCTCGTACACCCTGCCCTTTAAACGATTTATTACCTTTATGGAAATTTTCATAGATGTATTAACAATGGAATGTCATTATATATATTTCTTTCAAATTTTGTCGAAATGGTTCTCCGGAGCCAATGGTTCAATGTCAGATTATTTACATTGAAAATACAGATAAAAAAATATTTAATTATTTTAAGTATTTCTCTCATGTTATCCTCACCCAAAAATATTGAGACATAATTTTTTGCGAAAAGATTTTGGCAAGTTATTAGTTACAATGGAATCATAAAATGCGTTCATGCGATCCCACATTCTGTTTTTTTATCTGAATATAAATAAGGTATTGTACACTGACAAATTAGTAATATTGAGTTAAAAAATAACTAAATGTAAAAAAAAAACATATTGTATCAGTTAATACAAGGGTTATTAACTGATACAATACGATTTTTTTATTTTTTCACTCCTTAGGGATAGAATTTTCTAAAATTCTTTCTTAGTGTACGTCTACGTTCTATAAGGAATGCACCCTACAAATTTCTAGTCTTAAGGACCAGCGGCTTAGGTTCTGCGTTGTCTGTCAATAGGTGAGCCAGTCACTTATCAATATGACTATAATTTCTACAGTATCACTCGTGTGTTGCCAACCCAGGAGACGTAATAGCGGAAAGTCTCATACCCGGTTGAGACCGGAACACAGTAACGCGGCATTACTTGGCGGCAAATTATACGTCTGCAGCAACCTGAAAAATAAAAGTGGACCAGAAAAACGCCACGGTCTGTGTTCGTTCATACCTGTGTGTTGATAAAACAGAGAGTAGATTTCTTTTAAAAACTTACTACTCTATTGATTGATTCGTCAATGTTTTCACTGTAATATATGAGGCATAATTTGTAACGGAGCAATATTTTCGACATAAAAGATTTCTTTGAAGTGAACTCTTCTCTAAATCAATTGTTACGGTTCACTCGGCTCGCTGAATCTTTCGATTGGAAGATATATTTCATGGTTCAACGCACATTACGCAACGCTTAGCTTCCGAAATTGCGTATTTATAGTTTCGCTGTGAAAAATAGCGCGTAAGTTAGCAAGAAATAAAAAAACAACAATATTGTGCACAATATCATAAATTCGACCAAATGTGTGTCAGAACCGAAAATCTTAATATTAGGTATATAAGTATATCTTAAAAAAATACGTCCTACTATAATATTATAAACGCGAAAGATTTTGAGGATGGATGTTTGTTCACGCAAAAACTACTGAACGGATTTTGATGAAACAGTAATATAGCTTATACATCAAAATAACATATAGGCTACTTTACTTAACTACCGGGTTGGTACCCGGTAGTTAAATAGCCTACGCCACGCGGGCGAAGCCGTGGGCAGAGGCTAGTATTATATAAGTATATCTAAGAGAAGACGGTAAACGATAGATTTAATTGTCAAAAACTATCGTTCATCGTCTTATTTTTTTCAAGACGTAAACATTTCAGTTACGTAATATTTTCTAACGTAAAGGCTTTTTTTTATAAGTACTTTATAAAAAAAAACGTATTTTTGTATAATACAATGACAAGCTTAAAACAATAAGTAATTTACTTGACTGTAAAAAATTGTATTGTTCTGGATTGGCCCACCATTGGCGAACCAATAAAACATGATAACCAAACGAGGGCAGGATTTTGAATTATTCATCTGGATGTTTGTGATAGTATTGAAAGTGTAAATTGAATCACGTTAATGTATAAAACTTCAAGCTAGAATTATCTACAACCAAAATACGTAAAGGGTGTAAAATTACTACTCTCGAAGGTTTAAATGGGAAAATAGGATTTGCAATTTGGAACGATCTAAGCAAAATAAAAGTTATAGTTTTAGACCTTTTTTGAAAAAAAAACATAGGTACCTATACCTATGTTTTTTTTTCAAATTTTTAAAACAAATAAATAGTCTCAAAGTATTAGTAGTAACTCCTTATTTTCAGGACCCTATGGACAGGATTATTTTCGCGAAGCAGAACTCATGCTAAAACAGTATTTTATGGATCGGATCATCCTTTGGAATAAAGCAATTTTGCTTTATTCCAAAGGATGGAAATTTTCTTAAAACCCGTCCTTATACTTGCTAAGTATAAGGACGGGGTTTAAGCTACACAGACCAGCAGTTCCTGTTTTTTTTGTGAACAAAAAAACGTTTCAAACGCAATATTTCATTTCCTTAATCGAAATATCATCGAGAGCTTTATAAATATCTAAAGATCGCTTCATTGGGTTTCAATTATAAAACGCCAAAAGAAAGAATTAAAAAAAATTTACAAAAGTGCCTTCCAAGTTTGAAGACTTATTAAAAAGTGTAACAAACACAATTGGTGTGAGAAATCCAAGTTGTAATTTCAGTTTATGAGCTCTCAACTACCGGACGTTTTCCAGAATTGATATTGCATTTTGAGACGGGTCTCGTTTATAGCAACAAAAAATTATTTTCGGTATTTGTTGTAAGCGGTATCTGCTGGTTTAAAGAGACCCTTATATTTCAACACAAAAGAATATTAACACAATCTTAAGATGAAGAAAGACCCATTTAACAAGCTTCATTCTGTTATATATTGTAATGCATAGTATAATAAATTAAATTAAAGTAGGTAGGTACCCAACTCATACTTTTTTCACGACGAATTAGTGGAAACAGTAATACTTTACAAACTATACTAAGAACTAATGTAGCTGTATTCAAGCAAGTAAAGTTTTTCATTCATGCATTCATTCATATCACAAGCCTTGCTTGCAAACTTTGTAAAAATAATAAAAGAGCTGCGCTAGATTGCTAAGTTTATTGGCCAATATGAATAACGACTGCCCCATCCCTATGTAAACAATAGTTCCTGTAATATGCTAGGCCTCGATACAAAGTTTACTATTGGTTTTCGTGCTTGAAGGCTATAAACAATGTATCTAAGTATAATTCGTTTATGATTATTGGCTCCCATTCGGGGAAAATATAGATTAATACAGTTTTATTATGAGTAAAACTTAGGGTCTTTCTTATAAAGACTATACTAAAAATTCGAAGGCATGTATCGTCGATTAGACGTGGAATGCCAACTACCAAGGGTATGTACCAAATATTAGTCATCCATCTGGCTTTACATGGTATCTTCGATGCCCATCAACAGGAAAAAAGTCGTGAGTATGTTAGTTTATTTTCTAAATTACATAAACAGGTTCTTTAACAGTACCCTGGGTGAAAAACATTTATCCTCTTCCATTTCATTAATTATATTTCCAACAGAATTCATAAAAGCCCATCTGCTCTATATCTGCACTAATTCACCAAATTCCTAAAAAAAAACGAACTTATAACGTTCTCAGAACGGCCCAAGTTGCTCCATAATAATGTTCATAAAATCTCTTCTGCTTTGTTGCCGAATAGTTTCTGTTTACAGGCGACAATATAGTCTACATTGTCTACTCTGGATTAAACGATACATGGACACCTTTTTCGTCGAGTATGATGCATAATTTAATACGTGGATAAAAAACTTACACGCATTCCTAGAGCGCTCTCTCTCATACCTTTATTTATTTTTCTCCAAGACTAATACGAATTTTGCTCCAACAAAATTATCAATGAAATTTAAAAGTTACCGTTGGGTTTTTGGTCTGAAAACAATTTGGAACAAGACTTATATTTACAAGAGGTAAATTTCATCACGTGTCAAAAGGCGTGTTAACCTAGTGGGCGGTACTCTGACTTCCGGACCAGAGGTCGGGGGTTCGAACAAGATCAGGCACCAAAAGATTGGAGAAAGAAACACGTGCTGGAAACAGTGTAGGAAAATATCGCGAGGAAACCTACATGCCCTAAAACCAAAAAATTAAAGGCATATACTATCGGTTAGTGTCCCAATAAGTTTAGCAAACGCCCCCCGCGTTTGCTAAGCCCATCTTCGCACTGAGTATGTATCTGAGGATGTCCATTATAGGATACCTATATAATCATGAGTGTTTGTTTTAATTTCATCATTGCCCTTTAAAGTATAAGATTGAAGATTGTTCGTTAACTTATGAACCGGTGTGTCTCATGCCTAGGCTTACACAGGACAATCAGGTTGTCGAAATTGCGTTATTTGTCTCACATACGTGAATCGGATCACGCCGGTCGACTCTAGGTATTCTATGGAACCATCTTAGGTAAGTTGGATTAGTGAAGTTCAAAAAATGTGAACTTCACTTGATCTTTTGTTCGTTAAACAGACAAAGGATCGACAGGAGCCACAGAGAGTTTAGGATTTCATTGATTATTTCGAAGGTTGAATGGTTTTCTAGTAGAGTCTGAAACAAAACATAAAGCTGTTTACCAGAAAGTTCTAGATTCTCGGTATTTCAAAGTTAAGCCTTTCAAAGGGGATTGGTAAACTCGTTATTCACAATTTATTTTTATTTTTAATGATAAATAAGCTTTGCAGTTTGGTGGTACACTGAATAGTTTTAGGTTTCATCGGCTCAATATTTTGCCATTTTATTAGCTACTAGCCTCTGTCCACGGCTTCGCCCGCGTGATACTTGGATAAAAAGTAGCCTATGTGTTATTCTGACGTAAAAGCTATATTACTGTAAAGTTTCATCAAAATCCGTTCAGTAGTTTTTGCGTGAAAGAGGAACAAACATCCTCACAAACTTTCGCGTTTTTTTTTATCGAAGTACCACGCGGGCGAAGCCGTGGGCAGAAGCTAGTCCTATATGAAGTTACTACTACGTTCGACAACCAATATTAGTTTATATGGGATTTATGAGGGCATTGTTTCAAATTTTTATTTCCATAAAACCCTTATTCAGAAATTTTTTATTCTAAAAAAGCCAAATTCAACGAACAGCATTTCATTTTTATTTATGTAGAAGACTAGCTGTTTGTACGTTTTGCAGATATTTCTTCCTGCTACCTACGACACAGGGAATTCTAGTGAGGTCAAAACTTTGAGTACCTTTGTTTATGTTGGTTATTTATTTATTTATTAGTAGGAAGATTGAAACCTATAAAATATATACTCTAGAGCTAAACTATATGTCCAAGCATCATGTTCGCCTCATGAATGCAACTATGCGAAGGCTCACACAATGCGATCACTGTGGGCAGTGCATAGTGAGAGGTCTAGTGGCATTCTCTAATCCGAGTTAGCGTATACACGTATTTTGTCGTTTTCCTTTGTTTGTGAATACTAAAGTTTTATCTTGCTATTTTAAGAAGCATTATCGTTTGAGCCAATTTTTCTCCAATTTGAAATTATTTTGCGTTTTCTTATAAAACGTCGAAAATCACACAATAGATAATGCCACCACTGTTATTGGTATTTTTTACGCTTAGCATTTTTATAGGTTTGTTAGTCAATGTTTAGGGCACTAACCCTAAAAAGGTATCATAGAAGGCAGTTGTAGAGTTATATTATCCTAAATTACCCGAGTAGATAATTATGAACCATCAAAAACAAGGGAACCTTAAACTTTGTGGCAAACAGTAGACCAAACTCCTATTTTTCTGTCATTCAATTCTTTTAAATATAAGGTTTAAGAGAAAATACAACCCAAATGTACATACAAATGTCGCCTGATGTACAATGGAAACAGTGTTGTAAGTTAATCTTTCTGTTATTGTAAGGTACGTTCCATTTTCCGCTTTTATTTCACTCTTGCTTCTGAAAACAGATCCCGCTTAGAATGTCGTTATAAAATCATTTTGCCACACTACATGAATACGTGAGCTCTGAGAACAATCAAAAAGCGTTTTGCGTGTTGATGAGTGGATTTTGAAGAAAACTCTTTTATTTGAGTGAAAAATTTACAATGTACATTTATATTTAAATAGACAAAAGAAAATACTTTATTACACACCAAATATTCCTGCTTGGATAATTACTACCACAGATAATACTAATGTACTACTGATTTTGACAATGTAGTACAATAGGCGGTCTTATTTCTAATTAGCGATCAGATAACCTTTGAATGGAACGGACTGTACGAAAGATTTTATTTTATTTATATTTTTTGAAGTTATAGGTATAGAAGTTATAGGTATAGGTAATTTATTACAAGAAAACGTAACATACCTACAAAAGTGAAGCTGAAAAATGCAGAAGTAAAAACTGTGTTGCATCTTCCAGCGCCTGTCCTTATGACATAAGTGATTTTTTGTATCTTACGTTAGATACAAAAAAAAACGAGTATTCGAATCCTGCGAGTAGATTATCTACGAGCAGGAAGATAATCATTTGAATAATCACTGTTGGAATAATATGGAACTTAGCTAGAATCTCCTTTCTCAACAGATCAAGCCTTAATACAATTTGATAGTTAATATTGAAGCATTTCGAAATTCCAATCGAATCAGTATATTATTAGTGATTAGTTAACAATATTGTCAATATAGCTAACAATTTCGTATAGCTGTTTCTGCCAATTACACATAGTATAAACTTAACTAACCGTACAATTCACCCTAACACAGAGTAATGTTATCCATGTCGAATATGTTAATTTATTCGCGCGCTCAGAACCACACACGAAGAGCGCAGTGCAAGATGCACTCTCGGAATGAGTCGAATCTACGGTGTGCAAAAAATCCCGTGTTAAAATAAGAATTATATGTTTATAATCATAAATGCTTTGGTCACTGAACTTTGCATGGATGAAGTCAGTGAAAATTAAATACGTGACCTTAGTGGTGCATTGAAGAAAGAAAGAAAAAAAGAAAATACATTTATTTGATTCACACACAGTACAGAGAGGATACATGCAGAAGGTACATAGAAAGTTGGTTATTTCTCTCCGTTACGCGTGGGCCAAATATGACCTATTTGGCCCATCTCAGCATATTATGCAACTGCACATCACTAGGATGTGAAGCTACGCTGGTGGGCGAATGCCCGCCTGAGTTGCAGAAGGTTGTGGGTTCGATTCCCGCCGCGAGACAAATGTTTGTATGATCTGCAAATATTTGTCTCGGGTCTGGGTGTTTTCTATGTATATGTAAGTACCTATTTATATTACTACGTTAATTATGGTGATTTTGAGACGCTGGGTGCAGAAAACGTTGTGATAATCTTAGGGTGTAAAGATGCACTAGATATTATCAATTCTGGAAAAAAATAGTATCTAGTGCGTTGTAGGTACAGTCCAATTAAAAAAGTTTTTGACTATACGGAGAACGAAGTTTTTTCCATTAAAACAGAAAAACAATTTAAACTTTCGTTTTAAATGAACCTTCACCAATATGTTTATAACTGTCAGTTGAAATTTTCTGAGTTAGATAAGTACTAATGATGCTGAAAAGCTTGAGGCAGCTGTTTTTGGAGCTTTGCAATAGAACTGAAAACTCAAAGTAATTAGCTTTTCATCAGGTAATTAAATTAAACTAGGTAATTTAAATTTCACCTTCAGATACTAAAGCGGAGTTGTTAATAAGGAGAGGTATTTTAAGTTTATGTTTACTTTCAGCACCGTAATTGATTGAAATGGAAATGGGCGAAAGTGGAGATAGTAATGAAAATGGTATCTATGCCCATCTATACTAATCGTCTTTACAATACTAATATTGTAAAGAGGTTAAGTTTGTAAGTTTGTATGTAGGGCGATATCTCCGATTCTCATACGATTACAAAAATGTTAAACCAATTATTTAGAATATACTTTCAGGGTGGGCATTGGCTATATAATATTCCGTTAAAACAGAAGGGCTTTTCGTGGAGACTAATTTTACTATACAAGTCGACAAAAATCGTTCGAATGCATTTCTTACGAACGCTACTTTTTATAAGGGTACCACGCAGACGAAGACGTGAGTAGTAGCTTGTATCATCTCATTGTAAACAAAGAGTCTTTATCTTGTGCATTATAGGACTTTATTTATTCCTTTGTTCCTAATATGGGGAAAAGACTGTATGTGTATGTTGGGTATTTATTATTTTTCTTCCTAATTATGTTAATATTTACCAGTAAATAAGTTGGTAAGCCTTACAATTCTGATCATCGCTCATTAGAATTGCAAAGTTTTGACGTATATAGTATATATGTACGTGTCCATAATGGAAAACAAATACGGCAATTTATTTGTTCATTGCGAAACCTTTCCATTCCAACGTGAGTAGTCTAAGTATCAGTTTTCATAGAATTTTAAAAGTAAAAGGCTTATAAAGTTTTTAATTAATTACTGTTTTGGCTCTTCCTGACATATTATTATAAAATTTTGTGTTATTTTAAAACAACAGAAAAAAACACTGTACCTATAGCTAAACAACAGTTTAAAGAACTTCCTAATAAGCACGTAAATGGGTAACTTTCCTTCTTAATGATATCTTCTTCTTGTTATATTTTTTTACAGCACTTTACATTATCAGTAAGACTAATAGTATTGTTAAAATGATAATAACCTATCTGAATCTGAATCCGCCTGAGACGCAAAAGGTTGCGGGTTCAATTCCCGCCACGGGGCAAATGTTTGTATCTGCAAATATTTGTCTCAGGTCTGGGTGTTTTCTATGTATATTATGTATGTATTTACAAAAAAAAATATGTATATAAGTAGTATATCAGTCATGTAGTTCCCATAATACAAGCTCTGCTTAGTTTGGGACTAGATGATGCCGAGTGAAAATGTCCAGCATTATTTATTTATTTATTTATTTATCTATCCTACCTATCTTCTAAAAGTACCTACTCAGATGGGTATATAGCTTCTGGTGAAACTAAAATATTATTAATCTTCTCCCTAATCGTAACCATATTATTTGGTAAAAATGAACCCAAACACAGTTTGGGAAGATCGAATTTTAATCTTTACCTTCGGTCTGCAGCATCAGATCTGCTTAGATAATATTATTTTGCATTGTAATCTGAAATTGACAGGTTATGCAAATTTAAACTCAATCGGAGTACGGAATAAATCCTTCTACTATTATAAATGCGAAAGTTTGTGAGGATGTTTGTTACTCTTTCACGCAAAAACTACTGAACTTGATAATAACACATAGGCTACTTTTTATCTGGGTACCGCGCGGGTGAAGACGTGGGCAGAATATTCCTTAGAATTTTAAGTGAAAATTTTCTTACGCCTGTCGTTTTCCTCGCAATGTTTTTCCACACCAAAAAAATACATGGTACTTATAGAAAAAAAAGTGTTTTATCCAATTCAATTTCTCGTCTCGGATGCTTTATTTCCAGATATTTATTGTTTGTAGGCCTATACATCAAGTTGAAACGAAACGTTTTTGCGTACACACGTATTAATTTGTTTGATCGAGTAATGGAATACTTTGCTCTTTGTTCGCTCAAAATGTCTAAATGTTTTTATTTGGAGAATAAATGATATGGAATTACATGATTACTAATTCAGGGGACTCATTATTTTCGTTTGTTTTATACTAACTGACCATTTTGGGATAATAATTTTAATTTACAGAAATGTTGCGAGAAAATTTCGCAACTATGAAGTTCTTTCACCCATTCAGATGATAAAAACATGTTTTATCTGTGGATTCATCCAAATAAAAAATTAACCGTTACAGATTCTCGAAGTACTTGCTTGTAATGACAAGAAATGTCTTTTAATGGCCATACACTCATTTTGGCACACATATTAATTTTATTGCTCCTTATTTTCATTGAGAAAATAACCACTCATTGGAATCGTAGTAAGTCTGTGACCACTACTTTTATTGTTATGGCATCTATCAGAACAGATTAAAAAATTTTTTTGCTCTTATCTATCAGTTTCATCATAAATTGCAATAAATTCACAATAAATACACAAATTCTCGTGGAAAATGGCGTGTGCTACCCCCTGCTCTGGGCTTATGCAGAGCTATTTCTTATACTCAGCTATATTAGCTCTGAAACTCCTTGCTCTTAAACCTCTCGCGTCTGTCGTCTGCAATCGTGAAAAAGTGCAGCGCGCGAACATAAGTGACTTAAAGAATCTTACACCTTTCTGGCTAGTGGCTGCACTGTACATGACAACTTCTCCTGATGATGCAACTGCTTTGGCATTATTGCGTACCTTTGTAGCTGCCCGCTTTGTCGCAGCCTTAGGGTACGTGACCAAGATTCCAAAAATGGCCATAGAGGGGGCATTCTTCGTGTCGTTTGCCATTACCAGCTTTATGGGCGGCTGGGTCGTATACACGTACCGAAATGCGCTGTAAGCGGAGCAGTGTAAGTCAATGTCTGAAATAAGCGATGTGTACGATTTATGGGTCCTATTGCAGAAAAGTATGTCGTGTTATTGCAGATTGGAAACGTTTTATCATTTGGCAATAAATTGATGTGTTGTAGCTGTTTATTTTATTGGAATAATTTGGTGGGATATGTTTTTTTACAGACTTTGTAAAATATAGGTGTTCTCAGTTCAACTGTACTTTTATTGGTTGTTGTACATAAACGCTACTATTCTACGAATTCCCCTTCCTACTTGATTGAAAAGAAAAATACAAAAACACAGGAATTCATAAAATAAAAGGTACAATGGGCGGTCTTAACCCTAAAAGCGATCTCTTCCAGACAACCTTTGGATGGAAGGATAAAATAGAATCAAAAGACGGTGGTGTACGAGTAAAACTATAATAAAATATATATTGATTTGTGGAGGTGAATTTTGTATGAAGGTTTATGGATGTTGAAATTTCAAAGGGGGGAAATGGAGGGTGAAAGTTTGCATGGGAGTATTGGTTTTTTAAAGGTAGGAACTTGAAATTTGGAATTGTAGCTACTCATCATAAATAAATAATGACGTGTTTCAGGTTTTTTGGATTTTCACATATAAAGGGGGGAAATGTGGATGAAAGTGTATACACAATTTCAGCCCATAAAACACGTTTCCACGCGTGCAAAGCTCCTGACAACGGCTAGTATTATACATTAACTAAAACAAAAAGTAAGTATATGAGCATACAGAAAAGAAGAATGGGGTCACTTTGCTACGCAAAAAAGTATTTATAAAAGTCTTATATGCGCTCCTTTAATACTATATTTTAAATTAAATTTAAACTTGACCCTGGACGAAATAAGCCATTTTCGTGTCGAGAAATGTGCACTAAGTTTACTTCAGCCTGAGCCCTTCGGCTCTTTGAAACCCTTCTGACTTGTTGATTTTACCTTTGAAATCATTGGACTCAAGGTAGGCTCCTCTTGAGATGTATATATTTTGTATAAATAGGAATTCACACAATGGTAAAAGCTATGATATATAGGATATGTGGCTTATGTGTAGGACGAAGAGGCTAAATTAACATTCCAGAAACACATTGACTGAAATCTCGTTGATGGGTTTAAAGGCTATGTAGTACCTTTGTAGTTGTTAAAAGTAGGTTTAATTTACTACAGTAGGTGCAATGGACTGAAATTATTTTTAAGTAGATAAATACATTGAATACAGATCCATAGCCAAGACCACACCACTCTTTTAATGTCTTTATAATAATAATAATAATAAAATTTTATTGCAGATAATTCATCCATAGTTTTTGTTAGGATGTAGTAAAGCTAAAGACTTAAAACGAATGTTAGTGATACACATAAAATAGCAATTTATAAAAATACCTATACTAGAAGTTTATTTGATGAGTATGTAGGTTCATCCAACGGCACCTTGTTGGGCAATCCCACCTGTCTGATAACATGTTCAGGATGCTGTTAGGGCTGCCATGCACTCGCTTGCGCAACGATGCACATCGTTTGCGTATTATGGCATGAAAGCCATCCACTCTTTCTTCCGCAAACATAATAGAGGCACTGCAAAAACGAGGCAGTCTTATCAGCACCCTGAACGCGTTATTATACTGAACCCGTAAGGCATTACCTCGTGTGTTCATAAGTCTTGAGACACAGTAAAACTAAAATATTTTTGGAGCTAAGTTGAGTATTCATTTATTGGATATTAAAATTAAAACTACTGACATCTAGATCTGTATTTAAAAATAAATCATTCAAAATGGCCGCCTTTGCATTCAATGCAGGCCTTCAAACGCGTGCGCCATTCATCTATGGCGGCACGAATCTTTTCAATGGGAATCCGTTTCGATTCTTTAATAAGGGCTCGCTTGAGAGAATCCAGGTTTGGGTGAGACTTTCTGCATGCCCTCAGCTCCAATTCCGTCCATAAAGAATAATCCAAAGGATTCAAGTCAGGGCTTGACGAGGGCCAATCTTCGCTCCGAATGAAGCCTGGCAAATTGGCCTCCAGCCAACGTTGGGTAGTCTTAGCTTTATGGGAGGGAGCAGAGTCCTGTTGGAAAACCCAGTATTTTCCAGCGAATAGCGTATCATTTAATGGTTTAACCACCGCTTCCAATATGTCGGTTTGGTAATTTTGTGCCTTCACCTTGACGCCTTGCTGGCAAAAATGAAGCGAAGTGACCCCCTCGTAGGAAACACCCCACCAAACCATCACACTTGCTGGATGATGAGTGCGCTGGACATTGCGTACAGATGGCTGGACGTCCTTTGAACTTCTGGCGTAAACCTTATTGTTCTGCCGGTTAAACTTTTCTTCCACCGTGAAGATCTTTTCATCGGTAAACAGGATATTTTTTGGATCGTGTCTCTTTAATAGGTTCCGACATCGTTCCAGTCGCAATTTACGAAGACGCTCGTTTAAATAATGCACTTTCCTTCGACTTCGAGGCCTTTAGTTTAAGATCATATTTAAGTATCCTGTTCACCGATATTCGCGAAATGTTGGTCTGCAGAGCTAATTTCTTCTGAGTCCGGCAAGGGTTGCGACGAATTCGCTCTCTGATTACTTTGATGTTGGCGGGCGTCCTTACAGACCGCGGGCGGCCACATCTTCCACGGTCTTCTAAAGAGCCGGTCTCCTTGTACCTCTTTATGGTATAATACACAAAGTTCCGACTACATCCCAAACTTTGGATTTCACTAAAAACTTGCATTGGTTTTTTTCCTGCTTGAAACAGTGAAATTACAGTCGCACGCAAATCTTTTGTTGGCGCCATTTTCACGGAGAATGAAACAAATATTCAAATGTATATTTTTTCTGATTCAAAACATTCGAAATTTAAAATTTTAAAAGTTTAAAAAAGGTTGCATGAATTACTTTCTTTTTAAATTAATTAAATAAGTTCGTCTCAAAACTTATGAACACACGAGGTATATGCTTTAATGTACCACGTCAAAAAATTCTGAAAGCAAGTAGAAATTATGATCTACCGCCGTAACGCTAAAAATATGCAATAGCATGTCTAGTAGGTTAACCCTCTTATTAATAATCACTCGCTTAATTTTGCAGGTCGCTTACTCTAACCTTGTCCTTTTTTAACACTAAACAAAGGATACAACTTTTAGCACACAACACACAACTTGCAGACAACTTTTAGCACACAACTAAAGTTTATTAGTGATAATGAATAAGGTCGTTATCGCAGACTACTAGGAATTACGAAGTGTTTTTTTTCTCTATAACATTGGTAAGTACTAGCACAGATAATAAGACTATACTATACGTTACCATCCTTGTCGCCTGCAACTTTACCAGTAGTACTAGCATAGATTTTAGGCAACGCTACGCTCTCTGTAGATACTAGTACTTATATAAGCATCCTTAACGTAGTGGTTATCTCTATGTGGATGCTAATAATACTATACCAAAGAGGTTGGAAAACCAAAACATTCTAAATTCTCTATGCTATGCTGTATACTTCGTGTTTAAGTTCCACATACCAATTATAGATGCTAGCATGGAATTTCAGAAAAAAACCCTGTGTTACTATTCTAGTGTAGTTATTAATGGTTAACATTACCAGTGACAAATGTGTCCTGACCGTAAACAACGTAAACACGACACATATCTTCATCAACTTGACAACTGACACAGCGACAGATGACATCCCTCAAAAAATCCTCACCAACACAAAACCATGTGAATTTCCAAATGACCCTCGTAATAAAACTAGAAAGTCCTCTTACTCAGACGTATATGGCACACGCGGCTTTACTCGCTGTCAAACTGCTCGCTTTGAGTCCCGTAGCTGCTATGACTTGGGTGAGAAAAGGCGTGTTCCCTAATCCCGACATTGTTCGACGCGCTTACCTATCTGAATTGAAGATCTTATCTCCGTTTTGGATAGTGTCCGCTTTGTACGTAACTACGGATCCTCCAACGCAAGTTGGCATTACTCTGTTTAGGCTGTACACAATCTCACGACTGATTGTGATGCTTGGGTACGCAACAAAGCCAGTGCCCGTCGTGTTTACAGATCTGGCGCTTATTATTTCGTATATGATAACTTGTTTTATGTCGTGCTGGGTGGTGTTTTGCTATCGGAAAGCACTCTAATTAAAACAAATTTCCTTTACCCTTTTTTTTTTTCCCGACGTTTTAACTGTATTGCAACAGAGTGGTGACTCAAGCTATAATTAAGTACTAGTATATTGTCGGATCAAGAAAATTTGAAAAATACTAAACCGAATTGGTAACAAATTTTGTTAATTTAAAGGTGAAAACTGTAGTTTTTCTTAATGAAGAACGCACAACACTTACTTAAACAAGTGTCCAACTATTGAATAGAAAATGCTCAATAACTTCGTACTTATCGTAAATTGATCCTTGTAATCATTTGATTAACACATTGCCAATTGCAGTTAGACCTCGCATGATTTGAGACCCGCAAAATCAGAATTTCAAGACCTATTTAATTAAGTCGCCATTAACTTGGCTACCTGGATTTCCACTGATTCCTTCCAAAAGCTTAGTACCAATCACGCAACCATCTTTAGCTGTCTCGGTCACACAATTTGCATTACAAATTGGCATCCAGGCCAAACTGCTCGAGCATCCTATTAACGTACTAGAGTCAACACTATGAAAAGCCAATAT
Source organism: Perizoma flavofasciatum (assembly GCA_958496245.1). Lineage (NCBI taxonomy): Eukaryota > Metazoa > Arthropoda > Insecta > Lepidoptera > Geometridae > Perizoma > Perizoma flavofasciatum. Next base: position 10,718,853 of record OY292429.1, on the reverse strand, counting down.
TTAGAGGTGTAGGCACGTCCGAGTTCATGGCGTTTATTGCAAGTAAATTGTTTAAGATTGTTCCATCTCGGAAATTGAGAGCGGCCTCGATCCCCGCGGATATGATCATTGTTTGCTGGTGAAGACCGCTTATAAGTCGCTATGGCTATCTACTTTTACCCAAGGCTACCGTGTGGCTCAGATAGGAGCTAAATGCTTTGAAATATTTTTTATTGACCACGCTTTAAGATGTGTGCTATTAAACTCAACATAATATCACAGCATATAAAAGTTGTACAAATCATTATTGGTAGGCATATTAAAACCAAAGTGGTAAAGTACCAGCTTTAGTTATTTTTTCCTATTTTGTACATTGCACGAGTACATAATTTATGGTTTTCATAACAATATATAAACAATATATTATATAAACATTTTTATACTTTAAGTGGCTTATCATATCCATATCTTTATTAAAATTTAACATCTGTCATTTTGTTTCTACTCAGTTTTTTATTTGAACTTGTGACAAAACAAGAAAATTGCATATTGATGGCAATTTGCTTAGTAAAATCATGTAAATGATATGTATTCGATTGCAAAACTAAAACGTAAAATAGGTATATAATGAGTGCTCTCAAACGAGTTAGGTTACTCAACTTAATAAAATGTATATTACCTAAGAAAGGTCAACCTAAAATAAGTCGCAATGTAAATTGGTGCTGACTAAGATTGTGCAGCTGTAATTCATGTTATTATCTAGCAAAGAGAAGAGAAAATCTACAAAAAAAACTACTTAGAGTTTCTCTGTATCAAAAAGGACGCGTACGTAATATGGTGGTAGCACTTGTGGAAACTAACGCACACTCGGAAAGTTTTAGTTTAGTACTTATATGTATGTGTAGATGGATACTTTTATCTTATTACGTTCATGAATTTAACCATTCATATTGTAAAAACGGGAATTTTCAGGTACTGCACTATCGGTGAAGGCACCGACTAAGTTTCAACTCATTCCGAGAGTCTTCATCAGGGTGAGTTCCCTTCACCTTCACCGATTCACCGATAGTGCAGTACGTGAAAATTCCCATTTTTACAATATGAATAGTCAAGTTCACGATAGTTTTTATGAATTTAACGTTTAGGAAACAATTATTATTTGTTTATTAGCAAAAACATTTTGTGGTAAACAGGTACGTTTATAAACAATGATTAAAAAATATTCACTATACCGATTTTCGTTTTATCACCTTGGGTTTAGCAGCTCTTGAATTTTTGCTGAAGGAAGCTACTAGGCCACTGTTTGAGCAGGATAATATTTTGGTTTTACAATGAACTCTATTAACCCAACTCAGAAAATGACAGGTCCAAAATTAAAGTTGTAATTTTGCGTAACTTTAGTTAGATTTATGGTAGAACTTCTCCGGACGTCCTTTCACGAATTAGCTCTACCAATACTATATATGTTCACATTATTTTGAAATTAATAGTGTAAAACACCCACTGCAAAAAATATTTTTGAGATACTGTGTCCATAGAAGGCAAGCTCTAACAAACGGCCGGTTGCGACGTGTTGTCAGTTTGGAGGACATGCGAGCGAAACAAGTGGAGCTGAATGAAACTATGAATTCAGTCGGCGTGACCTGAATATTGGGTAAAACAGAGTGATTCGAGGTAGCTTTGTGGATCGTTTACCGCGAGCTGTATCTAAATTTGATCGAGTGGCGAGTGGTTGAACAAAAATTGGAGAAAGGTTCGCGATACAAATAAAAAATATTTTTTGTGAGTAGGAGACTAGTTAGTGCGAAATTTTGCTTCCTAAAATTTTGAAGTTTGATTAATTTAATAAAATAAGATAATAATATAGCCATTGTTTGAGATTTAATAAATTTATCTTCAATTTATTTATGTTTGAGATTAATTTATCTATGACCATAATATAACAAACAACATTTTTTACCAAAAGACCGGGTTGTATCCTCGACGCATGTCCTCGACGATTTTCCCAATTTTTATTTTTATTAAAATAGGTGACATGTTTTTTTCCAGTATTTTTCTATATCTCTTCCCGTTTCAGATTTTTCCTAGTGAGGAAAAATCTGAAACGGGAAGAGATATAGAAAAATAAAGAGATATAGAAAGACTTGTTTCTTTGAAATGTGTGATCAGTAGATCACACATTTCAAAGAAACAAGCTGTTTACCTATTTTATGGCTTAACGTAAACTTCTAATAATAAACTTTCCGTAGAATTCAAACCTTACCAATTTCACTATCCTGCAGCTCATACCGGTCTAGTTATAAAAAACCTTAAAAATATTGCACAGAATCTTCTTTAAATTTTCATACAAGCAACGCGGCGGACTTGAGTCGAGTGCCTCAAGGATCTTACAAGGAACGCACTAAAGGAAATCTTGTTACACCTAAGTCCCTAAGTAAGACTTTTAAGAAGTGGAAGAGGATATATATATATATACAGAGAATATATATATATCTATCAGTTAAAATAAATGATCTTGTTCTACATCGCAGTTGGTTTTTGCAAGAGGGATGGTTCTTTGAGGAGCCCTTGAAAATAATCAGCGTGGTGAAAATTAATATAGTTATCCATAGGGAGGCTCCTTCCTTAGACTAAGAGCTGAACTTTCTAAAAATTTTGTCTACATTTCATGTTTTTCGTTATGGAATAGAATACTTGGGGGTAAAATTATGACAGTTGTTCATAGCTGCAGTTTAAAAATTTTACTAAGCGCAATCTTGTTTCTCAGAGTGTAATACCTAAAGTATATACTTCTAAAGATGCCTATTATATTTTTGATTTTACTGTAAAACATTTGATGTACGACTAACATTAGTGAAGAATACCGATTTTATAACCGTCTCCTAGTCTAGCTTCTTTGATGGCCTATTTCCAAAGGTTCGAAACAATCTATTTTGGTATCTTTGAGCTTTATTGTAGAATACCAAATACATACATTATTTGCAAAGGAAATCAAGCTCATGAATATCTAACGAATTGTTTGAGCGTCGTCGATAATTCAGCTTTATGTCATACCTTCTATGGGTTGTTTGGTAACATTAGAATAATTTTAATTGGGTAATATTCAACTTAGCGAATTGGGTAATATTCAACAAATACATAGCTACTTGAACTAATTTATTGAGAAAGAGATGAGAGAGTCAAAAAAAAGACATTGAGTGATAATTTGAAACATAAATAATTGAAGAAATATTACGATATTTCATTTTCATGTCGCAGCACTTTTCTTGGTAGCAATTACTTTTTATTTTTATGCAGCCGAATAAAATACTTAATTACTGTTGCGTCTAGTCAAATACCTCTCATAAATAATAGTTCGTGCTCTTATTCGTTCTATTCATAACATTGTGACGACGTAGACCATCCACAGATTGGTATAAGACACTTTGGACGTTCAGCGGAACTTGACGTTAAGAAAAAATAATAAAACTGTGTTGATTATATTATGTATTCCTTTTAAAAAACACCAGAATACTTTTCAAAACACGGACATAAACAACGGTACCAATATTTTATTTTACTCAGTGTTTTTTTATTTACAACTACTGGCACTTAAATTATACCAAATAGTTCTCCAGCTGCGCTATGTTTGGTCAAACAGTCGATTATTCAACACGTATCAACACTGAATTAAACATTAATTACACGTAGGTACTTATCATGCCAGTAACCAAATATACCCAGTAAATTTTGAAACAGTGTCACAACTTTTTAGGATATTATTACGACTATACCACGTTTTTTACTATTCCTCTGCTAACGTTTCGTTGACAAGCGTTGGTCCTTCCTTCCTTATAAGCATAGTGTCACAAATTTGAGATTCAGCTGTTGCGGTCTCAAAGAATTCTGAGACTGTTTTTAGCAAATAATAGATCAAATTCTCGGTGACTTTGGACAGCAAAAAACAACTTACGCTTGATTGGTATTTTATTTTCGGATTAATTATGGTCATGTCAAAGTTTATTTCAACTGTTGGGCATTGGCAAGTTTTATATACTTACCTATACAAAGTAAAATATTTAACGCAGATAACATTAATTACATTCTGGGAAAATATTTCGCGATCATCAGTAGACATAATTGTTAGGTTATAGACTCCAGACTACATGACAGAAAAACTAAATCACATTCGGCTGTAATAACATAGCCGAGAAACATCGGAAAAATAAAAGCAAATAAGACCCTTACTATCAATTCTAGAGAAAAATACTCAAGACAGAAGTTACTTAATTACAACACTGTTTCAACGTTACTATGACCCAGTCTTTGTCCAGCTTATTAATAATGCAAGAGTTGCCATTTTATACGTTGTCAACACAATCGTTCAAAATGGTTTAGAATAATGTTTGCTGGATTAAATTGGATTGCGTTTCCGAAACTTCACTACCAACCAAAATACATATGGAACCATTTTTTACCGCTATGTTGATTTTGTCCGAGATGCAACTGTTTTTTTAGTTAGTATTTTGCATTGCTCTTGTGTTGCTATTTTATATGAAGCAGTTTAGTTTTGATAGTAAAATGCAATAGTAAAAGTACGTTTAGATTGGTTTGTTTTAATATTGATATCTTAATTCTATACTTTGAAGAGCGTTGAAAATGTCAGTTTCAGCTTGACAAGGCATATTGCAAAATCTTTAAGAGATTTATTTCCAAAGATACGTTGCTCATACGTACCTACCTTAATACTTTAATGAAAATTCTCTCATATTTAGTACAGAGTGAATTTCTACGTTCAAACACTGTACTTAGTCCTTTATGAAACAAATTAAACAACTAAATACACACACTACCTGTTTCCCTTCACAAACGACCATTACCAGTGATGTTATTTACATTGAAAAAATAAATACTTAAGATACTAATTTTCCCTGCATTTAAAATATTTTTCCACACCTTGCAACATTTCTAGCATAAAAATATCGTAACTTGTCCCAAAAGATTACTTAACACATCAAAAGGAGATACACACATATTACGAATGTAAACGGCGCGGTATCCGCCAGTTTCAAAGCAATTTTCTTTTATAATGAAGATATTCCAGCGGTGTTATTCAAAAAGTCTACCTTTTATAAAGCTTCAAGCCCAGAGGTTGTAGACAAATAGAGCTAACACACTCTTTCCAACAGCGTTAAGTCCAAGTCAAGTTCAGGTTTCTGTTTAGTAAAATGTGTAATATAAAAAATACGCTTTTATCATGCACTAAAAATTATAATGTATTCCACTATTCACCTCCTGGCTCCAACATCAGAACCTCATTACGAAGCTCAATCTATTGGACTCGTCAAAACGAATCATACGAGCCCAAACTTGAAGGGTTTACTAGTAGCCACTGAAGAGTTCCACTATCCACCTCCTGTCTCCATCATCGGATCAGCTCCAAGATACCAAATTATCGTATTTTCATCCGAACTATATATACATACAAAGTTTAATTTCGATACGAAATTAGAAGTAGGTTAAAATTTACTTCCAAGATTTGATTGTTTGTTATTTAGTTAGTTACAAGTGAACCGTATTAAAAACCTCCGTTAGTTCAGATTGATAATATATGATGACGGAAAAGGGCTTCATGACTGAATGATCCACTGCGCTTCGCATTTCACTTATGATCACATTTCACGTTATAGGATTTGTCAAATTAGCACGTTTTTTTCCTTTACTGTTTGATATCCAAAAACCACCGCAAACATAATTTAGTTGAGTGGTAAATTAATTGGTATCGTACAGGATTTAAATCGAATCCTGGGATTTATTCCTAGGATTCACCAAAACAGTACACTATTAGTGTTTTCATGGATTTATGATGTAATGATCCCTGAGATATAGAGGTATTGAGTTTGCGAGAATCCAGCAGTGACCTATCTTCCAAGATAAAGCGATTTTTATAAAAGCCTTCGGGGTGTTTTGCTTAGCAATTCAAATTGTAAAGCTTTGAATGGTGGCCGGTGGATTAAATTTAATGATGCGCCCAAGTGCTGCGGTTGCTAATTCCTAAAGGTCCAGCAAAGGTCGTTTATATAAACAAACAGCTATAGGATATTTTTGATTACAATTTTTTCTAATATTTTTTTGTACAAGACATTTCTATGTAGATTATTATTAGAGCTATTTTTATGAAAAGTAAGCCACAACGTTTTATCGGAAAACACGCTTCTCTGCAACCACGTTCAGTTTTATCTTCCTCGATGATAAAAACTTTTAGATGTGGAGCTATGATATATGAAATGTTTTATTGAACTGAGTAATTTTATTCTCAACACATGCTGCAGAACGATCTACATTTTTCTCCCTTTAATTTTATTTACAAGGTAACAAGTTGGCCTTTCACTGCGAAAGAGTAATTGGTCAGGGAATATCTGAGTAGAACGAAGTAAAATAGCAGTTTTATAGAAAAGTGGTATTTTTGTAAGTCTTTGTACTAAGTAGTTCAGTCCGCTCAGCTGATTCGCTTACAATGGAAGCCCTTCTATTAAGTTTACCGCTCACATTCGAATGCCAGCATTAGATGTAAGTATGTCTATACCTTATTTTACCTTTGCTTTGGGTCAATAAATTCCACGTTGTAAGCAGTGGTTCCCTTTTAAAATTATATTCGAAACCAGGAACAATGGGTGGTTAGTACCTTTAGATGGTAAAGTGCTTTTACAGAAACCTATAAAACCCCTTATATTTTGTTCTGGAAAAATGGTAGCACTTTGGCAAGCCTCCATTTGCGTTTTACAAGTTTTCCATCTTTTAATGCGACATAATGAGTATCTAGCTCTTTGCTAGCTGAACCATGGACGAATAGACAACGGCTACCCACGGCTTTCAGGATATGAAAGAGAGACAGAAGAAAGAAAAATTTTTATTTGACATACAGTTTACAAAGAAAAAATAGGGCATTCAATAGGTAGGTAATGGTAATACAATAAATACAATCACTAGTCCCTACCTATCTAACCGTATAAATTAGGGTAGTTTTAAACTTCCTTCTAACAAAATATATTTATAATATTTATAAATATTATAATATATATATATATATATAGAGGTATATTCAATATTTTATATATTATTATTAAGTATATTAAATATATTATTCTTATACGTATCTTGTAATATATTTATGTATAAATATATTATATATTATAGTGTATGTACATTGTACTAGACACGCCACACCATCTTTTTGCACGCCTAGGATGACTGGTAGAGAATGCTTTAGCATTAAGTCCTCCTAGCACTACATTGTTTTGTGTGAAAGTATTAAATAAATAAATAAATAAATAAAAATATAAAATTTGAGTAATTAAACGGGATAAGTATTAAGTATACATTTGGACGGAACCTATCTTGTCCAAGAAATGAGGGAAAAATTATGCAGACAAAATCTCTTCGGCAATCGGATAAAAAAATATTTATTTGTCTCTTTTGTTTAAATTTCAAAATTACGCTACGGAACCCTAAAATGTAACTACATGTCACACAATAAAAAGGTATAATGTTTCCGTCCGACACTTTTGAGTTTTATTTTTATAAAACCGTTGTTTTTATATTGTCAGGTCTCTAAGGTATTTTAAACAAACGATATTAAGCGCAACTCGGTTCAAGCAAATGTTTGAATTCCTTTGGGAGCAATCAATCTTTCCACTTCAGACTATCGAGCGTATAAACATGTGTTTACGTCAAGTTAATTCTATTATTGCGTCCATTTTGTGGCGATGTTTGATATGTTACGTAAATACATTTCTATACATACTTATATCGTTATAAATAAATGCTTTAATTACCAGGACTGTACTGCGATCAGCGATATATTAGAACTTGATACGGAGAATAAAAGTCCACACTTGGGCCCAGGGCTCGTGGGCCGAGTTAAGGATCTACCGCAAAAAAAAGAATACGCTCACAACAGATACACACTCAGTGCGTAGATTTGATGAGAAGACCAAATAGGGCATTGTCAGAAACACGTTCAAACATTATATTTGCCACATGCCTAGGTTTTGCAAGTAGTTCGTATGCCATGTTACATGTTGCAAACCCATTGCTGATCTATTAGTTTTGATAAAATTATTTATTAGAAAATTGGCTGCAAAAACAGAAAAAAAAAATTAAACCGACTTCAAATAACGGCATGTTGTAAAAAGTCCGATACGTATTTTCATTCTCCATTTTTTCACCATTGGTTAGATTTTTTCATAAAATTTATATGAGACCACCGAAGAGGTAAACCTACCCCTTAAGAAACGAATCATTAAAATCAATTACAATTTTATTGGAGAAAACTTTGCGTCATATATACACAAAAATACAGACGAATTGCGAACATTTTTGGTCCGTTGAAAATAAAGAAGCCCAAGAAAAATCAACTAGCCACTGTACAATGGACTTAAGGGTAAAATGCTATTATGTGCGCAATCTGTGCACTTTGCTGTGTAATATAGATCAGTCGCTCTTACAAATACTAAAGTAAACAGACAAAACGTTGCGAAATTGCAAAAGTTTAAAACAAATCCCAGCGCAGACCATGTTTTGCTTTAAATCGCAAAACTGCCGGCTTCAAAGTTCGGAAATAAATCAAAATAATTGCTCGCTATGATAATATTGTGCCCACCGTTTCTTGCCAATGTTTTCGTGATACTGCAATAATTAGTTTTAACTTGATCGAACAAAATTACGTGCCAATACGTGAAATTTCAATGTCTTAAGCTGGAAAAAATAAGACAGGTTTTTTGACCATAACCCGTTATTTATATATATATATATATATACTCGTAATAAAGTGATTTTTTTTAAATCGTAGCCTTTGGTTAGTGTTACAATAAGCGGCGATAGACTTGCAACCTGTTACGTGGAAGGCTAACTACTATGCAATAACGCGGGCATGTGCCAAATATAATGTTTGGACGTTTCTCTGACTTCCCTCTTCTTAGTATCCTCACAGATTACAGTCCTAAGCGTGTTTGTTTAGATTTTTGAAAACATTAATCATTTGATATATGTCGGATCAACATGACTTTTCGAGCTATCTCCAGACATAATGTGGGCTAATGCGGGTATTCATGCAATGAGAAGACACTTATTTGCTCACAAATTAATCAAAATAAGAACTGACAGGACAGTTCCGAGACGTCTTCACTCTGTGGCGATCGGGCTGAGACTGTGTTCCCGATCCGTCGAGCGATGACACCTCGACTCTGTCGAAGCGCACCTGAAGTGAAGTTGGAATGTCCACAGAGGTAGCGTTTGCGTTCCGTTTAGAGTCCGTGATCCGTGATCAATTCATCTCCTAGACTTCACACAAGGATTTGCCTCACTAATCTCGAGTAGGTAGCCAACAAATCCACTAATCTCTAACCCAATGAGATCCTTATTTTGATCCGTAACCGTATTAGGAGTATCGTCGATAAAGTAAATAGTGGAATGGCTTCCTATTTTCAAAATAAATTGCTTCAATTGTATTGGTGAGACTCATTGTGTTAGCATTTCTGACGTCTTTATTCTCATGTTTACTGACGGCTTTAGAAATGTGCTGGTACTGGATTGAGACTTTATTGTCAATAAAATGCTTTAATAATGCTCTTTTGTTTTCGAAGTAAAATCTTGTTTGACTACGAAATATTTCTTATTTGACAAACTGTTCAATTTAAATAAATGTATTTAGAACACCAGTTATTCTCAGTGGTTATTTTGAGGATAAACTCGCCTCAAAGAAGACTCACTTAAATAAATAATAAATAAATAAATTATGCTGGACAATCCACACAGCATCATCTAGCCCCAAGCTAAGCAGTGCTTGTGTTAAAACTTACCTACTCATTGCGGACTTCTGTATCTGCTGGCCAGGATACAGAAAATTTGTTGAGTTCATCGCGCACTCTTCACCAAGGCCAAACCCGTGGTTGCATTACATCTAGCAGGACCAACTTTTTTTTTCTTATCTTCTTGGCGCTGCCACTTTCGACATTTGTCATTTTAGTTTTTTTTCTAACGTAGTAACGTGATAATTTATATATTTTCAATACAAAAAACTTTATAAATTTATAAATTAGATAAATTAATTTATAAATTAGAAGAAACGGATATTAAAAGGATTACGATAAGGATCAGTGAAGTTTATGAATATATTATTAATTTATTAGTTAAGTAGTTTTTTAAGAAGTTAATATTATTAGTGCATATGAAAGAAGCTAAGGAAATATATATATCAGGATCTAAGGAAGAAAGAAGGATATTAATATTAGAAGGAAGAGGAACATGAGAGGAAATGAGATCATGGGATAAAGAGGCATGATCATACAATTTGCAGACAAAGATTATGTGGTGGTATCACCCAATTCATCTCCGCAGGCACAATTTAGATCAGAATAGGACCAATTTAGTGGCATATTAAATTCATATAACACCTCTTTACAATATTCTCTCCTATAAAATTGAGAAGTGTACTTAGCACTAATATTTTTAAAATGTAATATTTGCTTTCTTGCTGAGCAACAAACAGTCTCTACGGGAAACTTATTTTCCGAAGTAATAAAAGGATGATTTATTTCGGCTATATTTCACCGCATCGGATTTTAAACATAATTTACGGAATAGAAGAGATTTCTTTTAAAGCCGCTTTTAATGTGAACGTAATTTATTGTGATAGAGCTCAAGATGTAATGTATGCGTTGCAGCAGTTATTTTACTAAAGCGAAGAAGCAACATACTAAGAAAACTGGCCTGCATTATTTTGCGAATCAATGTAGAAATTGCATGATTCCTACGGTGGCGTCAAAATGTTTGATTATGTGAGCAAAACGAGTGAGATTTCAACTTGAGTTGAGTATCATAGTTTTTGAGATACATATATCACAAATAAGGTGAAAATAAATATCAGGTCATGTAGAGTGATGTAACTGCATATAATTTATAAAAAAAAATTACACATTTAATTTTAATGTAAGTCATTTTGTTGAAAAATGATTATAATCGATATTTTTTCCGAGTGGAATTAAAGGCAAAAAATAGTAAAAAATGAAAAATGTAAAACGTTTATTTAGCACGACATACAAAAATAACTATTTCATTACAATATACAGTTTTGAGGGTTCCGTACCTCAAAAGGAAAAAAGCAGACACTTCGTTGTCCGTCTGCTGTCTGTCTATCAATACCCTTTTTATCAGGAACGCGTGGAGGTATCAAGTTGAAATGAATATCAAATAAATAGGTCTACGGTCCATGGAGCTCTAAAAAATAAAGCTTCTAAGTCAACGCAATAAAAACGGTCGTTATGCGATATATTTTCATATTCGCAAATAAATCAAAACCTGGGTACTTCTCGTAGACCCAAAATCATGAAATTTGGTGAGAAGCAAGGTATTGCAGTACAAGTAAAGGGAAAAGTCCGAAGTCCGAATTCGGGAAAAGTCCGTTTTTTTAAGCTGGAGTAAATTGTCATTTATCTGTAAATGTTCGGGACTAAAATACTTGTTGAAAACTGTATCTCCTCTTCATTGCAATTATCATAGTACAAGTGTTTTCTTAGAAAACTAAGCATTTTCCTCTGAAAATATATTAAGAAATAAAAGAAATTCAGCTTCCAATATAATCCAAACTAATTAGCAAGTCTCATCGTCAAATTGTTAATAAAATTGTAAAGTTATGACGATGATTGATGGTTACCGAAAATTACCGTTTTTCCAATCAATCTGTTGATGCGGCTTTAAAATCGCGGTGGGAATTTCTATCAGAGCCCCGTTCGCTGAACGACTTCACTTTGCAGTTTATTTCTTGGAAAAGTTTTGTGATGTACAAAACTTTTAAACAGAAGTTTTAAATTATAGTTGAAATAATATTACCCGGTATATTTATTTACAACAAAAAGTGTATAAGTAGTATAACAGTCATGTACTCACCAGACATTGCCTGTCTCGTATTATTGAAGTTTTCGTCTGCGGCTCGGCTGTCAAACTGATACTCAACCTGCAATTGCCTATTTCGTGGCCTCTTCAATAACGTACTATTCTTAACAAAATATGGCAAACAAAACAAAAAAAACTGCATAGTTTTCTAAATGTAAGCGTTCACTTTGAATCAATATGTTGAGTGAGGCTATGGGATGACAAAGACACCATATTTTTTTTCTAAAGGAAGGTGAATATTGAATAGAGTACATTTTTTATCGAATCGGCCCCTAGGCATGGAATTGGTTCGAGTTTTAGAATACGGCAGGAATTCGTTTGAAATAACGTCTGTTATGAATGGAACAGGTTTTTCAATACTCGTTTCAGGCCCGTATCGGAGAAGTTTCATTGTATTGATATGGTTCTCTTTAGTTTGTTGTTGGAATGTTTCTGTTCCGGAATGCCTCCAGTACAATATTGTGCTTCGATGTAAGTATGCCTTAAGTAAAGTAACACTTTCCCATTGGCTCTTTTTCATTCGTGAGCCCATGTTCTAGTGAGTCATCTGGGGTTTTGCAGTTTGTGAAGAGGGTTGCCAAGCTACGGAAGACTATGTTGGCCACTAGCTCAACTGAACTTACTAAAACAATGTTCAATTCTTAGCACATATCTAGGTCATATAATTTAGCCAGAACTTATTCTACATTTTCGGCAAAATCTGGAAGCAGATGTTGGTTCAACGCATATTAAAAGTCATATCTTTTATTTAATGGAGTTCTGAAACTTTTGTTTTATTCAGTGATTTAAAAGAAGGTTTATATCTTGCAATATTTTCAGCGTATCTACCAAGTAAATTGGTATTGGTTCTTTTTTGGTCAATCAGAAAATGTATGTTTCTGAACAAAAATGTTTATTGTCAATATCAGTATAATGATCATACTGATCAAGTTCAAATGCGTTTCCATATTATGATAATTCATCGAAGTCTAATATGAGTAAACTAGTTGGAAAAGTAAAAAAAAAACATATTTTGCTACTAAATCTCTAGAAGTTTTAATGTTGTCTCTCTGTTTTATTCAATTTAGTTGAGGCTTCTCTCCGTGGCACAACTTGCTAAGAGCTAGCGACATCTGCAGAGAGTAGTGTTGCCCTAAAAAATCCGGATTATATAAGATTCTGGAATTTAGAAGATTGTGCCAAGCTCTTCCAAGCGCTTGGTAACCTATTTTCATTATATTTTGTATATTAGGATCGATCTGCAAGGGTAACTAATAATTTTGATAGGTAATATCAAAATTATTAGTTGTAGTCCATTGCCCGTTGTTGACGCTTGTCCTGTTAGTGACATAATATTGATTATTTTGACTTCCTGACCATCTCCGGCTAAACGGGCAAAATAACAACTCTATAACAAATAAGTTGGTTACTTTGCGAGATAGCACAGATGCGTTTGCACACTTTTTACAATGAAAGTTGAAACTTCTTACAAAATACGCAAAAAACATACCAAGTACCTACATAATACATATACTAACTAAGTAAAAGGAGTTACTCAAAATCAATTTGTTCAAAGATTTTTCGTGTGATGACAGCTGTTGAAATAGTAGTGTTTAATATAATTTTTTTTTTCTTTGTTAATTTATATATTCCTATGCCCAAACGCTTATAGACCAAAATGTATCGTTTATTTTAGTCATTTAATATTGAAGCATCCCGAAAACATTAATCGAACAAGGATTGACGTCACGGACACGACACAACAGTGTTATCTGTTGTGGTCTATTTATTTGTTGAAAATAAATGTAAATAAATAAAATAATAAATAAATAATGCTGGACAATCCACACAGCATCATCTAGCCTCAAGCTAAGCAGAGCTTGTGTTTTGGGTACTAGATGACTGATATACTTAATACAATACATTACATAGATAGATATTTTTTTATTATACATAGAAAATACCCAGAACACCCGGAACAAATATTTGCAGATCGTACAAACATTTGTCCCAGGGTACAAACTACTGACTTCAGTTTACTACTATCAGTAGTAGGTACTACTGATTGTTTAATTTCGTAAAAGTTGTAAATCGTGACCTCAGGGTTTTCGTTATCTCATATTCTCATATTAAAAACATCTCATATCAATAGTAGTTTTTGCAATTATTGTTTTGTTCATCAAAGCTGAAGTTTATTTAAAAAAAGTGGTAATAATAAAAAATATATCAAGCTATACAAATAATAATTCGTCTCACAATCTCTTACTATCCTCTCCACCCAAAGATTGTCTGGAAGAGATCACTTCTAAGCGATAAGACCGCCCATTGTACTTTATTTATAACTAGTTGTTGCCCGCGGCTTCGCCCGCGTGGTATGTTAATAAAAGTAGCATATGACCGTCTCCAGGCTTCAAACTATGTCCACCAACTTTTGAATGAATCGAATCAAGGATTACAATTTATAAAAAGTTTAGAACTCAATTGCACACCCCCAGAGGGTATTTTTGAAAAAAAAATACGTGTTTCATTATTTATTTTAAAGTTTATGAGTACTGAGTTTTGATTTAATAAAACCAAGCAATATTTTTTTCCATAGAAACTTTAACACCCTGTTTAACCCCCTTAGGGGTTGATTTTTGATAATAAGATAAGTCTATGTGTTATGCCTATGTGTTATGTAAACTATCTACATTCCAAATTTCATCAAAACCGGTTTAGTAGTTACGGAGATACGTGGTAACAAACATTTACACACAGAGACTTTCGCATTTATTATATTAAGTAGGATAGTAGGATAGGATAAGATTTTGTTATTGTGTTATTTGTTTAAGGTGTACAATAAAGTATTTTCATTCATTCATTCATTCATGATGAAGTGCGTGGCCTGTGCAAAGTTTGTGGCAGTAAAAGATAGTGCAATGTGTCCCAAGTGTTCCAAAGGACGGGTCCTGACTGATGCCTACAGTTTCTTCTGATATTACTCATGACATTTTAAGCGAAACACGCCCTCAATTTGAAGTCATGAAGGCTGAAGTATTACTTAAATTCCAGTCATTTAAAGAAGAACTTCGGGGTTCTGAGGTCTGTGGACTGAATACGGAACTTGCTGGTATAATTGCAGACATGTATTTCTACACGAGCAAAGTGACTGCTCTGAAAGTTCAAACGACGGAAATGAAACAATACCTGAGTGAAATTTACCCAACAAGTGAGCTACAAAGTGCTGTCTCCGAGCTAAGAATTTCACATAGTAGGTGCGAGGAGTCTTTTGTCAACGACGTGGAAATTATTGGCGTACCAGAACATGCAGAAGTATTTTTTTTTATTTGATTCCTCAACTATCAGTGAAAACTCGTGTCTCACTTGATGAACGTGAAATATATTTTACTAGTTTCTGCCCACAGCTTCGCCTGCGTGGTACCGGGATAAAAAGTAGTCTATATGTTATTCTGATGTATAAGCTATATTACTGTAAAGTTTCATCAAAATCCGTTAAGTAGTTTTTGCGTGAAAGAGTAACAAACATCCTCACAAACTTTCACGTTTATAATATTAGTAGGATAGGATTGAACGTACAGGAACGTACATCATAGGAAACTTCTACATCCGGTTTTTTTTCGCATTATAACTATTAACTACCTACTTGCCTAAGTACATGTTTTAAATAACTTAATATATATATTTTCATGCCTTTTTATTCTTTTTTCTTCATTTTGTGCTTCTACCTAATCTGTTGAAAATAAATATTTTCTAATCTATTCTTCTTTTATAAAATGAGCATGTAGCATGTTCGACGATGTAATAAACTAGAAAGTAGCGTAAGCTCAACATTTTCCGCTTTTATTTGCTCACAGTTGAAGCTCAAAGGAGTTCTCAGTTTGTAAGGTATTGTACCTTAAATACCAGACCGGACGCTTAAATAAAATTGTCACCTAGAGAAAGCACCACATTTTAGCAAAATGTTGTTCGTTTATTGAGCGGAGAGCAAATTGCTTTGTAAAGAAAACCTTGTGATCAAAATATATCCAATGATTAAAATTACTTAATTAATTCAAACAAATTAGGTTTTTGTAATCTAAATTGTAAACACGGGAATTTTAACATACCTATTTATACGTTGGCTTATAAAAAATGCCAAAAAGGTGTTACAGATTAATATATACAGGTTGTTGAGTAATGCTCAAGGTTTTGAAATATGGTTAGCTGCGAAAGCCAAACCAGGCGTGCGAGCCTCTATCTTGTATGGATATTTTTCACCTATTTACCTTGTTCACCCAGCGGTCACTCTTTTTGAGGTTTTCACTTTCTTTTGGCAGCTTGTCAAAATTATGTGTTTTTTTTTTTTGGTATTGAAGTGTTTTTTTAATCAAATGGGTATTCCGCATTTTAATTTTAATTTTAATTGTAGACCTTAGTCGCATTGCTATAACATTCTTTTTTCGATAAGATTTATTTAAACCTTGGTTACTTTTACTTGACAGAACTCGAGTTAAACTCGAGTTTAGACCAATTCGTATTGAGACCGTAAAAGTTTTAGTAGGTTCCAAATACATGAAAAGAAACAGATCCTTTTAATGGTAATTTTTTGCAAGTTAAGGCATACGTGATCAGAAACGAAAATCGTGCCGGTCACAGAATAAAATAATAGCTAGTACCATCGTGCCGAGGTATAATTTAGACAAATGATCCAATAATTTTCGGAAACCCACAAATGTTTGAGGCTAATAATAAATTGCTGGTTATATGAAAAAATATCGTGGAACCCGATGAATACATAATTAATGTGGATGAAAGTTGCTTTGTGCCCAATCTTGTGTAAAATTTCATACTGGTGCACTGTAGAGAAATCTAGATAATTATGTTATGCTCACAGTAAACTAAAACCTTATTGCCAACCTAGACAATCTAACTATAGGTTTTTGGTTGGCAAAATGCGTTAGGCTAGACGTTACAGTTTGTGAAAATATTTTTATGCTCTGAGACAAACTAAACTTTACATTGTTGAGACTCAGGATCTGTGGGGAACCGAAACCCTTCGCGTATTCTAAATTATTCCATGCTCGTATCTAGGTCAACGCATTAGCTTTGCCATTCAGCGTGGCAATTATGAACCTACACTAGGATTCCCTGTATCCTGATTCAGGAACTAAGAGTACCGTGGTACGACAACACCCAGACCCGGAACAAATATTTGCAGAACATGCAAACATTTGTCCCGCTGCCAATGAAACCTCCTTTTGCGTCGCAGTCGTCTTAACGCCCGCCGCGCCATCGAGGCCGTTATCTATTTATACATAGATATATAAATACATTGACTTAACGTTTTAATCAGAAGTATTTATTTAAATCAACAAACTGAGTGATTAAATATTATTAGCAGAGTTCAGTAGTTGTTATTTTCTGTAGCTGATTTTGTGTAATTTTAGATTTAAGGTTAGATTGTTCCACTTCGATTGCTTTCTGTAATTATTAGTGATATATAACTTAATTTAGGAAAAACCTTTTTTTATCCTTATTCCTCTTTCGATACTTAGAATATATTAATTTCAGGTTCTCTAAAACCCATTGCAGTATTGTTATCTGAATACCAATTTTGCAATACTACTTGATTGAAACACGTACTTTATCCTCATAAAGTCCGACTGAAGGTGCAGTCGCTAGCTTTTACAATAAATCTCTACGTCCCGTCCGATATCTGCTTTAATTAAAGTATAGCCGTACTCAGCATTACTGTATACGCATTGATTCGCATTGGTTCTAGAGAGGAGGAAATTGGAATCAAACTAAATTATAAAGAGGTTAGGTCTGTTTGTTTGTATAATTTCTGTTTCAGGTTAAATATCTCTTAGGTCCTCCAATTGGCGGTGTTATCGCAATCAGTATGACACAGAATCTATCAATTACAGAAAAGAATAGATCACCACGTCATTCTTACGATCCTCCTTAGTTTTTCCTCAGTTTTTTAATCAGTTTGTAGATCCGTGATGATACCTAAATGACCAAACTAAACTTTCATTAACTAGTATATACAAGTACATCACAATAAATCTAATCTTCGTAGTTCAAATGTACATCAAATTATGTGTGTAATGTTAGAGTGTGATAAGTTTAATACTGTCAATTCATGAAAACTTTACCTAGAATAGTATAATAATATACTTGTCTTATCTTGAAATAGTCGTTATTGGTCAGTTTGTTATAAAATGTTGGTAAAACCACATATTATGTGATTGAAAGTACAATATTTTCTGACTACCCTCTACTTGGTTTTCTCAAAGATCTACGTACTGTGTTTGTATCTCAGGATGTCCATCATGGGGCATACAGTCGTGATAGTGTTTGTGCTTTTAGGCAGCACTATGTTTTTTATCATAGCCTAAGTTTTGGTTAATGTTATTTCAATTCAGCTACCAAAGCTCTAATTCTAGAGAGGTGAAAATAGGCTAAGCTGGCCTTTGCCCTGAAGTGAATGATGTCTGAAATCAAAATAACACTGAGCTATGAATTAGTTTCGGGTAGGTAAACTATTGGCACAGATGGTAATGTTATTTAACCAATTTATTTGCAGTGTGCTTTTTAAATTAATCGTTGTCAAACAAACACGACTGTTATCCCAGTGTGAAGATGCTCAGAACTATAGTTAGTTCGTAGATCTGTGTAGATCCTATGTAGGAGGTAGTCATATTCATCTGACTGAGTAGTATTACTTGGTATTACCAAACATTATATTTGGTACTATGTACGGAAGTACTTTAAATAAGGTATATAGAGGTATATTTGGTAGCATGTAGATCTACGGAAGTACACCCATGTACATCCGAAGTATACACGCAGTGGATGAACCGATAACAGTTAACGGTCGCAAAACCATCCGCCTTGGCATTATATGGTGGACTTTGTTCAGCACTAGAAGTCTACCAGCTGATAATGATCACGGGACGGATTAAGGCATGAAAACGTAGATAGGTGTATGAGGTCAATTAGGATTGTAAGTCCTTGTATACTTGCTTCAAAATTCTAAAGCTATACTTAAATGTGTCTATCCACTGCTGGACATAAGCCTCTTCCAAAGAGTACTACGACGAACGATCTTGAGCTATCTCCACCCACGGGTTGAAAACCCTTCTTTCACTGCGTTATTCTTAGTTTTCAATTAAAAAATACAAGCTACTTATACTTATATCTATCTGTTACAGTACGGTTCCAATAACGTACAGTTTTGCAATATCTGCATTTTCGTGCATTACCGTGGAAACCGGGCACATCGCAGGAACGGCAATGGTATAATGTAGGTTTGCAAAATCAATCACTTCCAAATTCAGTTAGGTCTCTTGTTACAGTAATTGGCTGTAACACAGATATTGATTTGATTTGTATTCTAGATACGGACTAAGACGACACAAACCCAGTGATCAATGCACTATATGTAAACATAAACAGCTAGAATACTTCATCCAAATGATTGAGCTCAAAATATAGCTTATTCATCGGGACATGGGCTGCACACAGCACTAGGTTTTATGATAAGTCCTTTACGTTTCATACAGTGCGTCTTTGGAACAAGTTACCTGTCTCGATAAGGAAGGCCCCGTCTCTAGCTGTATTTAAAACTCGTGTGAAGCTCTTTATCTGACAGAAACGTCATAGTATCGCAGAGTCTTGTCTTGCACTTTTACCGACGTCTATGTGTGTATTTGTTTATATATATGTATATATGTAGTAAATCTGTAGGTATGTATCTTAAGATATTTATTATATACATATAATATAAATGATGTAGTTAATATTCTTTTATTATTTTATGTACATCCCCGCCACTCTCACAATCTTTTACTATCCTCTCCATCCAAAGGTTGTCTGGAAGAGATCGCTTCAAAGCGATAAGACCGCCCATTTTGTCATTATGTTATTTGTTTAAGGTGTACAATAAAGTATTTTCATTCATTTATTCATTCATTCATGTTTTCACATGGATTGCATCCCTCTGTTTCAAAATCACTCGCTAACTTAGCAAGTCGCTAACTCTAACCTTGTCCTTTTCTAACATTAAACAAAGGATACCTAGAGGCAGACAACTTTTAGCACGCTACTAAAGTTAGCGAGTGATTAATAAAAAGAGGTCTTTATCGCTCGCTCAGGGGTTAGTGCGCGCAGCACACGCCATCACGACAACATGTACCGCATCTCGCCCTGTCAACTCAGTTCCAGTTAGCGCGCCGGACAACACATACCAAACGACGAAGAGAGGTTCCTCGCGAATTAAGGGTCCGGCCAAATTGATGCGCTCGTTACGTGATGATCAAAATACATTAACACAGAGTTTGACAACAAATTGACAACCATTTCCCCTTAATTACCACCGCAACCGCGTCAGTTTGATCGGGCCTTAATACTACATTGTTTTATAACGCTTACCTTAGAGTTATAAAACTAATTAATATATTTAAAACCTGGCACCTGGAAGAGCATCAGAATAATGTGATAGACCATAAATCTTCCTTTACGAAGGTCAACAGGAATAATGCACGTGAGATTTGTAGATCAGCGTCACGAGAATCGCCGGGCGATTCAGACGTATGTGGATTTTTTTATTATGCGCTAATTATTACTAAAACTACGAGAATCGGATTGGTTACAAAACTACAAAATAATGAAAAAGTCTTTATTATAAATATCCAACATCCAATACACACCAATATACAACATGTAATTCGGAATTCATGTACATGTTGAAAGAAAGAAGAAGATTCAGAAAGAAGATCAAACAGACAGTACCTTGCAGCCTCTTAAGTAGTATAATTAATAATTCGGACCATACAAAGGCCGCTCTATGGCTTTTGAGCAGTACATTTATGTAAGAAAGAAAGAAAGAAAACAAAGAAATCTACTGAAATAGGAAATCTCAGCAAAGTTCACTGTTTTTTGGAATTAAAACAAAACCTTGCTGAAATAAAAGTTCTTCCATCGAGTAACACACAAATTACCTACCAGTGAAGTTATGGGTGAGTTATCAGACTTCCTAAAAGGGGCAGCGATTTATGACACTTGAAATGAAATAACGCAACCCGTTATTTAACGCCTTATATTTCATTCGCAGGAGATTTAAAAAAAAACAACCCGATTTCTTGTTTAAAAAATTTAATCTCAATAAAAGCTAAACTCGAAGCGGAGTAAATGTGCAGCTATCAGCTAGCAGCTATATGAGAACAGCTGTGTCCTAGCTAGTTCCAATAATATTAAATCATTATGTATTTTTTTAAATAAGAATATATGAATACATGCTTTTCATGTGCCCCACATTAGAAGACGATTCACGACTTATATCCTACTAGCTTCTACCCACGGCTTCGCCCGCGTAATACCCAGAATACCCAGATAAAATGTAGCCCATGTGTTATTCTGATGTATAAGCTATATTACTGTAAAGTTTCATAAAAATAAGTTATGTACTTTTTACATGAAAGAGTAACAAACATCCATCCTCACAAACTTTCACGTTTATAATAGCAGTAGGATAAGACAATATGACACCGGAATTGTTTGAAATCATGCTATAGAACTGCTTACCTTGGTCGTGTTGCGATTTGTACATAAGAGGTTCATGTCTCAGTTTTTACTTTAAAAATAAAAAAGAATCTAATATCCCGATTTTATTCTGAAAACCAGATTTTGCAACTGCATCGATAAAAAAAGAATAGAGCATGAAAGCATTTCTATGTCATGATATTGTTCACTTCACTTTACTTCTTGATTATGGCTTTTGTAACTAAACCCATGGTATTGTTACATTGCGTTTAGTTGAAGTGAAAGAGCTGTTCTTTCAATCTACCATAGATTGAAAGAACAGCTCTTTCATTTTAAAAGAAAGATCTTTGATGTAACGAGGTCTTTAACTTTTCAAGCGTTTCATTTGCAGTTCAACATTCGTCTGGAAGATTCCTTAAAAAAGGCAACATTTTCATTGAATGTCTATCATCTTCATTGAAGAAGATAAGCTATAAATATTTCTGAACGTCAAAAGCAATATACATACATGTATCTTTTGTTTTTTGGGATGTTGGTTTTTCCCGACTTATCCTTAATATTATCTAATGATCTTAAGCTTTCTTAAGATCCTCGTTCGTCGTTTCACTATTTCTTTCTTGGTCGTTAGATCAGGAAACTCATGTAAACTAGAAAGATAAATAGGGGGAACCTACACGTTTGACTGGCTTAACAAAACCTTTGAAACTTGAGCGTGAGAAAGTTTAGTTCGAGAAGGTTTCACCTAATTAGGAGCTTGACTGGGCACGCTCAAGTGATCGATGTGAAAGAACCAATGTGGTAAAAGGTTCTATTGCGCCTAGCAGATACTTCCATTATTTACTGGATTATTGTTTCACAACAAAATAAATTTCTAAACTAATTAAACTTCAATCAGATTGGAACACATTAGATCGATGCCACAGTCATTATCTAGCCAACCACACAGATAATACTAGCGGATAGAAGCGAAACTGTTTCGCAGATTTAGCGTTCTCCCGCTTAAATTTCACTCGCCGCACCAGCCATGTAATATTTTAATAAAAGTTAACAGTAGAAAAGATGAATTACGGCATGTGGCGATAGTTCCTGATACCCTTATCACAGGGAATCCTAGTGTAGGGTTAGGATCCTACACTAGGATCAATATTTTATTTCAATTGCCCGCGAAAATTGGCACGTTCGTGTTGGAGTTGACGATCAACTTGTGGGAAAAGGTTGTCAAAGTTTGCATCAGTATCCTTCCTACGATTGCTACTAGCGCCTTTGCGCCACTTTGCGCGGGTTCTTTCGTTTTACCTCTAGGAACCATCAATTCCACTAAAGAGATTTAATTAAGCAAGAAATTAATTTAGCTTAGGACCGCCTACCTGTCTCTTTGTTGTTGATGTATATTTGCTAATGATAGCTCTGATGAGCTTCTTTGATTGCCTTCCGGCTGAAGGCTGAAGGTAAAATTAGCGTTAGTTGTTACTAAAAACGGGATACTTATTTACCATGATTTGTGATATTGATTGTTTCTCGATATTTCAGCACTGTCAAGGATAATTACCGTTATGGCAATAACGAGAGTGAGAAAGAGGATAGATCGATCCATCCACGATCGTTGCCAATTACGTCCTATTAAGACTTCAGTTCTTCCCGAGATCCCATGGTGCATACAACTGTGCCGTCGGAAAACAATCTGAATATCCTGTTTTTAGTAAAAATAATGATTTTATTTATAACTTAGTGCAAAAGTGTTCAAAAGTTTTTTTAGCTTAGTATAATAATGCGCATGTTGTGTTTTTAAATGTTATGAATGGATTAAAAAATGATGGAAGGGTCTAATGAATTGACGTTTTCCCTTGACGTTGGAATCTTAATTTCGACGTTAACTTTACATGAAAGTCTTTGTTCTTTGAAGTTAGGAACATGGAAATTTGAATTGTAGCTACTGAGCTATAAATAAAGGTGTTTATCAGGATTTTAGCATTTTGACACTTAAAAAGACGTCCATGCAAAAGTTGCAATAATGTAATTAACTTGTTATTTACAATATAATTTGTGTTTAATATATGTATTTTGTGTGGGCCAAGTCACACTTTTCCGGTTTTATCGTAATTTGTAACCGAGACGCCTTAAGTTTACAAACGAGTATGCTAGAACGTTCAAGCTCGGGGTACGAACCCTTTTAAATAAAACGTAAAAGAACTAAAAGGCACGTTTCTCATTGGTCAAACACTAACTCTAGATGGTGTTTGAAACTAGTTGGTTGTTTAGTGGACGTAGCTATAGATCCAGCGATAAAAGTTATTGTTATGAAAAAGTTTAATATGTCTAGTTAAGTACACAGTCAATTTCAAACCAATCAGATGCGTCAAAATAGTCATACAATATTTGAACATAGGTTTTTAACAACAAATAAGGCAAGCATAAAAAAAAAAAATGTCCATAATTTAAAAAACCCTGACGAGTTTTTAATAGTCTCTCGCAGCGTCCTCTTGTTACTTGTGGCAATATAACATTATCTAAAACCCATCCTAGAAGTAATAAAAATCGATTGGATAAAAACAAATTTCAATCGGATAAGGCATTGCGGAGATAACAAACAAAACATACGAAACCTATGGCAAACCTTATACGGACTCTTTACTGGTAAGATAGCTGCGTGTTTGCTCGTTACCCTGAAATATAATTTACCTGAAACGCTTACCGTGTGGCCACAATCAGACATACAAACTCGGAACTTCTTCCGTGTCTTAACAAGAATACGTGAGAAGTTTCTGCGAACTGTGGAGTGTGAGCAAATGTTTACATTCACATCCTTGCGTTTATTAAACATATCACGGGAAATTTGTGTGAAGAATAAGTGACCGTACTTATTAATATTTTCCTTGTCATAGAATTTCTATGAATACGCCTTTTCCACCATCAAATTGGTTGGATAAAGTTGAAGGTAGTTTTATTCTCGTTTCCTTAGTCGTAGGTAAAGAGCTTTTTTTAAACATTTTATTTTGCAATAAACATTTCCACACTACACTCGAGAGTAAAAATTCCGGGTCATGTATAAAAACTTGAATATCTTGGAATCCATTAACGCTAGTTTAGTGAAATAAATTGTATTTTATATACAATTTAATACTTCTTAAATAAAAGTAATAAAATTTATTTGCCACTAAGTATTTGATTTATAAAAAAAACAAGCTTTTTCGTATTTATCTAAGCAAACCCTTTCATTTGATATCCATATCATGGGGACGCATAAAGGATAATTGGTCCGCCATCTTTGGGAGTCCGCCATATTGGATTTAAAATGATATCACTTAGCTAACCATCGATTTTTAACCGGTTGGTTTAAAATTTAGTTGCAAAATTTGACCCATACATACTAACTTACAGGGCAAGTTAAATAAAAGCTTGTAAAAATGATTTTAGAAGCTATCAAATTTTCTATACATATCATTTTAAAATAAAACTCAAGTGCTAGTTTAACGTTAGGTATCCTAATAAAAATAAAGTGCTATATTTTTAAATACTTACCCTTATTACTATACAAACGTTATAAATTATCATTCTAAAATTAGCTTTTTCTTTGGCACAGTTTAGAAAGCTTTACTTTCGTAAAGTTTCAATGCTCATAATTCCTCCGATCCAGAGCTTTTTATTTGTTTCGTGTAACAAAGGCAACTTAAGGATAAAAAGGCTAATGAGAAAATTAATTACTTATTGATTATGAATATAAAATTTATATGACGCTCTTTCCTTTTTACGAGTTTTATCACAAATAAGTTGGAGAGCAATACTTTATTGATCTTAGGAACTAAATGTATCTGTGTATTGGCAAAGAGATATACTAGGAGTACGTAGGTCCTTCGTTTTTTTTCGGGTTAAATTCCCGTTGCGGGAAACGTTGCATATTTTGCAGATATTCATTCTAGGTCTGGGGGTTGGTACAATTCAATCTTTCCGCATGCGTTAACGCAAATAGAAAGTGGCATTTGTCTAGACCCCAGGTTGTAACTCCATCGCTACTTTAATAACTGATGCATATTCTTTAAAATGTTTGGTTCTAAGGCATGCCAATTTCCTCGCGATATTTTTCTGCACCATTTTGACCACGTTTTGAACGCACTCAAGTAGGTGCGTCGAAATAACAATACAGATGTTTTCTCTAGAAAAAATCTGTAACAAGAGCCAATTTAGATGGGTAATCTCATTTGCAATCTAATAAAATAAGAAATAATCTCAGAAATTAAAGCCAATATAAATATATCAGTTCGTGGGCAGTCAGAACTTCAGCTGGGATGATGAATGGCTATCTCGGATAATGAAAACATCATCAATCAGATTAAGTTATCAGTTGTAGTCTAGCATGAACTTTATATAATGCATGGCTTTGTGATAAGCATTTTATTATAAAAACTGTAGTTTAGGGTTCCGTAGTTGGCCATTAACTTATAATTATTTACTTCCTGTTTTACATAATTAACAACTTTATCTTAGTAATTTTCAATGAAAATTTAAAATGACCAGTTTTTTTTATTTATTTTTTATTATGAAAATAAGATTGCAGCACTTTCTAGAGACATGATGTGGCGAAACCTATCTAAAAATATATTTAAATACATAGAAATCGTTTGCAAAAGCAGCATTACAATCCGATGAGCCGTTTCGGAGATAAATGGCAACAGACAAAGAAACAAACTAACAACCATATAATAGGTCTTTCATGTCATTTCAAACTACCAAATGCGTGAGGTTTTTATTAGAAGTATAGCCTTATTCCTCATTCCTATTAGTACCTGAGCAACTAAAGCTCAACGTGGTATGCTTTAGGAATTTTACCTATCAATAGGTATAACGTAAAATTCCTCACTTATTTGAAAAATATAAAACAATCAAACCTGCTTTACCGAGTTGTACATAAATAAGTTAAGGAACAAACTCAGGTACCTAATTAATTATACCAACGTAATTACTCAACAAAATAATTTTCGTGATTACAAGCGCACTTAACTTTAGTTTAGCAGATATTAATAATTAGTTTCCTTACCAAACCTCAAATGTTTCCAGTCCTTAAAAATTGACGGATTATTATTTGTCATAATTGCTGTACTTCGTGTAGTAGGTACATTATCAAGGTATGCATGACTTGTGAATTGTTTACGAAGATGACGTGCGGCATAAACTCGTAGCTTCCACACGCAATGAAGCGTGACTGACGTTTAGGGTAGGGAAGGGATCCAGGATGTTTTTCTAGGCCTTGTGATTTTTAGACGCGGTATCTACTACTCTTGCATACAAGTTTGTGAATACATACTCGTACGTAGGTATACATACAAAAGATACAGTTGAGTATATTCTTCTCAATTTTTTTATTTAGATAGCCAAGTAAAAATTTACCACTGTTATCTATAAGTACTAATTATATAATTTGCCCTGACTGACTGACTGACTGACTAAACTATCAATGCACAGCCAAGTCTAAGAAATTTGAAACATAGGTTTATTTTATACCATAAGCGTATGCTAAGAAAGGATTTTTGGAATTTTCCAGTTTAAGGGGTGGGGGGAAATGGAGGGTGAACTTTGTATGAAAGTCTTTCTTCTTTGAAGTAAGAAATAAGTAATTTTCAATTACAGCTACTAAGCATAAATAAATAATTTGTGTTTCTGGATTTTTATGATTTGATATAGGAAATGGGGGAGGGGTGAAAGTTAGTATGGGAGTATCGGGTTTTTAAAGGTAGGAACTTAAACATTGGAATTGTAGATACTCATCATAAATAAACAATGACGTGTTTCAGGGTTTTTGGATTTTCATTTTAAGAGGGGGAGATGCGGGTATAAGTGTGTATGGGAGTAAGGAATGACTCACGTATGCAAAGCTGCTGGTACCAGCTTGTAAAAGTATAAAATATAACAAAGATTAGACCCATTTATGGTTTTATATTTCTTAGAGTAAGTCATCTAGTTATCTCGCTAATCTTTGTTATCTACTGGTATAGATGATTGGTAGAAAATGTTGTATAGCCAAGGTGTATGTTATATGTATATGTATGTCTATATTATGCACATGCAATATGTATGTATATGCTATTCAGGGGGGCTTTTAAATTTTTTGTGTTGGACAATAAATATTTAAATAAATGCATAAATAAATAGAGAAAGGCCGAGTCAAGATAACACTAAGCCGAATAGCTTGTATAAAGAAGTTATGAAGATGAATGAAGATAAAGAGGTCTGCCAGGATCGTAGCAAGTGGAATACTTTCTCAGTGGCATCTGCTTACCCCTTCGGGAAACAGGCGTGACATTATTTATATATGTATTTACAGTATGGTAATTATTAACGAAGCTTTATCATACAACGGTTATTTTAGGTTCAATCTTCGTATGTTTTGTGAAGTTGAAAATAAAAACAGCAATTAAAGTCAGCTTTGCGACAGCACACGTCAATGTTAATAATATAACATGCATATAGGGTATTGCATGTTCGTTCGCTTATGACATTGACACTACACACCATTAACGTGTTGGCTTGAAATGGAAAACATGTTTGTTAAATTCTTCGTGACGCACATTAAAAATATTTACGCAATATATAACCTAGCTCGATCAATATTATGCTTTTTTGTTTTCATCATTGGGAAGCATAATATAATGGTTATTTAACTTTTAAAGTGTTTACAAAATATTGAACATAAATATAAGATAGATAAACTCTTTACATCAAAGCAAAATACAAAACAGGTATTCATAAACATAAAAGGTACAATAGGCGGTAAATAAGTTACTAGACCATGGCTTCTCAGGCATGGTACTCGAGTAAAAGTTAGTTAAAAGTCATAAAATATTCTAGATATCTTCCAAATCGGATCAGCCGTTACAAGGATTACCAACTAACACCCAAACATTCTACTCTTTACCATTTATAATATAAGAGGGAAGTTCCTTCCGTACCGTCATTAATTTTCTTACAAAGCTTATCAGAGATTATGTTTTACAACTTTATCTACAGCTACACCAACAATCGCCAGAAACTATATAATTATAACAATATTCTGTTAACACAAAGCTTTTCAGTTTGAGTAGCAAACTCATTTGCTTGTATTTTAACCAAAGCAATTCGTTCCACCCTCGCTTACAAATGTCATTTTCGCTCGGATTATGCAACGTCGCTTTACAAAATTGCATTTATTATTTTCATCCCTCATGCCGACGACGTCACCCACATCTCTTTACTAACTCCCTTCCATAACAGGATTATCATGATACTAGCCCACGACTTCGCCCGAGTGGTACCCGGATAAAAAGTAGCCTTTGTGTTATTCTGATGTATAAATTATATTACTGTAAAGTTTCAACAAAAACTGTTCAGTAGTTTTTGCACGAAAGAGTAACAAACATCCATCCTCACAAACTTTCACGTTTATAATATAGTAGGATAGGATATGATAGGATTTTGATTCGCTGAACTTCAAAGTTTGCTGGACTTTTCAGTTTTAAAGTAGCCTTTGATCCGACCCAGAAAGTAAATATGTGTATTATGTTTCGAGCGAAAATTGTTTTAAGGTTCGGTCAAACTTACGCGGTGGCGATCGAATGGAAATGGTTTTCAAAGTTCGCGTGCATGTAATGAATCGCCACCGCCACCGCCACCGCATCCGACGTTTACGTTCACGTTCACATCGTCGAACAAGTAAAGTATTTATTTATTTATACGAGTATGTACTCCTATATTCTACTAATCATTAATTTACTTAATAATATCCTTGATTTGAATTCAGTGCTAACTATTGATGGATTCTAGCAAATATATCGTATATTTTCATAATGTTTGAAAACGTGCCATAGAATTTTATTATAAATCCGAATACCGAACCTACCGAGACACAAGTACTCTCTAATTTTACTTTCGATTTGCGGTAAGAAACTATTTTTTTAACCTATTCTTTATGTTGACATGGTTTGAAGTTCATCCCGTATTATTAGCAACTCCTCATTGAATTTTTTTAATGTTAATTCAACATCGCTTTAATATGGTTCAAAATTATAAATGCGTTGGCGTGGTAAGGCTAAATTACAATGGAACTTGACTTGAAGTTCAACGATAATGCAGTATTGTGCTGCAGTCCAACCCAGAAAATTTTAAAAGAAAGCCCTAGAAGCCGGGTGTATGGACACAAAATGCCATTTGTTATCCGTGCCTATTAGACCGTGAGCAAAATATTTGATCGTACTTGTTTATTGCTCGTACGTTGAGATTTACGAGCTCCTGTGCTATATCTCATTGTTTGGGCGTAAATATTTGATATAATATTACTGTTACCTTTACTGCTGACTTATCGCAAATACGTATATTTTATCTTGAAAGAGTTTTGTTGACAGGTTGCTGAAAGTATGGGGATTATTACCGCACCATACTGGCACCTTATTTCGGAAAAATATGTTTGGTCCTTACTTAACCTTAATTTTAGTATGAGTTTATTCTTCAATACTAAATTAACATCTACCTACAATATGTTCATAGCTATGTTCATTAAAACAAATATTTCTCAACAAAACTGAACCAAATTGTTATTCAAAATACAGAAAAGTTAGTACACTGTTCTTCAGTTTGAGAGAAACACTGTAACGTAGACGTTTCATTGTCTAACGAGCCAAAAGTTGAAGTTGCTCCTTCTGAAGAAACATGTGTCGACAATTTGTGCTTACTCTCACAACACAGAAAACTTGCAGTAGCCCAACTACATACTTGAGATAACAGTAGATAACTGGTTTGTGGGTATTTGCTTAGCGCAAAATACTCCTATATGAATGTTTTTATTTTGTTTCCAAAAGATACATAATTTTGAAAATAATAGAAGATATACATTTATTCATACAACTATGTACAAGTAGGTATATATAAAATACATATGAAATAGCTAGCTGCCGTTAGCTGGTAAAGGTAGTTACAAACATTCTATAAATAGGTCAACTAATCTAGATCACTACTTGACGAAAGCTTTACCGAAAAGCTGCATTGCCACGCTGAATGGCAGTGCCATTGCGTTGGCCCAGATAAGAGCCAGATCTGGTGACGCGTCGCTTCGACCAGTCACTGAATTTTGAATATGCGAAGGGCCTTGGTTTCCCATGGACCTGGAATATTATTTTTACAATAAGAAATCTCCTTCTAGTATAAAATACTATAAAGTACATATTGTCACGTTACAGCCCTACCCTAGGTTTTCAAGAGAAGGGCTGTAAGCGGCAAGTTAAATCTTAAGAAAAGAAAGGGTATTAAAGATTTTTAACAATATTTAATCAAAAATTATAACCTACCTACCTAGTGATGATTAATGATTTAATGGACACTACACGACGTAATACCGAAGTATAGCGGAGAGAAGACCGACGGGTGCAGTGCGAAGCGTTGACTGGAGGTGAAGTGTAGTTGACCTGAAGAAATGATGTTGTTAAATTTATGGAGAATATCTTTAGGGCGAGGAGGAAGTGGACCCGCCCTGATGTCAGACTGATTACAGCTCAGTCTTCAGAGCCCAGCAGGTGAGGTCCAAGCGGAAGTATGAGGCTAGCCAGAGTCCTCGGCTTTCAGGTCGTCAGCCTCTGGGTTCTGCTTCAGGGTCCAGTGTCAGTGTTTAGCGTCAGTGTTCAGAGTCCTCGGCTTTCAGGTCTTCAGCCTCTGGGTTCTGCTTCAGGGTCCAGCGTCAGTGTCCAGCGTCAGTGTCCATCGTCGGGATTCAACGTCAGGATTCAGCGTCAGGATTCAGCGTCAGGATTCAGCGTCAGGATTCAGCGTCAGGATTCTGCGTCAGGATTCTGCGTCAGGATTCTGACCAGGGTTGAGGCTCTTCTAGATTCTAGGTATTCTGATGGTTCTAGAGTCAGAGCTCCACTGCAGCTTCAAGGTATAGGCTTTTCTAGGTCTTTATGGTTCTAGAGTCAGAACTGAACTGCCGGCTGAGTCTGCTCAATGCCGTATTTATAGGAAGTTTTATGTTTGAATTTGGAGTGTGAGTGGCTAGTGTTATTCTAGACTGAATATAGAGGTTCTATTAAGTTTCCATATATAACCTTCTGCAAACATTCGTTTTTATATGCAAACTTTCACAAAACAACCAAATAAAAAATAAAGTTGTGATGAACACTGACAGAAAGTGTCAATCTGTCAATTAGAAAACAAACATTTTTAGCTAAAAATAGTGCTTGAAAATGAAAAATGGTTTTATAGTTTACATCAGACAATTCTGCTCTTTCGTCTCATGTAATAATGTTTTTGAGGTGAAATACGCCGAAACATGGATTTTCCGTCGATTATAGCTCAAAGGAGGGCTGGAAATTATGAATGAGTAATACTTTGGAGCAGTATCTTCCATCCTACGTGAGTATTTACAAGAAATCATTCCTATAAAGAAAGTTAGATATAGAAATATACTACAATATTCATATATCAGTCAGTCCCAAACTATGCATAGCTTGTTATAGGAACTACATGACTGATACACTAATAGCGTCTGCCCACGGCTTCGTCCGCGTGGTATCCGGATAAAAAGTAGCCTATGTGTTATTCTGATGTATAAGCTCTATTACTGTAAAGTTTCATCAAAATCCGTTCAGTAATTTTTGCGTGAAAGAGGAACAAACATCAATCTTTCAAACTTTCGTGTTTATAATATTAGTAGGACTTATATACTTTTTTTATAATATGCAGATCATACAAACATTTGTCCCGCAGCGGGAATCAACACTGGAATCAGACTTCTGCGTCTCAGGCAGGCCTTCGTTCACTGCGCCACAGAGGTTGTGAAAAAGAATTGAACTCTACTGTAAACAAGTATTTAAGTTGAGTTGGTTTTGTAAGATGACTTTCTGTTTTATAAATTACCTGTGCTAAGTTGTTTCTTTATTTTACGTGCTGTGCAGCATCCTACCACTTTTATTTTGCGGAATAATGATTAGATGTTAAGACAAGTATTCTCACATGTTATTTTTTAGATGTAAAGTACTTTCATCTACTAAATACATATCAGTTAGTAGGCAACGTAACAGTAGAAGTAACCTGATACAGAAACTAAAACATTGCCAACTCGTGGCAACTTATTTCGCCATAGTTCCTAAGTACAGACGATTGGCTTTCTAAACAATTAAATTCTTCCATAAATAGTCAGGAAAATATCACTAATGCAATGATATATTTTCTTGTTGTGTATAATAAAGTATTATTATTCATTTATATATTCTTCCGCGTTAATTGAAGGTGGAAAATGGGAAAATAATCAACGAGCTCGATGGCGCGGCGGGTGAGAGAGGCGCGAGTTCAATTCCAGCTGCGGGAAAAATGTTTGCATTGCGGATATTTGTTCCAGGTCTCGGTTTTATGGTACCATGATACTCGTAGTTCTACGAATATGAATGTTCAAAGTTCAAGGTTCAAAAGTTTATTTAGTATGTGACTGTTGGATGTTTATTATTATTATTATTTTATTTGTACCGACAAATCAAACCAAGGAATAAAATTTGACATAGAAACTTTACAAAACCCCCCCCCACCCTCCCATAGGGGTTGATTTTCAAAAATTAGATTAGCCTATGTGTTACAAACTATCTACATTCCAAATTTCATCAAAACCGGTTTAGTAGTTACGGAGATACGTGGTAACAAACATTCACACACACAGACTTTCGCATTTATTATATTAGTAGGAAGGATTTTCAGGGTGTGCAAAGGATTCTATGCGTGGCGTGACTTACAAAGAGTGAATGACCTACCAAGTGTCGAAGCTCAATAAATTCGCAATTTCCAGTAGCTCCACAGGCACGGCCCTACAGTAATGCAGTTAATGTTGTGGAACCACGGTGCCTTTACGAGTATCTTCACTCATGTGTGATTTCAAAGCTTTCGAATCTCTCTATCGTGATTGGGTTTTAATTTCACTTGAGTTAGATATATTTTAGTAAGATAAAAGTGGTAAGGCCACACGGTTGGCCCAAAAGAAGTAATATGGATGGACTCGTCACTTTATACACAATATAAGCCTTAGACTGGATTACTAGAAAAAATAAACCTATAACATCAGGCTCTTAGAATTATTATTTTTTCTTTGCTCTGGAGAAAACAAACAATATGTTTGAGTGGAGATAAAGTAAAATGAAAAAATCGTTATTAGAATTAAATTAGGTGGGTTTCCTAGCGTCAAGTTCTATTTAAGTGGTATTGGTAAATGAAACGAGGACACTTTTGCCTATGAAATTATATGGACATACGGAAAGTCTTTTTACCAAGTTTTTTCTATTTTCTACACAGCGGCACGCAAATCAGCTCTTACGTCTACAACAATAGGGAAAATAAACTCTTCCTTACTCTTCTATTTCTATCCCTGACGTTTCACTCCTTCTTTTTATCACTTAGTTTAAAAATTATAGACAAAAAGGTTGGTACAATAACTTGTTCGGTAATTACCTGCTTACGTTTTAAGCTTAAATGTATGTTAAAAAAGCGCAGTGCGTATCTGCTTTCGCAACCCTCGACTGTGGATGCCACTGAGTTTTGTGATCAGATAGACAAGCACTATAAGCTCTGTTAATACGCACTGCGTAAGTAAATCAAGGCAGAATGTCTCCAGCTCTCTATCTTCGCCAATCAATTGAATGAGGTAGTTTTCAAGTAGAACAAATAAATAAAGTTTATATTCTCCGTACTGTACCCATCCCGTTATTCTATCAATAGATCTAGATGACCCGTGCTACAGGGAATTGGATATTTATTGTGCTCCCACCAAGTGATTAAAGATGGTGGCTGGTGCTAAAATGAGGAACGGTAATGGATTGGGCCTTTGAACGGTATAGATTCAGAAACTAGACAATTTAAGGTTGTGGACGGTTTCCCTAAGATATACAAAATTAGAATTGAAACTAAAGAAGCTGGAGTTTATATTTAGAAATAAATAAGTAGGAATAAGAGAAGCTCTTAATTTCTAAATTGTCTACAAAAGCAACTGATGCCGTCAAAATAATAATAGGCTTAAAGTGTAAAACTACACATAAAAACAAAAAGAGGAACCCCTTTCGAAAGGTGGGACGAAGACATAATCTTAGTGGCTGGAAAAGTACGTCCAAGAAGAGCTAGGGACAGAAATGTTTGGTGATCCTTGGTCTCCACCAAGGATCGCCAAACATTTCTGTCTATTTTTCTATATAAGCCTCCGCTTATACTGCCAAAGGCAGTGCATCCTACTAATATTATAAACACGTTTTATAAGTTTGTTACTCTTTCACGAAAAAACTACTGAACGGATTTTGATGAAACTTTACAGTAATATAGCTTATAAATCAGAATAACACATGGACCACTTTTTATCCGGTTACCACGCGGGCGAAGCCGTGGGCAGATGCTAGGTCTACTAACTAGGCTCGACAGAGCCGTGTTAGCCTAATAGGTTGTACCCCGACCTTCGATATCAAAGGTCCGTTGACCGGGTTCTAGTTGAAGCGAAAAACAGTGGTTAGCTGTATTTATTTTTAAATTATTATTTTACATACAAAATAGAAGTTTTGTACTTTTATTTTAAGACATTTTGAAACACGGCTATTTTCGTTGAAGAAAGTTATTACAAATCAGCTATTTTCGGCAAAATCTAATTAATCAGTGGTCAAACATCCTGTTCTGTTAATAGAGATTGGCACAACGTCCAAAATAATATTGATAACTATTAACACTCTTTAGTGTTCCGAATAATGTCCAATTATTTCTTCTGATAATGCTTTTTTTGAGAGCTGTAGTATTGGAGAGATGAATTTTTCAGCTTATGTGCGTATTAACACGTGTTCAAAACGGTAAAGGAAAACATCGTGAGGAAACCGGCATGCCCTAGAATTAAAAAATCAAAGGCATGTGCCATCAGTTTGGACGTGCCTCTGACTACCAACTGCTTGGTATCCTAAAAGATCAACTCGCAGAGTATGTATCATGGAGAACAAAGTCGAGACAGATTTTTTTGTTTTTGAATAAAATTTAGGAAATTTGCTTTTTTGAAACTTGCTCACTTTCTTACATTATGGTTGGCAATCATGATTCTGATATATCCTCTATGCAGAAAACTTATAATGAAAAACCTTACTTACAACTAGTTATAAAATAAGCAACAGAATTTTATTAAAAACGCAGCAAGCTCAGTATTTTAGCTCGAGGTAGGAATAATAACGTCACCACATTTTACAAAGTTTTCTATATTAGTTTTGAAGAAATAAAACAATTGAACTGTTGATTTACCGCCAGCACACATTTGTGCAACAAAAATAGTCATTCATCTTCATACAAAAAGCAATCATATCTACTCATACATGCATACAGCAAACGTGCTGCGCGGCACATAGCGTAGCGTCCGTTTATATTATTCACCACTTGTTTGAAAACACATTTCTAAACAACTGTTTGTCTTTAATTCCTGTCCCCGGCTTTGCTCGCATGGCACCCGTATAAACGCTACCTATTTTGATAATGCAGGGTCACTTCACTTCACTTCACTTCTTGATTATGGCTTTTGTAACTATTTGTCACAATTCTGCCAAATGCAGGGTCATCTACTATGTCTATTCAAAATTCAATTCAAGTCAGTTTAACCGTTACAAAGTTTATGGTTTAATATAAAAAAAATTGCTGAACATTTTTTTCACAGCATCATCTACCAAACTAATCAGAACTTGTGCTATGGGAACTAAATGACTGATATGCTACATTTACTTTACTTTTTGTATAAATACATACATATTATACATAGAAAACACCCAGAACCGAGACAAATATTTGCAGAACTCAGCAGCTTACGATATTTGCTTGTTTTATTTGAAGGTTGCGCTGCTGTATTTCTATATACACTTTGGTCAAGATCTGGGTTTACCCAGCTAGTCTTTTTATAAAACATTTATGAATATCAGACATCAGAAAACCAGGCTTTGGAAGAAATCTTGCAAATTCATTATTAATTTACGGAAGACCGGAGTTATTCAAGGGTCAAAGGAAATCAGTATCTTATATACAAACGCAGAGTTTATTAAAGACCCTCATTGATCGAGCAAGCGAAAAATTTATTACAGACAAAATTGAAAAGTTTCCAAATATAATTTGTCTGCCGCTGGGATTTTTAAATAAGTATTATTTGAGATGTGGGGGGCAAATAATAGTTAATAAAAAGTACAAGGTCGTATGTTACATAAAAGGGGGTTGATTGCATTTAAAAAAAATATGTTTTTCTAAATTATTGAACTTTTGGAATTGTGCTAAAATTAAAAAGTATATAAATGATTCCCCTTTAATTAAAACAAGTCTATATTTTTTTAATAAATGTGATTTACTCGTATATAGCCCGGAAAATATGGTCAGAAAAACTACGGGTACGAATTTTAATTAAAAAATTGAAATTTACACACAAAAAAACATCGTGAGAGCTTTAGTTGGGATACAGATGGTACAGACATTATAATACAATAGTAGGTATACCTAGTATACTAGGTACGAGCGAACTACTTGTTTCCATTTTAGGCGACAGTAGACCTTAGTTTAAGAAATGAATTTAAGCACTTAACTTTGTAGTCAACCGTTCTCTGAGTAAGGATAACGCGTATTCACAGAGTTCATCCTTTCAACCCTTTTAAAAAAAGACATTTCATTTGTAGGGACGAATAGAGTTTCATAAAAGCTACTTTTAATTAGCTCTTTCCCTTAGCCCTCTTGATATACGGCTCTTATCTTGAGGATGAGATAGGATTTGGGGTTTCTTTAACTTGTTTAGTTCCAAGAAAGAACTTATATTCTACTAATATTATAAACGTGAAAGTTTGTGAGGATGTTTGTTACTCTTTCACGCAAAAACTACTGAACGGATTTTGATGAAACTTTACAGTAATATAGGTTATATATCAGAATAACATATAGGCTACTTTTTATCCGGGTACTACACGGGCGAAGCCGTGGGCAGAAGCTAGTGATTCATTATTATGAATCACTAGCTTCTATTCCAATTGTTCTACTCTATCATACTTACGTGCTACAGAGGTCACGTTAAGAAATCAGTGAAGATATCTTTTGACCGATTTTCTACAAAATCGGTACCTATTCTACTCAAAGAATGTGATAAAATACTTACCAGAAACGTTTACGTTTTGATAGAAATTGGACCAAAATTAGACAGATACTATATCAAACTTGGCTGTGAAATTATTACGAGAATTGAATTTCTGGAAATAGCGACTCTGTGTTCTATTGAATGAAGAGATAATATTTATAAGATAATATTTACAAATTGTATAGCTACATAGATACAATGCAAAATGGGTTATGGCTTTTTTAGACCATAAAGGGAAGGGTTTAAGGGAAATATTAGGTACCATTATGGCTACAAAGACTTTTATGTTCTGCTAAAATAAAATTACATTCTAGACATTCTCCAGCTGACAGTCATTTGCCAAATCCTTCTCGGTAAATGCTCTGTTTATAATAGCTGTTTGAACAAAAAGTATTATGGCGCGTTTATCTTAAATGAACATTTTAATATTCGCCGGCAATGTCATCAACACTTTAACAGCTTTTCCTCGATATTTTATTACAATTGCAGAACTTTTAGGGAATGAGACTTTTAGCTTGGTGAATTATTTGATGGGATGCTGGAATTCAAACGTTCAGTCAAAGCTTCGATTTTGCGTGCTTACGCAACGTTTTTGAGAAAGACAGCTGAACCGGCTAAATTAAAAAAACGTGCTGTCGCTTCATCCCTGTTATTTTGTAAATACTTTTATTCTAAAGTAACAAGACTTTTTCATTTCAGTTTTCACAGCAATAAAGTTGATGACACCAAGTGTCTTCTACAAATAAATATCAATTTGTTAGTAATAACTGCAAAAAAATCGGACTCCAGAATATTCCTTTCATCTTCATCATATTTATGCGTAAAATATTCTAAGAGCGTATTATCTACCACAGTCTATATAGCATTTATAATTTCTGAATAGTGCTAGATACCTATTAAAATAACGGTTAACAGTTATATCACATGTTAATATCGCCTACTTGTGCTAAGCACGTGTGACCTAACGTGGTGGAGCACGTTACTCGCACTAATTAGATGTAGGTACTACGCAGGGACAACTACCTACCTATAAATAGACGTGGTGTGACCATAGATCTGTCTGTATTACCGGCCAATATGTCCTTGGAAAATCAAACCAGTTGCAAACTCTAGCGGGTTTTCAGAAAATTGCGCTTTGTATTTCGAAATAAATAAAAATGTCTGGGAACTGCGATCTGAATTCTATAGATAAAACAGGTATTCACAATTGTAAAACAAAAGATGCAACCAACAAATCCTACTAATATTATAAACGTGAAAGTTTGTGAGGATGTTTGTTCCTCTTTCACGCAAAAACTACTGAAGGGATTTTGATGAAACTTTACAGTAATATAGCTTATACATCAGAATAATACATAGGCTACTTTTTATTTGGGTACAACGCGGACGAAGCCGTGGGCAGAAGCTAGTAAGACATATTTCTTCGGAGTTGAACGGATTATTAAAGACGCAATTTATTCACAGAATAACAATAGTAGGTACTACGGTTTGGTGCTTATTTGAATGTCGCTATAAACTGCCATTCACCACCGAAAATCTAAATTTAGGATCTGGTAGCCTTTTGTTTCAGTCGCTCTGTAAATCTCCTACAAGCTGTAGGGCATTGTTTTTCAACCTGTGGGTCGCGATCCCCAGGGGGTCACAAAGTCTTGCTCGGGGGTCACAGTCACTACAATTAATATTTTAAAATTCCCAGTGCAAATGCTGTGCCTGGTTTATTTTTTAATAATTGAAACATACAAAAACACAGTAAAAAATATAAAACAAAAAACAAATATAAGGTACCACGTGAATCCGTTGTTAATTCTGATACCGTTAGTATTAGTTATATTAAACTGCCCATAGTCTTCAAGTACTTGCCCACTCAATAAAATATGATATTATGATAAGCTTAGTAAGAGCTCCCACTCACAACATAGCTTGTTATTTTTAGATGATAATCAATAGATACTTACTGCTTTGGAATTACCAAAACACTGTGACGCAAGGGAAAGTTGGAGAAAACTTTGTATCAACTATACTTAGCTTCTACCCACGATTGTGCGGTACCCGGGTCAAACTAGCTTCTGTGTTACTTTAGGTTACAAACTTGCCAATTCTCGATTTCATCCAAATCAGTTCACACGGTTCGGACGTCACACGCACAAATATAGCTCTAAGTGTTCGTATCTCATTTTTGTTCCATTTTTGTCACCCTGAGGCAATAACGTTATAGGTTTTAACCTAAGAACGTTACTTAGGTTAGAACCTGTAACGTTTGGTGGCCCTATGACTGTTGCCTGTAATGGCCGGCCATTAACTCACCGCGCCTTTAATTTATAAGCTCTTCTGCAGTGGCCAATTTGGCAGAGGATCTCAAGATGCGCAAATATGGAAGCCTTGAAGAGCTTACTTATTTAAGCATTTTGGTATTGAAGCTCTTGATTCGTTGACCTATCTCATGTGTATTTGTTATATGTACCTACTTGTACTTAGTTGTATAAATAAATGTGATTGAAAAGTTAGATCTTATGTAAAGTGATTTTTATTTTGGTGTATGCATGATAGAATCAGTATAAAAGTAGATATTGGAATGGAAAAAAAACTATATACGTATCATAACTGAGTACATAGATTCCAGTGCTACTACACCTGTTTGTTTATCTACAGTTCAATTAGCATTAATCAACTTTAATTCTAGCTTATCGTATTATTATTGTGTTTTCAATTTTTGATCTTTGTCATAAGTCCAATGGTTAGGTGTCTTAGTACGTAGTAAACAATTATTATCTTGTTTTATTTTTTAAGAATGCTTTATTTGTTATTTTCATTGTAAAATTATCTGATTGCATATTTATTGGAAACTAAAGATATACAGGACAAACAGTTTACACGTTCATGTGTCGTGCTCCGACTTTTGCCTCAATTTAAAAGTGACAATCGCTATAGGAACAAAATGATAATATGAAATAGGACTTAAAAATAATTTTAAGGTTTCCTGAATCATTTTGGATTTAAATTCCCAAATCTTACTTCCTACTACTATTATAAACGAGAAAGTTTGTGAGGATGGATGTTTGTTACTATTTCACGCAAAAAGTACTGAACAGATTTTGATAAAATCTTACAGAAATATAGCTAGAGTAATACATAGGTTACTTTTAATCCGGGTAACACGCGCGCGAAGCTGTGTGCAGAAGCTAGTGAAGTATAAAGCTTCAAATAAACTGAAGGTGTGTGTCCTCCCCTGATATCAAATTGCGATATTCGCAGGACTGCACCTTCTGACAAGGAGCAAGGTGACAAGCAGAGCTTCATTACAGTCGAGCGGAAGAAGAAAAAGAAGCGTCAGAATAAGTGCGGTACCGCACCGGCCGGACCAAGTTTAGTCCAATCTACGTATCTCGCGTGCACAACTCCATCAAAGCTGAGGATGTGGAAGAGTATTTGCGCATGATGTTCAAATGATTGGAGTCACGCCAAAGAGTCAGTTTCAAAGAGTCGTGGTGAGAGTGCCGACCGAACACCTGTCGACCTTCATGAAGAAAGATCGACGTTTCCGGGGTCGGTTACCGAACCCAGCCGCGCCCACGTCGCTGTCGCTATCCTACTATCCTATCCTACTAATATTATAAACGTTAAAGTTTGTGCGAGGATGGATGTTTCACGCAAAAACTACTGAACAGATTTTGATGAAATTTTACAGTAATATAGCTTATGTATCAGAATAACACATAGGCTTCATTTTATCCGGGTACCACTCGAGCGAAGCCGTGAGTAGAAGCTAGTGTTAGATAAATAAGTTTTGTTTTATAATATAATTCTATTTTAGTTTTAAAGTTATTTATCATATGGGCCCTGCATGAATAAATGAATGAATAAAAATACTTTATTTTATACCTCAAACAAAATAACATAATAAACTAAATCTTATTCTAAAGAAAGTACAATCTCTTCCAAACAACCTTTGGATGGAGAGGATAATATGTATTTGTACGTGTACTTTACTATGTTGCCTGAAATAAATGAATTATTATTATTATTTAACTAAAGAACATTCACAGGGTTCCCTTTGGAGACCAGTATAATGACAAACAGCAGGTTCAGTATATCAGATCGACGATGTAAAGATTGGTAACTATTATGAAAATTCTTAACGATCGCTCGCTACCAAACAATGTCAGGCGTCAATCGCTTATCGCTTATCGCCTTTGTTTGTGAGATAATACGAAATTATTCCACTGATATTTTTTATATTGAAATACAAACTTTTCTACCCAGTGATAAAGTTTACATGACTAAGAAACTGGA
This sequence comes from Perizoma flavofasciatum, assembly GCA_958496245.1. NCBI lineage: Eukaryota > Metazoa > Arthropoda > Insecta > Lepidoptera > Geometridae > Perizoma > Perizoma flavofasciatum. The sequence goes on along the minus strand of OY292429.1, from coordinate 10,677,041 downwards.
CATGAACTTCGTATTAGTTGACTATCAGTCTAGTTCAAGGGTAATCATTATTTCACACAAAACTATGTAATTTGAAGGGTGTTAAAATATTTACGCAGATTGAAAGGAAGCAAGAATAAGACGATTGTAATTGTTTCAATCAACAAAATTTCTATATTTCCTACGCATTGGGCCATTTTTTTGTTTCAAGGCCTATCACGGTTTGTTTTGCAACGCGTGATACGATTTACGTATCTACTGTCGTAATCAACAAATTAAAATATTTCCACGCATAAAATGCCATTGTGTTTTGTTTCGAGATCTACTATGACTTTTTACTTTACACGAAAGTTAAATTATTATTTTTTAATGCTTAAATATCATAAACAGAACTTATATGTAATTTCTTACATTTTATTTTTATATCTTTACCCAGGTGTTTATAAATAATAAACACCTAAAAGGAATTGTTTGTTTGCAAATCATAATCTCAATTTCAATAATGGAGGCGCAAAAATAAAATTTTCTTACAATCAATTTGTTTATTTGCTTGTATCTTTGGAGATACAATCAAACAATGTTCTGTGTCTCTTTAGAAGAGTCCAAACTCTTCTAAAGAGACAGACACAGAACATTGTTTGCATTCACGATTTTAATGTACACAAATGTCTGACACCGGGTGTCGTATAATATTTAAGCTAAGTAAATTTTAAGCATCTGTAATTAGATTAACCGTTGCTATGTCGAGTTAAAGTCAATAATGTTACGAAAGAATGTAGCGATAACGAGTCTGGTAAATGTCTAGGTAAATAGATATAAGCACGTTTAAATCGTGTCTTTTTTATGCACATTTGAAACGATTCATTTTTCACACAGCATCATCTAGCCCCAAACTAAGCAGAGCTACATATGTAGTTCTGTATTATGGGAACTACATATGGCTGATATACTACTACAAAAATGTTGCATTATTTTCTTGAATAATGCAACATTTTTGTTGTAAAACACATAATTATACACCTAGACCCGAGACAAATATTTACAGATGATACAAACAATTGTCACGCGGCGGAAATTGAACCCGAAACCTTCTGCGTCTCAGACGGGCCTTCGTCCACTGAGCCACAGAGGTTGTCTGATATATCTCTTTGTATAAAATAACTAACAACCACGTCAATTGTCCTGACCTTCTTGTTAAAATTAGTCTTAACGCTACCATAAACGGCTAAGATTTAACCCTGTTCTAATTATTCCTGTATAGTAGGAACCAACTACAGACAGAATACATTTCTTTGCCGAGTTGGTAACCAATTTAATGAGCTATTAAAAAAACATGGATCTCATCTGCTCCTGTGTTGAATCTGTGAGGCGGCGGCTTAGCGGAGATTTATTTCTGTATGGCGAAGTTTAATCGAAAATTCATAATAACTTTTTGCTTTTATTTTTATCTGTTTGTCTACTTAATAACTTTCTTTGTATTTATTCTGTTGTATTGTTTCCTGGCCAGCTCACACTCTTTATGTATCTTTACGCTGCATCTACACGTGAAAACCTTTTATTGTCCTTCTGTGTTATATAATTAGCCTTTCTGTTAAATGTGCTGTTGGTTTTCCTTAAAATAAATAAATGAATGTTCTGAGTTAAAATTATATTTTTGTGATTCGAAAAACTCGCACGAATAAGCTAATAATGAACCATTTGATTTTATAAAAAACCGAAAATCTAGTATTCCAGGTATACAAATAAATCGCTTTAGGACAAGTGCCTCACTTATAAGGAAATTCAGGCATTTCTTACCTCATTATTCATAATTAATCCCTTACTTTACTTTATCGGCTCGATACTCTAGTCCTGTCCTTTTCTCACTCTAAACAAGGGATAGAGGCTGATAAATTATAGCGAAGCGATAATGTCATGGAGTGAATATGAATAGGATAGTAACCTCGTTTGCTTGTTGTGTGTAGAAACTAAAAGTTAAGCCATTAATTTCACTGGAACTTTTCTATAAAACGCCACTGGAGTCAACTACAAATAGTCTTCTAAGTACGATCGCCTTATGAAGCATAATTTTCATATACATATAAGCATGCTTAAAAATAGTAAATTAGTCCCTAAGTTTTTTGTGTGAATAAATTTATTTTATCTTATCTACTTCAATCACCAATTTATAGACGTTGAACTGACTGTCGTCAAAGATCACATGGCCAGACGCGCCACTTCCCAATTGACTCAATTTCATTTGTCTATTTTAGTCCTAAGTGCAAGACTGCAACTTGAGACAATGTTTGAATTGAACACGTGTTGAACCATGAGGTGTTTACAGAATTAATTAATAATGCTGATCATTTTTCACACAGCATCATCCAGCCCTAAACTAAGCAGAGCTTGTATAATGGGAACTACATGACTGATATAAGTATATTTTCACAAGCGTCACAGGCGGACCTTCGCCCAATGCGCTACACTGCGAGGGAGGTCGTCGGACACAGAGATGTTTAGGATCGACAAATTAAAAATATTCATAAAAATAAATAAATGGATTAATTTATTCTAGGCACCTTGATTTTTTTAACTTTGTTATTTGTTTACGGTGTACAATAAAGTATTTCCATTAATTCATTCGTCGTACGACCTTAAATCAATAAGAATGGATCTTCTAAACTCAGGTTCCTTGAGATAATTATTTTCCTTTACGCAATTCTAAAATGACATGGATTACGTTGAAAGATCCATGTCATTGAAGATTGTAGTCTGATTAAACACAGTCTGGTTCGTACCAGATGCACCAGACGTCTTAAGACCTGTGTTTTAGGGTTCCGATGTCTACTAAAAAGCCTTTTGTAATGTCCGTCTGTCTGCTTTTATAATGTCAGAGCCTTTTTACTTGTAGAAGATAAAATTTGTGATACTATGCTGAAATTTTGCATGGTGTGACTTGCAAAGGCTATAAAACGGTTAAAAACTTTATCCGGGGTATCTCTCCTAGATAACATATGATAGATATTTTTAATTTACCTATTATATAACCCTGTATTGTGGTTTTAGAAAAATATAACGAGGTTTAGTGGTCATATTTTGATACAGACATCCGTTAAAAAATGTGATGCTTACAATAGTTAATAAGTATAATTAAAAGTAAAGGTATAAAATATTTGTATTTCTTGCCGTGCTGACTTCGGAAGCTTTCATTTTGTATAGTTCGACAAGCGCTTGAGCATTTTTATTCCATAAACGATCGTGAATTTGATTATTCATATTGTTATTATTCGTATTGTGCACTGACAGTGCACGACACGACGCGGAGGGGGAGCGTATGAAGACTTTCGGAATGAGTCGAAACTTAGTTGGTGTCTTCACCGATAGTACGGTACTGAAAATTCCCGTTTGAGCATTGATTATTCATGTAATACGATGATGATAACTATCGTTGCTTTATTATACAGATTACAGGTTTAGAGTCCATCTGATTACTTGAAATGTAAACAGTGTTACAAGAAATCAACTGCGATAGATTATATTGTTCAAACATAATAACATTTACGAGCGTGTGTAATAAATATTTCAGTTTGTTCAACCTAATCATGTTTATTGACGTTCTTTGTTAATACCTATCCATACCATTATCTGCTGTAATTTTGCGGTCGAATTATTTATTTAATATTTTCTGGACTGTACGGAATGTGTTTGCAAAATATGAAAACTGATTTTTAAAATATCTTAAAAATTATGAACCTAAGTAGTGCCAGCTTTTGCAAAATTCTTGAAACATTTCGGCTCGAAGCGCTGTGTTTCAACTAACAGGGAAAAAGGTTTTGATCTAGCTAGGATCTGATATTACCTATTACCTAACACCATTGCAATTTGCAGAATGCCTACTCAGTTGTGAGAAACACGGCTCGAAAAGCTGTGTTTCAACTAACAGGGAAAAAGGTTTTGATCTAGCTAGGATCTGATATTACCTATTACCTAACACCATTGCAATTTGCAGAATGCCTACTCAGTTGTGAGAAACACGGCTCGAAAAGCTGTGTTTCAACTAACAGGGAAAAAGGTTTTGATCTAGCTAGGATCTGATATTACCTATTACCTAACACCATTGCAATTTGCAGAATGCCTACTCAGTTGTGAGAAACAGGCTGGTAACAGATTAGGTAGCGAAACCATTAGAGACCCAATTCCATCGATACAACTTGAGTTCCACGCTGTTATACTAAAAAATGATATTCATCTGACGGAATCCTACTACTATTATAAACGCGAAAGTTTGTGGGGATGGATGTTTGTTACTCTTTCTTTTTATCCGGGTAATACGCGGGCGAAGCCATGGGCAGAAGCTAATAAAATATAAATTGTTTGGATGTAAACATTACCTACCTACATCGAGTTGATTTGAGATCGTACTGTTAATAGATATTGACAGCCGTGCAATGTTATGTGATCGGAGAAAATGCCATACCTCAACATTATTGAGGGCGAGAAAAGCCTGAAAACCAGCGCTGCATCTGATCCACTAGGTTCTGGCGTAGTATAATGCTGAGACGGGGACCTATTTGGCCCCACGCAGTATGGACCTATTTGTCTGTTTTTCGTTTCGCTTTGTTATATGGTATGGTTATATGGTATGGTATATCTGTTTAGTGTTTATTATTATTTTTGCTTAACTTTTGTGTTGTTTGGGAAAGAATAAATAGTTTTTTTTCCTTTAAAAAGCCAGCTGCAATACAAAAGATCGATTTCAGCGCAGACTGGTTGCAGATGCATCTCTAACCAGACTGCGCCCTGTAGCCTGTATATAATTTAAAATTAAATGGCCACTGGATTCGCATTGCACACACCACAGACAAACAAATTCCTAATTTATTTCGGAACTTCCCACTTATTTATATTTATATTATAATATTACATTAATAATATATTGATCTATTGTACATAATACGTATTTTATCTATTATCTATCTACTTATTCTTTCCTATTTACGTTTGCTCCCCGTTGTTCGTGACATCACGATCGATGGCCCTGTCTGAAAATCAGCGCTGCACCTTTCTTAGGTTTGGTGCAGCATAATGCTGAGCTAGAGACCTTTTGACCCCACACAACACATATATTTTTATTTTATTTTTTTGTAGTATTTTAATGAAACCTTTCTGTGTTTGTATTTATTTGTTTTGTATTTTGTCACCTGTTGTGTTGTGTTTGTGGTTAATAAATGTATTTTCTTTCTTTCTTTCTTTCTTACTGTAAAATTTTATTAAAATCTGTTCAGTAGTTTTTGCGTGAAAGAGTAAAAACATCCATCCTCACAAACTTTCACTTCGATGTCTGTTGGACGTGAGTTCAAAGAATGGTAAAGTCCCTCTTCGGTTCGAACAACGGTAAAGAGGGAGGGAAAAAATTATCCTCACTCTTAGTTTTTTATCAAAAATAAGTATATTATTCTAAATATTGTATATATTTTCCATTTTCATAAAGCATCTTACCCCAATCATAATTTCGATGAACAGGCCATACACGCATATTAATTATCAAACTATCCCGCACGATAGCCCATTATGTAGGTACTATCTACATAAACTATTATTTACCGTGCCTAGTCTAGCCGCATAATAGCGAAGCCATTGACAATTTATCAGTTAGTAAAGAACCCACTGTATATTAGGTTTTATAGGTATTTACAATGCGTCACAGATGATGCATGAGTTTCTATCCTGCTCTGTTATTTGTGGCACGCGCTCGCATAGTGCAAAGTTTACATTACAAACAAACAACTGTATATTAAATGTCATGGAATTTTTTTATATTCAACGTACTGCAAAATGTCTGGGTTTTACGGATTTGATAAAGTTTCCGACAACTTTTCGTAAATTTGTTTTTTTTAAGATCTAGTTTATTAAGGCTTTTCATGAATCATTATTAATAAAAAAAATGAGTAATGTTTTTTTTATAATCGAATTAATTGTAAAATTTCTTAGTTACATAGAATTGATATTGTATTCCGATAATTCTTCGTAGGTTTTTTAAAATGTTTTTAAGATCTAGTTTAGTTTAGACTTCTTATTGAAGTGTCTAATGAATGTGATGGACGCATCTACGCACATCATATTTATAAACTTAAAATCAATTATCTAGTGGGCTTAATAACGATTATCGCAATCGTATCCGACTAGTTGATACGGATTCTGAACGGCTACTTAAGGTTTCTAAAATTTTCCTATAGACAATATCTATTATTGCTACATTTGAATGTGACTGCAACATAGACCAGCCATAGCACAGGGCTCGCCTCGTGAAGTATCCTTTATCACTCATTCATATCGCACGTGTTCGCGAGTATAAATACAGCGCGAACTTCGTATTGTCAACAAACAGAATTAAACATCCGACAGAGCAAGAGCTCATTTACCCACCAATAACAGCGACTCAGTTTCGAAACAAAATGGACAAGAAACAGCTGATCGGAAGTGCTACCCGCTATATAGCAGGCAGACACGCAGTCCAAACAATCTACTGGAGGAAATCCGCGGATAAGGGGCTAGTGAAGACAACGAAGATGACCTACTTCGGTAGCAACAAAGGCCCCAACAAAGTGGACTCCGCAGAAATGTTCGCGAAAGTGCGAGAGAGATACACGTAGTAGTATCCCTCCTTATATATTCGACTGTGATCTAGGTTAATTTATAGTATTAGGTCTAGCTGTGATTTTGAACCAGTGATTTTGAAGATGGATGTGTTATCTTATTAGCAAATTGACTCAGACGTGCCTTTGCGAAAATTCGTTCTAAGATATTCAATAGACTTTCATCTAATCTCTTTTCCTTTTGTTATTCAGAGAAAAAGATTGGCTTTTGTTCTGTCCGATGAATAATCTTTGAATAAATTGTTTTGTTGAGACACTAAATAAATAGTGATATATTATTTTCATCTTATTATTTACATTCTTTTTTATACCTTTTGGTATACATGGTGTCCCTAAATAATACGTACTATCTCAAAAGGAAGTGAAATGTAGAATATGTTAACACGTTTTTCGAAGCAGAAAGTCGAAAAATATTAGGTAATATTTTTTCAGGAAAATAATGGTTCATTGTTTTTAACATTCTGAGGTTACTAACGTTAAGTATGCCTTTCCCAAGAGAGGTTGAATGTGAAATATGTTTGGTTTTGTACAAAAGGCAGAACAAAATAACAAAACTTTACTTTTTTTACTGAAAATAGTACATTTTTAACACCGAATAAAGTTATGGCGTATAAAATATTCATAAATATGTAGAATAACCCCCTTTCGGGATACTATGCTCATGTTGTTTTAAAGATCTTATATATATTTTGCTATATGCTAATACAAATGCTAAGGTAAGGATAGGTTTCAGTCAATCCGTAATTGCCATCTATTTGTCAGCTTCGGTTATAGTCGGAAGTTGACAAATTGAAGGCAATCGCACACAGATGCGGAACATTGTTTCTTTACAAAAGCTAAGATAAATCTTGAGGATACCTTATAATATGTATTTGACAATGTATTTGAAAAATTGAGCTAGATTTCCGAGTTACTTTGAGACGGATTCGATAAACGAAATTCGTCTCATTTGCAACAGCAAATGAAACGAATTTCGAAATGATTCAGTGAAACCAACTGGTTTCACTGGATCATTTCAGCTTCTAATTACACTGAAAAAATGGGAATGACTCTTATTGACAGGCCTAGTAATGTACACAATTTCATAAACTTAAATAATACTGACTTCAAGCAATATCTTACTCGGACTTTTCTCGAAGCCCGGGAAGATAGTGATAAGTGCTATGATCTCGTTCCCATAGTCATTTTCCTTGGTGTAATAAGAATGAGGAACTGGCATTTTTGAGAAAAAGAGCTTCTGCGATACAAAACGAGGTTGTTCTTGTCTTTGTATATTTTTGCGTTTGACGTTAACGATTTTGAATTTTAGTTTCTTGAGGACAACTATCAAACTCTTGGCTTAACATCAACAAATCAGCAAGGATAGCCTATCATCATAGATCACTCTCAGGCCTTCTCATTAGAACTTACCAAACGCAAAATTACCAAGAAAGAATCGGCGAAATGAAAAACGATCTCAGATAAAATAGTTGGCATTCTAAAACGTCAATGATCTGAACTGACCTTTATCTAAAAACAAAACAAACACGTTCACAACTGTATTTACAATGAGGGACGTCCTCAGATACATACTCGGTACATAGATCTTTGAGTATACAAGGAGTAGTTAGAAACAAAAATTCCCGCGTTTTTGCAAGTAGTTAGCATTTCATGTGACAGGTTGCAAGCCCATCTTCGCTTATTGGAACACTAACTGATGGCACATGATTCTAGGGTTTGCCAGTTTCCTCACGATGTTTTCCTTCTCCGTTTTGACCACATATCAATGACCACCTGGCTTGAACCCACGACCTCCGAATTTGAAGACGGAGTACTACCCAATAAACCCTCTTACTTTATCTACGGCTCATTATTAACAATTAACACAACGGCGTCCTTTATTGCTAACCTATTTTTTGTCCTAACTTTATTGCTGACCTATTGAACTATAAACTGACCTGAGGACCTGTTGCGTCAAAATTATTGTCAGTATTTTCTGTACTGTATTTGAAAATCCGCCTACACCCTTTAATATTTGCAATCTAAAATTTTAATTTCTTTGTTGAACCCGAAGAAAAAGAACATCTAAAAACTCAAACTGTGTTTCTAGTTTTGTCGCTGACTGTATTTAAATGGTATGACAAAATAATTGGGCTCTGTTTTCGCCTCGGCTTTGGGATTTAGCTTCGAAATCCTATGTACGAGAAGATACGAGTTTGCAATTTTTGTTTATATTTTTTATTCATTACTAGCTTCTGCCCACGGCTTCGCCCGCGTGGTACGCATATAAAATGTAGCCTATGTGTTATTCTGATGTATAAGCTATATTACTGTAAAGTTTCATTAAAATCTTTGAGTAGTTTTTGCGTGAAAGAGTAATAAACATCCATCCTCACAAACTTTCGCGTTAATGATATTAGTAGGACTATGTTAAAAATAAATAAATGTATCCTAGTTATACTAGGCTAGATTGCCTAATTTTATAAAATAAAGTATAGCTAAGTTCACGTCCACGTTTATTACGGGCGATATTTTTAAACTGATTGTGACCAAATGTTTTATAAAATTTTCAGATAACTAATTGTTTGATCAGTTCAATGAACTGTTTTATGAGAGCAATAAATGTTTCTAGACAGAGTCATAGTAGCGTTTTGACATGAATGATTCTTACTATATTCAACTGTTTTTATCTTTATTGAATAGAGAGTTTCAGTTCATTTTACAGATAGGAAAATTTCTATAAGAACCATTATGTATCAATCATTCAAGTGATAAGAAAGTCATTTGTGGTCAAGTGACATCCTATCTTACTAAATTAACGTTACAAGTGAACTTTTGCAAAAATTGAAAACCTCTGTTTTTTCTACCATCGACGTGATAGCGATATGTAACCAATCTAGGAACTTGAAAACTTACAAATAGATTGCAAAAAAACTGTATTACAATCCATTATACCGTTCGGGGATAAAACGTAAAATTTTTGTCAAAGAAAAAACGAATAGGAATAATCCTTCTTTCAGGATCACTTTCTTAGATACTGTTGTGTCTCAGAAAGTGAGAGTAGGTGAAGTCTGCAATACCTTAATTTTTTTTACAAGATTTTTGTTTTATATTATACTAGCTTCTGCCCACGGCTTCGCCCGCGTGCTACCCGGATAAAAAGTAGCCTATGTGTTATTCTAATATATAAGCTATATTACTGTAAAGTTTCATTAAAATCCGTTCAGTAGTTTTTGCGTGAAAGAGTAGGTATCAAACATCCTCACAAACTTTCACCTTTATAATATTAATAGGATAGGATTACTATCCTGTCCTACTGGATTATTTTTTTTACTTGCCTCGTTCGTTAGTATGATGGGTCAAATCTTGCAACTGAATCTCGACCCAGTCATACCAACTGAGTTGAAATTTTGCATGCACGTTTGGTTAGAATGACAATGCATGGTTATCTAAGTGACATCGTTCTAAATCTAATATGGCGGACTCCCAAAGATGGCGGATCAATTATTATTCATGCAACCTCGTGGGTACGAAATGAAAGGGTTTGCAGAAACACGAAAAATAAAATTACGTAACCCTAAATTATTGTTTTTTTAAAAGTTGATTTTAATTAATAAAAATAAAAAAATGCTGGACATTTTCACACAGCATCATCTAGCCCCAAACTAAGCAGAGCTTGTATTATGGGAACTACATGACTGATATACTACTTATATACATTTTTTTTGTAAATACATACATAATATACATAGAAAACATCCAGACCTGAGACAAATATTTACAGATACAAACATTTGTCCCGTGGCGGGAATTGAACCCGTAACCTTCTGCGTCCCATGCGGACCTTCGCCCACTGCGCCACAAAGGTCGAGAGGTAATAATTATATTTTTGTTTCTATATCTCAAACCGCAATCTACGTATTATTGCTGGCATGCTCTATAACCATCTCTCTACCTAATCTTTTTGAATTGTCCAACTAAACTCGAAGATCTTCGCTCGATTCGATCCTATCAAAACCTCGGTCCTCGAACTAATAAATACAGGTTTAACGTTGCCGTTGCTGGAACTTTGATGTTATATCTAAAGAGGCTTAGAGGCAATGCATCGTGATTTAGGGATAAAGTCTTTGTAATAACAAGTTAGCATCAATGATTTTCGCATCCATGTAGAGAACCACTTTTTAGTATTGGATACTAAGCTTTTTATACCGCCCAGGTGGCAAACTAGCATAATATGGCCCGCCTGTTGGTAAGTGGTTACCGAAGCCTATAGACAATTGCAACACCAGAGGTATCACACACGTGTTGCGTAGGGTAAGTAGGCACACTCTCGCACACACATACAACCCACACACACACACACACACACACACATAAAAACACGCGCGTATTATATATAGTAGTCACTTACGAACATATTATAGTAGCCACTTTAGTTTACTTTATTACTTGTATTTCCATGTTAACTATTATAAGCTGTTCCATCACTGTGATCGAAACTCTCAATCTTTTGTAACGGAGGAGGCCATTGGTGTTTGCGACACTATTTTTATACATCTGCAGATATTATCGTTTTTCAATAGTAATCGTATGCCATCGTTTTTGTTCCTCAATAAATATATTTTGTTTTTGATTTGATAGGTATCTTTTGTTGTATTGCGTATTTAAGTAATTATTTATCCTTATTTCAATGAGAGGATGTACGGATGACGTACTCCTGAAATTACCACTCAGCTCACAGTCAAGTGTTCGCAACGTGATTGCCGAACGAATTCACGTGGCCTGCTAGTGATGGGTGGTATGTAAATAAACATTACAGTACACGTCTCATAACTATGCACAATCAATGTGAAACGCCTGAGACGCAGGAGGTTGCGGGTACTATTCTCGCCGTGGAACAAATGTTTGTATGATCAGAAAATATTTGCCTAGGGTCTGGTTGTTTATTTAAAAAACAAATGTTACATACAGTAGTGTATCAGCTATGTAGTTCTCATAACATAAGCTCTGCTTAATTTGGAGCTAGATGAAAAACATATGTACCTATTTAAGTAGTGTATCAGCTATGTAGTTCTCATAATATAAGCTCTGCTTAATTTGGAGCTAGATGATGATGTGTAAAAATGTCCAGCATAAAAAAATATAAAGAGCTATAACTATAAAGAGCAGTTATATCTGGCTCTATTTACATTACTACCATAGTAAGTGGTAAAATCAGGGCGAAATGGCACTAGCCCAGTAAATTCTTTAAGGTTTAGATTATACTTCTAGCGCCATCTCTTATCTCATGATGAAAAACAACTGTCGGTCCTAAGACCTCGGGCAAGTTGCTCAGGTGGATCAGCTCAAGATGATCTTCCCCTTTGGAAATTCACAACCACAACCTTACTGTGTTTTATTTAGACTCATTTTTCTTGCAAATGCAACGGTTGAACGTAGCCCTTTGTGGTTATTCAACAATGGCGTTAAACAACGTGCATATCTAAATGACTTCTACCTACTTTGGTTAGGACTACAGAGCACATAGTTGTGTCATTATGGAATTTCCTGCAAGTAGGTAAATTAAATATGCAACATCTGATCTCATTATAAGTGACGTAATCGTCAATAATGTTTGAATCATCAATTGTTACGGTAATGATAACATAGAGCAAAATAATGCTCAACGTTGTGACGTAGAGTGGTAACGGAAATATGGTGCAGTACCTAATCAATAAGAAATTGTGTTGATACAAGTAGATATCCGCATTGTTTCGACAGAGCTTACTTATTTGAGCCTTTTGGGGTTGAGATTGAGTCCGTGGGGAAATGGAGACCTTCGCGTATTCTAATTCAGGGCGACTAGACTAGTCGAAGCGACGCGTGTCTTATCTGTGTCAACGCATTACCATTGCCATTCAGCGTGGCCATACAGACAATATTTTGAGCTAGCTATCTTGCCAACGATCCATAGCTAAGTCAACTGATCCAGATCCCTACCAGACGGTAGCATTCTCAAAATGCTGTTTGTATGACCACGTTGAATGGCAACGCTAATGCGCTAGTTAGTTACAGATGACAGAAGCTGCCGGCTTCTGGCGCACCCTCAATGTAGTTGGTTATTTACAACCAAGGTTTTTAAAGAGTTCAAATTGGCAAGATAGGATAACAACGACATTATTGTACACTCGAAGGAGTAAATTTTACTGAAACATTGTGATATTAGCAAAACAATTGTACTAGAGATCTGTATTGTACCACATTTACAATAAATAACTGGTTTCAATAGTTACCAATCAGTACCCGCTAAGATATATATATACATCCAAAATACACCTAGGCAACGAACCGTGTGGGTAACACGAAATCTCGTACTGATACAATCACAATCGTATCTTCTAGTCACGCGCCAGATTCATGGGCCGATTTATCAGAACATGGGCCGATACAAAGTTTGGGGATATAATCTCATAGTAGGTAATAGGATACTCTATAGCTATAATCGAACTTATATGAAAATAACTTTATTTTAATTTAAAAATGAGCTTATAATTAAGCTTCTACCTATAACTTTCATATTTAATTGTTATTACCTACATACGAGGTCGAAGCAATAAATCGAATGCCATAGATATTGAGAATTCTTCAGTCAATAGAATTTAAATTATCGTGGTTTGGATAAAGGATAAGAGAATATATAAGTATGTGTTTTAAGTTTTAGTTCTTGTTTGAGCTGAAATATTATTTGGTGTGCAATAAAGATAAAGTATATCTTCCATACTTAGGTAATACTGCTACTGCTTATTCTACTTTTCTAGGTTTGGTGCAGCATTGCTGAGATAGGAACCTTTTGACCCCACATAACATATCTTTTTTTTATGTTTAATGTAACCTTTCTGTGTTTGTGTTTATTTGTTCTGTTTTTTGTCACCTGTTGTGTTATGTTGAGGTCAATAAATGTATTTTATTTCTTTCTTTCTATCTGAATCATAAATTCATATAATACATCCGAAAATTATATATACCTAGGACTAAAATAAGTTGAATTGACCAAATGCAAATATTTCCAAGTTCTATTTTAAAAAGTTTCAAGCTAATAACATCAATCAATGCTATCTTCAAAGAGCTGTTTTCTCTTTGATTTTTCCGCGCCGTTAAGTGCCCGATGTCAAGCGAGCTTCTCCTTACACACCACTTTAGCCAGACCTTCGTGTTTGCTCAGCTCTTCTCAGTTTATAAGAAAGTCCAGACACGTCCAGTTATATTAAACAGATCTTCTTTCGCTGGTAATTATTCTATGTGAGTAGTGACGTATGCGTCGTTGTTTTATGTTAAGAATGGTTTTTATGGATAGGTACAGTGTTTTAATCCAGCATTATATCGACGACCATGGAGGCGCGGCGGAAGAGATGCGGGTTCGATTCCCACTGCGGGTCAAAGGTTTGCATGTTTTGCAAATATTTGTTCCGGATCTGGGTATTATGGTACTGGTCGTTCCTGATACCCACGACACAGGAAATCCTAGATTAGGGTCCGGAATTACATATATGGCCTGTTAGGTTGGTTGTTTAGTTATATTATATCATTATTATTGATTAAGTAGGTATACAATCTGTTTCTAAAAAAGTTGATCCTTGTTTCTGCAATACTTTATTGGAACCTAAATGTTGCAGTCATCACGTGTTTTACATATTAAAAGTAAAGAACATTACTTCCAGAAACTTTTACGTAACGTCGAAGAAACTATTATAACTTATTAAATAATTTTCATAGTAAATCGTCGTTAACTAAAATGAAACATTTTTTGGTTACATTCATTAAACTGCATTCTTATTAAGTTCTGGATCAAAAAAGAGGATCGATCAAAACCAGCCAACAAATTTGGCAAGAGTTTTTACGACATCTATATTATAATTCTCTCAAAGAGAAAATAAAAGATATATCCACAGTTTTCTACCCTTTTTTTCCTTGTGTGTCGTAAAACGTTAAGTTTATTTGGTGTTGCTGTATCCCTTTTTATTGGCGTTGATTTTGGCTTTGATATTATGCGGGTATATTTGAAACTGCTTATATGATTTTAAAGACGCCAGTTACGTCTACAGGCTTTTTATTTGGTCAGCTAAGACACACTCTATAAAAGGTAGTTAAACTGACCCATGGATGAGTGTTACTGAAAATTAAATTTAACTTATTCTGTGGTCTATTTTAGAAAGAAAAAACCAACTTTGATGGCAACTCGGGCCCTCTAATTTCATAATTTTATTTGTACTTAGAGGCCCGCTTGTAGAAAGCTCAAGTTTTCACTATTTTTATATTTATGAAAGTTGCCTGACTCACTACTAGCTGACTGAAAATTAATGCAGTCTAATGTGAAAAACCATTTGGGTTATAGGGGAGCACTATTAAATAATTTTCCGCGGATGAAGCCACTGAGAACGCACTGGTTATAAAAAAAAACTCAGTTTCTTATAATTTTTTTTTTTCAATAGTTAACAGTACAAACCGGTCGCGTATGGACTCATTTAAATAGTTTACAATAAAGTATTCTAATTCATTTAATGAATCAATTAGGATACTTTATTGTAACACAGGAATTTTACCAAAAAATAAAAACAACAAAAATAAAAGGGCCATGGGTGGTATTCCGTCAAAATTAAAAATTAAAAATTTGTCTCGGGACTGGTTGCTTTTATATTATAGGAATATATCAATAAAAAAATATATAAGTAGTATATTAGTCATCTAGTTATTATAACAAAAGCTCTGCTTAGTTTGGGGCTAGATGATGCTGTGTAAAAATGTCCAGCATTATCGAGTCAGTCCAAACGTCGTCGGGAAAATAATAAAAAAGGTAAACGCGAAAGACCCGTTATACTTATAATGACGAATCGAGTCCGACCAAGGTTAATAATGTTGGGATATTATAAAATCTTGTAACAGCTCTGTTCAAGCACCCGCTGCTTCTCTATCGGGAGTAACGGAGGCTTGAGCTTGTATGGAATACCGTGAATACGAACAAAGTCATGGGCGTTCTTCTATTCTATTCATATAATATAGTAGGCACTTATACAAGCATGAATAAATTCTTGAAGACTCGTTTCTGGCCTTCCATTTAGAGCTTATCGCTCGCGTCCCGATTTCATTCGTATGCGACCTCACATACAACATATTTGCGCAAGTTAAGTGCTTCACCACAAATATCCCGGCATTCCCGCAGGTTTTTAAATAATGCCTCGGTAAATATTCGTAGCTGGTCCCTTATAAAACGACTCTTTTATGTAAAAAAATTAAAGGCTTAATATATTTATTCCCGTTTCTGTCAAAACAGGGTTTTATAACGAGAATTATTTAAAATTATGACAAATATTGTAACCTTTTTTTGGGTGTTTTTGTGTTGAAACGATGAGAGGAACAGGACAAAATACAATTCAGTAAAATACATTAAGTTATCCCAGTGTGAAATTAGTGATAATGCAATATGCAGCATTATAATTAAGTAGGATAATTAGGCTGCGTTCGTGGACATGGCGATTTATTTTCATCTAGATATTGTTTTACAAATAAACATATTAAAACAATGAAATGTAATAAACCAAAATATTATTACAACACGATTTTTTACATTATTATAGAGGTAAGTTAGTAAGTATTACTCACCATCAAATAGATTTTTCTTTAACGAGACTGACAATCAGCTAACTAGTTTTTCGCCGATTCTGCTGCCGTTTTAACACACAAATACATGTGCCCGACTATTAATTCTCATGATGAAGATACTCAAACCGCAGATCTATAAGGGAGAAAGCAAGTATTCACTCCGTGGATAATCAGAGCCATGTCTACCAGGAAACAGCCCACTAGACCTCGATGCGGGAATATCATTAAATAATTTATCGAAGCATACAACAATGTTAACAAAAGTATTTTAATAACATTTCTTTCTCTCCTTTTCAGGGTAATCTTGAATTGATTATAGAAACCAATGACCAAGAAGCGCTTACCTCAGTCAGAACACATTGCTGTTTAACTAAGTAACGTCGCCAGCCTTTTGCGAATCCAGCCTGCGGTCGGTGATTCGAACTCAGTTTTCTGTTCTATTACTACGAATACAATACAGGCTTATTCTCCTAGTTTTACTAAAGCTTCTAACTATAACTTTACAAAATAGTAAAGTTTTACTAGTTTGAAAGTAGTTCTTTTATGTTTGCTTGTAACTACCAACGAGACATTAGCCTATTTGAACAATGACAAAAAAATGTGTACTGTATAAGTTGAATAGCCTTTAGTCACGATAGTTCGCCCAATTTTGTGAATTAGACTGAGTAATAAATTGTACCATTGTCATTGGTTTTATTATTGTATTTTTTAATAACGATGTACAATTCGTCAAGTTTATCAGTTGTATCAGGACAATATTGACAAACCCATCAGTTTACGTCACTGCTCATTAGGCATGGAAATTATTGCTAATTTTGAAAGTTTTATTTATTATAACTGCTGGAACATCTTAGAAGGATTTTTGGAAGGTTGTCTGGAATATATCGTTTTTGGCAATAAGATCGCCTAAAGTACCTTGTAGGTTTATGAATTCCTGTGTTTTGTATTTTTCTTTGGTGTGCAATAAAGAGTTTATCTATCTTAATTTCGTCAAGTGTTACAAAGTAATATAAACTTCTTTTATAATCCTACTAGCTTTTTCCCACGGCTTCGCCCACATGGTACCCGGATAAAAAGTAGCCTATGTGTTATTCTGTTGTATCAGCTATATAACTGTAAAGTTTCAACAAAATCCGTTCAGTAGTTTTTGCGTGAAAGAGGAACAAACATCCTCACAAACTTTCACGTTTATAATATTAGTAGGACTACTATCGTAAACGCGAAAGTTTGTGAGGATGAATAATTATTACTCTTTCACGCAAAACCTACTGAACGGATTTTGATGTAACTTTACAATAATATAGCTTATACATCAGAATAACAGATAGGCTACTTTTTATCCGAGAACTACGCGGGCGAAGCCGTGGGCAGAGGCTAGTAATAACATACTTACAGACTATAGAGCACACTTTATGAAAGGTTAAAAAGTATTTTGGTTGCCCTACTTCTTAGGACTTGATATTAGCGTACTACGATTTGTTTTTCTTCTGTGGCTGCTTGTCACAATTATGCCAGTGTTCGTTTGAACCATATTATTTTTCTCAAAAATGTGGAGGAAGATATAGAACAAAAAATAAATACGCTCACAACTGTTATCTCCATAATGGTGATCCTCAAATCCATACTCAATGCACAGATCTGTGAGGATACCAAGAAGGGTTAGTTAGATCCTAACATTATATTTGGCACCGATGCAGATGGATTGACAACTGCTTGTGGAATGTGTCAATAAATTAATATGTTTTGTAATTTTCTAAAAATACTTTCATTCATACAGTTATGTACGAGTAGGATATGCAAAAATACGTTGCAAACGATCTATAGATTGGAATAATAGAATTAAATCAATTTATTTCGAATTTTACCGAAATAAATTAATTTTATTCTAATTGAATTTTATTATGTTAGCAAAGTTAAAGTAAATATTAGTTACTAATTTCTTCCACATAACAATCAATCTATTTAATCACAGGTATTTTATTTATTTATTTATTTACAATTTTTTTATAGTTTTTATACTTCAGTAGACATCATCGTTTTTTTCAATTGTACTCATACAATATATTTAGGAACATAAAATTATGTTACCTACTAAATATTTTTGTATTTTTTTATTGAAAAGTATTAGATACAACCACTGCCTTGTATGTGCGTGTTAGTTTATCGTTGGTTTTGACAAGCTTATATGCTCATCTACGTCTGCTCTGAGTGATTTTTTTTTGTAGCAATTGTTAACAGTTATTCTAAAACAGGAATACGTCGCGGTTTGATGATTAACTGATTCCTGTTCTAGGTATTCAAGAAAGTAACCAACGATCAAACAAAAGACAGCAGCAGCAAAAAAATCCCTTACAAGCGTGAGGAAAAAACCTCAGAGTACATAATTAATTACTCAGATGCGTTGTTTATGAAATCGATCGGTAGGTTCTATCAACAAGGGAGATAATCAATCCAATCAAGACGCCTTCACGCCTATTCTATCTCCTAATTGAAGAAGATCTGAAGAAGATTTAATGAAACTTCCTCATTGAAACACATCGAGGTTAGCGTTTGAAGAATATATCAATCACACCTTATTTGTTTTGTAAGTTCTAATTGTATTAAAGGGCGTAAGTGACGTTTAACATATCCTTCAGAGTGAAACCAATTCTGTTTCTAATCCTTAATTTTATCGCCTCGTTCAACTCCAAAGTTAAGACAGAAGTAGATATTCATTTAAAAAAATAAGTATTTTTTAGATTAAGATTAAACTTGAATTTAAGCAGTGCGTAAAAATTCTGTTTTTTAAATTAAAATCGGTAACTGTGTAAAATCCCATAAAACTTGCCGTTTATTCTCTAATGTTCTTACCTAAGTCTGTTAGTATATCTTTGGAAACTTTTAATTGGGCTTAAGCGTGCATGTAGGCTGTGAGTTTTGCCAAAAAATATAAAATAACATAAAAAAGCTTGATAGTATTTTCATTTTGTGATTACCTTCTACACAAACAATTTTCGTGTTTGGTAAAGCTGAAGAGTTTCAATATCGATGGCTCCAAAGTTTTATACTCTAATCTACAAGTGTATCACATTGAAAATTATATATTGTTGTTACAAACTTCTCTTTAACGAAATGAAGCAATTATTAAACAACTTTGGTAGAGTAACTTTTTATTTATCCTCTTTTTAACTATATAGTAGGCCAATAATTAATTACTAAGAGAGTGATTTAAGCACTAATTAGTCTCTTAATGCCAGATATGTGCCAGTTTAAAATTCGACTGTAGGAAAAAAAATCACCGTTAAGCTAAACAACTATTTAAAAATCAATATCAGTAATGCCCTAATTAGGTAGCAAAATGATTTTTACATGTATCTTGACGTGGACAGACGAATCCAATATACAAGAATTACGTTTATTAAATATATATTCTTGAGGAAAATACAACCAAATATCTTGCCTCTAAGTATAACAAAGACGATATTAATATATTCTGAACTTTTGGAACTTTACTCAATAGAAATTGTTTCATCCACTTTTCAAGAGAGACATCTCGTTGACAACATTAAAGATACACCGTTCTAAATTATAATAATACTAGCTTCTGCCCACGGCTTCGCCCGTGTGGTACCTGGAAAAAAAGTAGCCTATATTTTATTCTGATGGATAAGCTATATTACTGTAAAATTTCATCAAAATCCGTTTAGTAAAAAACGACTAAATGGATTTTGATGAAACTTTATATATACGTGAAAGAGTAATAAATATCCATTCTCACAAACTTTCGCGTTAATAATATTAGTAGGACAGGATAATTTTTCTAAATTGAAAATACATTTCTGTGTTTTTAGATTTCGTCAGTTTTGTTTCTCGAAGCTAAATAACGCAGTGGCGATACATTCACGCGAACTTTGACAACCACATTAGAATCATTGCCCTTGAATCGCCACCACCATGCCCTTGAATCGCCATCACCACCGCGTAAACCACCGTGCTTTAGTGTAGGAAATCCTACTAATATTATAAACGTGAAAGTTTATGAGGATGGATGTTTGTTACTCTTTCACGCAAAAACTACTGAACGGATTTTGATGAAACTTTACATTTATATAGCATCAGAATAACACATAGGCTACTTTTAATCCGGATACCACGTGAGCGAAGCCGTGGGCAGAAGCTAGTTATTAATAAGCAGATAACATAAATATCAACAATACCGACTACTAATACTAATAACAATAATACTAGTTATAACTAGTTCGAGGGACAGTGAATATCCACACTGTTAAACAACGCTGTGTCGATTGAAAACTAAAATACCCTTAGACTTAATTTAAGTTAGCAATAATGCACGGTTGTCTGGAAAAGATCACTGTCAGCGATAAAAACGCCATTTTTAGACTACGCACCTATAATGTTATGCATGATATTGTGTTCCTTTATAAAGTTATATATATTTTTTTTTTTTCAAATCATTTTATGTTACTTCACTTTCATTTCATTTAAAAAGTCAAATGTCAAAAGTCAAAATTCATTTATTCAATAAAATCACAAGGACCACTTTGAAACGTCGGTTTTTATCTTGGTGCCTGTTCCTCCACGACCAAGCCAGGAAAGAAAGGCAAGAAAACAAGGCTGGTTATTCTTTTTAATGATCCTTTTACAAAACAATAGGTTCGAGTTGGAGCATTTTCAATCCCAAGAGTTTTTGTCATCTAAATAATCAGATATTTTAAAGTATGCCTTTTTATAAAGCTTTTGTTTAATTACGTTTTTAAATTTGTTAATAGATAATTTTTGTATATCTCTTGGGAGTTTGTTATAAATCTTTATGGTTACGGCTTCAATGCTGGCTTCTAGGTATATGGGCAGGTAGGCAACACGCGACAAGGTAGCGTACTACGAAACAAGGACCAAGGCAAGTCGCCTTCCACCTTTTTTTTGTGACGACGGCAATATCTACTAACAGGAACCTACCACGTTAAGGATGTAACATCCACTATCGAACGCGCATGTCGGAAACCGTTCTCCACGGACCTGCCCTCCTTCAAGAGGCCGAACCTTGCCTCCTTCTAGCCCTTGGGGAATACACCACAGCAGGGGCAGCTATCAATCAGCTTCCTCAGTTTGTCTCTAAGGAAGTTATCTTACGCCTAGCTTACCGTCTTTTGAGATAATAGAACACTGTCACCCTATACGGTCACTTCGCTACATGGTATGCGCTTCGCGAAGTTCTAAGTTCATTTACATGCGTTGGATTTCTCAAGGTGAAACCGAAGCCGGCTTGCAGTTCGAACGTGGCCTAATAGTGTCCTTACACTTACCGCCTTTTGAGATAATAGAACACTCTCACTCTATTCGGCCGCTTCGCTATATACATGGTATGCGGTTCGCGAGGCTCTAAGTTCATTTACATGCGTTGGGTTTCTCAAGGTGAAACCGAAGCTAGCTTGTAGTTCGAACGTGGCCTAATAGTGTCTTTACACGGACGTCTCTATATGACTTTAGTGTTTCATATCGCTATCGTTAACATCTATGTGCACACTTTAGGTAGGTACAAAGTTTTAATAACCTCAACATATTAAACTTTGTACTCAAACCTCAAAGTTTGGTTTACAAAATATTAATTATATAGGTAACGCTTTACATGCTTAGCTTTGTAGTAAGATAAGTTAGGTAGCCATAAATAGCTATCACCCAGTAATATCTTGACGTAAAGACACGGTTGGTTGAAATAATTATATAATATACACAAACATAATAATTTGAACAATGCGATTTTGGTAACATAAAGGGAGAAGCAAGCAAATCTAATACCCTCTAGGGACGCCAAATGACAACGAAATACAGATAACAGATATTTTGCTGAACAGGTTGAGTGGAATATAACGTACATAATAATTTAAATATTGCGATTCTGATAACCTATAGGTAAGAAACAAGAAAAGTCTTATACGACTAAGTATTAAATACCAACCTGAAAGCACAGCCAGATAAAGATAAGGTATTTATGATAGAAAATGGTTTATTTGAAACAACCAAAAAGCATAGAAAAGACAGATACAAAATAAATATAAAGACACTTTATAGACATTAGTATCTGAGGATGTCTATCATGGGGAATACAGTTGTGAACGTATTAATCAGAAATAAATTATTTGTTATTGGAGACATTTTAGAGAAAGGCCAGGTCAGAAGTACACTAAACCGCCGCGCCTGTATGAATAATGTGATGAGGATGAATGAAGCGAAAGAGGTATGCCAGGATCGTAGCAAGTGGAAATCCTTGGTCTCTGTCTACCCCTCCGGGAAACAGGCGTGAATATATGTATGTATGTTATTTGTAACATTAAGATAATATACAAAGAGGAAGATTTTTTGTGATTAGTCCCATTTATGACATCATGAAAATAATAAATTCTGAGCATAAATAAATCATGACGTATGTCAGGGTTTTGAATTTTCAAATTTTAAGGGGGGAAATGTGGGAATGAAAGTTTGTATAGGAGTATCGTTTTTTTAATGTATGTACTTGAAACTTGGAATTGTAGCTACTCACCATAAATAAAAAGTGACGTGTTTCTGGGTTTTTGGATTTTTTAATATTTTGGGGGAAATATTGGGTGAAAGATTTTATGGAGTATCGGTTTAAAAAAAACACGACACACACGTGCGGAGCCGCTGACAATATCTATAATATATTTTTTACTAAAAACGAGATAGGTATTTACCATGCTTCGTGAATTTGAATATTTCCCGATATTTCTCCACAGATGTATCTTGTTCATGGGAGAAACTGAAGTCTTTTCGGGTATCCGCAGATAGTAGCAGAAGGAACGATCTACCCTCTTTCTCACTCTTTTAATCAGATCGATACCTGCAAAGACTTAACTTCCTCCCGTGATCATACATGCGATTGTGCTAATCATTAAAACTCAAGATAAAAATCCCGTTTTTAGTAAAAACTAATAAAACAAGAAAAGTATTACTTTTTTACTGTCTGTAGTCAAAAGAACAGGGACGATAGTTATATTTTAACGAAAAGGAGCTGCCTCTACTAAAACGCCATACAAAGTCAGTTCAGTGCTCTATGTACAAAAGAAAAATTAATTCACTGTTATGGGACTTGAGCCAATTTAACATATTATTGCTCAGAATGTTAAGATAAGCAGTTTGTTAACCCTTAGAGCGGCGTTTTGGGAATCGTTTATCAAATGATAATGTTCAGCGTAATATCGTGAATTGAAGGACCATACTTTTCGATGCAAATCGGTTATGATCAACGCTCTGCACGTCAGGTTTCGGTTCAAGTTTTCGGGAAAGTCCTTTAGAGTAATGCCCCAGATATCAATAGGCGACGGTTACCACTTTCCATCAGATGGACTGTATGCCTGTTTGCTTTTTGCTGCAAAAACTCTGTCTCTGGAGTAAAATTTCCATGCTATTATGAAGGCAAGGCGTTAACCACAGCTCGATAGACATGCTTATTCTTATTCTGTGTTAGAGTTATTGCGCATAGAGCAATAAATTACGATCCCAGTATTAAATTTGTATGCGAGGCACTGTTACTAAAGTACAGTCAGAAAAAAACGTATTCATAAGCATAGAATTTATGCTGTTTGTCACAATCACATCACATACGTGATTTGTAACAAAAATCACGTTTTTACATAGATATAACATAATTTTATCGTGGTATCAGTACATATTTTATTCAACGCCAACGCCTGGAAGAAATTGAGCACAATATGTATTATTGTAGGTTGCTTATGGGTTTTTGTCTCAGCATAATCGATTATTTTCTATTGAATAAATCTTAAAAATAAGGAACTGACTATTTTTAATAATAGGTAATTTATAAGACATTTAAAATAGCTATCCCCAGGAATAACGAAACTTTTATGAGAGTACCTCAGGATATTTAAAATTGTTAATAATTGGCAAATATATTAAGTAACAATACACGATAAAAAAGAAAATAATACAGCCGAATTGAAAACCTCCATTTTTTGAAGTCGGTTAATAAATGAGCTTCAATTGAAGATTCTACTCATTTATAAACTAATCATCTATACACGTATAAAACTTCATCCAAATCTGTTCAGCCATAACGGATATTTTTATCAACTAACATCTGAACATTCAAACTTTCGCTTTTATAATATTAATAGTTTAATATAGATATTCTTGGATATATTACTCTTATTTTGTGCTTTACTGTACATAGTATAAAATGATATTTCTTCTTTGTTTGAAGTAATTATTCTTCATAACTTAGATTCAGTGAATTTAATTCATATTTTTGCTGATATTTTGTAAATAATTGCCAATGAAACTCTCGGCCTTTGAAGGTCTGCTTAGGTTTGAACTCGTTTATTTCATATTATTTTAATTCTATTGAGTTTGGCATTTCATTTGTTCTTCAATTCAGTCATCATCAAAATATCAACGATTTTCGTTCATTTGCGGACTTGTATCGCAAATGAACGATAGCTATCTGTATCGTTAGCAACTTTACGATTTTTTATGTGTTCCTAAAAACAGTTATTTAGAGACTCTTTTTAACCGACTTCAAAAAGGAGATGGTTCTCAATTCGGCTGTATTGGTGATTTTTTTACGCCATTAACTTCGCCATTTGTTAACTAATTTTGATGATTCTTATGTTGTTGTATAGAAAAAGATCTCTGAATGATACCATAAAAGTTTAATTCCTACTTTTCCCGTAAAACTTTAAAAACATCATGATCTTATGAAATCACGACTAGCTGGAACATTTGAGGGCTTTTTTACTTCTGTTTTTTATTCGTAAGAGTATCATCCCTAGTGAGCAAAATAACGTAAGCACGTGAGGAAGTCGGTTTTATTTTATACTAGCTTCTGCCCACGGCTTCGCTCGCGTGGTACCCGGATAAAAAGTAGCCTATGTGTTATTCTGATATATAAGCTATATTACTGTAAGGTCTCATCAAAATCCGTTCAGAAGTTTTTGCGAGAAAGAGTAACAAACATCCATCCTCACAAACTTTCGCGTTTATAATATTAGTAGGATAGTTTTATTATTTTATAAGTTATAAATAATGCGAAGATGTTGTTTGATATCCACTACCTTTTGCCTACCTGATATCCGGATAAAAAGTGGTGTATGTGTTCTACACTACCAACTTTAAAACGGTCATCACGACACGAACAATATCTATTCATTAATCTCTTCTCCTCTGACCGACCACTGTGGCACAGAAGGCGAAGGTCCGCCTGCGACACAGGAAGTTGCGGGCTCGATTCCCGCCCTGGGACAAATGTTTGTACGATCTGCAAATATTTGTTCCGGGTGTTCTGGGTATTTTCTATGTAT
Organism: Perizoma flavofasciatum; assembly: GCA_958496245.1. Classification (NCBI taxonomy): domain Eukaryota; kingdom Metazoa; phylum Arthropoda; class Insecta; order Lepidoptera; family Geometridae; genus Perizoma; species Perizoma flavofasciatum. Next base: position 10,651,480 of record OY292429.1, on the reverse strand, counting down.
AATAAAAAAATATCTATCTATGTAATGTATAGTATTAAGTATATCAGTCATCTAGTACCCATAACACAAGCTCTGCTTAGCTTGGGGCTAGATGATGCTGTGTGGATTGTCCAGCATTATTTATTTATTTATCAGTCATGTAGTTCCTCACTCACGATGTTTCCTTCATCCTTATGAGCACGTGTTAAGCGCACATTATTGCGCATTCAAAAATGAATTGGTGCTCGACCGGGTTCGAATCCACGATCTTGGAATCGAAAGTTAGCGACAGCTTACTATGCCAACACGGCACGACGATAATACAACTTATGATTTCATTAAGGTATTCCACATGCAGTACAGTCGAAACGTCGGGAACCTCGTTTATTATTTATAAAAAGGTAAACGCGATAAAGACCCTTAAAATTATAATTAAGTAAGTCTTTTAATAAAAAAATAAAGTTAAAACAACATATTTATGACAAAATCTGTAAAACAAACGGTACCAAATGTAACTCTAAAAAAATAATTAAAAACTAAAACTTAACTTAACCTACTAAGTTTTTATTATACTAAAATTAACGTCCGCACAGTGCAACGTTTCGGAAAGATGTGAGCTTGCGTCACTCGCGCCGCTCTTTATATAGCCGGCTGGTCGTTCGCGTTGCCGACATTTCTGGAGTTCGTTAACACGGCCTCTCCTGACACCCTGGCGTCCCTGACAGGTTCTTCAGATTCGTCACGGTTGAGTATCGGGAGTGACGTAGATGATATCCCTTGACCTCCGGTCAGGTTCTGAAGAGAGCTCTGCATGATCTGCCTCATGTCTTGGTGAATGTCCTGAATGATTATCACCACCGGGACAATCTAAATCATCATTGATATCTGCAATTAAATGCCAAATGTTACAAACCTTAAAAGCAGGTACCAAACCGGTTTAACCATATTAGTTTGGTAAGCAAGTCTATTAAGGTTTTCCATTACCACAACCGACATGCCAGATAATAAACAACGTGCCAAACACTGTGACACACAAAATAATAAACACTGTGTTCACACGTTACACAGTGACTGATCGGTTTGAAAGACCGACCAGCTTCCATGGCCAATGTAGACACCATCCACACGGACTGGTTCTACTGCCTCAAGGGCCAAACAATACCTCAAGGGCCACACGGGTACCATATACCCTCCAATACCTCAAGGGCCACACGGGTACCATATACCCTCCAATAAGGCGGAGTATGACTCGGAAGTCCAATCGCCTTTCCACGCCTTCGCACTACGGCAAGCAAGGCGTCCTATAGCAAGGCGCGACCAAACGCGCATAGGATCGCGTGATTAGCACATGTGCATGAGAGCTCGGCTACACCTGACTCAAAACATAAACATTAACTGAATCTTATAGATCACTTTGTTAAACAAATCAACACGACAACCCAAAAGTGTAGCTGGTTCTAGAAGGCGATGATTTCTTTGTAGAATTAGTGTTGGCCTTAAACTTTTGTAGACTTTCAAATGCAGAGATGAAATCTCTTCATAAAGGCAACGCAGTAAATTTATGGCTCTTGACAACTTCAAAATCAAGCCACGGCGATGGTCAATAAGACCAATGATTATGATTAACTACAAGTAACTGCGTAAAGATGATCATAGCACGATGATCAAGAGTTACTTCACACTGCTGAATCTTATTCAGACTACTAACCGTAAAAAAAAACGTATTGCACAGGTGACACGATATGATCGTTCCATACTGCGACTGATGACCTATTTAAACTCTGAAATTTGGTTCCAACCGAAGCAAAACAGAATACTTTTAAGACTGCAAATTTCTTAGGTTTGTGTCTCGACCAGATTATCGCACACATAAAATACAACGCTCTTAGAGTGGCGAAAAGAGTGCGGTGTCGCGAATCGACAATGACTGCTTTTGCTTAACCTGGCATCTACGAACTTGCATCTCAATTACAAAAACCACGGATCGAACGCGATTTATTTCAAGAGAAAGTTCAATACTGCACTCGATTAACACTTACGAAAGACTTACATGTCGATGTAATGTCGGCTTAAGTAAACAGCTGTTCATCACGAGACGAACGATCGCAAAGCCGTTACGATTAAGAAATTCGATTCTAATCCAAACTAGCACAAAAATGAACTTGATTCAACTTTTTGCTGCTACCCTCAGAACACTTTGAATTTAAATTCACATAGTTTTTATCAAGAATCGATTAAATGCCTGCCTCGTTTACAAAAATAAGCCTTTGTGTCTATAAAGCCTGTAAACGGGACACTATGGTATACCAAAACTTATAGCTGTAGCGGTCACAATGACGGCTGCGGCTTCAAAAGCTGCGGCGGTCGCGGCTGCGACCTACCAACATCACAATCACGACCACTAGAGCTACAACTACGGTACCTTGTTCTGCGTCACGGCGGCGTATGCCCCCGGGACATGCTGCAATCACGATTACCACGGTCGTGAACGCCTGATGCGTGAACGCCATCTCCACGGGCTTCGTGAACGTTGGTCACGCGATCGGGATCAAGGCGATCTTTTCATTTTTACACCAGATTTGATTTCACAAAACACAAACGACCCAACAGTAAACTGAACACAAAACTGTATGACAAACGGTATAGAACACGTGATTGATCCCACGATCTGATATTAGGGATGTTTAATAAAACCAATTTTTTAAAAAGGAAAATTATAAAACCCCTATTATTTGAATTTACAAAGAGAACAACCTAAAGAACAAAATAGTGGTAAAACAACATGAACTCGTTAAAATACGTCCGCACAGTGCAACGTTTCGGAAAGAAGTGAGCTTGCGCCACTCGCGCCGCTCTTTATATAGCCGGCCGGTCGTTCGCGTTGCCGACATTTCTGGAGTTCGTTAACACGGCCTCTCCTGACACCCTGGCGTCCCTGACAGGTTCTTCAGATTCGTCACGGTTGAGTATCGGGAGTGACGTAGATGATATCCCTTGACCTCCGGTCAAGTTCTGAAGAGGGCTCTGCATGATCTGCCTCATGTCTTGGTGAATGTCCTGAATGATTATCACCACCGGGACAATCTAAATCATCATTGATATCTGCAATTAAATGCCAAATGTTACAAACCTTAGAAGCAGGTACCAAACCGGTTTAACCATATTAGTTTGGTAAGTAAGTCTATTAAGGTTTTCCATTACCACAACCGACATGCCAGATAATAAACAACGTGCCAAACACTGTGACACACAAAATAATAAACACTGTGTTCACACGTTACACAGTGACTGATCGGTTTGCAAGACCGATCAGCTTCCATGGCCAATGTAGATACCATCCACACGGACTGGTTCTACTGCCTCAAGGGCCAAACAATACCTCAAGGGCACACAGCCGGCCGGTCGTTCGCGTTACCGACATTTCTGGAGTTCGTTAACAATATTAAACTTAAACTAGGTAGTTTAAGTTAAATACATAGGTATGTATCACAATTATAGTATTACCTACATATTTATTTTATTTTATTTTATTTTATCAATATTTGGAAAACTTACAGCTAGGTTACATTGTAGACAAGAAACTAAGTACATGCAGCTAATCAGAAAAAAGTCTACATATACACAGAAGGCCAATTAAAAGTTTCCACAGATATTAGAAGAAAAATTAGAAATTAAACGGTAACAATAGACGACAGAATAGTTAGTTCCTAATTTTATAATAAGAAGAAATTGTCACTTAGTAAGCGTTTAAGCCTACTCGTTATTGTGTTAAATAAATCTACGTTATTATATTATATTTTATGTCAGAGAACCAAAATTATCGACATCGCTCAACGAATTAGCAACCTGAAGTGGCAGTGGGCCGGTCATATCTCGCGAAGAACCGATAATCGTGGGGTAAACGTGTTCTTGAGTGGAGACCGCGACTCGGCAAACATAGTGTAGGACGCCCTCCGGCCAGGTGGGATGACGATCTGCGAAAGACTGCAGGCAGATGCTGGATGCGGCAAGCTGAAGACAGGGCGCTATGGCGCTTATTAGGGTAGGCCTATATCCAGCAGTGGACGAATATAGGCTGATGACGATGATTATATTATATTAATTAGTTAACATAGTAAGCTTAAGAATAATGTATATATATTCTCATTTAAGTGAACTGTGTTCTTTTGAGACATAAAATTCTTTAAACTGAAGTTAAATTGCCCACAAAATATGTTTCTAGTTATGATTCTATAATATTTTTTATACTACTAAAGGGGCAAACAAACTAATCGCCCAACTGGTGCTAAGCGGTTATCGTAACCTATGGACTTGCAATACCAGAGGTAACACTCACGCATTGCCTCCCTGAGATATCAAGATGAAAGATCTCATGAGCCTGTAATTTCACCGGCTACCATACCTTTTAAACTGGAACACAGCAATGAGAACATTACTGCTTGATGGAAGAAATAGGCAATAATGTTTTTTTTTAATAAGTTTTACAGGAAAACTAGCAATCCCTCAGAAATCAAACTTTTATGAAACTACATTGAGATCATTTTCTACAGGGTGTCCCGGAATGTGTATATAATGCCGAAAGGAGGTCATTGACACCATGGTGGGGAACATTGTTTGTTCTACGACTTTTTGGATTTCCATATTTTCTATTCATGAAATGACCATCAAAGTTTCCATCTTGCCTGCTCTTCACATCCCTAAAATCAACAAAACAGCTGTTTAGTTGACTTTTGAGTGTGACGTTACCAGAGGTCAATACCTCGTGTGACGTCATTGATTTCGATGTTTTGTTCCGGGACACCCTGTATACAACAACAAAATAATCATCAAAAACAATAATAATTGGCGAACACACACAATTGTGAAACACACACCAATGTAACATTAAAAAAAACAACCGAATTGAGAACACCCCTTTTTTTGAAGTCGGTTAAAATACAACTAAGGTAAGTTTATAAAACTTGCTACTAACAAATTAATTTTCGAGGATAATTCAGCCTTTATAAGGGGTTGTCCTAAAATAGACATAATGTAATGCGTCTCTATATATATATATTTACTACTAGTTGTTGCCCGCGGCTTCGCCTCGTGGTATGTTAATAAAAGTAGCATATGACCGTCTCCAGGCTTCAAACTATGCCTAATACAATTTATACAAAGTTTAAAACTCAATTGCACACCCCCAAAGGGTAGTTTTGAAAAAATAAAAAATACGTGTTTCATTATTCACTTTAAAGTTTATTTGTACAGAGTTTTGAGGGAATCAAACTTTTTTTTTCATAGAAACTTTACCGCCCTATTTAACCCCATTAGAGGTCGATTTTTGAAAATAGGATTAGCCTATGTGTTATTCTAGATCCTAAACTATCTACATACGAACATACGCGGTAACAAACATTCACACACACACACACATACTTTCGCATTTATTATATTATAGTAAGAAGTAGGATTGAAATATACACATCCTACTACTATTATAAATGCGAAAATTTGTGAGGGCGGATGCTTGTTACTCTTTCACGCAAAAACTACTGAACGTATTTTGATGAAACTTTACAGTAATATAGCTTATACATCAGAATAATACATAGGCTACTTTTTATCTAGGTACCACACGGGCGAAGCCATGGGCAGAAACTAGTATAAAAATACTATTTGACAGGGTACCACGCGGGCGAAGCCGAGGGCAGAAGCTAGTAATAAAAAAATAATAATGCTGGACACTTTCACACAGCATCCATCATCTAGCCCCAAACTAAGCAGAGCTTGTGTTATGGGAATTACGTGGCCTATTATTATTATTAATATTAATAATAAATGAATTAATATTTAATAATATATTATGATCTGATTTTTATCTGAAATAAATGAATTATTATTTAATAATATATTAAATAATAATTCATTTATTTCAGATAAAAATCCATAATTAACATTATAAGCACAGAAAATTACATGCAAAATACATTATCTAGATGAGATCATTCACATAGAGGTTGAACAACAGAGGAGATGTTATCCCGCCCTGCCGCACACCACACTCCATGCTGTATGCTGCAGACAACGCCCCCGCCCATCTCACCTGGTTTCGCTGGCATCGATACCAGTTTCTCAACAAAGACACAATTTCAGCCGGTACACCCGCTGCCTCCAACTTGCACCAAAGCCTATCATACAAAACGGTATCAAAGGCTTTGGACAGATCCAGGAAGCAGGCATATACCGGCGTCTTTCTCTCCGTATAGTACCTGACAGCCTGCTTAAGATATAAGATTGCACTTTCCGTCGAGAGCCCTGCCCTGAAACCGAACTGGGCATCGTGCAGTTGGACGTGTTGCATGATTTTGTCATTAATCAAACTGTCAAGAATCCAAGAACCATGACACAAACATAAATTATAAAACATGGAGAGCACGCGCGGCAGATGAACACCCGCATATTTCATATGTTCGATACTGAGACTGTCATGCCCAGGAGATTTACCTCATTGCATATTCTGGATAATTTTCCGTACGTCTTTGGATTTAAAACTTGTAGCTCTCTTGCGTACGACAGTATCAACAACAATCATACATATGATACATAGAAAGCACCCAGACCCGAGACAAATATTTGAAGATCATACAAACATTTGTCCCGCGGCGGGTATCGAACCCGCAACCTTTTGCGTCTCAGGCTTCACCCACTACGCCACATACCATCATTAGTATTGATGCTATTGATTCACCCACCTCTTATTTTACAATATTCTTTATGCAAAACTTTTACTCAAAGCTCATCGTGGGGAACTGATTCTAAGAATAACATTTTATGAAATAAAAATAGCACCTATTCTCTTCGTCGCCCTTCAGATAAAGCCGTAAATAAACTAATTTGATATTCAATTTATGCTTCTATTCACAGAATCGCTTTTCATTTGGAAAGCTCTGAGTGCTGCGAGGTTTTTATTTGTGTTTTCATTTCCAAATATCGTAATTCAGCGAGATTGATGACGTCTAGACGTTACAATTATTTTTGATGATATATTTTTAATTGTTTTGTTTATCTGATTACCAAATACCTAGATACCTACTTAGGCAGGTACCAAAACGACTGATAAAACGTACAGACACGTTAAATAAAAATTCAATCGAATTCTCACAACAAAGTGTCAATAGGTATCAGTACAATTTACAAAGCGTATTTCGTGTTGTTGATAATTTGAGACTTTATTTAAATATTTGATGGTTTTTCTCAATTAATTAGTTCACCTTGTTTTATAGCCACCTCGCTAAAGCTTCAATGATAAATCATAAAAAAAATCTAACTGATTTTGTCGGCGTAACTTCACTGTAATATTTTAAAGGCCTACTCTTTATAACACTATTCTTGTCTGTTGATCTGCAATCAAACAAAAAAGTAATTAAAAAATAATTCTATTTATATTATTAGAGATTATATTATTATAGATCGCGTTTAAGCGATAAGATCGCCCTTTGTACTTTTAGATATTATATTAAGTTTATGTTTATTTTCTTACTAGCCTCTGTCCACGGCTTCGACCGCGTGGTAACATAAAGAGCCTATGTGTTTTTATGTATCCGTTCAGTAGTTTTTACGTGAAAGAGTAACAAACATCCATCCTCACAAACTTTCACGTTTATAATATTAGTAGAATAATAGGATTTGTGTGGTACACATTGAAGTATTATAATTATTTCATTAATTCAATTAATAGTATATTTAACGTTTCAGTATTTTGGCCGTAAATGAACTACAGATTAGTCGGCGACCTTCAGTCGGCCTGAAAATTCACACACCAAAGATATGAACTTATACATTTACATTATGTAGGTAGGTCGTTTTTTGTGAGATTCTTTGTAAACATTGTGGGTACTCCATAAATATCATGATTTTCCTTAGAGAATAACATGAGTAATATAACAAGCTCCCTAGATCCATACCCTCGACACCGAATGAAAGTGAGATTAGTTTTCTATAATCGAATAATAAAAAAAAACTCTGTAATACTAAGTTAAGTGAGTTGAAATAAGCACATAAACTCTATAGAAGCTTATTTAATGATTATGTAGAAAAAAATTGAATATAGCATGTAGTAAAATACATTTCAATCTATTAAAAAACTATTTAATCGAGAAAACCTTAAAAGAAATATAATTTTGAAAATAATATTTTGCTAAATCTTTGTTACATATAGAGTAACAAATAGCCAAAGCTTTAAATAAGCTTTCATAGAAGTTTGGTCACGAATTCCACGAAAGGTAGCCAATGAGTCTACACACTCAAGGATTATGACCACAGATCATCGAAGTAATACCACCATCCCGATTCTTTAGAAAAACGTTGGAGAAATGCCACGCAGGGTTCAGACTCCACTAACTTGCCAGCCTAAGAAGCAAGGACCAGTATCCCTTGGCACTGAGGTCAAGTTTGTGGTGAAGGTTGTGGATCAATAACTCGAATGCAAAGGCTACTTCCCACCACATCCAAGTCTATTGTTCTCGGAAAAGAAAACTTTCATACATAAGTTCCCACTCACATCCATGCATAAGTTGAGGTAGAGTCAGAACGAGAATATTCTGATAATATATAGGCCTAAGTAGTTAGGTAAGGTACAAGACCTTGACCTTGATGGCGCGGTGAGTGATTAGTCAGCGACGCAAGAGTTAGATTGCCGCTGCGTAACAAATGTTTACATATTTTGCAGATACTCGTTCCGGGTCGGGTGTTGGTACTACGGTACTCGTAGATACAGACGTAGGGAATCCTAGTGTAGGGTCCGCACTATGTAGTGTCTTTATGCTGTATAAAAGAGTACAAAAAATAACTAACAATTTGGTTTTTATTTCTGTAACAAATTCGCAATTTTCTTTTAAGATGGAACCTTCATTTATGTATAAAATACTTGTGAAAAAAGGCCTCGCTCGTATAATATCTAAAAGTATAATACCAGTTACAGATAATATGTAGGTAATAAGTTTTTTTAGAGATATTATTACACACATTTTAGGCGGTCAGAGTTAAAAAAAAATATCTATTGCAAAAGGGATATTTACCATGATTTGCAAATGTAGTTCTTTCCCGATATTTCGTCACGCAAGACGATCACGGGGAGAACGAAGGGGGATGTTATTGCCAGACGAAACGATCTACCCTCTTTCTTACACGTTTATTGCGAACGGTACCACTACACAATGGGTCTTGCAAATCCTAAAAAACACATACGCAACGCCAATACGCATTTTTTTAAATTAATTAACGAACGCCAACTCAAGATATAAATAAAAAATAACGCGTCTAAAGCCAACACAGACAACCAATTACCTTTTTTGTGGCCGAACAGGCCAACATACTATATACGAGGCCAATCTGTTTAGTCTTGTTTGTAATAGAGCACGATAGCCTTACTAACAAATTTCAAATACATCCCATCAAAATGTGTGGTACCTCTTCAATACCTACACCGCAACCCCACGCGTTTTCTTACCAACTGACACATATATAATATGATTCCTTGTGTCGTTGGTAACAGGAATTACGATTAATATGTTACTACAACACGTCCAGCAGCGAGATGGGCAGACGACGTTGTCAACGTCGCGGGCCGTGAATGGTTTAGACTGGCGCAGGATCGTGGTGGATGGCACAAACTGAGGGAGGCCTATAACCAGCAGTGGGTGAAGTCGAGCTGTGGATGATGATGATGATGATGAGAACACCCAGACCTGGAACCAATATCTGCTGATAATGCCAACATTTCCGCAGCGGGAATCGAACCCAGCCGGAAACTTGTCCGCCGCGCCATCGAGGTTATCAAACAACATCAAATCGTGTGGGGAAATCGATGCGCAACTTGACAGTTATAAAGATAGATATCTATTTATTGCACACCATATAATATTTTGCTTACAAATTCAAACAGAGTTGACATCCTATCCTACTAATCCTATCCTACTATCCTACTAATATTATAAACGTGAAAGTTTGTGAGGATGGATATTTGTTACTCTTTCACGCAAAAACTACTGAACGGATTTTAATGAAACTTTACAGTAATATAGCTTATACATCAGAATAAACACATAGGCTACTTTTTATCCGGGTACCACGCGGGCGAAGCCGTGGGCAGAAGCCAGTTATTTATAACTTCGCAGTTGCAAATAGAGGTGGAACGCCAATGCCTAATCAGCAGCTGTAATCGTTCCAAGGCGAACTAATCTGTTTTGCTGATTTTTTTTATGATCCAACTTAATGCATCGCTTTAAAAGTGAAATAAATGGATATGGTACTATCATAAAGCCTTATTTCACCAGAAAATGAAAGTATAATTTTCAAATTTCTAAGTACTTAGGTAGTCCAATAAATAAAATGGGCAATACCTAAGTCAATAGTTTTTATTTATTGAATCTCAAGGATCGTATAAAAACGTTTGTAAAATTTGAAAGTGATTTATGCCGATTCCTCGCTAGCGACCAAGCCTTAAAGAATCAGGCAACAAACTCTGCTTGGTTTTTTGTAAGGAACACAGTCGAGCTAGTAAGTAAGCTCTAAGTAGCTCTTGTTAGGGTTAAGCTCGCCTTTGTACATGTCCTATATGTAAGTTTTATGTCTGTATTATCTGTGTGTACAATAAGAATAAAGCTCTTATACTAGGATTCCCTGTGTTAAGAAGCTAGTCGTCTCCTTCGACCCGGATAAATGGTGAATGGTATGTACGAGCCAAAGGACACTCAACTACGAGTAATCGCCGCAGATAGTAGAGCTACCTTCAAAAGCACGCACCAGGAACACTGCACTTCGCACAACCCACCCAGTGAAACGTCCGACCCCCGACCGACGACGCTCCACTTACAATGAAAGTAACTTAGCATATACGAGTAGGTTGGTACTTAATAATAGCCCATACGAGAAAGATCCTATCAAATATAAATGTATACAAGGCTTGTATAGGTGTGCATGTGAGTAGAAAGGCTACTTATGTACCCAAAGTTACGACCTTTTCAGTTTGCTTATCTAGTTACTTTTTTGTAGTGTCGCCGATAATTTTTAGCCCTGAAAAGAGCCACTATTGTGACAAATCCATCGTGTAAGAACTAGTGAGATGCGTTGCCTGATTAATGAAGAGTTATTCGCTCTATCGCGTATAAAAAAACCCAAAATACATTGCCTTGTGTCAGGGCGCAAACTTTCTTGCTCTAAAACAGAATAGACTTTCAAGAAACGTTTTATATGACTCAAGGTATGGAGAAAATGGGATTTACGATATCTCAAAGTCCACAGAGCAGAGACGGAAATTGGCGCAGAGCGTAGTATTTGAAGGATTCCATTGTTACAATGACGTGTGAAGTGTGGGATAAGGTACAAACTGTCTCGACTGAGCTTACTTATTTGAGCCATTTGGGGTTTAGACTCTGGGTCCGTTTGGAATAGGGGCCCTTCGCGTTTTTAAAATTATTTCGGGGCTGGGCAGTATCTACTGGTTGACGTGTGACCAGAGAGCTGGCTCTTATCTGGGTCAACGCATTAGCATTGCCATTTGGCGTGGTAATAGAGCCAGCATTTTGGGAACGCTTGCGTATGGTAGCGATTTGGATCAGTTGAGCTATCGTCATAAGATAGCTGTTCATTATTTTTATTTTTGTATAAAATTAAGGACCTCAAATAAGGATGGGAAAAATTACGGATAGTATCCATATGTCCCATAAAAGAGAACATCGGGATGTTCTCCAAAATTTACTTTGCTGATCACTCTGGTGCTTTTTATTCATAGAGCTATAACGAGATGTATCCATGTATTCAGTTCTAAAAAGAGTTTAAAAATTAAGCATTTACTTTGTTCCTCCCAAATTTCATCAAAGCGTTACCGATATATTTGAATCCGAAAACTGCGCAACCAATTTCAATACTGGTGGCAGAGCCCCCAAACCAAAATTTATCAAGATTATGTTCTATGTAAAGTTCGTTGACTTTTCACTCCTGGTGAAATGTCCCTCAATTCATCCATAACTTACAAGAGTTGCGAATTCGATTTCCGCTGCGGGGCTAATGTTTGCATGCCTGCAAATATTTGTTTCTGGTCTGGTCCACGGTACTCGTAGTTCCTGATACCCACGACACAGAGAATCCAGAGGATGGGGTCAGGACTATGTAAAATATTAAAATGAATAATAATGCTAGATATTTTAACACAACATCATCTAGACACAATCTAAGCAGAGCTTGTTTTATGGGAACTACATGTGTATATTTACATATTTTATCTCCCATTTTCATCATCTATCTCTGCTACATGATCCGTTATAGAAGCGATCTCGTCCAGGCAAACTTTGTATGGAGAGGAATCTATTATATATATTTATTCATATAACTATCTACAAGTAGATATATACAAAAAATACAGATGAAACAACTAGCTATCTAAAGACCGTTGCAAACGATCTATAGATAGCTCAACTGATCCAGATCAATACCAGACAGAAGCGTTCCCAAAATACTGGTCGCATTGCCACGCTAAATGGCAATGCTAATGCCCAGATAAGAGGCAGCTCTCTGATCACGCTTTGCTTCGACCAGTCGCGCTGTAATAATTTTGAAAACGTGAGGGGCCCTGGTTCTTCACGGACCCAGAGTATCACCCCAAAAGACTCAAATAAGTAAGCTCTGTCGAGACTTCTATATTTGCGCCTCTTGAGATCCTCGGCCGAATCAGCCGCTACACCGTCTCTAACTGATGTCTCCGACAGATGAGATGCTGCTAGAGTATCTACGCATGTGGCGTCCCATACCAAAGGCCTTCTCCTCTCCCAAGGGTCATGCCGTCAGGCCGCTTACCATCGTCACGTAGTAGACCATTCGGTTCGATAACAGCTGGAATGTTGGCGCTGGTAAATGACCGGTGTATGATATCATTAAGGCTAGCGTAGCGTGGTATATATTATATTGTACATGATTGACACGTGCTCAAAACGGTAAAGGAAAATATCGTAAGGAAACCGGCATAGAAGCAATAATTTTAAAGCTTGTCGCTTTTCTAAATTTGTGCGGCTAACTTTACAATGTGCTATTTCGGCCTCTTAAATTTAAACAGCAACCATTCTTCTTTCCCTTGAACCAAAGGTTCAGCTTTAAAATTCCTATTGGTTGCATCCAGCTGCTTGCATTGAAAGTGCTCGTATATTTCTCGTATATACGAGTAAAGGCCCGGTCAAAAGCGGTGGCGGTGGCGATCAAAAGTAAATGGCTGTCAAGTGGTTTAACCGGGTCCTAAGTAGGTACCTCATAAAGATAACATAGGTCATGTAGGTAGTAGACACCGCTCATACTACCAGAACAACGTTCTGTCAGGTCATCATTTGGTCGGGTTATGAGTTGAAGCATTAGATAAATAGGTGTCTCTGATTGGAGCGAGCAAACCAATAGACGAAAACTAGTATCACTTTACGCTATTTATTTATTAAGTTTTAGCATTGGACCGCTAAACCAGACACCAGACATTGCTAACGTTCCTATTTTTTATGGTAATTTTGCATGAAACGGGATGCCAGACAAATCGATTCTGTATAAAATGTCGGCTGTTCCGGCCGTCAAATTTTTCATTTTATGGTTACAAATTTGCACACATAAAAGCATATTTTTGAGTACCTAGATTCCTAGTTTTAGCAACTAAAATTTGTATACCATTTACTAGTGAGGAGAAACTAGTGGAGATAATGGGAATGTCCTTCAAATTCAAGGAAAATGTATAACTTATTGTTTAATAAATAAATAATGCTGGACATTTTTCTCACAGCATCATCTAGCCCCAAACTAAGCAGAGCTTGTATTATGGGAACTACATAACTGATATATTAATTACTAGCCTCTGCCCAACGTTTTGCCCGCATGGTATCCAGATAAAAAGTAGCCTATCTGTTATTTTGTTATCTGTTATAAGCTATATTACTATAAAGTTTCACCAAAATACGTTCAGTAGTTTTTGCGTGAAAGAGTAACAAACATCCATTCTCACAAACTTTCGCGTTTATAATAGTAGTAGGATATACTTTTTGGTAGAAACATCATCATCATCATCATCATCAGCCTATATTAGTCCACTGCTGTACATAGGCCTCCCCTAATGAGCGCCATAGCGCCCTGTCTTCAGCTTGCCGCATCCAACATCTGCCTGCAGTCTTTCGCAGATGATTCGGTAGATACATAGTACATACATATTAAACATAGAAAACACCCAGACCCGAGACATTTTTTGTAGATCTCACAAACATTTGTTCCGTGGTGGGAATCAAACCCGCAACCTTCTGTGGATCAAGGTCGTAGAGGTTTGCATTTTTATGTACCTGTCGAGTAATTTATTATTGTAATTCGTTGGTGCCATACTTTATTATATGTATTTACTTTAAACTTCTTCTATTGCTCGCCTCTGAAAGCACTAACGAATCATCTCGAACCAATATTATTTCAGAGAAATTCAAATATCCGATCAGAATAACAATAGAATAAGAATATTTATCGACAACAAACCCGGCATTGAAATTCAAATGCATTAAATAACGAAGCAATTTAAACGAAAACAAATTTGAGGGTAAAAGTTGTTCCGGAAAACATAAATCACTAGTTGCGCCTCGCGGTTTCACCCGCGTAAGTTTCGATTCCGTGGGAATATCGGCGATCTAATTAAATTTTAGAACACAAAAGAAAGAAAGAAAGAAAGAAAATGATAGTAAGATCCCCTCGCGGACTTTTTTGTAGGTAATAATGAGTACTTTAATCATGTAGTACATCATTTTATGTATCATCAATAGTTTTCTCAGCGCACGACAAATAATAAATTTTATAGGCAAAATTTTGCTACTTTGGGTTACATTATTGCAATTTTCTTCAATTTTTTAAAAATAAATTATAACCTTTGTTACTTCCTGATAATTTAGCTTTCATTTGGTGAAAAAATGGTTAAAATCGGTCCAGTAGTTTCGGAGCTAATTCGATACAAACAAACAAAAAAATCTTTCCTCTTTATAATATTAGTATAGATTATACAAACGAGTTTCGCCAATAAAGTTGGCAGATGTAATTACTCTTAAACCATCAAAAAGCATTAAACCATCCATTTTTAGATAAAAAAAAACAAAAAAACATCAAACTGATCCTACCAACCTGATGTCCTGATCCACGCTAGGATTCCCTCTGTCGTGGTAACTACGAGTATTGTAATTCTACCACAATATCCGATCCGCTACGCCGTAGAGGTCGTCAAATTAACAAAAGTTAATCGATGGTTTGATCAACGGTCATATTTTAAGAGCTACGATGACACTAGCTACTGCCTACGAATTCACACGCGTGGTACCCGGAAAAAGTAGTTTCCGTTCGAGATAAGTATAAAAAAAACAGCTAAATGAATAGTATTGAAAGAATAGATAGATAAATGTGCATGTTTCAGTTAGATGGACTACCTCTCGATGTAAATTGATGATATCTTACTTACAGGTTCCAGGAAGTCGATGGATGGATGTGGCCCAAGATCGTCCGTCGTGGCACTCTTTAGTGGAAGGATGTCTAGCAGTGGACTTCTACAGGCTGTTGATGATGACGATACTGATGTTTATTTACTCATTCTACAAATAGGACACAGGCGTGTTTCATTTTTCATTGAAATTTCTGAACTAAACTTTATACCGTCGGATCTTTGACCTAGGCCGCTTTCAATTTAGACGGTTGGTAACGGATTGCTGCCACACGAGAGCAGGGGCTCTAGACTAATATATCACGCTTAGTTTTCATTTTACGCTAACGTAAATTTGTCAAGGAAAAATTTGGCAATAGTCACGTGACATTTCCACAGCTATGTCATTTCTATACAATTCCATCTTTCTTTGTATTTGTCTAGACTAAACACAACAGATTATTTTTTTGTGATCCTCTAGTCTCGCAGTACAATACCCAGGTCGGGTATTGTACTGCGCACGGGCGGTTATGTTTTTAATATAAATAAATAAATAAATAAATTGACTCGACGTGAAAACGTGCGATAATATTCCAACGCACGTCCGTTTGCAGGATGGCAACATCGAAAATGCCACGTTGTTTACTAGTACGGTGAGCGCATCGTGTATTATGTTAATCAAATATTTTAACTGTGGACGATTTAAAAACAGAAGAAATAATGTAAACTCAAAATGTGACGAATATTCTAACCACTTGAAGAAAAAAAAAGGTTTAGGAAGTCATGTGAATTTATCAACTTTTTTTATTAAAGATGCGGCTGAAACTTGGATATAGTTTATAAAAATCACCAGCATTAATGTTAAAGCAAACATTGGCAAAGCTATTCATGTTGTAAAAACGGGAACTTTCACGTACCGTAATATTGGTGAAGGCACCGACCAAGCTTCGACTCATTCTTTTAATTTATCTTCTTCCTACCACCTGTATGCAGATGACTTACAGATTTACACACAGTCAACAATTGAAAACATGTACGGAGCAATCAACTTAATTAATTCTGATTTGGACCTAATTTGTGACTGGAGTAAATCTTTTGGCCTCACAGTAAACCCCAAAAAGACACAAGTTATTGTCATTGGCAGTCACAAAATGATACCCGGCTAGATTTCGCACAACTTCCGCGAGTACTTTTTGACGGCACGCCGATACCTATCAGCAAATCGGTGAAAAACCTGGGTATTATTATGGATTCCAAGTTGACGTTTGCGTCTTCTGCTTCGCTGCGAAGACTTCGTAACTTTTTGCCAACCAGTACCATTTTTTTTTTTTTTTTTTTAAGGGGGGAAATGCCACGCATCCCCCTTCCGCCACGGGGGTGGCGAAAGGGGGTATGTGGGACTCTAACCCACTAAAACCCCCCTGGTTGACGTCGCCCGCCGTAGTGGGGCAAGATGGGGTCGCGTTAGCATTCACCATCTTACCCCGACGGGTGGCCCGGGCCCCGGCCATGTGTGGGGCCGTGCAAGCCGGCGGAGTCCCCCGACTCCACCAGTGACCCCACCCTCGCGCCCTAAAAAGGGCGCCCCCTCCAACTTACGCTGTCCCTCACTCCAAGCCTGACCGGTATGGGAAACCCTGCCGGTATAGCCTCGAAGATCATTGGGACGCGCAAGCCCTCATCCGCGCCCTGAAAAGGGCGCCCCCTCCAACTTACGCTGTCCCTCACTCCGAGCCTGACCGGTATGGGAAGCCCTGCCGGTATAGCCTCGAAGATCATTGAGACGCGCAAGCCCTCATCCGCGCCCTGAAAAGGGCGCCCCCTCCAACTTACGCTGTCCCTCACTCCAAGCCTGACCGGTATGGGAAGCCCTGCCGGTATAGCCTCGAAGATCATTGGGACGCGCAAGACCTCATCCGCGCCCTGAAAAGGGCGCCCCCTCCAACTTACGCTGTCCCTCACTCCAAGCCTGACCGGTATGGGAGACCCTGCCGGTATAGCCTCGAAGATCATTGGGACGCGCAAGCCCTCATCCGCACCCTGAGAAGGGCGCCCCCTCCAACTTACGCTGTCCCTCACTCCAAGCCTGACCGGTATGGGAAGCCCTGCCGGTATAGCCTCGAAGATCATTGGAACGCGCAAGCCGACCAGAACAGCAAAAAGCCGCCCCGGCCTTCCCTCCACGGTGCGCCCTGAAAAGGGCACACTACGTCAAACGGGCCCATAAAGGGCCACGCCAACCCCACGTCCGCGCCCTTATAAGGGCGCCCCCTCCAACTTACGCTGTCCCTCACTCCAAGCCTGACCGGTATGGGTAGCCCTGCTGGTATAGCCTCGAAGATCATTGGGACGCGCAAGCCGACCAGAGCAGCGAAAGCCGCCCCGGCCCTCCCACGGTGCGCCCTGAAAAGGGCACACTCACCCCGCAAGACGGGACCACACCGGGCCCCGCCAAGCCCTCGTCCGCGCCCTTAAAAGGGCGCCCCCTCCAACCTACGCTGTCCCTCACTCCAAGCCTGACCGGTATGGGAAGCCTTGCCGGTATAGCCTCGAAGATCACTGGGACGCGCAAGCCCTCATCCGCGCTCTTAAAAGGGCGCCCCCTCCCACCAGAGCAGCATACACCGCCCCGGCCCTCCCATGGTGCTCCTCCACGAGCCCACCATGCTGCCCCATCCGCTGTGCCCCATGCGGCTCATAGGAAATCGCGAAGGGGCCCCTCCGGTCGGTCTATTAGTTGCTCGACAATAAGATCCCACGTATGAGAAGTTATTATCGAGCTTAAACGAGGCGCACCGTCCCATAGGCTTCTGTTCACCCCGGATCCGTCTGATCCATAAGCGACCAGAGCCCACAGGCACACGAGAAGGTTGACCGACATGGCACCCCTGCCAACCAGTACCAAAGTTATGCTTGCACAATCCCTTCTACTCCCTATATTAGACTATGCTGACGCCAGCTACCTCGACCTCACCGAAGCCCAGTTAAACAAACTTGAGCGCCTTCAAAATCTTTGTATCCGGTTCATATTTGGCTTACGTAAGTATGACCATATTTCAGAATTTCGCGCAAAACTCAAGTGGCTTCCCATCCGCCTTCGCCGGAATGCACATATTCTTTCCCTTCTTTATGGTGTTCTTTTTAATCCTTCCTCACCATGTTATCTAAAGGAGCGTTTTGAATTTTTACACCACGCGCATGATCGAAACCTTCGCTCTTTCGAAACTCTACAGCTTCATACTCCTGTCCATAGTTCGCAATTTTATGGTAACTCCTTTACGGTGCAAGCTATTAGATCATCAAAGTCACTTGCCATTTTTAAAGTTATGGTATACAACCATTTCCTTTCTATGTCTCAGAGCTGCTAGTAAATAGTTTTATATATTATTACGTATTTTTATTTGTATGTATATTATATAGGATATGTATATATATTTGTAATCCAAAGGTTGTCTGGAAGAGATCGCTTTTAGCGATAATACCGCCCATTGTACCTTATATTATTGTGAATCCCTGTGTCTTTTTGTATTTTGCTTTGGTGTGCAATAAAGAGTTTATCTATCTATCTATCTATTATTCCATAAATAATAGATTACATATATATAAAAATAACTATGGACTGACCACAAACGTAACCCAGAAGAAAAAATAAAAAGAATTATTTACAAGAAAACGAAATGAAGACACAGCAAATATACATTCGACGATTGTAAAGAAAACCAGCTCGAGCTTTCCTTGATGAAGACTCATGAGTCGAAGCTGAGTCGGTGCTTTCACCAATAGTATAGTAAGTGAAAATTCCCGTTTTTACAATATGAATAGACAAATTCACGATAGTTTTGGAATCAAATTAGCAAAGCTGTTAGAAAGGCGTATTTTTTTTCGATTTCAGAAAGAGCACTAATTATAACGATTCCTCGTCTCCATGGCTCGACTGAAGTCAGGTATTGGTGGAAAACACTTAAATACGATCGAACTGCAGCCGTGTATCTTCAAGTTAGACGGTTAGTATCGTACTGGTACAGTCCTGCTGTAGTACGACACACTCGCGTATTAGCTGTGCAACAACCGTGCCAAAATTGATAAAAATTGAAAATTGAAATTGAAATTGAACTTACAAACATGAAACTTCGCATACATCTGTTCAAATAAAACGATAAAAGTCTAATAAAATGATTTCCAAAACTACCACTCAAAGCGGGTAGGATGATGCATTAAGTTTGCATAAGTAATGTCTAATGCTTTGTGCAATTTTCTGTGAACTTAGTTTGGATATTTACAATACAAAAGAAAAGAATACGTAACAGAGTATTCAAAAAATAAAAAAGGGTACAAGGCATGCGATGATTTTTGATGCACCTACCCCTAAGCGAGTAAAACCGCGGGCATCGACTAGTGGTATTATAAATGCCCAAATCGGGAATCGTAGCGTTTGAACTATGAGTACCTTCCTACATACGTGATTCGAATTTAAATTTCGAAGCTTTTGTATAGAGCTTTAAAAAATTAAAAAAAAAATCTACTAGCATTGAGAGTCATAATCCCGCTACACCCTCTAGGGTCAGAAATTTGGGAAACCCTTTCTTAATGCACCTAAGGCCACTTTAATAGGTCACATTTGGTATCTGTCAGTCGTAGCTTCTTATTGAGGTGACCTGCTTAAAATTATCGATTAAATTGAATGAATCCATATAATGGTTTCCAACATCTGTGAATCAAATGCAGTTATTGTGAAAAAAAAAACATTTAAAAATAATCTTTAAAATATTTTCTTGCTGTATGTACTGTATTTTTAATTGAGTCCCATTTCAATCTCTGTCTAATTATTATATTCTATCGTAATTTTAAGGAAATAAATAATATGTGGCAATTGCCACACCACATTGCTGAGAACCAGCTTCCGTAGCCGTATTGATTTCACTCAGATTTATGGCAAAAATTATACTGATTGGGCCTCAAAATAGATAGATAGATAAACTCTTTATTGCACACCAAAGCAAAATACAAAAAAAATAGGAATATGACTTGACAGAAGATTTTCATCTTTTGACCGAAATTCAAAAGCTATTCCCTTTTCAGATGACGAAATTCACTAAAATATATCCACAGGAGTTACAAAAAATATAATTAAAATCAGGTAACTAGCAAAAACGTGCTTGATCCCTAGACACTTTTTATGTGTGTATATTGCGTCCCTACCAACCTACCATATCACGGGATTTGATGTTCAAATTCACATATTTGACAACCTCGACGACGTGGCGGGCGAGTAAGCGCCTCTTGCATCTGCGATGCAAGAAAGCGGGTTCGAGTCTCGCTGCGAGAATCTGTTTTGCATAATATTGGTTCTTGGTCTGGGTGATTGAAATCAACAAATACCAAATTTTAATATTGAAGACGGCTATAGACTCTCTGCGTCTTGGAATCCCGTGATCAGCAGTTGTTCGAAATCCGATTGTGCAGTGGGGTGAAACGGTATTTTATAAAAAAAAAACGTCGAGTAATTGGCGTAGATAAATGGTTGCATTCATGCCAGGCATAGGGGTTGTTTTACCACGATAATCGTAGTTCTTGGTACCCACAGCCAGATTTTTTTTAGGGAAAACTAAAATAAATGTCATCGAGATTATATATAAAATATTTTTTGTTATATCGTGACATCAAAATTGACTAATTATCAGACAATTCCATGCATAACAAAGTAGCAACTATTCTATTAAAACTAATCACAACGGACTAATCGAGTACAAAAAAAACATGCCTGAATTGATAACCCCTTTTTTGAAGTTGGTTAAAAAGAACAAAGAAATCTTATACTTAAAACAAAGCCTTTTAGGATTGGCCACGAAAGCCTCGTAATTGGGTACAAATTCTTTCAGTGAACCGGTGACATTCAAAGTAACTTTCCATGTACCCTGAAAGGCAATAAAAATAGCCTAATAGGTACATAGCGGAGTAAGATAAAAATAAAACCTATTACTTCTCTAAAACTTTTACGCTTTATTGCTCCGATTATTTTGTACAAAAGATTTCGTAGTCTGACTTTGAAGAAGATGAAAGTTTTATTTTTACAGGTTCTAAGATAAAGCTGACCTGTTAAAATGACTAAGTATCATATTTCGCTTCATTTTTTATAGAACATAAAAAGTTGTACTTTGTTATACAACACGGTTTGTCAACCTCGAAAAATTGGAGTCTATTCATTTTATATCCAAAACTGCCCAGTAATCTATAATTCTTCAAGCATTAAACTCTCGGTTCAATTCACATGGAAAGAATAGAATAGGTATGTAAGGTACATACCTATTCATACTTTGAATGACGTCGTGAATGACGTCTTTCCGTCTGATATCGGTTTCCTTTCGATAGAACATGGCGAACTTGTCTCAAAATAATAAGTGACAGGCCGGCACAACGAAGTGTTTACTAATGAATCAGTATAATTGGTCCTGGGTGACTAGTCTAATCCCACTTTTTGTTGACGTTAACGCCTGCGGAAATATTGAATTGTATGGAAATGGCATTAGCTGTGGAAATATAACGTGACTTCTGCCAAGATTTTCCTTAACAAATTTGCATTAGAGTGAAAGGAAATCTAAGCGTGAGGTATTTGACTTACTTTCTTACAACATTAATAGAATATTTATTTATAATATGTCATTTGCATTCTTCTTTTCCGTCCTTCTGCAGCCTCTTTCTCTTCTGAAAAGTTTGCTTTATGAAAACTATTTTTAGTGTTAAGCTCGCCTTGTAAACTTGACCTAATATTGTGTTATATTTTTGTGTGTCTGTGTACATTATATAATTATAAGAATTATAATAACAACACTTCAAAAAAAATTATGGGACCGACATAGTCAATCAATGACACAAAGTCCCAATAAAAATTGAGATTAAAAAAACGATGCACAAAGAACATTAGTCATGTTCTTTGTGCTAAAAAAGTTTTTAAGTTGACAGTTTAACCAAACCTTAGCTACTGTATAACTCTAAAGCTACTGTATATCGACTGGATTGCGCACTCAACTCTAAAAATCAAATTCAAAACTCGAGCGAAGCGACGGAGTGAAAGTGCCAATTGATAAAGACGGGTAGATTTTATCCCGTAACCTTATAGTTGAATACATATTTATCAAGTAATTATGACGTAATCATCCTGATCATACATAGATAGATAAACTCTTTATAGCATACCAACGAAAAATACGAAAGAAAACATTATGATTTATTTAACACGACATAAAAAAATACCTACAACAGATTTTGGAAGTTAGGATGGTGGGATAATTAATGAGAATATTAATAATAATTTCTAAGTTAGAACAGCCTACTTATAAGTATAACTGAAACAGAAATGCCCCACGCACCTTACTGCCTAATCTATTACCTAGACAGTTTAATATCGTACCAAAAAGGTATCAGCTCAGCAAACAAAACACAGGATTAAAAAAACCATAAAAGGTCCAATAAGCGGTATTATCGCTAAAAGCGATCTCTTCCAGACAGCCTTTGGATGGACAGGGTAAAATGGAATCAAAAGACGATGGTGTACGAGTAAATCTATTATTATTAATAAAATATATTATTAATAATAAATACCTACCTACATAAATAAACATTCATCATAAGTCTCTTCTGTTAAAAACTACTCCAGTCGATTCTAAGCCTTTTTCATTTAGGTCGTCCCCTTGAACAGCAATAATGTCATCAATCCACCAAGTTTTTGGTTTGCCAAGGCCCCTGTGAGTCTCCTATGACATAATGTAGGTTATTAATGTCAAAGAAATAAATCATGATAAAAGTATGCTATATCCTATTATCTATAAATAAATAAATAAATCATACTGAACATTTTCACCGAGCATCATCTAGGCCCAAAGTAAGCAGAGCTTGTGTTATGTGAACTACATGTATTTTATACTAGTTTTACACGTTTTTTTGTAAATACATACATATTATACATAGAAAACACTCAGACTCGAGACAAATATACAAACATTTGTCCCGCGGCGGGATTCAAACCCCCAACTTTATGCGTCTCAGGCGGGCCTTCCCCCACTGCGCCACAAAGATCGTCGTCTGCAGCTCAATAATTCGCTCATAATGGTCAATAATCACAGTACTTACTAATTTAAACTAGTTATGTAGGCGAATTCCGTATCTGGGTTTTACGTTACTCGAAGTTCCTGATACCCACGTGAATCCTAATGTGGAGTCAGGAATATGTATGTGTTTATTGAGATCATGATTGATTATATTTTTTACGATGTTTTCCGTCCACGTTTTCAACCAGCTGGGGCCCTTGACCACATGTTCACACGGTGATGGAAAACGGCATTCCTCCTTTCGTTTATTTATTTGAGTGCCTGAAGATCAGCTTATTACCTGCATTATATTTGGTTATCCTGGGTAACAGCTATACCATCTTTTTTCCTTTTGTACGTCAATCATAAAACCTTCTAGACTTGTACAACGTACTTTCTTACAAATTTTGCAAATCATCTTATTAGGTATATTGTATTTTTCATCTCCAACAAAATATTCTTCTCCAAGGTAGGGCGGATGGATCAAATAAAAATGGAAATATGTTCCATGGCGCGATCCTACGATGGAATACTGTAATCGAAAATGTTTATGAAAATGTTTTACAACATAATATAGGTTGAAATATTTTTAATAAGTAATTCATCTTAGAATGAAAGATTTTTATTATATTCTGAGAAAAGCTTCACTATAAGTTGAAGCTTACCTACGAGTATAAGTGGCATATAATGGTGGGGCGGCGGTGGATAGCCGGCTGAGACGAAGAGTAGCGGGGTCGATTCCCGCAGCGGGAAAAATGTTCTGCAGATATTTGTTCTGGCTCTGGGTGTTGTGGTACACAGTATAGTTCCTGATACCCACAGCACAGGGAATCTGGCACAGGAAAAGTGTGGGGTCGGGACTATGTATGTTGATGGGTGTTTATTTGTTTATTTAATTGACGACCTTTGCGGAGCGTTGCGCGAAGGCCCGACTGAGACGCAAAAGGTTGTTCGATTCTCGCCGTGGGACAGATGTTATTATAATCTGCATTATTTGTCTCGGGTCTGGATATTTTCTATGTATAATATAGGTTATAATAGGTGATAAATAATAATAAATAATGCTGGACATTTTTCACACAGCATCATCTAGCCCCAAACTAAGCAGAGCTTGTATTATGGGAACTACATGACTAATATACTACTGATGTACTACTTAAGATCTATTATTTTGGGGCTAAATGAAGCTGTGTGAAAAATGTCCTGCATTATTTATTTATTTTATTTATTTATTAATTTAATTATAATGAGCACTTTTGGTGGACACAAAAAGCTGTCTGTGAGATCCTCCAGGTCTGAGGCTTTGGGAAAGGATTTATGGCAACTTCGATACTAAGGATCGGTACTAGCTTAGAACTTACTGAAGTAAGCTCTGAAAGCACAGATGCCACACCTCGTTGAATTCCAAATAAGGTGCATTCAAAGCAGTTTACTACGTAAACTTCTCTGCATAGAGTGAGGATTTTATACAGCTTGCATATAAAAAAGTGCTTCTAACAAATC
Organism: Perizoma flavofasciatum; assembly: GCA_958496245.1. NCBI lineage: Eukaryota > Metazoa > Arthropoda > Insecta > Lepidoptera > Geometridae > Perizoma > Perizoma flavofasciatum. Next base: position 10,626,469 of record OY292429.1, on the reverse strand, counting down.
TATGAACATAACTAAACTAAGGCACACGGCGGCATAAACCGACCAAGGCAGTGTAGGATGACCCTTCACCAGATGGACCGGTGGGATATTAAAGGTTGTGGGAAGTGGTAGTAGAAGTAGAACAGCTCTAGTGCTCATCCAGGGAAGTAATTCCACCATACCTATTTCTGCCGCCAAGTAGTATGGGTGCCGATGAAATTACTCATGTGACTTTTCACCCGTTATGTCTCAGGGTCGGCAACGCGCGGGTTATACATTTGGTGTTGCAGGTGTCCATAGGTTACGGTAACCGCATACCAACAGGTGGCCCGTATACTTGTTTGCCTATTAATTTGTATAAAAAATAAAAAAATAAACCGAACAAGTGCAAGTCTGTCTCGCGCACCGAGGCTCACCAAAATAATTTACATTATTCAAGTCCATAAGCTATGAAAGCACCAAACATGCTGTAACAAAAAGTTAGGTCGATTGAAAGACAAACTTAACTTTGTAGTTGAAAAAAACACTCATACATTGATTTACGTCACGGTCAATTCTATAATTGCATTAGTTCGTCGGGACCGTAGACCTACTTATTTTATATTAATTTCAACTTGATACATCCATGCGTTCCCGAGAAAAAGGGTCTTGAAAGCCAGACAGATGAACGGACGGATGGACAACGAAGTGATTCTATAAGAGTTCTGTTTTTCCTTTTGAAGTATGAAACCCTAAAAAAAGTGATTGGATGGATGTAGGCCTAGATCGTACGTCATGACACTTTTCGGGGGAGGCACATGCCCAGTGGTGGACTGCTACATGCGGTTGATGATGATAATGATGATTGTATACAAAAGCTTAGCCTCTCGCACAAGAGATTAACCTACGTCGAACTACGTAAACAATCAGATAACTTATAGTGTATCAGTGGGATTATACTGTATGATAGACCAATAGAAATAAAGTACCTAAGTCATGTCCAGACACGCTATTTTAGGGTCCCGAAGTTGCCTCATAACTCCTTAAGCTATCATTAGAAATCCGTAAAATAAAGTTCGTTGGTAATTCTTATCATGCATTGTTTCATGCTTTTGCTTCATCCAGTTAAAAAGTTAAAGAGAACACAACTTTTGCTACTTTGAAGCCTTGTATTTGTCAAGGGTTTGAAATTTGAAATGGTTGAAGAAAGCTCGTTAACCTTTAAAGTGAGCGAGAAATTGGAGTGTGACACACGAACTGACAGATACACGGACATAATGAATTGTCATTATGTCCGTGTATCTGTTTGTGTGTCAGTTCGTGTGTATTATTGTGTTCGTGTGTGTGTGTTCCTTTATATTGATAAAGGTTCCGTTTTTTACCATTTGATTTCGTAACGCTATAACTACGCTAACGACTGCATTATAAGCTTCAATTGAACAAGCTACAGACACACTAGAATCCCGGCTTTAGCTAGCACTCCACGTGATAAGGTTGTTGAAACACAAATTTATCTGATTCATAGACCAATCACTGAGTAAGTATATTACCATCTGGTGTATGCAAGCTCTACACTGTATTTTTACTCGGCAGTGCGGCAATAAATCTTAATTCCTGCATAGTGAATACAAGACTCTGCACTTTACACAAAATAACGATGCTCCTTTACCGGATGTGAGTCAGCACTCGTTTGAAATTACCCCTGAACCAATGCTGGGCTAGTGTAGTGATGGGATATAATGAGTAGATGGGTACCTAACTTTAGATTTATCGGAACGAAATAATGCTATGCATAGCTCTTGGCCATCGCTTGGCTATGCAAAGCAGCAGCACCATTATGTTTGCATGAGTAATGCCTATCTGCACTCAGTTTAAAAAAAAGACTTGGGTTTATAGTACCTACTATAATATATTCTGTGAGTCAGGCATGGCTTACAGATATATTTATTTAAAAAAAATAGACATAAGTAAGTCTTTTCCTAAGACTTAAATAATAGGCCTAGCCCAGTGTCGGTGTTCATAAGTAAGCCTAGCTCACGGATAAAACCCTATGAAGTAAATCTGTTGGAGCAAAGAGGTAAAGCTCAGACATAGTGTAACCTCATGTCAGATATAAAACAATTGACGGAAAATTTTCAGTGTCACTAGAGATGAAAATTTTGCAATAACCAATTTCCAGTATCATAGTTTTATAAAGTGTTTTCTCATTTGATTTGTTTGTATATAATTATTAAAATGATTATATAAAATGTTCTGCGTACTCTGCTGAGTTTCCTTCAACTAGGGCCCAGGTTTAAGGAACCAACCAACTAGGCGTAGTGACGCCAACAAAATCCTCAGATATACAAGGTGTCCCGGAATGTGTATATAATGCTGGAAGGAGGTCATTGACACTATGGTGGGGAACATTGTTTGTTCTAGGATTTTTTGGTTTTCATTGCTTTTCATTCATGAAATGACTATCAAAGTTTCCATTGTCACGTCCCACTCAAAAGATCTCAAGAGAACTTTGATGATCATTTCATGAATGAAAAACATGGAAATCCAAAAAGTCCTAGAACAAACATGTTCCCCACCATGGTGTCAATTTTCTTCCTTCCGGCATTATATACACATTCCGGGACACCCTGTATACAAATTAAACAAACTGTATTTATGTCACAGGGTTGTAAATATTTAACAGTAATAGTAAGCCAGTTGAGTTTTTTATACAATATTAGGGCCTCTAATATCATAAGGTAAAGCAAATTTATTAAAAAATATACAACTCAAAACCTAAGACAAAAATGCAACAATCTTGTTCTTTACCAACGTGCTTATAATAACAATAACGGAACCCTTACTAAGGCGGTTTTAATTTTGCTTTAGTAGCGATTGCTTGATTAATCTCTTGAGATCTCGTACTTGAATGAATGCCATAAAACGAAACCCCAAAAATATAAAACACATGTAGCATAAGGCCCTGAAAACAATATTGCTTTACTCCACAGGATGCTCAAGTGTTTTTTCCGTAGGTAGGACTTAAAATACCGTATTTACAGAGTGTCCGCATATACCTGTATTTATAGATTTATACGAAATTCTCGCTTTGCGGTGAGAAAAGCGGTATGCGGTTCTGTGAAGATTATTAGAATTTCAATTACATTTCCATTTGGCGTTCAAGACATTCTTAGCCACGTATTCCTACTTATTCCATAATCGAATATTTTTTATTACAATTGAGTAAAATCAAATTCAAGTGAGGTGTAGATTGAAATTAGCCAGTCCATTCCAGAACACAAACCTACATTAACCTGTCCTAAGGTAAACAAGTGTGAAAGATGAGATGGGAAAAAAGACGGATGCACCGCGCCAGTTATTTCTCAGGTGTCTCAGGTGTTTAGTTCTATACATTGTTATAAAACACAAATAAAAAAATAAAAAATCAGTTAATAGCGAAAATTTTAGAAGACTTGTGAAACTAGAAACAATAGATGAAACCCAGTTCACGGTACGTATCTAATAAATAACTCAGTTGTCTGCTACGTAAACACGGCCTTCTCTGTGCCCTCGTTAACTTTTAGCAAAGATCACTGGGTTTGTGGGTCATCAAGTGCTTTTATACGGGCAACTGTGAACATTTATTTCCTAGCGACAGTTTCAATTCATAATTGCCTGGCGATAGTTTCCAAACTATCTAGAGCTATAAGACCTCCTCCTAGAGCTGAACCAGATGCTGAACGACCTAGCTTCAGCCTCCCGATGTATCGATCTTGGCATGAATTTGGATAAAACCAAAGTCATGATCAATGGCCACATTGTTCCAAGACCGGTGGTTGTACATGGCCACCTTCTCGAAATTGTTTCCGAATTTACCTTGGGCAGATTCTGCAGTTGGGTAAAAACAATTTCGAGAAGGAGGCCAAGAGGAGGATCCAGCTAGGCTGGGCAGCGTTTGGAAAACTACGTGGAGTCTTCTCGTCATCCATACCGCAATGCTTGAAAACGAAAGTTTTCAATCAGTGCGTCCTACCCGTCATGACCTACGGAGCTGAGACGTGGACACTCACGATAGGGCTGGTCCACCAGTCTAAAGTCGCTCAGTGAGCTATGGAAAGAGCTATGCTCGGAGTCTCTCTGAAGGATAAGATTCGTAACGAATACATCCGTCAGAGAACCAAAGTTCTCGATATAGCTCAACGAATTAGCAAGCTGAAGTGGCAGTGGGCCGGTCATATCTCGCGAAGAACCGATAACCGCTGGGGTAAATGTGTTCTTGAGTGGAGACCGCGACTTGGCAAACGTAGTGTAGGCCGATCTGCGAAAGACTGCAGGCAGATGCTGGATGCGGCAAGCTGAAGACAGGGCGCTATGGCGCTCATTAGGGGAGGCCTATGTCCAGCAGTGGACGAATATAGGTTGATGATGATGATGATGAGTTTCCAAACGTCTGCCTCAGGTATCAATAACTTTAATTGACGATGGTCAATTACAAATGGATATTATGAATAAATGGTTCTAAAACTATTGTTCGGCCACATTTGGGTTGCTCACTGCCCTGCAATAAACTTGCATTATTATTATGTATTTATGTAACGCAGTGATTGAAAGTCGAATCCAAAATGAATTTAGAAAGATTTGACGACCTCTGTCGCGCAGTGGGCGAAGGCCCACCTGGAGACACTGGAGGTTGCGGATTAGATTCGCGCCGCGAGACAAATGTTCGCAATCAAACATTTGTCTAAGGTCTGGGTGTTTTCTATGTATAATATGTATGTATTTACAAAAAAAGTATATAGGTAGTATATCAGTAAGCAGAGCTTGTGTTATGGAAACTACATGACTGATATACTACTTATATATATATATATATATATATATATTATAAATACATACATAATATACATAGAAAACACCCAGATCCGAGACAAATATTTGCAGATCATCAAACATCTGTCCCGCAACGGGAATCGAACCCGCAACCTTCTGCGTCTCAGGCGGGCCTTCGCCCACTGCACCACAGAGATCGTCTTATTATGTAGCTCCTTTGTCGATTTACCCTGTGGACCATTCGACTCAAACGGATGTCGTCTATTACGACATCCGTTTACTTTACGGGTTTTATATGCCCATAAAGTAAAATCGCCGAGTGTTGCTCAATTCAAATCGACCGTTTGGTTTCTTAAAGCAAGACCACGTTTACAATCGTTCCAATCAAGGTAGTCTTCCATTGAGTCAGAAAAATTATTGTCAATCGATTGATTCAAACTAATTGAATATTATTCCTTTGATTTAAATGCAGTGATTGAACGTCTTTGATCCAGGTATGGTGATTGTTTTGTCTAGCAAAAGTCGCATTGCCTGTAACAAAAATGTAGGCTCTTTTTAGTTTTTATTATTTTGACAGGCTTGAGGTACCTACTTCTTTATTCTATTTTTTTTAAAATTAAGCATATCGATTTTTTATATTTTAACTAGCATGCATCGTATTGAACATTCGGACATTGCTATATATAACATCACTATACTTAGATAGATAGATAAATCATTTAATTGTAACTACTCATTAATTAAGTGTGTAACTAAGATGGTTGGACTACTGATGAGGTAAGTAGCCACAAATTAGGATAGGATTCACCATAAAGCACCGCAGACCTGGTGAAGGTAAGTAGCGCGCTGATCTTCCGTCCTTTCCCAATATCAGTAGCAGATAGCTTCGATATAAAACTAAGAGTTTCTTATCACTTAGCAACGTTAATACATCATTTTGTACTAACGTGCATCACTAGGGAGATCACTCAACGTGTTCTTTGTTAGATCGGTATCTATTGTTATTTCGATCATCGAAGTTTTGTATTTCATGGCAGTATTTCGAGATAATTTTCTTTTCTTTTTGACCGAACAATATATGAATGGCCTTCATCGCGGTAAATAATATCTTCTATCTCCTAAGTAGCGGATAATTTACCAACTCTCATAACAAAGTTTACCAGAGTTCAGTTGTAAGCGCCCACTTAGTATCTTGATGTGGAAATGGTCTAATTGGTCTATTTTAGTATGTGGATGACCATAGCTTACTAAATGAACAGAAGGTCGATTTCATGTTAGATATTTCAATGTTTTCCCCTAACCTGTAAAAATGAATTTATCTATGTCACTACTCAATTTATTAAATAATACAGCTGAACGAATATTATAATGTTATCGTTTCTTTTAGGGCGTTTTATATAATTATAGTAATAACGTTTATTATTCAGACAACACAATTCAAAAGTGTTAGTACGCTATAGCTAAGGTTTAGTACTTAATAACTAAGACAGATTTCTTCCAGCTTCTACACCAGAGGACATGCATAATTATTTGCTGTGGATGGATGCTGTTATTGCTCGTACGCACCCTGCTTAGCATAGAGGCAGTCTTTTCCCGCCAGATGGCGTCAAATGTGTCGGGTGCGCATCGGCTAACATGCTTGAAGCACCGTCTCCGGGTATATGATCCATCTTCTAGGGTACTCAGGCAAACCAGTAAAGTACAGCTCACACAAGTTTATTTGAAGAAAACAGCTTACCAACTAGGTACAATATTCTTGAGGTAGGTAAGTACGGTGAACGTGACAGTTTCGATGCTCAGAGAAGTATTCCGTTCTGTCTGGCGCTCCCAAGCAAAGTGAAGCGCCCGCCCGCAACGACTCTATCCTCGTGTGGGGATAAACAGCGAAACTAGCGCCACCACTCTGCGTTCACTGTACTTTTAAATAATCAAGCGGCATACTAGCTAAGTCAAACGAGGTTCTGTAAAGTCAAGTAACCGTTTTAAATCAATCCTAATTTCTTACTAAACTTAATATAACGACATATATATTCAGAAGTTGACCGTCAGTTCGCTACTAAAATAATGTAATTTCCCTACTGTTACTGTAATTGTTTACTGTTGTTCACTAATTGGACATGTGAAACCTGATGAGACTGTCACTTCTAAATTACTAAATGTAATTTTCATTTGTCCGTTGTTTCTTTGATCTACCATTCCTTTAATTTTAAATTCTGTTTTACACTATAACACTGTATAATCACAGCATCAGTTAAATTATATCTTGGACAAACTTATGTAGATAGACCTATAAGTCCTTACCATTTATCTACAAGTTCTGTACCTACTAATAACAATGCTGAATTATTATTTTAAATAATATACTGTATTGTACTTCTGAAACCCTACCTAATCTGATTAATAAAATAAATAAATAAATTTCTGCAAATCCTACTACTATTATAAACGCGAGGATTTTGTTTTGAGGATGTTTTGAGGAAGTTTGTGAGGATGAATCTTTGTTACACTTCAGCGCAAAAACTACTAAACGGATTTTGATAAAACATTACAGTAATATAGTGTACATCAGAATAAAACATAGGCTACTTTTTATCCGGATACTACGCGGGCGAAGCCGTGGGCAGAAGCTAGTAAATAATATTCCTGTTTTAGGCCACAACATTTTTTTATCATCTTTTTTATTCCAAAAACTATCGTGAACTTGACTATTCATATTGTAAAAACGTTTTTATAATATGAATTTTATCATCTTGTTTCAGTCTGATGTGTTCTAAACACTAACTCGAAAACACATTTTACTGTAGCCAAAACGACCACATAAAAATAAGAAGTACCTACTAGTTACCTAATTTCATTCGTGAAAGGGGAGTTAGAAGACCAAATTGGAATACGCAATCTTTCCAGAACCGAACCTTCCTTTTGTATAGGAAATGAGATAAATATGACCGTCGGAATTCATAGCTTTAGACGGTGTTGGTGAGCGATATTTATGATCGAATGGTTGGAATGCATTGATATATATATTTGACTCGATATTCTAAGTAGGTACCAACCTAATAGCCAAGTGACACCCATAAACGAGAAGTAACTATCCTTGTCTATCCATTTCTCATCACACACTCTTTGTCCACTCTCACTTTGTCTTCACTGTTTTCCTTCTGCAACACTGCGATCGTGAGGTCACCTCTCACTTCCTAGGTCCTATCTGAAAATCAGCGCCTTAGCGGAGCAGCAATAAGCTGAGATAGGACCTTTTCGACTCATACCTACCATTGCAGCATAGACTGCCCTCGTTAGCACTGGTTAGCACCCATGTATTGTACTTTTTTTGTAATTTACTGTGTTTTTTTATTTTTTATTGTTTGTATTTCTCTTCATTTTACTTGTCTGTGCTGTGTTGTATGTGTTGAATAAAAAACTATCTATCTATCTAAGTATTCCATTTAGCGGAATCATTTGAATCGCAACAATTGAATCCCAACTATTTGATTCCAATAAAAAATTAAACCTAGAAAATATGCTGTATAAACGGCTATTAGCTTACCGGAACGTGAGCATATGTCAAATAATGTTTGACGTGCCTCTGACTGACCTTTGCTTAGTGTCTTAAATGATTCGAGGTTATCCATCATGGAGAATACAGTAGTGAGTGTGTTTATATTATAACACAATTCACTCATCCTGTGTAAAGGTGTGTACATAAACGGCCTTTATTAATATAATAAAGGTTTTGCGCGGAGAAGAGCTAAATTTTTACAATTTAAAAACTCATGTATTTCATCACGGTAAAACCTATCTTAGAACTTTTTTAAAGTCATCCTACTACTATTGTAAACGCGACGTTTTGTGAGAATGGATGTTTGTTACTCTTTCATGCAAAAACTACTGAACGGGTTTTGATAAAACTTTACAGTAATATAGCTTATACATCAGAATAACACATAGGCTACTTTTTATCCGGGTACCACGCGGGCGAAGCCGTGAGCAGAAGCTAGTATGAATTACAAAACAACTGCATAGCAATCGATTACACCGTATTAGATTCCATCATCTAATGCAGCGCCCCCCTTATGATTTGCGGCAACAACAACTAAAAACTGTAAAAAAAACCGCATTATAATCGTAAGCCGTTTTGCAGAAAAATGGTAACAAAGAAGCAAACTTAGTACCTATTACCTGTAACACACATGATCCTTGTGTCGATTTATTCCACTTTATTCACCTGGGTCAATAATTGACGGAAGTGGAATTATAGGTATCCTATTATGAACTTGGAATCAAATCACATCAGGTAAAATTATAATGATGATGATGACGACTGCTTTCGCTGTAAAACTTCCAATTTCAGGGAGCCATTCCGAATGAAAGTCCAGTTAAGTCGTTGTTTGTTTTATTATCATACCCGGTTGTAAAGTTAAGCGGGACCTTTCCGTGATTCAGTGATTTATACTTAAAGCTAGCTTTCCCGCGATTTTTCACCTACAATTATTATTTCACTGCACGAACTCTTGCCAATGCTTTGGCAAAACGCTCTTGGTAAAGGTTGGATGGCGAGGCGTGCGAGTAGCCGGTTGAGACACAAGAGGTGTATGTAGGATTGGCGATGTTTTCGCTAATAACAATCTCTTCAAGGCAACCTTTCTATAAATAGAAATAAAATAAATAATACTGGACATTTTTCACACAGCATCATCTAGCCCAAAACTAAGCTTGTATTATAAATAAATAAATAATAAATAATAACGTTTATTCAAAGACAACATGATACAAAAGTGTTAGTAAGCTTAAGATAAGGGTTAGTACTTAATTACTAATACAGATTTCGTCCTCTGGGAGAGCTTCCACACCAGAGGACATGCGTAATTTTTAGCTATTTCTTTCAGGATGCTGTTGTTGCTCGCGCGCACTCTGCTTAGCAGAGAGGCAGTCTTTTCCCGACAGATGGCGTCAAATGTGTCGTACATGCGCGTGTTAGATAAATAGATAGAGCAATGAGAATATAGAGATTTTACCAATATTAAAGTTATTATTTTTAAATTGAATAATACAACTAATGACAAACCTAAATATGTTTGTCATTTTAAGAACCTACAACCAGAGTGGATAGGGAAGTTTCTATATAAAAGATTGTAGCCAGTCAATTTAAGTAAACAACAGTAATTTTATTAATGGTGTATTTCAAAGTCAACAACTACTTCATCTTATAGAATAGTTGTATTAATACATGGCAATAAGAACAACAATTAAGATCTTCAACAATTATAATAAATGAACAGTAATAAGTAGGTATTGGTGCAAAGAAAACATCAAACATAATCAATAAGCATAATCACAGAAAATAAGAATATACCAAGAAAACATCAAACATAATCACAGACAATAATAATAACAGGTAACAATAGTGAATAACAAAGTACTTAACTTGCGCCGTATTCTGCAGTGGATCCGTAACTGATCAACCATAGAATTACATTCGGCTTTTATACACTTCAAACCTCATTAAGCAAAGCGCCATTTTAAACCAATCACAGACGATTGTTGATTTTACCGAAAATAACTCTGAACATTGGTAACTATAGCTAAATATAATACGGTGAAATACTTTTAAAACTTATTCTAAGATTTGTGCTATTTTTATAATCATTTGAACTACAATATTTGTTAAAACATTCCATCAACAACATACCATGAACTATCACATGAGAAACTAAAAACATCAGGAAAGCAAAGTATACATATGTACAATATTTCAAAAATCATGAATTATTTTATAATGATGAACTGTAATTAAATATTAAAGAAATCTCATCAATTTACTAAGAGTAAACAAACATCACAATGTTTTGTTCGGTACTTTGAGTTTAGTTCAGAAGTGTTGCCAGTGTGTAAGTGTGAAGTGTTGTTGTACAGAAATATGCTCGTGAACCACAGAGCATATTTCAACACAAAATATATGACAGTGTTTACAAAGCTTAAATACAAGGATAGCGTTTTATAATAATTTCATATTTGACACGGCCATTCTGATTATACTTCGTCCCGAAGTATCTAAATAATCATTTTAAAGTTTTGTAAATTTTTGTCAATGAGACAATAACATTATTTGTATTACTAACCTTATCATTAATACATACAAATATAATACTTAATCAACGAAATAAATTCATAATTACCTAGGTCACTTATTTCATTATAACATTGCTACTGTCCAACTTTTCACATTAAGAGGACATAGCAACGGTCAATCGCTTTAGTTCTTTCTAGCCCCACACCTGCTGCGCATGAGACGGACCAGAATAAAGCAAAAGACTTCAGCAGTTCACTTATTTCATTATAACATTGCTACTGTCCAACTTTTCACATTAAGAGGACATAACAACGGTCAATCGCTTTAGTTCTTTCTAGCCCCACACCTGCTGCGCATGAGACGGACTAGAATAAAGCAAAAGACTTCAGCAGTTCACTTATTATACTATATAAAGCTATTTCATTATAAGTACAAGGTTTTATTATAAAGAGGATTTATTAATTTACAATATGTTTCATTGATCAGAGAAATGCCTTAATTTAGCTTTGGCTACCACTATTTTTCTTAGATTCTTAACTCAATTTAGTAATACAACCAGTGAGAAGATTTATGATAGATTTGAACTGTAGATTTTAAACGCCCAATTCTTAATTTTGTTTTTCTACAATCCGCTTGGCCAATCTGACAATATTTCTAATCAATCTGATTTTAATAAAACAAACAACTGAATGCAGATATACATCTGGATGTATATCTTACTTTAAATTATTTTGTGGTAATGTTGTATAGTTTGTTTTTTTAAACACGTGGACATTATCTCTCTGTAGTCCCGTGGACATGATTCATATTAAAACTTTATTAGGTATGATAAGTGAATTGGCATTACATTCCACTGCAATTCATAGCCAAGATGGGGGCTCCCGTAGGAAACAAGTCAGACTCTGTATGGTGAATTTAACTTTTATGCATTTCCCATACAAAACCAACTTCTAATTTATGAAAAATCTGGGTCAAGATACTTAATGGTCCAATGCCATCATCCAACCAATCATATAATAGAAATATTTGTTATAATGGAAATTTTGAGAAATGTTTTTATACGGGAAATGTTTTTTTATTTTACAATAATATACAGTGAATGGTTTTTTTCATGTCTTGATTTCTTGGCGTATGCCCTACATGAGTATAGCTAAGGATATGTTTTGAAGAATAATAGATCAGAATAGAACCAAGTTGATTGTTATTAAATTTAAATAAAACAACACAAAACGTTATAAACTTTCCACAAAGTCACGCAAAACACTGTTTTGTAGTTATTTCAATCAATATCATGTCAAAGAGAGAAATGTTCAGGAATGATCCGTCGATCAAGATCACCGAAACCAGTTATGCTAGAATTCTACAGTTATTGTTTATGAAAGAAATGATTCAATATCCAGCCTTTATGTGAATGTCAAAAGTAGGTTATCGAGGAACCTTTCAGTCCTACGACTATGAATTCTACTGAAAGTAATATCGTTATAGAAGAGACGTGTAAATCCGACACTTTAATATTAGAGGTCATTATGAGCTTTCAGGATAATAATTCGTTGTTATCGATGAAACAAAGATTTTTACATTATGGTTTACAATATGAAATAAATTAGCTAATGAATATAACCATTATGTAATAAATTGCCAGAGATGGCATAGTACTAAATGGTATATTTTATATATTTTATGACACTACAATTCCATTGTTTTATTTTATTTTCAGCTGGGAATAACTACAGCCAATAATTTTATAAATCCTTTGCCTTTGATAAAGACCTACATTTTTATTACAAAACAACGTTATTTTTTAAGTGTTTTTTTTTTGCTACATTTGAACTACCCTCTAAATATAAGTCAACATGGGCCATAAAGCCACAAATGATCGACTAAGCTAAACGAATTGAGATATCCAAGTCTTTCATTAGCAATCTAGCATTTGTCTATTTGTTTTCATTTAATTTGAAGCGACGATAAACCTATTTTGACGATGTAAACAATGCAATGTCTAAGGTTGTAAATGGTTCAATGAAAACAATCTTCTACTTAATGAAAATTTAACAAATTTAAAAACGTAATTTAACTAAAACTTTATATAAAAAAAAACACTATATAAAAAATCGGATTATTTAGATGACAAAACTCTAGGGATTGAAAATGCTCAACTAGAACCTATTGTTTTGTAAAAGAATCATTAAAATCCTTGTGATTTTAATGAAAAAAAAAATGAATTTTGACTTTGTCTCTGTCTCTGTCTCTGTCTCTGTCTCTGTCTCTGTCTCTGTCTCTGTCTCTGTCTCTGTCTCTGTCTCTGTCTCTGTCTCTGTCTCTGTCTCTGTCTCTGTCTCTGTCTCTGTCTCTGTCTCTGTCTCTGTCTCTGTCTCTGTCTCTGTCTCTGTCTCTGTCTCTGCCTCTGACTCTGCCTCTGACTCTGCCTCTGCCTCTGACTCTGCCTCTGACTCTGCCTCTGACTCTGCCTCTGACTCTGCCTCTGACTCTGCCTCTGACTCTGCCTCTGACTCTGCCTCTGACTCTGCCTCTGACTCTGCCTCTGACTCTGCCTCTGACTCTGCCTCTGACTCTGCCTCTGACTCTGCCTCTGACTCTGCCTCTGACTCTGCCTCTGACTCTGCCTCTGACTCTGCCTCTGACTCTGCCTCTGACTCTGCCTCTGACTTTGACTTTGACTTTGACTTTGACTTTGACTTTGACTTTGACTTTGACTTTGACTTTGACTTTGACTTTGACTTTGACTTTGACTTTGACTTTGACTTTGACTTTGACTTTGACTTTGACTTTGACTTTGACTTTGACTTTGACTTTGACTTTGACTTTGACTTTGACTTTGACTTTGACTTTGACTTTGACTTTGACTTTGACTTTGACTTTGACTTTGACTTTGACTTTGACTTTGACTTTGACTTTGACTTTGACTTTGACTTTGACTTTGACTTTGACTTTGACTTTGACTTTGACTTTGACTTTGACTTTGACTTTGACTTTGACTTTGACTTTGACTTTGACTTTGACTTTGACTTTGACTTTGACTTTGACTTTGACTTTGACTTTGACTTTGACTTTGACTTTGACTTTGACTTTGACTTTGACTTTGACTTTGACTTTGACTTTGACTTTGACTTTGACTTTGACTTTGACTTTGACTTTGACTTTGACTTTGACTTTGACTTTGACTTTGACTTTGACTTTGACTTTGACTTTGACTTTGACTTTGACTGTTTATTGTTCCGACGATAACTGCCAAACTATATATTTAATATTGATGAAACTTGGTAAGTGGGTAGTGGTTAATTATTACAAATAGTTGTTTATTAAAAAAAATGACATTGGGTCCCAAACTAGGCATAACCTGTATTTTGGTGGCCCTGGGTTTTCCAGTGACGGAAGTAAAGGAAGGTACGTATCATTGGTATGATATTATATTAAGTATAAATATGAATTTAATCGATATGTAATCCATATATTGTTTGGGGCATATTATTATCGGCATATAAATTATTGGTATTTTAGGACATGCATTTTCTTGAGCTATGGCAAGAGGAAGCTAAAGAGTTGAACCATGTCGTAGGATGGAATAGACATGTTAAACATAGTCATAATAAAACGCCTATTCAATCGTCTGCCTATTGATTCACTATTAAACTAAAGCTAACTCACGTAGTTACGAGTTTTTAATATGTCATTGATGAAAGGTACCATGGTTAAGTTAATTCTTATCTGTATCTATTACATTACAAAACATTACAATTTAAGTATAATGGCACAATAATAATTGTTATTGACAAATAATTGTTCACTTCAGCTTGCTGCTTATGGAATTATGATTCAGTTTGACCAACCTTTCAGCTTAAGCGGCTGTTGATACTGCTCCATTTGAAATTCTTGGGAGTCGCGGTGCTGCTGCATCAGCTTGAAGCTCCATAGTAGTTCTTGTTGGGGTCGAAACGTTGGGGTAGCATGACGTCATTGTGCTAGGTGCGCAGTTCGGGCAACGTTGAGGATCCCTTTTAGAAGAACATCAGCCGCTCCAGATTCCATCCTTGAACAAATAATTGGTTTTAGATAATTTGTATTAAAGAGCGTGAAAGCATCCCACTTCTGATGTTAGATAAATAGATAGAGCAATGAGAATATAGAGATTTTACCAATATTAAAGTTATTATTTTTAAATTGAATAATACAACTAATGACAAACCTAAATATGTTTGTCATTTTAAGAACCTACAACCAGAGTGGATAGGGAAGTTTCTATATAAAAGATTGTAGCCAGTCAATTTAAGTAAACAACAGTAATTTTATTAATGGTGTATTTCAAAGTCAACAACTACTTCATCTTATAGAATAGTTGTATTAATACATGGCAATAAGAACAACAATTAAGATCTTCAACAATTATAATAAATGAACAGTAATAAGTAGGTATTGGTGCAAAGAAAACATCAAACATAATCAATAAGCATAATCACAGAAAATAAGAATATACCAAGAAAACATCAAACATAATCACAGACAATAATAATAACAGGTAACAATAGTGAATAACAAAGTACTTAACTTGCGCCGTATTCTGCAGTGGATCCGTAACTGATCAACCATAGAATTACATTCGGCTTTTATACACTTCAAACCTCATTAAGCAAAGCGCCATTTTAAACCAATCACAGACGATTGTTGATTTTACCGAAAATAACTCTGAACATTGGTAACTATAGCTAAATATAATACGGTGAAATACTTTTAAAACTTATTCTAAGATTTGTGCTATTTTTATAATCATTTGAACTACAATATTTGTTAAAACATTCCATCAACAACATACCATGAACTATCACATGAGAAACTAAAAACATCAGGAAAGCAAAGTATACATATGTACAATATTTCAAAAATCATGAATTATTTTATAATGATGAACTGTAATTAAATATTAAAGAAATCTCATCAATTTACTAAGAGTAAACAAACATCACAATGTTTTGTTCAGTACTTTGAGTTTAGTTCAGAAGTGTTGCCAGTGTGTAAGTGTGAAGTGTTGTTGTACAGAAATATGCTCGTGAACCACAGAGCATATTTCAACACAAAATATATGACAGTGTTTACAAAGCTTAAATACAAGGATAGCGTTTTATAATAATTTCATATTTGACACGCGCATCGGCGTCCTGAAAACGTTATTAAATTGGACCCGCAGAGCATTTTAAGCCTTTTGAGAATGCTGAAACCATAGACTCGCGGAGTAAATGGATGTACAGTACGCCTTAAAAAGGGTAATTTTGACAGCGTCTGTACATCGTGCGAATCTGCGGGCCAGCATATTGCCCTGACTGACAATGCTCTGCGTTCCCGTTCCATATCGGCGTCGTCTTGCAGATTGTCGGTTACCAAATGCCCGAGGTATTTAAATTGTGAAACCCTATTTAGGGGAATACCATAAAGGGTAACAGGAGGAATAAAAGAGGGGCATTTGGTACCCGCCCGAAAGACCATGAACGCAGACTTTTTAACATTATAAACAAGTCCATGTGAGGCCACATACGACTCGCAAACGGCAAGTAGCTTTCGGAGTGCACTAACTGAGGGAGCCAGCAGCACCATGTCATCAGCATAGCTCAGGTTGTTCATGCATACACCTCCAACATGGAAACCCACAGGCATGCTGCTGAGTCTCTCAATCAGTGCATTTACATACAGGTTGAAAATTGAGGGTGAACTCAGCCCCCCTGCCGCACCCCGCATTCCAATCTATATGCATCCGAAAACTCACCCGCCCACCTTACTCGGTTCTCTTGATTAAGGTACCAAAACCTAAAGGATTTATGAATTTATGTGAAAGGATTATGGGAACTACAAGACTGATTTATAGTACTTATATACTTTTTTGTAAATACATAATTATTATACATAGAAAACACCTAGATCCGATACAAATATTTGCAGATCATATAAACATGAATGGAATTATGTGAACGACATATGTATATATAGATATCCCCTCAACTATAGTACAAATAAATCTGGTTTGGCCGTGTAGTGATAAATAGTCAGTCGAACAAGTGCACTGATTCGCATTTTGGAGAAACATTAGTATGGATTACTGAATCGTGTTCAATGCTTGATGAGAAATCAGCAAAGCAAGCAGTCGTAAATCTTTGTCTGTGAGTGTGATGTGGGGCTCTGTCGATGAGAATTGGCTATTTCGCCAAATTCGGGCTGATACGTTCAAAGCGGCGGCAGCATGAATTTATGTGAAAGGTTGTATGCTAGCTATTTTAAATAGAACATCCAAAAAACAATTTGAACTGAATACATCCAGAGCTGAAGCCTTAGAGCACTCAAGGCGACATTTTTCTCAATGGAAAAAACAAAACTAATGACGAAAGAGAGTTTAGTTTCTCTTTCGTCATTAGCGTGTTTTTTTGTTTGTAATAAATATGCAGGTTGTGACGACTCGCAAATATAGTTTAGTATTAAGATATAATTGCGACTTAGGAACTGCTATATCGCATTCCAGACATTCCTCCTCTTCCCTTTTGATCCTCGAATGGCTGAGCTTCAAATTTGCATTCAAGAAGCGGAAGTCTGTTATGTCCCAAACTTTTTAGATTACATTCAAAATTTAACTACCACATAATCTCAACGAATTGCTGAGGTCATTGTCAGCAAGTTTGGTGTTAATGGTATGAATTTCACGGACCAGTTTCTTACCCCGAACTTTGTTCGAAGTTTCTAGGCTGATTACTTCGTTTTGTTAATAATTTGTGATATTCATCCTGATTTCATACTAACCTATTTAATCAGGTTCGAGTCTTTTTTTGTTCTACTTAAAGCAATGCTGATTATACAAAAAAAGAGTTCTTCAAAGCAGTGGGCATTGCTGATATGAATAGGCCAAGGAGGTATGGCAGTTTGTCTCGAAATAACATAAAAAAGTGCGTTTTAACCTGCATATATGCGTTTCAGGAAAGAGTTTGTTTGTCGGTTTTTTACAATTTTTCTCCAAAATGGCTTATTTTATATTGGCGCTGCCCTAAACTCTTGGTTATTTTATACTACTGTTTTAAAAATAGGTTCATAGATAATATTATGGGGACCAAATGATGAATTGTTAAAATTAAATAATAAAATAAATACCTATGCAATGATAAATTATTTCTAAAACATTTTTTACATTATCAAACACCTTTTCTAAAATTTTTGTCGTGCTACATAGATAGATAGATAGACAATCATTATTCAAACCATCACTTACAAATTAACTAGCTTCTGCCTACGGCTTCGCCTGTGTGGTACCCGGATAAAAAGTAGCTTATGTGTTATTCTAATGTATAAGCTATATTACTGTAAAGTTTAATCAAAATCCGTTCAATAGTTTTTGCGTGCAAGAGTAACAAACATCCATCCTCACAAACTTTCACGTTTATAATAGTAGTAGGATTATAAAAATGAAATGAGAACTAAAATAGAAAATAAAATAAAGCAGGCTACTCAGTGGTGGTTAATTGACCTTCAACACGTCAAAGTCAAAGTCAAAATTCATTTATTCAATAAAATCACAAGGACCACTTTGAAACGTCGGTTTTAATCTAGGTGCCTGTTCCAGCCAGGAAAGAAAGGCAAGAAAACAAGGCTGGTTATTCTTTTTAATGATCCTTTTACAAAACAATAGGTTCGAGTTGGAGCATTTTCAATCCCAAGAGTTTTTGTCATCTAAATAATCAGATATTTTAAAGTATGCCTTTTTATAAAGCTTTTGTTTAATTACGTTTTTAAATTTGTTAATTGATATTTTTTGTATATCTCTTGGGAGTTTGTTATAAAAGCGTACACCGTGCCCTTTAAACGATTTACTAACTTTATGGAGTCTACAAGTGGCAACAGCGAGTTTATCTTTATATCTAGTATTAACATTGTGATTATCGCTTTTTTTCTTAAACAAATTAATATTTTTGTGAACATACATCAGATTTTCATAAATGTATTGACAAGGGAATGTCATTATATTTATTTCTTTAAACTTTTCGCGAAGTTATTCTCTGGGGCCCATATTATAAATTGCTCGAACAGCCCTC
Organism: Perizoma flavofasciatum; assembly: GCA_958496245.1. NCBI lineage: Eukaryota > Metazoa > Arthropoda > Insecta > Lepidoptera > Geometridae > Perizoma > Perizoma flavofasciatum. The sequence goes on along the minus strand of OY292429.1, from coordinate 10,607,557 downwards.
TTCTGCAGCACAAAAACGGTATTGATATCAGCAGCACTCCCCCACAGCAGTATACCGTACGACATAATGCTGTGGAAGTAGCTGAAGTAAACTAGTCTAGCTGTGTCAACGTCTGTATAAAGACGGATCTTTTTGACTGCATATGCCGCAGAACTAAGTCTCTTCGATAACTTATCAATATGAGGACCCCATTGAAGCTTATTATCTAGGGAGCCAACTGTTCATCTTTGATTTTGATATTTGCTTTAACTTGTATAACATTGGGTAGTATAAATCTAATACACTTTGTTTTCTTTTGCTCAGCATGTGCTAAAACATGTTGCCATGTGCTAGTGCTAGTCAGGAAGCTTCGGTATAAAAACTTGATTCAACTTGGTTTAACTTGAAACCTTTTTTTAAGAATGTACGCGAAACCTAAACATACTTTGCTCTTAAATCACAGCTCCAGACATAGGTAAGTGGGAGCATTCTGGGTGGGAGCCGAGGCTCCTATGAAATAAATAAACATTTTTTTTTAATAATGTTACTTAATAAACACCTTGCCAGATAGATAGATAGATAGAAAATACTTTATTGCACACCAAATAATTCAGATTAAATAAATAGTACAAACTATAACATTTTTGTACAATGTCTTATCGCTAATTAGCGATCTCTACCAGACAACCTTTGGATGGAACGGAGTGTACGAAAGATTATAAGGGGTTTTAAGTGGTGTACTCACATACTAAGAAAACAGTATATTATTATTTTACTTACATAATTACTTACTTACTACACAACATAATACCTACATTCTATCAATCTCTGTAAAATCTATGCAATCTCTGTTTTCTATTGTAATTTTACTGCTAATAAAGTTCCTGGCTGTGTGCAGGCTGTAATGGAGTAATCATAAAATTAGCGCTGAATCGACGGTGGGCTTGCAACAAGTCACGTGGAATGCGAATACGTTGTATCCTCCGAGATCTACGCACTGAGTATATATCGAAGGATGTCAGTTATGGGGAATACAGAATAAATAATGCTGGACATTTTTACACAGCATCATCTAGCCCCAAAGTAATCAGAGCTTATGTTATGGGAGCTACATGACTGATATACTACTTATATACAATTTGTTTTGTAAATACTTATTATTATACACAGAAAACACTCAAACCCGAGACAAATAAATGCAGATCATATAAACATTTGTCCCGCAGCGGGAATCGAACCCGCAATCTTCTGCGTCTCAGGTGGACCTTCGCCCACTGTGCCACAGAGGTTGTCAAATACATTCGTGAGCGTGCTTGTTTTTTTGTTTTACTAGCAATGTTAAATCAAGACCAAAATTAAGAATCTTTCCGACGTATATTATTACTAAAAAACGGGATATTTACCATGATTTGTGATTTGTGAGTTTCCCGTGATCATGGTACATGCAACTGTGCCGAAATATCGGGAAAAATTCAAACTCACAAATCATGGTAAATATCCCGTTTTTAGTAATAATTATGTTCAAAACCATGATACTTTCCGACGTTATATTACTTTTTGAAAGCGTAGAGATGAAATATTAATCTTTGTACCCGGTCAAACGTGAAAGAATGCGTTAATGAAATTCACAAGACTCGACAATAGGACGTAGCGAGCATGTCACACAGACTAAATTAATAAGTACGTAATGGACTGAGCCACATATGTACAGTCAGATACTGTATATTTCATGCTCAGTCGCAATACAAAGAATACTAACATCTACAGAATATTAAACTTTAACTTGTTAACGAAAGGGTGCTATTTTGTAAATAAGAAGCGGGATGTAATAAAATGGAAAATAAAGAAGTAAAGAAAGAAATATAAGTTATTGTTTTATTTGTTCCCCCATAATACAAAATTGTAAATAATATAAGACGAACAATAACATATATCATATTTATTTATTATTTAAAAAGGTTTGCTGGAAGCAAGCCCTTACTAGGGTTAAGCTCGCCTTCGTATATGTACTAAATGTAAGTTTCTTGTCTGTATTCTTTGTGTGTAAAACAAATAATAAAGGATTGTCTATAGTGAAATTATAATCCACCAACCTACCTCATTGTTGCTTAAGGCTCGATTATTGACCCATACGACCGATAATAATTGTCTAAGTAGATAATGCTTGGGCACTTCAGTAGCAAAATGATGAATCTCAAACTCAATTGAGACTTAAGAATATATTTTTGACAGTTTTCAATACAATATATATAACTTCATGATTCAGTTTGAAAATTCTGGAATAGAGGTCTGCAAAGTTACCCTTGACACTCGATTCTAATCGCAATCGGGATTAAGAGCGAATTTATGTAATTTGGTACTTTTTAATGACATTCGAAATTGGAGTAGAGCTTGCAATTGAAATGCCACAGGCTAGAAATTAACAAAAAAAGAATGAAACTGGATTTGATTAGAATTGAATTTAAATTGTATCGAGTGTCAAGGGCCCGGTCAAACTGGTGCGGTATTAATCAAAGAGAAATGGTTGTCAAAGTTCGCGTACTAATCGCCACCGCCACCGCTATCGCCACCGCGTTTGTTTGACGGGGCCCTTATTCGTCTCCACAAAGCCCAGGCAAAATCTTGTGTCTTATGATATTATGTCTTTGTGACAGATTAGAGATAGACAGAATGCGTATGCACTGGTACCCGCGCTCAAGGAGACGTAATTGAGGATGTCACTGGCTCTACCTGTTCGAGACTGGCTGCAGAAAGGAATCTTTGGCGATGGATGGAGGAGGCCTTTTCCAGAAGATGGTTACCTGAATATAGTTAGAGAAGAAAAACTGCAATTGAATGTTTGAAATTATTATGTAAGTTATTTATGTTTAGGATTCAGGAGGCTTATTATTATTATATTGTGACAGATTTGTATAAATAATAATGATAAACACCAGTCTAACAGCCATATACATAGTTCTGACCCCACACTAATATTCCCTGTATTGTTAGTATCAGGAACTACGAATATCATGGTACAACAATATCCAGACATAGTAATCATTCAACGTAACAAATATCTGCTGAACATGCAAACATTTGTCCCGAAGCGGGAATTAAACAAACAACTTTTTCGTCGCTGCGTGAATTTTCGTAAAACACGCCTAAGTCACACGTAAACTTAGTGCAGGCAGGCATTACTAGGCATCTAAATACATATATTGTATAAGAGCCGGGTAACTACCTACTATAAAACCGCGACTGCATCGGAAATGGGCGAATAAAGTCAGCTCTACATCCGTGATAGCATAAAGTTGCACATTCCTACCAAACTCATGCTGCACTTCAAATTAATTGTCTCCACTAGCCGGCTGATTATGAAGCGAATTTATGATAACATTCAGTTTCCGTCCGCCCTCTCGACGTAATAACCGGCCGTTGCACATGATTAAACCGGAACATTCCTAACCAACTAGTCTGTTAAAGCTGGAAATTACATGGATCAATCTAGACATCTACGCCGTTTTTCCTGTTTGGATGACAAAATTCAGTTTCGACTTCAACCACCATAAATCCGTTATAATATTAACCGTTTTTCATGACGACTGCTTCGAAAACTACTTTTTAGTAAACTCGTGGGTGTGTCTTTGTTGTAACGACTATTTTTCCCTACAGAAAACATTTATACATACAACTAATGTATGTATATACAAAAATATAGATTATACAGCTAGCTATCTAAAGCCCGTTGCAAACGATCTATAGATAGCTCAACTGATCACTACCAAACGGAAGTTCTCAAAATGCTGGTTGCAATACTGTGCTTAATGGTAATGCGTTGACCCAGTTAAGAGCCAGCTTTCTGGTCACGTGTCATTTTGAACAGTCGTGAAAGATCTTTTAAAAACGCGAGGAGCCCCCGTCTCATCGGCCCCAGAGTCTCAACTCCAAAAGGCTCAAATAAGTAGGTACCTAAGCTCTGTCGAGACTTCCATATTTGCACTTCCTGATATCCTCGGCGGAATCAGCCGCTGCGTCAATAATCAACGATTTTTTATATAACAAAATACTTACTGCATAAAACCCCACGTGAAGACTGCCAACTACGTTTTCGTTACTGGAATCGTCACTCGTGGAAAAACAGACGATAAATTGTGTGCAGTGTTTCGTGTGAAGAATCGTGCAAAAACATTACCCACCGTTTTTGTAAATAGCGGGTACTGTAGACTTTAGCCAACGTTAGTTCGCAGGCAAAACTTATTGCATCTGAATCTGCAACTAAACTAAATCTGCTACAGGTCTTTAGCCAACGTTAGTTCACAGGCAAAACATATTGCATCTGAATCTGCAACTAAACTGAATCTGCTACAGGTATACTCGTACTTCTTGGTAGTTAAGTGGATAAATAGCTAATTTACATCTTTCATGAAAACGTTCATTTACATCGCTAGTGGTTTTCTTCGAACCAATCTCTTGTACCTACTATCCATCGTTTTGGAGTCAATGTATCCATAGAAACTCAGTTGCTCATTTTGATCTAGCTAGTGCAATGTTACTTTCAATGCATTTATTGGAAAAAGCTTGGGGTTCCTTTAGATTTTCAATTGGTTCACTGTTCGTATCATAGGTTTATTAACCTTGAAAATGAGATTCGAAGAATTTATCGAATAGAAATGGGATAAGACGAGTCACGCTTCGGAACGGTCATATCTGACGCGGATGCCATCTTCAAATATGATTGGTTCACAAATACTTTTATTAAATTACTTGGCCTTTGTGTGTTGGTACAGAAGTGACACGATGTAGGTTGTTATTAGTATATCGTTCATGAAATTTTAATTTCAGCAGAAGAACTACTGGCCAAAAAGTTAGTGACATATTTCATTTTCTTTCTTTTTGTCTTCAAACGACTAATAATAAATTTTATAATATTGCGACAGCAATTCAGCACAGGCAGCGAAGATATCTTGAAAAAAAATCTTTGAAAAGTCTCGAATAGAAAGTTTTACTGTTCGCCTCGTCGAAGTAGTCCACTTCCAAATGAAACGGTTTTCAAAATATTATTTTCAATTAAAGGTATTTTTAAATAAGAGCTTAGTTTTCGTCAAACTTATTCATGAGATTCAATGGTCCCTTTGGCCCGCACTTTAGAGGCAAATGCGGTCTCACTTCGACTACCAATTAATCCACTTTGCATAATTTAGCTTGCCAGGCTTTCTAGACACAGCAAGATTTTAACTCTACTTGTAGAAAAAAAATACTTATTAGGTATATTAAACTGTTTTTTGTTAATTTGAAAAAAAAACATGATTCCTCATCCTGTATTATCACTATTTTCTCTCACTTTTTGCATAGATTCGACATTACGAGTCGTTGCAAGCCTATCTCCGCTTATCGGAACACAAACTATGTTACAATAACATGCCCTAGAATCATAAATTCAACATGCAACAACACATTCATCTAACAAACCTGCAAAATAATAAAAAATTGGCAGTGGTCGAAAAATATTATTTTATCGGAAGGCAACAAGCAATGTATCAAAATAAAAAGTATTTTCATTAATAGTACCTAGTAGATAACCAATCGAATATGTCCGGTTTGGACAAAATTGATATAAAGCTTCATAACGTGGCGAGACGCACTCAAGGGTCAGAAATTTATTCAATGTTTTATACATTGAATAAACTTCTATGCTTGGCTTTGGGACATTTTTTTTTTGTAAAATTCAATTGTTTTGATATTGTTACAAATGCAATACTATTGCAAAATTTGAACACTAATGCTCATTAACATAAACATTATTTACTCATCATTGAAGACCTCTGCGGCGCAGTGGGCGAAGGCCCGCCTGAGACACTGAAGGTTGCGGGTTCGATTCCCGCCACTCAGGTCTGGGTGTTTTCTATGTATAATATGTATGTATTTAAAAAAAAGATAGACTAGATGATGTTGTGTGAAAATGTCCAGCATTATTATTATTATTATTGGTATCGCTTTTATTTTCGTATGATCAAATATATTTTCTCGACAGTGTGCTATCTCTTTCCAACATATGCTGTCTCTTACTTTTGTGTTCAATGGTTCTACTCGTTACTAGAGGGCGGTATCGTGTTCTAATTGTAATGCATGTATTCACCAAAATATGGCACAACCGTGCCGTAATTAGCTAGCCGCGCGTATATAGCAAACCCGTGAAAGAAAAACGCGTTATCACGCCTCGGACATTGGAGTTTGTAAACATTATTACGATTTTTACATGCACATTGTGCCATTTTCTTAAGTCAAGTTAATTTCAGGATCACACTATTAGACGCATTCTAACGATACCTCCTTAAGAGGCCTGCGTTGGATGAATTGCCCATACAAACGTAATACCATAGTAATTTGTAATTAGAGCTTATTTCCACCATATTATGTTATTATTTGCATTCGAATAGTATTTATCTACGTACCTTGCTATATATTTTTTCATAATACTTACCTAAAATGAAATGTAAACGAATCGCATTTTGGATATTTTTACGTCCTACATGACATGTTTTCTTCTTATTTGTTACGTATGTTAAACAACAATACTTTACTTATCGTTTGGTTAGGTACATAGATTATATTGTCTAGTTAAAGAAAAACAACACAATGTGAAAAATACAACAAGTTTTCATTCATCTTTTTTGGTATTACGGAACACCACCAAATTTATAACAAATTCTGAACGGCTAATATAGCTATCGCGCAAGCACGGGCGGGCCTGCATCAGTCAAAAAGAGATTATAGGTATTTTTGGACGCGCTTCGAATTTAAGTTATGAGCGCTGTACGCCGGATCCTTAATGAACGTAACTGGCTGATTGGAAGCTACGATATAAAAAAGAGTGTCTGTATGGGGCCTCCTCTTATGGGGACACAGAAAAAAAAAGATAACGCGCGAAAAAAAATAACATATCTGCTTAGAAAAACGGTACAGCCAAGTTAATACACAACAGTCAAGGGACCTCAAGAATAAGTCTGAAAACTTTCCAGCACTAGTTTCGCCACTCGGCTAACCGGGATATCGGAAGCACTTCCGACCGCTCTCACAGGTATCATCCATCAAATAAATTACACTATTACGCGTTACGTGCTAAGTTAAGAGTTGTTTTTATGTGCTTATTCAACTTGTAGTTCGTATCTTGGGCATTTCAGTTTTTATGCAGTACTTTATAGCTACTGATAATTTTTTGATATATTACTAAACTATCAGCGACGACAAACTCGTCTGCAAAGTATCGTGAAGTACGTATTATTATAATAATATTAGCTTCTGCACACGGCTTCGGCCGCATGGTACCCGGATAAAAAGTAACCTATGCGTTATTCTGATGTATAAGCTATATTACTGGTATTCATCAAAATCCGTTCTGTAGTTATTGCGTGAAACAGTAACAAACACATCCTCACAAACTTTCGCATTTATAATAGTAGTAGGATTATATCAATACTTATATTATAAATGTCAAAGTTTGGATGTTTGAATGTTTGTTGCTAATAATCTATGTAACGATTTGGATGATATATGAAACGGGTATAGTTCGTGACCTAGAATCACATATAGGTTTTTTACCCTAGTACCTAGCGGATGAAGCCATGGACTGAGACAAGTATTTTTCATTTTCAGTTTTCAGGACAAAACAATATACCTATACAAAGGAAGATAACCCAGCTATATATACCTCTACATGAATAACAAAGCACGAGGTACCATAAAACCCAAATAAATTCGCCCCAAACACCAACATAGGTAATTTGCAAAAAATCACGTTTTTTACCTCAAAAGAAACATTTTGCAAAATGCGCCGACGAAATTGCCCGTCTCATTTCCATTACAGGGCGAGCATACCACATTTTCTACTTACATTTTCATACTGCTGTCAATTTACATAAACCATTTTTTCTACGTTAACGTCAATTATTGTTACGTTAGCGATACGGTATCAATCGTCAAATTTTAGTCAAATCAACATTAATTTTGATTACCGCTAATAGTTATCCTTAGATTTTATTTAGTACTAGCGTCTGCTCACGGCTTCGTCTGCGTGGCACCCGGATAAAAAGGAGCCTATGTGTTATTCTGATGTATAAGCTATAAAGTTTACTGTAAAGTTTCATCAAAATCCGTTCAGTAGTTTTTGCGTGAAAGAATAACAAACAATCATCCTCAACTTTCACGTTTATAATATAAATAGGATTTATTTTATAGGTAAAAGCGAGAGGAAAAACATTCTGAAGATGGGAAAATTACTTCAAAGCGACAGCACGCACACTATGGAGAAGGAAAGCTCGCGTGAACTTTAGAAGATCCTGGAGGAACCCACTTATTCTGGAAAGCATAACCATCGAACTTCCGATGTCTAAACTTATAGCTCATTGTGTACTTTATTTTATAAAAAAAATATTAATAACGGCCATTGAATTTAAAAAAAGTATGGTAAAGAAGGTACGTTCGTTCACGTTATCCATCCAATTTCCACCTTATTTTTGCAGGAAGCTGATAACGGAAATGGCCCAAGTTCGTTCATGTTACTTTTGATCTAAGTCCAGCGGCGGACTTCTATCAGGCAGTTGATGATGATGATGTGCCATCCAATTACCTGTAAGGGTATTAATTCAGTTGTACACTCTTAGATCGCAGCCTCCATCAGACACATCCTTATAAAATCTTAATAACAAAGGTGTAGAGTTCAATTTTGAGTGTGTTCTAAGCTTCGCTAAAATGATTGTGATGACCGAGTAGACAATTCACGGATTATGAAGTGACAGGTTGACGGAAAAGCTACCCTCATCACGTCAGTATCTCTTAGTTTGATTCAGTGAATTAAGGGAGAGTTTAAATATTTGATAAGGAGAGCTCTTAGCGAAAACAGATACGCAGTGCCGGAGTTTTTTGTGCGCCCATATACCAACGACTCTAGTAAACTTTTGCAAATTCATATTATGATATATGATGGAGCAAGTGGCTCCAATGTGGCTTTTAAAAAGTATGACGTCAGCAATGCTGACGCCACACTTCATCACCAGCATGCTGGTCACTTATAGTTGACGACGAAAGTAAACTCCTGGAGTTGTTCTTCAAATTTATTCTTCATTTTACAGAGGATTTCTAGGTCTGTACGATCCGACGGCTCAAGCGAGAAGAAGCTTTACTTTTTTACAGTGGCCTTGGTCAGCGTCACCGGACTACTGAAGCTTTACTCGTTCCGTGTCCGTATTTATGCAAAAACACAGACTCGAGCAAGCAACTTGTTCGAACAATTTAAAATTACTTGCAAGCTTCTGAATTTCTACATTTTACAATCATTTAAGTTTACAAAATGGTTTTTGAAGGTAAACATGGTCAAAATAACAACTTTTCACACTGTAATTTGACAATCTAAGTGATGATTTGTTAAAAAAAATAGTGGTTCTGCGCCGATGACTCATTGTAGAAGCACAATAACGTCTTTGCGCCGACATATATACTATTGTTTCGCTAAGGTAAAGTTTACTCAAAATATTCTTGCTTGGACCACAGTTTTACGTCAAGCATTATCGATATCAGTCGGGTAAGGTCACTGCTGGATATTCAGTATGTCTCCCTCAAATAATATTATTGTAACACACACGGTTCTACCTAATTTAGTCTACTTATAAAAAATATACTAAAGTCCGCGTACAAACTTTTCGGCTAGCAAGCAAATTAATTATAAAGTTCTCGTAAGTATTGTATCTTCGAAAATTTTCTGAAACGAAAAAGTTAAGTTCGGTAGATAATTATAAGTTTAACCTTGACGATTTTGTTGTTAAAGGTTTCCAGACTTGGTACTACTTTAGCGAACTCAACATTTTAATACCTACTACAGAAAAACAGAAAAGTGACAAACGAATGCTTATATTGTCAGAAAAAATCCTGAAAAACAACCCTGATTAGGATTCACTTATATGATGTTTTATAAAAAAATATTTTATAATTACTATCATTGTGCATAAACTTCTCAAACTTCTCAATTTTGAGTGAAACGTCAGCAAATTTACTAAAAATAGTGGTAGTTAAATTATATTTGGATATAAAAAACCGACTTCAAATAATAGGAAATTGATTTTTTATTGCAAAAACTATCGTGGATTTGATTATTCATATTTTAAAAACGGGAATTATCACGTATCGCACTATCGGTGAAGGCACCGACTAGGTGTGAACTGTCACATGTGAAAGAGGTGTTAGAGATAAACGGTTATGGTTGGAGACAACGTTTTCGGTTCGCAAACACGTCTGTAAGGTCACGCAAGGCATCGTTAGAGAGAGCTGTAGCATACTTACCATTTGTTAAGGGAATAACAGACAAAATTGGGCACGTCTTACGACGTAAGTACAGTATAAAAACTATATTCCGACCCCTGACACAATTGAGACAAATGCTACATTCTCCCAAGGATAGAGACCCATTGGGTGTCCCCGGTGTCTACAAGATTCCTTGTGACTACGGTAAATGCTACATCGGCGAGACAAAACGCAACATATCTACAAGGCTCACCGAGCACATACGCGCTGTGAAGAACCTAGATATCAACAATAGTTCAGTCAAAGAAGAGCATTCGCTGGTCGCTGATACGACGCACTATATCCGTTTTCATAAAGCCCGGGTCTTGGCAAGAGAAAAGTTTTTCGTTCCTCGCAAAATACGCGAAGCTATCGAGATAGGTCGTCTACCAAACTTTAACAGAGACCGTGGATGGGCTTTACCCCCCACCTGGAAGTCATGTCTGTATGGATTGCATGATAGCGCGGAAGTCGAGTCTGAGATTACCACAGTGAGCGTGACCTGTCTGGCTCCTCCAGAAATAGGTTATGGCGATGAAGTAAGTAGCAGCGAAGATGATGTAGCATCAGTAGTTACTACAACGGAAGACTCTCGGAATGAGTCGAAACTTAGTCGGTGCCTTCACCGATAGTACGGTACGTGAAAATTCCCGTTCTTACAATAGGAAATTGATTGATTTAAATCCAGTATGAAATTTCACCACCCATTTTTCATAAATAATATGGAATATTACAAATAAATAATATAATAAATGCGAAAGTCTGTGTGTGTGTGTGTGAATGTTTGTTACCACGTATCTCCGTAACTACTAAACCGGTTTTGATGAAATTTGGAATGTAGATAGTTTAGGTTCTGGAATAACACATAGGCTTATCTTATTTTCAAAAATCAACCCCTAAGGGGGTTAAAAAGGGTGGTAAGGTTTATATGGAAAAAAATATTCCTTAGTTTTATTCACTCAAAACTCGGTACACATAAACTTTAAAATAAATAATGAAACATGTACTTTTTATGTTTTCAAAATTACCCTTTGGGGGTGTGCAATTGATTTCTAAACTTTGTATAAATTGTAATCCTTGGTTCGATTCATTCAAAAGTTGATGGACATAGTTTGAAGCCTGGAGACGGTCATATGCTACTTTTATTAACATACCACGCGGGCGAAGCCGCGGGCAACAACTAGTAATCAAATATATTAAGTTTTAAAAATGACTCAATTTACTCTCATATAATAAAATGTAATGAAATACCCTTTTAAATTACTAAGAGTTAACCCTGCGAGCGTCACTGTTTGGTCTTTTTGCCCATGCCAATATAAGAGTTTTGTTATAAAAAAGTTGCTCTATTATTAGTAAGCAAACAATTTACGCGTGAACCAAAGACTTATTCATGTTTCGGTTTTAAATTAAAAAAACGGTAAATTTTTATATGATTTCCATGAAACAGGTCATGTGGAAAATGTTTTTCATTAAACTCGTTATTCTTTTAGCTGATTGCATATTGATAAAAAACACTACATAATATTATTAAAACACTAGCTTCTGCCAACGGCTTCGCCCGCATGGTACCCTGATAAAAAGAAGCCTATGTATTCATTTTTTTTATTCCAAAAACTATCGTGAACTTGACTATTCATATTGTAAAAACGGGAATTTTCACGTACTGCACTATCGGTGAAGGCGACTAAGTTTCGACTCATTCCGAGAGTCTTCATCAGGGTGAGTGGTTGCGACTTTCTCCTTCCGCGTCGCGCCGTGCACTCTATGTATTCATATTGTAAAAACGGGGATTTTCACGTACTGCACTATCGGTGAAGGCACCGACTAAGTTTCGACACATTCCGAGAGTCTTCATCAGGGTGAGTGGTCGCGACTTTCTCCCTCCGCGTCGCGCCGTGCACTACTCTATGACGATTCTCGGAATGAGTCGAAACTTAGTCGATGCCTTCATCGATAGTGCAGTACGTGACAATTCCCGTTTTTACAATATGAATAGCCTATGTATTATTATGATGTATAAGCTACATTACTGGAAAGTTTCATCAAAATCCGTTCAGTAGTTTTTGCGTGAAAGAGTAGAAAATATCCATCCTCACAAACTTTCGCGTTTATAATAGCAGTAGGATATTGCGCCCTCAGCAATTTAACAAGTACGAACTACGGCTGATAATAAATTTCATACCACGTTTAGAATATTTTGGGTACTAGGTAGGCCCACAAAATGTTGGCATACGACCTTGATGCTTTCCAGTAAGGCTGGTGGGAAGTATTTGGGGGAGACCTTTGCCCAGCAGTTGCAAAGTATAGGTTATAAAAAAGAACGTAATTCCTCTGTGGTTCACTCGTAGAATGGTGGTTCATTTCTGGTAGAGAAAAATGCATAATATCCACATTTTTATATATTACAAATCCAGACATACCTATTTATTTTTTATATATATTAGCATCTACACACACTAAATAGGTACGTTACGTATTAATTTCATTGTTTTTCAAATATAGGTTCTAGTTCAGGAGCCTATGGATTCAAATTGTCAAATTGTATAAATTTGTAACATTTTGTTATGTCAAATAAATATATGTAAACTTGCTTTAGTTTATTAATTTGTATTTTATAAATTAAAAGGCAGAGAAATCAAAATGTACGTCAAATATTTGCTCGTACAACTATAGGTCGGTAATTTCCAGACTCAATACTAACTCGCACTGAAGTGCAAATGGGAGTTCTTTCATCACAATGAAATTAATTATTTAGGTGTTCGACGGGAAGCAAATTGGCGACGAACGCCACCATTCAGTAGAGCTAATAAAATTTGCAGAATATTTATCGAACATTTTCACTTGGACTTTAAGCGTTGAAATAACATTGAACACATTTTGTTACAAATTTGTAAAAACAACCTTTCCTTCCTTCAGTTTTTCAAAATATAAGCAACATCGCATAAAATCTATTGTTGCCTGAATGACAGAATAATTTAAGCTTCTTATCTTTATTTCATCTTGTCTAAAGGTTACGTAGGTACCTACGCTTAAGTGTACTCTCACTTAAGTCAACTCAGCTTTCTACTCAAATATTATGATTCAGTTAATTTAAACTTTCATTAATAGTTTTTTTGCTGCCCTGACTCACTATCGATATAATATGATGAATGATAACATATTATGTGTCAACTACCAATTACTTACTGCAACAAACTACACCAAAATTGCCTTAAAAAACTGCGTATTTTTAGCGAAGGTTTTATGGGTACCTTGGCCTTCCTCCGTAACGTCCCCGATTTTTTTCTTTTCACTTTGTTTCAAATTATAAAGTTAATATAAATCGACTTGAACAAAATATTTTTGAGTTTTCAGCAGCTGTTTGCAACCATTAAACTAAAACCAGTTGGTAGTTTTATTTACCAATTTATAAAAGGCAATATTTTACACTATGTAGCTTTCAAGATTAGATTTTAGCTTTAATAAATCTGTGTATCTTTAAATTAAAATTTATTAATGTTACCAAAAAAAAACATTTATCTCCATATTTAGAAATAATGTACATAACGCTGTTGCTTATGCTAGGCTTGGCTTAATGATAAAATATTGTGTTTATATAAAACCTTTAAAAGTCATTTTTAATGGCTCTCTCAAAAATACAATTATGTTACTAGTAGGTACACATTTTGTGAATGTTAGAAGAATGTTAAAAACAAAGTTAAATTCTACTTTTAAGTATACATTAGCGTAGCAAAGGCACCAATATTCTTAGCATTCTTGCGTTTATGAGTATACTAGCTTTTGCCCACGGCTTCGCCCGCGTGCCATCCGGCTAAATAATAGCTAGCCTATGTATTATTCTAATGTATAAGCTATATTTCTGTAAAGTTTCATCAAAATATGTTTTGTAGTTTTTGCGTGAAAGAGTTAAAAACATCCATCCTCACAAACTTCTGTAAACTTTCGTCGTCTATATTTCGTTAGTAGTTTTTGCGTGAAAGAGTTACAAACATCCATCCTCACAAACTTTCGCATTTATAATAGTAGTATATTATTCATAAACTTGTAAGCCACGGTGCGGCATTGACGTAGCTATGAAGTATCTATTAAGTGGTCGTAAGTAATGCTTTAGGTGAATAACTTTTATTCTTTTAGAGTCCAAGACGGTAAAGTTTTCGAGGTTCCCAGCGGATAGCTCCAAACTACAGGATAAGTAAGATCGCCGTATTCCAAGTTTTAGTACTTTTCTGCTACCGCATATCCTAGGGACACTGTTTTACTGCACTGCCGTAGTTTATTTTATTCCGTGAGTGTTCTGTCTTCTAAATTGATACGTTCGAGTATAACTTTTTCTTTTATTTCTATTATTTAATTTTCTTTGATCTTATGATTCAAGATCCTCGGTCTTGATAGGGAAAGAGTTTCTTTTATTCCAGGTTTCTTGAAATAAACGATCCGAAATCATTATCGTTTATTTTATTTATTAATTTAGCACACAAAACAGAATACAACAAGATTAAACACATACAAAATTCAGAAATGTTTTGAGCTAGATGGCATTCTAAAACATGCGTACACATCATGGTTAGTGAAAAGCATTTTATTTCCTTACATGAAATTTTCCGCCATTTTGTTAAAATACTAAGCATTTTTTTTGTATCAGGGCCATTATCCATGTCTCTAGGCATAATTACACTGCAGTTAGACGAATGGCCAAACTCATATAGTTATTTCTAGAACCTCTAGAACCTAGAAGTCTTTACTTTATTTTTTAAACTTTTACTATATCGTTCTTTAAAATAATCTGAATTCTTGATAAAGTTGGTTAGTAGTACATTTTTATCTTACATTTTAACGCAGAGATGAACGAAAAATCTGTCATTTATAGCTCTTGGGAGATCAAATGATCCTAATTTAATTAGAATCTTTGATAAAAATGAAAATAGATTTTAAAGATAAGTAATTGGATATGATTGGAAAATATTTTTTTACTAACGCTTTAATTTAATTAAGTTGTTATTTTGAAAGTTTGGGTAAGATTACCTACTTGCTATTCAAACGAAGAGTTTGATTTAAACCTAGGAATAAATAAACAAAACTTACTTTGAGCTGGACAGGTCACATGGCAAGATTGGAGGTGGAAGAAGGCCCTGAGTGAGTGCTGGCCAAGGAGACACAGGGTATTGGCAGTTCAATAGCTAGGTGGTATAGACAATGGCATATAGGTAAAGGACAATGGTTGCTGTACTAGGAAGACCTGAAACCAAGGGGCCCAGAACCGACTGGAGTAGCGTTTGTTTTGTAAAACGATCACTATGAAGAATAACCAACCTTGTTTTTTACCTATTTTTCCTGGCATGTTCGCAGAGAGATAAAATCGACGAATCAAAGTGATCCTTGTGATTTTAATGATAAAATGAATTTTGACTTTGCATTTGAGTTTGAGTGAAGAGGTTTATACCCAGTGGGTCACAACAAGCTACCAACGATGAGGCTAATGAATGAACAAACATAAAATTAGATTTGGGTGAATTGCCCAAGCAAAAAAAATACACGGCAAACCTGAGAACGGTAGTGCAATGTGCAAATTTTTAATTTTATATATTTTTTCTCAACAGCGTAAGTACTTCTCTACCTTGACAAAAAAAATAATTGATTTCTACCCATTAATATACGAAAAAAAAAATTACAAAGTGTTATTCTATCATCACAGTGGCCTGTCCTGAACCCAATTCCGCTCATAAAATACCTTCCCCTGCAAATACATTCGTAATATGGATTTAAATCGATTTTGTAATCATTAAATTATAATACATTCGATCAAATAAAACTATTTTTGTTTGTTTATCTTCTTTCTCATGGATTTGACAGGCAGTTAACTTTTGTCTGGAAAAAAGTTATCATTTCAGAGGATAGTAAGTTTTAGTAGAATAGCCATGTCAACATTGCGTTGTTACGCCCCCCTCACCTTTCCTCACTTCGGATCAGTCCGGCTCAAGCTCTCGGCGCGAACGCACCGGTCCCAACGTCTTGCAGTTTCCCGCCAAAAAAGTAAGTTTATCATTTCAGTGATATGAGGACAAAAATAATTTCATTTCGGTGGCTGTTATAACTCGTGTTAGATTAGTTTAATTTGTTTCAAAATTGTGTATTAAATTTGCCGTAAGTGCTGTTTTGTTTGAGTAGTGTTCAAATTTTTTTAATAATTTTATTTCGGAATTAAATGTAGAAATAACCTCTATTTTATCATCTCAGTGTTATCATTTCAGTGGATTCGGTGGACTGTTATACTAATTACAGTCCACCGGAATGAAATGTATCACCGAAATGATAAAACCATAAAGTTTTAGAGATCCTTGTGTCAAATACAAAGTCATGGTTATGTAATTGACTTTTACCTAGAGTGTAGATAAGATTATTCGGAAGTATTTGCTGTGTAATATTTCTGTTTAAGATATATAATATATACGTCTATGTAGTTTTAGTACATGTATATACTTTAGATACACATTTGTTCGGCTCAACGATAATGTGATGAGTGTGTGAGTCACCACAGAGTAGATTATTATACCTACTAATTTTATTTTCAACAAAATAATTATTTCGAGGGTTTACCTTCACTATAGGTCACTTATCCTTATGTTTTTATCATTTATTATGAGTAAAACAAAATTTCTAAATTTTAAAAGATATAACATGAGAGATATGTGATGAGAAATTGCCTGTGAGAGTGTGTGTCTGAGTCGATGCAAGCGAAAGAGTCCAGCTAGTGTGTGTGCGCGTGGTGTGTCTGAAGGTATAGTATTTTATAGAAACTTAGTACAGTGTGTATGTCTGTGGATATGAGAAAGAAGAAAATTGAAAAGCGTATATGTTGATTTTAGGATGCCGCGGCCTAAGCAACAGACTAGAGAAGAAAGGTTGGAAAAAAGGAGGTTGTATGAAAGAAGAAGAAAAGAGAGAATTAAGAGCAATGAAGTTTCACGCGAAGAGTTTTTGAGAAAAGACAGAGAAAGGTATGCCAGAAGAAAAGCAGCGGGATTAATTGTTTCAAGGCATGAAATGACCCCTAAAAAATTAAAAATCCTAAGAAGAAAAAACAAAATAAGTGCTGCTGCTTATTACGAAAGAAAAAAAATAGAGCAGCTCCAACTCCTGTAGCGGCTCGTGCTAACCCTCTGGATGAGATAATTGGGGATCTCGTTGAAGATGAGTCCGATAAATCTTTACCAAATCAAAGTGATAATAATAGTCCTGGACTAAGCACTTCCTTCAGTTCCTTCTTGCCTTCTTTACGGCGCAGCTTACGATTGAATAGCAATAGTATTAGTACGAACATCCAAATTAAACGTTCTAGTACTACAGAAGCAAGAAGCTTTCATCGGGTATACACAAGCAGTCCACGACAAACCCCGCTATCAACGTATCAAAATTTTGTAGATATTGACTATAGCAATCCTGGTCCAAGCACTTCTCGTCAAGGCAATCCAGCTTCGTGTCGGCGCTGCTTGCCGATGAATAGCGATAGTACAATCGGTTCCAATATTCAACATCATATTGATGACAATGTAGTAACTGGCACTCATTGTGTACAACCAAGTGGCGTACAACAAATAACATGTCCACCAAATCTAAGTAGTATCGAGTCAACATTATGCCCCAACAGCCCTGTTTCAGACTCGTCAATTACATCTGTAGAATTCAAGCGAGGACTTAAAGACAAATTTCGAAAATATCAAAGAACTAAAACTAAGTTAATAACAGAATTACAAAACAAATTATTACAGGTCTCTAAGGAAAAAGAAATGTTCAAAAAAAGGTGTAACAGACTACAAAGCAATTATATGATTTTGAAGAAAAGTACCCAAAAAGGAGAAAAACCAGCAGTAAAAGTCATAAAACCTGATAAGGAAAAAAATCGAACTCTCGGGAGGATTGTGAAATTTTTAGAAGACGATGAAAATTCAACACTGTGTCCTGGAAAAAATGACACTATATTTAGACATGGATTAAAAAAACAAAAGAGACTATTGACAGACACACTTAAAAATTTACACTTGAAATATTTGGAATCAGGAGAACCACCGATAAGCTATTCAACATTTTCAAGAATGAAGCCTTTCTGGGTCACTCAACCAAATGTGAATGCACGAAATACATGCCTATGTGAAAAGCACGAAAATATGAAACTTTTGATTGAGTCTATGAAGAGAAACCGCCTTATCAAAGAAAATACAATATCCGACGTTTTAAGTTGCCTATGTTGTAGTAAAGATAACATCGATTGTTTGCAAAGAATATGCTCAAGCTGTAAAAATAGACACATTGATTACCAAGAGTTTAATAATGAAGTGAACATAGCGTATTGGGGTTGGGAGAAGAATAAAAGCATATACGTCAAAAATAATGTGGAAAAATCTGCTATTAAAGTTGAAAAGATAAGGAGTTGGGTGAAACCACTAGATTTAATAAAAAAAATTGAAGATAGCCTGAAACCATTCCTTAAACATTGCGTCAATAATAAAAATCAAAATCAAGCTTTCAAAATGTTAAAACAAAATATGACTAAGGAAGACTGTATTATACATATTGATTTCAGTGAAAATTATAATGCCAAATATGGATCCGAAATTCAATCCCTTCATTTTGGTGGTAGCAGACAACAGTTCACTTTGCATACTGTCGTAATATATTTCAAACTCGACAACGAAACTTGCAAAACTCAGTCATTTTGTACTGTAAGTACCTCTTTGAGGCATGATGCTGCTGCAGTATGGGCACACCTCATTCCTGTTTTGCGAGAAATTGAGATAACTGCTCCTCTGGTTCGTAATCTTTAGATAGATAGATAGATAGATAGATAGATAGATAGATAGATAGATAGATAGATAGAAAATAGATAGATAGTGGTCATGGAAAAAGCGCAGCAGATGGAGTGGGCGGAGTAATAAAAAGAACGCTAGATAAACAAGTCTCATATCAACATGACATTACCAATATTGAATCACTGGTACAAAACCTACAGTATTATGTTAAAGGTGTCAAAATTGAAACAGTTGAAGATTATCAGGTGACAGAAAAAGATTGGCTTTTGCCCAAGAACTTAAAGACTTTTCCTGGAACTATGAAAGTTCACCAAGTTGTTTGGTCTAAAGAGTCAGGAAACCGTTTGGCACTTCGACATCTGTCCTGTATTGAAAGAGAATGCCTAAATGAAACTATTAGGTGCCCTCACGGCAAGCATTTAGGTTTTCATGACTTCACTGGGATTGAATCAACGAATTTTACAAATAATACAAATAAAGCACATCTGCGTCCAATTCAACTATCAGAAAAACTAGTACTACGTCCCAAGTCATCCAATGAAAAGAATCTTTCCAAAAAATTACAAGGGAAAGGTGTCATACATGAACCACACACACACTCCATCACAAACATTGAAATATCAATTATTAAGCCCTCAACATCCCACTCCTTTGATGGAATGAATAATCAAAAAGGAGAGAATGAACAGGAATCATCAATAATACCCAAATCATTGCTCGAAAAATATGAAAACTTTACTGAATTCAGCACTCCATCGTGTTCATTTTTTGAAAACCACGATACCGAATTTATTGAAAACTATGAACAGACGAGAAATATTGACAGCGAAGAAGAAATAATGATTACAGCCAATAAGAGAAAAGTAAGAAGATTATCTTCGTCTTCGTCCTCTTTTGATTTGGATATTTTTTGATTTTCGTTATTGTTTATTTAGTTTTTTAAATATTTGCTGTCATTTAATGGCATGACTTTTTTTAGGTAGTAAGTTAAACTTATTAAAGAAGACTGATGACTAAAATAATTATAGTAAAGACGTGCTGTGGTGTGATAATTAAAGAAGACTTGTTTAGTAGGTACATATCTAAATTAAAAACCTATATTTATAGTCATAAAAAGAGGCTGATTAGTGAATTTGAGAAATAATTGTGTGATTTAAAGTAACATAATGAAAAATTAATCTTTTTAAGCTACATACTTGAACCTACTCGTAAATACGTACCCAGAAATACTGTTTTATTGGAGTAACTATAATTCGCAATGATGTATAAGTACTTAGGTAAAACAATACTCTGTTGGTTTTTTTTCTATTTAGATATGTAATGTACGTTTCTCTAATGTTGTAGTAATTTAAGAATAACGTGATCTCAATTTCAGGTTTCTGTTATGTTTCATACGTTTATAATGTAAAAGGATTAAAAGTACTAAGCTATTACTACTAAGATATTTTTATAATGTTTCTTATTCATTTATTGTGTTTTAAAAATATAAGAGTTGATTTAATTTTAGAAGTTTTACTTATATACCTGTAGAAACACTATTCTCGTCTCGTTACCAATTTAACTAAATTATACCTAGCATTTTTCTCTTAGTGCAATAGGTAGACATTATGTATTTACTATTAATGGCATAACTTACAAATGCAGCCATCATATTAATCAGAAACTTTAAGCTTTCTAATCACGCTTCGTTCACTCTTTTGAAAATGTATTAGTTCATAAACAAACAAAAATATTTATTTATATACCAGCAATTATGATAAAGTTTTCGAACATTTTAGCACAACAAAAACCAGAAAAATTACGAAAGGTTATAAAAGTAAAGAAACAATTCATTCATATCATAATAAATTAACCTCAAAGAATGATATATGTAATACTAACTGTAATATCTGTATATTAATGATGATATTAAAATAACTGTGTACTGTCCCGCCTCAGTGTTTATCTTAAATTTGTGGAAATCAAAACTAAGAAAGTACGGAACCCTGGCTGCCCAGCACGGTTGTTCTAAGCTGTATCATTTCGGTGGATTTATTTCATTCCGGTGCACAGTATATCATTTCGGTGGTAATTTTTATCATTTCGGTAGACACTTTTCATTTCAGTGGACTCTTAAAAATTCATCCTTAAATATATATGTAACTTTTGATGATATTTGATGTCCACTCACGCACAATGTTATAAAATAGGCTAAAGTTTTATTTGTCATTAAAAATATGTAGATAGCATTGAAATAAAAAAAAACCACCGAAATGACACATAAAAATCTCTTGTTGAAATTCACCCATTTAGTAAGTGGAAAGAAAAGGAAAGAAGCAGGAGAGGAAGGGAGACGCGAAACATGTTGACCATTTCAACTACTTTCCTATCTCGTTTACTTATAGTAAACCTAAAAGTCATGCTGAAACTTTGTAAAGCAGCTTGAAATCCTCCATAGCTAGAAAAGGACACCATGATAATATCAAATGTTACCTCAGGTTATAAACTCTCACTCACTCTAAATATTATTTATAAAATATTGTAAGGGGCGGAGGCGGCAGGCGACGTGCGGCGTTGGTATTTCATCAAAATCTTATGTTCAACAGAACATCTATCTTCTATACTTATAAAATCGTTTGTCCTGACTGACTGATCTATTAACGCACAGCCAAAACTACTAGAAAGCTGAAAATAATGACATGTTTCAGGGTTTTTGGATTTTTAAAATTTAAAGGGGGGAAAACGAGGGGTGAAAGTTTGTATGAAAGTATAGTTTCTTTTTAACTCCACGCGTTCAAAAATTGGCAACAGCCAGTTATAGATACAAAAAACATTGTTTGCACTTCTATAAATAGCTTGAAAATTGAAATTGCAGTTACTTATTATTAATAAATAATGACGTGTTTCAGGGTTTTTAGATTATTACATTTTAAGTGGAGAAATGGGGGGTAAAACTTTGTATGTATCTTTTTTTTTAAACACGACTCCGCACGTGCAAAACCGCTGGCAACAACCAATTATGGATATAACTAAACTTTATTCGCGCTTCTATAACTAAGATGAAAGTTAGTTTGTTAGTTCTTTTGTGCGGGGCGGTGGCGCTGTTGTCACAGTATGGAGGTCCATCCATCACCAAAGTGATATAACGCGGAAGGTCCCCAAGTTTAAGTTGTTTGCGAATTTCGTAACGCTTACCTTCGCTTGAACAAGGTAATACGACACCTAAATATTATATAAGTTTTACTCGTTGATCTTTAAAGAACTCTGCTACTCTTAAATCCTACTAATATTATAAACGCGAAAGTTTGTTAAAATGGATGTTTGTTACTCTTTCACACAAAAACTACGGAACCGATTTTTATGAAACTTTAGAGTAATATAGCTTATAAATCAGAATAACACATAGGCTACTTTTAGTCCAAGTACCACGCGGGCGAAGCCGTGTGCAGAAGTTAGTGATAGGATAAATGTCAAAGAGGCAACCTGTCGAAGAACTGAAGTATTTAGGAAGTTGAATTGACAGTCAATAAGCAGGTTGTAGCTTTTAGAACCTCTAGGAGCAAAAGTTCTTGAATAGTGAACACGAACTGGACAATGTAGTGTAGGAAGACTCCATTCAATGGACCAATACAGTCGTCGTACGTCAGTCCCTGGAATGGAGCCGACTCCATCCCACTATGCTAAAACTAACGTTCTTGAGCCGACTCAAGATCGTTTTAGCATTATTTTAGGCCTATGTCTAGCAGAAGACTTCTTCAGAATGTAAATAATGATTTTAAAGTAGCAAAATAAGTTAGCATACCGGAAAACTTCTTCTCATGACTTACCACTTAGCTGAAATTAACAGGCACTCAAAATGTCGGGTCTAATTAACTAAGTTGAATATCAGTTCTGCTTTTGAAGCTCGCTAAACAGATTACCAAATTAGTTAATTCAAATAAGCAACAAAAGCCAGCACAGTTATCAAAAAAGCTAACTCTCAATAGTACCTAAATTTAGAATAGAATAGAAAAATATTTATTGCTTGAAATTATGAACATAAAAGCATCAGGTTACATAGTTAAGTAGGTACTTATACATATAAAAAACTAACTATATTTACCTAAGCAATTGCCATGATTAAATTCAGGCAAAAGGAGCACACTCAGCAAAATGCTGGCAGACTAAGGTGCAGCGCTGATTTTCAGTGTACCCCTATGCACGACAGGTGTCAGTCGACAGGTTGGCTGAAAAATAGTTTGTTCTTTGGCTCCCATTATGATTACAAATTACATTACAAGTTCTAGTAATATTACTAAAGTTAAATGGCGTTGTTACTAATTTGTATGTGTGTGGGGGGGGGGGGATGTTGAGTTGAAGTTATAAACGTACTCGTAGGGTGTGAATCAGTCCAGTTCGTCAAAGGTACATAGAGACAAAGTAGGCATACGTACGCGGCACATTACAATATTCCAGACATTGCAATGTGCCTAAAAACGTGACGTCTCAGAAACATACATAACGTAGGTACGCTAAGCGGTCTACACGACGACGAATTACATCTTGAAAATGGGAAAGCTATTCAATTATGCAAAGAAGAAGAAAATAAAATAAAAATAAAACAAAAATTAGTTCGGCATTACAAATTTTAAAAGTACAATGTACAAAACATGTAAATTTTCCAGTAGCTTAGCTCCAGTCTCTAATTGACTTTTTCGAAACATCCATCTCACACAAAACGTTTACACAGCCTGTCGTGTCATTCAACTAAAGCATTTCGAGGTTCAAACTGTTTTATTTTTCAGTTTTAAACGATTTTAGGAACACCCAAAAGGTCAAGTGGAGTTTTAATAATGTTTTGCATGAAGCGAATGCGAATGAAAATTTCAACACGTTGCCATTCAGACAGAGATGTCTTTGAAACAATGTTGTGCCAATATCCTTTCTATTATATATCATCGTCATGATTGTAGCTATCTTGTTAATATTTATTTAATATCGAAAAAATATTCAGAAATTTATATGTGACTGTTTCTTCTGTTACAGGGGTGCCCAGAACATGTATACCCGAAAAGGAAGGAGAGAAAGGACAATACAAGTGAATTAGTTCTAAATGAAACTTTGTATATATGTATATAAATATGTATGTAGTTCAGATAACAATACTATAATTCTTATCTTTGAGCTGATTTGATGATAGAGCCAGTAGGAGGATAAATGGAACTCTTCAGTGGCTACTCGTAAACCCCTCGAATTTGGGCTCATATCATTCATTTTGATGACTTAATAGATTGGGCTTGGTAACGAGAGTCTTATGATGGAGCCAGGAGATGGATAGTGGAACTCATCAGTGCCTTCTAGTAAACCTCTCCAGTTTGAGCTAATATGATTCGTCTTGACGAGTCCTTGGTGTCGAGGGTATGAGGATGGATCCAGGAGGTGTATAGTGGAATTATTTTTATATTTTTAGTGCGTGAAAAAAGCGTGTGTTTTTTTTAACTATACATTTTCTCTGTGTCTGTACTATAAAATACAAAGAACCCAGGAAAAAGTAAAGATCGATTGCCTTATTGCGGATTCATATAAGCATCTCGAGAACAAAAGAATTGGCGGCGCCGCCTACCCCACTGCGGCCTATTGATTTCTTTCTGAGATAGGTACGAATCAATTAATTTGCAAATAAAAGATTCATAAGACAATAATGTTGAATATATCGATAATTTGCTGGCGTTTTGTTTTCAATATTGATCAGATTAATTTAATAAAAGATGTTTCTTGTGATGTGAAATAACGTCCAGCTGGGCCTCGATGAGACATCAAGCAGTCAGTATCGAGGTCATTTAAATTGTTCACAAACCTTCATTCAACTGTTTGGTCGGACGAAATATGTATATTTCGGTGTAGAAGAAAAAAGGTATATCGTAAATAACTGACCGCCGGTCGCCGGCCGGCTTTTCGTTTTCTTAAAAATTTACAGAAGCAGTGAACAAGTAACCGTTACGGATTTCTGGAGTTGCCAGCAGACACAGGCAAAGTACGTGAGTTTGGTGTGTTGGTTCTAAATTCTTTATCATAAACAAGATTCTTCTCGAAATAATCGGTAATTTCTATCTCATCGCGTAATCCATGTTGCAATCTACATTCTTATACAGATTTGCAACAGCTAGAAAAATGTTGTGTCATTAATCTCCCTCAAACAATTCTTGATATAGTTTAACCTATTTATGGTTCAATACATTCAACATTTATTTAATGGAAACGTTGAAAAACCAAAACTACACAGTTATAACGAAAACACAAAAACACTGTATAACTGCAACACTATCGCAAAATAGACACTTCCACTGGGTATCGCTTCCGAATCACTTCGATTTATTAATTCATAATAAGATTTTTTGTATATATATCCTTATATACAAAAAATACAGATGAAACAGCTAGCTATCTAAAGACCGCTGCAAATGATCTATAGATAGCTCAACTGATCCAGATCACTACCAGACGGAAGCCTTCCCAAAATACTGGTCGCTTTGCCACGCTGATTGGCAATGCTAATGTGTTGGCCCAAATAAGAGCCAACTCTTTGGCCACGCGTCGCTTCGATAAGTCGCCCTGAAAGAATTTTGAAAACGCGAAGGGCCCCATTCCAATCTAAACCACAAAAGGCTTAAATAAGTAAGCTCTGTCGAGACTTCTATTTATTCGCATTCAAGGCTTGAACTGAAATCGTAGCATGAGTAGAGTAAGCCCTTAAGTCTTAAACTATGAGGTGAGAATCTGTCCAGATACTCCGGATGGAGAATATAAACTTCATGGTGTGTCATGGACTGTACATGTTCTGTGCAGTCACTAATCTGTCCAGCTGAGAATCTGTCCAGATGGTCCGGAGGGAGAATATAAACTTCATGGTGTGTCATAGACTGTACATGTTCTGTGCAGTTAGTAATCTGTCCAGCTGAGAATCTGTCCAGATGGTCCGGAGGGAGAATATAAACTTCATGGTATGTCATGGACTGTACATGTTCTGTGCAGTTACTAATCTGTCCAGCTGAGAATCTGTCCAGATGGTCCGGAGGGAATGAATCGAGAATCAAAGCATTTTCCATAAAATCGGCAGATTTAATCAGTAAGTGCCTCAATAATTTCGTTAATTGCTTATACCGAAACCAAAGAAGTTTCCTCGGGACGAATGAAAATAATCGTGACCAAAATAAAAATTAAAAAGTTCAAATAAGGTTGATGTCTTGTCTTGTCGGAATGTCTTTTTGAATTCAGATTCGAAATCAAGCTTATAAATTTAGGATGTCCGATATGAAAATAAGTAGTCATGCACACGCATTTATTATTTTTTAGTTCAGAAACGCGCCTTCCCATACATTTTTCTAGTAGTGAACATACTGATTGAATTTGCTCAGACTATATTAATTACTCGTAGCTTCTACCAACAGCTTCACCCGCGTGATACCCTAATAAAATGTAGCCTATGTGTTATTCTGATGTATAAACTACATTACTGTAAAGTTTCATCAAAATCCGTTTAGTAGTTTTAGCGTATCAAACATCCATCCTCACAAACTTTCGCATTTATAATATTAGTAGGATAGGATAGAATAGTAGGATAATAGGATATTCTGAATCAAAATACAGAAATAACATATTCTAGCCGTTTATGGCTAGAATATTATTAATCAACCACTGAAATTGAACGTACTAACACGATGCTGCATCAAGCTGATACAGGGACCTAGTTTGACCCCAAGCAACACATTTTCTATAAGCTAATTCTTTTCCAGTTTTTTACCATGTTTGTGTTTTTGGGCTCAAATAAAAATATTCTTTCTTTCTTTCTTTTCTTTCTGAAATCAGAAGTGGCGCATAATAAAAATCTTCCAAGGATGTGTTTGTATTATTATATTATGTTGTGTATAAAGATAAGAATAAAAATATTTTATTTTGTGTCACATAAAGGTACACATACGAGTTGTTAATAATATCATTGTATGTTATAGGGAAGTTTTTTGTTGGTTTTAATACATCAATAAAATTAGAGTCTATAAAGTGATAGCATGTACGTGACACAATAATCATAATTAGCTTATGCTAATATAATTATACCCATAGAATGACATTTTTGCATTAGTGTTTGTTCCTGTAGGCTTACTAAGACAACCTCTATAGCGCAGTGGGTTAGCTCGCCTAAGACGCAGAATGTTGCAGGTTCGATTCTCTCCGCGGGACATATGTTTATTTGTCTCGGCTCTGTGTGTTTCCTATGTATAATATGTAGATGTTTACAAAAAAATACAAGTAGTCGTGTAGTTCCCATAACACAAGCTTATTTCTTACCATTGTAGGTACTCCAATGGTAGGAAAACGAAATAAATCTAGTCTTAGACTTTTTCTGCTAACTGTACCTAACAACCTACTTAAAACTCGTGGCATTGGCTGGGAAAGAAAACTACTTTATTTTTATATTAAAAATGGCATGGATTGCTTGGGAACCCATGTATGGAATTTTAAAATTGGAGAACAATAGATTTGGCATTGGTGGGAATGACCCTTTATTTTGGGGCTAGATGATGCTGTGTCAAAAATGACCAGCACTATTTATTTATATATTTTATTTTTAAAGAGTGCTAAAAAAGAAAGGCAAATAGTAAACAGCAGTGATATAAAAGAAATTGGCGTGTCTGTTTCATAATTTGATATAGCCATTCTTAATGAGCCTATAACTTTAAGGTTGCAATTTTTTTTTTTTAAGTTCAGTTACAAATCAAATCACAGCAAAAATAAGATAAAATAACTATCATTTATTTCGTGATTCAAAGTAGAATTGCCTTGAACGATTTATAGTGTTTCCGTGCGAGCTCCCTATAAATCCCAGGTTTGTTCAATAATGCACGCTTCGCCGGTGCTTCCATCTCACGTGTTATCAAGGAAGTTGTATTTTACAGCTGAAAACATGTTTTATGTTATAAAATGAATGCGATAGTTAAATGAATGTGCCTGTTCGGTTGACTATAAAAAAGGAAGCCTCAATCTATAGACGCCTTACCCCATGGTATGCTTATGTACAAAAATGGTCGCGAAACAATCGACTTGTGTCTGCAACAACAGCTATGTTTCTTCCTATACATAGGTACACCTATCTTTAAATGTTATCACATATTGACACTACTGAGAGGAAAATTCCAAAGATTACCAATTAACTCAACTATGCGCCTTTATTTGAACACGCTTGAACTAGCTAGAACTTTTCAGACAGTTGTTACAACTTTCTACGTACAATTTATTATACTGTGGTCTTTAGAAAACAACGTATTTGAACAAAATTTTCGGCTTAATAACTTATTTCAGTCTATCTACTTCTATCAAATAATTTCAACAAAATGTAGTGGAAATATTCGGATCAGCACGACATTGACCGAGCGACGCACATTCTTAAATCTACACACAAAGTTATGTTTGCGATCGTAAAAATGAAGCCGACGAACAAAACTCTAGCTTTTCATCGGAAGAACAAACATTTATTCCGACATCGGCGATAAAAATAAGTTTGTTGGTTCCCATTTACAGTTTACCCTTCTGCCGAACCCTTTATCCTATTTTTTATACTTTGTACACAGTGGAACAGGTTTAGTATAACTAAAACTTTATACTTTACCGTTAAAGGTTACGCGTGACCTTGTCTTGAAATTCCCATTGCTTTTATCGTAGCTCGTAACGTACTGATATGTTTTATGCAAAATGTGGATATTAGCTAAAATAGCTATCAGGAAAAACTGATAGGTACTAGCTTTATATAAAATCTGATATTTTATTAATCAGGGCATACTCGCGCTGCGCTAAAACACTAGCGAACGATTATCGCAGCTCATCAGTCTCTGTCTGACAATCGCGTGAGTTTGCAGTGAAAACACAAGCTTTAATAAGTTAATAAGAATATTGTGCGATTTTAACACAATCCTTTGAGATTGAATTTTGCTGGCAGGCTTTTAGAAGTGAATGTTTAGTAATTGTGAGAGCGCCGATCGATTCTACTGTATCCAAGAAGGGAATTGAACACCACCTACCTTTAAGTCCCAGGGGAAGAGATGTGCTCCAGACAACACTTTTTGCCACAGCCTCAAATCACAGAATCAGTTCAAAGTTCGCTCACTAGATTCGACACGGTCGAAAATTATTGAGACGCAGAACGTCTGCGTCGCGCGATGCCCAATGACCACCTCTCAGCCGCGGTCGTGCGCGGCGTCAGCCTACCGTTGTCGAGAGGTTCGGCGGTGATTTACCAATACCCTCAATTCAACAGTAGAAATCGAACAAATATATTATATTAATAAAGTTTATTAATTAAACAGTCACATACAGATACATGCTAATAGTCCTGACCCCAAACTAACATTATGGTGTACTTATCCGTATCATTAAGTAAATAGGCAATGATAAAATAAAATAAGTTTTAGGATATTATTACGACTAGACCACGTACTTTACTATTTCCTTGTCTAAATTTCAGCTAAATAGAAATTCGTCTCCTCTGAAAAGTTCATGAAGCTATCGAGTAAAGTCGTTATCCGAATTTCAACCAAGACCAGCGATGAGAAATATCACCTTCATGAAGACGACTAACCAATGCTTATACAGCTGATCAGGTTAGTGTTCGGTTCAGCGATATGATCAACACAATGTGTATGCAGTTTAAATCGCCGACATATGCGATGAAAAGGGGGTAGCTGCTACAGCCACAGCCCGTGCCACTGCTGCCACAATATATCCGCGCGCAAAGGGCAAATCGGCGAGGCTAACCAAATCGGTTCCCGTCTTACGACCGTCGAGCATGGTCCTCTAAACGGTCAATGAAACGTCAGCTGGAGAAATGTAATGTACGTGGTAAATTCTTTATAATATTCTCAAATCATATCAAATCGTGATAATATTACAATAAGTTTACCAACTGGTGTCCTTATCCTGTGGTCAATGATGTATTGCTAGTATAAATTGCAACACACTATTGAAGATAGAACGTGACGGTTTTCTGGTAATTTTGTCACACCTGGCAGGTTACGCGCAATAGATAACAATGAGCTCGAATAATGCTACAGTAATTTCCATTTATCTTCGGTTACCTAAGAAAATGACCTTAAAACTTTGCAAAGTCAGTAAATTCTCAATATAATTTAGTTGTTTACGAGATGAAAGGCCTCGCTACCAAAATAAGAATCAGGGAACCAGGCATAATAGTTACCTATGCCTTAAATTATTACCAAAAACTAATAATTAGTTTTTGTTGCACATTTTTTTTGGTGGTTCTACTATTTTGAACTGAAATTCTTGCAGTTTACAAGAAGTTACCTTGTATACCTATACTTATCTAATTTGATCATCTGTTATGCCCTAAGTTTTAGGGGAAGGAGCCAGTTTTAGAAAACAACTCGTTTTAATATCTAGAACACAATAAAACGACTTGGTTTTCATTTTAATTAGAAGATTGTTTATTACCCTTTGACATACAAACATATTTGTTGCATAAAAAGAACATTATATTAATAAATTTTACCTTTTTAAAACAAAAGGGAAAACGGCTCTTTCATTACAGGTGGTCATTGAAAGAGCCACCGTATTTTATGAAAGAGCCGCAACATGAATTATATAACTTTTTAAGTAAATATTTCAGAAAAATTTATAACATCAATAACAAAAGACACTTTCTACCATAATATATTACTTATTCTACCATAATCAGACTTTCAGTTATACATTTTCAATATGAGATCTTTAATTATTGTTCTAGAGATAATAATATTATATTCTAAAAAAGTTACTCATTTAACAACATCAAGATAAACTTTATATAATATCCTTATCTTTAATAATCATTTAACATATAATAATCAGACTTTTACGTAGGCATTAGGCATTAGAAAAGTTAAAAAACTCAGAAGCATTTTTTACAAAAATAATTCAACGACCCTTTAATTCCACAGGAGTCGTGACTCCAAAGACCACAAAGCTTACATTCCTCTTTACTTTCACTATATGGCCCATTACAAACTACACAATTCTCCGTATTACCCTTCGTTTTAGCGTTTGAAGCAGATTTTGATTTTTGAGTCTTGTTCATAATTCGAGACAACACCTCATCATCTGAATCCGATGAGTCATCATGCAGTGATATATCTAGACTGGTGTTGCTACTATCATTGTCCTGAGTTGCCTTTGGATTAAAAATTTTAATTGACTTTTTTGTAGTCATCTTCTTTGCAGACTTTTTCTTTTTACCTGCCTCCTTTTCCTTAATTTTTTTCCTTTTCTGGAGTATCGGTTATAATCGCTGATGACATTTTGCGGTTCTTCTGTTGTTTCAGTCTCGGTGCTGCTTTCAAAAAAGGCCTTACTTGTTCAGGAGTCATTTGTTGATCGTTAGAAGTGCTAGCTAGTGACACACATTCATCACTATGAGTTCTATTTCTTTGCAATCCAGAAGTGCTGGGTAGAGATGTGTCTATTATAGCAGGAAATAAATTGGCGTTGCTTGCATTTTCAGTTGTGCTTTCATTATTGTCGATAGTACTTGATGGATCAGGTCTATCTGTTACGAATGAAGACAAAAAATCATCATCAGAAAATATGTTGCTATTTAATGGATAGATGCCCGTTTTGCAGAAGCCTTGAGTAACATTATTTGGACTAAGCGCGCTGAGATATGCTTCTTTTACAAATTGTCCCACTTGATAAATTGTCACGGTTTTCCCAGGATTCGACAACATCCACTCATTCATAGCAACACAGTATCTTGTTTTAAATGGTCCATATACTGAAACGTCTAAGGGTTGTAACTTATGGCTACAGTGTGGTGGGAAAGTTACAATAATGATAGAATTTTGTCTGGCATATTCAATCACTTTTAGATTGACGCGGGAGCTATGATTGTCCATTAATATCAATGCTGGATTATCAATTGAAGGCCTCACATGTAAAACAAAATGTTCCAGGGCTTTTAAAAAGCATTCTTCGTTCATCCAACCGGATACATTCGCAAGCCCTAAAGCTCCTGCAGGTCCATTACTAAGCATAATATCTTTATAGTTCACACGAGGGAAAACAAATACAGGTGGTAGAAATCCACCTGCAGCATTGATAAAAAAGAGCGTAGTCACAAGCGTTCCTCGCTCTGCTGATGTAACTTGACCTATCTGTTTTGATCCCCGTTCTCCAATAACTTTTGGTGGATTAGTCACAGTGCTACAACCAGTTTCATCTGTATTAAATACCATATGAGAAGGAAACTTGTATTTTTCATAAACGGAGGACAGCTTATCGAAAAATTGGCCAACATTAGTCTTATTGAAGCTCGTGGCTCTTGAAAGTGATGTATTTTCTGGTTTCCTAACGGCCAGATCTTTGTTTCTGTCCATAAATCCTCTGAGTCAATCACCACTTGCAATTTTTCCGTCTTTCCATGTTTGAGGACAAATCTTGTTAGCAACTGCATAATCGTATGCTAATTTTTTGGCTTGATTCCTTGTCAGCCCATAACACATTTTGGATGCACTTTTGAGGTATTCAGCCAGTTTACGTTCCTGATCCAAAGTGAAAATACGTTTATTGTCTATGTTAGGACAATGTTTGTAAGTTGTTTCATTGGAAGCTTTGAATTTTTTCAAAATTTTTGCTAAATAAGCTCTTGATATGTTGAATGCCAAAGCAGTATTATTGATTGATTGATTTTTAAGCGTAACTTCACTTACTGCTTCTTTGATTGTAGAGGAACTAGGCCTTTTGCGTCTTTTTCTGGAACGGCTCTCTGGTTCTGATGACATTTTGAAGTCTACAACATAAAAACAACATAATATGAAGGTACAAAACTTAGTTAAGATTAGATTGCCATGAAAAAGCCGGGCATGAAAGAGCCGGCTGTTTCATCGCCTATATGGTTGGCTCTTTCATCGCAAACAGCCATAAAAATATAAAACCTTGAAAATGTATTAAAAATTCTCAAATTATATCAACTAAATACCACAATAAGAAGCTGAAATAAATACACAATCTAGTTGGGAAATAGTTTTAGAGTCACATCATAACATTTTAGCGTCAATAGGTTAAGAATAACAGCATAAAAACTTATTTTTCAATGTGTATTTCTTCGGTTAGGTACTGCTCCGCCATTACACTTCGGAGAACTGTCAAATCTTTGTGGGTGAATGATTATCAATGTTGCCATACGAAAAAAAGAAAAAAATGATGTTCCTCTCAGAGCTTAGGGTAAAAATCAGACTGGCTCTTTCAAAACATGTCTCTTTCATACCCACCTTCCCCTATAACTTAGTTTGTTTGATACTATGATACTGATAGTTTGTATTTTGTAGTTTCTGTATACCTAATACTTAATCTGCCTACCATATTTTAATTAAATTTGTGACAGACATCACGGCAGCTATTATTAACTTACACCAAGGAAAATATATTTACATTTTCATCACGCATTAGGTACCCACCTGTGTATGTACATTATGTAGATGTATCTATCTTTAGTTAAACTTCTAACACGCTCCAAGATTTAAATACTTAAGGCTTTCACAGATAAGGATAAATCTCATAAGTCCCATCTGTGGGTTAAACTGATAATGATGACGATATATTGTCTTAAACAGATTCTTTTTATATTATTACTGCTTACAGTGATCAAAAAAGCGCATAAGTTGCTTAAGATAGTTCAAGTTGTAGCACAGTTTTCTGATATTTCCTTTACATACCCATTCACGAGAATTCAAATGGGGTCAAACTTGTTTCAACGTCGGAAGTTCCCTAGTTGGATGAAGTTTCAGTTCTCAGTAATAAGGTTCTTAGCTAATAACTAAATGACTGATTTAATGAATTTAAAAGTATTCACTCTATCTTGAACTTATAATCTTACTGGGATAAAGTTTCAAGTTACAATGCAATAAGAAATATAGAACTTTAAGTTGTACAATGGTAAATGGTTCAGCAGTATTCCAGTGAAATTAATAAATTAGATTCACTAATGATGGAACTTATCCGCCTTACATAATCTTAGCAGCAATTCTGTATTATGGTTTGAATGGATGGCAGTTAAACTTTTCAGCCCATGAGACTTTCAACTTTGTAAGACGCAAAGCAACAATTTCTTCTGAGATTCCGGATGCCAAAAGAGTGCGCCATAGGTATCACTATCTGTCTTCAAATCCTATCCTACTAATATTATGTTTGTTGTTGCTCTTTCTCGCAAAAACTACTGAACGGATTTTAATGAAACTTTACAGTAATATAGCTATACATCAGCATAACACATAGGCAACTTTTTATCCGGTTACCACGTGGGCGAAGCCATGAGAAGAAGCTAGTTATACATAACTTTGTTTGCGCTAAGTGCACATAGTCAAATACAAAATGTTTAAATAGCGACATATTGGCGTTTTCGCAATAATTGTTGGTCTTCCAAACTCCTTGATCTTTTCTACAGAACATAATTCACAACACCATGGGCAAATGACAAAGGTCCAATATACCACCGTTATATTGGACCTTTGTCATTTGCCCATACGGTGGCAATATACATACGGAAATCAAAACAGAAACCTCAAAATTCCACAATATTTTACCAAATTTAGAGAACCAAAAACGGTATTTCATTGCGTCCAAGGAATTCGGAAAGGGTCTTATAGGATTTACGACGCCATCAACGGCAGATGTTATGTTATGTAACTTTTTTTTAGCACTGGTGCTGGTCGACACCTGGATTTGTAATTATCGCAAATAATTTAAGTTTATTTTAATATTTGACCAAATTTCCTAAAAGATCTCATAGAAGTTAAGATAGATTATTGTAGTATTCCATATTTGGGATACCTATTCTATTATTAGATACCTTTATGTTGATATTGTTTTTGAAGTTATAGTACTTGTAATTCATAAATATGATACAAGACTGTTACTATGTAAAACGGAAATATATGGTAGTTTATAATTACGATTACAAGTTTTTGATTTTTAATATTTGTGCTATTTGTGCCTAAAAACAAAACGGTATTCCATATTTGGTTACTTTCCTCTACTTGTTACATTTTGACGAAAGTTACGATTGATATTTGTTTTGTAGCCCATATTTTTCGTTGTTAATTTAATACTATATGTACCTATCAAGTTTTACATAATATCATGGGTTTATTTTTAGTTCGACCACCGAGCAAAGACCAAAATCTTAAAAAGCCATTTGGGTTAACAATTGAACACAAGATTTCCTACCAAAAAAGGCAGGAATTCTCAAAATGAACTCCCGCGGTCCTCTTAAATAATAATAATAATTTATTTTATTTCGCATAACATGATGTCAGGCTATGTCAGACACCAAAAAAAAATTATATTTAAACCCTGAACAATCGGAGTGATGATGGAATAAGTACCGCTTAAAGTTCTTACCGCTCTTACATAGGTACATGCAAACTTGTAGGTTAGAGTTAGTTATACCTACAGCGTAAAAGCAGATTATAATTGTGTTCATGTTTAAGCTCACAACTAAACAACCGAAATTAATAGTTCGTAAATAGGACGTGGTTTCAGGAACAGAGTGCACACAGCTGTGAGAAGTACCACCTTAGTAAATTATTTGAGCAAAGTCGGCTCGCATGTTTAGCTTGCTACTTGTAGGATACCTACAAACAAAGAGATTACAAGCCGAAAGTACCACAAAGTTAGATTTGTTTTTTCCACCACACGTTTTGTCAAAATGTTGTCCATCTAACATTTTATTACAGACTCGCTGTGACACGGCCACCCTCGGCCTCGACTAACCGCGTCGCATTGCCCGGCTGCGCGATAATTTATTTTGCTCGGCTCCTTAGGCTCATAGCGTTATGTTAAATAGCCTTAACATAACGCTATGAGCTACTAAGGTAGTCCATAACCTTTCTCAAGAATTGGGCTATCGAATGCATACATATTTTTCCAAATCCTACTGGTAGTTCCAGAGATTATCTCGCATTCAAACAAAAATCAAACAAACTCTTCAGCTTTGTAGAATCGCCTTTGTACATGTCATTTAATTCTGCCTTTTTGTAATTGTTTATTTGTGTGTACACACAAATAAACAATTACAATAAAGAATAAAGTAAAGTAAAGTGAAGATAGATGTATATATATTGTACACACAGAAAATACAGATAAAAATCTTCAAAAGTTCTTTGAATTGGATTAAAATTCGATATGTTAAAAGAAATACTTTTAAATAGAAAACTAATCTTGTTTGTAGCCATGTTTTTAATCAGAAAGGCAATGATTAAAATATGTACAGAAATAATAAATTCATCTACCAGCTTTTCGGTATGCAAAGTCCGTACGCCCAGCCCTATATAGCCCTCTATAGACAAAAGGCTTTAACGAAAAAAAAATAACAAACGATCCTTAACTGTACTAGAAACAAGAAACTGATCAGCGAACGTCAACATGGTTCTTTTTGGTAGCGCTTTTGCGTCGTTTCTCGCTTTCGATAGCCATTGGTTTAGAGAACTGGTAATCGCCTAATACCCAATTACTCACGTTATCTAAATCTAAATGGTAATTCTGAATTCGACCGGATATTGGGTTTAAAATAAATAATCTTCAATTTATTTAAAAGGGATCGCATCTATCTCTTTTGCTTACGGGCCTTTGATTGCAATTTGCGTAATTTTACTAACAATCAGGCATTTATTATAATAAATTACACACACACACGTATAGTTACTTTAGTGAATCTGCTCTCAAAATCTTGGTTACCCGAAATAGTAGAGCGTTTGTAATAGAAGATCTTGTTGTGAAGGAACTAGTCCTGGGGTTCTAGCACTTTCTGCCACCAAGCAATAATATTCGCATTGATGGGTTCCGGTTGTTAATGGATGCCGATGAAATTACAGGAAATTTTCACTAGTTATGTCTTAGGGTCGACAACGCGAAAGTGATACCTCCGATGTTTCAAGCGTCCTAAGGTTACGATAACTTATTAACAGGACCATCATGAGGACATAAAGACGTCCGTTTATTATTTTTTTGTATTTTTGTTGTTATGGATATTCAATTGTGAATAAACCATGATATTTTCATGATGGTAAATCCAATCGGAAAATTTTGTTAAAATAACCACCTTCTGATAAGGGTTGGTTCCGACCCGTTGTTTTTTGGAAATTAACCGTTCGTCTATCTTAGCTAATCGTCCGAAGATTAAATTCGTCAAATAATAAAGGATCCTACCTGATTAATGATTGTGTGTCTGGCTGGGATAGATTATTTAAATTTGAACAAGGTTTTGCCTTTGAAGGGTAGGTTTTGAATTTGACGGGAGTGAAATTGGTTATGGGGCCAGTTTTGTTTTGTGTATTTGTAGAGAAAAAACTGGATGTTTTGCGAGGAGTATTCATGTTTGCCTATTCTTATAAAATGATGCACCGTTTTATATTATATTTGTTAAATCGTGCTGTTTTGAATATCTTAACTCATAAACTCGTTTGTCCTGACTGACTGAGAGCAAACTGAGACTTTAAGAGCGAAAATCTAATTTGAAAAAGAAAGAGCGATGACCTAAAAATGAGTAGACATTTTGTCCCCAAATCCATGTCGTAATTTGCGGCATATCCATCAATTCTGCTTTGGTGGTAGCCCATACTCGTAGCCACGAGTAGGTCAAAACGTAATTTAAATTGACGCCACCCATCCGAACTTTACAAAACCGTTCTAATAAATTATCTTTAGAAGGAATTATTCGACCGAATTTCTAGGCTCAGGTAATACATAAACTTGGCTGTGGTGTCTTTGGTGCTCTCTCAGGTAATTTTAAGCAATTTAAAACTGTCAGTGGATCAATTGAGATACAATCGAAAGCTTAATTATTTGTAGCAAGCATTTGACGACCTCAGTGGCGCGGCGGGCAAGTAATCGGCTGGGATGCAAGAGGTTCGGGTTCGATTCTCGCCTCGAGACTAATGTTCGGCAGATATTTGTTCCGGATCTGGGTGTAGTAAAAACAGTACACGTAGTTCCAAAACCCACGACACAGAGGATCCAAGTGCGGAGTTAGGATTATATACGTGTCTGTTGCGTATTTATTTATTTTATTTATATATTTCAAATTCGCATCCACCTAGCAATTTAACAACACCATTCATTAAGTTAAAGAGGCAGGTTCTCAAGTGGTCAGAAACTAGAAGGGGCAGGTGGGCATAGAATTGATAACATTGATCTCTAAAACGGTGGCTGTCGGTGGCTTATAACCGTTTCTGTTTATCGTGGTATCATGTGGAAGTGGCCCATGTCTAGCAGTTTAGGTCTTCCAGCTAATGATAATGATGATTTCGATTCATATCACGCAATTTACTTTTCTTAATATAAGAAGAAGTCTTTACCTTACGTGTTATATGAAAACTTATTGTTGCTGAATTTTATTGAGCAACAATGAGTTTATATCGCAAGCCTGTGTGAGCGATGTAGCTTATTCATAATAAATTACTCCTTTGATTGTTCATGCATATATGTGATGATGTTAGAGAACAAACTAGTTTTGTAGCAATTTTTCTGCTGCAATTTTGTTGTATAATAGAGTGATATTAGTGAGCGTTAGTAGATTGATTTTGAATTTTATGAATTTGATATCTAGCTGGCTAGATTGATTAAACCCCCTTGGGTCACTATATGCAATATCGCCGGACGATATTTATGTTTTCCTGTTCTGCTGTAGTACATCTCTTTCCTTCGTCTCTGTCCATGCCTCGATTCATCCCGTATCTAACGAGCTCCGATGCTTTGACGGCGGATCTCCGCCATTTTGTCCTCCAGAGTTGCTCTATTTGTACGAATTCAATTACTCGGCGATGCAGTTGCGGCCACCTTGCTAGAATATACTCTGTAAAACATTGCACAATAACATTGCAGAAAGAGTTGCAAAGTATATTGATGCGCTTTTTGTAGACCGATTACAAGTGCCTTATATAGGAATGTGCTTTGCAGGCAGCAGATCATTCTTCAAGCAGAATCTAAAGAGATGATTCTCTACTCAAGTTTACATTTGAAATCCCATTTCTGTACGAGGAAGTTTAAAATGCATGCTTGCATCGCTTTGACAAAGATGTTCGGGCTCGGAGAGTGTAGTACTGACGGCATACTTTAAAAACTCGGGAATCCCAGCTCACTGAGATAGTGAGAATAGTAAGATGTTACTGGCTGCTTAGTTTGGAATGAACCATCTGGGTGATATAGACTTACTTGGAAAAATGCGAACATTAAGTGACATGGGCCACAGAAATTTGGTGGATTAATGAGGCAGCAATTTTCTTAAAAAATAACAACGGTAAATTTTCTTACAACTGGACGTTTATAATGACAATGTTGTCTTTATTTACTTACTAATTCGTTTTTTTCAACATTTGGATTTTCTTGGGTGAGTGACCCTTTTTGGGTTAGTTTACGTCTCTCTCTATACATATAAAATTATACTTTTGATTGGCTGCCATTTGACGGCTTTTTATGAAGGAGGTCCTTCGAATATTCCGAATGGTGTTCATACCCATCTATTTATCTTTGAGGATACCAAGTAGGGGGTAATATAGGCACGTCAAATATGATATTTCGCACATGCCTACATTTTTGCAAATAGTATACACTAGATTCTGCCCGCGGCTTCGTCCGCGTGGTATGTTGATATAAGTAGCGTATGACCGTCTCCAGGCTTCTATAAATAAATAAATAACGCTGGACAAATTTCACACAGCATCATGTAGCCCCAAAGTAAGCAGAGCTTGTGTTATGGGAACTACATGATTGATATACTACTTATATACATTTTTTTTGTAAATACATACATATTATACATAGAAAACACCCAGACCAGCGACAAATGAATGTAGATTATACAAACATTTGTCCCGCAGCGGGAATCGAACCCGCAACCTTCTGCGTCTCAGGCGGACCTTGCTCACTGCACGAAAGAGGTTTTCTAACTATATCTATATCAAATTTGCTTCAAACTATATCCATATCAAATTTCATGACAAACGGCTCAACGGTTTAGCCAGGAAACAGACGGAAATATATAAAATATAGGTATAATTTTATATATTTCCGTTATAATTTTACTGACTTAATTGATACTTATGGCCAAATCACACAATATCGTTATAAGTTGTAGACTATGCTTTATTCTGATATATAAGCTATATTACTGTAAAGTTTCATCAAAATGACACCCTCTAGGGGTTTTGTAAAAATAAAAAATACGTAATTCATTATATCATATTTAAACCGAGTTATGTAAGAATCGAACCAAGAATTAAAAAAATCCATACAAACTTTAGAACTCAATTGCACACCCCCAAAAGGTAGTTTGGAAAAATACGTATTTTATTATTTATTTAAAGTTTATTTGTTCCGAGTTTTGAGCGAATCTAACCAAGGAATAACATTTTCCATTGAAACTTTACCACCCTATTTAACCCCTTTTTGGGTTGATTTTCGAAAATATGTGTTATTCGTAGCCTATGTGCCTATGTACCTCTATTATTCCAAAACATAAACTATCTTCTTTCCAAATATCATCTAAACAGATTTAGTAGTTACGGAGATACGTGGTAACAAACGTTCACACACATAGACTTTCGCATTTATTATATTAGTAGGATTCCACATTCGTTAAAATCAGTAAAAAGTTAAAATTTTTTTTTTGATGCGCGATTCCCGATGCTATTTTTAGGCTGCAAAACATTCTGCGAAGGTACTTAT
Organism: Perizoma flavofasciatum; assembly: GCA_958496245.1. Classification (NCBI taxonomy): domain Eukaryota; kingdom Metazoa; phylum Arthropoda; class Insecta; order Lepidoptera; family Geometridae; genus Perizoma; species Perizoma flavofasciatum. The sequence continues at coordinate 10,566,743 of OY292429.1, read as the reverse complement.
TATTTAATGCATATTTCAAAAATTGCAGTCGACAGTATATTGTTTCTAAGAGTTGGAAATTCTGAGTACCTATGGACATTTTGCTAACATTTTGGAGCTAATGGAACTTGCTCAAAACGGTGACGGAAAACATCGTGAGGTAACCGGCATGGTCTAGAACCGAAAATTGGAATGCATGTGTCATAAGTTAGTGTGCCAATAAGCGGCGATGGGCTTATTATTTATTTATTTTAAACCTTGTTTGCTTTGTAATAATATTCTGTTACTAATTTTGCTTATCTATCATTTTTGCATGCTGTAAAGCTGATCAAGCCTGTTCAACTTCTGTTAGTTATTATAGAATAAGAATAAGAATAAGAATAAGAATAAGAATAAGAATAAGAATAAGAATAAGAATAAGAATAAGAATAAGAATAAGAATAAGAATAAGAATAAGAATAAGAATAAGAATAAGAATAAGAATAAGAATAAGAATAAGAATAAGAATAAGAATAAGAATAAGAATAAGAATAAGAATAAGAATAAGAATAAGAATAAGAATAAGAATAAGAATAAGAATAAGAATAAGAATAAGAATAAGAATAAGAATAAGAATAAGAATAAGAATAAGAATAAGAATAAGAATAAGAATAAGAATAAGAATAAGAATAAGAATAAGAATAAGAATAAGAATAAGAATAAGAATAAGAATAAGAATAAGAATAAGAATAAGAATAAGAATAAGAATAAGAATAAGAATAAGAATAAGAATAAGAATAAGAATAAGAATAAGAATAAGAATAAGAATAAGAATAAGAATAAGAATAAGAATAAGAATAAGAATAAGAATAAGAATAAGAATAAGAATAAGAATAAGAATAAGAATAAGAATAAGAATAAGAATAAGAATAAGAATAAGAATAAGAATAAGAATAAGAATAAGAATAAGAATAAGAATAAGAATAAGAATAAGAATAAGAATAAGAATAAGAATAAGAATAAGAATAAGAATAAGAATAAGAATAAGAATAAGAATAAGAATAAGAACCACATCCTATCCTACTAATATTATAAACGCAAATGTTGGTGAGGATGTTTCTTACTCTTTCATGCAAAAACTACTGAACGGATTTTGATGAAACTTTACAATAATATAGCTTATACATCAGAATAGCACATAGGCTACTGTTTATCCTGTTACCACGTGGGCGAAGCCGTGGGCAGAAGCTAGTTTCATAATATGTTAAAAATGAGGCCGTCTTCTGTAATGAAGCATTTATTTCATTCTTAATTGTTTTCAAAATAGTGTAGTAGTAAAAATACGCAAGTAGGTAATATAAATTTTCATAAAGATACATACATACATAAAGTCGCGCCTGTTCCCCGGAGGGCTAGGCAGAGACCACGGATTTCCACTTGCTACAATCCTTGCAACTTCTTTCGCTTAATTTGTCCTCATCACATTGTGTATACAAAGCTCGTCAGTTTAAGGTACTTTTGACTTGGCCTTTTTCTTTATTAAATAAAGATCTGTTAAAAAAAATAGAATCAAAGTTTTCAATCAAATCACGTTTTTAATTTCCCTTTTCGTTTACGCGAAAGGTGGCTCAGGTAAAAAGATTTTCAATTAAATATAACAAATGTTGTGTTTTGAGAGATTCTCTAGATTGTCATCGTGCTCTCTTTTCAGCTTTGAAATCAAATTTTATGAACATTCCCTCGCACTTGAATTAACCCTTTAAATTTAACAACGAATATAATATATACATGATATTAGCTTTATTTCTAATTCGTTCGTTTTTTAAGTGTTTTTTTGTGGCTAGTTTCTATTCGTTCCAGGTAGTTACCTACTGATTCCTGATACCTGAGAGCCGTTTGGCGTATCAGGCGATATCAAATGGATTTTTCAACTCGAAAAAAAAATGCTGAACATTTTCACACAGCATCATCTAGCAGAGCTTGGGAACTACATGACTGATATACTACTTATATATATATTTTTGTAAATAATTACATATTATACATAGAAAACACCCAAACCCGAGACAAATATCTGCAGATACAAACATTTGTCCCATCGCGGGAATTGAACGCGCAACCTTCTGTGTCTCAGGCCTTCGCCCACTGCGCCGTTTTTTCTCACTGTTTTGAGGTCGTCTTAATACGTCCTCAAAACAGTGAGAGAAAACATTGTACGGAAACCGGTATGTCCTAGAACCAAAGCTTCGAAGGCATGTCCCATCAGCAACCATACAGTTTAAAAGAAGTCTTATTGCAGAGTGATTTCATAACATTGAGAATAATTTGTATCATAGTCAAATCCACGGCTGTACACCACATTTAAAAAGTAATTGATTTGAGTCACGGATTTCGCGAGATGTCGAGACTCATGCTACAGTTATGAAAGGTTAGTCACATACTTCGTAAAAGTAAATAGTTTTGATGACGTCACACACTTGACCGTGACTTTCGTTCCTTAGCAACGGATAGTCGGCGATAAAATTTGTCTACTACATAACATATTATTCATATTATTAATTATTGTATAGTATAGTTATTTGGATTTTAAATTGTGTACCCACACTCAGGGAAAATCACAAACTTAAAAAAAAAACAAAATTCATTATACTAACAAATTATGGTCTAAAATAAACATTATTATTATTAATATTAATTTTTAGTATTTACATATATTTTTTTATTCATAACGAGGAAATTTAATATCCTTGGTGGGCCTTGATTTATAAAATCTTGTGTGTTAAACAAGCAAAGCTCGTCAATTGTACTTTATGTAACTTTAGTCATTGAACAGGTTTGGATAACGACATAGTTTCCCCTGTAGGTAAAGCCACGGCGCTTCCAAAACTCTAGATGTTGCCAAAACATCTAGAGAATTTCGAAGAGGCTGGGAACGATCTTGTGATTTAAATTGTTGCATACCAAGCAAGAGGGCGCGCGTTCGATTCCCGCCGAGGTATAATTTAAGACAAATGACAAATGTTTGTATGATCTGCATTCATTTGTCTCGGGTCTGGGTGTTTTCTATGTATAATATGTATGTATTTACAAAAAAAATGTATATAATTAGTATATCAGTCATGTAGTTCCCATAACACAAGCTCTGCTTACTTTGGGGCTAGATGATGATGTGTGAAAATGTCCAGCATTATTATTAGCTTTGTGTCATGGCAGAAAAATAGCAAGTTTGTAAAGAATACAGATGTTTTATTGTTTAGCAACAAAAATTGTTTTGTAAAAAACAAGCTTTAGTTCTTGGCTGATTTTCAAGTCTTAATTGAGAAATTACTCATAAAGTATTTCGCAAATTCTACTCCCAGAGAGTAAAAATGCAGCGGAAATGAAGTGTATGTAAAATAAAATACACGCGAACGAAGTCCCAAGGCTTTCTACTAGTTTATTTATTATTCTATCCAAAGCAGTATTCGTAAGGGAGACAAAAAGTTTGTGAAGAACATCCATAATTTCACATTTGTATTGAATAGGATAAAGGAGAGAATTATTGACAACTTTTCTCGCTGACTGTATCTACTTATTTAGAAAATTGAAACGGAACTTGAAAGGACATAGTTATTGCTATTGTACTACCTGGAATCAATACTGATTTATAAACCAGCCCTATCAGTAAACGATCACATACTTGCTTCTACCCGCAGTTTTACTCGCTAGGTTGTCCAAAATTATCTGACTACCACTCCTATTGTCATTTTGTCTATTATTTTTCAGTCTACTCAACTTGGTAGGTCCAATTTTGACATAAATCAACCCACAAAATTTTTTCGACGGGTGCGTTTGGGAATCTTCATCATTTATACAGTTCTTTCAGTCAGTTCAAGATGCCAGATTTAATAAAACTTTTTTTTTATAAACAACTAATGTTGCAAACAAACACACGGCCCACCTATCGATAGACGGTTAACATTACCTATTGTTGGCTTGCAACACCGCTGAAACATAACGGGTGGTAAGTGTCATACGCCTGTAATTTCTAATAACTCCAATAACACTTTAGACTGGAACCTTGAGCTATGTTACATCACATTAACGTAAAGTGAAGAACAACTAACTATTCGAAACATAGCGTAGCTAACTGCTACCACATAAAAAACACAGATGGCGCTAAAATACTCAAAAAGTCTAGATCACGCTTACGAATTTGTCCGGGAGTTTGGACATACCTACCGACAACTACTGTTACTTCTAAGACACCTACCTCACGCTCTAGACAAATATCTCACGCTTAGTTTCCATCGCGATAACGCAAATTCGTCAAGGTAAAACTTGACAGCAGTCACTTGACATTTCCACAGCTAATGTCATTTCCATACAATTCAATCTTTATGTTGGCGTTAACGCCAACAGAAAGTGGTATTTTTCTAGACACTCTGGCAAGTGGATTAGATGTATTAGCACGGTGGAAGGTCTATCATTATTAAATGGAAGACACAGCACACGTTGTTTTCCAAACATATATGACACTATTGACCTCATACATAGGTTAGCTTTGATCACGAGTGGAATTGTGGATAAATCTATGCCTTGGAGTTCATTGATGTAATTAAATGTAAGACGAAGAATCCGTGAAAGGACTAAAGTCATCGGCATGGCTCTCAGAATTAGAAAGTTGCTGGAGTAATAACCGCTGGAGAATAAAGGTTCTCGAACCGTGACCACGAACCGGATGACGTAGTGAAGACGCTCTCCACCTTTTAAAAGTTGACAAACACGCGCAAACAAACAAACACGCGCACAACTATTACTCATAGTAGACATCCATAAATACATACTCATCAAGATCTACGCACATCTTTTAGGACACCAAGTAGGAGCTACTTCAAACATTATATTTATCACGTGCCCGCGTTTTGAAAGTAGTAAGCTTTCCACGTGACAGGTTGCTGGTTGACAACTTGTAGGAAATTTGTGGATGGAGGTCGCTCTTGGCCTTTCGTTATGGTATACTTAGTGAAAGGTTTATATCCAACAGTGGACTTCCACGAGCTATTTATGATGATATATGTTTTGGCATATTTCTAAGAATACTTAGGTTCAGCCATTACAGACTGATTGAGCAATAAACAAAAATCTATATACTTTTTCATTTTTTCTAGTAGTAGTTAAGGATAGTCTAGACTTATTATATCTATAAATCGTATTCTAAAGCACAAGGGCAAAAGTAGTCGATAAATAATAAATAAAATCCCCAACATGTGTCAAGACATAGCGTTAGGGTTCCGAAGTTGCCTTGTAATTCCTAATCCTACTAATATTATAAACGCGAAAGTTTGTGAGGATGGTAGGTGTGGATGTTTGTTATTCATTCACGTAATAACTACTGATCAGAATTTGATAAAACTTTACAGTAATATAGCTTATACATCAGAATAACACATAGGCTACTTTGAAGCCGTGGGCAGCGGCTAGTAATTCCTAAAGTTATCATTAAAATTCTGTCAAACTAGTTTTCGTTTATAGTTCCTATTAAATTTTACTAACTTAATTTTGTTTCATATATCTAGGACTCAAGGTTAAAAAGTTAGATGAAGGACATAACTTTACGTTACTTTAAATCCTAGTATTTTGTATGAGAACTTTAATTCAAAAACTATTAAAGAAACCTTAAAGAGATTTTTAGACTCCTATTCAATGATATGCCACAAGATGTAGTGCAGTGAAAAAATATTTTATCCCTCACTTTACATGTAGGTATGTATTTTCTCCTCTCCCTACCTCTCATGTAGATAGAGGAGAAAATGTTACTCGTTATATTATTTACTGATTTTCGTTTTAGGGGTAAGAAAACACGCCTGAATACCAAATTCTATCTACACACTTTAAATCTAGGTGTGAAAAAAGGGCAGATAGAAAAACGGACATGATAAAATTATAAGGGTCCCGTTATCGCAATTTGGCTTTGAAGCCCCAAAAGTTGAGTTTCGTACAAGGAAAATGAACAAAAACTTGGTAAATAAATGGTCAAGAAACTCGAATAATGTCCAATCATCATTTTATTAGGTATCACACATAAATATTGAAAAAACAGAATAAAGCAGTTTGGTAATAAAACGAGCGTTCTATACCTACAACATAGGTACTGATGCGAGCAAAAAGCATTGCACTTCCATTTAATATGAACAGTCGGGTATAGTTTCAATACGTTAGCGGACACGTGTAGACATTTTGTGGTAAATGTACAAATTACGTATTCACTGCAAGCAACCCAAAAAAACATTATATTTATTTTCATAACGAACACATGATCATTAAAAAAAATATACTTAAAACGCTAATATATATCATATAATCAGCAGCTTTGTACGTAGGTATATGTCAATAATTTAATTAATAAATACAATATCATATCCTACTAATATTATACTAATATTATAAACATGAAAGTTTGTGAGGATGGATGTTTGTAACTCTTTCACGCAAAAACTACTGAACGGATTTTAAGGCTTGAATAAAATAAATAAACGAAGAAGTTATGGAAGTTTAGTGATTTTGTTAGCTGCTTAGCTCTGTAGCTATAATGAGGTGGGAAAATGGAATAAGAAACGAGGGATTTTCCTTAAAACCCAAAAACATCACAATAGTTAACAACTCAACTGCATGCATAGCTACAATCTTAAATGTTGTTTTTTTAATTTGCATGAATGCACCTAGTCTGTACGAACTTTTACTTGCAAATTGTACAAAACCAATAATGTTTGGCATTTTGCCAAAGCACGGGTGTTCAGGGATTTTTGGTCTTTTTAACTAATTTATAGGAGCAAAGCTTTTTTAGACATAGCCCGGCAAATGTAAGTTTTAATTAAATCTCGTTGAAGCTAAACTTGGCCCAAGAAATGTTTAATTTGCTGAAACTTAGTGTGGATAGTGATTGATATCGACATAGATAATTAAAGGAGACCTTGTACTCGTAACTTTGCCCGAATGTTAAAACTTGCAAACATCTCTAAAATTTAATGGTGAAGAAAATGTTATAAAAATTTACACAATGCTGCCAAGGGGAGATTGCAGAACTGTGAACCCGTTCGCAGTACTGCTCCGTCAGCTCCTACCAGGAACCGACCTGATAAAGAGGGCTTCACTAAAGTAGTGCGTAAGAGAAGGAAGCCCTCTAGCCGAAATCAGTGCGGCACTGCGTCGACCGAACAGAATCATCTGTTGCGCGCGGCTCTACCCACGACGCTACTGTATGTGTCCCGATTGCACTATACCACGAAGGTCGAAAAGGTAGTGGAATATGTGAAGATGAAAACCAACTTCCAAATAAGAGTCGAACAGTTGGAGTCACGCCACAACAGTTTTAAATCTTTTGTGTGCCGTATCCCGACTTCCCATCTTTCGACCTTCATGAGTGAGGAATTTTGGCCGAAAAATGTGTTGTTTCTTCGTTTTCGCGGGCAACTACTGGACACAGCGCAATTGCGTAACACGTCGCAGACTTTACGTGTTAACAAGTAGTATTATAATAATGATGTATGTTAGTCTCTAAGTTATTTATGTTATGGGCCTATTGTCATCATTTTAAATGTTGTTCATGTTGTTGCCTGAAATAAATGTTTATTATTATTATTATTATTAATAAAATCTCGTAAACCAATCAATTTGTCCGGGGAAGTACTACCACCATACCTATTTCTGCCGCCAAGCAGTAATGCTCGCATTGATTTGTTCCGGTTCGAATGTATAGATGACGATGAAATTACAGGCAGTAATATTGAGGGAATATAGTGAGAATATTCACCCGTCATTTCTCAGGGTCGGCAACGCGCGAGTTATACTCTGGTGTTGCAAATGTCTATAAGTTACGGTAGCCGCTTACCAACCAGTGGGCCGTGTTGGGTGACCATCCAACACGAGCATAGGATGGATACTGATTTATTCCATAGGAACGCACATCTGCACAGGTTGTATACAGAGACAGGGTGTATGCTTGTTTGCAACATTTATAGTACAGTGAAAAAATATATAGAGAGTACCTACTCGTACAATGGTAGGAAAACGAAAAAAATATATTCTTAGGCTTTTTCTGTTAGCTGTACCTAGCAATTTACCTTAAACTCGTGGCATTGACTGGGAAAGAAAACTATTTTATGTTTATATTAAAAATGACATGGGATTGCTTGGGAATTCTTCTCATTAGCTACTATTTCAATTGGAGAACAATAGATTTGGCATTGGTGGGAATGACCTATTAAAAAAGACATTACTCTATTATTATGACGCTTTCTTCGAAATACGAGTAAATTTTCGTAATTTTGAGAACAGATTTTTTGAGGTACACCCCTGGACGTTATTACCTGTGTCCATCCTACAATCTAGGATCAACTGTGATCTGGCCCCGCGGGAAATCTACGTGTCTCCACACCTAAGCCAATTTTGCAAAGGTAATTATTTGTTACATGTACACAAAGAAAAAAGTTTATAAAGTTAGAATTATATGTATTGAACGAAAACCTTTTAGTAGAGTTCCGTAAGGAATGGTTCATATTTGTGACAAATCACAACGGAAATAAATCCCTAACCGTCGCAGATACGTGTGATAAAGTCACTAGGGGTACGGTATTTTGTGACGCGGACAATAGACACGTTACATGCAAAAAAAAATATCTAACGCGACGATGATTTCTCAAAAAAAAACTGTTCATATTCTACTTGAGTGTATCAGAGACGAAGTGGAAGAGTTACGTTAGTCAATCAATACGGTTTTAGATTTTCATACGGTTAGGAAGTATAATGAATATATCCTTTATTTTGCAAAAGGGAAATCTTCCACCGAGCTGATCCATCTCATCCACTTACTTGGGGTCCTAGGACCGACAGTTGTCTGACGGAGGTATTATATTATGTTCAAGTTGCATGTAAACTTCGCTTGCGCGATCTAGACACTTCGAAGCAATTCTATCTGTGTATTGTCTGTGATAGCTCTTCTTTTCGATGTGATGAAACTCATTCTGTTTTTATGTGACTGTGTTTATATGTGTACACTAAAATATATTCTTATTCCTACTAAAACATAATATAGAACACAACTCCAGCTACTCACAAAATCACATAAAATTATCTCCATCCAAAGATTGTGTGGAAGAGATCGCTCTTAATGATAAGACCGCCCATTGTACATTTAAGTTTAAAATGTTAATTTTTATGTCATAAGGTTTACGATAAAGTATTTTCATTCATTCATTCAAAATAATTTCGATCTTAGAGGAACAAGTAAAAATGTACGTAGAAACGTAGGTAAGTCGACATAGTCTAAGATACATTTTGAGGGTGACATAACTGTCATGTTTGATTTACTTATATCTAATTTCGTAAATAAAGATTCGAAAAAATTTCAAGATTGGCAACAAAACAATTAAAACTTTAGAAACTCGTTATTGTTGTCCAGATCCGGTAAAATATTTTGATGAACAAGTATTAAAAGGCCAAGGACCTCACTTGTTTCTCTTTTGGATTTAGTATAAGGTTCTCAGTTGTCATTCCAGTCTAATGATTTTCATAAAATAAGACTAAAAAATTCAAATCTTGTACCCTTTAATTTCTTTTTGTAGTTATTTCATTTAACAAAAAGTTCAAGGTTGAAATTTGATAATTTTTGTCACGAACATTAATAATTTCTTTTAGGATTTATTTTCAAAGACGTGAAATGTTTAAAATGTAAATAAAAGGTTTGCCTTGCTCCATCTTGACTTTTTATGTTTCTTATTGGGATTACTTTTTTAAACAAATAACAATAGAGGCCGGAATAAAAATTATAATTAAATAATGACCGCGAAAGATTTAATTTTACAAAATCAACTTCATTTTTAGACGCGGGTAGGAGGAATTCTTCTCATTAGCTACTATTTCAATTCCCTCTTGTAAGATCGTTATGATTCATCATCACATCTTACTCTAAATATAATTAAGTACCTACATACTTAGTTTTTGCAATACTTAAAGCGGAACTAAGTAGGTTTCTAACCTTCATTAAGTTTTTCTGTGGTAATCCTTTCTAGGATACAGTGATCGGAAAATACATAAAGATCTCCGGTTTAGCCGGAACTGATACGAAAAAGTCTTAACTACCTGATTGAATAATTAAATCGACCACCTCTGTGGCGCAGTGGCCGAAGGCCCGCCTGAGACGCAGAAGGTTCGATTCCCGCCGCGGGACAAATGTTTATTTATGATCGACATAATAATATATTTTTCTCGGGTCTTGGTGTTACCATAACACAAACTCTGCTTACTTTGGGGCTAAATGATGTTGTGTGAAAATGTCTAGCATTATTATTATTATTTAATAATTAATTACAATTCTTATTTAGGATATTAAAGATTTTTCATTAAACATTTTTGAAGCTATTTTGCTGGCCACTAGTATTGTTTTAAAATGTATTTTCTGATACGCATTGTGGCGACGATATGATCATTTTCCTTATTTTTCTATGATTGGTATTCAATATTATTATGTCGATTACCTACGTCATAAAGCAATTGAGAACTCATTTAACACTTAAATCGTACATCGTCATAATAATAATCATCGCCTTTAAAGTTTACGAGGTGTGATGACCATTACCAGCCGCTTTACTAGCAAGGCAACCCGACTTCACTTGTTTTATGGATCACGAGATCTCGCGATTTGAAAGTTTTCGTCGGCCGCACACATTTCCTATCGTTCAACATACACAAATGCGAAATGTTGGATGTGCTGCTGGATATTTGTAACAGCTGAACCAATTTGGATGAAATTTTAAAGAAGTATAATTCGTGGCCTAGAATAACACATATCTTTTGGTTCTCGTTGAATCCGCAATAAATGGATGGGTTGAAAGATACATGGCGTTTGGAATCCAGACTCATTAATCGTTCTTCGCTTTACTTATCCAGTATATCCAAGACATTGGTACTCTTCAATCGTTTTGTGTCGCTTGGGTTTTTGTCTAGCGCTCTTACTAGAATAACACACATAAGCTCCTTTTTATCTGGGTAACACGCGGGCGAAGCCGTGAGCAGAAGTTAGTACATAATAAAATGTATTGCAAGAATCGAATCAGACAATCTAAAGTCCTTTCAATGTGATCACAAAATAAAATGCGTGATACTTATCATAGCATACAACTTAACCCAAAAAACCATATTCCCTTTACACGACGATAGTAGATCTCATAATCACTCATCTATGATTTTTTCTAAAAATGAACCACGTTACTTTACACGTAATTTCGATCAATTAAGGATATTTTTTTAAGAAAATCAACAAACAAACACAACTCTCATAAAACTCATAGATTAAGCCGATTGTTACAAGTCTGGTCTATGGGGCTTTTATCCGTATTGTATATTGTAGGTAGGTAATTCTGCTACGCAAGAGGCAACAATACGCATTTTCCTGTACATAGAAATACCCTAATATTAGCGCCATTAAATATTATGAGTGACTTGTGTGATATTAACCTTATTTAGTAAGGGGTGCCTTGTCCTGGTTTTATCAAAGGCTTTTATTTCATCGTATGGTGCGAAGGCATTCTAAGCTTTATTTTACTGCTTGGCATAAACTTAAGCAAAGACAACAAATATTAAATCATTTTATCGGTTCTTTTTCTCAAAGTACTTATCACTATTGTGATTCGGGGGAAAATAGAGCATTGTTATGGAAAATATATCAACTTTTTATCATATTCTCCAAAAAACAAAAACTTCCAAGGTTAAAGAAAATACCATTTCATGACTAACCAGTTACGGAATTCAGTAAAAGCAGTAGGTAGATAAACCCGCATTATCCCACAAGTACTAATGCGCGTGAGCATAAAAACCAGCGCCCAAAACCTGTTCGCGATCATTTGTTTACCGGTAGTCGAGCAGTCAACACCACAATGCATCGCACGGCCGCAGTTATTGTGATACTTTGCCTCATCCAATTCGGGGAATCGAGACCAAAGAGGTACTACTACCCTGACACGAAAGACCCCAACGCAATCGTGTTTGATGGCCCAACCAACGCAGAGTTCCGGAAAACCACCAATCAAACACCTGAAAGTCCACCACAAGCTGGTGGAGATTACGACTATGGGGAAGGCAAACTTGATATCAAATTTGGAGATCCAGAGGATGACAGTTAGAAAATGCTTGACGCAGTGCAGATACGGTTTCAATCGGAGAAAATACTTTCTGGTTTGGAAAGTGCTACGTGATAATGAAGTGTTTGTGTTTAATGTGCCATTTGTATAGTCAACGCAACATGTTTTATAAATTCGTGATGCGTTTGACAAAAAGTGTAATCATCTATTCTCAGCATACCCTTGAAGGTAAAAAACAACGGCCTTTAAAAGTAGTAGAATTTAATTATCTTCTGTGTATAATGTATACACATCTCGTAAGATAAACATGGCACGCTTCTTCAATACATTTATGTTGATATGATAACCGAAACTAAACTTTAAAGTAATATATTATACGACTGATAACAGAGCGGTGGGCTGGAGTGGAAGAGACTACTAGAAAAACAAACATCAAGAGTGCCTACCTCCAGTAAATAAATCCTTTCCAAGCGCGAAAAATCAACAATTCTACGTATTTGGAAAACCAATACGCTGCTTCTGTTTTCAATTATTTTATTTATACCTTGCGTATAAACGTGGCTAGAACGTGTCAAGAACTAAATTAGTTAGACTAGAACTAATTAGTAAAAACTAGATACAAAAGACATCATCCAAATTAATATTCTACAGAAAAGTGAGATCGATCTGAACCAAGAAAGATGTATGAAGAATTTCGTGACGGAGAGGAATAGTAAGTACGTGGAGAAGTCTTAATATCTTAAAATGATACCAAACCACGATAACTTCAATTTTAATGACCTACTCTTTTGTTAGGATCGTGGCAAGTAAAAAAATCCTGCTCTGTGCCTTCCGATTTCCGAGATATAGGCATAAATACACTTATTTATTTTCTATCTCTATGATCCGAAGGGTTCCGGGAATTCGGTGGATACAGGTAGCCCAAGATCGATCGACGTGACTCTCTTTAGGCAAGGCTTGTGTCTAAGAGTACTTCTACAGGAGTTTGATAATGATGATGATGGTCTCTTCGATTTCAAAAGTTAGCTTGGTTTATACTCATCAAATGATATTCAATAACAAGTTTGTATATTTGAAATTATTGTATATATTATGCGGAGTTACTTGACCTTGCAAACCACCACCATTAATTTGGCAAGTCGTTGTTTTATAAGTATGATATTAATATATTATGAGTTTTGTATGACTGATTTTAGAGATATTTTGTTTTTTGTTACTAGTTCGTAAGTAGTATTACGAGTAGGTAGTAGCCGATAGAACGGTACGTGAATATTATCGTTTTACAATAAGAAGTAGTTAAGTAAGTACATAGGTATGATATTATAAAAATATGTAAATAATGTTATTATTGAGCATCTTTCGTAACCCAGTGTATGCAGAATAGTTTAAACTATGGAGCGTTTTAAAATATAATAGCTGTTGCCAGCGGCTTTGTACGCGTGGTATTAAAAAAAACATTTTCCCTAATAAATAAATAATGCTGGTCATTTTTTACACATCATTATTTGGCCCCAAATTAAGCAGAGCTTAGTTTTTAGTCTGGGAACTAAATGACTGATATACTTTTTTTGTTGTAAATACATACATTTTATACTGATAGATCACCCAGACCCGAGGCAAATATTTGAAGACCATAAAAACATTTGTCCCGCGGTGGGAATCGAGCCCGCAACCTTCTGCGACTCAGGCTAGCTATCGCCAACTGCGCCACTGAGGTCGCTTAACAAACTCACCCCCCATTTCACCTCTTAAAATGTGAAAATCCAAAAACCCTGAAACACTTCATCATTTGTTTATGGTGCTACAATTCCAATTTTTAAACTTAAAAAAAAACGATAATCAATTTTATTTCCCGTTTCCTCCCCTTTAAAACCCTGAAAACACGTCCTTATGTATTTATGCTTATTAGCTTAAATTCATTTTTTTATGTTTCTAACTTTAAAAAACAAAGATTTAATGGAAATTTCCAAAAACACTTTCTTAGCATAAGCTTACGTTATAACATAAATTATATGTTCCAAACTTCAGCCTTCTAGACTAAGTAGTTTTGGCTGTGCGTTAATAGAGCAGTCAGTTAGTCAAACAGGACAAACAATTTTATAAGTAGGTATAGATGATTCTTTAATCCATATGAATATGTACTACTAGAGCTGATATTAAATAGTTTTATTTATTATTACATATTATTATCTCACATTATTATTATTTGTATGTATATTATATAGGATATGTATATATATATTTGTAAGTTATGTAGGTTTAGGTACTCGTACACCGCTGTCTTTTGATTCTATTTTATCCTGTCCATCCGAATGTTGTCTGGAAGAGATCGCTTTTAGCGATAAGACCGCTTACCTTATATTATTGTGAATTCCTGTGTTTTTTTGTATTTTGCTTTGGTGTGCAATAAAGAGTTTATCTATCTATCTATCTATCTATCTATCTATGTGTTTTCTAAATAAATAAAAAACTGTTTTGTGCACAACCACATGCATTTTTAAATGAGCGAATGAAGTGACCAATTTATAAGTAGGATATCAGATTGAAATTGTATGCTCCTTACAACAAAATCTAGCCACGAAATCTTGCATGGTTTTGTTTCAGCCACCAAATACGTTTGACGAGTGCCACAGCCGTCAATACTACATATAAAATAAATTTATTGTAAGCACGTGTTAGATAAATAGATAGAGCAATGAGAATATAGAGATTTTACCAATATTAAAGTTATTATTTTTAAATTGAATAATACAACTAATGACAAACCTAAATATGTTTGTCATTTTAAGAACCTACAACCAGAGTGGATAGGGAAGTTTCTATATAAAAGATTGTAGCCAGTCAATTTAAGTAAACAACAGTAATTTTATTAATGGTGTATTTCAAAGTCAACAACTACTTCATCTTATAGAATAGTTGTATTAATACATGGCAATAAGAACAACAATTAAGATCTTCAACAATTATAATAAATGAACAGTAATAAGTAGGTATTGGTGCAAAGAAAACATCAAACATAATCAATAAGCATAATCACAGAAAATAAGAATATACCAAGAAAACATCAAACATAATCACAGACAATAATAATAACAGGTAACAATAGTGAATAACAAAGTACTTAACTTGCGCCGTATTCTGCAGTGGATCCGTAACTGATCAACCATAGAATTACATTCGGCTTTTATACACTTCAAACCTCATTAAGCAAAGCGCCATTTTAAACCAATCACAGACGATTGTTGATTTTACCGAAAATAACTCTGAACATTGGTAACTATAGCTAAATATAATACGGTGAAATACTTTTAAAACTTATTCTAAGATTTGTGCTATTTTTATAATCATTTGAACTACAATATTTGTTAAAACATTCCATCAACAACATACCATGAACTATCACATGAGAAACTAAAAACATCAGGAAAGCAAAGTATACATATGTACAATATTTCAAAAATCATGAATTATTTTATAATGATGAACTGTAATTAAATATTAAAGAAATCTCATCAATTTACTAAGAGTAAACAAACATCACAATGTTTTGTTCGGTACTTTGAGTTTAGTTCAGAAGTGTTGCCAGTGTGTAAGTGTGAAGTGTTGTTGTACAGAAATATGCTCGTGAACCACAGAGCATATTTCAATACAAAATATATGACAGTGTTTACAAAGCTTAAATACAAGGATAGCGTTTTATAATAATTTCATATTTGACACGGCCATTCTGATTATACTTCGTCCCGAAGTATCTAAATAATCATTTTAAAGTTTTGTAAATTTTTGTCAATGAGACAATAACATTATTTGTATTACTAACCTAATCATTAATACATACAAATATAATACTTAATCAACGAAATAAATTCATAATTACCTAGGTCACTTATTTCATTATAACATTGCTACTGTCCAACTTTTCACATTAAGAGGACATAGCAACGGTCAATCGCTTTAGTTCTTTCTAGCCCCACACCTGCTGCGCATGAGACGGACCAGAATAAAGCAAAAGACTTCAGCAGTTCACTTATTTCATTATAACATTGCTACTGTCCAACTTTTCACATTAAGAGGACATAACAACGGTCAATCGCTTTAGTTCTTTCTAGCCCCACACCTGCTGCGCATGAGACGGACTAGAATAAAGCAAAAGACTTCAGCAGTTCACTTATTATACTATATAAAGCTATTTCATTATAAGTACAAGGTTTTATTATAAAGAGGATTTATTAATTTACAATATGTTTCATTGATCAGAGAAATGCCTTAATTTAGCTTTGGCTATCACTATTTTTCTTAGATTCTTAACTCAATTTAGTAATACAACCAGTGAGAAGATTTATGATAGATTTGAACTGTAGAACTGTAGATTTTAAACGCCCAATTCTTAATTTTGTTTTTCTACAATCCGCTTGGCCAATCTGACAATATTTCTAATCAATCTGATTTTAATAAAACAAACAACTGAATGCAGATATACATCTGGATGTATATCTTACTTTAAATTATTTTGTGGTAATGTTGTATAGTTTGTTTTTTTAAACACGTGGACATTATCTCTCTGTAGTCCCGTGGACATGATTCATATTAAAACTTTATTAGGTATGATAAGTGAATTGGCATTACATTCCACTGCAATTCATAGCCAAGATGGGGGCTCCCGTAGGAAACAAGTCAGACTCTGTATGGTGAATTTAACTTTTATGCATTTCCCATACAAAACCAACTTCTAATTTATGAAAAATCTGGGTCAAGATACTTAATGGTCCAATGCCATCATCCAACCAATCATATAATAGAAATATTTGTTATAATGGAAATTTTGAGAAATGTTTTTATACGGGAAATGTTTTTTTATTTTACAATAATATACAGTGAATGGTTTTTTTCATGTCTTGATTTCTTGGCGTATGCCCTACATGAGTATAGCTAAGGATATGTTTTGAAGAATAATAGATCAGAATAGAACCAAGTTGATTGTTATTAAATTTAAATAAAACAACACAAAACGTTATAAACTTTCCACAAAGTCACGCAAAACACTGTTTTGTAGTTATTTCAATCAATATCATGTCAAAGAGAGAAATGTTCAGGAATGATCCGTCGATCAAGATCACCGAAACCAGTTATGCTAGAATTCTACAGTTATTGTTTATGAAAGAAATGATTCAATATCCAGCCTTTATGTGAATGTCAAAAGTAGGTTATCGAGGAACCTTTCAGTCCTACGACTATGAATTCTACTGAAAGTAATATCGTTATAGAAGAGACGTGTAAATCCGACACTTTAATATTAGAGGTCATTATGAGCTTTCAGGATAATAATTCGTTGTTATCGATGAAACAAAGATTTTTACATTATGGTTTACAATATGAAATAAATTAGCTAATGAATATAACCATTATGTAATAAATTGCCAGAGATGGCATAGTACTAAATGGTATATTTTATATCTTTTATGACACTACAATTCCATTGTTTTATTTTATTTTCAGCTGGGAGTTACTACAGCCAATAATTTTATAAATCCTTTGCCTTTGATAAAGACCTACATTTTTATTACAAAACAACGTTATTTTTTAAGTGTTTTTTTTTTTGCTACATTTGAACTACCCTCTAAATATAAGTCAACATGGGCCATAAAGCCACAAATGATCGACTAAGCTAAACGAATTGAGATATCCAAGTCTTTCATTAGCAATCTAGCATTTGTCTATTTGTTTTCATTTAATTTGAAGCGACGATAAACCTATTTTGACGATGTAAACAATGCAATGTCTAAGGTTGTAAATGGTTCAATGAAAACAATCTTCTACTTAATGAAAATTTAACAAATTTAAAAACGTAATTTAACAAAAACTTTATATAAAAAAAAACACTATATAAAAAAATCTGATTATTTAGATGACAAAACTCTAGGGATTGAAAATGCTCAACTAGAACCTATTGTTTTGTAAAAGAATCATTAAAATCCTTGTGATTTTAATGAAAAAAAAAAATGAATTTTGACTTTGTCTCTGTCTCTGTCTCTGTCTCTGTCTCTGTCTCTGCCTCTGACTCTGCCTCTGACTCTGCCTCTGACTCTGCCTCTGACTCTGCCTCTGACTCTGCCTCTGACTCTGCCGTTGACTCTGCCGTTGACTCTGCCGTTGACTCTGCCTTTGACTTTGACTTTGACTTTGACTTTGACTTTGACTTTGACTTTGACTTTGACTTTGACTTTGACTTTGACTTTGACTTTGACTTTGACTTTGACTTTGACTTTGACTTTGACTTTGACTTTGACTTTGACTTTGACTTTGACTTTGACTTTGACTTTGACTTTGACTTTGACTTTGACTTTGACTTTGACTTTGACTTTGACTTTGACTTTGACTTTGACTTTGACTTTGACTTTGACTTTGACTTTGACTTTGACTTTGACTTTGACTTTGACTTTGACTTTGACTTTGACTTTGACTTTGACTTTGACTTTGACTTTGACTTTGACTTTGACTTTGACTTTGACTTTGACTTTGACTTTGACTTTGACTTTGACTTTGACTTTGACTTTGACTTTGACTTTGACTTTGACTTTGACTTTGACTTTGACTTTGACTTTGACTTTGACTTTGACTTTGACTTTGACTTTGACTTTGACTTTGACTTTGACTTTGACTTTGACTTTGACTTTGACTTTGACTTTGACTTTGACTTTGACTTTGACTTTGACTTTGACTTTGACTTTGACTTTGACTTTGACTTTGACTTTGACTTTGACTTTGACTTTGACTTTGACTTTGACTTTGACTTTGACTTTGACTTTGACTTTGACTTTGACTTTGACTTTGACTTTGACTTTGACTTTGACTTTGACTTTGACTTTGACTTTGACTTTGACTTTGACTTTGACTTTGACTTTGACTTTGACTTTGACTTTGACTTTGACTTTGACTTTGACTTTGACTTTGACTTTGACTTTGACTTTGACTTTGACTTTGACTTTGACTTTGACTTTGACTTTGACTTTGACTTTGACTTTGACTTTGACTTTGACTTTGACTTTGACTTTGACTTTGACTTTGACTTTGACTTTGACTTTGACTTTGACTTTGACTTTGACTTTGACTTTGACTTTGACTTTGACTTTGACTTTGACTTTGACTTTGACTTTGACTTTGACTTTGACTTTGACTTTGACTTTGACTTTGACTTTGACTTTGACTTTGACTTTGACTTTGACTTTGACTTTGACTTTGACTTTGACTTTGACTTTGACTTTGACTTTGAATGTTTATTGTTCCGACGATAACTGCCAAACTATATATTTAATATTGATGAAACTTGGTAAGGGGGTAGTGGTTAATTATTACAAATAGTTGTTTATTAAAAAAAATGACATTGGGTCCCAAACTAGGCATAACCTGTATTTTGGTGGCCCTGGGTTTTCCAGTGACGGAAGTAAAGGAAGGTACGTATCATTGGTATGATATTATATTAAGTATAAATATGAATTTAATCGATATGTAATCCATATATTGTTTGGGGCATATTATTATCGGCATATAAATTATTGGTATTTTAGGACATGCATTTTCTTGAGCTATGGCAAGAGGAAGCTAAAGAGTTGAACCATGTCGTAGGATGGAATAGACATGTTAAACATAGTCATAATAAAACGCCTATTCAATCGTCTGCCTATTGATTCACTATTAAACTAAAGCTAACTCACGTAGTTACGAGTTTTTAATATGTCATTGATGAAAGGTACCATGGTTAAGTTAATTCTTATCTGTATCTATTACATTACAAAACATTACAATTTAAGTATAATGGCACAATAATAATTGTTATTGACAAATAATTGTTCACTTCAGCTTGCTGCTTATGGAATTATGATTCAGTTTGACCAACCTTTCAGCTTAAGCGGCTGTTGATACTGCTCCATTTGAAATTCTTGGGAGTCGCGGTGCTGCTGCATCAGCTTGAAGCTCCATAGTAGTTCTTGTTGGGGTCGAAACGTTGGGGTAGCATGACGTCATTGTGCTAGGTGCGCAGTTCGGGCAACGTTGAGGATCCCTTTTAGAAGAACATCAGCCGCTCCAGATTCCATCCTTGAACAAATAATTGGTTTTAGATAATTTGTATTAAAGAGCGTGAAAGCATCCCACTTCTGATGTTAGATAAATAGATAGAGCAATGAGAATATAGAGATTTTACCAATATTAAAGTTATTATTTTTAAATTGAATAATACAACTAATGACAAACCTAAATATGTTTGTCATTTTAATTTATTTTATTAATGGTGTATTTCAAAGTCAACAACTACTTCATCTTATAGAATAGTTGTATTAATACATGGCAATAAGAACAACAATTAAGATCTTCAACAATTATAATAAATGAACAGTAATAAGTAGGTATTGGTGCAAAGAAAACATCAAACATAATCAATAAGCATAATCACAGAAAATAAGAATATACCAAGAAAACATCAAACATAATCACAGACAATAATAATAACAGGTAACAATAGTGAATAACAAAGTACTTAACTTGCGCCGTATTCTGCAGTGGATCCGTAACTGATCAACCATAGAATTACATTCGGCTTTTATACACTTCAAACCTCATTAAGCAAAGCGCCATTTTAAACCAATCACAGACGATTGTTGATTTTACCGAAAATAACTCTGAACATTGGTAACTATAGCTAAATATAATACGGTGAAATACTTTTAAAACTTATTCTAAGATTTGTGCTATTTTTATAATCATTTGAACTACAATATTTGTTAAAACATTCCATCAACAACATACCATGAACTATCACATGAGAAACTAAAAACATCAGGAAAGCAAAGTATACATATGTACAATATTTCAAAAATCATGAATTATTTTATAATGATGAACTGTAATTAAATATTAAAGAAATCTCATCAATTTACTAAGAGTAAACAAACATCACAATGTTTTGTTCGGTACTTTGAGTTTAGTTCAGAAGTGTTGCCAGTGTGTAAGTGTGAAGTGTTGTTGTACAGAAATATGCTCGTGAACCACAGAGCATATTTCAATACAAAATATATGACAGTGTTTACAAAGCTTAAATACAAGGATAGCGTTTTATAATAATTTCATATTTGACACACGCGTGGAAGTTTCATTTCTAGCAACCATTATTTGTATTAGGTACCTAAAAGAAAAGTTAATTGTTGAGTATGTAGTATTGTAGCACGCCTACCGCCAATCTCAACAAATTTGGATTGATGGTAGAAAATGCTTTTAATCAGGCTATTGTCATAAATCTTACTAATATTATAAACGTGAAAGTTTGTGGGGATATTTGTTCCTCTTTCACGCAAAACTACTGAAATTTTGATGAAACTTTACAGTAATATAGATTATACATCAGAATAACACATAGGCTACTTTTATCCGGGTACCACGCGGGCGAAGATGTGGGCAGAAGCTAGTAGTGCAATAAAGTGTTAATAAATAAGGAAAACATGTATTTCTAATGAGTCGAGTTGTTTTACAGTTATTTCTTTTATACAACTCTGTATTAATTGCATAACAGTATTATGTTTTTGATAACATGCAATAATTTTGGTGTCCATAGAAAGGGCTTGCAATACAGACGAAACGTAACTAAATATGCAATCATTTAAAAAAATCTTTATTTTCCTTTTAATCGTTTTTTTCATAGGAATTGATTTAAACTCATTTAATACATAAAAACAATATAATTAAAATGGTTGTAAATGGTTTGTTGAATGTTTAACATAGAAACAACTGGTTAAGTATATAATTTGAATTAAGAAATAAATAAATAATGCTGCATATTTTTTACACAGCACCAGCAAGCCCAAAACTAAGCAGAGCTTGTGTTATGAGAACATATGTATTGTATTGACTGATATACTTGTTTTGTTAATACATACATATTGTACATAGAAATAACTCAGACCCGAAACAGATATTTGCAGATCATACAAACATTTGTCTCGCAAATGTGTCTCAGAATAAGAATAATAATAATACACAACCAAGTAGCCAAGATCATTCACCAACAACTTGCCCTCCGATACGACCTTGTCGGCTCTGAGGTGCCGTACTGTAAGTACGTACCGCAGACGGTTCTCGAGAATGGTCGTGCCACGCTCTACTGGGGCCGGTCTATCATCACGGATAGGACTATTGCAGCCAATAAGCCTGATATCGTACTGGTAGACCGGTCGGAGCGCCAAGCGATACTCGTTGACGTCACTATCCAACATGATGCTAATCTTGTGAATCTTGTGAAGACTTGGCCCACGAGATTACTGCCATGTGGGATGTGGATTCGACGTCTATCGTTCCGATAGTCGTGTCAGTGAACGGACTGATAGCGAAGAGCCTCGATCAACACCTTCAGAGACTTTCGCTAGCTTGCTGGATCAAAGGTCAGATTCAGAAGGCGGTGCTCCTGGACTCGGCGTGCATCGTCAGGAGCATTGCATTATTATTATTATTAATAATAATAATAATAATAATAATAATAATAATAATAATAACAATAACAATAACAATAACAATAACAATAACAATAACAATAACAATAACAATAATAATAATAATAATAATAACAATAACAATAACAATAACAATAACAATAACAATAACAATAACAATAACAATAACAATAACAATAACAATAACAATAACAATAACAATAACAATAACAATAACAATAACAATAACAATAACAATAACAATAACAATAACAATAACAATAACAATAACAATAACAATAACAATAACAATAACAATAACAATAACAATAACAATAACAATAACAATAACAATAATAATAATAATAATAATAATAATAATAATAACAAACCCGGCAGAGTCTAAGTCGAGAGGGTGCCATAGGTTTCTTGGAAGGTCTGTGTTAGTTAGTGCAGTTTATTATCATTGTTTCCATTTATTCATACTAAATGGAAACAATGATTCATGCTTTTTTAAAGTTAGAAATGTATTATACAATGAAATTAAATAAATAAATAACATTAAATTACATTGGATAAAATCCTTTAAAACTTGAACTCTTAGATTGGGAGAGAGACAGTACTATTGAATTAATAAGCTGTTAAAAGGCTTTATAAATGCAATCCAACTGAGCCATACGATCAATTTATAAGAACATCGGCTTGATTTAGTGATAATTAGAAAGGTTTTTTCGAGATCCTCTGTGAGAAGACCTTACGTAAAAGTTAAAATGGATGGGCTTTGTTTTGTGTTAAGGGGATGACGATAGACAAAAGGGGTATAGGAAATACTAATACAACAAACACCTGTTAAAACTTAAGCTAAGCATAAGGTCATAGCTAAGTCTTTGCAAATTCTGTTTTGTTTATGTATATCTATGGTATTACTTGTTCAAGCTATTCATACATACTCGACGCACGAAATGCAACAAAAGATTTAGATAGTTTTTTTCGCACGTACTGCAACTTACTTGGTTGTTTACTCCAAAATGACGACGCAAGAACTGCAACTCGGATTAGTTGCAGTTCGTACGTCGTCATTATGGACGACTTTCTGTTTTGTCCTGTTTAGGGATCGGAATTTCGTTACTTATCTATACATAATGATAAGTACCGAATGTTTGAACAAATAAAACTCGGACATAAATAAACGCTTATCGTAAAATAAAGACACGATTTGGTATAAATAACATAATATTTCAAGCAGATATTCACGATTAAAATGTATATATCTATGTATGACTGTTATCACCCATAATGGAGATATCTAGAAAATATCTAGTAGGGTTAAGTCAGAGACACGTACACATGCACATGGCACAATTTGGCACGTGTCCGTGTTTTTCGAAATAGTTTGGTATAATCCTACTACTATTATAAACGTGAAAGTTTGTGAGAATGGATGTTTGTTACTCTTTAATGCAAAAACTACTAAACGGATTTTGATGAAACTTTACAGTAATATAGCTTATATGTACATCAGAATAACACATAGGTTACTTTTATCCGAGTACCACGCGGGCGAAGCCATGGGCAGAAGCTAGTAGGTAATAAACCTTAAACAGAGAAAAATACCTACAAAAATTAATCGTACCATATAATTGGTTAACACAAATGAAACAATTACCATTGCAAATGGTCTATGACAGATTAAGTGATTCAGATTAGCCGGCTGCATCCCCAAAACGCTGGCTGCATAGCACCGCTGAATGGCAATGCTAATACTTTGACCCATGTAGCCGACGTACCTCGCGAATCTTAAATCATATAAAATAATGTTAATTTTCAAGCATCTACATGTAGGTAGATGTAAAAAACTTACCTTATTGAATAAAATCCACCGTCCGCTTGCGCGGGAGCGAGACGAGGCTAAAGTAGTGAGCAAGTTGATACGGTCGAACGGTTACCTGTCTCGCGTCGCGCAAACAGTCGGCATTTTCAAAAGTTACAAAAAGTATTTTTAATCCACGATTTAACACCACTCTACAACCCAGATTAGCCAATTCTCAAGTAAAGTAGGTACTAAAATAAATCAATTCGTTCTCTATTGCTGCAACGCAATTAGAACTTCCGAACCGATGTCTAGTGAATGATTGGTACGTCCTTATTAAATGCAATTAAAGAACTATTCTTCATATTTTTATGACACTAAATATCAACAATAGTAAACCAGGAAAAATACCACAAAAACCTTTTGGAAATAATCTTTACCAATGCCTTAGATTAAGAAACCAAAACTCAAACAGCATTGCCTAAATGTCCGTGATTTACGCATAATACCACGCACAGCTGACGATCTCGGACAGCCGCGCACCGTCCACCGAGGAATTATTCCCTTATGTCACCCTGCTCTGTCCCCTAGCTAGTGTAGTATATTTCTATATCTAACTTTCTTTATAGGAATGATTTCTTGTAAATACTCAAGTAGGATGGAAGATACTGCTCCAAAGTATTACTCATTCATAATTTCCAGCCCTCCTTTGAGCTATAATCGACGGAAAATCCATCTTTCGGCGTATTTCACCTCAAAAACATTATTACGTCGTGTAGTGTCCATTAAATCATTAATCATCACTAGGTAGGTAGGTTATAATTTTTGATTAAATATTGTTAAAAATCTTTAATACCCTTTCTTTTCTTAAGATTTAACTTGCCGCTTACAACCCTTCTCTTGAAAACCTAGGGTAGGGCTGTAACGTGACACTAGGGCGACACTCTTTCCATGGTGCAAGCTTAACGATTCCAGAAGTCATGTGAAAGCTTCCGTCCACGGCTTCGCCCGCGTGGTACCCAGATAAAAAGTAGCCTATGTATTCTTCTGATGTATAAGCTATTTTATTGTAAAGTTTCATCAAAATCCGTTCAGTAGTTTTTGCGTGAAAGAGTCACAAACATCCATCCTCACAAACGTTCGCATTTATAATAGAAGTATTACTTCACGTTTGAAGTCCTTAATTTTTTTAATGTTCTTATTGATAACTTATGTTTATTAATAACCACCATAATGCAATAATGTGAACTATTTAACTACTTAGGTATGTAGGTATTTATCACTCACATTTTACAAATTCCATGTCTGCCTCGTGAAATATAACCTAATCAATAAAGGCCGTTATTTATATCCACTCAGCTGGCATAAAATATATGCAATAGGATTACGCGTAGATGACGTGATGTCTTTTTAATCGATTCTATTGGTGGATTCTTTAATTATCTCCACTCATACTCATTTATTTTAACCTTCGCCTTTTAACAGCTTCTTAAATTATACTTGGTTTCATCATACACTTTAATATAAAATATAAAACTTAAATTACTTTTATTATTAAACTTCGATTATAACAAAAAAATCGGTGACAACACAGGGAATCCTATGAATCCTATGAATGCGGTTATAAACTTTAATAAAATGATGTTGCTTAGGTACATTTTGCGTAATTTTGTAGAATACAATAATATCGAATTGTAAAACCCGTAATATGTCACCGATAAAACCAAATTAGGTACGTTTTGTAACTACAGAAAAACATTTTCCTTATCAAGTGCCTACGTTAATGTAGGTGCGGTAAATTATTCAATTTTATGAAAGTAATATAACAAAATACCCATACCGGACCACGAAGTTTTGACACTCGTTTAGCTGTTTCATCACTAAAATATTCGACGCTTGAAAAAGTTGGGATCAACTCTATCACCCAAGGTTATGCCATCACAAAATAAAATTATTTTAAATAGTTTGTAACTTTTACGTACCTATTCTTCCGAACATAAAGTTTACTCAAGAGACAACTACTGTCCACTTGGTGTCGAATGAGATAACGACACTAACCGATTTAAATATTAAATATTTTATTAATAATTTTTGGGAAATTTGCAACTTGAAACGATTAAAACATAATATAACTTAAAACATTACACTCTTTTAATTTTCGGTGAAATTTCTAAAATTAGTGAATACAGCATCGAATTACAGGAATTTCTTTGACCCTAACACTTCCTAAATCACTATGCTTGTCTGTTTTAATGGCTTGAAACTATACAGATTTATTATGTAGATATTGGACCTGATTTAGTATTCAATAGACTTATATTAAACAATTTGACGGAACCAAATGTACAATGTAGTTCCTACGGTTAATAAATGAGTATGAGTTTGAGTATAATGCAATTGTTGGATGTACCATAAATTTACAATATTGGTTAAAATTGGAATTGGTAATAATAAGTATTTTTAATTTATTTGTAATAATAAGGCCTTTGGTATGGGACGCCACATGCGTAGATACCCTAGCAGCATCTCATCTATCGGGGACATCAGTTAGAGCCGGTGCAGCGGCTGATTCGGCTGAGGATCTCAAGAGGCGCAAATATCCCTCTATATATAAAAGTCTCGACAGAGCTTACGTATTTGAGCCTTTTAGGGGTTGAGACTCTGGGTCCGTTGTGAGATCCGTTGGGAACGGGGGCCCTTCGCGTTTTCAAAATTCTTTCAGGGCGACTGGTCGAAGCGACGCGAGACCAGAGAGCTGGCTCTTATCTGGTTCAACGCATTAGCATTGCCATTCAGCGTGGCAATGCGGCCAGTATTTTGGGAACGCTTCCGTCTAGTGATCTGTATCAGTTGAGCTATGTATAGATCGTTTGCAACGGTCTTTAGATGGCTAGCTGTTTCATCTATATTTTTTGTTTATACCTACTCGTAAATAGTTGTATGAATAAATTACTTTGATAAATATGTTAAAAAAAGTATTTGTTAAATTCTCGCGATTTGTAAACATACTCGTAATTGAAAACTTGTTTTGATACGGATCTTAGTCGCGTCTACCTTTTATTATTTTCCCGTCGTTTTGGATGTTTATGATGCGGTTGCACCACGGAGGAATATAATCTACTAGCTGCGACCCGCGGTTTCACCCGCGTAAGTTTCGATTCCGTGGGAATATCGGCGATCTAATTAAATTTTAGAACACAAAAGCTGCCATTGTGACTTAACTATAATAGTAAGATATATTCCCTGGCGGACTTTTTTGTAGGTATTAATAAGTACTTTGATCATGTAGTCCATCATTTTTATGTATCATCAATAGTTTTCTCAGCGCACGCCAAATGAGGCAAAATTTTACTATTTTGGGTTACATTATTGAATTTTTCTAAAAGATCTCTATTTTTTTTAAATTAAATTATAGCCTATGTAACTTTCTAATAATTTAGCTTTCATTTGGTAAAAAATGGTTAAAATCGGTTCAGTGGTTTCGGAGCCTATTCGATACAAACAAACAAACAAACAAAAAATCTTTCCTCTTTATAATATTAGTATAGTTTTAGAATATTTAGGTATGAATGGAATAAAAAGTAAACGTGATAAATAATACCATTTTATTCGTTTAAGAAGTTTAATAAAAAAAGACAATGTTTGTATCTGCAAATATTTGTCTCGGGTCTGGGTTTTTTCTATGTATAATATGTGTATTCTATGTATATTTACAAAAAATAATGTATATAAGTAGTATATCAGTCATGAAGTTCCCATAATACAAGCTCTGCTTAGTTTGAGGCTAGATGATGCTGTCTGAAAATGTCCAGTATTATTATTATTATAATTATAATAAAGACAGACCAGAGAAGTGCACGGCGCGACGCGGAGAGAGCAAGTCGCGATCACTCACCCTGATGAAGACTCTCGGAATGAGTCGAAACTTAGTTGGTTCCTTCACCGATAGTGCAGTACGTGAAAATTCCCGTTTTTACAATATGAAAAGACAGAGCTGTTGTATAGTAGTGGTAAAAGCCAAACTTCCGATCATTTCATTCTAATAAACACATCAACATTTGCAAAACACTCACAGCCGCAATCATGGCAGTAACCGGAAAAAAATAAGTGTGCTTGTGCTTTCGCAATTTGGACGTAGTTCAACAAACAAAACAACGTATACAACGGCCAACAAAATAAAAAGCCTTATTGTTTAGATCTAGGCTACTGAACTTCCGTACTGGGAGGGGTATCGAAATTAAACGAATGCACCCTTGAACTTAGTAGCTTCTTTTATTTAAAATAACGCAAGTAATATAGGCAAGACGGCAAAACACTTCGATAGCGCGTTCTACGATTTGGTCACTTTTACTAGCGCCATCTAGTTTTAATACACGTCATTAAAACCGTGCCTTCAACACTTATAAAGTAATAAAATTTCATATATAACTACTATTATAAAAATTTTACGATCACTAAACTTGACCCAAAAATTCGAAAGCGCATGCCATCAGTTAGTATTCCAATGAGTGGCGTAGTTGGCATGAGTCGATCGGGAAACGTGGGGATATATGAAAATGTATAATATTTGACGTGCATCTGATTACCTCCTATTTGGTATACTCAAAGAGTGAGTATTTATCTGAGCATGTCCATCATAAGGCGAGAGTATTTTTTTTATGTCCCATCTGAGGTTCCTGCAAAACAAGGGTTTTTCAGTTTACTTCTAAGAAGTTTCATGAAATTAGTTATAAAACATATAATACTGGTAATTTTTTCACACAGCATCATCTAACCCCAACGGGTATAACCCAACTAAGCAGAGCTTGTATGTTATGGGAACTACATGACTTATATACTACAACTTATATAAGTACTTTTAATACTTATTATACATATTTTACATAGAAAACACTCAGACCGCAGATCATTCAAACATTTGTCCTGCGGCGGGAATCCAACCCGCAACCTTCTGCGTCTCAGGCGAGCCTTTGCCCTCTGCATCACAGAATGTTTTTTCATTGTTTTGTCGTCAAAACAATGAAAAACTATTTATAATGAAACAATGACTTTAAACAATGAAAAGATGAATCTCTTAACTCAGATATCAATTTTCAGATCGCTCAACATCATAATTAAATCAGCAATAGCGACCTCTTAATGCACGTTTTAGTTCTTCTTTTTCATCTTGTGCCAAAAACGATTATTTTTCTCTTTTTACATATGTTTTACTGAATATTTTAACTCCTTATTTGTCGCTGCGGGACAAATGTTTGTATCTGCAAATATTTGTCTCGGGATCTGGGTGTTTTTTATGTATAATATTTATGTATTTACAAACAATATATATATAAGTAGTATATCAGTCATGTAGTTCCCATAACACAAGCTCTGCTTACTTTGGGGCTAGATGATGCTGTATGAAAATGTCCGCAATTTTTAATATTTTTTTTTCTTTTTTTGTGCTCATTATTGTAAAAGTCTGCAACCGTACAAAAATGTTTATGCACTATGGCCTAAACCCGTTGCAAAAATGTATTAATGACCGAAACAAACACAAATAAACAGCCCTGGGATTTGGCCCAATTTCGTTTTTGTTTGAACTTTTTTCGGTCAAGTTAGCAACTTTTATCTGAACCTTTCAGTACCGTCAGTACATAACGCAGCTTGCTCGATATTTCTGCAAGCCGTTTTGTGAAACAGTAGTCCTATTGATCTGAGCAATATGATTTGTAGGTACGAGCATATCCTAGATATACCTTTAATTAACCTTTACCTGGATTTTGGCTAGACGAGTTTCTCGATTATAAAAAACTTAAAGACACATGTAAAAATCAAAACCGGCTATAGTTTTGATTGTCTTTTTTTATATGTATAAGTATTCCTAAAACTATATATTTTTTTTATTCAGTTAAATAACACTTTCATTTTATAAAATGACAAATTGAAATAATTATGTGAGTGAAAAAGTCAATCAAAAAAGTTCTTGACATCAATGTTTTAATGTTTTTCTTATATAAATGAACTATGCTGTTCTTTGGAAGGCACGCAAAACATTTTTAGAGTAACAGTGCTCTTAATGTCTTTAACATTTCGGAAATCTTGCACAACAGTCAATTAGGACCATGAAAATCCCGAACTTTGGTAAATCTTGAGATTTACCGGTAAAAGCTAAGATTTACCCACACAATTAAATTTTTAAGAGGTTTTTTTTTTTTTTTTTTTTTTTTAATATTGCTGGACATTTTTCACACAGCATCATCTAGCCCCAAACTAAGCAGAGCTTGTATTATGGGAACTACATGAGTGATATACTACTTATATACATTTTTTTTTTGTAAATACATACATATTATACATAGAAAACACCCAGACCCGAGACAAATATTTGCAGATACAAACATTTGTCCCGTGGCGGGAATCGAACCCGCAACCTTCTGCGTCTCAGGCGGGCCTTCGCCCACTGCGCCACAGAGGTCGTCAAATTGTACTGAGATCATCGTTAATTTTGGACTCACTCAGTAAATCGTGTTTTACATCAAAGAAGAGGTAAAAATTGAAAAAATAATGTCTAGATTACGACGACTTCAATGGCACAGCGGTTAAGTAGCCAGCTGTGAAGAGGTTCAGATTTGATACACCTGACACAGGGAAGTTCAGCTCACTACTATGTACCTACTCGTATGACTGTGTCTGTTGGATGTAAAAAAAGAGTTTGTAAAAAATTGTGCAAAAACTTTTTCTTTTTTTTAAGTACCTTCGACCCCATCTGGCGCAAAAAACCCGCCTAAAATTCCGTGGGTGCAGTCATCCTAAATGCAATTGCAGAACAATTTGGTTATCATGGTATGAAAACACATCCAGTAGACCAAACCGCTATTAGTTGTTAAGTACTAACATCGTTTTAAGATTCAACAAAATGGACTGATTTGTCTGAATAAATTTATTATTGTTCCTCTTTATTTATTAACTAGGCAGACAGGTATCTGTCTGCCTACCTACCTCAGTAGGTACCAAACATACCCCAGCTTAGCACAAGACTCTTTGCTAACAGGTAAGTAGACGGGTGCCACTTGAATAATATACTTATCTAAATATCTATAAAATTATTTTTTAACTTAAGAGTACATACCTATATCAAATGTGTAAACTCCCAACCGATATCATACCCCCCCCGTGTATGATATCGGTTGGGAGAGAGAAGAGACTAGCCACTCACGACACATGGAATCCTAGTGTGAGGGCTAGTATTCACAAACCCCTTATTCATTTTATTTTTTATTAAACTACCTACCTATTTTTAGTTTAAGTACTTATTAATTACTGACCAAATCTACATTTATATATTAAAAATACCTACCCATTATAAAGTATACTTGCCTTCCTATCCTAACTTGGTTGAACCTCGGTGCCGCGGAGGCCGGCGGGCGGGGGCCAGTTAGGCGAGTAGCAGGGTAGCCGGCTTCATGCGCAAGAGGCGAGGGTTTGATTCCCGCGGTGAGGCAAATAGTTTTTAAGAACCTGCTGTTAATAAGTAGAAATGTCTCTTTTCCAACTTTTGTATCAAACTTGTCAAGATAAATAAACGATTTTTGATTTTTTGATATATTATATTATAGGCAGGATTATAGGCATTAATGGATTATTATTATTAAGTCGTTTAAAATAGAGAAGAAGGTAAGAAATACTATACTAACTCTTTTGCTGCCTTTAAAATAAAAACTCCAACTAGTTTGTATCGATATCAAACTCTTCTTCAGTTTATATTATAAGCTTAACAAATTGGTAATCAGGGGCTGTGCCAACAAATTCAAAGAGAAAACCTGAGAGTAAAAATAGTCTAGAGTACTAAAAAACAAAACTACTAAAAAAACATTGGAGCAGACCGGGTTCGGAACTACGTCTAACGGAACGGAAGTCAGAATATCGCTTACTAGGTCTACTTACACGGCTTCTTGCAAAAAACAAACAAGTGCATTTCGCCAGTAGGTAAAAAGCAAAATTTAATGCATTTTAGTTTATAGGGTTTTATTACGATTGTCATCAGACAATGGTCAGGTAATTTTGTGCCACAGTTCGTAGTTCATACCATCATCATACTCGTAGCTTGCTCAAACTACTTCAAGCGAGTGACCTTTTATTAATCAGTTTAGCTGTTTATATTTATCCGAAACATCCATAGTTGGAGAGCCCCAAATAAATTTATTAATTTATTTTAACAGGACATAAACGGCCAGCTTTGCAACTAATTAATAAAGTTTGAATATCTGAAACCGGTTAGTTCAAAACTACTATTTTTATTTCGTGCATTTTTATTTATGCGAGTGTAGGAACATAAAATATCTATTACAATTACAACTGACAAACTTTCATTTTAGGGGTTCCGTAGTTTAACAAAGAACTTTTATGGATTTATATTTAAGTAGATGCATTCTTTATTCGACACATATCTACGGA
The DNA here is from genome assembly GCA_958496245.1 of Perizoma flavofasciatum. Classification (NCBI taxonomy): domain Eukaryota; kingdom Metazoa; phylum Arthropoda; class Insecta; order Lepidoptera; family Geometridae; genus Perizoma; species Perizoma flavofasciatum. Next base: position 10,533,948 of record OY292429.1, on the reverse strand, counting down.
TACAGCACACACACCGCAGATAAGTAGAAATGACAAGATAAAACAGTAGAGAGCAATAACAAGGTAAAAGGTGGTAGGTACACTTACATATAGTTTAACTTAGTAACTCGCTTAACTTAATATCGCCGTCTGTCAACGCGTACAACCATAGTGTAACTATTAAATTATTATTTTTTAATAAGAGGATAGGCAGGAATAAATAGTTCTGTCTGTCCCCCCGTCACTAACAAAGGGACAGAAAGAACTTTTTAAAATAATAAAAGTTCTATCTGTCCCCCCGTTGCTAAAAAAGGGGACAGATCGAACTTTTTTGTCCCAACTGTCACCCTAGGGGGACAGAGCTGGGTGACAGATGGGAATAATTCATTTATTGAATTATTTTCATCCAGAGATTAACAGTAATAGACAAGTAGTGATGGTAGTAAGTAAGTATTGTGTGAGATGCAGTTGTAATATTTTGATTTTAAAAAACCCGGGGAAGTCCCAGGACCACTTTTTCATAAAAATAATAAATTATTGTCTTTGGAGTGCAGCCTGATGCATGCGGCCGGCTTCGCGTCTCGCATCTCTCGGCTTCACATTGAGAAAACCAACACATTTATATGGACGGTTCTGGCTACACTGCCTTGAGCGCAAGCCACACAGAAATGGCGTCTGGATCTGGCATGGTGCGGATATCGAGCCATTACATTCAAATTTCAAACAAAATATATGAAATGAGGCGCAATCTAATACACAGTTATTGCATACTAGCTTCTGCCCACGGCTTCACCCTCGTGGAACCCGGATAAAAACTAGTCTATGTGTTATTCTGATGTATAAGCTATATTACAGTAAAGTTTCATCAAAATCCTTTCAGTAGTTTTTTGTGTGTAACAAACATCCATCCTCACAAACTTTCGCGTTTATAATATGTAGTACTAGAACTGATACATCGTGTGTTACCTCGAAAGATGCCAAGCTACTTGTTTTGTGACTAACCGGCGGCCATGACGTATCCTACCAAGCCACCTGAATCATTATAAATTGATGGAAATTAAAAAAAAATATATGCTTATGGTTCACAACTTTTAGTTGCGTTATCCTCATTATTTTCCTTAGCAAGTGTTGAAGGTAAAACCTAGAAAATATCATCAGTACTATCTTTACAGCGGTGACGATTTCGTGTCAATTTGGACTCCTCGTATATCTACTCGCAAACTTAATTACTAAACTAAACTTGCTCAGGCCACACTTGTAGATAATACTGACTCACCTATTTCACATTATTCTATTACATAAACTCAACTTTTCCACACAAAATATGACAGTATTTTATTCGATTGAGAGCGTAAAATTTCAATTTATGGAATCCCCGTCTCCGTCCGAGCGTTTATTTGAAATGTAAAGTTAAGTTGATATTTCTATATTCGATATCCCGACGACAGACGTGGCTTCTGAGATATTATGCGATTCAACACCTGCGGTCGACGTCTTTTAGCTTTGAGGGATCAATAATTTTATGCTTATTTTTATATATTTTTATTGTTTTTTACAACGGTACTTCTTAGTGGTACTTCCTTCATATTTTAAATTGGGAATTTCCACGTACTTACCGTGCTATCGGTGAAGGCACCGACTAGACTAAATGGTTACTTTTGCTTTTATAAATATATCATTTTGACCCTGCTATATACAGGCTTTTCAGTCCTAGTGCGGGGAACAAAGGTAACATAGGTACAATTTTAAATATTAAAGTTCATCACTCATTATTAAGTTATGTTATATATATAGAGCAATAAACTTTACTTTATCACAGTAGGAACATAATATGTACCTGAATTCTTTGTGTTATTGGGTCTCATCTTTACCCAACTGCTACAGGGTCAGTTTCTTATTCTCTCTGATTAACGTAGCATACTTATCTGTTTATTCTATCAGGATTAAGCGATAACAAGATTTTTATTATTTGATACATAAAAAGGTAATTCTAAAATTGTGTTTATGTTTTTGGTTTCGTTATTACAGATTAAACAAGTTTTTAAGGTTCGGGGCACTCGGGAAAACAGTCTTTAAGTACCCATTTTATTACCTATCTTTTTTAAAGGAATGCTGTACTATTCTAACGGCTAATCATTTGGTTCATGATAGAAATATTTCAGCACTTAATGACATTGGCTAGTCTCTGGAAAACAAGTTGAGGATCTTCAAAACATTTCTTAATCCCCAAATTAGTAAATTTTGAAAAATTTTGAATCCAGTTATGTACGTGCGATAGTCAACATTTTTATTTTGTAATGTTTTTCTTCCTGGACACCCAAAATGGTTTTAGATTTTACGTTTGTAAACTATAGTGGTTTAAGACGTTTGTTTCATATTAGACGGAATTCTATAGTAAAGTACAAGTGATAAATTTTAAAAATAAGTTGACTAATTAAATCCCCATGATGAATGTCTTCAGGTCCACACTTAGTAGGTACGCAGAGGGTAGTCAGAGGCAGGTCCAAACATTATTTATTTGGCGCATGAACATGTGTTACCGAATATGTAGTTAGCATTCGACGTGGTTGTAAGCCCATCACTGCTCATCGGAAAACTTATGTTAAATAGAGTAGTAAAATTACTTCTCAATATAAAACGTTTTCGATTTTATAAATCCCCTGATAAATCTTCAAGATTTATTATTTGTTGTTGCAGCCCCACTGTAAACAAAAACCGTCCGTATTTTGTTGTGAGATAAGTTTCCTTGAAGAACAGGCTAAAAAGTATCGTTTGCCAAGATTACGGTTATTGATGTAGGTAACAAAGACTAGACAACAATAACTACAATTGTTTTATTAAAGGACTCCATAGTTTTATCACACAGTTTTTTTCGTCTTGAAAACGTAGAAAGCTTAAGCTACATTCTACCAGGACAACATTTGGATGGGAATCTTTCCCATCCAAGAATAAGGCTCTTTGAAAGAAGAAGACTCTGAAACCGTGTATAAATATTTATGATTCAAATAAAAAACGCTCGAAGGTACTGAAAGTGAACGACCGTATAAACTATCGACATATTGCATAAAACTGTACACAGTAGCACCAACACATCAAACTTATTCTGGTTTTATCATTCGTGACGGTTAGAACAGCGGCTGTCAGTAAACCATACATCATTGCTTTTGTAGCTTAAAAGCAGTGTATTGTTTAACTTGTGTAAAGATTATTTTATTGTGATCGTTGGAAGATACGACTTCAGTGTTGGTAATAAAATGGTACCCCGTAAACAAAGCTCCATGACTTTCCCTGTCTTATTCTCGATTCTTTTAAAAGTTAAAAGGAAAGGGCGACAACAAAGTTCTTTTTCGTCAAACTTAATAATTATTACGGATAATACCTAACAAGAAGAGCCAAAATTCAACAAAATCGGGGTATCGTATTTTATACGATACTCCTCCTAAATTCGGACAATATATTTTTTTCACCTGCATTATTACAACAAAGTACCGTTTTGCTTTTTTTTATTTGTTATAATGATTTTTATATTGAACCTTTTTTTAAAGGCCTTTTTCTAACAAATTTTACGATAGATTAGATGATCCTAGCTCAAAAGGGTTTTTGATATCCAATTTTAGGGTATATTAAATGATCGTAGCTCGGTCGTCATTAATTTATAAAAAAAATAACATAAAGATAACGATAAAATATTGTCAGTTTCCATTATCTAAACCAAGTCAAACAATAATTGTATTGCATCGTAATCCAAGAAGGAAATACGGGAAAAACATTTTCATTAAAAAAAAATGTGTTAGATAACTAATGTTTATGAGAAAGGAATTCTCATGAATATTAGTTACTTCCACCATTAAAAAGTGTTTTCATAGACTGGTCGAGGAACCAGATAAACTCTTTTATTTGAGTTGCCAAGCGGATACGGTCCGTTAAATTTGCCGTAGCATGTTTACGCAGTATATAAACTTTCTACCTGTTACGACTAAATAAAACTACGAGATTAATTAGTTTAGATTACTTAGTCGGTACCTTCACCGATAGTGAGGTACGTGAAAAATCCCGTTTTTACAATATAAGATTAATTAGGTTTTCAAGATACTCGGAGAAATTCTAAACAGTTTGAAATGCTCTTAAAGTTATCAGGAAATAATGGTACAGACAAATTTGTTAAACTCCTTCAGGCCCGCCGCAAGCGGGCGTGCAAGGCATGCATGGCACGCGGGCGGCATGTCTAAAGGGCGGCAAACTGAGCGATCGAAATATATGATAAGAAATCATTTATCTAATTGATTGATAAAACAGTTCGAAGTTATAAGATAGCTCTTCTGTTTTCTAATGTAATTGAAGCTGAGAAAATACAATAATACGTATTATGTATACGAAATGGCAGCACCTACGGAACAATAAAGAACATAGATTTGCGTTCCACGGATTCTGGAGACGTAATAGAAGGATCCTGGTAAAAGAAAATGACGGCTAGCAGTACCTACCATCGATGGTAATCTTTTTTACCCGATTTTTACCACATTTATCTCATCGTTGAAGAGTGTATCCTCGAGTGCGGCGGTAAAATGAATTTTCTCCACCAGAAACCTAATGAAGATAAATCGAATGTGCTGTGTTATATGGATATTTATATTATTTAAATGTGTAACAATCATGTAAGTAAATTTAAGACAAAATTAATAACTACGTACTAATATATACTTATACTAATACTAAACCTGAAAAGATATAGTTTATTTATTTGTTTGAACGCGCTCATCTTTGAAACTACCAGTCGGATTTGAAAAAATATTTTTGCATTTTATAGCCCAATTTCATGAGGACCGTGCTATTAGCACGGGCGAGCTATGCAACGCAGTGGGCTTGGAGCCGTTGATGTACCTATGTTCCCCTAATATGTAGTGCTTCAGAATCATATTTTTTATATGTATGTTAGGTTTACTGTTTTTGTAGGTGTTAAAATAATACATAAGAAGAAAGGTAGGTGTACATAAAGCTCGTTAGAGCACGATCGAACTCAGAATTATAACCTTAAGTTCCATCGTTTTGACGACCACTGTAGCGCAGTAGGCGAAGGCCCGGCTGAGATACAGAAGGTTGCGGGTTCGATTCCCGCTGCGAGACAAATGTTTGAATGATTTGAAAATATTTGTCTCAGGTCTGGGTATTTTCTATGCATAATATGTATGTATTTACAAAAAAATGTATACGAGTATAAGTAATATATCAGTCATGTAGTTCCCATAACACAAGCTCTGCTTATTTTGGGGCTAGATGATGCTGTGTGAAAATGTCCAGCATTATTTATTTATTTATTTAGTTATCGTGTAGGTTGAAAAGTAACTCTTTCTTAGCTATGGTACAACTTGAAATAAAAACTCCAGTCTTTTTTAAGAAAAAACTTACAGATATTTTCTGACGCGTCCTGCATGTTTTTACGTAGATACAAGTTAAAACGTAAACGTAGAAAAAAGTACAAAGGTAAAAAATAGTAGGCACCCTGGTCAATATACGACAATAACAATGTTTACCTCGTGCCAAAAACGCTGGAAAATGCGGTGAGCAAACCCTACATCCATCAATCAATGCGCACCTACTTCTAACAATGCCGCCAGCACCAGACAGCCTGTGAAATGTTGTAATGAATTGAAAAACACCCGAACTTAACCCTGAAAAGCTGAAAACAACATCATAATTAAGTAAACATCAATCATTTCCCTATTCCATCGAATCCAAAATAAATTATGCAAGCAATATTTCATTACAGTTTCATCAAACAATTTAGGGTCAGCCATTGTGCCCATTCCTTTGTAAGCACTTGGCCTTGAACCATCGAAGATGAAATACCAGTAACTCAACTTCTTAACCGTATTTGATTGATACAAACGTTACCTTACAAACAAAATCAACGCGTCTTCAATCCTACTAATATTATAAACGCGAAAGTTTGTGAGGATGAATGTTTGTTACTCTTTCACGCAAAAACTACTGAACGGATTTTGATGAAACTTTACAATAACATAGCTTATACATCAGAATAACATATACTGTTTATCTGGGTACCACGCGGGCGAAGCCGCGGGCAGAAGCTTATATGGTTGCCCTGAAATGCAGTAATTTCTTATAGTAACCTAGTACTTTCTTACATATAGCCTTATCTAACCTAAGAAGAAACATTCAGAGTTGCACATCTGCCACTGTTTATCGATTGTGTCAGAGCTCAGTCATAATTAATAGCACCCTTTTTATACAAAATATGCCAATAACAGACCCAGAATTGTGCTCATTAACGGAAATGGATCTACTTTCCAGTACAATAACTCGTTAAATCCTTGCTCTTCGAGTAATAAACAGTTTCTAAAGGGTTGATAACCTTTTTGGCGGATTTAGCCCCTTTTGTGTTTTGCTCTTATCAAAAGCTATAGTATAGTCAAAAAGCAAAGTTTACGGCAGGCGAGTGATTGTGTGTCAATCTTCGAAGACGAGAAAAACACAATGTTTCTGTCTGTTTTCTGATATTTTTTCTGGGTTTAGGTATTGTGGTATCGCGGTACTCGTAGTTCCTGATACCCACGACTCAGGAAATCCTTTTTTGGGGTCAAGACTATTTACGGGTGTGGTATACTGACACATTATTCACTCACTCAGAGAGCTTCACTCTCTTCATCACTGGCGTAAAAGAAACATACCTACTTACTTCTGATAGCAAAAAAACTCGTAAGTATTAATTATTTACAGAGGTTTAACTCAGATACTTTAACGTGTATGTTGGGTGTTTTTTTAAGAGAATTGAAGACACGCTCAAGTCTTGTAAAATGTGGAACTTACGATCTAATTGATTAAGCACAAAACCCACCTGCCCGTATTTCGTACAAATACAGCAGGTCGACGAATCACTATATAATACTAGCTTAATTAAACACAAAGTAGTCCCCCGTGACCAATATAAAAAAATAATAATGCTACAAAATTCCCTCTTACATTGTTCATCTTGCGAATGAAATATTATGCTAATGACGAGACACTTATTTATCTCGAGAAATACAAAAGAAGTGAGGGAAAATATTTTTTGTGGAGATAATATGAGGGGGTATACTTTAGTGCATTACTGATAAACAATGTTATTACTTATTTTTTGAGTCACAAAGAAATATGCAGTACAATTAAGTGAGTGATTATATTAATAAAACTTCTAAAATCAGTTTTCATTGGGGATCGAAGAAAATTTTTGGTTTTAAACTGACTCATCAATCGCTGCAGAATTTTACAGTAAAGAGATTATAATTCTGGTATATAAAGTAGATAATTGTTTACACTTTAATTAGGTACGTATACGTTGTACGTATTTAATTAAATGTTTTCAGCATTCTTGGCGATAAGCTAACAGCCATGGCTGTCAACACGAAAACTATTCGTTTGACAGTTGTGCCAACCAAAAATGCTGCGTGTTCTTCTCTTTGTCGATAGCCAACTATGAGAAATAACATACATAGGAACTTACGTCTGTTTCCCGGAGCTGTAGGTAGATACCACGGATTTCCACTTGCTACGTTCCTGACATACCTTCTTTGCTTCTTATTCACTCTTATTACGTTCCTAATGCAAGCTCGCCGGTAAATTCAAGTAACTGCTTTCTGCAAAATAGTGTCAAACTAACGCAAGAGATGGGGTCATACCAGATTTAGTCATAGATTATTCTTACTAATCTAATAATATAATTTATATTATATATAATATGAAAATAGCTACTGTCATGCCAGCTCTATCCTTATTCTATGTTATGCAAGTACATTTTCAAGAGAAAAACCATTGTGGTTGTGGAATATACTTCATTTAGCGTAGAGCTTTCAGAGAATACTATTTTTTGGAGCTTAGAGGGAAACCGATAGTATAATCTAATAATCTCATGAGAGCCCAAAGCCAATGAAAGAGTGAAGGTAAGTATTAGAAACACGTCCATACTAATCCCGCAGTCTCTCTAATTAACTAACCTCATATTGTATGGAGTGAGCCATCATATATGGGAAAATAATTAAGAATGCCCAATACTAGTACTGTTTACGGATATTACACTACTTATACTACTTTTAATGAGGAATCTATACTTACATGCACCTTAGACAAATCACGTTTAGTTTTATTATGTGTACTAAGCATAACCATGTAACAGTAAACTTTATTATGAATATATCATTTTAAAAAAAATTGACAAATCGGTAACGAAATTGTCTTTTTTTCCGTGTGGAAATCTAGACGAATCTATTCGTTAGTTCACAAGATCGATAGGTATACCTGTGCTAAGGGATCAGTTTGTGTTTGGCTGTCGGTGCGGATAGATCCTATAGAGTCTATATGGCTTTGCCATTGATTAATTCTGCAGTCCATGGTCATCGCCTCCGGAATCATACTTTAAGGTATATTAAACTAATGAATAAGATTACAGCATATACCACGGGTAGCAGAGGTATTGGATACAGTAGTTTCTTAACTATTTAACGAACAGAAGTAGCTCTTGTGTCTAAATTTAGTGAGTCAGTGCCATATTGGCTGTGCCACGTGTTATCAAGTACTGTCCAGTGAGGATGTAATCTGTCCTATGAAACAAAGTTTTTACACTAGTTCGCGGGACGGTAGACAGCCAATTTGTTCAGCATCGCTGTTAGCATGCAGGGTTTTTCGAAACAACCTTTGTTTTAGTTTTAGTATGGGAAAAAATTTAATGGACCAAATGTGGCTCATCGTAAGTCATATTTCTAAGCATTTAGAGATCAATCTTTGCCTCAGAACCTATTCATGAAACTATTGGAACCAGACATGAAACTTACCCGTTTCACTTCTTCCCGAACCACACGCTACGCACTATGGAATATCGAATATCAAAAAGGTCTACAAACACAGCTGCCTCCTTCAATCTCTCTGCACCGCGTTTATCATAAAGCAAAATTACATATCAGGCAATTTATGTAAGCGGGCAAGGGTTTTATGAAAGTCGGCGATGACTTATTCACATTTCTTGACGTTGCCTGATTTGTTGACCCTCATTCTGTGCTGCCATATAAAAATAAATCGTTTCAATCACATACGTGAAATATTAGGCGGTAAAGCAGGAAATAGGGCTTATGTTTTATTATTTTTACCTTGCTCTTAGATTTATAAAGCGTATATTTCAGAGTAAACGTACCTAAAATTTTGTATTTTTGTTTTTTTATTCAGTAAATATATAGGTAAGTAAATATATAGAATAAGGTAGTTAACCTTATTTTAATTATTGTTACACATTAATGTATTTCCATATTGATGAGACCGTACTATGTGAAACTTAACTAATAATTATTATTATCCAAATTATTTATAAAATATTATAAACAGTTGCTTGTATTGTAGTATTTTGTACATATTTTGTTAATGTGTTACTTCTATGCCAATAAATAATTCTATTTTATCCTATTAATATAATTTATCTTAATTATAATTTATCTGAAACAAGTATCGCTTATTTTACTGCTTTCGTTTTTTTGTTATAAAATCTAAAAGCAGGTTCGTGAAACCCTTTTTAGCTTGGTAACACTAGGCTTACTAGGTACTAAGTAAGTAAATGTTGCCATTTCATCTGTGTAAAGCGTTTTATTTTTTAAAACGCAAGATAGATTCAAAATTTTTCAAATTTTTTCATGTCAAATTTTTGCAACTACTTATTTATATATGTTCATTAAACTATGTATACGTAGGCATATAAAAAAATACAGATGAACCAGCTATGTTACCGTTGCAAACGATGGACAGGACCGTTGAACAGGTCCACATCCAGATCTCTACCGTCTGGTAGAGATCTGGATGCATTGCCTGCATTGCCGCGCTGAATGGCATTGCCAATGCGTTAATCCAGATAAGAGCCAGCTTTTTGATTAAGCGTCACTTCGACAAGTTGCCCTGAAATAATTTAGCCTAGTAGAAGAAAGGTGCATACCTAATACACGCAGACCTCTCTTAGCCAGATAATGTTCTCTTTCAGCTATGGATTGAGACAATTTATGAACATGAACCAATTCATTAGGGGCTTAATAATACAATATAGCACAAGTAAATTTTAAACCCTCCGACGTGTAGTCTTAGAATCCCTCACCAAAATACTGATTTCTCATTTCATTTTCCTGCTCCATCATCAGAAAAAAACATGGAACACGTATTATGTTGGAATCGAGAACTTATAAAAATGTATATTCAAACATAATAAACTCTTTTCTGAATAAATACACGGGAAACAAACATAAACTTTGATAGCAACCTTCCCCTCACAAAACATTACCTCGTAAAATATAAATATTTAGGTAACTTATTATCACAAAAGTTATTTTCTGCGAACTCCTCATGTTTTGGGTAGATAGGTACTTATTGATTAAATTATAAAAATCTTCTATCAAACGTCCATATCCTATCTTTCAAATGTATCGAGATACAATAAAACTCACAGCCCATTATTGCAAAAATCCCTATTTTATCAAAATTATATAAAAAAAATATGTAAAAAACCGACTAATAAATACGACCTCTGTGGCGCAGTGGGCGAAAGCCCACCTAAGACGCAGAAGGTTGCGGGTTCGATTCCCGCCGCGGGACATGTTTGTATGATCTACAAATATTTGTCTCGGCTCTGGTTGTTTTCTATGTATAATATAAATGTATTTACAAAAAAAAGTATATAAATAGTATATCAGTCATCTAGTTCCCATAATACAAGCTCTGCTTAGTTTGGTGCCAGATGATGCTGTGTGGAAAATGTCCCGCATTATTTATTTATTTGCATAGTCATGCCCCTACACTAGGATTCCCTGTGCCGTGGGTATCAGGAACTACGAGTACCGTGGTACCACAATACCCAGACTCGAAACAAAAATCTGCAGAACATGCAAACTTATGTATAATCATTAAAAGTTATTTGAAAATAGTTGGTCAAATAAACTACTACCTGTTCCTCCGCGACCAAGCCAGGATAACAGGTACCCGGATAACAAGTAGCCTATCCGTTATTCTGATGTATAAGCTATATTACTGTAAAGTTTCATCAAAATCCGTTCATGTTTTGCGTGAAAGAGTAACAAACATCCATCCTCACAAACTTTTGCGTTTATAATATTAGAAGCATTTATAGACAGCAGCTGTAACTTTTTTCTCAACTCACTCATACTCTGTTTCTTTTTTGATAAAACATAATTTTAATTCCGGATTCCATACTAAAAACACTTCCTGCTAACTCTCCAAGCAGAGCATTGTATAACGGGAATTTTAATGAGCTTCGTATACCACTCAGCATTTTCACCGTTACTAACAAAGCGAGGTAGTATACTTCAAACTTTATGGATCAAGAAATGAGACGCCCTATTCTATTGTTTTTGTTTGCATCCATGTTACTGAAAATTGACTACGATAGCTTTGTTAGCTAGATACTAACTTTGGTGCCGGAGTTTATAATATCTACTTTGTAAGTTTTAAAAACTCACAACCTTGCTTATTGGAAACGCTATTCCAGCTCTATGATGGCGAGAGTTAAGTTTTGCCATCAGCCCTGCAGCAGTAAGCTAGTCGACTTTCTGCAATTTTTTCATATCCTACTAATATTATAAACGCGAAAGTTTGTGAGGATTAATGTTTGTTACTCTTTCATGCAAAAACTACTGAACGGATTTTAATGAAACTTTATAGTAATATAGCTTATACATCAGAATAACACATAGTCTACTTTTTATCCGAGTAACACGAGGGCGAAGCCTTGGACAGAAGCTAGTCGAGAAGTTTCGATTTTATACTCGTGATAATTTCGAAATTAAATGTCCGATTCAAATGAATTAAAAAGTATTTAACTGCTACATTAATACCCTTGATGATAAAACTGTTTATTTGAGTAAGAATTAATACTATGATACGAATGTAACCAACTTTTGTCTCTACCGTCGAACTAATTACATTTTAGAACACAAAAGCTACTATTGTGCCGTAACTATGATAGTTACATATATTCCCTTCAGAACTTTTTTGCAGCTAATAATGAGTACTTTAATCATGTAGTACATAATTTTCATGTATCATCAATAGTTTTCTCAACGCACGCCAAATAATGAATTTTCTAAGCAAAATTTTGCTACTTTGGGTTACATTATTGCAATTCTCTTAAGGATCTCTATTTTTGAAAATTAATTATAGCCTATGTTATTTTCTGAAAATCAGCTTTCTATTGGTGAAAAAATGGTTAAAATCGGTCCAGTAGCTTCGGAGCCTATTCGATACAAACAAACAAACAAAAAAAATCCTCTTTATAATATTAGTGTAGATAATGTGCTTATGGTAGAAGGTGTAAATACAAAATACAAGGCTAGAAACTGATCAATTTTATTACAATCCCGATGATTCAAAAAAGTGTATCTACTTAATATCCCTTTCAAATAAGGGCTCATGTTTTATTTTAAAGGGATACGTTGAAAAACAATGTTTAAACCTACTTGTGGATTATTTCATAACATTTTAATGTATAAGTACTGTGCTAATGAAACTTCTAAATATATTACAATATTAATCAATATCAATCTACTTATATTAATCAACGCATCGAGATATGTATGTACATATATATCCGTCGCATTTCGTTGGAATTTTGCTATCATTAAATTCGTTAATTAATATTATTTACATATGAATAGTAGTTAAGTACATATTAACTTAACGCCTTGTGCTATGCACAAAACATCCTTAAAATTTAATACATTTTATGTTGTATTTGATAATAATGATATTGCATAAATCGTTTACACATGGACTAAATGCTCATACGTTGTTCATACTACAATATTAAGATGTAAAATAAATTAATTTATAAATTTCTCAACCCTACGCAAGTTATTTTGAGATTTGAAACTTTGTAATTTGAGCAAATTAGCGGCTTTCACAACTTATGCGTTAATCTACATAACAAATTATCTTACAACCTTTGGCACACTTCACGGCTTCATACAGAGTAACTTCTTAAAAGCTCTCCTAAAATCCATATTAAATATCGTATAGATGAGAGGATTTAGCGCGGAATTCAGATACCCGAGCCAAGTTATAAAGTTTATAAACTTGTTTGAAAAACAACAGCTCGCACAAAAGGGTATCACTAAGTATATCACGAAAAATGGAAGCCAGCAGACTACGAATACTCCCATGATGATCCCAAGTGTTCTCGCCGCTCGTCTTTCTCGAGTCAGTGAGATGCGCTGCTTTTCTTCTATAAACTGGTAGACAGAATTTTGTTGATTTACCTTGGGAGGCTTTTTCACCTTAGAAACTACCGCTTCCTTTACTTCTATCAAGTTGTCTTCGTGTGTTTCTTTGGAATTGCTATCAGATGATGTGTTTCTATTTTCTGCCATGTTATCTGTTACTGAATTTTCATTCGATAGTATCGGTATGATGAGCTTGTTTTGTGACTTGTCATCCTTGTTCCAGTACCGTTTCTTTTGTTTCTTTTTTGGTGTCAATTTCCTAGTCTTCAATTTCTTGTCCTCTGACACAAGTCGTGTACTTCCTTGATGTTCGTTGTGGTTGCCTTCGGAACTGACAGAATCGTGATCGTTATCGATGTTTGCATTATTTTTGGTAGCATACTTATTTTGACCGCTAGATATTGTGCTGATTTTTGTAGCCTTTGCGCGGTCTCTCAGTCTTTTCTTTGTGGCCAAGTAAATCTCAAAATACACTACTGTCATTATAACTAGCGGTATGTAGAACGATCCTGAAGATGAGAATATAACGAATCCTGGCTGAGAAGTCAACCGACAAGGGGTATCCGGCTCGAAAACATCGGGCCAGTCATTCCATCCGAGGAGAGGCGGGGAGCTGATGACTAGAGAGAGCACCCAAACTCCACCAATCATTAGCAATACTCGTTCTAAAGTTCTTTTCTGTGCATAGTTTATGGGATCGGTAATCGCCCAATATCTATCTATGGCAATCGCACATAAATTCAAAATCGAGGACGTACAGCACATAATATCGCAAGTGAGCCACATTTTGCACACGTAAATCCCGAACACCCATTGTCCGAGGATCGAGTACGCGACATTGAGCGGAAGAACCAATATTGCCACAGTCAAATCGGCTACCGCTAAGGATACTATGAAGAAATTCTGAACAATCCTGAGCGGCTTGTACGTGAATACGCTGAGGATTACCAGAATGTTCCCGACTATCGTAGAGATTATTATAAGTGTGAGCACTATTGCTGTGCAAATCGCTTCCCATTCAGGTATTGCTAGTGTTATACCGAAACTACTCGGGTATTGAGGCTCGTCCGCGACGGCGCAAGTGTCTTTCTCATCGCTGATCACATCGTATAAGTCCGTGTAGTTGATTATTGTAAAATTAGAGTCGACATGAGTGGATGTTTGACCCATTTTGGTGTGTTTCTTGCTACATTTCAAGTGGAGCAAGAAAAGTTGAAAGTTTTATCGATTCTGATGTGATAACGCTCCGGCAACTTTCTTCCACGTTTTGTCCCTTGTACCATCTTTCTGAAACAATAAACAATGTATTTGAAACATTGCTAAATAAACATTGATCGCTTATATGACTCAACTGTCGTCAATTTACCTCTTGCTAAGAATATGTTCTCGAAAATCCCAGTTGTGTAGTTTGCTCATTTTTCGATGCGCAAATGTACCTGTAACAAAAACACATCAAATTTATTCAAATTAAAGAGTATCTGGATGTTTCACGCGAGGCACTAAAAAGACAAGTAGGTACAATCTGGTTTGTCTTAAATTTTGTAGGTCCTTACAAAACTTATCTACAAAATGCGCAAATTTGGCTTATGTTTTATATTAGTAAAACACAAGTCTGGTAGGATAATTTGGGTTCTTTGAAGTCTCAACCAAGCCAGATAAATCACAAAATCCTTGGCTGGGTTTGATGCAAAGTATTCCGACTAAGGGCAAAACGTGAGATACATATTGAACAAGACTAAAGTCTCACTGAAGAGAGACTGTAGGTAGTCGATAGTTTATTTCACAAATTGTATTACCAATTACGAGCTCGTTTTTGGTTCATTTGTGAACAAGCTTGATAATTCTGTTCTAAACGATAGTATAATTTAAATAAAATAAAACATCAAATGCGCTTGAAAGTAGTGGGACCGAAAACGAATAAAAAAAGATTTTTCAGAAACTAAACTCATTTCCCTGGGGAAATTATGCAAAGTTCCGAGAAATTCATAGTCTCTGTGATTTATTGCGGGTGCAAAGTAGTTGTTTGTCTGACCGCTCGCTGGAATCGATTGTAGGTAATTAGGGGCATTTTCTCAACTCTAAGGTTTTCTATTCGCCAGCTGTTCTTTGTTTGTGTGGAATTGACATGGGAATAGATGTCACTTAGGTCAGCCGAACCGAAAATCAATAAGTATACGGGACCCAAAAGAAACCACCCAAGAAATTATAGGGCAAGCTGTGTTGGGGTCCCGAACTAACTTACCTCTTATTGTCTCTGAAAGATGTCATTGCAAATCTTACGAGCAAATTTACGCTGGCAGTTCCTAACCAATGCTGCTCGGATAAACGAACTGATATAAACTATCGAGAGTTACGATTTTACCATTTGGCTTCGGAACAGTACAAGAAAAAAATCTTATTGAAAATACTAAACTGATTCATGATTCTACAACAAATTCTATCACCAATTAAAACATCTGAAAATACACCAAACAATTTTCCAAGACTTACGCAAACTTAGCATCTGTTGCCGTCTACTAAGCAAAAACAAAATTATAGCTACCAGTACTGTCTCACTTTTTAAGTGAAATTTTCACATTGCCAAGCACTTTCTGATTGAAATGGCCTGGATTCTCGAGATATTTTATTTCAAAGGAAGTTACAGCACATTTGCTTTGATGCACACAAGTCAAAGATCTGTGGTCTCTTTCACAAGTTAAGAGAAATGCTCTATTACTTGGTCGTGTCTCTGTATATTTTAATCACACACTGAATTAGATAACCATGTCCCCCCTCCCTCTGGCCCGCTGCTTCGCTCACCTAAATGGAGCAATTATTTGCGCAGGGTGGCTGGTAGCAACTTGATAGGGAGAGTCGAAGACCGGGCTCAGTGGTGTGCCATAGAAGATACCTATATCCAGCAGTGGATTGCGATCGGTTAATAATGATGATATTAATACTATTAATCGTGAGACACTGGCCTCGATTCTGTAGTACACTGACTAAATTAAATTTAAACTGTCGCTCTCTTTTACTGATAGTGCAAGCAAGAAAGAGATAGCTACAATTTTAGTGCTATCTAATTAGTCAGATTTAAGTTTTCCATACGAATTTAGTCGTGATATCAAAACATGCTGACTATAAACACGAAGAAAAGCGGCACGTAAACTGATTCGACAGCAGCACATGGCACTAAAATTGTAGCTATCTCTTTCTTGCGTATACTATCAGTAAAAGAGAGCGATAGTTTAAATTTAGTTTAGTCAGTGTACTACAGAATCGAGGCCAATGTGTCGAGTGAAAAGTAATATTCAGTTAAATCTTATGGAAAATTCCCACGACTCCGGAAACCCTAGTGTGTTATAAACGACCTGACGACCATGTATGTGATTCTCGGGTGTTTATGATTTTTTTTATAACGTAATTAGTAGGATTTTTACGAAACTGCAAGCAAAGTATTTCGTTTCTAAAATAAAATGGAAACAGTACGCAAGTAAGCAAACAGTCACTCGCCCGAAGGCCAAACAATTCCCTCATCCCCTTCTTGAACTCAAAGCTGTGGCTCGCGGCGTTTTTTTCGCCAACCAATTAGGCCAGGAAATACGAGTAAGTTCCTGCAAGTAATCAATTCTGGTTTACGCCCATTTCGCACCGGATATATTACAACACTGGTTTAACATGTCAGGGCAGGTACAGTTAACAGGGATAAAAGTTTATCGCTGGATGCAATTTATATTTTTCGATAACAGCATGAATACATTTCTTTATTCATAGATTCTTTATTTCATAAACGACCTCTGTGGCGCAGTGGGCGAAGGTCTGCCTGAGACGCAGAAGGTTGCGGGTTTAATTCCCGCCGCGGGAAAAATGATAATTTTATGTGCAAATATTTGTCTCGGGTCTGAGTGTTTTCTATGTATATATTTACAAAAAAAATGTATATAAGCAGTATATCAGTTATGTAGTTCCCATAACACAAGCTCTGCTTACTTGGGGGCTAAATGATGCTCTGTGAAAATGACCAGAATTATTTATTTAATTATTTATTTTATAATCGGTACAGCAAACATTATTTATTTTTGAAGGGCCACAGACCAATTTGCACAATTCATTTATCATCATTTTTACAATAATTTATGATATTTTATCCCACGTTACTGTTTCTTTTTTAGTCACCCTGAAACGGGGCCAGTGCATTATGATGAATAACTAGCATGGTAAAAGATTCAACACTCCTCGCAGAAGTTCCTTTCATGCTCGAGTACAACTATTAGACGTATTTTTTGATCATCTTTTGAGCAAAGATAATATAGTAGACTCGATAGCTCTGCCTTCGATGTAGTATGTTTGCATAGTTCTATCGATACTGCATTCCTGTATTGTATATATTTTATGCCTTAATAATTTTTATTTGTCTTTGTTATTATGTACCCAGTTACTATATTTAATTTAGTTATTGTCTAGACAACATACACAAAAAATATTGATTATCCGATTTTGCTATTTTAAGCTTGTGATTTGCGCCAAGTCCACCTGCTTCCAGTGGAAGCATTTCAGACTGAGTGACGTGCTCACTCATGTTCCTATTGTCTGATAGAGTCTATAATGAGAACGTTTGCTTTAGCGAGAGAAGTTGAAATGTAAACGTTGCGCTGTGTGATATTCTCGAGTGAAAATACCGGAACATATCATACAAAAAACTACACTTCGAGATTAAAGCTCGTACATCACCTCGAGTTTTACTCGACTCGACTTAACCTTACTCTTGATTTTTGGTATTTTTACCACCAACAAAATGTTGCCAACAAATTATCAAGACTATACCATGAACTTTGCTATTCTTTCCGCTGAGCACCGTCCCTGATCACGCTCGACAGTCGTAGGACGGAACCTGTAATAATATCCTAAAATAATATAAACCACGATAATTTCAACAAAATGCCTTCCACTCCAATTCTCCTCGACAGATTTCCTCGTCTGAGTGAAACAATTCAACTTTCATTTCAAGTTAAGTATTCCTCGAAGTTGCATCGATCCTTTATACATTTGGTGTTTGATGAAGAAGACTTTTGAAAACAGATTTGAAGAACTCTTAAATTATCTTTATGTTAAACAAACGTACAATCTAGGACGGAAGTAAGTATAATAAGGGATGAAGAAAACACCTTGGCAGCTAATGATGATGTCGAATTTTATAAACGATACCGCTTCAATATCGGTACGATAAAGATACACTTGTGCATAGATAGGCTTGTGACTCATTTGAGTATTGTAAGGATCCTCGAAAAGTTAACTAAAATACCAAACATGAGGAAATTTTGGAAGGAATTTAAAGGTGCCCTGAATTTGAAATTGGAATATGAAAGCAAATTTTGCATTCAAAAATTAAAATTAAAAACTTTTTTTTACAATTGATTTAAAGGTAGTATTTGTCTCCACTAGTCACTAGGAGGCGCTGAAATCGATACTGTAAATATATGTAGAGGTTTTCAAATGGTGTCAAAATTTACTTGTGAAGAACACCTTGTCCAAGAAACCTCAATATTTGAGGATTATCAAATATTATTATTATTATTAAAAACTTCAAAAGCAACACATTCTGTGCATCAAAATGACAAAAGAAAGTGTAACAGGGTACAAACAGACACCGTACAAAAGTGGTCACGCGTGCCTGTGACGTCATATTTCCCATCGCCCGAGGCTGTCCTTTACAGAGCGCAACTGAAAACTTTACACAGCCGGCAAAACAGTGCTAGCGTTATGATATGAAGGTACAAAGAAATTCTACTACTATTATAAATGCGAAAGTTTGTGGGGATAGATGTTTGTTATTCTATCACGCAAAAACTACTGCAGATTTTGATGAAACCTTACAGTAATATAGCTTATACATGAGAATAACACATATGTTTCTTTTTATCCGGCTACCACGCGGGCGAAGCAGAGGCTAATAATAGACGTTAGTACCTACCTACATAGTGATAATAATGTGGGTACCTAGCAATTGTAGGTAGCAATAATTTATAAAAATAAGAATAATAAACTAGACACGCACTTGCGAAAAGAAACTTGCCACGCAGCCCTGGAAGCAGCTCGCATTCAGCCGGGCGCACGTCGGTGGACCAAGCAAGAGCTGTTCATACGCATGGACACATGCCAGTCATTGCCAACAACGTAATCATGGAGGATGTCAATCACAAGCGTGTGGACGCAACGCACCATCAATTTCAATGACATTTTGAATATTGAAACTTTTTTTCCACGTAAAAAATGGAAGTAGTCTATCCTATTCTAACTTATTAATATGTCTAGTGAATATATTTGTCTCACCACTCTTAAGTAAGGTCGAAAATATAGCTTGAATAGTTATTTCTTAGATATAAAGTGATTGAAAAATAGACAAGCTATTATTTGACAGATAAACAGACATATATCTTTATTCGTTATGTAGTTAATTATTAGACAACTTATCTGAGATTTGAAAAATCAGTCCTTAATTTAAAGAAAATAAATCATGGTAAAATATTTATTATAGAGAATGGCGTCAAATAAATAATAAAATAAACTTTTCTAGAGGGCTGTACCTAAACACAAATTGATATAGTGAACATTAAAGAAGGTAGGCGTCATGTTTTCAAATTTAGTCAGATCATGATCTAAAATCCTACCAAACAGGCTTTTACGAATAACTCTCTAATTCTAGCATGGATTTGGCTAAAATTATGTGTACGTGTATTTAAATATGGGCTCTAATTATAGACTAACATTTAAAACGACAGCTCGAAGGAAACTCGAGTTACATGAGGTCAAAATAATGCAACATTAAAGTCGTCACAACTCGTAAACTACTAAGAGTGTGCTTATGAAATTACACAAGATGTTGAGGCTAGATACAAGGTACATAACGCCACTATCAGTAAGTTCAGCGGTTTCATGGTTTGAGAGCTAGGAGCTGTTTTAAGTTTTCCTTTCAACCCTTATAACTCATAACCATGACCTTTTTTTATGAAAAAAAGGTCATGTTCCGGCAGCAAAAACTCAAATAACTCCGTAGTTCTAGGGGGCACAAATTCAAGATGTAGGGCACAATTGGCACGAATTGAGACCTATCTTTCCGTATACGTTTTATTCCTCTAGCTCAACCACAAACAAAATTCGTGTTAGCAAAAACGTTACTGCAGCAAAAAAATAATTTCTTGAATAACTCAAAAACGGCGGGGGGCACAAATTTGATATTTTGGGCACATTTACACGTAAATGGGCTCTAATTTTCTGCATTCAAAATAGCGAGATTCCACTTTTTTTGCTGCAGTAACGCACACGTAAAAGTAGCTAATCTATTTTACTATTGATTCAAATCAAAATAATTTCAAGTTTCACGTTATTTCCAGTCCTTGATGAAACGCTCACGATTGTATTTCCCAAGATATATATACACTCAGTGTGTAGATCTTTGCGTATACCAATTATGGGGTAGTCAGAGGTTAGTCAGATCAGCATTCCATGTGACAGGTCGCAAGCCCATCGCCATTTATTGGAACACTAGCAGGTGGCACATGACTTAGAACTTTTGGTTCTACAGCATGCCGATTTCCTCACTATGTTTTTCTTCACGGTTTTGAGCACGTTTCAAATCAATATGCATATATATTTTTCAAGTGTAAAAATCTATAAGTGTACGATCGGGTTCAAACCCACGTCTTCTGGATCGAAAGTCGTATCTTTCGCAGCCAACTCGTGTTTCACGATAGATCGTGTGTTTACAGTACACAAGCATCGCATTTCCAACACATCTTAGCTATGTTAAATCCGCATTGTCAAAGCATATAAAAGTCGTCGTGTATACAGGCAGGTATTACCTATATACAGGACGACTTCCTCTTGTTTGTTCCCGCCGCTAAGTATAAGCAAACGTTATTTGATTCGATTCACATCTGAATAACTCCTACAACTACAATAGAACAGCGAGTAAATAATTTGGGTCCTCATCAGAACAAATGTTTGTTTAAATCAAGTGATATTCGAAGGCGCTACATTTGTATGCAGACTGTATTTTTGTCCTAATAATGTATTCGTATGGCAGGATAGCTACGTTTTGCTTTTCCCGCTGTTACAGTTAATATCTCTGAATAAAATTAAGCCTAATTTGCCCAGAGCGGCGTGAGCTAACACTCAAAAGCATATAACTCGTATTTTATTTATTTTGTTTCTCGAACCTACCCCGTGTATACCACGTACATCTATTCTCCTGCTGAATTTTCGTTGACCGTTTAGAGGTTCTTCCAATCAGCCAGTTGAAATCCTACTCCTACTGTTACTGTTTCACGCAAAAACTACTGAACGTATTTTGATGAAACTTTATAGTAATATAGCAGATATAGATTATACATCAGAATAACACATAGACCTCTTTTATATCCGGGTACCACGCGGGCGAAGCCGTGGACAGAAACTAGTAAGTGATAATATTCTAAACCATGAAACTTCAATGCTAGGATAGTTAATGTCGCTTTGTTATCTAGAGTAAAAAAACATATTTTTTGCAAAAATTTAAACTGCCGGCTTTTATATTCGCGTGGCAACAAAACCTTCTATGGTTATCATCATCACAAGAAAGGAGCACTGAATGTTTTAACCATACTGGTTTTTAAGCAACACTAGTTTGGGTATGCCTCAACCTGGTCCGGTCACGAACATTCACGGTCTATCATTAGGATGAAGGGTACATTCCCTTCATCCTAATGCTGACCAAGAAAGAACAAGTGAAGAAGAAGAAGAAGCATTAAAATCGGTTAAGCCGAGTCTGTTACCCAAAACACAAAAATACTGGCTCCTTGCATCGCTGCAAGTCAAAATTAAGGAACTTGAAATACCTATTGAAAAACCTATTCCTGAATTTCGAAGTGCATATTCCGAAGACACTAAGCAAGTGATTCTTAATATTTCATGCAAGAAGCGACGTTGAATCTCGTATGAAAACAATATTTGTCAAAAATATTTGGAACGAGCGTCATACAAACCGGCTTTATATTTCAATTGAATACTTCAGAGGGCACGTTCAATAAATTAAATAATCTTGGGGTGATGACATATCCTTTGAGAACTTCCGGCAAAGAACGGAGAACCTATTTGACGGTGCGAGGCGCGTTCTCGTAGATTATGCGATTAATTCTGTTTTCCCTGTTGACTAGCTTTTACTTCGATGCATTGTGTTCCTCGTGAATCTTTAATATTCTACATAGTTTAAGACCCTTTTGTGCTATTATATAATAAAACAAACCTAACATATTTTATTCCAAAAAGTAACTATCGTAAATTTGATCAGCCATATTGTAAAAAGGCAATTTTCACGTTACGTATGAGTCAAAACTAAATCGAAGGTACTAGATTGTTATCTAGTACTATCGGTAGATTCTTATATTAGCTTTTGACATCAATGAACTAATGAAAACTGAGCAAAGTGAATTAAGATCTCTCATAATTTACTATTTTGGAAACCAAAACTTGTATATATCTAATACGCTTTTCAAAATCTTCAAATTTATAACACTAATAATACGACTTACGCAGTGTGGTACCCGGATTAAAAGAAGCCTGTCAGAATCTATATCTATTCAAAATTTCATCCATATTAGTTCATTGTTACGAATATTTCCGGCAGAAAAAAATATTATTTCGCATTTAGAAATTAGGAATAGTTTATGACGCGTCCACGCACTCGGAAAAGCTAACTTTGTTCATTTAACTTTGCCGTCGAGGATAATATGTTCCTAAACTATATTAACTAAACGTCATTAAAGTTTTCAAGTAAGTTTCTGGATATTTTGAACTAGAAAACTTTCGTCATTTTAGTACAAAACCAACTTTAGATAGCGACTTAGTTTTCAGAAGCTGACCAGTGAAAAGTGTTTACGTAATTTGAATTCAGAAAACAGAAAATACAGAGTTTTGCACAGAGATAATTTAAGTACTTACCTCATTCAGGCTCCTTTATTCCACATTCAGATATTCCAAAACGAGTTACAAACTGTATCTAGACTCTAGCACACATGTTTTTACATATTAGCTCCTTTAAAACTGTATAAAAAACTACATTCAGTTTAATATTTGTTCTAAAATTATTATTTGATTACGGAGTTAATTAGAGTTGAGGCTAGAGAGAAAAGCCAAAGATAGACCCTCCTGGAAAAGTTCGCTCGACCAGGTCAAGGTTCACCCGGGCCTTGGATGATGATGATACCCTTATCCTATCCTATCAATATCAATAGATACAACTTATAGCAAAACGGATAAAACATGCACACATTTCAACATCATCATGTACAGCCCGTCTGTCCCACTGCTGGGCATAGACCTCTCTTGAACTTGCGCCTATTGGGCCCATGTATGATCTGTGGTTTTTCCTATGTCGTTGTCCAATCTTGCCGGCGGACGAACTGCGCTCCATTTACCGTCTCGGGGCCACCACTCAGTAAGCACCTTGCTCCATCTATCATTTACGAGTATATCTGTCAATCAACAATATTAATAAACCTTCTTTTGGCCATAATCTCACCTGATAGTAAGTGATGATATGGCCGACGATGGAGTATGAAGGTCTAGAGCACTGTTTTTCAAAGTGGGCGATAACGCCCCCTTGTGGGCGCTGGAGGCCTTCAGGGGGCAGTAGAAGACTCTAGAAGATATTGGGGGCGCTAAGGCGGTCTAGAGGGGAAAGCATAGGTTGTTATGTTTAAAAACTTTGGGGGGCACTAGGTTTTATTTATTCTCAAAGTGGGCGGTGGGAAAAGTAAGTTTGAGAACCTGTGGTCTAGAAGATACCTATTCACTCTAACTTGTCATCATCGGGCCGGGCCACGTGTCCTGCCCAACTCTATTTGAGCCCCAATATTATAAACTGTACAGCACACAGTTAATGAGTTCAAATTGCCTAAGCAAAGCACCCTATCGACATCTACTCGTATATACTTCTATATCGTAACATATACGATATCTCCTAAATAGTCAGCTTTGCTGTGTGTTTGCATGTGTTCACGTCTCTCATCATTTCCAACCCTTCTCGATTTATCTAAGGGTGCTTATACACGTTTATTCTTATTCTTTATTGTACACACAAATACGAGTAAACACAAAAGGCAGAATTAAATGACATGTACAAAGGCGAGCTTAACCCTAAAAAGAGTTTTCTTCCAGCCAGAGTTTTCTTGAACTAGAGAGAGATAATAATAAAGGTTTATACTTATTCATATTTGTTTAATTGCTCTCATGTATACACTGCTGTAGTATCGCTTTATCCTATTAATATCATAAATGCGAAAGTTTTGATGATCTGTTGCTAAATTTAATAAAACCTAAATCTGTCGATCATGAAGATTACAGTCGTATTTATTTTTTCGATGTTTTATTTGATGAGGTCTTGGATGTACAAATCCGACTCATCAAACTTAAGCTATCTTCTGCATAATTCATAATAACTATTTAGTTTATGCTAAGTTCAATATCCCAACTTGAAACTAAGCACTGAACACTTATCAAATCTAAGTTGCGGGTCTTATCTTCAAAGTCATAGTCAGTTAGAAGTTGGGTGTACCTGTCGTAATCTGGATATGCCGATACGTCGAGCTGCGGCGGACTGATAAGCCAGGATTCAATTTGCATGTTTCGGTATTACTGGACTCAGTGATTTATGAGGAAGCCATAAGCAAACCAGGCTAAACTGTAGCACTTCTACTAAAATTAGATTACCTACTTACAGGCGTTTACTACGGCGTTTTGACCTAAGCCGTTTTGAAATGGTAATAGACAAATATGCAAACAAACACTTGACAAAAGATGTAATTTTTAGGGTTCCGTAGTCAACAAGTAACCCTTATAGTTTAGCCATGTCCGTCTGTATGTCTGTCTATTTGCAGATTAACTCCGTATACTCCAGTCATCCCGTGACCATGGCTGTTGCAATACAGTTGAAACGTCGGGAAAATAATAAAAAAGGTAAACGCGATAAAGATCCGTTAAACTTATAATAATCATGTTATCTAATTGCGAATGTTTGAAAAATACTAGTTCAGAGACTCTTAGTAACTACTAGAAAGCTGTAATTTGGCATGGGTATATTGGGTATACATATTATTAATCACACCAACACAAAGATAAATAAAAATCATGAAATATACTATATAGCTTACATTTAAAATAGCTTGAGCATTTTGTTCGCAGGCACAAATATGTGTGATATTTTTATGTTCGCCATCTCACGGGTTAACTTTGAAATGTCAACCTTACTCTGTCCTGTCTCTGATACCGTCCCTGGCCGATTATACCAGGTATGTAGGTATTACCGTTTCCCATCAATTACAAGGGTCACTAATGGTTGACATTAAGGCCTCACTCGAGAAACTTTGCGATCGGTTTCACTGGATAATTGGTTTGATTAAATTAAAGTGATCTATTTGCCGACTGTTGAATTGGTTTAATCTAAGGCCTGATTCTTAAGTTAATGATGGATGACTCTGCCCATTTAACTTTGATCTGCTTGAATTTGAAATCTGAGTTCGTGTCTGGAAGAATTTCTACAGGTACCCTTTTCTGCGCCACGAAGTATTAAAGGGTTTTGTAAATCACGCAAAAGCTATCGGACCATAGGTATTTACTCAACAGCTTTTGTTTTACAACTTTGGAATTTTATCTGATTAGGTATTTCTAAATCAAAGTTATAAATTCTATAGATAAATTTAAAGTTATAGATTCTAAATCAGCAGATTTTGGAGTTGTTTGATTTTTAAAATAAACAAGTCTTGTTAGAATGTATACTATGTCTATTAGGACTTATTATTTAAGAAGAATTTCATTTTAGGATTGTATATCAAGTTAATGCTCATATTTTCAAGACAACTTACGAAATATTATTTTAAAAATATTCTGAAAATAATGAAAATAATATGATTGGTAATATAATAAATAATAAGTAATAAACAATATGTAGGTGTACAAAACACAACTATTAGAACAAAGAAAGTCTATCTCAAACTAAAGTTTCACGTTGTAAATTACTGCTCTCGTATTAACCGCATTTTTTTCCTTTCTATGTTCAACTCCCAAGGCAATAAACTACGTCCGTGAAGAAAATAGAGTAATATAAGAGAAATCACATCCCACAAGTCAACATGTCTGTGTACTCACGATGAGAAATAATGCGTGGAATACAGAGCCTATATGAGCTGACGGTTTGTCTTGCATGCAAACCGCTCGTCACAAACGCAATTTGCAACAAATTATCGTAAAAGAGTTTTTTTTTGTATTTAAAAAATACAACTTCACTGTGAAAACTAAAACAATAGTGTTGTCAACAGTAAACCAATTGTCTGAACTGAGAGAAAAACATTTCTTCATGTACATCTGGTAGGTATCAATTGCCAATCTGTATTTTGAAAGTGACGGTTCTGAAGATGAATATCGTACAATTTGTATCAAAGTAACTAAGTGCCAAGGTTTCATTAGAAAATACTCTGACTGTTTGTAAATAAATTATTTATTGACAAGAGCAGCACGTTATTTTATACTTTGCCATTAAAAACTTTTAAGGATAACAAGGAAGCCTTTAGGGAATAAACAATGTTTCATTAAAAAGAAAAACAAATCAAATCAATGTATTTGATTTGTTTTTCTTTTTAATGAATAATTATATTCTACTTTGTTCGAGATTAATGTAGATTAACTTATCATTATTAGGTATATTAGTCGCGTAATGTAAAACTGGCTTCCACAACCTTTAGCTACGATTCCATGAAAAATAATAATACTTATAAATATAAAAACTTCGACATGAAAAGGTATAAATCCCTATTCAGTAAACACTACCCTAGAGGTTCCTGTATATTTTCTGAGGGTCTAAAGACCCAAGCGGATTCACAGGAAGCAAACGAAGGCCTCTAAAATCTTTTCTTACAATCCATTCGTTAAGCCAGATTTAGAACAACATCAAAATCGTCTGTTTATGTTCGCCTTAAGGGACCGAGCGACCTTTATCGAGCCCATTTAACTTTACAGGACAAAATAATCCTATAGATTTAAGCAGGTCACTTAAAATGTTACTTAATTTACCCTTAAATCACTTTGAAAACAATTAAGTATCTGCTTTGTGCTGTGTCATAGAATCATAGAATGATGTTACTTTTCCATTTTACCCTTTCCGACTCTTAGAAGCTTTTTGAAATGACGTATGTATTTATGTGTGAAATTTCCTAATGTTTTTTTATACAAAATAACTAGCAATGAATGTGTGCCTACAACTGATACAGTTCATATTACCAAAGTATAATTTTATTATAACAGCAAGTTATAATTACCTATTTCACTAATAGGTAGTTATTTAGTGTCGACTGTACTGAATGTTCATCATAACCTAGAAAGTATTTTATATCAGAATATTTAGATAAGCAACACTGCGAAACTTACAACAAAATATTGCAATAAAAGTGTAGCTTAACTATAATAATAGGTAGCTAATATCTCATACCAATCCTACAGTTTACCTACTTTTTAAACGTAGCACTATGGCGTTACCCGAACTAATGCAAAATCCTCATTTCATTTGTGCTCCCGACATAGTCAATTTCAGTTTCAGAAAAATTCGTAGAAATCTACAGTATTACATTTATACAAAAATAATTAGCAGCCCTTCGTTAACCTCCCTGTTACAAATCAATTCGTCCCCAGTCAGAGTTGAAAGAAACAAACATTTTGTGGAGGGTTCCGATGTTTACGTTTAAATTATAACTTCCATCTGTCCACATAAAGTACGACAGCGCTCAAAAAGTTTTGTCCGGAAACCCGGAAAAATGAAGGGACGGGCACACAGTAATCGCTTACAAGTGAGGCTTATACGAGGAAGGCCTGAGGTATTTTATTCGTTCAGGAAGTATACTTATATTTATAGAGCCTTCAGATATGTTAGTATACAAAGCGTAAACCCCGATGATAAAAATGGTAAAGGTAGTTTGACTTTGGCTTAGCGTATTCTACCTATAATTTATAGCGCGTTACGACATCTAGTTTTGTCATCGTTAAACTTATTAAAAATTGGTGTTACAGAAATATACATATTTACCAAGACTAAACCAATAACGTTTAAAAATAACTGAGAAAAGTAAGGTCGAACGAAAAATATTTAGTATCTATCTATCATTAACTGTTAAAAATAATTTCACCATTTTCATTTTTCATTTTCACCATCTCTGAGGTTAACATTCTAGTAATTTCTTTTTCGGTGAAATTCTCACAAGCTGTGTAGTAGTCATTGCCGATTTACGAAAAGGGTATTGAAAAGAACTAAGTAAAAGCCTCTTAAAAACTTCACAAAAAGGGTTCTTTGTAATAATCGTACAAAAGATTCGAGTGAGGTCGCACTAAGGGTAAGCGCACATACACTGGTTCGTAAACTTTCTGCCTTTTGGTACAGCCAGGCGAATTAACAAAGGAAGAATAAACTTTTAGATCGATGAAGCTCATTTCCAGAATTTATGAACATTCAGAGAATACTCAACGTAGAATTATACTCGCTCGGTGTGCGCCCACTCTTATCCAAAACTTTTGCCTCGATCGTGAACAATAGTTTCGTTTGACATTAATACCTAACCGAAACAGATTGATGATGTGTCAGTGTTCAATACTGGCTGGATAATAAATTAGGTATCGTTATAAATAATAATCATTGTAGTGTGACATATTTTTGGGCTTATAATATATAATGCTGGACAATTTTTAACACGTCATCATCTAACCCCAAAGTAAGCAGCTAGCTTTATATACAACAAATACTTTTATTTTCAATGTACGTAAATCACAAGTTTGGAACTCCGCACTAGATCTTGCCAGTATTACGGAACAGAGATAAACGAATGCGAAGCGAATATTTAAAATACTTTTAATAAAACAACCTGAGTAAAATCACAATTCGGGAATATCTTTTCTTTTGAAATTTTACATTCAAAATCCTTTATAATCATATGTTACAGTAAATCAGAACTAGGAGAAGGGCTTGCAGACTGTCACGTGGAATGATAACTACTTGGGAAATATGCGAAAGGAGCATAATTAAATGTTTGGACGTGCTATCTCCTATCCTCACGGATCAGAGGAGGTTAGACATCTTCCAATTTTGAGCGTGCATTGTTTTTGGAGTAATAATAGTTTGTCCATTGAAAGAACGAACCTGTGCCTTTTGTAAAAGGACATTAAAATATAAATACATTCAAGGTTTATGCAGTCGTACATATGCTTATCGTATTGATTGCGACTGGAGCCATTTACCTGCATTAAATATGAACCGTGCCTCTTGGGCCCATTCCAATTTAAGGTTATTGATGCCTCGTATGTAACGAAATATGGATCTAACATGGTAGTGGTTGGCAAATAGGTTATAGGTTTTGTAATTTATTATAGTAATAGTCTGTTTTTTTTCATGGCGTCTCAAAATACCGAACTATGGCCGAGTAGCTGGCTGTGACGCAAGAGGTGCAGGTTCTATTCCAGCTGCGGAAAAAATGTTTGTATGTTCTGCAGATATTTGTTCTGAATCCGTATGTTGTACCCTTGAGGGAATCCTAATGGGGATTAGGACTTTGGTATGAGTGTGTAAGGTCTTTTTTAAAACAACATAGTCGGAGCTTTATTAAATGATCCAATTACGCATTATTTCATTTATAAAACAGTATTAATGTAAAATAATGTCACCCGCTGCAAAGCCAACCATAATTTTGATAAGATAGGGTTGAAATTTGCAATCAGTTCAGTGTAAATGTAAATAATATTATCTGTACAGGCATTAACCGTTGTAAAACGACAATAACGAAAAGGGTTATTATGATTCAGATATTGTGGGATCTAGTGGCAGCTTACCAGTTTATCCGAATATTTCATTACGGAGTACATAACTTTACAGGGTACCCTAGAATACGTATACGACCTCGAAAGGATATGAAAGGTAAGGGGGGCTATTGTACACATTATCATCATCGCAGTCCATCATCATCGCGAGGAAGCTCCATGCTTCCGTGACATCACCGATAAGCTGCAGGAGAATAGACTGATGTCAGGAGAAGGCTACCTGACTATGTTACTTGACTACGACCACAAAACACCTATTGGAGAAGTCCCAGGTACGCGTGGTCTTGGGAGACCCAATACCACATGGACAAATATGTTTTGTACACTTTGATGTCGAGGATAAAGCGAGGTGTAAGAAAAGCAGTAGGAAAACTGACTCCACCATGTGGGATAAATAGCTTGGAAGTGAAATAACATAGGTATCTGCATTGGCGCGGTACTGACCCCAGACTTCGACTCTTCCTATCCAGTTGCTACCAACCATCCTGCGCAAGGCGTCACTCCATCTAGCATCCTACACTATGTATACCTCACGGACCCAGAGTTTCAACCCCAAAAATACAAATAATTAAGCTTTGTCGAAACTTCCATATTTGCGCCTCTTGAGAGACTCAGCCGAATCAGCCGCTGCACCGGCTATAACTGATACTCCGAAGGATGGTATCTGCGCATGTGGTGTCCCACTCCAAAGGCCTACCAAGCCAAGTCAGGCCGCTTACCACAAAATTCTACATAAAAAAATAAAAAAACATTACCCACAGGTAAATTCAGTAAATGTAATATTGGCGGCCTTCTCGCTTTAAGCACTCTGATGACTTCTACATGCTGTTCTGATGAAGATAGATAGTTTTTTTATTGACGACCTCTGTGGCGCAGTGGGCGAAGGCCCGCCTGAAACGCAGAAGGTTGCGGTTTCAATTCCCGCCACGGGACAAATGTTTGTATCTGCAAATATATGTCTCAGGTCTGGGTGTTTTCTATGTATATTAGGTATGCATTTACATGTAGTTCCCATAATACAAGCTCTGCTTAGTTTGGGGTGTGCTGTGTGAAAATGTCCAGCATTATTTATTTATTTATTTATTGCATCCCAAAAAACACAGCAATTCATAAACATAGTACAATGGTACAATGGGCGATCTTAACGCTAAAAGCGATCTCTTTCAGACATTTCTTAGATGGAAAGGATCAAATTTAATCAAAAGACAGCAGTGTACGAATAAACCTATTATATAATATAAAATATTGATAATGAAGATAATATTGGTCTTACTAAAATTCGCGTTACTATTGGAACTGCAGTCAGTTAATTTTTTTTTCATGCACTCAAGATTTATTCCTTAATAAGAGTGCGTGAAAAATTAAATTAGCTGATAAATAATAACCTAGGTCCGTACCTAGGTGAAGATAATATTATTTAGACTGCCACAGGCCGGTAAAGCAATTTGCGCTACTAATTTTGGCTCATAAATTAGCGGCCGTGTGTCCGGCAATTTTCCGCGAGATTGCCTGACACGCAGTTACTTCACGAGATTTATGGTGTCCTTTAAACTAGCAAGAGAGTGTTGGACGCATTGTCATTAAACTTGAAGGATATTTTCCATATGCCAAACAAGATTAAGTATGCATTAATAATAATAATGCTGGACATTTTCACACAGCATCATCTAGTCCCAAAGTAAGCAGAGCTTGTATTATGAGAAATACATGACTGATATATTACTACCCACGGCTTCACCAACGTGGTACCCGGATAAAAAGTAGCCTATGTGTTATTCTGATGTATAAGCTATATTACTGTAAAGTTTCATCGAAATCCGTTCAGTAGTTTTTGCGTGAAAGTGTAACAAACACCCTTCCTCACAAACATTCGCGCTTATAATATTAGTAGGATTTTATTTATATGAGTACTAGCTTCTGCCCACGGCTTTTCCCACGTGGTACCCGGATAAAAAGTAGCCTATGTATATATTCTGATTTATAAGCTATATTACTGTAAAGTTTTATTAAAATCCGTTCAGTTGTTTTTGTGTGAAAGAGTAACCGAACAGCCATCCTCACAAACTTTCGCGTTTATAATAGTAGTTGGATGTAGGATAGGATATCGTTCCTTATTTTTTAAATAGCTACATATTTTACATAGAAAATACCCGAGAAAAATATTTGCCAATCTTAATTTGATGACTATCTTTGTGTGTTTGTTTATCTGTTGCCATAATCTCTGCTGCTTATCTGATTGTAATTCGGTTTTTTGGAAGCGTCTTCAAGGACGGTTTAGGAGCCATCCTTGATAAGTTTTGTAGCGACAAATCACTAGATAGTGCTGCATTAGAAAATGGGAAAGACGTCAGGGTGTTTTGAAAATTTTACAAAAAAAAAAGACACGCATGCTGAAGCGATAAGTTGTTTGTTAGTGTGTTTGTCTAGTACCAGTTCTCATATGAATGTTATACTGTTTTTGCAATCGTTTTGTATGACTTCAAGCGAGGTTCTTAGACATGTTTCATGATCACATTTCACTAATGTGACTGCGATAGGTTATGAAATAAAATAGTTAGAGATTTCTTTATTTAAAAAATACTAGTTAAATCATTTCAAACCAATTTATCATGTTCTACAAAAGTAAGTGCATGTTGTAGGTAATTGTTTATTTTGGCCAAATTGTTTAATTGGCACAACTTCGTTGTGAGACAAGGATATCGCTATTGCACATTGTGATAGAGAGGATTGGATGGCTTACATCTGACAACTTTGGTTGCACGTAAAGTGTTCACTGCCGCACATACGTTCTGAGTCACGAGACGTCAATGTCAATAACAATAGATTTTTTAAAAATGAAATCACAAGTATCATACAGAAACGTCAACGTGATTTACACCGATTCCACTAACTCGACGCATTCGCGATAGATGTTCAACGGTTGTTAAACCTTACCAAAAACTATAGGCTTCTATTGTGCCACAGTAAACTCCTGAAGCTATAGGGAGCACCCAGAAAGTGACGCGTAACTGGGAAACGCTATTACGTCGTGTAATTTGGCACAGGAGTCTGAGTCTCAGGCGGGACTGAGTGAACAACAAAACTTAAGAGGCTGTAAAGATGAGCTTTGATATAAAGTCTCTATCCGCAGGAGACCTAGCCTAGTTTTCTAATCTCGTTATTATGAAAGATGCGTGCCGCAACTTTCAAAAAAAATGCTTTGAGGCCGTATAATATGCGTTTACACAGGGTGTGGCGTAAAGATAGGATACTATTTTATCTACGGGTGGGGACATCATAACTGTTCAGATAATAAAAAAAATATGTAGTGAAAATTTCATAGTTTTCGAGTTATTGGACATTTTCGAAATGATCAAACTTTTTACCCTTGTTCATTCTTATGTATATGAATATGGTCGATTGTTAAACTGTCTCTTACCATTTATCTTCGAAATGGCTTATCAGATTGTAATGCGGTTTTTTGAAATCGATTTGTATGTCCTCAAGGATCGTTCTTAGATAATATTTACCACCACCAGACCCTAGAATCCTCTAGTGGTGGTGGTAAAATTTATATATTTTATCTCTCGTTTTACAGAACCCGCTGCAAAACGTGGGGGTTTTAAAATTTTGTAAAAACGCTCTTGTTCATATTGGTCTTTAAAATATGTTCATTGCTTTCAAAGTAAACCTTCTATGTTGTGATTGCAAGCCGGGCTAGTTTCCTGAAGAAGCCTGTATGCCAGTAGCTTTGGAGAACAACGCCATCTTTGTGACTTTAAAGAACTATAAAATAAAACAGGTGTTATTTTTACGTTTTATAATTATTGGAGATCGATTTTTACGTTTTTTCGTCAAAAAACCTGTTACGTTTAAAATTACGTTTTTACCTATCAAATGCTACAAAAAAAGTCAGAAAATTATTAAATTTTGCATCCCTATGAATAAAAGAAAATTATAAAGAAATTTATTTCCCTTGTTGAAAAGCAGGATTTTTATATTCTGATAATAACTGTTGTTTGGTTATAAAAATCGGGTTATTCCAGTTCTGTTGGAGTTTCTTTATTTACAATTTTTTTTTTATGAACAATAGCAAAGATTACTTTGCCTAGCTTTGGCGGTAAGAAAAGTTTTTATCGTGTATAGTTATCATTCCTTGAGAGCTGTGTGATTTTGTAAAATAAATAAATAAATATTACCTGAAAATAATTTATGCGACGCTCCTGGAATATTTAGGGGTATAGAATATTTCCTTAATTTTATGCCAATTTCCCGCAAAATATCTTGGAAGCTTGGAAACCACGCGTCATCTGTCAATCGTAAGCTTGGCTGAGGTAACCCAGGCTTGACAAGTCAAGAAATATTTATATCGTGCTTCCAGCGAAAAAGTATTACCTATTTATTAACTCGCGACGATAAGAGCGCGAATTTGTGTTTGCTATAAGAAGCTGTTTGACTTCTAATCGTATTACATCGGGGGTTTCAAATTTTATAGCTCATTTAGTAGCCGATTATATACCGATTTGAACCGATTTGACGACCTCTGTGGCGCAGTGGGCGAAGGCCCGCCTGAGACGCAGAAGGTTGCGGGTTCAATTCCTGCCACGGGACAAATGTTTGTATCTGCAAATATTTTTCTCGGGTCTGGGTGTTCCCTATGTATAATATGTATGTATTTACAAAAAAAATGTATATAAGTAGTATATCAGTCATGTAGTTCCCATAATACAAGCTCTGCTTAGTTTGGAGCTAGATGATGCTGTGTGAAAATGTCCAGCATTATTTATTTATTTTTTATTTTATATATGTGGGGGTAATTCGTTTGAACATTCACCACTTTTGCCCTCAGTTTTAGGCAAAGAGGTCGTTTTCATCTCAAATAATACCCCTTTAATCAAAAAACTCCAAATCAAATTTTATATTTAATATCTCTGCATGTGTAAAAGTTCAAGAAGTTTAGATTACCAACTTAAAGTTATCATCAGAACACATGCATCCATACATATACTACAATGCCGATTCGTCTACTCAAATTGACTCAGATCTCGCTTTGCTCCCTGGATCGACTACTAACTGCGCCATATTCTGCTACCTAAATTTATTTATCTAAATCTGGCAGCCACAACTTATGTTAACAATTTCGTTAATCCTCTACAAAACCCTCGAAGGTCCAATCAAAATATAATTTTAATTAACTTACCTCTTCATAAGCCCTTTTGGTTAAATTTCCAATAACCAAGGATACTTTCTAATAAAATACTTAATATAAACACTCATAAACTGTTTTATTATAAAAAGTTCGAGTACTATTTTGTTTTACAAAATTTATTGCTGATTTAATCGATTGTAGAGAAGATTTTAGAATATAATTACGACTATACCACGTACTTTAATATTCTCCTGCTGACGTTTCGTTGACAGTTTAGAGGTCGTTCCTCGTAAAGTAGTAATTATATTCTAAAATGATACCAAACCACGATAATTTTAATTCTATGTAGAGAAGATTTTGTAGAGAAAATAATATGCTGTTTGCACTAAACTTTGACCAGTGCAAATCTATAAAAAGGTTTCTTTGAAAAAAAAACTGTAACTTGACCCGGTCAAACTGATACGGTGTACGGTGGCGGCGGCGGTGGCGGCGGCGGTGATAGTGACGGTGGTTGTGGCGGTGGCGGTGGCGGCGGTGGTGATAATGATTAAATGGAAATGTTTGTCAATGTTCGTGTGAATGTATCGATCACCACCGCGTCAGTCTAATCGAGGCATAAGACATATTATTATGTCGCTTGGTGCGAGTAACTTGCGCATGTTGAGGCATTTCTGCAAGTTATATGCATCGTGTAATCCTACCGTATAAAGACTTCTTTACCCATCTGACCCTTCTGTCATTGTATTGCATTATATGTTATGTAACTCAAAAATGGCCGAGACAAGTCTGTACCTTAGAGGTGCGTAGCATAAAGCAATATCAAAATGCAAACTATAAAGGAGAAGCAAGAATGCGCTTTGTGACATTTTTAATACCTGAGATGCAGAAGGTTGCAGGTTCGATTCCCACCACGGGACAAATGTTTGTATGATTTTCAAATATTTGTCTCGGGACTGGGTTTTTTCTATGTATAATATGTATGTATTTACAAAAAAATGTATATAAGTAGTATATCAGTCATTTAGTTCCCATAACATAATCTCTGCTTACTTTGGGGCTAGATGATGCTGTGTGAAAAATTTATTATTTAATGATAATGAGATTAACTAAACCTTTTTTACAAGTACTTATAAAGTACAACATACATCATATATAAATCTTCACGTGCTCTTCAGTAGGGTACATTTGATTTTAGTCCATAATCTACTATAAATATAACTAGCCAATTGATCCCAAAACACTTTTCGTTATGATTCGTATAGAGTTGAAACTTGGTAGGCGAGGAGAATATTAAATTCAAATGTTTTACTGTAAGACAAAAGATAAAGGTCAAACTGAGAGGGGTATTATTGAGCTTTTTCTCTTTCACGCCACCGTCGTAAACTTTTAATTAGGAGCTGATCACAGCGTGAGGAAACCTATATCATCATTGGCAGCTCGTGGCAACCCATTGACATAAGCTTCATCACTCAATGTCACTCTAGGGGCTAGCCTGTTCTGAGTCTGTCTTTTTTTGTTTTTTTCCCTATACGACAATAATGCCAACCAATTTACAGAGAAACAACACGAAAAACACAACAGAACAGCTTGGAAAGCAAAGGAACTGAACTTGACAAAAATTGAACTTAAAGTTGGATCTTTGTTTGCTATCATGAGGGAAAACCAGAAGCTGTCAAAAGCACTTGAGCAAGACCAATCATCTAAAAGCAATCCATTGAGGTTTACACATTTGTAGGGACGTGAACAGGTTGGAGGTTGCAAGATTGATACTTACCATTGGCCTGACAAATGGTGAAGATGATTGAATGTCTTCCTTGGTTCCAGCTTGTGAGGATAACTTTTCAACAGGCTTCAAAGAAGAAGGTTCTCTTCACCGATTGTGAACCAATTTTAATGATTCCTTTTTAATGGCTACCTTTTAAAAAAAGAAGCATTAAAGTATATACTTCCCATATAAATTTTATGAAAAAATCCCTTATTTTATGAAAAATTGAGGATTTAATTTCATAATAGACTTTTTATCAACTTCCCGTAATTTGAAGTTAGTTTTCATATTTCTTGAAAATTGTATCATGTTTGAAATTCAACTTGTTGTATTATTCACGGACAAAATGACTGAGAGGATTGTCTGAATTTTAAACCTTAGAAGGATGCAGTAAAAAGATGAAATTTTATGTAAAAAAACTAGACGCAGATGATGTCGTAGGGCGTTCCGCTAGTCCTTTAATCTAATATTTTTTTCAAAAACTTCATTTAATGTTGATATGAACGAGGAATATTTAAAGAGGAGAAAACAATGAAGGCATAACTCTATTGGACATATTACTATGGTTTCCGTTATCGTGATAGCAAGAGAAATGAAAAGCTGTGTTGAGTTCTTAGGTAACAAGATTAAATAAGAAGGAAACACAAATAGCGGCGAGCGGTTTTTTCCCTTTTTACAATTTCCAGTCTGTCATTTTATTTCATCTGTACAAAGGGAAAAAGTATTGCCTCTAGCCAAGTTGTAGAATCATGGGCCAAATGCATTTTTTGCTTTTTTCTACCCCCTGCATATTTTTCGAGTTTCTGGAGATAATTAATAAAATCTGCCTCTTATCGTAGATTTTAATAAGCCGTTGGTACGTTTTTGTTTCGGGTAATTATACAAGATTCCTCCAGGCCCTTAGGCTTGCTCCTTGGAGGCATATATACTTGATTAATTTTTATATTTTCTCCAACTATTGGAAAAAATACTTAAAGTATCTAAGCACGCAGCCCATAATTGCGAACCTCCCACTTGGGAGCAAACAATCAGGGAGAATGCTTCATCGAACGTTCAAGAAAGATCCTCGTCAGATTGAATCGAGCAACGTCTGCGGCAGACTGTTTACTTGAAGGACTCCGAGCATCTCCGTGGGGAAGTCTAGAAGGAACCTCGGTTTGTACAAGAAATTGGAAAAAAGTAAGTTATTGGATGGCTATGTTGTAATCATATTTTTAAAACTCGTGAACTTGGATTTTCCTAGACGTGGATCATAACAATGGATTGATTGGTGTACCGAACCAATCAAAAGCACTTTTTGATTAACGCTTTACTATTTTTGAGAATACGTGATAGGGAAAATTGTTGTTATGATCCACGTCTAGGAAAATCCAAGTTCACGAGTTTGAAAAGTATGATTACACTTGGCTAACAGACACACAAAAACATTTCGGTTACATACTCGTTCCAAGAATCGAACGATCATCATTCATGCATAAAAATGCGAACAAATCAAAATAAAAGCAAAATCTAAACAAATATCATATGCCTTGGAGTTTTACGTATATATAGATCTGATAAATTATGGATGGGGTGAACATCGGAATCTATTTGTCGCCCATATTTGATTACCGGCTTACAACGTGTTCGCTATTCTGCTAGTTTTGCAATCGTTTTGTCAAGTGTGGCCTGAGATATTCTTGGAAATAGATAAAAACTAGCTTCTGCTCAAGGCTTCACCAGCGTAGTACTTGGATAAAAAGTAGCCTTTG
Source organism: Perizoma flavofasciatum (assembly GCA_958496245.1). Taxonomy (NCBI): domain Eukaryota; kingdom Metazoa; phylum Arthropoda; class Insecta; order Lepidoptera; family Geometridae; genus Perizoma; species Perizoma flavofasciatum. The sequence continues at coordinate 10,495,206 of OY292429.1, read as the reverse complement.
TATTATTCTGATGTATAAGCTATAGTACTGTAAAATTTCATTATTTACCGTTCAGTAGTTTTTGCGTGAAAGAGTAAAAAACATCCATCCTCATAAACTTTCGCGTTTATAATATTAGTAGGAAGTAGGATAGGATAGAATATTATTGTATATCAAACACAGATGATACTTACAGAGTAGACAAAAAATAACTAGATTGATTGTTTTTTGTTTCTTGATCATTTATCGCGGTGGAAAATAAAATGGCACTCATAAATTACAGCTAAAACCACGAACCAGACAGCAAACTGTAGGCAGTAAGCAAGGCAGTTCAAGATCGTTCGTTATGACACTATTTAGATGAGGCTTATGTCCAGCAGTGAACTTCTACCATCTATGATGGTGATACTGATTCTGTGTTTTCAGCTGAGCGAGTGGAATACACCTCAGGAAAGATAAAAAGTCGCCTGGTGACGTATTGGTAATACGAGTACTATAATCTTACACTTGTCTAAATCTAAGCAGATAATGGTCATTTTTCCAGCAGCGCAAATCGAATCCACATCAATCAAGCCGAATTGGTTGCTAAACCGCGAAAGTTGTACAAAAGCATTATAATAAAGATAAGAAACCCCATATTTTCTAGTCTAGCCGTTGTCTTACCCCAGAACTTTATGGAGCCACATAAACTTGGGATAAATATCACTTTGCTGTAAAAGGATACATTGTATTGCTGAAATCTGGCAGTAAGCCATAGTGTTACCATGTTTTACGAGACGGATAAGCAATAGTCGATCCTATATTTCTTGTATTTCATGTTAACATCGGTCAGGAAATCGACAAGCCATTTTTGGATGGTTTTACTCCTATAGTATTTTGATAGAAAGCCGAATTTCAATGTAAACAAACTATTGGGATTCTATTTTTATGGCAATTCTAATATAAGGCAAATATTCAATCGATGTTATTACAAGAATGAATTTTGTGAAGACCCTATTTTTGATATATAAATTGTAAAGAGTGAATGAATGAAAATACTACCTTATGAAATAAACAAAATTAACAAAAACACATTAAAATTAAAGGAACAATGGGTGGTCTTATTGCCTACAAGCTATCTCTTGTCTGGAAGAAAAGGTGGAGATTATTCTATTAATAATTTTATAACCTAGAGTGATTCAAGTAAAAGACCCCATGGCCCACAAAGTAGGCTATTCTGATTTATATATTTTTACATAACTGTCCCACCGTCTTATATTTTTTTATATAATTTTCATTTTATTTCATTTCATTTGTAAACAGATTCATTTTAAGGTTAAATTCGTTGGAATAACGCTGTGAATGTTGTAAACTCATTATGAAAATAAGCTCATTACAAAAACGCCACAGCCTGATAGTCTAGATTGGAGCCGAAAATAAACGAATTTTCAATGGCTGTGTTTCATACAAGCTTAATTAAAACAGTGTGGATGTTTGCCAGCGCAAGATAAACCTTGTAAAAGTTGAATGGATGAATAAACCTGATTTTAGTACCTACAAGTTTGTGAATGTTGTTATAGGTTATGTTTTATGGTTAAAAAATGGTTATAAAAATATAATACAACTGATAACAAAACTGCCAAACTTAAACTACAATAGGCGGTCTTATTGCTTAGAAGCAATCTCTAACAGGCAACCTTTGGATGGAGATGATTTGATGATATATTATAAGAATATAATAAAAATCCTACTAATATTATAAACGTGAAAGTTTGTGAGGATCGATGTTTGTTACTCTTTCACGCAATAACTAATGAAAGGATTTTAATGTAACTTTACAGTAATATAGCTTATATATCAGAATAACACATAAGCTACTTTTTATCCTGGTACTATGCGAGCGAAGCCGTGGACAGAAGCTAGTATATAAATAACTGTAAGGTAAATATCAAATTGTGAAAGAAAGCATCGTGTGGGAACGAGCATATCCTAGAACCAAAACTTTAAAGACTTGGCATGAAATGCTTGAAAGTAGCATTGGCGCTATGCTCTAAATAAGTCTCATGCAGGTTGTTTCACCATCAGTTAATGGGACCTTCTCAGGGCCACAATAGGGCCGAGTAAAAACAATGTATTATGTCCGGCACGACTTATGAATGACACCATTGTTCTGATATTGTATAACTAGCCTCTGCCCACGGGTTCGCCGCATGGTACCCGGATAAAAAGTAGCCTACGCGGTATTCTGCTACCACATGAATAAGCTATATTACTGTAAAGTTTCATCAAAATCCGTTTAGTAGTTTTTGCGTGAAAGAGTAACAAACATCCATCCTCACAAACTGTCGCGTTTATAATAGTAGTAGGATAACGAGTATTTAAAACTCGGGTTATAAATAAATAATGCTGGACATTGTTCATCCAGTCTCAAAATAAGCAGAGCTTATTATGGGAACTACAAAACTGATATACTACTAATATACTTTTTTGTGAATACATACATATTATACATAGAAAACATCCAGACACGAGATAAATATTAACTATTATAAAATATATTATTAATATATTCGACGAGTCATTTATTCGTATTCATAAATTAACAATTATTATAATTCTTGACATAGTTTTTCTCATAATTTTTGACATTTTGTATAATTACTGACATTTAATTTTATTTTGTATACATACCTACCTATTCACCAATTTTATTATTTAAATTGTATGTAATTGTAATTGTAAAATAATAGCTACCTGCAACGCCCTGACAGGGCCGATGTACCTACCAACCTACTTGGAGCTACACTAGACCTAAGCTTAACCATTGTATGTAGGACATTAAGCATGAATAAATGAAATTATGAATTATGAAATTATTATTCTATATTTTATAAGAGTCCAAAATCAACCTCGGCGGTACTCGATATCGCGACCTCTTTGGCACTTTTCGGCTTGAACACTTAAGAGGCGAGTGGTGTTTAACACTTTAAAACCAAATAACCAGTGAGCCATTTGTAATATATGTTGCATACAATATATCGTTTAACTATACCTAAGCAGGAGTTCACTTCATGTTTGTTTGTAGAAGAAATAATCGTGGTCGTGGTCTGAAATCACATTTAGTTAGTTACAAAAATAAAAAATAAATAATGCAGGACATTTTCATACAGCATTATCTAGCCCCAAACGAAGCAGAGCTTGTATTATAGGAACTACATGACTAATATACTACTTACATACATTTTTTTTAATACATACTTATTATACATAGAAAACTAAACATAAAAAACTAACTAATGCTTTGTAAGTTTATTACAAAGCATCTGTATATTTTGTCAAATTCATTTCCCTTTGTTTTTCACCATAAACAATACCAAGTAACATAATCTTGTATACAAAGGACTAATACGATGTAGCTGAGATTCTTAATGCCATCATATTCAGTTACATTTGTAACAAGAGTCTATTTGAACTCGGCTGGAAAACTTTACTACCGCTGTTTATTTCTTCTAAATAAAGATTTTTGTTGTTGAAAGAGTTGTTCAATATTCAATAGAATATGTTTTATGAGCTCTGTGGCGCAGTCGATGAAGGGCCGCCTGAAACGCTGCGGGTTTTGCCTGAAACCCGCGGCTGCGGTTTCGATTCCCGCTGCGGAACACACTTTTGTGTGATCTGCAAATACTTGTCCTGGGTCTGGGTGTTTTCTATGTATAACATGTATGTATTTACAAAAATATATATTAACATCTAAGTACATCATCAGTCATGTAGTTCCAATAACACAAGCTCCGCTTACTTTGAGTCTAGATCATGCTGTGTGAAAAATGTCCAGCATTATTATTATTATTTAAAATCCCAGGCTTATGCCTGGAGACTTTACAGGCATTAGCGGAGCCGAAGCTAACACTGAAACGCTTTTTTACAAATACATAAAAACTTAATTTTGTGGATGGCGAATGATATAAACTATAGAAATATGGGTGATAAACTAGGCTATTGCAGGAGTATAATATAATGCTTATGGAATGGTTGCTGGGCTATGTAGGATGAAACGGCACCTGCCAATTCTAACCAAAATTCAAATCAAATCATAGGTGATGAGTTGCCGTCCACTAAACGAGCCCCTTTAGTGCCGCCAACGATAGGCAGCGTAGAGGCAACGTTGGTGTGAATGTCTAAAGGGTGTCGAGAGGTGTGCTGCAGTTTCACTAAACGCTACTTCCGTGCTTTATGCCTTTAGCACTTCTACCCTTGGAGCATAGGTTCCGCTCTTGCGCCTCCACCTCCAACCGGCCGGCTAAGGCAAGAGGGTCAAACTTCTCATTTTATTTCAATCCCACCCGTTTTACTGAAGTTTTTTCGTCTGTTTGTTTTTTTTTATCAATTTTTTCTCAAGTACATTTTATGAAAAAATCCATCCCAAATCATTTCATATTAAACTTTTTAATAGTTCCCGTTATTTGAAGCCTGAAAAAAATTATACTTACAGATACTTGCAGATCATATAAACATTTGTCCCGCGGCGGGAAACGTATCCGCAACCATCTGCGTCTTAGGCGGGCCTTCGCCCACTGCGCCACAGAGGTCGTCGGTCGCTATTAAACATTGCAAAACAAAACATATCTGTTAATTACAAAACGGCGCGATAGGTATTCGCAGGCAGCGTCAATTGGCACTGACTGTGCTCCCTTAATGAAATGTATCTGATTTTACCGCAGTTCCATCGGAATTTTAATCAGACGAAATTAAAGTCGTTCAGTGTGCCAATCCATTATTATTTTTCAGCTGTTTTATTGAAGCGATTATCAGTCATGTAGAAGCAATCTCTAACAGGCAACCTTTGGATGGAGATGATTTGATGATATATTATAAGAATATAATAAATATCCTACTAATATTATAAACGTGAAAGTTTGTGAGGATCGATGTTTGTTACTCTTTCACGCAAAAACTAATGAAAGGATTTTAATGTAACTTTACAGTAATATAGCTTATATATCAGAATAACACATAAGCTACTTTTTATCCGGGTACTATGCGAGCGAATCCTGAAAAAAATTATACTTACAGATACTTGCAGATCATATAAACATTTGTCCCGCGGCGGGAAACGTATCCGCAACCATCTGCGTCTTAGGCGGGCCTTAGCCCACTGCACCACAGAGGTCGTCGGTCGCTATTAAACATTGCAAAACAAAACATCTCTGTTAATTACAAAACGGCGCGATAGGTATTCGCAGGCAGCGTCAATTGGCACTGATTGTGCTCCCTTAATGAAATGTATCTGATTTTACCGCAGTTCCATCGGAATTTTAATCAGACGAAATTAAAGTCGTTCAGTGTGCCAATCCATTATTATTTTTCAGCTGTTTTATTGAAGCGATTATCAGTAATGTAGCGTACGACATTATTTACCTCGTGAGCTCCACCTGACAGTGATTGAAACACTGTAGTTTTTAAGTACGCATGACACGCTGGTCAAAGAATTTGGGATGATGTGTTTTGGTTACGGTGCCTTTCGAGTATCTAGTGCCCAACTTGAAAACACATACACGAACCATACTTATCTCTTACGACCTCTGGTGCAGTGGGCGAAGGCACACAGACGGATGCGGGTTCGATTCACGCCGCGGGACAAATGTTTGTATGATCTGCAAATATTTTTCTAGTATCTGGGTGTTTCTATGTGTAATATCTATAAAAGAAAATGTATATAAGTAACACACAAAACACACGCTCTGCTTACTTTCGGGCTAGATGATGTTGTTTAAAAAATGTCCAGTATTATTTATTTATTTCATTACTTACTTGTAAGGTGTTTGATACTGTCCGATGATGGAAGGATGAAATTTTAAGGGTTGCAGGAAGTCGATGGATGGAGGAAGCCTAAGATCGTTTATCATAGCGCTTTAAGGGAAGGTATGGATTTCTACTGACTGTTGACGATGAAAATAAGCGTTTTTAGGATGGTTATATACACCACAGACTCAGTGATAAGATTTGTTTTGTTTCATACAATACTAGCTGTTCCACGGCCGCCCTCGTCCCTCGATCAACCACCCGCCAGCCATCATGTCACATCGCCCATCCATGCTATTACTTCTTTTGCTCGACTCCTAAGGATGATAGCGTGATGTTAAATAGCCTATAACCTTCCTCATGAATTGGGCAATCAAATCAACTGACTGGTTGGATTAGCGCGTTCAAACAAAAAAAAACTCTTTAGTATAGATGTGAAAATACTGCAAACGTAAACATGACAGAGTTACATTTACATGGAACCTTCAAAGCTTCCATCAAGCGTAATATTCGGCCGGTCATCGCAGTTACAAATCGACGCAATCAAAGCCAAATGGCACTCAATATAACGGCTCGTTCACATTAATGGCATCGGTAGCGCTACTTTTGTAAACGCCCTTTTTCCCCTCATTGAGTGCAAATGACAACTTCTAAGATAAAAAATTGTCCTGACCTTTGGCAAAAATTTTTGCAAAAGATTGACAGATCAACAATCACTTATCCTAGCCTCTGCCCACGGCCACATGACCTAGAATAACACTTCCATGTATTAGAACAATACATACATATTTGTTCAAAATGTAATCCAAATCGGTTTAGCTGTTATGAAACTATCCAAACATTTGCATTTATTACATTCAGATTCCTAGCTAGCTCTAGCTTGGCAATGTATGAAAAAAAAAATCGCCACTTATAGCTACATATTTTGACAGCCATGCTACTAGTACAGCGCCATCTCTGTGACTTTGATTACTATAACGTGACACTTGCCAAGCTTATAAATACTAACACACACTACACACTTATAATAAGTGTATATAATACTTAATTATATACACTTATAAATTGTTGTTATGCACAATAAAGTTTATCTGTCTATCTATCTTGCCATAGATAATCCTACTAATATAATAAATGCGAAAGTCTGTGTGTGTGAATGTTTGTTACCACGTATCTCCGTAATTACTTAACCGATTTTGATGAAATTTGGAATGTAGATAGTTTAGGATCTGGAATAACACAAAGGCTAATCTAATTTTCTAAAATCGACCCTTAAGGGGGTTAAATAGGGCGGTAAAGTTTATATGAAAAAAAAAATGATTCGCTCAATACTCTGTACAAATAAACTTTAAAGTAAATAATAAAACACATATTTTTATTTTTTTCAAAACTAACCTTTGGGGGTGTGCAATTGAGTTCTAAACTTTGTATAAATTGTAATCCTTGGTTCGATTCATTCAAAAGTTGGTGGACATTGTTTGAAGCCTGGAGATGGTCATATGCTACTTTTATTAACATACCACGTAGCCAACAACTAGTATAGAATACTTCTTAAGACAGGGTGACCTGCACGTAAGTGATTGGCACTATTATTACACAATTGTTGAAACCGTGATCTTTGAAATTACAGGTAACGAAGGTCGCGCCTTGGTAATTCAGTTTTCAAATCTGGGCCCTACGGCTAAAGTATAGAAGAAAATCTGTATGCCTGCTACTGAATTGAATAAAGGTTATCTAACTAACAATAATATATAATCCTCTCCATTTAAGGTTGTCTGGAAGAGATAGCTTTTAAGCCCATTGTATCTTTATCATATTGTATTATTGTTTATCTTGTTTATATTATAAGGTGTACAATAAAGTATTTTCATTCATTAAACAAATAAATAATGCTGGACATTTTTCCCACAGCATCATCTAGCCCCAAACTAAGCAGAGCTTATATCATGGGAACTACATGACTGATATACTACTTATTCATTCATTCATTCTTTAGCTCGTCACCGTGTCGAAAATGCCTTGGCGTTGCCTCGCCACCCACCAGCTGACAACGCGACGTACTCACATTACTGGAACGGCTTAGCAACATCACGGTTAACTCATTAATGGCTATATACCATCCAACTACTATTATAAATGCGACAGTTTGTGAGGATGGATGTTTTTTTACTCTTTCACGCAAAAACTACTGAGCGGATTTTGATGAAACTTTAAAGTAATATAGCTTACACGTCAAAATAACAAATAGGCTACTTTTTATCCGAGTACCACGCGGGCGAAGCCTTGGTCAGAGGCTAGTTTGTTATAAAATTGCCTCGACCGCGGCCAGACGTAAGCGTGACGTCGGCAATTTGACCACTCATCAGTGCAATATCATGGAGTTTCATACAAAGAATACTAAACGGCACGAGTGCCCTGCTTCTTCCTCCCAAGCTTGTCAACTTTTTAGGTTAATATAATAATAACGAAAATGCGCATAGTGTTTTCGCATAGTGTATGTAAATTTGTTTTTTTATTGCTATCTTCTGGAGCATTTTTTTTTAAATTCTGTATCAATTTACAAAAAAGTGCTCTTGAATTGTCACAAATTTTGAATCCACCGAGGATTATATAAAAAGTTTGTATGGGAGAATTCTGGCTGCATTCCTTCTTTATGCTTCTCATGTGAGTCACAGCTTTAAGCTATTTTCAAAGCTGAAATTGATGTCGTTATTGCGCTAACCGCTACCTAATCTATTGGGGTCGAAATGAGAAATCATGAAGCTTTAAAACGTTATAATTCTTTTTGACGATCCAATTGGATTGCGTACTAAAATAAGACAGCAGATTTTTACAGGTATACATTATGTAATAAAGATTATGTCCAATCCAATAAAGGCCTATTCTTACTTTAACGAAGCTCTGACGGTATTTCAAATAAATATTTAATATTAAAATTAATATTAATATTTAATATTAAAATTTGCTCCTATTATTTTTATCATTCTAGGAATCTATTCGTTTATTCTTCTGAGCTTCGTTTTAAGCCGATATATTATCCATATTGTCGATATCTGCATCTACTTAAAATAAAATAAACGTTTATAATTATTAATCATTTAATTTCATTTTTTTTTTTTTTTTATCTGAACACATGTAATTACCTTTTTTATCCTTAAATAGCTTACTATTAATAACGTCATTGCTAAAATAAGCGCCTTTTGAGGTAAGATATTACGTTGGTATAAATACCTCGACGCGAATTTTCACGCAAAAAGACGAAATAGTAGGAATGATATTAGAGATCCCTTTTCTCAATTCCGTGCTTCTTTTGTAACGAGAAGAAAATAAAAGTGTGTTATTTAGAGGGTTTGGTTCCAGTGTGGATGGGAAAGTCGGGTTTAGATTCGTAGATGGCTTATTTTATGGACTGTGTGGCAATCATTCACACTTAGCTTGAATGTTAGTGATTGTGGAGTAAAAAGTACGGATAAACGGGTCGGAAGCAGACGCAGTCTTAGAATGTTTTGTGTTTATCTATTAAGTGTGCTATTGCGCCCATTTCTAAAACTTCTGATGGATAATTTGTTGTTACCTGTAGCATGAACCTTTAATTCAACAGCGTTTTCAATGATTTTCCTCGTTAATTAATCCTTTTTGATCTACTAATGCTAGGTACTAAAGTTGGGTCTTAGTAAACTTTATCGGTTTGGTAAAATCTGATTACAGCCTCGACTTTGATGTTTTCGTTTTATCTCTTATTCCTATTAAATTAACAAATCGTCGGTATTTTAAAGCCGTTTACCCACAAGCAAGTTTTTTTTGCTACAACAACACAAAATTGAAGTAAGTAAATAATATATATAACTGACAACCGCATTAGCATCTTTAGTAAATCGATGGACATGCGTATCTGACGCTCTTTCAGTAATCAGGCAAAAAACCCCAATAATAATAATAATAATGCTGGACAATCCACACAGCGTCATCAAGCCCCAAGCTAAGCAGAGCTTGTGTTATGGGTACTAGATGACTGATATACTTAATACAATACATTACATAGATAGATATTTTTTGATTATACATAGAAAATACCCAGAACACCCGAAACAAATATTTGCAGATCGTACAAACATTTGTCCCAGGGCGGGAATCGAACCCGCAACCTCCTGTGTCGCAGGCGGACCTTCGCCCACCGCGCCACATCGGTCGTCTATAGATGTTGTATCCATCGTCAGTAGGTACTTACGCGTTTTCTGGGAGATATAATCTTCTGTACGTAGTGCTATTATTTATCCTGTGGTCAGACGATCACACAGATAATAAAATAACTCGTGTCATCGACTCGAGCTACATGCAGCATTCAGGTATAATCTTGGTTGGTTACAATTCGTTAGTAGGTACCGGGCTTAATTTTGTCGGTTTACTAACTTCCGTAGTTATAAAGTAACTATCCAATAGACGGCCAATTTAATTTGCTGATGGTGGCAATTTGAAAGATAAATGTTTGAACTCAAATTAAATGGCAATTCGCACTTTGAAGTATGTTTAGAGGGATTTGTAACGTTGAGCTTTAGATGTCGGTTATTCAAAATTTGTGTGGTAATTTTGGCCATCAGATGGTACCAGTCGCTTGTTGTTTACAGGGGTTACAGGTCAAGTACCAGCTACGTTGCAAGAGGTGTAGGTGCGATTCCTATTTCGGGACAAATGTTTGCATGTTCTGTAAATATTTGTTGACGCGATATTTGGAAACGCGGGTTGTCGGATTCACCGCCTGCATTCGCAAGAGAGTTGCCTCGATAATAAGCAGAGTGCGCGGGACCACCAACACCATCCTAAACACGGTGCCCAATAAATGAGATAGTCCTTTCATTATAGAAAGCACACAAGAACACAATGTTTATACATTGTGTTCGAGTGATGGTGGAATGAGTTAATTTTTGATTGGTTAGTTAATTCATTAATTAACTAATTGATAGAATGGGCAGTTACTTATTCCATCATCACCCCGATTACTCAGGGTTAAATTATAAATTTGTTTTTTTTTTATGTCAAACATAGCCTAAGTCTTACTTACGCAAATGGATCATGTTATTCGAAATAAAATAAATTATTATTATTATTATTTGGTTCGGGTCTGGGTGTTGTGGTAATACGGTACTCATAGTTACTGATACCTATGACACAGGGAATCCTGGTGTTGGGTTAGGACTGTATGCGTCTGTGTGAATTTATTATTGTTACAAATGTATCTATTCTTAGACGTGGAACCCTTTAATTAGCTTCCTGTTTTTAATAATTTTATCTACTTATCACCTGCTACTAGTTTTCCTATAGAGTAAAAAAAATGTTTAGTACACATCGCACATCTGTGATCATACTGTGTCCACATTTTTCCGCAAGTTGATCACCACCTTTGAGTTTCTCACCTGCTGGAATATACAAATGAGACGATTTCAGAGTAGTTGAATAGTTAGCTATATTTTCACGTAGTAGAAGTTCAAATGCACCATATGCTAACGTCCATAAACATCCATGTAGCGTTAAAAATTACCAAAGAGATGATGTAAGATGGGAAATTTTAATATGCGGGGAACCCTTCGCGCGTGTAAAATTGTATCAGGGTGTCTGATCGAAGAGCTGGCTCTTATCTTGGTCAACCTTTAGAAAAGTCAACTGATCTAGATCACTACGTTTCCAAAATGCAGCATTGCCTCGTTGAATGACAATGCTAATGGGTTGACCTAGAGCCAGATCTCCAGACACGCTTTGCTTCGATCAGTAGCCCTGAAACAACGTTGAATACGCGAATTGCCTTGGTTTTTCACGGCCTAGAGTCTCAAACCCAAAAGACTCAACCTAAATATCTTCCTAAGTAGTTGTATTCATCATTTTATTTTAGGTCACCTCCACAATCATTTTAATATAGACGCTATGGGAAACTCTGAACGCTAAATATTTCAGCTGTGTCAACACCAGGCCCTTACAAATCTACTCTTTTATTCAATTAAGCAAGCTTTACAAGATTTGAACAAGCAAGAAACTGCCCGAATTTAAAATAATTTTGTTTTATTATTATAGCATAAGTAGTATTTCCATTGGTAAGTTCTCAAATAGATTTCTTGGAATCCATCCAGGACGTGATGTTGGGACATTCAGATTTGACGCTTTTCTTGCCGAATTGAAGGGATTTTCTCTTTTCATTTTGAAATAAAGAGATGACTTATTAATCTTAATAGGTATCTTTAACATTTATCAATCATATGGACGAAACCAATGAACTAATAGGCTGGCACTTACCTTGGCCAGAAAATTAGCGTATAGCTTAATTTTGGATACCCTGCCTCCGGTCGGTGACTTAAACTCTTTTTTCTATTTGTAATCCTATTACTACAGGTAGAAAACGGTCTTTATTCCGAGGTTAATATAATGTAAATATTTTAATTATTTTTTTCAGTTTTTAAGTACCTAGTTGTATTATTCTGTTGTATAAATATATTTTTTTTAACATATAAGCAATGTTGCTAATAATAATAAAAGTGGCACTGGGCAGGCCATTTCTCAGAACTGACAACTGCTTTAAGAAGGCGGTGAATGCAGGTGGCTTATTAAGATTGATCGCCACGGCACTCAGTTGGGGAGGCATATGACCAGAAGTAGACTCATAAAGGCTGTTAATGATGATGAATATATAAAGTTCCATTATGTTAAAAAATTAATTCCATTTGAAGAAAAAAAAAGGAATTTAATCACGCCTTGAAAATTATTTTTCACCTAAAAGTCACCGTTTCGTCTTGAATAATTCATATTTCAGTAGATTGTTAAAGCCAAGGCTATTATTTTGTTTGGTAAAATAATTTAGGTGGTGTCCTTTGTGTTTTATAATAACCTCGCACTCTAGGAAAGGACAGTATTCTAAGATAAATAATGGGTACAAAATATCCATGGCATGTTTAAGCTCGGTAAATAGCCACTTAGCTCGACTATTATGTCTAGTTTTGTTCTCTTTGTCACAATAGACGAGCTTTCGCGGCCACTACGGCCGCATGAAATTTTTTGTCAGAAAAGTTCTGACGCACGGCATTCTTCAGTATAAACCAGAAACATTGTTTCCTATCAGCTTACAAAGATTGCTTCTGATCCGTAAATTAATGCAGCCCAATCCTCGTTACTATTGTAAAATGAAGTCTCGATATTATAATATTTTTCACGTTTTATAGGAAGAGTTGTCAATTATTTTAGAATCGAACCTTAATTATTACATATCTGAGACTCTAGTTTAATTATGTTTGAAACATGAGGATTGCTCAACGGTTGACCCGGAAAAAATCTGATACTTTGCGCCATGTTCCGACTCTTTCATTAACTCCTCCCTGTAGGATGACTTGACGAATGGTTCGGTTCGTGGTCGATAAACGAAAATATCATGCTCATTCTGCAACTCACTCATTATAAGTGCTGTATCGATGTAATCTTGAACGCTGATCTCTGGTAACTTACCCACCGAGACGCTTAGACGTTATTGTGTGAATATCCCCGCGGTTGTCAAGGGCTAATTTCCTGTGCAAACCCTCGTGGACAGAAGATCGATGATCCAGTGTAAGTTGCGCCATTTGCGCTCTAGGTACACCTAGAGCCCTAGAATATGTTTTTATACCTCATGGTTATATTTGCTTTAAGATTCATACTTTAAACCTTGTTTCACTATCAATTTCATTAAAAACAGCTAACCTTATCATGCCTTTATTTGATTTAGTCATTTCAAGATGTAGGGGAATTTAACAATTATTTTTATTTATATAGATTTGTTTTTGGAATATTTTGTTTTGTGAGATAGTAATTTATTTTAGTTTTTTATCTTTGCTATCTTATGGGACTGATACAAACATAATGTTTAGAAGACCTCTAAATAAATAAAAAAAAAAGTGCAAAGGCATCAATTTTTAAGGCATAGGTATTCATCATCATCGATGTTAGAGACCCTACGTGGGTCGGTCCTCTCATTAGCCCCGCGAGCTTGTAAATTTTAGCGACAATAATTTAACCTTTAAACCGTCAGAAGGCTCATTTGAGTCACGCTCGCAGGATTTCGCTTCTGGCAATTCCTGGGGGGAGGGGGGGTTCAAAATTTTATTAAATCTCGCTTCTATTGCAACGATTACATCCGATGTGGGTTTTTTTTAATTTTAAATTTTGTTTTTTTTTCTGTCAATTGTAAAACCCGCACAAATTAAAGCGGTGGTGATCAGTATCATCTTAATGGAGAGGTTCACCTCTGAAACAAACTTTGACAACTTTCATTGGATTTGTGCGGGCCTTATAATCACAGAAATCAGTCCCTAAACTGAGTACAAGTCTTATGTATAAAACATTATTACCTCAGACCATTTTTTCAATAAATTATAAATTATAACGTCATATTATAATTTGGTCAGTAAACAAAATATTTTTTTATCCTACAAAAGTTGCAAACAAGCATACAGCCAGCTCACCTATTGGTAAGCAGTTACCGTAACATATGGTCGATTGCAACACCCGCGCGTTGCCGACCCTGAGACATAACAGATGAAAAATCTCATGAGTTTGTAATTTCACCGGCACCCATAACTTACAACCGGAACAGAGAAATGCGAGCATTACTGCTTGGTGGCTGAAATACATATGGTATCAGTACTTCCCTGGTCGAGCTTTTTCACAAGGAGCTCTACTACTTTTATGTATAGTAGGTATTCAAACGTTTGTTACGTACACATGGCTAAATATTTAAAAACTTCATCATAATATTAAGAGATGTCCAGCATAACATTCAACAGAAACTTTTTGCTCTAATAAATTATGAGGTGTTTTAACTGCCTTTTTAATTTAAGGTTTATCTTCATAATAAAGCTAGCAAACACACGAAACACAATACATCATTATCATGTCTAATAAAATATCGGTTTTTTTCCGCGAATAATTTCAAAAGGCTTTATGAAACAAGTCCTTTCCATTTTATAGGCCATAAACCCTTGTAACATAATAATAAAAACAACGCGTCCAGGCCGTTTATCGATTTTTTTTTATCACCAATGAGGAAATTTGGTACTGTATCTTTGATCTAGTAAAATTTCTGGTTTAGGTCACGAAGTTATATTAGAAAACAGATTGGTACATCGTTATGACGAGTGGAAATGTTCGGAGTTTTACTGCTAGAAATCAAACTGGGAGTCGAAACTATTAGGGAGGGTATTTACCCTCAATATGTAATGAAAGAAATGATTTATATAGCCGACAAGTCGACGGAATCTGCCATGTGGCACATTTTAAGCTACACCAATACTAATTCAAGGTATATATAAGAATACTCTTAAAAACTTAAAAGGGATGTTCTTACCGTCGTTCTTGATCAATTTGGACTATACAGGGTATCCAGGAAAACGTATACTAAGCCCGAACGGGGGTTTTCAAACCATGAAAATGAGCATTTGTGTGGGTACAGTTCTTAGAAATTTTTATTTTTAGATTTCCATACAAAAAATATTGTGAAAAAAATACTATTTATTTGACTAAATTATTATTCATTTGCCATAAGTGATTGTTCGTCTGTTAAGAGTAACAGACTCGGGCATTTTGGACATAAGTATCTCCGAAATGGCTCATCTAATTGCAATCGGTTTTTGGCAATTTGTATGTCTTCAAGGATGATTCTTAGATAGGGATTTATCAACAAAAATCACAAGGGGACACTGCATTTTCTTTATGTCGACGATTCTAAATAATCTTGTGATTTTTCTGAAGAAATGTCAATTGACTTTTACTTTCTAACGAATATTCTGTGTAGAGTACGTAATATTTTGCCATTCATAAATCTTTAAACAACATAAAACTAGATAAGCTTATTTTGTAATTACTATATAATTTACTAACTTCAGAATTTACAGAAGATGTAATTTACATTCTGGTTGGTATTCCATTATGCATGAGCATTTGAGCATGTCAGTAAAATGCCTTACCCGATACGAGATAAGTTTCAAAAGCCGTCAAAACCTTCATAATGTGTTAAGGCATACGGAAGGGTTGAACCTCACTTATTCAAGTTATCCTCAACTTAAAACTGCTTCTGTAATAGAATACTGTAACTTAGTTTGCACAAGTTATGGTTAGCATATTTTTATCAAAGTTAGGAAGCCAAAGAGTAAATGTTTAGGGTTTGGTAGCAAATTATCTTAGTAAATTTGAAATGTAATTATAAATTTAAAGGGGCTGTATCGCGTTTACCTTTTTTATTATTTTCCCGACGTTAAAATAATAAAAAGGGTTACTTTGTTATTTTCCGTCAAACTTATAATTATGTTATCTAATTGCGAAAGTTTGAAAAATACTATCCTAAAATGTGTTATTATAAATGGTTGTAAATGTATTTAACCCCTAAAATGGCTAATATGTTTAGAACATAGTTAAATAAATACATTTGTTTTAGTAAATTATAATTATTTTTGGTTTTATCTTTACATCATATTCAAGTAAACATTTAAATCACGTAATTTACACAACATGAATAGTTGGTTACCTCTGTGACGCGGAGGCCGAGTAGCCGGCTGAAACACAAGAGGTGCTGATTCGATTCCCACTGCAGGATAAATGTTTTTGTGTATACATCAGGAATATGTATATGATTTGTATGTATGTGTTGGGTGTATATTTTAACAGATTACTGTCTAAAGAAAATATACATAAAGACTAAGATTACCTAATACTTCAATGGTAAGATTATGTTTATTAGTCAATATATATAAATTTATTCATATAACTATCTAAATACCAACCATCCTGAATAAATTAATTTAATGAAAACCCTAAAATTTAAAAAAATAATAATTAAAAAACGGTTTTGTGTGAACAAAATTGATCCACTTAAGCTGGAAGCGTGTAGAAATACAAAATTGTAATCTTAAATAACACTCACCTTAAGTTTGCTATTTCTTTGATGATAAATAATATTCGTGCTTCTAAACTTTTGTGTAGCAATATGCACTTCTTTACACTTAAGTTTCAAGTTTAAACTCAGTACCAACTCAAAATCACTTATTTCAGTTCCAGTCTTACTAAATGATATAAGATAACACTATCGCTTTAGTCTATATTATTATTTCTATCGTATATGTAACATAAACTTCGTAAAGTGAGTCTGTAGAGCCGCGTAGCACATTCGTAGCGGCTGCTCTACGTAGCGTGCGACATTCAACTGCCGTCTACGCCTCGTAGCAAGTGGGGCTATGACAGGCCTCCATCCTATCCTACTGCTATTATAAATGCGAAAGTTTGCGAGGATGGATAGATGTTTGTTACTCTTTTACGCAAAAACTACTATACGGATTTTACATCAGAATAACAAAGGCTACTTTTCTGATTGATTGACTGAAATTACAACGTAAAGGCTAAACAAAAGTCTTGGGGATCTTAAATTTAGAAAGTGGGTTCCTAGGGGTGTACTTATAATGAAACAGAAACTGCGTCCTCAGAGGTCTTAAGTATATTTTTGGTTGTAGAAATGTAAGTACATATGTAGGTATATGTATATTTTTTCTTGTAACTTCTGTAATGTTTCAAAATTTGTATGTATGCAGGCTTATTATGTAATCTTATACAAACGCACTATCATTCTACTCTTCATTAAACAAAGGATAGCTGAAAGAAAACGCTAATTAGCGTTACGTTTGCGTATGTTCTTGTTTTATAATGTGCAATAATGGATTTCCACATTTTAAGGAGAGGGAAATGTGGGTGAACGTGTATATGGGGTTTGGGGCTTTAAAAACGTCTACACACGTGCAAAACCGCTGGCAACAGCTAGTAGATAATAAAAAAAATACTTCCAAGCTACCTATTTTATTATAGTATTTAGGTAGATTTTTATACAGTTTTTGTACTGGATTTTTTCACGCTTCAGTTTTAGTCAAAGTTTAATGAAATTTCGAAACCATTGGCATGCAACGTGACACGATCATGTTTGTCCTTCAAACCTGACACGGCGGCACCTACATTACTAGTCTATGTACTACTAGCTTTTGCCCACGGCTTCGCCCGCGTGGTACTAATAAAAAAGTAGCTTATTTGTTATTCTGAGGTATAAGCTATATAGAGGTATATTACTGTAAAGTTTCATCAAAATCCGTTTAGTAGTTTTTGCGTGAAAAAGTAACAAACATCCATTCTCACAAACTTTCACGTTTATAATATTAGTAGGATTTTTAATCATACTCACATCAAAAACGACCTCAATGGTGAGGCGGGCGAGTAGCCGGCTGCGGGAAAAATATTTGCATATTCGGCAAATATTTGTTCCGGATATGAGAATTATGGTACTATGTTACTCGTAGTTCCTGGTACCCATGACACAGGGAATCCTAGTGGGGGGGCAGGACAACGGACGTGTTTGTCGGCAATTAAAAAAAAACATTTTACGATCGTCTATATAATACGTTCATAGTAAACAATCGAACCCAATCCAGGGCTGGTGACTGTCAGATCAAAGTCAGCTCAAACGTTCAAATTTAAAACCCAAGTACGAATACGGACAGAAAAATCGCAATTCAAACTACGCCTATCGCTAACAGAAAACCCAGCTCCGGACAGCGATGACGGGTAGCTGTCGGATTATTGTCTTAGGTAGTCAGGTTCATTATAACTTTTCGTTCGTGTGACTGATTGACCTTTGTCGGATATCTTGCCATTTGCCTACTTTATCCTACAGAATTTTCAAGATTTTATGTAACTTGCATAATTGTACTTCTTTGTCTAAGCTTTAAAAGTTTATTCAACTGTTTCTGTTTCTGAAATAATCTTGAGAGCTAAAACCATGAATTATTATTATCTTGCAGATTTTTTTTATAATGACGAATAAAAATATTAAGAAGATGTTGTTAACGAGAGTTGAGAACATACCGTTCTATAGTTATATAGTTTGGGCTTATTATTATGGCTTTGGATAGGATGGATGAAAGAAGATTAACAAATCAAGTATACAAGGCGAGTGTGAATGAGATGGTTGGGTCGACGAAACAGTTTATGTGTGTATGTATGATAAACATCATTTTCTTAACATTAAGTAAATTTTTTAACGGTCTTTAGAGAACTGTTTCATTTGTATTTTTTGTATATACCTACTTGTGCATAGTTGTATAAATAAATATATTCATTTAGTAAACTTTTTTTGAATATAGATAAGTTTGTTTTCGTTAGTTACATTATCAGTAGGGCTAACGTTGTTTTTGAATAATTGTTTGGAAAAAAAAAATAATTACATTATTTTTGAATAATTGTCTAGAAATTTTATAAATGAATGCATGAAAATAATTTCATAAAATATTTTGTTATATTGTGGGTGTATAAAACCACAATATAACAAAATAATTCAAAATTTAACATTTCAGTAGATATTACTCGCAGTTTTTAAGTTACCCAAGCTAACTGGATGCCAATAAACTACGTGAAAATGAGCGGTGAATTTCCATACATTATTCTAAAACAAACGAATAACTCACATAAAAGTGAGAAAACAAATTTAAATCTCATATCCTTCCCCATTCTAATCTGAAATTGGATTTTGGCATAAATTCACTCAAACGCCTCAACCAAATGAAATGACATTCAAAGCAAGCGATGATTTTCAGCCGTTGTGTGTAGCTTCGAATAATTTATAAGACATTAAATGTGAAAAAACCGACTTAAAATAACGGGAAGTTGATATAAAGTTAAATATGAAATTCCCTCACCAATTTTTTTATAATCAAGAGTAGGATTTTTTCATAAAAAAATATAGTAGTCCCAAAACCATATCCCAGTAAAAAAATATTCATTAAAATCGGTTCACAATTTGCGAAGATATCGCGTAACATACATACAAAAATATATACAAACGAATTAAGAACCTCGTCCTTTTTTAAAGTCGGTTGATAATAATAAAAAAGGTTTCTATCATGTAGATACTCTATCATCAGATTCTCTTGTGCTTATTGTTCGAATAGAAAACAAAAGTAAAATCCCATACCAAAAATGTTTCGGCTAGTCGTGATTCCGTAAGATGATGATGTTTTTTAAATCAAAGGAAAACATAAAAAAATATGTATAACTTAGTTTAGTTTATATCATAATACTTAGAAGCGGGTAATATTTTATTTTAATGTTACCCACATTACGTTGGTACAAACCTTTTAGAACTCGGAGTATTTAGTTCATTTGAATCGACTTGAATTATAGGTATTAATTTAGATAATTGATTGCTAATAATGCATCTGCTATTGGATGCCAAACAATGCAAAAAAGATGAAACAGATTCATAAATACAAGTGAACAAAATATATTTACCAATTCATAAAGCTTTTATCAAAATATCTCTACCAATTCATAAAGCTTTTATCTGAAGGCATCATTTAAAATTGAGTAAGACAAAAAAAAATACAATCTTTCATCTGAGAAGTAATTCGTGAAACAAACTCAAAGTTATAAGGTTTCCGCGAGATTGTAAAGCAGAAACCTGTTATGATGACTCGAAAACAATAATTATTTGAGTTTCCAACTTGACCGTCAAAATAATAATAAAAGTAATGTTTATTATAAACACAACATGATCCAAAAGTGTTAGTAGGCTCAAAATAAGGGTTAGTACTTAATCACTAAGATAAATTTCGTCCTCTGGGAGAGCTTCCACACCAGAGGACCAGAGGAGGGATGCGTAATTATTTACTATTTCTTTTAGGATTCTGTTGTTGCTCGCGCGCACTCTGCTTAGCAGAGAAGCAGTCTTTTTCCGCCAGATGGCGTCAAATGTATCGGTGCGCACATTGGCGAACATACCTGAAGCACTACAGAAGCGCGGGAGAACAACAGCGTCCTGAAAGCGTTATTAAATGGACCCGCAGAACATTGTCAGCCTTTTGAGTATGCTGAAACCACAAAAGAAGATGTAACTCCTTTTGTTGAAATACTGTCATTAGTCGTACTTTGGAATAAAGTAGATAGTCAGGTCAGTCAGGTCTGGAAAAAGAACAGGTCAAGAGCACCTTAAAAATCAGACATCAGAATATTTATTTGCATGAATATAGGTCAGCTAATACATGATATTACAATTTAAATAAGCCCTTATATATTCTACCATCCAAATGGTTGTGCAAATGTCAATAGGTAGATTGAGAATCAATCTGTACAAGAATACTTATATTCTTGTATAGATTGATTGGTATTGGATTTATGGTATGTAGGTAATAGTTTTATTCAATAACTATTACCTACATACCATAAACAACTTAATCTAATAAAAATTCACTCCTAGTTATTGGTCATAATACCATTATTGCCTAACTCATAGAAACATTGGTCTCCTAACCATTTCGTCAGCTTATTTGAAACAAATTGTATGATAAATATTTGAATGAGTTTGGCAATTTATTATACACTTTTATTGCATTAACATATGCATTTCTCTTATACATCAACAATACTAAACAATATGTTACAATATTAACATGCATGAAGAATGTGATGAGAGAAAATGAAGCAAAAGAGGTATGTCAGGATCGTAGCAAGTGGAAATCCGTGGTCCCTGCTTACCCTTCAGGAAAACAGGCGTGAGTGTGTATCTAAAGTAAATCGTTTCACTGACTCTTACTAACTGCAAGTTGTTTGCAAGTTGGAACACTTACAAATAGATAAGGGAACAGCATTATTATTTTAAAACTCTGTAAAAAGCTCTGTAAAAGCTTCGAGTAGTGAAGTTTGACCCGGTTTAAAGTTTATGAAATAATAGTACCAAAACAAAGCCAAGTCGTGACTAAGACTGAAAATAGTACCGAATATCATACCTCATGCGGAAGTTTTACTCTATCAAAAACATGTCAGCTGTTTCAGTTAGCTTACGGCGCTTTTCTAACACCTAAAACCAAATCTGCACTAGCAATCTCATGAGAATCTCACCTAACTTTACCTGTAAAGTTAGCAGTTGTCGTCGTCGCGAACAATGAATGCCTAACTCTACCAGATGCAGCCATAATTAGAAAACCAAACAAATTGATGACACGTTTCCGTTTCTGATAAACTTTTCGATTTCGGAAGCTATCTGTAATAAAATTGATAAGTAATTTATGCATTATTTTTCTACCTGTAGCAATAGCTACATATAGAAAACAGGCTTATTTTCCTAGTAGCATATTATGAAGATAGTTTTATTGAGTCGGACTGTTTTGAAGTAATTGTACATGCATTTATTTTACCTTTTTTGTAATTTTATATTCAGGAAAATAGGCATACGGCTTCGATTACCGTCGTCTATTGAGATCTGCAAACATCTGGGGTATGGCTGAGGCCTGCTCTGAAAGACTCTTTATACATATTTTTGGAAGTGAGAGCTATATTTTAATTAACATTTTACATTGTTTGCAATATTGCGAGGTAAATTATGTGCCCAAACAAAAAGGATTTTTAGGAAGTTGAATTCACTACGATACCATTCCCTTGGTACAAAGCAAATCTCTATATAAAGTTTAGGTATTTGAATCACGAATCTCCATAATACTAGTACATTCAGCGACCAAAGTACAATAACAATTTGGTTTTAAATGTTTTTTTCTTTCGACTTAACAAGAAAATTGTAACTTAATATTTTAAATAGCCTTGATCCCAAGTTGAACTTTGATGTTGCAGAATATTTTGAAACAAAGTCTACAAGTTTAAGAAATAGTTACCGGTGCAGCAGCTGATTCGGCTGAGGATCTCAAGAGACTTCTATAAGAAAGTCTCAGACAGAGCTTACTTATTTGAGCCTTTTGTGGTTAAGACTCTGGGTACGTGGAGACGGGCTCTTCGTATTTAATTTTTTTTCAGTTCGAAGCGACCAGACCAGAGAACTGCCTCTTATCGGATCAACGCATTGCAAGTCAGCGTGGCAATGCAGCCAGTATTTTGGGAACGCTTCCGTCTGGTAGTGATCTGGATTAGTTGACCGATCGTAGCTATTTCATTTGTATTTTTGTAAGTACCTACTTTTACATAGTAGTATTATCATTCTATTATTAAATGTATGTTTCTCGCCGGACATATTTGAGTTAAACATTTGAAACTGTCAATCTACTATTGTTGCTGACTGTCTCTCCACCTGCTACTTTCTCACTGAAACTCAAGGTGTCAAGTGTTAAGACGCAATTTCCCCCGTGGAATTACAGAAAGTGCTTTTCACAGTACATTCAGAACGCGGAGTGATACGTTTATTTTTAGCGCGTATTTTTTCAAAAATATTTCGTGTAATCTTTTTGACCCTCGCTGTCAACTCGTATTAAGCATTTCATAAACATTAGAGGTACCTGAGTAACATTGTAAGCTCTGCTTGCTCGAAGTTTATTTGTAAGAGGAAACTGAATATCTGGCATTTCCTCATGAGATACTAGTATTTGTTGAGTTCGTATATTTTGTTTACTCGTAACAATCAAAAATCATTTCGCACAGACGTATTTATTATTTAGGAAGTTCTAGCGATTCCGTCTACCGTTCATTTAATCAGAGCTGTCGAGCATTAATTGTTTATCTTCCGCACCTGCAATTTGTCCAACAAAAGCAATTGTGACACAGGAAAGGAGGGGACGGACGACCTGGAAAAATACCTTCCCTTCTCATGACGTCACTACTAGGTCACAGTATTGTTCGTGGAAACATCCCCAGAGACAATATTTTCAAAGGGCTTAAGGCAGAAAAAAATAAGCTCACGAGCATCGATAAAAACCCGTGCTTAAGCGTAAAACATAATCATAACGTTCTTGTGTTCCTTTATCAAAAGTAATGATTCAATTATGAATTTCTTTTCTATTTACATTGCATCGGAGAATATTTATAACGACACGAGATAATAGAAAAACGCTTTGAAAAGACTTAAAAGAACCAGAAAAATCTGACCCTTTATTTTCCAGACAATTTCCTTGAAAGGCCAATATCACCGTATTAAGACACGGGGCTAAAGGAGAACCGTGTCTTGATATTGCATACGCTTCCTTGAGCCCAATAATGTCCTTCAATTTACCTTGACAAGGAATGTATGAAATAAAGTAAAACGTCACATTAACTCACTCATAATAAACTCAGCGTCTCCAATGAAATTATTACCTACTTATAAAAGCAGCTCCATATTAATGTTTTTTCCTTCTGAAGAATTTTCCCTGTCTCATTAAATTTAACGAGAAGCTGACATTGAAACCCCTTTGTAATTGTTTTGCGACTGCAAAGTATTCGTATTATTGTGTCACTTACATATAATAAATTGTCTATGCTTGGCTTGGCAAAAGTAAAATATCAATGTTTCCTACGTCTTTATAGAACTAATTTCACATTCGACGTAAAATCACGATAAATAATGATGAAACAGGCTCAAAAAGCTATTGTGTCTACTCTTGACAGGTTTGTCCAAGACCGAGTAGCACTCATTTCAAAGTGTAACAGTTATTTTTGACAGCTGACCCTGATAGAAATCGTTTACCTTCACCTATTAACATCTTTCCTTTCTTTCCTGTCTTGGTCGCGGAGGAACAGGCAGTAGATAAAAACCGACGTTTCGAAGTGATCCTTGTGATTTTATTGAATAAATGAATTTTGACTTTGACTTTGTAACACGGGGCATTGCTGACGCGTTACCTGCCCTAAATGAGACTGTTTAATATTTTTTGACAGGTAACCTTGTTTTAGGTACAACTCCGGTACGGGCGAACAGAGATTCAGGCTGTAAATGCAAAGCAAAACAGGAGTTATCGAATGAATAAAAAAGTCAGTACAACGTCGGTAAATGGAGGTCCGAATGTCGGCGCGCGCACTGAAAACGCGCTACAGCAGCAGCATTATGGTTACCTGTAAGAAGTGAAGCACGATAATGGTCGCGCTTATTTTTTTTTAATAGATCATATTTTACTCCTCAGGAAGAAGCCTATTCCACTACTTATACATTATTTCCTCTCTTATGCTAATTTGCAATTTCCCCATTAGTTACTTTTGCTAATTGTATCGATGCTTAGAAAATTCAATAAAACCTATTTTTCCTCTCATTATTATTGACGCTGTAAATTGCAGGTTGAATGGACGTGTATCAGAGGTATATTTGAGAAACGTAAGGGCAATGGCGCCCCCAGATTGGATCCACAACGCCATTGTTGAACTCCAAGCCTCCATACTGAGATTCGGTCATCTGGAGTTATTGAAATGAAATCGAATGCTCTCAGACTTATTTTATCCCTTCCCGCCCACAGCTGTGAGGGCCATTTTGAATTTACAATTCACAAGTTTGCCTTAAAGCTCAAGGGGGTTACAACAACAACATCTAAGAGTCGCGTTAGTTGAATCGAATTTATCTGACACTAGCTGCCAACAACTTTATCTGCATGGTACCCGGGTGAATTCAAATCAATCCGTACAATGTTTTTTTTATCTATTTAAAGCGATCAGACACAATTCTAGAAAATAAAATTAAAATAAAAACTAATGGTCCAAACGATATCTCCTACGTTGATTTTACATGACGCAGTTAAGTAAAAAATGAATCTAAAAAAAAAGGCACTTCGACTTGGGAAGTTCAAATTAGTGGCAGAAGTGACACAAGGCACCCCGACATAACGTGGTCTTGTGCGTGATGCCCTTATAAAAGGGGGGAATAGGTAGGGGACGGGTTGCCTGTTCTCTACCTAACCTGACAAATTCTTATGGTAAACCCATATACGGGCTACTTACATCGCATGTAAAGATTTAAAGGCCATTTTATTGGCAGTGTCGAGACCATGTTGGTAAGGAGATAAATACCTAACAAAATGCTTAGAAATTCATTTCATATTATTTGCAATCAATTAACCTTGTATTACCGACGATTGATCCTATATTACGATTGATAATTTATTGCACGTTGCTTAAAAACCTAGATTAAAAAAACTATGTATAATATATATGTATTTACAAGAAAAATGTACATATGTAGTAAATCAGTCATGTAGTTCCCATTATACAAGCTCTGCTTAGTTTGGGGATTTATTTATTAATTTCTTAGGGTCTACCATGTAAATCAGTATGAGGTTCTTCGAAAAAAAATGATATTTTTAGAGTAGGCAACGCGCCTGTAATACCTTTGCAACTTTGATATGCTATTACGCTAACTGTTTACCCACAAGTGGGCTGTATGACTCATTGGCACCCTGGTGGTATAAAATAAATGAACGAAAATTGTACGTGCCTTTTTACACTAGAAAACAACGCTTCTTTTTCGTTTTGCTTTCTCTACTCCGATAATTTGGTCAGAAAAAATGAACTTGGTGAAAATGAACGAGTCATCGTGGAATGTTTCTCACAACATTATGTTATCCTTAAAATAACGTTTAAGGATAACATAATATTATGCCTTTTTTTGTAGGCAATTTTTTAAGACGAAAGGACCTTTAATACATTTAATTAGAGATGATAAGAAGCTACCCGTAAATATTACGCACCCACATTAGCTTATTAGAAAATATCTAAGAAATATTTCGCCCAAACACTCAATCCCTCGTTAATTAAGGCTAGACGTAACTATGATTAAGCCAACCTCATTCGAAATCCCTTTTAGAGATAACCTCAGAATGATAAAAACGGAACGCTTAATTTACCTCGTATTATATAGGTACATACCTGCAAATCTCTCAAATAAAAATATTTTTATTTTTATTTGATGAGAAAAAAATGAACACTTTATTGTAAAACAGCATACACAAAAGTATGAGGTATAAATAAAATAATACAATGTATTGTTTTGTTTCCTACCTTCCTTTGAAATCACTTTTCTTTCAGCTCAATTCTGAATGACAAATAACTTCTTAAGTCTTCCAGCTTCATAGTACCTTAAATTTTAAGAAAAAGCTTCGATAACCCATTATCAAACTAAGTTCTCTTAAGTTAACTAATCTCAGTAATCCTGTTGAGTTGTGCGGCATAGTAAGGAAGACAAGTCTATAAAAACATTAACATATTAGATATAGTAAGTCTTCTAAATGTGTCAAAGCTTAAGACTTGAAAATTTTTGTTTGAAAAGATGAAAAAAAAATCTCAAATTTTAGCATAAAAGGCAAAATAACGATACGGAACCCTGAAGGTGCGAGTTATAATCCAACTTTATTACAGTACATTCGAAATCCAAGCGCTTAACTCAATCAATTAGTTTGTGAGTATCCCAATTATTCACGTTTCAATCAGAGAAATATGATCAAAAGGACTTTAAATTGATAAATTTATTTTATTAAACCCCGTTAATAATTCATGTTTCGTAAAATGACTAAATTACAAAGGGTTCACGCGATGGATACGATACGGGCGGGGCACACAGAGCAAAATGAAATGAAAGGCTGTGTACAAAAAAACAGATCAATTCTTCAACGTTAACTACTTGTCAGTGACGGTCATTAGCCGAACAAAGGTAGGAGACGTGGTTTTTACTCGTAACAAAGTTGTAAATTGATTAGCAAAACAGCTTATCCTATCCTAGTAATATTATAAACGTGAAAGTTTGTGAGGATGGATGTTTGTTACTCTTTCACGCTAAAACTACTGAACGGATTTTTATGAAACTTTACAGTAATATAGCTTATCTATCAGAATAACACATAGGGATTTTTATCCGGGCACCACGCGGGCGAAGCCGTGTGCACAAAAGTAACATATAACCGATTGGAATACGATATTTGGAGGCCTTAGTGTAGATTCAAAAGTTTCACCACATGCCTCTAGGGACGCTGTAATCGATGATGAAATGTTCAGGACAAGGTATCACTGCAGCTAGGCTGAGTTCTTTATAATGATTTCCCGTAGGTATAATTTTTGTATTTCCACTGAAACAAAGTAGGTCAGAAACACAACAGCATATTAAACACGTTGGTGGTATGTGTGTCCTCTATTGCAAAGGGGAAGAAGGCTGATCCGTTTGATTAACTTGCCCGGGGACCTAGGACCGACAGTTGTTTGTTAGAGGTTACTTAGGTTCAAGTTGCTTTGCAACTTTACTTGCGCTATTTAGGCGATTCGATGCCTATCTGTAGATTGTATGTGGTAGCATGTAGCTACGTTTCGTATATCAATAGTTCGTTGATCTCTAATATGTTGCTTGCAAATCAGCTTTGCGTTGTTGTGAAGTAACATAGCTCAATCATATGGCGAGAGATGTCGCTATAAACAAACAAAATATAAAACTTCAAATGTCCATTATTGCAACGATAGATAAATCTTAGATCAAAATTTGTACCTACCCTATCAAAAAATCATCCTTGTAGACATACTCGATATGTATACATCGATTGGTTTCAATCGGATGAGCCGTTTAAGAAATGAATAATAACAAAATAACAAATAAAATAATACACAAACAAACGAACTACCTCTTGTGACAAACGCATATGAAGAGTTCTTTACGTCGCGGGTAAAAACACGTTTGACAGTTAATAGAATGTATATTTAAATAGGCTTATACTAATCAAATGCACTTTATTTTATGTTCAAATACAACTCCACTAACATACCTAATTATCTATTTGTACTTACTTTTTTAATATTGGCTAGTTTTTTTAATATTGGCTTAGTAAAAAACTAGCGAAGAAATGCTACACTTTAATTGAGTAGATAAGTACGTTAAATTTGGATAATGAAATTGAATCAAGTATTTTATACCAAAAACTAACGTGAATTTGGAGTGAAGACTCTGTTTCGACTCATTCCGGGAGTCTTCATCAGAGTGACCGATCGCGACGCTCTCTCTCTCTGCATTGCGGCTAGCACTGCGATTGTTGGCTGTATTGTTGATTTGCCTAGGTAGGTAGGTGGCTAGGTAATCACCTACGATTATTAATCTAAATTAATCTATCCTTGGAGCGGCACATTACCGAAGTCAGCAGGAAAATGTACGGTTCAATGCATGCTCTAAAACGCATGCAAATTTACTCTGCCAAAGCAATTCTTGTTAACTCTATCCTACTCCCTATCCTAGATTATGCAGATGTGTGCTATCCTGATGCTACTGAGGAACAGCTTAACAAACTGGAGCGGTTGCTGAATGTCTGCATCAGATATTTGTACGGTCTACGCAAGTATGACCACATCACATACTACCGCTCGCAGTTAAAATGGCTTAAAAGTTAAAGTTAAAGTTTGGTATCGCCGGGATACCCACATACTCTCCATAATCCTTTCTCTCCAAACTACCTCAAATAACGTTTTTCTCCACTCTCCTCTCAAGACCGACCTGCTCGTTCCTCTCAACATCTTCGACTCCTGACCCCTGAGCATTCTACCTCTTTCTATACGGACTCTTTTACTGTCACTGCGATCCGCTTGTGGAACTCTATTCCAGCAGAAATCCGTACTGTTGTATCCATTGGAGTCTTCAAATCCAAACTCTACAAACATTTCATCTCTCTACAAAATAGTCAAAAAAAAAATGCATTTTTATATTATATTTGTATGTAGGTATGTATTTAAGTATGAATTATTTTTCATTTTATGTTTATTTTTTATTTTTAAGTAGCTTTTTATTTTATTTAATAAATTGTTCTCTTATTTTGATACCGCTCCATTCTTCATAACACAAAGGTTAGGTGGAAGAAAATGCTAATTAGCATTAAGTTCGCCTATGTACTTGTTTTGTCTTGTGCAATAAAGCATTTTCTATCTATCTATCTATCTACGATTCATATATTATATAATATAACCCCTTCGGTTTAGCTTAATCATACCTAACATCATCTGATGAAAGGGCGATGAGTTGCTAATTGCTACAAAATGTATTGAATGTTCTTTTGCCTCTACTAATTGCTGTGGGGGTGTGAATTACAAGCCTTTCAAAATCTGTACCTAACATGAAAAAAGTGTTAACTTACAACTTAATTTTTGTAAAAATTAAGACGTAAGTCGTGCGTCTCGCGTCTTTTTCACCTTCGACCTTACTAGGATCTGCTTATTCATGAATTCCTATTTATGAATTGACCTTTCACATAGATACAGTGTTCTACATGGAAATCGCTTTTTAGCTACAAACCCGTCAATTTTAATCTTGAATTTAAAAAAGGTTTTATTTAACTTTTTTTATATTATGGTTAACCTACTTAATTCCATTCATGCATCATACTTTACAGTAATTTTTTTATATTTAAATTAAACCATAGAAATAAAAAAAAAAATTTTTTTTTCCTTTTTACTGTTCCTGTTAGGTACAACTTATAAGATGATTTATAAAAATGTTAAAGAGCGGGTTTTCCTAATACAAGCATATAATTGCTTAAAAGGAGACTCCAAACCCTGTAAGCACTAATCTATAAGTAACAGAAATAAATATTTTGTATTTTGTATTTGTATTGGCTCAAATATATAAAAACACATCCTAAGGAACAGAATGTGTGTCAGCATTTTTTTACAACCACAGGAAAAACTTGCTTACGAAAACCCTAAAGTTACCCAGACATTGACCTCAAAAAAAACTATATACGCTCACCGGCTTTACATACATTGTGGGTCTACTAAGTTGTACCTGGGGATATTAGCGTGCAGTTTGACCTTAATCAGGCAGGCTTCCCTATGTTACCTAGCATTATCAAACACACCAGGGCTGATGGAAATTAGAGCTCTTTTAGAGCTGGTTTTAGAGCTCTTCAGGCTAGTTTGAAAGTAGGTCAGCATTTTATGAAAAAAGAAGATAACACCGATAGTTAACAGCGCCCATAGAACAACAGAGTGCTGTGTTGACATGCCACTAACGATACAACGTCACAAGCGCTACGGTACCTTGCAAAAGATTTACGGACCAATAGTACTTAATAGTTAAGCGACTCTCCACTAACATCAAATTCTCATAACCTTAATATTTTTTTTCTATAACTTATCCCACCATCCTTACTTCCAAAATTTGTTGTTTTTTATGTAGTGCTAAATAATTGTTTTTCTTTCTTTTTTCATCTCTATTAGTTCACTATTGGTAGAATTTAAATCTCGGTAAATTTCAAGGTTTATAAAAAATTGCTTTTAAATCCTACTAATATTATAAACGCGAAAGTTTGTGAGGATGGATGTTTGTTACTCTTTCACGCAAAAACTACTGGACGGATTTTGATAAAACTTTACAGTAATATAGCCTATACATCAGAAGAACATATAGGTTACTTTATATCCGGGTATCATGCGGGCGAAGCGTGGGCAAAACTTTTTCAAGATTTTTATATTTTTGTTTTATGTTAATTACATTATCACCCTTGTTTATTCTGACGTACTAGTATTGTTTGTTTTCCACACAACTTAGAAATCTGAAGAACATAATGATTTTTTACCTGTCTTCGTTGGTATCATCATCAGCCCACATCAGTCCACTGGTGGATATAGGCCTCTCCCAATACGCGCCACTGAGCCTGGTGTTCGGCTCTTCTCATCCACTTTCTGCACGCACCTTTTCTTAAGTCACCGCTCCACCTAACCGGGGGTGCCTCACATTATGTTTGCCCAGACGAGGTGCGGCAGATAGGGGTGAGGTGTTAGGTCCCAACTCTGCCCACAGATAAGTAGGTAGCTAGGTAGGTCCTAAGAAATGAAAAGCAGGAATAAATTACCGTACTTTTAATGTTCATTACTACAACATTACACAGCCGCACAGTTCCCACACTCGTAGATCACTAGGTAGGTATAATGTCGAGTCACTGGCCTGAGCACTAAGTATTCCGCGCAGCACGCGCACTGTCCAGGACGTTCCAGGTAGAAAGGTAGATAGTCCACCCTCAGCTCAGCTCACAGCAGCAGCGAGAACAGAGACCGTCGCCGTAAATAGGACAGCACGGCTCCGGTAGGTAGGGTGTAGTCCGGATATGGAAGATATGGGAGTTACTACTCCAGTAGTGGAACCCTGGAACGAAGCTAAGTTTTAGAGTTTATCCCAGAAACATAGCTGTCTGCCAAGCCACCGCCGATAGAAGACAGGCCACGTACGCGTGGGTGCAAAGTCCAGCGACTCGAGTCAGGCGATTTAAATAATAACGGCAGTTAGCTTGTGAGAGGCGAAGCAGACAGCTTTACATAGAAGTTTAGGTGCTAAGCGCTTAGGTAGGCAATAGAGGATAGAATAATTATGAGAAACTCACCCTAGAGGGATTCCAAGCACATATGGTAGGTTTTTAGATGTAGAAGAGCGGTACGTGCGAGTGTCACCGTGGGTAGCAACCAGCTGAGTGATCGGTCGAGACTCTCGCGTCGAATGACACAGGTTAAGGCATAGTACGCAAGACCGGTTTATTTTAGGATTCCGTTGTCAAGCAGGCGCGCGCAAAAGCCTTTATGCGAATAGTGTTAATATCGCGGTTCCGTATTTTTTTTTAAATTATGTTTTCAAGTTATTTAATAAATTAAGTAATGGCGCTAGATGCAACGTTACAGAGGTTTCCACTCAAGAACTCGTTTACCCCAACGGTTATTGGTTCTTCGGCATATATGACCAGTCCATTGCTACTTCAGCTTACTAATCCTCTGAGCTGTGTCGATGGCTCTCGTTTTCTGTCGGATAATCTCGTTACGCATTTTATCCTTCAGAGAAACCCCGGGCGTAGCGCGTTCCATAGCTCTCTGTGCTACAAATGTAATGCCTGAACGTGCCTCTCAAAGTTCTACGCACTGAGTATAAATCTCTGGATGTCCATTATGTTTTTATTTGTAGTTTTATCACATAACTAGCTTCTGCCTACGGTTTCACCCGCGTGGTACCCGGATAAAAAGTAGTGTGTTATTCTGATGTATAAGCTATATTACTGTAAAGTTTCATCAAAATCCGTTCTGTAGTTTTTGCGTGAAAGAGTAACAAACTTGAAGTAAAACTAAAATAATAAATAAATAATGCTGGTCATTTTTCACACAGCATCATTTAACCAACTATCCAACGTAAAATGTACGTGGAAACAGTTGAATGCAAATGATTCCTCCAGAGTTCAAGTCCATTCACAATTTTCAGAATTTCTGGGACGACAGGTTTATCTCAGGTTCGCGATCATTTGTAAAGTTCTTATAGGCACAGCAGTGTAGTAGTTAGAAGTGAAAAATTCGGACTTTCCGCCAGGTTACCATTCAGATGAGTAGCCTTTAAAACTGAGCCCTTTCGTCTTTCCACTCTTACTTCACTTAATAATAGTCACTAAACCATGTCAAAAGCCTTCTGCCGGCCTAAAAACTCCAACACAAAAGCAGCTCAGACGAACTAATTTTAATGAAATTTTATAAGCCACATGTGGCTTATATGTGGCCACCATGTATACGGTCCATCTGATGGTACAAGCAGTTACTGTGGCTTATGTAGCCACTCTACAGGATAAAAATTAGCAACGGAAAAAATGAGTTTGATATTTTTCAAAAGATAAATATATATTACTAGCCCACGGCTTCGCCTGCGTGGTACCCGAATATAAAGTAGCCTATGTGTTATTCTGATGTATAAGCTATATTACTGTAAATTTTCATCACAATCCGTTCAGTAGTTTTTGCGTGAATGTGTAACAAACATCCATCCTCACAAACTTTCGCGTTTATAATATTAGTAGGATTATTTTTGGTTGTTCACCG
Organism: Perizoma flavofasciatum; assembly: GCA_958496245.1. NCBI lineage: Eukaryota > Metazoa > Arthropoda > Insecta > Lepidoptera > Geometridae > Perizoma > Perizoma flavofasciatum. The sequence continues at coordinate 10,461,870 of OY292429.1, read as the reverse complement.
ATCTTCGTGGCATCATCCCGTCTGAAAACCGGCGCTGCACCTGACCTACTAGGTTTTGGTGCAGCATAATGCTGAGACGGGGATCTATTTAAACACCAAATTAGATACTCAGTTTGTCTGCTTTTCGTTTCGCTTTGTTTTACGTTAAGTTTCTGTTTTGTGTGTTTCATTATTATTTTGTTTAACTTTTCTGTTTAATGGGGAAATATTAATACTTTTTTTTTCTCTTTCTTTCTTTGATATACCTAGGTACGATATCTACTACTTACTCGTACTTTACCTTCAGCGTTGAGAATTATATGATACTTTTTGCTTATAATAACCTAATGTAGGATCTGAAGCAATACAAGACATACCAATTCCTCATAATTATATTATACTCAAGATATAATCTGACAGTTATCACATTCTCCTTTAGGTATTATTAACACTATCAATCTCCCATGAAACGCAAACTAGAATGCTATAATATGGCAATATGATTAATGCCCGTACTATGCTTACCACTAATCAAATGATTTATGATTCTCTAATTAATTACTGATGATTGAAATGGTCGAAGAAAATTCAAAGCAAATCATCGTCTTTAAAACTGAGTAAATTTTCGTCGTGACTAAGGCTAGAAGAATAGACACTCCTTTGGTTACCTTACCTTCATAAAAATATTAATTTATTTAAGAATATGATGCCACTTGTAGACTCCATAAAGTTGTAAATCGTTTAAAGAGCGAGGTATACGCTTTTATAACAAACTCCCAAGAGATATACAAATTATTATCAATTAACAAATTTAAAAACGTAATTAAACAAAAACTTTATAAAACGGTATACTATAAAATATCGAATTATTTAAATGACAAAAACTCTTAGGACTGAAAATGCTCCGACTCTAAGTTATTGTTTTGTAAAAAGGCTCATTAAAAAGAATAACCAGCCTTGTTTTCTTGCCTTTCATTCCTGGCTTGGTCGCGAAAGAATAGGCAGTAGATAAAAACAGACGTTTCAAAGTGATCGTTGTGGTTTTAATTAATAAATTAACTTTGACTTCGGCTTCGGCTTCGGCTTCGGCTTCGGCTTCGGCTTCGGCTTCGGCTTCGGCTTCGGCTTCGGCTTCGGCTTCGGCTTCGGCTTCGGCTTCGGCTTCGGCTTCGGCTTCGGCTTCGGCTTCGGCTTCGGCTTCGGCTTCGGCTTCGGCTTCGGCTTCGGCTTCGGCTTCGGCTTCGGCTTCGGCTTCGGCTTCGGCTTCGGCTTCGGCTTCGGCTTCGGCTTCGGCTTCGACTTCGACTTCGACTTCGACTTCGACTTCGACTTCGACTTCGACTTTGCATTTGACTTTGACTTTGACTTTGACTTTGACTTTGACTTTGACTTTGACTTTGACTTTGACTTTGACTTTGACTTTGACTTTGACTTTGACTTTGACTTTGACTTTGACTTTGACTTTGACTTTGACTTTGACTTTGACTTTGACTTTGACTTTGACTTTGACTTTGACTTTGACTTTGACTTTGACTTTGACTTTGACTTTGACTTTGACTTTGACTTTGACTTTGACTTTGACTTTGACTTTGACTTTGACTTTGACTTTGACTTTGACTTTGACTTTGACTTTGACTTTGACTTTGACTTTGACTTTGACTTTGACTTTGGCTTTGACTTTAGATCAAAGTAAGAGACAAAGACCTTATTAATTACCCTAGTAAGTTTCTTGTGCTTTAATATCAGTCCACCTTACATTGTGAATACGAAAATTGAAAACTTGGGTCTGTCCTTATAGACCAACTATAAACAAGAAATAGATTTCAAAGGTACCTTACTCAGCATTAAGTCCCTACCCATGTTTGTCTATGTAGATTTTCAATGCAAAGGTTCTACCATAATTTGAACCGAATTGATGGAGGTGAATGCCTCTATATAGAGTATATAGTAGTAGGCCTCTATAATTCGATACAAAGGGGACCGTCAGAAACAGCTGTCTATAATTTAATTAACCGCCCTTTCATACACACGCTGCAAATCGTTAACACCTTACGACCGTGAATATGCCTTTCATAGAGTAAAATGGAAACATTAATATCGAAATTATTATACACTGAATAAGATGTAGAATTTATAGGGAAATTACTACAAAAGAGCGCTCATTGCCACCTCGCAAGTGTATCCCAGACACATTCAATAGTCAGACGCGTTAATGTACTCTACAGCATTGTTAAATACGTAAAAAAATATGCATGTTCGTTCAGTGTTTGCTGTATGCTTATATTCCTTCGACGAAAGCCCTGTCTGGCGACAAATCTTTTGAAATTGTGTATAACTGTGTTTTTTTTTGTATACGTGTTTGGGGTATGAGGTTATTTTGTTTGTTTGTCTCCTACTATTTTTCTCGAAAACTGTTTATCCATTTGTATTACTGTATTGTTTTGCAATCGTGTTGTATAACTTCAAGGGTAGTTCTGAAATAAGTTATTAGCCATAGATCTATAGGAGGCGCTACAATAGATGATAGAATGGTGGAATGTGTCAATAACACAAGTAAATTTGTACAGGAACAAGACAGAATGAATTAAATAAATAAACAAAAATATTCTGGACATTTTTCACACAGCATCATCCCTAAACTAAGCAGAGCTTGTATTATGGGAACTACATGACTGATATACTTTTTTTGTAAATACATACATATACATAGAAAATAACTAGACCCGAGACGGATATTTGTAGTTCATACTAACATATGTCTCGCGGCGGGAATCGAACTCGTAATCTTAACTTCTGCGTCTCAGGCGGGCGTTCGCCCAAGGCGCCACATAAATCGTCTTGATGCATGCAATTAATTTCATGCATCAATACGCAATGTCAGTCAATGTTCAAAAGCTACCTATATTCCGCAACCCTGACTCCATTTTCTTCCGTTCTGATCACCTATTGGCTAGGTAGTTTACAATATTATTGTTAAAAATGATTCGTCTATTTTCGACTGTGTCAAGGTTTACAAAAGTATTGCACATTTGACAAAATATTTGTACCTCTTTTTGTTCCTTTTTGTTCCCGTTACTTAAAAATAAAATAACAGGAAATGATAAAATGGTAAAAAAAATATTCATACAAGTTTACGAAATTTTTCTATATTTCAGTCTACACAACAAGACAAGTCATTTGTAGAACTAGTTAAATGCCTTCAGCAACGGAATCTTTTTACATTTCCCATGGGATTCTTGTGAAAGGGTCGCCGCGAGAAAAAAGCCTTGTAATACAAAACATATATCATTATACAAAAAATGTGTGTGCACGTAAAATTACGATATAAAAATGGTATATCTCCGTCATTAAAACCGAAGGTTGGCATACCGATGCAAATCAGGCTGGGAACGGTGGCGTACATTTTTTATGAACTTCGGGGTAGGTTCGCCTCAATGCGGCTGAAGTAGGAATACCCGAACCTAGTAAAATACGTATAGAAACGCAACCTTGTCTTCAGAAGGTAGAATAAGCTTCCAACATGCTGTTTGATGATGCGTCAATGGACTATAAGCTTGTAAAGAGTAGCTGTCGTGGCTAGAATATAGTGTGAGTTTCCATAAATATGAAACTGGGTGAAGCAAAATCCAATTTTATGGACTTGAAAAATAATGTTTGGTTGTATATTTTTTTAGTCAATTGATCTGACACGTTAAAATATAACAATAACAGGCAATTACCTATTATTGTTTTTGCTTTAATTTTCTATTATATTTACTTTATTTTTATTTTTTGATAAATGATGTTTCATCGTCCTTAATGACGAAGAAACATCATTTATTTAAAAAAAATAAGAACGCGGTATTCTTAAAAATATTACAATATAAATGATAGTTATATTGTAATATTTTTTAAATACCTACTAATAAACCTCCTTTGAGCTATTTTCACCCAGACAAAATAAATAACCAATAAAAAAAATAAAGAAGTTTAATGTATCTACTTTGTTTATTTTAGGAGGTATAAGACTTTTGTGTTAACCCTTTCATCCCTCCTATGGTGGACTCCTGAGGATGTGTATTTTCAAAATTCCTTCATTAGTACACCCGTAGACCCAAAAAGGAAGATACCAAATTCCAAATTTTATGTTTTCAAAACCAGCGGTAAACCCTGCGTCGATCTCTCAGTCAATTAATCAGTCAGGACTTATTTATTTATAAATACAGATAGCTAGCTTATGTTCACGGCTACTTCCGCGTAGTACCCGGATAAAAAGTAGCATATGTGTCATTTTAAAGCACTATATAAAATATTATACTTGTTTCAAGTTTCAACCAAATCGGTTTAGCCGTTCCGGAAACTTTTAGAAAGAAATATTCGAACTTTCGCGTTTATACTCATATCCTAAATCTGTTATATAACATTCTTTTCAATCCTTCCACATCTTCCTATCCCAAAGAACGTTTCCAATATATTCATCTCTCCCATGCTCGATCCCTGCGCTCTTCTGAAACTCTTCAACTTCTGACATCTGTACACACCTCCTCCTACTATGATAACTCCTTTACAGTGCAGACTGTCCGTTTATGGAATGAACTACCTGTTACCATCAGACGTGCTAAATCATTACCTATTTTTAAATCTTTAGTCAGGGAACACTACTTGTCCTCAAGTCGCTAACTGTTGCCTGTTTCTAGTTTATCTATGTTCTGGATTATACAAAAGTGTTGGTAGCTATGTAGGTATTATGACGTATATAGTATGTAACTATGTAGGTATATTGTATATAATATATGTATATTATAATATATTCATAGTATGTGGTAAGTACACCAATTAAACCCCTTGTAAACTTTCTTACAACCCGTCCATCCAAAGGTTGTCTGGTAGATTGTACAACATTGTTAAAGTTGATAGTACTTAACTAAGCTGATGTGTTATTTGGTGTACAATAAAGTATTTTCTATCTATCTATATATGATTATCTTTTTCTAAAAAGGAGTTTCAATTCTACGCAGTACATTCATTACCTACTACATGTATTGTGATTCTATGCGCGATTTAACCCTCTTTCGATAATGACAGGTATCTAATATGGATCTCTATTATTTAAGCTATAAAAGAAACGTGCTTGCGAATTTAGGTGATATTTTCCGGAATAATACCTCAATAGTGTTGGCACAATAGGGGCCAACACTAGTTCTTGGTAAATTATATTAAACATGTAATTTAATAAAACTGTATAAAACCCCCAATGTTGGTACAAGTACATTAGAATACTAAGTAAAAAATAAGTTTATAAACAAAAATAGAAGTTACACCATACAAGACTCATGTATCCACGTTGTTGAAATTAAAATTATCTCATTGCATGTCTCCAGAAACTTTAGATGCTGTCTCCTTTAATTTTTAAACCGTTTTTTATACATTATTCCTCTGAGCTACAAACGGAAATTCAATGCTACTACCACAGGCAAACTTTAATAATTGAGCCATCTCAATCTAGAGCTATGCAGCTCTAACTGTAGAGACTTGGTCTGGTGGTTTACTTGCCTTCGTTAAGTAGCCACTTATACTGAATCAAGACTATATCTCACTTGTGTTGTAATAATGAGATCAATAAATGTATTTTCTTTCTTGTTGTCTCACTTTTGAACTACTTTTAATACCCACTTATTATCACTTTAATAGACTTCAATGATTTCTTCGAAAATATTTATTTTGCTATAATTAAGCGCTGTAAAAACTTGCCACTCATTATCGGGTAGAAATGGGTAAAAAATCTTTTACGCCTCTTATTTTCAAATGACAGAATGGTAAGGACGCTAAACTAAAGATTAACCATACTGTGTCACTGTGTAATAAAGATCAAAGTAAGTTATCAACATTCAATTTCTTGTACAATAGAACCATAAAACCCTAAAAGGCTTTATTCCGAAGTCTGACATTACAACTTATAAAAGAAATAAAAGTACGTTCTACGTCCACATTACATCACATCTCAAGGTAAAATATTGAGTGGAATTCCGTAGGTAGGTGCCTTTCTCGAAGTCGACGGAATCCCTACAATGGCGACGGGCGCGGGGGCTGGATGCGGTGCGTTCCGATGCAAAAATCGACGTTCTTCGTAAGTTTATCATCACATACCTTCCTGTGTGTCTGTGGAAACCAACTATGCGATACGAATCAGTCGTTACTTGGTCAATTGAAACATTGGAAAAGGTAAAAATAACCATTAGGTACCTTACTTCTTTACCTATCAGTAACTAATAACTGTGCTATAATAATACATGCAAGTAAATCGTAGTAGTGAAAAAATATTATTTTATTATTTATCGATAATTTGTTACTCTGGTTTCTGGTAGTGGTTTCTACCACAAAACATTCGAAACGAAATTAGTTTAAATAAAAAGGGGGTCCCCTTTTTATTAAAACTAATTTCGTTACGGCGACAACCAATGTTTGTGTTGAAGACTATAGACAAAAATAGCTGTAATCTCGTGGATGCCACTATGTTTGTGGTAGTCAACTATCATAGCTACCTTTATAACACAACTAGCTGCGCCCCGCGGTTTCACCCGCGTAAGTTTCGATTCCGTGGGAATATCGGTCGTGGTTATCAGGAACTATGAGTACCAGTACCACAACACCCAAGCCCGGAACACATATCCTACATATAAAATAGCTCCTACTTATGATTTTATCTTGCAGAACATGACCAACTGAGTCGTGATGAATATCAAATAGATAGTACAAAGCAGATGGGGTTGAATAAGGTCACATTTATTTTGCAAAATTATTCCATTCTGCCACATGCCGAGGCTGGCAGCATGCCACAGATTAACAGGAAATATAACTGTGCTATAATAATACATGCAAGTAAATCGTAGTAGTGAAAAAATATTATTTTATTATTTATCGATAATTTGTTACTCTGGTTTCTGGTAGTGGTTTCTACCACAAAACATTCGAAACGAAATTAGTTTAAATAAAAAGGGGGTCCCCTTTTTATTAAAACTAATTTCGTTACGGCGACAACCAATGTTTGTGTTGAAGACTATAGACAAAAATAGCTGTAATCTCGTGGATGCCACTATGTTTGTGGTAGTCAACTATCATAGCTACCTTTATAACACAACTAGCTGCGCCCCGCGGTTTCACCCGCGTAAGTTTCGATTCCGTGGGAATATCGGCGATCTAATTAAATTTTAGAACACAAAATATATTCCCTCGCGGATTTTTTTGTAGGTAATAATGAGTACTTTAATCATGTAGTACATCATTGTTATGTATCATCAATAGTTATCTCAGCGCACGCCAAATAATGAATTTTATAGGCAAAATTTTGCTACTTTGGGATACATTATTGCAATTTTCTTAAGTATCTCTAATTTTTTTGAAAATAAATTATAGCCTATTTTACTTCTTGATAATTTAGCTTTCTATTCGTAAAAAACTTGTTAAAATCGGCCTAGTAGTTTCGGAGCCTATTCGGTACAAAAAACAAACAAAAAATATTTCCTCTTTATAATATTAGTATAGATTAACCTTCATCTTAGACTTGACTTAGTTGAAAAAGCTAACGTATGAAAACATATTGTAATATGTAAAAAACCCCAATAGTCATATATTATATAGTTCACCCCACATGGAGTTCCCTGTGTCGTGGTTATCAGGAACTATGAGTACCAGTACCACAACACCCAAGCCCGGAACACATATCCTACATATAAAATAGCTCCTACTTATGATTTTATCTTGCAGAACATGACCAACTGAGTCGTGATGAATATCAAATAGATAGTACAAAGCAGATGGGGTTGAATAAGGTCACATTTATTTTGCAAAATTATTCCATTCTACCACATGCCGAGGCTGGCAGCATGCCACAGATTAACAGGAAATATAACCGAAGAAAATTTGGATACTACTTGCAAGAGTGACTCGAGGCGAAAGACAATTTCGTAGACCGTTAATAGCTTTATTAGCGATGCATAGCATAGCTATGGGCACATATAACATTTTCCACTGAAGCCCGACGACCTAAACGGCTTCCATTAAATGAATAAGTCATTAACGTGCATAATAGTATTCATGATGGCAATCAGAGGGCTACAGATGGGAAATAGCAAAGGAAAAACTTATCAGGGAAGTTCTACGGTTTAAAAGAATGTATAAGTAATCAAGTATAGGATACTCAAATCTTATTACATAAGTAGAGTATCTATTCAAAGTTTTGTAGGTAATTCTGTAGCATTTTTTGAAGGTTTGTTTGGAAATAATAACGACAATTATTTATCCACGAAATATGATCCTTTAAAAGAAATGGTGCTAAATGAAGCTGAATCCCAGACTCAAGCAATCCTTTTCGATAATCTGGTATTTAATTTTTGGTAAAAACTTGACACCATATTTTTGTAAGTTAGGTACTTTACCCGACAATATTGTAATCAAGAACATACCTACAAAGGAAAAAGTATTACTAGAATGTTGCAGGAAAAAGAAAAATCTGAAAAATACAAAATGTTCGCATTCTTATTTAGGTAACTTTCATAAGCACTGGCTTTTGTAAATTTTATCTTGAGGAAAGTAGCTTCACAGTACTAGTTATATGTATTCCCTCATCATTTATATTTTTTTGCAATATGTATTAATATGAAGTTATAGTGGTAACACCATCACACTCGTTCTAGAGGCATCGTACGATCGAGAACGTTGCTCGAGAGTTATACTGATAATAGGTAAGTATAGTCAGCAACAAAAGTGGACTACAAATTTAAGTTTTGACAAGAAAATGGTAGTGTCCTCACTCCCCCCAACACACACAAATGCAAGTGGTATGTTTCCACATCGCACGAGCCAACCACATCACCGAAATTACAAATAAGAGCCACAACGAATCAACAAAATGTTGAACTGAAGTCTACAGGTTCCAGTTATATTTTCGTTTTAACCTTTAATAACAAAACCTTTCGAAGATGGCGTCAATCGCTTCTAAAAATATTATTAGCTATGTTTAGGTATTTTTTCTATATAAAATTTTACTTTATTTCTGTGATACAAATGAATATTTTGAACAAAATCATCGCTATTTAGAGTGCCTTTAGCTATAGGTAAGTTCATTACAAATTTGGAAAATTAGAAAACTAAGCATAGTTTTTTACCGTGTCAGTAACATATTATGACGACATCGGTGGAGCGGCGCCGGCGGTCGAATAGCCAGCTGAGACGCAAGAGTTGTGGGTTCGATTCCCGCAGCAAGACGGATGTGTACATGTTCTGCATATATTTGGCTGTGTCAGGGAATGTTTTACCTGATCCCCACGACACAGGAAATCTTAGGATGGTCAAAACTATGTTGTAATAAATAAATAATCCTACTATCCTATCCTATTAATCCTACTAATATAATAAATGCGAAAGTCTGTACGTGTGTGTGTGTTTGTGTGTGAATGTTTATTACCACGTATCTCCGTAACTACTAAACTGATTTTGATGAAATTTGGAATGTAGATAGTTTAGGATCTGGAATAACACATATAGGTTAATTTTCTAATTTTCGAAAATCGACCCCTAAGGGTTTTAAATAGGGCGGTAAAGTTTCTATAAAAAAATTGTTTGATTTGCTCAAAACTCTGTACAAATACACTTTAAAGTAAATAATGAAACATGTATTTTTTTTTTCAAAAGTACCCTTTGCACACCCGCAATTGAGTTCTAAACTTTGTATAAATTGTAATCCTTGGTTCGATTCATTCAAAAGTTGGTGGACATAGTTTGAAGCCTGGAGACGGTCATATGCTAATTTTATTAACATACCACGCGGGCGAAGCCGCGGGCAACAACTAAATATTGCTGGACATTTTACACAGCATCATCTAGCCCCAAACTATTATATTATACATAAAAAAACATCCTGTGTAGTGACTGTTGGGTGTTTATTTATGTAGGTATTTATAAAGATTATTATGAGATCGAATAATATTTAGACATTTTCTCTTCTGGTCACGGTGCCCAAAGTAGGTACCTATTACACAGGTTACTTTGTAGGTAAAAAGTTCCCTTTCCATTATAACTCGTGTAACTTAGTTTTAAGAACGACCGCCAAGGGATTCGCCCTTTTAGGAACACACTGATGGTTCATTTAACAAGGATGCAAACAGTTTAATAGTTGCGACCTTGAGCCTCGAGTGTACAGTCAAACTAATTGAGTCTTAGTTTTGTACTCATTAGGCAGTCTATTTAAGTGTGGGGGTTCAATGTTTGGGATGTTTATGATTATGAGACAAATTCGATTTTATTATTTGCCATAAAAAGGCCTAACGCGTCGGGAAGTATTTCTGTTAAACCATGTAGCTAACCTTAAATGCATTTTTACAAAATTTTAAAACTCCCGACCGGTTTTAGATCTCGTAGGCGCCCCCTTGTCACGTAAGGCGTTAAAACCGAATCTTTCTTGAAGTAAGGGATTAAAAGAACGGCATGATAATCGGTCATACCTACGTTTCACATTTTACTCGTCTATTGTAGCGTCTCCTATTGACTTGAAGCGATTAAACCTATTCGTAAGTTTTCTGTACGTTTCCAGAACATGACCCGGTACCTGTATGGGAATTTAATATGCTCGCGATTTTATTGAGAAAGGCGGCAATCGCACGATAGAACTAACAGTGAAGAAGATAATTCGATTCGGAGTGGTACCGACTTGAGCAAATGATGCAGCAGCAACAACAATTTCAAAGTAACGCGCGAAAGTAAGTTACCACTTTTAGATGAATAATTTTTGTTTTTAAATAGGTACTTATAATAATAATTATTATTATTATTACTTATATTTATAATTATAAATAATATCAATTATTTATCTATCTAAAAGAACCTTTCTTGTAGTCCTATAAAACGCTACAAAATCCGAATTTCAATCTGATAAGCCGTTCCGGAGATAAGGGTAACAGCCAAGCAATCTCTTACGGCAAACGCATAAACAGGCTCCTGTGTCGTCGTCGCGAGTAACGACAGCTTTATACATTACCTAAAAGCTCTCTGTTCATGTTGAGTACCTACCCTGAAAAGCTATAGGTAGCTTTTCAGTATTTGGTCGTAAATGGGAGTCCCTGTATTGTACGTCCATGGAATGCACAACCATGGAAAGTACACCCCTGGAAAGTACAGCCAGTATTACAAAACATTGTTTTCAAATACTTGGTTTTTAATACTGGGCGTACATTCCTGGGCGTGCATTCGATACACGTATTGACCTTGTATAGCCAGTTTTGTAGAACCCTGTAAAGCACAGCCGTGGAATACGAACCAATTTCATGCTCTGTTTTCATGTGTGAGTGCTATAAAGGGGCAAGTGCTGTGTTGCCATAGTATTTTACTCATTTAGTAAATTAATGTAAGTAGATTAGTTATTTATGGCAGTTTTTTTACAGATAAACTAACCGGTTGGTTTTATTTATTTTGAACCCAAGTTTGTTGGATAAAGTTCGGATAGCAATCCTCCTTTTCTGAGCGGTAATAAAACAACCTAATAACCTAACCTATCCAAGACAGATTTGCCTAGGAAGGATTTCTCAGGCCAACATTAACTTATTGTTTACATTACTTATCAATGGCAACTCTTGTTTGAACATATAAGAAAATGCTCAGTGCAAACGAGGCTCGTCCTCGTCATGCGACTACTTCTCATCGACCGATGAGGGCTCAAGGATATGACGAACTCTCGACCAATGAGTGTCGAGAATATTGGTTCGTAATACGGGGCGTACATTCCAGGGCGTATACTGTCATGTTTTTAGTTTGTATGGAGCATATTGTACGACCATGGAAAGCACACCCAGATAATTAAAACCAAATGGTTTGTAATACTGGCTGTACTTTCTAGAGGTATGCTTTCCATGGTTGTGCCTTCCATGGACATGCAATACGGTCTTCCGTAAATGGTTAAAAATATACCTACATCCGTGTGACTGACAGACAGACGTGACGGACAGTTTAGGATTAGTTACAGGGGCCCATTTGCACCCTTTGAGAACTGAATTCTTAAAATAGATACATATGTACCTATGCTATACCTAGATCTAGTTAGATTAGTAAGATTTATGCCGCACCTACATAAATTTAACATTCTCGGGTATTCAGTTAGGAAGATAGAATAAACACCGAAGTATTTTCACAAGCTATTTAAGGGACGAATCAAAATCACATTTTGAGCAATAAATCATGTTGCCTCAGATCTTCCCGACTCCCGACATAGGTAGGTAGATAGTACCTGTACCTACTCTAGCCATCTGTACAGAGTGAGGTAAGATAATTATACCTACTCTCAAGGAAACTAGCTAAAGTAGATACCTTTTCTTTTGTTGAAAGTTGTGTTCATAAGGAACCGTTTTGATGAAAATAAAAGTGTTACTCTTTGAATTTTTGAAAGAAAGTCTATGAGCTTAAAAAATGCAATGCCTCAAAATAATGTAGTGTGCCTAAATCGACTATTTATTATCCGCAATGTTCACTCCAAGCCCCAAAGTAACTACCTAGCCCATCCAATCAAATCGTACGTAGGTATTTGAGAAATCTCACAAAACTTTTTCATGCATAACTTATGAAACATTTTGTTGATCACATATCATATCTGGCAGCACTGATCAGGAATGCTTGTCACTGTGATCCAGACCGAACTTTTGCCCTAATTGTGTGCCGCGCAATATAGTTCAAGGCACAGTTTAAAAACTTTTTGTTTGGACAGTTGGCGTTTAAAATCAACTGTGTATTTACCAACTATGGAAGCACCATACCTACATTGCTCTAACGAAAAGATAAGTCGGAAAGACAAACTTATCATTGTAGTTGAAAAAATGTCTGCCTATACATCGATATACGTCATGGATATTTCACCAACAATTTATAATTACAAAAAAAAAACTTTTTTATGTGATATAACTACAAATTAACGAGTTTCGTTTTTTTCCTGAAGTTGTAGGTACTGTGAGACCTTGCTTCTAGGCAAATTTCATGATTATAGGGCAATGGGAAGTACCTACCTTATAGATTTTGATTTACTTGCGAGTGTCAAAATAATCAATAACCTATGAAAACCTACTTTCAACTCAAAAGAATATGGCAGTGATTAGTTCCTCTCTGAATCATGAATGGATTCGTGATAATTTAATGTACCTACAATACATCTCAATACAATAAAATATACGAAAGAGGAATTCAAAACTGATGGAATACAAAACAAAGACAAGAAATAAAGCGGCACTAGCATACAAGTCATTCACTCATCTGCCATGTGTCATTTTGTGTCGTTATTTATTCAATTTCAATTCTGGTGGAATAAACCACTACCATGCAAATAAATTGATAAAATCAATTTATTTGCATGGCATTCCAACATTACAGGAATCATTTATTATCAAAAAATGCGTTACTCATATAGAACAAACCATAAGGGCCTGTTACCAATCTAGCAGACCAAAAAGTGTTCAAGGTGCGCTTATCTACCTAGTCGACTACACATTGAGCCCTTGTCGATAAGGACAAAAATTTGAATGTAACTCAGAAAAAAATCTTTGTAATAGTCAAAGTCAATAGGTTTTTATTCATTGAAATCACAAGGATCATATAGAAAAGTCAACTTAAAAACTTTACGTGAATTTAAAATGTTAAAGTGAATTTACGCCTGTTCCTCGCGCGAGACCAAGCCTAGAAAAATCAGGCAACAAACTCTGCTTGGTTATTTTTTTGATGAGCCTTCATTCTGCTTTAGTGTGGTGCCAATCGAACGAGGTGAACTCATTTATATAAAAAAGTACTTAATTAAAAGTAATTGAATGAAGAACCCATATTTTATATATAATTTCGTCAAAAAAGGGGGTTTTTTTGAGATGATGGTTGTGTTGGTTTTGTCTACACAAAACCCACGTTTTTTGTTTAAATATTAACTTTTCGAAAACTATTCATTTCATAACTTTGGGAGTGGTACCGTTCGAATGGGGGAGTCCACCCCTTTCACCCCCAGTCAAAGTCAAAGTCAAAGTCAAAATTCATTTATTCAATAAAATCACAAGGACCACTTTGAAACGTCGATTTTTATCTAGGTGCCTGTTCCTCCGCGACCAATGTATCAATCTTTATTTCTAGTAATTAACATTGTGATTATCGCTATTTTTCTTAAACAAATTCATATTTTTGTGAACATTTTTTGTATTGATATCAGCAGCACTCCCCCACAGCAGTATACCGTACGACATAATGCTGTGGAAGTAGCTGAAGTAAACTAGTCTAGCTGTGTCAACGTCTGTATAAAGACGGATCTTTCTGACTGCATATGCCGCAGAACTAAATCTCTTCGATAACTTATCAATATGAGGACCCCATTGAAGCTTATTATCTAGGGTGATACCTAAGAATACGGTGGTGTCCACAAGAGCCAACTGTTCATCTTTGATTTTGATATTTGCTTTAACTTGTGTAATATTGGGTAGTATAAATCTAATACACTTTGTTTTCTTTTCATTAAGTAGGAGATTGTTAACGTTGAACCATTTTACAACCTTAGAGATTGCATTGTTTACATTGTCAAAATCGGTTTGTCGTCGCTTTAATTTAAATAAAAGTGACGTGTCATCTGCAAACAATACAACCTCATGATCGTCCCTTACAAGGTGGGGTAGATCATTAATGTATACTAAGAACAAAAATAGTCCGAGAATTGATCCCTGCGGTACACCGATAGTAACCAGAGACCCCGGAGACCGTTTTCCATTCACGTCAACTCATTGTACTCTGTCACTTAAATAGGAAGTGAGAAAGTCTAGAGCAACGCCCCTAATACCATAATGGTGTAGTTTCCTGATCAATGTGTCATGGTCTACGCAATCAAATGCCTTTGACAAATCACAAAAAACGCCTAAAGCGTCATGAGATTCCTCCCAGCCATCAAGTATGTGCGATATTAACTCAATACCAGCATCAGTGGTTGAGCGACCCTTACTAAATCCGAATTGCTTATTATGCAGTAAATTATTTAATTTAAAATGTCTTTGTAATTGATTTAAAATTAGTTTTTCAAAAATTTTACTAAATGTAGGAAGTACTGATATAGGTCTAAAATTACCAGGGTCAAAACATGTAGCCGATTTGAAAAATGGAGTTATTTTACTGTGTTTCATTAAATCAGGGAACACACCACAGTCAATACACTCGTTGAATATTAAAGCTAGTTCGGGCACAATTATGCCAATCAATGATTTCACAACGCAAACAGAGATGCCCCAGAGGTCCGTGGTTTTTTTAACATTTATGAGTTTGAAAGCTTTTATGATGTCATTACTATTTACATAAACAAATTTGAATTGTATTTTACATTCTGTTAAGTTTTCTTTTAACAATGACTCTGCTTCTATAGGAGAGGAGTTTAAGGATTTTGTGGTAGAGACTGGAATGTCGGTAAAAAAGTTTTCGAACGCATTAGCTACATCACTATCCTGGTTGACGGTGGCATTGCCAATTTTCAAATTAAACTTATTGTTCTTAGTTGTGACTCTTCCAGTCTCACTGTTGATTACTTTCCAAGTGGCTTTTACTTTATCTTGGCTATTTTTAATTTTTGAACTCAAATGACGCGCTTTTGCTTCACGACAAACATTTAAAAAAAATTTAGAATACTTTTTGACTTGTTCTTTAAACTCCTCATTAAAATTATTGTTTTTCAGCATAAAGATCATACAACTTTTTCCTGCTTTTATGTATTACCGCTGTTGCCCAGTCACTAAATTTTTTACCGTCAGAAACCGTTTTTTTTACCGTTTAAATCGATCATGGTCATGATCGATTTCGATGTAATAATTGAATTGAACACATCACTATATATTTTTTTAAATGTGTTGTATAAATTATTTGGATTATAATTACCATATAAACAGGAAATACAGAAGTAAAATTCAATTTTAGTTTGTCCAATCGATCTTTGGTCATAGGTATACAAGTAATTTTTCTTTTTTCAAGTTTTTTATTTGAACCTCTATTTTAATTATTTGACCAAGATAATCCGACTTAATATTACTAATTAAACTCTTATTTAAAATTTTAATGTTGGCAAAGATATTGTCTGTACATGTGGCCGAAGTGTCGGTTATTCGAGTAGGCTCCATAAATTGAGGTTTTAAATCAAATGATTGAAATAAACTAATTATTCTAGTATTTAAGGAGTTCATTTCTAGTAAATTAACATTAAAATCTCCGCACGTAATAATATATTTATTTGATTTAGATAATTTAAACAAAATTTCTTCCATAACTTTTTCAAAAATTTCAAATGAGGCAGATGGTGGGCTGTAAACGCTTATAACTATGAATTGCTCCAACTCTATGCAAGCAACTTCAATGTGTCTTTCTACAGAGAGGTGGACTATATCTAAACGTTCTCTAAATTTTATCTGTTTATTAAGTAGGATTAATGAGCCACCACGTATAGCATGTAATCTGCAGAAAGAACTACCAACTTGGTGATTACTGAACTGAACATGACCTCATGGCTTCGCAGCCAATGTTCTGTAATGCAAAATGATGTCAATGTCATTTGAGTTCATGTACAGTTCCAGTTCTAATTCTTTACAACGAATTCCTTCAATATTTTGGTGCAACAAGTTGGTATATTTCACATTTTTATTATTTAACAACTGTTTGTTTTGTTTATTTTATTTTTTTAAATTATTTGACTTTTTAGTGCTAGAGATTTCCTCTATTGTCGTGTCTGGTAATTTAAATGACATGGAATAATTTCCAATGTCTGGTTTTCAATTTTAGGACAATGCTCAAAAAAAGTATTTTGGTTAGCCAAGTTTTTGGCTGTTATACTAAAATAATAAGATAGCGAAACAGCTATCTGTCGTGTGTAAAAGTTAGAAAGGTAGAACCTACCTTTGGTCAAATAATATGTTTTACTAACAACACTGTTAGATTCAATTAAATGAATTAATTTATTATTGCATGATATTGTATGCAGAGTCATATTTAACTTATATCTAAGGTCATTTTCTGCTTGTGGCAAGCGGTTGCTATAAGGAAATGTGAACATTACAATATTATTCATTTGTAGTGAACACAGAGTATCAAAGTATTTTATAAGTTCTGATTTGTTCACATTACACCTATTTCCAAGCCAAATAATCAGATTTGATTCACTGTCAAATTCGTACTTTGAAATTATTGGCATAATTTCATGAAAATTAGAATTATGATTTATGACTGAATGTCCCAATTTCATAATCAATAACTGGCCCATGTTTTTTTTCCAATTTCATCGCTGAACATAATAGTTTTATTAGCAATTCTATTCAAAGTTTCAGAAGTTTTGGTACTGACACACAGCTGGGAAGCAGATGAGGCAGGATACACTGGTTCTGGAATGTCAGAGCGCTGGCAATCACATGTGTGATTGGCCACTAATTAATCATAACGCTCCTTGTTGCTATATGATAATTTGAGTAATTCATCCATCGCCAGTGAGTACTCCCTTATTGCTTCCTGAGACTTCTCATAGCGACTAGTAATGGAGCCCAAGGACTCCTCAACGCTGGCAAGTGACTGTAGTTGCTGTATGTCAGATTCATACTTTATTTTAATATTTTCTAATTTAATTGTGTACATTTGCAACTCATCGAGTATTTCTAATTTTTGTCTCTTATTTTTAATCTTATTTACTAAACATTTTTGATTTTTCAGCATTTTTTTAGTTTTGTTAATATATTTACTGATTTTAACATATTTAGTACTTTTTTAAACCGAAGTTCATGCGACGCTACGGCTTACTAAATCACCCGTTTATTAGCCATAATTTGCCGCGTAAACTACACACTAAAAAAACTTGTAATGTTAATTTTAATCTGTGATGGATTACAGACTTACTGGAGAGGGATAATGGAAAGTTCATTCAATTCAACGGAAGTTTTTTAATCTGTACTGTGCTCTCTTTTGGTTAAACGCGTAGAATTTATATAATATATTTAGAGTTTCCTATCGTAGGATTGCAAACATGAAGAAAACTGTAACTATTTGCATACTGTCTTTGACGCTGTGCCTCATCCAAGCAGCATCACCCCAAGGTAAGCGAAGCGAACTCTTTCACAATATGAAATCTGTTCTAAATTTTCTCACGTTAAGTTTATGCGTAGTAACTAGGTACATCTTAGAACAGCTTGATGCAATTTTGGAAGTATTTATCACGTTTCAGTAATAGTAGATAGAGCATGATTCTAGCAGTAGACGTTCCAAAGGTAACAATTAAAAAAACAACCTTTGTTCATAACTGGTTGACCATGAAATTTTTAGAGAACATAACTGTTTTCATTTGCATATTTCACTATGAGTTCCAATATCTCAGATCAGTTTCAATCAGTGAGATATTGTCTAGAACTTGAATAATTTTACTTCATCTGTTTCTTCTGAGGCCTTCATACAAAATGTTGTCAAAAAGATAAGACAATGATTTTGATGACATGCCAGTGATTCAATTAATTCTTGACAATGATACCTGGTGACCATTCATGCATGGATAATATTATTCTTACTTCTCAATTCGTGTGACAACTTTCTAAATCCCACAAATGAATTTTTGACCACCCAAAACAATTTTAGTGTTGTGTTACCCATTTGCAAAGACCTCCACCAGGCTGATCCGTCTGATCCGGATCAGGATCAGCAGTTGTCTGGAGATTTATAGTATTTTTTTCATAAGCAAAGCATAAGCTTTGGTTGCATTTTGCTTATCTTTGCTCTACCAAGCCAGGGGTTCCTCACACTTGATTGCCAAGTTGCCCCCTTTTTCACCTTTTATATCATTTTATTAGACTATATAGCAGATGATTAGCCACCGTTCTGTGACAGTCTTTGTTCACTGCCCATCATCAATTAGACATTGTAGCCATAAAGAACTCCAAAAAACCTTTATTTTGAAGAGGAAAAAGCATATTATGCATTGGTAAGTAGTTACCATTGTATGTGATATGCAGAATCAGGGATGTATTGCCTGCCATGGAGACAATGTTGAAAAGTCTCATGTGCCTGTAATTTCACCCATCACAATGAAACATTGATGCAAGAGAGTGTTATTTTTTCTAAATTAAGTTAATGGTAATTTCTGAATGGTAGTTTGTTTAAAACTTTTTTTTTTCATATGATGGGATGTTATGAAGGCATAATATAAATTATTCAATATATGCAATTTTTCACAATATTTATCTGATAACATGCAAGTGCTGCCGTATCAAACTTCCCGCTTTATATAGAACTGGGTCATTGTTCTTTGAATAGTTTACTTACTATCATGAGCATTGTTTGATGTGCTATAGCACATAACTGAACAAAATTTAGATGTAACCAAAGCATATTCAATTTATTCCTAAATTAGGGTTGAAGAACACTTTTACAAAAAAAAATGGGCTATAAAACACTATTTTAGTGAAAGAGTTATTTAGCAAAACAATGCTATCACCACCACACTCATTTGTGAGGCAATTATGCGATAGAGAATGTGTATCTTATATTTTTGGTGACATTTGTGTGTCGGTATAACTTTATCTAACCTTTTCATAACAAAACCTTATTCTTTATTGTACACAGAAAATATAGACAAAAAATGTACAAATAGGACATGTACAAAGACAAGCTTAACCCTAACAAGAGTTTGCTTCCAGCAAACCTTTGAGGATAGGATGGACTACTATGTTGATGTTAATCGCTTAACCAAAATAAATTTTAGTTTGTTGCTGTAGTACATAACTACATAGAAGTATTAGCCTGTATAGGTTAATATACTAAAATATCATCAAGATTTAATAATATTTTTGGTGGATGAGAGAGCTCAAAACTCGTGCAAGTCTGAATCATGCTTTAGTCCAACACACTAACAGCCCAATGCCCTGAATTTCTTAGTAAATGTAGCAGGACCTATTATTGAATAAATTCAAACAAAGGCACACCTGCATTCATATCTACACAGCCATGACATGGATAATGTGTGTTTTGTAGAATTAATATGAATTAATAATAACTAGGTGCCTACATAAATACTCTAAATTACTTATTGCAAAAGTTGTAAGCTAATGATAATGAGGTTTGTGATGCTAATGTTGCACAATTCTATGTCGAAAGATCTGAAAAAGTCAGTAGGTAGTCATACATAAGTTTCTGTTCATTTTTACAAAAAAAAAATACTTTCATGTATTTTTCATAACATATTGCAGCACCCTGTAGTGACGGATGACATATAAACTAAAAACCATTTTTATGAGTTCATCAAAGTCAAAGTAAGTTTTTATTCATTGAAATCACAGGGATCATTATAGTGGCGGCACTGCAAGTGTTATAGCTCGTAGAACTGACAAACGCTGTGTTGCAATATCTCTTACATTTCAGATGTGCACCCAACGGAACCGCCGGCTGCAGCCAATAAAGGTACCCTGAAAAATGAAATCAGTATTGTTACCACTGAATCAACAAAAACTCCCAACGAAAAAGTCAACCAAGCACCTGAAGCCAAAGTGGACCCAAATTCAGCAAACACCAAAACACAAGACATAAATCCAGCTGGCAACAAACAAGAAACCAAGCCAATAGACAACAAGTCGACGGATAATACGAAAACTGAAAAGGTACCTAAGCCTGCCAATGAGCCATCGAAGAACGCAGACAAAGCATCAAAGACCACAGACAAGGCAAGCAATGAGACGAAACCTGCTGATAATGAATCGTCCACATCTGCTGTCGTAAATACATCAGAAACTCTCAAGAATGTTACAGAGCAGCCAACAGAAGCTCCTAAGCACGTGACAGAGAAGCCAATTCTAGCAGCAAGAGGGTTCGTTTCTTTACTTACGTTCTTGTCAGTCTTAAGCCACCTTCATCCATTAATTTCCCGCAACCTTTACAGGTTCGCATATCTTGCCTTCCCGTTGCGCCGAGGTTATCACGGGGATAACCCTAAAGTTGAACCTACTATCAAACTGGGACCTCTGAACACGGCAATGAGAAGCATAGCTGATATGTTAACTGCCATAAAAAAAATGTCTCATACCTGTAATTTCACTGGCACTTATACATATCCTAGAAACCAGAATGTATTACTGCTTGGCGGCACATATTGTGGAATTGTTGTTCTTCCGACAAACTCTTTCATTAGAAGCTAGCTACGATTTGTACTAGCGTAGCTTTGTTGTGTTTGACCAAAGCATATCCATCATCTTCGACCTTATTTATATTTTCTTAATTTTCAGATTTGATGGCCCAAGCTTCATCGGTGGAATCATCCTAACTCTGGGTCTTCTTGCAATTGGATTCATGGGCTTCAAGTACTACAAGAATCAAACTGAGAGAAACTATCATACTCTCTAAATTAAGAGCCTATCTATTTTTCACACTATTTCTCTATGTAAGTGTGCACCCTTCAATAATAAGTTTATTGCAGAACTTTTTTTTTCATAGTTGTGTGCACTCAACCAAACAGGGTGAATTTAAAATCTCAATTAGAACTCACACATTTTGATATTATTTTATTGGTGATGGTATTGGTACGAATTTAAAACTTTTATAATTCTAGTAGGTACATTTGATAAGGTTTCCTGCTGTCAATAGGTTTATGTTATGGCATTTATTTCTCTGGATTTATAGAATTTTAGTTTACAGATTTTTATGTTTTCGTGTGATTCTTAAAGGTAAGAAAATGTGTATAATATTATACTGAACTATAATATAGAATATCTGCTAAGCTCTTCAGATGTCGTAAAGTAACTTTATTTGGTATTTCTTTATTGTTAAAAGAAACTTAACCTGTTTAGTTATTAATAACAGTAATAGATAATTAGTACAATTATCTTATCTTTGTGTATAAGCCTGGTTTCTCTGTCATCTTGAATATATTATGTGCAATTTAGGTATAAACATATACTTTAAAATGGTAAAGCCGTGCCATGTTTGTGAAATTGAAATATTTGCACTGTGTTTTGTAAAACTTGAAAGCTTCACACACTTTATAGATGTAGCCGTAAGTATATTTTATTATTGTTAAGTGTTAAGCCTCAAGACGATTACGAGGATATTTTCAAGGAAGTAAATTCGCTTACCTACGTCTCAACCTTGTCGCGTGAGTAAATTAACGAAACGAAACTATTTTGTAATGTAGCAGCTTTATAGTAAGGAAATGTGTGATGAAAATATGGGTCTAAAAGAACCTGCTATGGTTTGGCATAACTAAGTTTGCAATTTCATGAGATATAACTATCTTATGATGATATCTCGAATTAAATCTCACTTAGCTCTTTGGAATCTCTGATAACTTATTTGTGCCAAATCAAAAACTGTACTTTTGCCTATGTAATTTAGCACGCTATTTTGTAATCTGGAAAAATGTTGATTCCATCCTAAAGTGCTCTTAAAAACTGAACTATTTAATTATTTATGGATATAGTTTACGAAAGCCAATATTGAGATTTTCTTTATAATTCTGCTACTTGTTCACTATAAAAGGTTATGTCAAATAAAGTATATAAATATGTATTAATGATGAGTTTAATTTTAAAGCACAATCACTTAAAATTATTTAGATTTACCTTTAATATGTTATTATAATCACAAATATGCTTTTCTCCACCCCTCAGGATTGAGACACGGAGCATTTGATTAAAAGATGATACATCAAATATTACTTGTACTTGCCTCTGACTACCCATTTTGTACAGATTTAAGGATTTCAAACATCGGGATTATAGTCGCAGGCTTCTATGTAGCCATCCGAAAATACAATGTGAAACATTCCAACATGTATACCTTATCTACAATACATTGGTACCTAAATACTTAACTACAACCAGAACAATAGTATCTCGCTCCGCTTTTTTTTTTATTCTAAACCAAGTGAACAAACAGAATGCAACTTTTACTGAGTATTTGGCCTGAATGAGTTACTTCCCTAATAGGTACAATTTTAAAGCAAATTATGAGACTGTTCTAATACGTTTGCAATCAAGTTATGTAAAGATTAACTGACACAATATGTATTTATTAACTATCATGTACGCTAGTATAGATTAAAGTTTGCAATTCCTGAATACGAGAAATGCTCATACAGCGTAGGGCTCTTAATCAATCAGCAACTTTCCGACATGTCACAATTTAAATAGGTGTGACCAGGTAGTAGCCGTTAAGACCAAAATGCTTTAGTGTTTGTTAAAGCCATATAGGCTTCCAAATAGTCTGATTAATTGTGGAATTGTATATCTGTGGTATCATATTTTTTAAGAATAGGTTAAGCATTACTATTATAAAGCTTATAGTGTGTTGTCATAAGAACTTAGGTTGATACTTTTTAGACTTTATTTAAGTCTCTGACTAGTACTTTTTTCTATAAATGAGTCTCGTTCATTTACGTTCGATTGGCACCACACTAAAGCTGAATGAAGAATCATCAAAAAAATAACCAAGCAGAGTTTGTTGCCTGATTCTTCTATGCTTGGTCGCGCGCGAGGAACCGGCGTAAATTCACTTTAACATTTTAGATTCACGTATAGTTTTTAAGTTGACGTTTCTATATGATCCTTGTGATTTCAATGAATAAAAACCTATTGACTTGACTTGATAACTTATAAGCCGGAGTATTAATTACACTATGTCTTTCAGACATGCAAGCGAACGACCTTTCTCAGACATGTTCGTGATTTATACATATTTCCGTTCGATCGCAACCTCGCGAATTTTATGGTTCTTATAATTGATTTGCCATAACCTTTTTTGACAACCTCTGTGACGCAGTGGGCGAAGGCCCGCCTGAGACGCAGAAGGTTGCGGGTTCGATTCCCGCCGTGGGACAAATGTTTGTATCTGCAAATATTTGTCTCGGGTCTGGGTGTTTTCTTAAGAACGTTTTGTTTTCCATACAAATAAGTACGATACGAGTTCTATAAGTACGGTAATCATAACTTTTTTTACTGAGCATAGTTCCGCTAAAATCATATTATACTTCTGTACGTCATTCATCAGACAGTCTTGTGGCATTTTTCGTATCAGTTACATTTTGTTAAACAACTTATAAATTGTTTTACTAACAGCCGGCCCAACTTTAGGCGTCAAGCTATTGAACTTCAAATTCGCTAGCAACATTTCCCCAGCTTTCTCATCACAATCATCGTACGCGTCCATCAACGCTTTTGGAGAGTTATACAGCTTGGTTATAGCCAGAGCTTTTTCAACGGACATGCCTTTTAGCTGAAGAAGCATTTTGATGAAGAGCTCTTTGATAGTAAGTGGCTTCGTCTTGGATGATATTGCGTTGAAGTACTCGAACGTCATGAGTTCCTTACCGCCTGAGTCTGTGTTGGAGCCCCGAAGATGGACACCCTGAAATAAAATTTATATATAATACTAAACGCCCAATAATTTCATATACATAGTCCTGACCTCGCACTCGAATTCCCTGTATAGTAGGTATCAGAAACTACGAGTACTTTAGTATCCACATCACCCAGACCTGGAACAAATATCTGCAGAACATTCATACATTTGTCCCGCAGCGGGAATCGAACCCGCATCTCTTGCGTCTCAGCCGGCTACTCGCCCGCCGTGCCACCGAGGTCGTCTTTAAGACAAACTGGACTGCTTATAGACTGCACTCCGACACATGCTATTAAATAGCTTCTATATTTTGATGAAGAAAATTGACATAATTGAGGCTCGTGGGGTCAAATTTACCACCTGATAGAGTGCGTCTATTAGAAAAAGTTTTTGAATTCTTGAAAGCCACCCTGGAACAGGCTTACATTAAGCTGGTTAAGCCTGATGTAAGCCTGTTCCAGGGCATGCTAGCTGCACAAACTTCTGACGCGGCTAAAATGCCGGGTCCATATATGGGCTGCTTAAAGAAAGTATATCTTGAGCAGAGTAAGATGGACGATGGAACTGACATGGTCAAAATTCGACCAGTTTAAAAAAAAAGTCATGCTGACTAAAAAGTTAAGACATTCTTATTCTGGTCCCACCACATGGGAAGTGATTTAAAACTGCTTGACACTCATCACTGTGGTTGCTATTGATGATGATGAAACCAACCTCCAACTCGACAGTCAGCCTCATAGTCATCATGGCGAGAAATTTTTTGGTGCCTTGCAAGGAGTCTGTGTGATTAACCATGAAGCCATCTTGTACCCGAGTGTTGACCATTGCTTGATTTAATGTGGCCATGGGCAAGCCGCAATGCTTCTTGCCCGGATGATCCTCAATTAAGTAGATTACATTCCTCAAGCCGCATTTCCTAAGTCTGAACTTCTGCTCGTGGAACCTGCCGTCTTTGATACTAGCGGCAAAATCATCCATTCTCTTTCTCTCCAAAATATAAGGCAACACTAATTCATGGTTTTCGGATTTGCTGCGCGCCACCCACATGACATCGCCTACTTTAAGATTTCTTGGTTCAGTCTTTAGATATTTACACTGCTTGATGAGTCTGAAAAATGTATGATGAAAATTTTGAATTTTGTATAATTTCTTAAATAAATGTCAGTCATGTCAATATGTTATGCTTAATATGTACTTACTCTCATTTTGTAACTTTTGAAACTTAATTATGGTATAAGAGAAAAGGTCTGAGACCTAATATATAGGTGCATCAGGTAACAAATGCTAGCATGTCCTTATTAAAGGGTTCAATTTTTTTTCTTGAGATATGGTACCATAGAGAACAATTTGTTATATTAATTGCATAAATTAGAATAAAAGCCTGCATCAAGATAAATAACCAGTCATACTCACATTTCAGGTTCATTTTTATCAACAAGCATTACTATCTCATATGTTCCTGGTGGCATGTCTATAAATAAGGGTTCATTGTGATCTAAGCTCAATGTACTTAAAGGAGGTGGTGTGACTCGATAAATGCTACAGCCATGAGCTTTGCATTTTTCATCATGACTGTGTTTCACTTTAGTCAGAACCTTAGAAGACAAAACTCTATCTCTTTCCTCCGAAGCTTGCTTTCCTACAGCTTTTCCTAAACATGTTAAGGTGTATTGCTCAATGCCACAATCCGATAGTTCAGTTTGAACAAATTTTCGCTTCTTATCTAGTAACTTTACAAAGTTCCAATTGTCTATAATCTCAGGACAGTATTGCTGTGCCTTTATCATGAGCTCTTTCTTTTTAAGAGCTGGCCGGAATGGGTAGTCCAGTTGTTGGCGGTATAGTGCAATTAGGACTGCATTTTGCTTGCTATCAGGATTTGCTTTAAATGTGATACATTCAGAATTTTTTCTCAACTGATCCACAGATTCCTTTACATTGTGGTCTGAAAGTAAAAATGTTACTCAGTTTCTTCAAGGGCCAAAAAACATATACCTACCTATCTATTAGATAAATTGTATTGTTCATGATAAACATCTTCAGATCTATACTGAGCAAATCCATGAGGATACCCAAGTATGGGGTAGTCAGTGGAAAGCCCAAACATTTTTGGCATTTCTATCAACAAATTTTGACAAATGTCTGCGCTACATTTAATTAAGTTCTTTTGACAACCTCTGTGGTGCTGTGGGTGAAGGTCCGCCTGAGACGCAGAAGGCTGCAGGTTCGATTCCCGCTGCGGGACAAATGTTTGTATGATCTGCAACCATTTGTCTCGGGCCTGGGTGTTTTCTATATATAATATTTATGTATTTACAAAAAAAAATGTAAGTAGTATATCAGGGAACTACATAGTTCTCAGCATTATTTATTTATTTAATGGTTGAAACATGCCTCTGACTACCCACTACTTAATATCCTCAAGGTTCTGCATACTGAGTATGGATCTGAAGATGTCTATCATGGGGATTTCGAGAGTCAAAGATAATTTACAATCTCTGCTATTACCTGTCTCCATCTTATTTCCATCAGAAGTGGCTTCTGAAATCACTTCTACAAGGGTTTCAGTCTTTTCATTATTTTTTTTGGTATCAATGTAATTTACTGATGAACTTAGTGGGGCATTATGTGCCACTGTTGTTTTCTTGTTAAATAAATGCTGATCAACATAACTACACAAGTTTTTATCAAATCCTTGGAGAATAAAGCATCCCTCACCGGAAGTTATTTGTAATGGATATTTAGCCAACGATTGCAGTGCCAACTCTATTTTTTGAGCAGTCCTGCCGTCTTTCCCAGCTATTTGCGAATAGAAGTCTTTTAACAGAGCCTTGATGAGGTGGTTTTCATGCGCCTTTTTGAATGTTACTCTCTGTTTCTTCTGTACACTTTCTGCGTTCATGTTGTCGAAATACTGGAAAATGTGACTTTGATAGTGAAGAAACAGCTCTGACTGAATACAATAATTATCCAGCAATTAATAGTTGTTTCAAATTTTTGTTTAGCAACAAGTGAACAAAAACCAAATTATTTTCTATTTGTTAAAATGAATGCTCAGACCAGCGTTACAATACATTCTCTTTGGCTCAGACTAGTCAGGGATTGAATGAATGACTTCACTTCACTTCTTGACTATGGCTTATTTATCTATTTGTCACAATTCTGCCAAGGATGAATGACTTGATGACTTGGTTTGAATGGTACATTCCACAAACTAGTTAGATATTCAAAAATTCACACGAACTTTGACAACCACTTGATAACCATTTCCCTTTTATTTATTTTCATGATTTTATTATTGTTTGTGCCAAATAAACGTTTATTATATTTTATTATAGCAAATCGGAGACAAATTGGCAAATAAAAAAGTTTCAAAACGTCCTGCCCAACTTGGTTACGAATTAACTGAATGTAGCAGCAAAAATGTTTTAGCTGTGCAATTGAATTATGAGTGACTGACTTGTTGGTTTGAGTTTGTAATGCAATTTCTTTCATTTGTCAATGATTGTCAACATCAACAATAAAATTGTTATGTCAATTTGACAATCAATGTACAAGCAAGCTTGTTTTGGTACGAAAACCGTGGTACCTAGTTTACAAAAAATGAAACAAAGTGATCTTTATTCTTGAAAAGTGCTACTTTTACACAAGATTAAAATGTCGCTCGAAATCCCATTGATGACCACCGATGAGGTATAGGAAATTTATAATTCGAAAAAAAAATCCACTGTTTCAGTGTCACAGCTTTTCATACTATTATTTATCCAGGTAATCGAGCTAGATCCTGAGCAATTACCTTCTGGGGAAGAAGTTCTTAGTATATTGCAGAAGGAGCGCTCACAACTCAGCGTCTGGATCAATGTTGCTGTAAGTAAACGTAACCTCAAAACTGTTCTAATTGTACGTTTTTATGATACAACTAGTCTCTGCCCATTACTTCGCCCGCGTAATTGCCGGATAAAAAGTAGCCTATGATAATTCTAGGTAACGAACTATGTCCGTTCCAAATATCATCCTATTTGTTGAAACAAATAATTCTAATTCTAACTGATTATGCTGTTTTGTAAAGAATTAGCAATAACCATCCAAATTTCGCATTTATAATATTAAGTAGGACATGGGGGAAACCATTGGTAGAAGCTATTCTTAGTGCATTGACTGTACCTGTTCTAAATTTCATCAATCCTTTCAGCCATCTCGGACTTTATTAGCAACAAACATTCAAGCTTTCACATTTATAATATTAGTAAGTTTAGCCTCTGCCCATGGCTTGAAACGCATAGTACTAATTTAAAAAGTAGCCTAGGTGTTAATTTAGGTAACAAACTATACATGTTCTAAATTTCATCCAAATCTAAGATGAAGTAAAAACTGATGAAGTGAAACTTTTATACTTCTGTTTATGTACAGAAGCAGAACAATAGCAGTAATATGTAATATGTTTATTAAACACTAAGAAAACATGTTCTCATCAATTCTTTTGCATTCCATATTACACAATTCTTTTGCATTTCTTAATTTCATCTATGGTAACTATATTTAATTTCAGCTCGCTTATTACAAGCAAAAGAAAATCGATGACTTCCTTAAAATCTTGGAATCATCCAGAGCGGATGCTAACATCGAATACAGAGACTTTGAACGTGACCAAATGCGGGCCCTCGACATGTTGGCTGCTTATTATGTTCAAGAGGCCAACAAGGAAAAAACAAAAGATAAGAAAAAAGAGCTCTTTACAAAAGCCACACTCCTTTACACAATGGCTGATAAGATCATTATGTATGATCAGGTAAATATATTTTAGAATTAGCAAGTTTAAGTAGCAACAAGCAGGCCTTATATTTTTGAATGGTGACTACAAACAGGGTGTACAATGAAGTGAATAATACAATTCAATATTCCTGCAGGTGTTAAAGCCAATAGTAAGTGGTATTTGTGTAGACACCCTGGTACAAAAACCTTAATGTCTGAGTCTGACTGGTTCTTGATAGGTTGCAACATTCCCTGTGATGTGGTTATCTGGAATCGATGCCCAAACCAAATGTCCCAAATGATCAAATGTCCGTACTACATGCAGACATTTGTCCCGCCCGCACCTGTTGTGTCACAACTGGCTCTTCATCCACTGCTCCGACAAGGTCGTCATAAAGGAATCCATGTCTCATATAATACTTCTATTCTAGAACCATCTGCTTGGCCGAGCGTACTTCTGCCTCCTGGAAGGAGATAAAATGGAGCAAGCGGATGCCCAGTTCAACTTCGTATTGAACCAGTCTCCAAACAATGTTCCATCGTTGCTTGGCAAAGCATGTATTGCCTTCAATCGGAAGGACTTTAGGGGGGCACTTGCATTCTACAAGAAAGCTTTGAGAACCAACCCTGACAGCCCGGCAGCATTGCGATTGGGCATGGGGCATTGCTTTATGAAACTGAATAATCAAGAGAAAGCTAGGTAATTTTAAAAGTTTAGATACATAGATAGATAGAAGATAGAAACTACTTAATTACGCACCAAATAATATATTAGCTTAGAATAATATCTGTATCTTAGATAAGTACTACAAACTTAGACATAACTTTGAAGTAAATGTTAAAATGGATTTTTTAACTAAAGCATCAAACAAAAATACAGTCCACCTGTTGGTAAGTTACCATAACCTATGGACGCTTGCAACTCTGGCCTGTATTGCGGAAGCCCAGGTTTTTTGTTTGACTGGTACCATTCATACCAGACATGATTTCAAGGATGGTTCCTTAGCAAGGTTATATCTCTTACAGTTAGAGTAGACAGCTTCAAGAGACACAGTGTTTGATAATTTGCTAGGAAACAATTCTGTCAACTGTCGTGCGAGTCTCGTCACGCCTGCTTTGCTCTGATTGGCCGAAACATTGGATTGGTTGTGTAGTTTCAACCAATCAGAGCACAGCAGGCAACATGACGCAATGACAATGTCCGCTTTTGAAAAATCTGTCCTAAAAGACTGATGTGTTGACAGAACAGTGTAGTTCAGAATGACGCCTCTCGGGGTTCACTGCTCGATACTTCTGTAGGCCGATAATTATGAAGATGTGTTGAATGTCGCCCTTCTGGACTACTTAAAGTAATGGACTAACAACCAACTGACACATAGCCCTGACCCCACACTAAGATTTCTTGTGTCGTGGGTACCAGGAAGGACGAGTACTGTGGTACCTGCAACACCCGGACCCAGTACAAATATCTACAGAACAGTGCAAGCATATGTCCCGCAGTGGGAATCGAACCCGCAAATCTTACGTCGCAGCTGGCTTTTCTCCACGGCACCGACGTCGTTTAGTTCAAATGAATTAATGATAGATAATACACAATGTAAGTTTTAAAATAATTTTATTGATCATACTCATATGATCATCCAGGATGAACAGTAGAAAATGCTTTAGCATTTAGTCCTCCTAGCACTAGATTGTTTGTGCGGAAGTATGAAATAAATGAATATGAATTACTGTGTTATGTTTTCAGAATGGCTTTTGAAAGAGCCCTACAGCTTGATCCACAATGCGTTGGCGCCCTCGTAGGCCTCTCTATATTGAAACTGAACCTTCAAGAGAATGAGTCTAACAAAATGGCTGTGATCATGCTTTCAAAAGCCTACGCGATCGACCCCAAAAACCCGATGGTCCTAAATCATTTGGCTAACCATTTCTTCTTCAAAAAGGTGAGTTTCGTCACAATTTGATGACCTCTGTGGCGCAGTGGGCGAAGGCCCGCCTGAGACGCAGAAGCAACCTTCTGCGTCGAAGGAGGTGGGGAAGTGGGTTCGATTCCCGTCGCGGGACATTTATTTGTATGTTTTGCATTGTTTCGGGTCGGGGTGTTTTCTATGTATGATAAAACTTATATGTAGTATATCAGTCGTGTAGTTCCCGTTACACAAGCTCTGCTTACTTTGGGGCTAGAAGACGCTGTGTGAAAAAAAAATGTCCAGCATTATTTATTTTATTTTTATGAATTCTAATTCTTAATACTCAATACATTTATTGCTTTCACATAGTAGGTACATAGATGGTGTCTATAGGTAGGTATCTCACATGAACCCTGTCTAAGGGTATAGCAACAGATAGGTAGGCAGGCCGAGGTTTTGCGTAAACAAACTAGTTGTATACTTTTCTAAGTATAATATATATGTGTTTACAAAAATGAAATGAAAGTTTTTAAAAGCAGTATATCAGTCACGTAGTTGCCATAATACGAGCTAAGCAGAGCTCGTCTTATGGGAACTACATGTTTGCTTAGCGCGTTAAAACAAAAAATAAACAAACTCTTCAGTTTTATTAGTAGTATAGATAATACATAGAAGATCTGGGTGTTTGGTAGTGATCGCTATTTAGCGATAAGACTGCCCATTGTAAAACATTGTCAAAGTTTGTAGTACTTAATTAAGCTGATGTGTTATTTGGTGTGCAATAAAGTATTATCTTTCTACATAATAATAAATAATGCTGGACATTTACATGCAGCATCATCTAGCCCCAAAGTAAGCAGAGCTTGTGTTATGGGAACTACATGACTGATATACTTATTATATACATACATTTGTAAATACATACATATTATACATAGAAAACACCCAGATACCGAGACGAATATTTACAGATGCAAACATTTGTCCCATTGTGGAATCGACCCCGCCACCTTCTGCGTCTCAGGCGGGCCTTCGCCCACTGCGCCACAGAGATCGTCAAATATAATGATGATGTAAAGCGATGGGTATACCTAACTGATGTATTATTTACCGTCAGGATTACAATAAAGTGCAGCATCTAGCGCTCCACGCCTTCCACAACACGGAGAATGAGGCGATGCGCGCGGAGAGCTGCCACCACCTGGCGCGCTCGTTTCACGCGCAAGGCGACTGCGACCAGGCCTTCCAGTATTATTACCAAGCCACACAGTTCGCGCCCGCAAACTTTGTACTACCGCACTATGGGTTGGGACAGATGTATATCTATAGAGGGGACTCTGAGAATGTAAGACATGTATAGTTATTCTCCTTTTTTAGGGTTCCGTACCTCAAAAGGAAAAAAATGAAACCCTTATAGCACAGGTTCTCAAACTTATTTTTCCCACCGCCACTGACAATTAAAAAAATCCTAACGCCCTCCAAAGTTTATAAACATAACAACCTATGCTTCCCATCTAGACTGCCTTAGCGCCCCCAATATCTTCTAGAACCTTCAACCGCCCTCCTGAAGGCCCCCAGCGCCCACATGGGGGCGTTATCGCCCACTTTGAGAAACATTATAGGATCAATTACAATACAATATACAATTTCAACTATAAAATATCGGATAAAAACTCTTGGGATTGAAGATGCTCCAACTTGATAAGAAATATACTTATTGTTCTGAAAAAGAATAATTAAAAAGAATGACCAGCCTTGTCTTCTTGCCTATCTTTCCTGGCTTGGTCGCGGAGGAACAGGTAGTAGATAAAACCGACGTTTTAAAGTGATCCTTGTGATTTTAATGAATAAATGAATTTTGACTTTGTTGCCGATCCTGAGGCATAATGAAAAGTCTCACGTGCTTGTATTTTCATCGGCCCCATTTCCTTCTAATAGAAACATGTTACAAATACTTAGGCTAATGTCTTTCAAAGTCTATGTCAATAAGTATTTATTAATTGATATCACAAGGATCATTTAACATCGATTCATGAGTTACGTGATTTTTTCTAGCGACACACCTACACGACAGCACTAGACGACTTGGATTATTTTATTATCCTTTATAAACGCTTTTTTATAAACTTTTCGCTTTGGTAGAAGTTGGGCAGAAATATGTGAACCCCAGCCTAGGCAACGATAAGCGATATGTCATTGGAAACGTTTTTTTATGTTCTAAAACTTCTACGGCGGAAAATCGCTGTGGAATAGATCTTTAAAAATGTGACTATCATTAAAAATGTGGAAAAAAGTAAAAGTCTTCTATTTATGATGTTAGCCGATCTTGTTACTCGTGATTAAAAGACTCCGTAGGAGAAATTAAAATCTTGAGTTGTAGTACTTTTGCTAGTTTATTTTCGATAAAACCTATGCTTGAATATGACTTACAAATTCGAAAATATTCACACATTTTTCAGGCGGCACAATGCTTCGAGAAAGTACTTAAAGTGCAGCCAGGTAACTATGAGACGATGAAGATATTAGGCTCCCTCTATGCGAACTCGCCGTCTCAGTCCAAGCGGGATATAGCGAGGCAGCATTTGAAGAAAGTCACTGAGCAGTTTCCCGATGATGTCGAGGCTTGGATCGAGTTGGCGCAGATATTGGAACAAAATGATCTGCAGGTAATCCCAGCAAAATAACGACAGATAGACATCCTCAAATCTAGAAGATTTAGGGTGTTCTAATTCTAAGTGGGGGAACTGAGGTCTGCACTGACGTCCCGCATTTGGGTGTATTCTGCATTATCCCCCTTCAAACCTGACCCCAACCAGCCTAACTCCTTGAAGTAGCGGAGAAGAACTGGGTTAATGACAGCAGTGTTCCAGTATGCCTGACCTCCTTTCAGTTAATGATGACGGAGAGCATGAGTTGATTAGTTCTTGCAGTGCCGTCTTCGACCTGACTTTATTGTGGTGACTTCATTGGGCGACCTGATTTAGGGTGTTATTGAAACAAGTAATCTAATCGAAGGGGTGATGCTGCCCATTAAAGTGAACAACGTTTCCTGACAAAAGTCGAATTACCAATTTGTTTTTCAGGAATATCAATTGAAATTGAAATGGTTTGAAACGACCTTCAATATTGTTTAGGATTTTTTGTTATATTTTGTGTTTTCACTAAATATTATGTTAAGCAAGCAATTTTCGATATCAAACAAGATCTTTGACATTGCAAATTGTATGAAATATAGCTAGTTTATCCGATTTTTTTCGAAAACAGCTACGACTCGATTTTTACCACCGATTTTGAAAAGCAATTTTGAAATTTTGAAAAATTTTGAAAAGTCGTACAACAAAAGATGTGTCATGTTATGTATAGAACGACCCACTTTCGGGTTAGTTAGTATACATATTCTGTGACACCCTTTAGGGAAGACCTAAGACCACAATGGAAGATGAATGGCAAACAGAAATCTCTATTTATAAAAAACAACACGACAGTTTTTTTAATTTTCCCGCATCTATAGGTAGCAGTTTAGATTTTAGCCTCAAACGCCTTCGAAAAAAACATTTTTATATATTTCCTACATTTTCAGGGTTCACTGAACGCATACAGTACAGCAATGAAAATTCTCAAAGAGAAAGTGGACGCGGATATTCCCGCCGAGATACTCAATAATGTAGCGGCGCTTCATTACAGACTTGGAAACTTGACAGACGCCAAGAACTATCTAGAACAGGCTCTGCAAAGGTAAGCGAGAAAACTGAAAGCGATCATAAATAATTTACATACCACCCTGACTAAACAAAAAATGTGTGTCTATTAGTTATTCATACAAAAATATTTCAAGCATCGCCAGTTTACTAAAATACAAAATATGTTACCATGGCCCGTGATTATAAATAATCGATTAGTGGCGACATCTAGTTCTGTCTCCGTTAATATTATTAACACTTGGTGCTACATTAATTACACTATACATTAAAACTATCACTATATTGTCACTGGCTAGTAGGTATTCGGGTGTGTACATGTAAGATCCCTGTCGCAAAATATCGTTCGTAGTCCCCTGACTGAATATCCTCATAGACACTCAGTATGCAGATCAGTGAGGATACCAAGTAGGGGATACTCAGAGGCACGTCCAGACATTATATTTGTCACATTCCCATGTTTAGTATAGTCGGTAGTAGGGAAGGTGCGTATTTACGCGACCAAGTTTTAATACCTGGTGTTTGCTTCCAAGTCCGCCGATCGGTTTTGGCTTTGAAAAACTTGCAAGGTATTTTCATTTGAAAATAAATCTTGCCCTTTAATAAGGGCATCAAATAATTCGCATGTAAATCCAAATACTTTCAAGAACCGATTGATTTCAGAAGTGAATGATTTGAACTTTATTTATAATACGACAAGGTTGAACTTTCTATGTAACTATTTTCGACTGGGCTCAGTCAAGGTATTTTACTAGGAAGTATTAGTATTTTTTAGTTTACTTATCTTCCCGACTATCCTATGGTATAGGATATCGTTGGATAGGTCTTTTAAAAGTATTGAGTATGTATTGTGGTGTAAATAATCCTAGCCGTGATATAAATAAGAGTTTCAATCGTTCTTGTGAAACAGAATACTTAAGTATTTTTTCAAAGGCTCGTTTATGCTCCTTATGCATCTAAAGAAGCAAGGCTCAATTTTTATGAAAGTATTTTCAGTACAAACCTTGGTTGGTAAACCAATCATGTTATTTTGAATCTTGTGTTTTGGCACTGGTTTTTTAATGTGAACGTACTTTGAAGCCCTGGTACTGAATTTAGCAAGTACAACTCATGTCACGCCTAGTCTGTAATTGTACCATCCAATTGCAAAGCCGTCGCCGCTACATGGAACATTACCCTACACGTGGGTGATGGTAATGTTTTATTTATTTAATTTTACACTTAAAATTGTGATTTGAACTTTTGATTTGAATTTGAAATATCAACAATACAGTATCTGATTTTCATTCTTGCGTGATCTGTGTTCTTTTTCTAACCTTTGGGAAATAAATAAGCATTCAGCCTTATCATAATCATAATCATAATAATCATAATCATAATTTATTCATAAAATTTCAGGTTACATATAGATCTTAAAATTATTATAGTAGGTACTACCAAAACCTACCTTTACAGGCGTATCAATTTAATATTGAATTAAAATTAATGTTCATTCCGTGCACAAATCAAAAATAATTAATAATAATAGAAAAACATGTCAAAATTGATCTAATCATGCAACATCAAAAATAAAGTCAGTTATAATTTATATTCGAAGAATTCGTTTATACTATAAAAACATTTGTCAATCAGCCATTTTGTCAAATTAAGTTTAAATCTAGTTAATAATGTCATTTCTTTAAAAGTGTCCGGAATTTTATTATAAATTTTATTTGCTATCATAAAGCTGTTATTGAAAGATAATGTCAATCTCGTTTTAAAATAATAAATATTGTTTCAAATTAAATCATTTATTAAGTTACAAAAGTACATTGTTGAATGTTATACAGCGAGCATTAATTAAATTTATAGTGAAATAAATAGGACACAAAACATAATAAATTAAACAAAAATATAAAACAAATGCAATATAGTTAAAAATAAATTTATCAATTTTTTTTAATATAAATAAAAATACAGTCTAGATAAAAAAGAATACTATAATCGGTAGGTAGGTATTAATCTAGTTATAAATCAGATGTGCCCTAAAACACCTAATTTATATTAGTTTGCACTTATAAAAACCATGCTAGCAGTTCCAGAATAATAAAAAAAAATATATGCTTATCGTCGTATTGGACTATTGGTAGCTATTGCTGACGTGTTATTTTGTTGCGTACTGAAAGAGCCGATTAGCGTGTTTTTTTTTAAATACCATTTTCATTCACTCATTCATTCCAGAGAGAAAGCAGACGCGGAAACACTAGACGCGCAGTACTACAACTCTATATCTGTCACAACAAGTTACAATTTGGCGCGGTTGAACGAAGCCCTATGCATCTATAACAAGGCGGAGAAACTTTACAAGGACATACTCAAGGAACATCCAAACTATATCGACTGTTATTTGAGGTAAAAACGAAACGCATTTCCCAGGGCGGGGCCAGAAACTGTTAACTTTTAAACAGCCAACAATATTAGCCTCATGTACCATGCGGGAGGTGGCGGGTTCCAGTCCCTCCGACTTCCGCTTGAATTTAACGGATATTATACATTTTTGATTTCCTGGGACTAGACAAATACTTCACACTTAGTTTTCCTACACGCTAACGCAAATTTGTCAAGGTAAAACTTGGCAGTTGTCACGTGATATCCTACTAATATTATAAACGTGAAAGTTTGTGAGGATGGATGTTTGTTACTCTTTTACGCAAAAACTACTGAACGTATTTTTATGAAACTTACGTATACATCAGAATAACACATAGGCTACTTTTTATCCTGGTACCACGCGGGCGAAGCCGTGGGCAGAAGCTAGTTTCCACATTTCAATACATTTCAGTCTTTCCTCAGGCGTTAACGCGATCCCCGCCACGGGACAATGTTTGTATGATCTGCAAATATTCATCAGGGCTCTGGGTGTTTTCTTTGTTTAATATGTACATACGTAAAACAAATATCTATGTTGTATTAGTATCAGTCATGTAGTTCCCATAACACAAGCTCTGCTTACTTTGGGGCTAGATGATGATGTGTGTTATTTATTTATTTTTATTTATGTAGGTTTTTTATTTATATGCTTTAAATATATATTATATTACTTTAAATTTAGTTCCTAGTTTGTATGACCAGATGATTCACTTTTAAAAGTTTTATACTTTGCTAAAGCCTGTCAAAATGGGTGCCATTCCTCAATCCCATAAGTTATTATTCTCATGCTAATGTATTTAGTATGTTGGCCATTGACAAAGTGTTTAAAACTGATCGTCTTAATGTTCAACAATTTTCACGCATGAATATATCCGATATCTTATCCAGAGGACCGTATTGTACATCCATGGAAAGTACACCCCTGAGAAGCACAGCCAGTTTTACAAACCATTTGGTTTGAATTATCTGGATGTGCTTTCCATGGTTGTGCAATATACGTCGATTTCGATGAAATTTGCAACAGGTATAATTCGTGATAGGTCACGAATATCTTCCTTTTTATCCGGGTACCGCGCGGGCGATGCCGTGTGAAGGGACTAGTATTTTTTTTACATCATTTTCATTTCAACTTTTCCAGGCTTGGCTGCATGGCTCGCGACAAGGGTCAAATATACGAAGCTTCTGATTGGTTCAAAGAAGCCTTGAAAGTGAACACAGAACACCCAGACACATGGTCCTTGCTTGGGAACCTGCATTTGGCTCAGCAGGAATGGGGACCGGGCCAGAAGAAATTTGAGAGGATCCTGCAGAATGCTGCAACTTCCAGCGACGCATACTCTTTGATAGCTCTTGGTATGTTATTTCATTTTTTTCCATTTCTTACACATACTTTTTGATAGCTTCCTTATTTCTTTTCTTTCTGTCACCACGATTCCATCAACTTTATTGGGTAACATTATTTTTATTAGTCAAAGTCGATAGGTTTTTATTCATTGAAATCACAAGGATCATATAGAAACGTCATCTGTAAAACTATGTGAATTTAAAATTTTAAAGTGAATTTACGCAGATTTCCCGCGCGTCATTAGACTGAAATTATTTTCTAACTTATAATTTACTTTTGCAATGAAATCTTCATGTTTCTTATGGTACTTTTGTATGCTTAATTTGTAAAATTTGGGGCACATAATACATAATACGAACAGAATGGCGGGAGGGGTCGGGTCTCCTCCCGCCGATCCGACCTGCCTCATCCGGCCGGATAGCAATAGACACTCCTTTTGCTATAAGCAGAGGGGCATACGTCATACGTGCTTTGTAACGCAATTTTCGAAAAGATAATTTACAAACTGAATTAACACGGTCATCGGTGGTCGGCTATGACGCCGAAAAAATGCTGAGTCCTTTTAAGTCTGAAACTCAATATCGCTGAAAATGTCGCTTCAGTCAAATCGCCTTTTAACAATCGATACAATTCGACAGGTAACGTTTGGTTGCAAACCCTGCACCAGCCGTGCCGAGAGAAAGACAGAGAGAAGAGACATCAGGAGCGGGCCCTAACGCTGTACAAGCAAGTGCTCAGACTCGATCCTAAAAACATTTGGGCTGCCAATGGTATTGGATGTGTGCTTGCGCATAAGGTATAATTACATGTTTTTATCATAATTGTTTAATGTACCAGACGACCCCTTAGCGCAGTAGGTTCGATTCCCGCCGCAGGACAAATATTATGAGTTGCCTAGACAATTACCACTTTCTGTTGGCGTTAACGCCTGCGGAAAGATTGAATTGTATGGGAATGTCATAAGCTGTGGAAATGTCACACGCCCACTGCCAAGATTTTTCTAGACAAATTTGCGTTTACGTGAAAGGAAAACAGCGTCTAGACCCCCAGGGTGTCTATACAAATACCACTTCTGTTGGCGTTAACGCCTGCGGAAAGGTTGAATTTTATGGAAATGACATTCGCTTTTGAGATGTCACGTGAGTGCTGCCAAGATTTTTCTAATAAGATTTCTTCTATATCCGTCGCATAGGGCTGCGTGAATCCCGAAGCATATTCGTTATTTGATTTGAACCTTATTGCTTCATCGATAGGGTTGCGTGAACGAAGCCCGTGACATATTCGCGCAAGTGCGCGAAGCGACGGCGGACTTCCCCGACGTTTGGATGAACATCGCCCACATTTACGTAGAACAGAAACAGTACATCAATGCTATACAAATGGTGAGTTACCTCTTAAACTATCATCCAAAACAAATCGCGTCAAAGTTAAACGCACACCGTGGCTTTGGCTCGTGCTTGTGCCGGAGGACGCACACAAACGCGCGGTCAGCTGAAACCGCTAGAGTTCAACGACTGAATACGAATTGACGTGTCAATCGAATTTGGCTATGTGTGTGTGGCCAAATTCGATTGTGTGCATTACATTGCGCGCTAGTAAAACAACATTATAATATGCCTAAAAATAAAAGACGTTTCTCAGCAACTACTTTCCCTCAATTTTAAGATGTTAAGATGTTTATCCTTTAAGATGAACAATATGCGTAGATTTTAGCTTGATAACGACCTGATAACAGGGTGTAAAACCATCCTGTATATTTTTCGTTTTTGCGCGAGGCACTGACTGGCTTTCTAAGGTACGATATTTTGGTACAAAGAAAAATAAATATTTTTTCCACCTCTAGAAGGTGCAGCGAAAAAATGAATTTTAAAGGAAAAATTCTACGCGGACGAATTCGCAGAACGTTCAAACAAATATAATATTCAAACTAAAATATGAATTTAGTAATTGTTTAAATTAAATTATTAATTAGGTTGGTGGTAGTATTATTAGAAAAGATGCGTTGAGGGTAGGACTGGAATAATTGAAAATTGTGTCATTGTTTTGTTTCAGTACGAGAACTGCATCCGCAAGTTCCGGATGCACTACGACGTGGAATGGCTGACGTGGGTGGGGCGCGCGCACACGCTGGCAGGCCGCGCGGGCGCCGCGAGGGGCGCCTTGCTGCGGGCGCGGCGCGTCGCACCCCACGACCCCGCGCTCGCGTACAACACCGCGCTCACGCTCCGCCGCAGGGCGGCGCTAGTGCTCAAGGACGAGAGATCCGACCTGCCGCTTGTGTTGCGAGCGGTGCACGAGCTATCCGTCTCGCACAGGTACGTTGTTACGAGCGAGCCGCGTCGCACCCCACGACCCCGCGCTCGCGTACAACACCGCGCTCACGCTCCGCCGCAGGGCGGCGCTAGTGCTCAAGGACGAGAGATCCGACCTGCCGCTTGTGTTGCGAGCGGTGCACGAGCTATCCGTCTCGCACAGGTACGTTGTTACGAGCGAGCCGCGTCGCACCCCACGACCCCGCGCTCGCGTACAACACCGCGCTCACGCTCCGCCGCAGGGCGGCGCTAGTGCTCAAGGACGAGAGATCCGACCTGCCGCTTGTGTTGCGAGCGGTGCACGAGCTATCCGTCTCGCACAGGTACGTTGTTACGAGCGAGCCGCGTCGCACCCCACGACCCCGCGCTCGCGTACAACACCGCGCTCACGCTCCGCCGCAGGGCGGCGCTAGTGCTCAAGGACGAGAGATCCGACCTGCCGCTTGTGTTGCGAGCGGTGCACGAGCTATCCGTCTCGCACAGGTACGTTGTTACGAGCGAGCCGCGTCGCACCCATCTGTAATGAGAGGGTGACCTTATGTTTATTCCTTCCGATAGATACTTCGGGCGGCTTAGCACGGCGGGTCCGGAAGCGGGCACGATGGGCGGCGTGGGAGGCGCGG
Organism: Perizoma flavofasciatum; assembly: GCA_958496245.1. Classification (NCBI taxonomy): domain Eukaryota; kingdom Metazoa; phylum Arthropoda; class Insecta; order Lepidoptera; family Geometridae; genus Perizoma; species Perizoma flavofasciatum. The sequence continues at coordinate 10,420,476 of OY292429.1, read as the reverse complement.
CCGCAGCGGCGGAGGCGCGCACTTGCGCCGACCTGCTCTCGCAGGCGCAGTGGCACGTCGCCAGAGCGAGACGGCAACACGACGAGGAGCTCACGCTGAGGGACCGGCAGCGCGAGCAGCGCGAGGCCTTCAGGAAACAGCAGGTAACAACACAAATCAGCTGTCTACCGATTTAGTAAACGAATTAGCGAAGCGAACGATGAACTCTGAGTCTGCTTAGGCAATCCGGTGTTCGTTATGTATGTTTGTTTGTCCGACTATAACTAAATCATGATAAGTACGCATGTTTTAGAATACCGTCTTGCTCGAAACATTCGTGAATCTTCTTTTAAGGTGATTGCATTTTGTTTTGTGTGCCATAATAAATAAACCTTTTATTAAATATATATGAAACTTGGTAGATAGCTATCTACCTACCTACTAAGATATACTAACCTATCAAGGTTATACTAACATATATACTAACCTATCTAGGTTGCACTGGTAGAATTTTGAAGGACGAATATCAGCTTGATCGGTAGGGGGGTTTCTGAACTACTGGATGGGGGGTTTCAGCAATCGGGTAAAACAGTATTTCGCGAACTCAGGTTGGTAGTCATATGTTCAGTATATTCGGCCTCTGTGACGTAGTGGGCGAACGTCCGCCTGAGACGCAGGTTGTGGGTTTGATTCCCGCTGCGGGACAAAATATGTTTGTATGATCTGCAAATATTTTTCTCGGGATTCGGGTGTTTTCTATGTTTAATATGTAAGTATTTACAAAAAAATGCATATACGTAGTATATCAGTCCTGTAGTTCCCATAAGACAAGCTCTGCTTATTTTGGGGCTAGATGATGCTGTGTCAAAATGTTCAGCATTATTATTATTAGAGCAGGTTGTAAAATGTGTGAATATTTGTGAACAGGAAGAGGAGCGTCGCAAACAGCAGGAGCAAGCCGCTAAGAGCACGGTGGAGATGCTTCAGAAACGGCAGGAGTACAAGGAGAAGACCAAAAGCGCGCTCATGTTCGCCGACATGCCGCAGGAGGGGAAATCTAAAGGGAAGGGACGGAGGAGGGACGATTACGTCTCCGACTCGCCTTCGGGCAGCGACCGCCCGAGAGAGGAGGGGTAAGTTCATAGATAGATAAGAAAGAGTAATTGTTTATTTTACACCGTTTAAGTCACAGCACTGACACGTAGAACAAAGGTATTTTCCCCAGAAAAATATGAAACTAGACTAGAAAGACTAATTGTTTATTTTACATCACATACAACAAAGTTTGTTTTTTTCCTGAAAAACATTAAACCCGTTTAAGATAAGATAATGATAAAAATATTTAATTTTGTGTCACATAAAGGTACACATACGAGTTATTAAGTAAATGGGATTGACAACAGAAACGGCCGCCACTCAGCACTATGTTATAGAAGCACTTTGTGCCACTAAAACGCTGGTCTTCCGTGACGCCGGTGATTTTTCACACTTAGGGATAGTAAAATTAAATGCGCCATCTTTGATATTAATTTTATCCTCATTGCCATAATCAACATCCCCTATGATTTTTTGAATGTGAAATTGTTGTTCGCCATGATTGATTTCACACTAGAAGGCAAAAGGAAGAAATAGGGGAAAATTTTAAGTTTTATTCCCGTTGACCCCCGATTGGGCCGAAGATCGGGAGATAACGGGAATAACCCGTATTTTTAATAATAAAAACCGACTTTAAATAACGGAAAGTGGATTAAAATGAATCTTCATCCATATCATATTTGTCTACAGTCAGGGATGGTATATTTTCATAAAATGTGCATGGGACCACCCTACCCATAAAAGAGAGAGTCATTAAAATCGGTTCGCAATTGGCAAAGATATCGCGTAAAATACAGACGAGATGAGAAACATCTCCTTTTTTGAAGTCCATTGAAAAACAGTGAACAAAAGCAAAAAGTAATAGGGTAGGTAGGTAAGCATTAAATTCTAGGTGTAAGGTGCCCTAACTTATTATATTTTTCCGTTTTGTTTTCGTATCATTTCTACTTGTCTGTGTTGTACGAGTATCTGTCATATATATTTTATTGTACTGTAAATTATTTTTATTGCGGTTACACCACCTCTCGTCAAAGGTCGCCTGGAAGAGATCGCTCTTAGTGATAAGGCCGCCCGTTGTATCACCGCAACATAGTTTTAAGATAGTTTGTAAAGTGTTTTTAAGTGTATCTATCTATTTGTATGTGTCGAATAAATATTATAACCATCTATTTCAGTGCGCCTCGCGAGAAGAAGAAGGATCGCAAGAAACGCGAAGGCGACGGTCGTAAAGGAAAAGGCAGAAAGCGACGCGAGCGCGGCTCGGGAAGCGACAGCGACCCGCCAAGGAAGCGCGGGAGGAAGAAGGTAAACTTAACAATACACGTTTATGTATCTATGCTGGGCACAACGCCATCTGTGGCTCAGCTGCCGAATTACACAGCAAGGTACTTGACGTATCCCTTGCAATGTTATTATCATCATTGATGATCTCTATTGCGCAGTGAGTGATGGCCCGCCTGCGACGCTGAAGGTTGCAGGTTCCTGCCACAGGATAAATGTTTGTTGAAACAGGAATGTCCTGATCACTACCTATTAAGAAATAATTGTACCCAAAAAGTCATATTTATTTGCAATATATTTTTTATTTGCAGATGTTGTTTGCTATATAAGTATTTTGATTCGACTAATCTAACTTATTACAGGGTGAAAAGGGCATCGGCCGCCGAGAGAAGGCCAAAGCGAAGGCCGCTGAAGAAAAGCTCAGCGCGAAACAACGCGCCAAGATCGTGTCCAAAGAGACCATTTCCACGTCCGAGTCGGACTCGGACGTTTCCCGCAAGTCCCGCAGCCGCTCCCGCAGCGGCAGCCGGAGTCCACCCGCGAACAAGGGACGCAAGCGGATTGTGTCCGCCTCTGACAGTGACAGGTGAGTTTGAAGTTAAAAAGATAAGTTTTTATTTTTAGCCATGTCATTTGGCCAAATGGAAATATGCAAACGGGACTCGGGACCAAGTTCTTATCTTAAGGATGCGGCGGACGCAGCTCGCAACTTAAATTCGAGGCGCGGCCTAAAATCGCCCCGGATATCGCTATCTTGCGCGATATTGATACCAAAAATGATGATTGAAAACTTGTTGGAAGCGGATTCTGTCAGCTTCTGATGGGTGACGTTGATGTGGAGAAGTTTATCTAGTTAGCCATGACATTTGGCCAAATGGAAAGCCGCAAGAGACGCCAATCAATGCGCCGACATCGTGTCCAAAGGAACAATTTTAACGTCAGAGTCGGTCTTCACTTCACTTCTTGATTATGGCTTTTGCAACGATTTGTTACAATTCTGCCAAAGAGTCGGTCTAATAACTACTAGATTAGAAGCGGATTGTGTTCGCTTTTGACAGTGACAGATGAATTTGATATACAAGGAAGAAGATTATTTTGTTAGCCATGGCATTTGGCCAAATCGTAAGCCGTAAGAGGCCAATCAACGCACCAAACGGGCCAATCAAGTGCTTGTCTAAGTTAAAATTTTGCATGTCTATCAACTTCTAATGACAACACGGTTATAACCGCATTGTCGCATTGCGAGCTGATCTTTTGACGGAAGGTAGACGGTGAAAGGCTCATTTTGAGCAATCGGATTCTATTGTCGGTTTATAAAAAGCTTCTTTTTGAAAAATACATTTAACGTTCTAAAACGCATTGTTTCACAGATCAAGATCTCGCTCGAAGAGTAGGTCGAAATCCCGCAGTCGTTCCCGCTCCGGATCGGCCAAGGGTCGCCGTTCACGGTCCAAGGGAAGATCCAGGTAAAACACATATATTTATTACATTAATAAAAGACTCTGTCGTGAATTCGTTGATAATAGGTACTAGCGTTACGGGCTTGTTAAATTTGCTAAATAATATAGAATACTAATTTGCTTCCTTAGATAATTTTGACAATGTTTTATATAAATGGCATTATTTCCACAGGTCGAAAAGTGGCTCCAGATCCAAAAGCCGATCTCGCTCAAAGAGCCGATCTCGCTCAAAAAGCCGATCTCGCTCAAAGAGCCGATCCCGATCAAAAAGCCGATCTCGCTCAAAGAGTGTGTCGAGATCACGATCCAGGTAAATACTATCATAGTAATATTATTATATTCCCTGTTATCTTCCTAGGTTATGTCACTAGCCGCAAATATCATGTCGTTGTGAGGTTGTCTTGTTGATGTTTTCCGTTACCGTTTTTGTTACGATACAGGATTGCACAATGCTGGTAAATAAATAATGGTCATAAAAAAACATTTTCGCTGGCTGCAATTCCACCGAAGTAGATTGACCATGTAGTACTAGGTGCCAATTGTGTTTGAGAAAAACCCACTTTATGTTATGTATCCTCTCTTTACAGATCCAAAAGCAAGTCCCGTTCAAGATCAAAAAGCGGGTCTCGATCTAAGAGCCGTTCCAGAAGTCGGTCTCGTTCTAAGAGCCGTTCTCGGTCTAAGAGCCGTTCTCGATCGAAGAGCCGATCTCGGTCTAAGAGCGGATCCAGAAGCCGATCCGGCTCTCCGCATTCGAGACCTGACACGCCTGTATCTCGAAAATCTGTGTCAGCTAGTGAGGATGAAGGTTAAATTTTGTAAATATTTTTATTTTTAATGGCTGGAAAAGTGAACTTTAAAAAATATCTAGCAGGCTCTTAAATTTTATGTATCTTGAATGATTATGTTGACCGATTCAGTAAATATAAGTCTGTATGCAAATTCCTGGTATTCGTACTTATTTCTTGTGCATTATATCAATGAGTCTGTCAACCTAAAAGGTGACATAAAGCGTAACCTAAGTTAATTCCAATTTTAACTTGTTAGTGATTTTGTGTTTTTTTCGGAATTAATCCTTGTTCTTATTTTAAACAAGCATCTACATCTGTGATTCCATAACTTATTAAATCCATGAATGTATGTCATTTCATTAGCTGTGGAAGAAAAACTCCTTTGGTCCTACTAAATCAGGGAATCAAGTTAGAATGTCTTTTAACTATCGCAGACCTTTCCACAGCGTTTCACCTTATTTTAAACGAATAAACCGCACACACAGCGTTATGATAATGTACTGGTTCTGTTGACCTGCGTATCTCAGTGTTTGTATCTGATAGGGTTAGGATTTAAACCATAGGATGTGATCTAAACTAACCCTCGACGCAAGTGGTTTTCATCAATATAATCAAACATTAATCGACTGCTATGTATTCACCGGCGTGGCTTGACCTTTCCTGGTTTCATATAATTGAAATTATAGTTGTATCTATTATGGCTATACCACGTATTTTACTATGACATAAAAAAAATAGACATTCGTAAACACGTAAGCGATGTTTCGTTGACCGTTTGGAAGTCCGTCGCCACAAAGCTCTCTTTTACTGAAAGTAAAAAAAGAAAGAGATGCAAGAAGAAAAACAAGTAACAGTAAACTAATTTGACATAATTGAATCTCTTGCCATCTCTTTCTTGCGTCCACTATAAGTCAGTAAAAGAGAGCGACAGTTGAAATTAAGTTCAGTTGGTGTGCAAGATAATCAACGCCATTGTCCTGGTATCATTAATTCATAACTAATTAACCGATTAAGGTGAAAATGTTTAATTTATTACTATAACAGACTGCTTCTTGAATAAATGACCTTACCGTACTTTCTGATGTTTTATTTTCAACTTTAAAAGATAGGAAACTAAAATAAAAGATATTTTTTGAAAATCTTGTATATTAGACAGGTATAATTTAAAAATAGAATAACCGTGCGTACACGCATCTTATTGCCGGATAGATATTTGCGATAGAACTTCATATATTTTTCTGTAGGTACGTGGAGTGAACATTTGGATAAACAATTTAAAAAGGTTTACCCAAGCACGAAATTAACGTTATCGAGAAAAAAATAAAGCTAGGATATCGGCGCTGCTGGAAAAGATTGATTTAAATTTTGAGTCCTATCTAAACGTTACTCTAGTCAGGTCTACGTTTTTTTTTCAAATTTGACTAAATACGTTTTGCTATGACAGAATGAAGCAAATATCTATCAAGAAAAAACACGCTAGTGTACACAAGGTATTATAAGGAATGCAGGAGTAATAAAACGTATAATAAAATTATTCTATGTAGTTAAGCTTATAAATATTATGACTAGCAACAATTGAATAACTTTTTACACAGGTTGATTTTGTTATCAGCACACTTTGAGGCATCACAGCATTCACAGCTCGTGATCTTAAAAAGTTTTTTTTTTTACAATACAGAGTTTTTATTTTAAAGAATTGAACCTAGGAGGTGCGAGACCATTTGTAAGTGAAAAACAAACCACAGTTTTTGACGATTTGGTGACGTTTCGTAACCGATTCAAGATACTCGATAGATTTGTTTGTATACTGATAGCAAAATCTCCCTGTTTAGTTCTGTAATTATATTATTTAATAACATACAATATAACTCAAACACAACCATTTTGTTAAATAACATTAGTTCTATGAAATATACAATTCCGATTTGAGTAGAGTAACTAATGGACTAGTTTTAACTACTTACCGTCTTACTTGTAAACGCTACTTAAATTTAAACATAACTTATAATTATTTGAATAAAATGGACATAGTTTTAAGCAATGCTTAAATTCAAATAGCATTTCGAAATAAGGCCGTTAACATTAATACAATACGCATAATATAATCTTAATCGATAATAATTGAGCGTTATACGTAACATAGCTAAAATTTGAGACAAAACTTTTAACTTAAAGTAAATAGAGTTTCTTATAAATTATTAACTATGAAATCTTTATTCATGGAAGGCATACAAATCTGTTACGAAAACAAAATCACAGCTGAAGAAATATAAATTTAAAGCTACGGCCAAACCGGCGTAAATTATACTACTTATTTATAAAATTTTGCTACGATTCATAGACAATCCAATACATTTTAGTTCTCTCATAGAAACTACGTTAAAATTCTATACTTACAAATTTTGCATTTTTAATAATATTCGCATAAAAAAATCCGGATAAAAAATCGAGTATATGGCAGTTTTCTTTAGGAGTGGTCAACTTTATTGCTAAGTTTAACAAGGAGATTATCGTTATACAGTTATTTACCTACTATAGTATTTAGTTCAATGTGCGCTAAAATAGGTAACATTATGATAAATCTAGTGACTAGGTTTCTATATTTTAAGTGTTACTATTACTACAAAAATTGGTGATATCGAATATTATAAAGGACATAAGTTTTTTTATGTAGTTTGAGCTTGGATTACAAAGAACATTTTTAAAAGGTTTAGGTATAACAAGATAGCAAAATATCCTGATATATTGCTCGAAAAGGTTGGTAAAAAGGGTTCGCGAAATATCAAATTACAAAAGGCGGAATAATCCAATTTTTTTTTAGATTTACAGTTTTGAACAATACAAATGGTGCTTCTCATATTCCAATGCTCAGTCTCAAATATCCTAACATTAGGCGATTTTACTGGGGAGAAAAAAAAAACACTTTCAATGGCGATCCAATAATGGGCTACAAAATATTAAGTTTTGCGTTGAGTGTCATTATTTGAATTTGGGGGGTATTTTGGATTTTTAAATAGTGAGAGAAAGGTTTACTTCACGGCCGCTATACTAAAAGCAATTTCTCGCTGCCGTAGCGGGGTATATTGCGCGCTCACTCGCACTTACAGGAGAACGCATAATGTAAAGCGCTCGTGTCGTAACTTTATCGACAAGTCAAAAATTAAAAAAAATACTTTAACCTCGCCTGCAGCGAGATATCCTATTTATTATAAGGGCTCTTATCATAAACAGAATATCTCGAATTCCATACAAAAACAGTGATTTGGTAATAGAGACTTGGAATTTGATTTGCTGAAAAAACCTGCAAAAGACCTCACAGCTTCATAATAAGTTATAAAAGACCACACAAATTCCGACCACGTCATCTCACAAGACTTCCAGTCCAGCATTATATATATATATATATATATTTTGCAACTATTCGCAAATACGTTCAAAACTTGTCGAAACGATGACCGTTTCGACATTTTTTGTATGGAAACCTTGTCGATACGGTCGACGCTTTGACATCTTATAAACTCAACATACATATACCGAGGGTATAATGTTGTATAGGGTTATCGCTCTCAATACGTCACATGTACATTTCCACAAACAAATTGATTGCTACCATGCAAACTAACCAGTAAGGGTCAGTTTACAACACGAGCCCACAGATATAATACTAGACGAGACATATAAAGCGGCGCCGGCAGTGCGCCGAACCCATCGGTCGCTAGAGTCGCCACGGGTACTTCACCCGGGCAAAATGGCAATGGCAACGCGACAACAATCATTTTGCCATGCTTAGGAATTACCAAAATTTAAAACTTCAAAATGGGAATAAATATTCCTTATATACAACTTAAATAAGTTCGAAAAGTGTCCCCTTTTCAAATTTTGGCCATTGCCTATAAAACTGAGTCGTTCCCCATTGCCATTTTGTTAGTGTAATAAGGGACAGGTTGAGGTATGATGGACTTGAAAAGAGCCTAGAATCCAAATGTGAAATTACCCATTGCCCTGCGTTAAGGCTCCTTAGTCAGTGAATTTTTGCTTCCATCCCGGTATCCTCACGAAGTTGATCGCCATTTAAGAGTACTAGCATACCGCATATAATCCTTTCACATGGCAAATCTAATTATGCACGACGGTATACGAACTCACGACCTTCGGATCGAAAGTCGGGCACTACCACTGCACCACTAGTGGTTTTTACACGCTAGCTGTGCGGGTTCGATACCCACAACACATATAATCCTAGAGTCAGGACTATGTGTGTGTATCTAACAGGTTTCCTTCGAACCGTTGGCTACACCAGCTATGCTGAAGGTCACGTTGCCGTTAGGAAGCACGCTCTGTGGCCCGCCGAGGAACGAAGTGAAGGTTGTGTCTCGACTCATGGGCGGCTCCAAACCATCGATCGGTATGCAGTCTAATGTAGGGACTGTGTACTCCCTGTAAACAAAAAAAACAAAATAGTTTTTGTTAAATAAAAAAAACCACAGACGTATTAAAATCGTCTCCTGCAGCGCTAGGAGGTAGTAGCATGTAAATAAATATATAATATACCCAACAGACACATAAGTTCTGATCTCACCTAGGGTTCCCTGTATCGTGGGTACCAGGAATTACGAGTGTCGTAGTGCCACAACACCCAGACCCAAAACAAATATCAGCAGGACATGCAAAAGTTTGTCCCACAGCGGGAATCGTCAACCCGAAGATCGTGAAGTTTGACATTCAAGCCTCTACAGTTTCAACTCTTTAATATTTATCTTCTTTTACGTTGCCAAAACCGTTGTTACGTTGCTTATAGCGACGCGCTCATACAACGTCATAAATGTCAAACTACGTAACAGACTACGTTAAGGGTACTTTTTTTTAAGCAAGGTAGAACAATTTGATGTGAAAAATAAATTAAGAGTAAAAAAACATTTTCAAAAACAAGCTTTTAACCCTGAATGCAGAAACCGTGTCATGAAAAACTTAAAACCATCTATCATAATAAAATGCATACACCAAATTTCATGTCTGTACTGTTGACCGTTGAAGAGTTACTTTATCTGGAGCTTATCCTGGATGTCGATTCAGGTTATGCTTACCATAAAAATGCATTGTCATCAGAACTGAGTCAACTTGTAAAAATTCAACTCCGTAGGATTGTGTTTTACACATCGCGTCGGTCTCCATTAGTCCTCATGTTATGTCTACCTCGATTTAAATATTTTTTATTTCACAAAGAACATAATTATAGTTCACACTTAAATGAGAGAAACAAAACTTATAAGTACTTATAAGTAAGTATCTACTTAAATTTATATTTTAGCATGAGTGTGTTTACCTGTTAACATAATTTACTTACCTATCCGCTAAACAACAAAAGAAAAACAACAGAAAATAAAGCAACTTAGGCCTGAATTCATAGTCGGGGGTTGAACAGTCCCACAAAATCCATCATTCAGCATTCGCCTTATGGCTGGGTGCAAAAAGTTTGAATTCGCGCTTGAACTTTTCCTTAGCGCCTAACAGTCCCCTAGGGGAGCTCCTATTTGACTATGAATTCGGGCCTTAATCTAACACAAGTATCTAGGAACAAAACGTATCTATTCGGTATTTGCAGACACACATTTGTAGGCACATAGAAAACCCACCATTTGAGGTATACATCGCGCCGATCCACAACAGTGCTCATGTTATGTCCGACTACTTACATGGATACGTTGTCCTGCGAGTGCGCGGCGTCGTTCACCAGCTGCGGCAATGCGTCGAGCGTCCGCGGCGGCCGCGGCGGCTTCGTGTCCCGCGCTGAGAACAGGAACACTCCCACCACGGCGAGGAGGTAAGACAGGAAGTACAGCGCGTGGAACTGTTCACAAATTGTAGCATCTGAATTAACGTGATCTGGTATCATTTTAGCATGTCCTACTAATATAAACGCGAAAGTTTGTGAGGATGGATGTTTGTTACTCTTTCATGCAAAAACTACTTAACGGATTTTGATGAAACTTTACAGTAATATAGCTTGTATATCAGAATAGCAGATAAGCTACTTTTATCCGGGTCCACGCGGGCGAAGCCGTGGGCAGGGGCTAGTAGTAAAGTATGTTGTATAATATCCTTATATAAAAAAAAACACTATTTTTCAGCCGACTAACATCTGTCGTGCCTAGGGGTACACTTGAGAATCAGCGCTACGCCATAGTCTGCCAGCATTTTGCTGAGTGTGCTCCTTTTGCCTGAATTTAATCATGGCAATTGCTTAGGTAGATATAGTTAGTTTTTTTATTATATTTAAGTACCTACTTACTATGTAACCTGATGCTGTTATGGTCATAATTTCAGGCAATACTATGAGTCTTCCGACTATGAGCAGGTTCGGTGTGGGTAATCAGGCTTGTAAGGGAAGTGGTCCAGTGATCATTTCTCCTTTTCTTCAGGTATCATGTCTGTCGAGTTCCATGATGTGTTGTCTGCATAGTCTCTTTATAATATTAGTGTAGAAAATCAAAAATATTGAACTCTCACCTTGAATTGAAATATATACATTCCCGCGATGAGCGTATAATAATCCGCGGATAGAAACGACAAATGCAGTATAATCGAGCCGGCGTCCCTCAGCATGAAGCACTGCAATATCTGGAACAACGTCTGAACTCCGCAGTAGCTACCCAACTGAACTATAGTTTCCAGTTCGTACCAGTTGAAAGCCATTAGTTCATTGAACTCCATGAAGAATGTTTGGGTACATGATACTGTGCTGCCGATGAAGCCTAGTATCGCTAGGTAGTTGGGGCAGGAGTGGATTTTAAGCATCATTTCTTGAAGGACCGTTACTACTGCGAACAGTAGGGATCCTGCTAGGCAGAGCATGTCGCCAACTAGTTGGTTTTTACCTGTGAATAGAAATCATAATGTTATTTTCTTTTTTTACAACAATGAATAGTTAAGAAATTAATCAAGAATATCTAAAGGTTGTCTGGAAGAGATCGCCTTTAAGCGATGAGACCGCCCTTTGTATTTTCATAAGAATAAGCTTTTGTTTATTTTGTTATTTGTTTATGGTGTACAATAAAGTATTTTCATTCATTAATTCATTTTTTTTAACAGTAACCCTCATTCCTAACCTCACACTAGGATTCCCTGTGTCTTGGGTATCAGAAACTAGAAGTACCATGGTACTACAACATCCAGACACTCTTAAATATTTGCAGAAGATGCAATATTTGTCTCGCAGCGGCAATCTAACCCACACCTTTGCGTCTCAGAAGGCTATTCCCCCGCCGCGCCACTGATATCGCCAAGTTTTAGGATTTTAGTATTTTGAGGAAATATTTTTTCTTGAAGTCATACAAAACTATCATCAGCTGAAAGACAAAACGGTTGAGGACTGTTTGAAGGGTATGGGTGTCGGTGAAATTACAGGCACATGAGACTTTTCACCTGTTATGTCTAATGGTCAGCAACTTAGCTCTGGTGTAAGCGTCCATAGATTATGGTAACCGCTTACCAACTGCTTTTTATGTATGCCACTTTAGTAGTAAAAAATTAAAGTTTTTAGTAGTAATAACACGCCTTCCATACCATAATTCCTGTGTGTTCCACACTTATTCTGTCTTACTGATCTGATACATCAGTAAGACAGAATGTGGGGCTTCAGTAAGACATACCATCAGTAGGTGCTCCCTCGACGTCCGCCCAGACCACGCAGACCACAGCCATGAGCCCCAAAGTAGCCCCGGCCACGTGAACCACCCCGAGCCTCTGCCCCCGCCAGGCGCCCCCCACTAGCGCAGCCCCCACGCCGCTGCACGCTAGCAGCTGTCAGCTCAGCACTGACGTGAACCTCTGTGACATCACCAGCAACCAGCTAGCTTCCACATCTAGAGCGCATGCTAATATCAGCACCCACCATCTCCTGAAATTAATAATATAGCCTTGAAATAAATAGGAGATAGTTATATAGACAGTAACAATCTTGTGACTTAGGTGGTATACCAACTAAGTCACAAGATAATGCTTGTGTACCAAGCTGGAGGTTGTGACTTCGATTCCAATTAGGTAGAATTTTTGGGATGGTACAAATACTTGTACTTTCTATAAGTGTGGTTTTTGTGTGGTGAACACTTTAGAAAAACCATTAAATGATAATATAGTCTCATACAAAGTGCGGATGACGTAATATAGGAACGCGCTCACACAATGGACCAATGACATCACCATGGAATGATCTCCCTGCCGAGGGTTCTTAATTTTACAAGGGTCAGCAATGCAGAATTACCACCTCTGGTTTTGCATGTCTTATTCTTAACTGGTATTCTTAACGGCAAACCTATATCCAGTAGCAGACTACAGGCTGTTGATGGTACAAAGTCTTGACTCCACACTTGGATTCCCTATTTCAGGTATCAGTAACTAAGGTACCCACCCCAGGCCCAACAACTTCCAGACCTGCCCCCTAATTACATTAGCCGAATAGATATAGAAACAAGAAAATGGCACACATTTTACTAGGCTTAGCAATGCCCAAGAATTCTAAAATTTGAAGGTGGAAAAGTTTAGGGAAAAGAGTGTCCCCATTTCAAGTTTCAAAAGTTTTGGAAATTGAGACAGTTTTCCTTCAAATTTCTCTCACTTTAAGTGTGACTCAAAGTACCTAATTTCCATTTTTAGCGCAAGTAGGGGGCAGCTTATAAATTCATTGCCATCAACAACCTGTACAAGTCTACTACTGGACATAGGCCTCTCCTAAAGAGTGCCATGATGAACAATCTTGTGCCACTTCCATCCATCAACTTCCTGCAACCTCCATGATGAAATTGGTCCATCGGGTGATGGGCCTTCCTAGTTTGTGGTCACTATTCTTTTACAATCTTATTTCCACTATCAACCCACATTTTGTAACTATTTTTACATACATAAAACTGTGTAGAGGATGAAATCTTAGTATTTAAGTACTAACCCTTATCTCGTTTTTATTCTTCTCTGAATAAAAACGTTATTATTATTGTTATTATACTGTCTATAGATTATAATGCAAACAACTAGTGCTTGGGACTTACTTTGAGAGCTCTTTCACACCATTACAGAGCAGTGTTGGTGTGAACAGCACAAAGAGTATAACATAGGGCACAACCAATTGGCCAGTCGTGGGAAACTGCCATGTAGCGCTCTGGAGTATAGTCGTCAGAATACACTTTGTGCTCAACAACAACGATATCACTTGCCCCAGTAATATACTTCGCCATACTTTCCTGCGTCGGAAAAGACAAAAAAGAAATGTTACGTACATTGATTATCAGCTGGTAAATAAAACGAGCAAAAATGCTAATAACCATCGCCCAAGTTCGGAAAAATAATCCTCCACTTTATCACTAAAACTGTTGGTTTCCATGATAGTTCTTGGATTTTCCTTATTGTTTATATGTCATTATTTCTAACTGAAAAATAAATCACTACGTAGGAAATTCAACCACAAAATCATTTCCAAAAGTGTTCAAAAGGAAAGCAAAGCAAAACAGACACCAGATTGTAGAATCGTAGACCACAGACAAGTTATTGATACTGTGGGTGGACACATGGACAGATCATAATAAAATTATGGTTCTGAAATTATGAATACTGTTGCATGTAGTCAAAATATTTTAATCTGTGGAACACGTTTCACTTGAGTATACATCGTTAGTTCCTTTAGGTACTCGCATCCCGCGGCCATTTGAGAGACTAAAAATATCAGCTAGTGGAACATGACGTTAAAAAGAGGTTTTCATTATATATCAGTGCCTGTAGTGGTAAGTTCCTTTAGAGCGCTAAAGGTCTGATAACTAAAGCTGGCACGTTCAACACATTAACACGTTGCGCTTCTATAATTTTTTGTGAATAAGTGCGCGGCGACACGGCGCATTGCATGCATATATAACCAGATATAAGCTCAATCAAACCGCCAAATTTTCAATGCAGGGTATAAAATAAAAAGCTTAAAAACTAGTAAAAAGTACTCTGTGTATTTATCAAAACATGCGTTAGCATAGTCTGTGACAAAGAGAGAGAGAAAGAAAAGAAGAGCAAAGCATATTTAATCTGTGGTGTGTGATCAAACAAAACAAAACGAGCATACAGCTTAAGAAAGTCTAACCTAATCTATTTCCATTTTTTATCTCGAGATATTGGCTATATTTTGTACTATTCAAACGATGGGAGATGGTATGGTTTTGTAATAACAACCTTTTGTTTCCGCATAAAATTGCGAACTATTTTTGTATTTACACTTTACCTTGCACTTTACAGAAGATGTGATCCGTAGAAGACTGCTGATCGACGGAGATGGAACTGGAGACGATAGGAGGCTTAACGTACTCCTAAAAACTTTGATTAAATGGTGCAATAGCTCTGAAGAAAAATCTGAGAGGTTAGTATACCAACTTATGAACCTATTTTGAACCCTTTCAATTTCTCTTCCATTGAGAAAATATACATCTCTTTGATTGACCTTTTCGATCGGTAGATTACAATTTTTTCAGTTATTTAACTATTTGGATTATGACAGACATTAATTGATAAGTGGATCATGGCATTTTAATTTTAAAACTAGATGTTTATGGACTTATATTTATTAACTTCTTGAGTCCTATCACAAAAATAGAAAACAATTAACACAAATAACATGAATATGCCAAAAGTCGAAAAAATTCATCCAATATATTTATGTCAAAATTAAAGAATGTTTGTGTAGGTGGTGTAGGAGTACTGCAAGGAAGCATCCTTGGACCCTTACTTTTTATCATATATATTAATTAACTATCTGCAATAATAGTGGAACATCAGACCATAATGTTTGCAGATGACAGTACTGTCATGTTTTTTACTGGTCATAGTCAGTCTTTGCTGACATAAACTCAAACTCTAAGCAAAATAATAGAATGGTTAAATTCAATTAACTTAAGGATAAATTTTGTTAAACCAATGTGATGGTGTTGAGAAATAGAGTCATTAGAATAAATGAAATTGACATACATCACTCAGGACATAAAATTCAGCATGTTGATCATGGCTGTACCTCTGTTATTTATTTTATGACATCTCATGAACCTGTTTTGCAGAAAAAAATATTATTATTTCTAAATTGTAGTCATAGCTCAGACAAGCAACAGTAAAAAAAATCTTTGAATAAAATCTTTACCAAACCCCTCTACTAATAAAGCTCATATTAAAAATAAAAAACTCTATTAATAGTACCTATTTACCCTTGTAAGTTTCATCAAGATTGAATAAATGATTCAGGAAATGCCTGATTTTCCAAGAAGAATCTTGATAAGCAATCAAGATTCTTCTTGGAAAATCAGGCAAAATCAGATCTTAAGCTATACTTATTAAATATTTTTGTCATTCCAGTAAATCAACTCATGATCGGATGCTGGCACAGCTTGCTCAATGTGAATTCGCTGTCACAAAATCTCAGCTCAGCTCAGAGATGATGTCAGCAGAGCTCAAAAGCTATGAATCACTTTCCAAAATCCTGGAAACGGGCATAGAAGTTGCCAAAGATAACATAGACAAGAGCAAAGCAGACCTTGCCCAAGCTAAAACTGTCAGGAAAAATAGAACAGAATACGATGTCTTGGCAAAAGTGATAAGCGAGCAGCCAGACAGAAAAGAAACAATGGAACAACTTAGCACTTTGAAAACAGAGCTGTCAGGTTTAGAGACCACTAAACAGCAGCTGGAAAGCCGTTTGGGCCTGAGAAAGAAACAGTTTCATGTGCTAGTGACTTCAATACACCAACTGCAAGCATTGTTGGATGAGCCAGATGACATTGAATCTATATCTGATGATGTTGATATGAAAGACATCGCTGTAGAATCATAACCTTATTAAAAGAGCTAAACTAAGATAAACTTTAATATAAAATAAAACATCTCACAATCCTTTACCATTTTTTTTTAATTTTTGCTGGTGCTTTCTTGGGCACCCTGCATTATGACACTGATCTGACCAAGAGGTATGGTGACCTTGAACAGGGACTATTGATCAATGGTAAATGGATCAATGCACCTCATAAAATCTCCTTTCATGTGTGATGTAGCAAACATTATCACAGTATAAGAAAAAAAACAATACTCCCATATAAACTTTTACCATCCATTTCCCCCCTTAAAATGTGTAAATCAAAAAACCCTGAAACACATCATTTCTACTGATACAAGTATCGAATTTTTAGTTCAAGGACATGATTTTCTCCTGAATAATTTAGTTTAATAAGTTTTTTGTCTCCTTTGTTTCTTGCAACCTGCCTTCTGGGAGCTAGAGTTTGGTTGTATTCTTTGTGCTTGACTGACATGAAAGGAATAAGCCCATTGGCAAATCTATAATTAAAGTTTAAATAAGATAGATACCTATCTCTTTATTGCATACAACAGAATTAAATAAAAAAAAACCTGACAAGTGCGAGTCTGACTCGTGCATTAAGGGTTCCGTACAAGCTTGTATGTAGATAGCAGATAGTTACTCAATTTCGAGAATCGTTCAAGTTTATAAGCTGAAAGCACCAAACATTACTTTGACGAAAAGATAAGATTGTTTTAAATACAAACTTAAAATAGTTGAAAAATGCTTGCCCATACTTCGATATACGTCACGGTCAATTCTGTGACTGCAAGTGTAAGTTGGTAACGATTTTTCCTTTACTTGTGCTGTACCTTGCTTCTTGCCAAATTTTACGATTATAGGTTAATGGGAAGTAGGTACGCTATAGATTTAGATTTACTTGCAAGTGTCAAAATATAAGGCATAAATGGCCGTATTTTGTGACTGCGTTGACTTAAAAGCTGATTTTAAACAGCTCCAGAGGAGCTAGGTAAGTATTTTAATATTAATTTCAACTTGATACCTGCCCTTCATGCGTTCCTGAGTAAAAGGGTCTTGATAGACAGATGAACAACGAAGTGATCCATAAGGGCTCCTTTTTATGTGAAGGATGACATGGGTAAGAAAGGAGAACTTGCTTGCTTGAAATTTATTTATTTTTATTTATTAACTCTTTATTGCACATTTAATTAAAAGTGAACAATAGGCGGACTTAATGCTAAAGCATTTTCTACCAGCCAACCCAATTTGTAATGATTGGCGGTAAGCGTGCTACAAATTTTTATCAACCTATAATAGATACAATATAATTTTATGTATCTAATCACATTTACTTATTATATATAATTATATATTTATAGGCACTTATACATATAAATAATAGTTAGAAGGTAGGGTAGATAAACTATGAATACAACTCATCGAGGAAGATTGCGAGTAATCTTTTGAAGCATTATTTAGTCTACCTTTTTAATTTGAAATGGTAGTTTATTTAAATTGAGATAGTTCGTGACCTATAATACAAAGGCTACCTAGAATAATACAGGTACCTACCTACCACGCAGACCGTGGGAAGAGGCTAGTCAAAGATTATCATAGATGCACTGAACTGATTACAGAGTTATTTGAACTGGCTACATGGTCCTGAATACAGAATGTTTATAATATTTCTTGAACCAGATTGTCACGCATTTATAGAAGCATGCCAAACAGCGTCATGAAATTTTAAAATAAAAATAACGAACCCAGTTGGAGTTCATGGGTTCGAACCTTCCTCTTGATACGAAGGCGCACTAACTTTATGCTGCTGAGTCAGATGACGGCATGCCGAAATCCTTCAGATGTTTCGGCTCTTAGCCAGTGGCATTGCAGTTGGTGTGCTCAAAAGGCTCTCCTCTTGAGCGCACCTCCTCTCTCTGGAGGAGGAAAGAGTTTAAGAGGGAGGACGTATAGTATACATATAAAACATTTTAGCTCTGTTTAATTAAGTAGGTGAAGCTAACAATGTAGACATTAAAATTTGTGGGTTATTGCTACCGTTATGAAGTGACTTTGCATGCAGACATTACCAGACTAGTCCCTCATGACCATTATATAGACAAACGTGGTAGCCTATTGCTCTAATAGTGCGACGGGCGAGTAGCCATCTGCGGGTTGACGAGGGGTGAATTCGATTCCCGCTACTTGACATCCATAATATAGTTAGGACAGCTTTAGGTTATACCTTTCAAGCGCTAAATTATTTTGAAGAAGTCGTTAGCTTTGAATAAAAAGTAGTTAGCTTTGATATTTTTACCGAAAATTAAAAACTGTACGAGATCCCCAACTTTCATATTTCGTAAGATTCCAGTAAGTTTCTAAACTTTTGGCACGATTCTTACATTCACAGCAACATAAACTAACCCAGCTAATGCGGGTCTATTGTTAAGTATTCAAAGTACTTAGATATGCAATTTGATTACGTCGTATGTGCCGACCTGTAAAGGCTCGCGTGCCGCGGAAATATTTCAAAGAATACAGTGTAGATAACCCTCCAAATGTTGCTGAAAAGTCAATAAAACACAATTAAATATTCATATCCACCTGCGGAGCGTGTGAGTAGGTACAGTGAAGGTGATGCCAAACTTTTCTTATTTAACTTATTGATAGTTCAACTTTATGTAGAGATAAGTTTTTCATCTCGAAGTTGTAGGCAGTACATAAAGCAATGCCTTGTGGCCTAGCGTCTCAGTGAAGCGAGTTACTTTGAACAGAACACTTACCTACCTAGATACCTACTTGTGCAGATTAGTTTCATACATTTTTGAATGATGTGAAAGTATCTGACACCGGTGAGTTATTATTTCTTATATTTTTATTATTATTTTACTGCAGTAGGTATGTTTTTGTTATTTAAAGTAGGTACGGCACACTTGCCTATCTTTCAATTTCAATTTGTTTATTCCAATGAAGTTTACAGACTTTTTTAGTATAACCTAGATATCGTAATTAAAACTTAACCTACGTCACAGATATTATAATACTATAGGTACTAGTACTTACCTAATTTTACTCGTAGGTACCTTGATACCTATCAGGTGATTATTTCGCACAATAAGTAGGAGCCTATCAAAGTAGGTACACATCATAGGTTAACTTGTTGTAGTTGGGTACTAATTCTAAAAGTTTTAATTCCTAAGAGCATGCTAAAATTTAAACCTTACATAAGGTTCAAATTGCGCAAATCTAGCTGCCAGGACTTAAGACTTCAACCCTTTTTCTAATGAGCGACCTTTATGATTCTGAAGCATGTTTGATTTTAGATGAGTTGTTTAAAAAAAAAGTATCCCCGTCACACATTTCAGCATCGCCTTTTGCATTTAATAAAGACTCTAGAAATGTCATTTAAATCGATTCAGTCATTACGCAGATCTTTAGCAACTAACATCAAAACTTTGACATTCAAATGAAATGAAGATTCCATGGAATAGTTTTCAGAGTCACGCCATGGATCATTATCTTATTAATCCTACTAATATTATAAACGCGAAAGTTTGTGAGGATGAATGTTATAATGTTCTATTCCCGGCACAGTAAGTTGGTAAGTGGCCGTAAGAATTTCTTAGAAAACTTTTGCCACAACAGTACCCTGTCAAAAACAAAAACTTTGAGCGCGCAAGTCACGGTGCCTACATCAGAGTCTCGCATTGCTGTCGCCACACGGAGCACGGCAGAGCACCGCGTCGCACCGGCCCAGCCGGCCTCACGCGAACTCAGAAAATGCCTTCACTTTGGGACTACTTACACCTCAACCAGAACCAAAATAAGAGAAATTTAGAAGAGGGGCTGTTTCAAATAGCGTCTCAAACCTGTAATATCTTGGTGAAGGTTAATAATACGAATAATATAAACTTGACGAGGAATAACAGTGACGAGTACGGGTGTGCAGGACCACCTCGGGGGAAGAGTTCTATGCAGATCTGCGTGCCAAAGTTCAGGAAGAACTCGATCACGTCCGGGTGCAACCCGGGACTCTCGGTGAGTTGTAAAAAAAACTGTCTTTTAATAGAACTTATAGTAGGCAAGTAGTTATGGTACTGATTTAGATGTTTTTCTAAATGTTTTGTATAAAAGTTATTGCTATCAGATTACTTTTCTTTTATGATACTTTCAATTTTCTTTATTTTTTTAGAGCTTCTAGTTATGTTCTATGTAGAGTCGGTGTGTACTGACACCTAATAAAAAGATAAATACGATTTTAAAACAAGTGTTGCAATGGACCTTTGAAAACAATTGGTTTTAGGTAATGCAGGACTTTCTCTAAGGAGATGGGCTTTTGTTATTTTAAAAATAAGTTTAGAAATTAAATTTTTAATAAAATGTGATGGTTTTTTTTCAGTATGAACTAAACATTTTGCTTCGATCATATAATTGCTATTATACTTGGTGTTCAACTAAAATTATAGTTGAATATAGCATGGTAGGAAGTGATACCAGAAATAAGATATATTTTACTTATAAAAAGAAGAACATAAAAGGTAAAGAGTCACTCTGGTATTACCTAAGTACCTAATACCTAGGTAGGACAAATGAAAAGGTCTTTTAGACACCTCGGTTTAAATCTTTTGACCACACTGGTTCTTTCCATCGTTCACTAGGCCCTTTTGAGTGAGTTCACTATACCTAATAGTTAACTGACATTACGCAGGGTCCAAGAAATAAGCGGCGACACGATGAACAAACGAAGTGGGACATAGGAAAATGTTGAATTTACTACTAATCGATGGGCTATTCTTGTATGTTCCTATAATTTTGTACAACACAGAGGCTAAACGTTACAAAGTAGGTCACTCGTAGGCAATTTAAAGCAACGGATGTCTCACCTGTCTGTGTTGGGTGAGGTTAGGGCAGAAACCGATACGACTCATATGTACGTCCTTGTCTGCTGCGTGCTAGTAACTACATTCTTCCTGATGCATGCAGACCAGGCATGTGCAGACAGCCATATAGGTGATGAACTGTTCTCAATAGTGCAGTGGAGTGTTTGTGTCGGTGCCAGAACAAAAGAAACTCAAGCTGATTAATTTCGAGGTTAGACCAAGCTTTTTACTTAACTCTGTACAGTGTTTTCTTATGTATTTCGATGCGATATCGTCGACGTTATATCGATTTTATAGTGAATGTCTTCCACTTTGCGGCCAAAGCAGACGCCGCCGCGTCGCGAGACCTTGTTTTAATTTATCATAACTACAGCTTTAATGCTTCTTTCAAACTAAAATGATCTCTGTTTTTAAATTCTGTGAAATGTTTTTAGTCTTGCGTGAACTTGAACAGTGCAGTGCAAGTTGAAGCGGAAATATCGGTACGTCAAGGTCTCTACCTAATTGATTAACATAACCATAACTTATAATATTGAAAAAAAAAAGAATCTTATTATTATTAAATTGAAATTTTTCCTGCGAACAAATCCCAAACCCACTTCCACAATCTCTTCCCAAAGTTTATCGCAGTTTGTGCGCTCGCTCTGAGTCGTAGCACATGTGTGTTAATTATGTCTACGAAGGACGTAGGTCATCGGTCTACGTTTTCTGAGTCGTAGCACAAAACTCGTAGAACATCTACGACGTAGACAATTTTAGCTCTAAGAAGTATCTCAGTTATCTCTGCAATGATATTATTTCAGAACTAGATTCTGAAATAAAATCATTGCAGAGATAAATACCTTCTATTATTGGCCCATGCCATCGTTCGTAAAAATATTCAAATAATTTTAGAAAATAGTAATTCAAAGCCCTATTATAGAATTGATGATAGACTTCGTTATAAACCATTGTTCAATTACCAAAAATAGAAATATGTTAAAAATATTATTGGATTGTTTATTTTTTACGTATATTGGCTGACTAGGTATTCAAAAATAATAATATATTTACTAGATTAGGCACCTGCCGTGAATATTACAGGCGTACAAAATGTAATTATCAATTTAGCTCGTTCCTAAAAATTTAGTTTATATAAAAGGAAACCTATGACGGTAACATAAACCCATTGAGCAAATAATCCTCAAAAAATAAACCGTGTTTTTCTATGCTTAACAGAAGCATATATATTGCATGCTATTATAGAATTAAGTGTTCGTTTGGTTATTCAAGTTGGCAGTTAGTCAGCCCGAAAATACAAAAGAAGTTATTCTAGCGAAACAACAATAAAATCAAAAGCTCGGAGCGTACTAAAAACGTTCCCGCTACGGTAGGTAGCGCAAATAAAAATATACCTACGCATCTTGTTTGTTCGTCTGATAGTTCGGCAGCATTTGGCTGTTCATTGGGGCTTTTAGTCGCAACTAGGCACAAATCGGGGATTTCCGTTTTTAGCCGCATCGACCTTTTGTTATTTCAACAACTAGACCACAGCTCAAACGAAAAGAGCTAGGTACAACTGTTTTTTATTGTGTTGTTTTTCTTGGATCAGTTTCAGACATCTAAAGCTTATGCCAAGAGTTCGAAGGAATAATCCTTTGCATGTCTTTATGATTTCCGTTCATGTTCTTCCTATAATATACTATGTGAGTTAGAATGCTTGCAGTAGCGTCGAAGACACAAACGATTTTATCAATGTTACTTGATTAAAACCTGTGATTAAAGGTTGGCATCAAAATAAATAGGTGATCCTAGTATTCGCTGTGACCGGAAACTGAAATAGAAGCACTGCATTATGCAAAATGGTCTGAAGACATTAGAATACTTCAACGAAGTATCGTTGATAGTTTATACAGTTCCGTGTTTTGGAATATCTGAAAATACTGTGGAGCATATTTACTCGCGACGAAAGGAGTAAGGTTTAGCAATCGTTTTGTATGACAACCATGATGGTTCTCAGGTAGGTTTTTGCCACAAATCACTTAGTTATCTAAATTATAATATTTAATAACTGCAACACAGTTTCTTATAATTTTGGAGAACTACATGACAGATATTTTAAAGTGTTTTAAAAATATACTCTTATAGATCTATTTTTGGGGTTAAATTAGAGATGTAAGCTTATTGTTTTCCAATGTTAGTTTTCTTCTTTGTCTTGTCTTCGGTTCTTTTTTGTTCATCCTGCGTTTGATAAATTATCTGTATTAGGCTGCGAGGTAGGTATATGGTGGCCTTGAAAAGGACTTCAGTGATCGAATCAGAATTATTTATTCATATGAATGATACACGTACCTATATTAGAAGAATGTCACATGTGCCTAGTAGTTAGTCCTTAGTTAGGTTCCATCGTCATCACTTAAGTAAGTCATATTTCCTTTCGTTACAAGATAATCAAAAACTTTTCCACTACGTAGTTTGCTTAACAAGCCAGATATTTATTCTAGTTTTGAAACTGGGATCAACTTTTATGCTTTTTGGGGTCCGATTGTATATTGTAGAAAACATGTCATGAGTTAATTTCTTATATTTAAGCTAACTTGTGCGGAATGGTGAAAAAACCAGTGTGGTTTTTTCACCACAATGAAAAAATTGGTAATTGATTCAGTGTTCCTTATAATCGCTCTTTTATAACCATTTCCGCACTGCCAAGGGTTTCTCAAGTTTTTTTTCTTCAGTTTGAGAGCACTAGCATTGCGGATATGTACCTATACATATATTTTGGTTGGAAAAATACATTGTTGCACAACGGGATTCGAACCTTTGGATCGATAGTCGAAAACTCTAGCCACCGGTGCTCTGGTGTTACATTCGTAGTTTTGTGGTGTTCATAGTAATACCACAGTAGCCTATAAATAAAATCAATGAGTTGCGTTTTAGGTATACCTTTTTACCTACAGGTGCCTAATACTATACAGTGCTGTAAATACTCGGTAATATTTCTGATTATATTTCAGATCTGGTATCTGATCTTACTAGCTCTGCTTGGTTTGGGGCTGTGTGAAAAATGTTCAGCATTTTTTTTTTACAGCATTTAGTTTGATTAGAAATTGTTCGTTAAGCCAGTGGGCTAAAATGGCAAGATTACTCGGTAATCGTGTATACAGTAGTAGAAGCAAATCACATTATTAAGCGATCTACATCGCGCAAGACTAATTTAAATAATAAATTTCATACACTCACGCTAATGTTTACAGATCGAGGTGTAATCTGTCATGCACACGAAGAACGAAGCTGGCATAGCTTATTTTTTATTAGACATTTTTTTTACATAAAGCACAGGAGTAGCTTTTAGTTAACTACATCATACCTATCTCATACCTCTTAATTATGCTCATCATACATAAGATTTTAGGCATAAGTCTGAGGTTCTTGATGGATAAAAAACATCCAACAGACTCGTACGTAGTCCTGACTCCAAACTAGGATTCCCTGTATCTTGGGTATCAGGAACTACGAGTACCGTGGAAGCACATGATCCAGACCCGGAACAAAGATCTGCAAGTTAAAAAAAAAATTGTACTGCTGTGTGAATCGAACCCACACCTCTTGCACACCTCTTGCATACTCGTTCGTCGCACCATTAAGGATCAATTTTCGATTTTTTGTGAAGAAAAGAATTATGTTAACTATGAAGCGAAAAAAGAGTGTGCAGACAAGATTTTTCTCGCCTAGGCAGTGTACACAGTTCGTGTGTAAAAACAACACGAACTCTTGCCAAGACCTTTTCTTAGCTTGTACAAGCAGCCTTAGAATTCGCGTCATCACAAAAATAATTTCAGTAGATTGTATTATCTACTCCTTTTTTCAAGATTTTTCTCGCCTAGGCAGTGTACACAGTTCGTGTGTAAAAACAACACGAACTCTTGCCAAGACCTTTTCTTAGCTTGTACAAGCAGCCTTAGAATTCGCGTCATCACAAAAATAATTTCAGTAGATTGCATTATCTACTCCTTTTTCAAAGTTAACCGACTTAAAGACCGATTGTGTTTGTATGCGCGTGTAATTTACCCATGGAAAACAATTTGCTGTATCTACTGGCGCGTAAACTATGGAACTTGTCTGTTATCTGTATGCCATTGGCTAAGGGCGTAACTAGGTCAAGACCAATGTCAAGGCTATCAGGGAGTACTATCAAATTTTATCGCACCCACGAGCCGAGTTGACCCTTGGAACGTTGCGCTTTTTCGATGGCCTATCCATCTATATGCTTATTTAGATTTGTGTGACCTGGCCTCTGTTTACTAATCTAATTATTAATTTATGATAAACTGATCATGATCATGAAAATGCATCACTTGTCATGATCATGATCAGTCAATCAGAATGACTGATCAATCAGTTGCATGTACCAACGTGATTATGGTACATGCAACTGTGCCGAAATATTGGAAAACATTCAAACTCACAAATCATGGCAAATATTTTTTAGTAAAAATTAATTATTAATTGATGATTTTTTTTCAATTGCTTATTTAGGATTGTGTGGCCTGAGGGACTATGCTGAGTTACAAATACATTTAAAATTTGTCGAAACGATGACCGTTTCTACAAATTTTGTATAATAAATAAATAATGCGGGACATTTTTCCCAGCATCATCTAGTCCCAAACTACGACCGATGTGGCGCGGTGGGCGACGGTCCGCCTGCGACACAGGAGGTTGCGGGTTCGATTCCCGCCCTGGGACAAATGTTTGTACGATTTGCAAATATTTGTTCCGGGTGTTCTGGGTATTTTCTATGTATAATAAAAAAATATCTATCTGTGTCATGTATTGTATTAAGTATATCTAATACCCATAACACAAGCTCTGCTTAGCTTGGGGCTAGATGATGCTGTGTGGATTGTCCAGCATTATTTATTTATTTATTTAAACTAAGCAGAGCTTGGTATTATAGGAACAACATGACTGATATACTACTTATATAAATAATATTTTTGTAAATACTTACATATACATAAAAAACACCCAGATATAAACATTTGTCCCGCGGCGGGAATCGAACCCGCAACCCGCGTCTCAGACGGGCTTTTGCCCCACTGCGCCACATAGGTCGTTATGGAAATTTTGTCGTTGGTCGTTGTTTGAATTATGCACTCAGCATAGACACTCTGGCCAGGACAATTGGAAGAGTTAGACCCCTGCGAACGTACTCTAACTAAATTGGAGACGTTTTAGAAAAGGTCAGGTCAAGAGTACCCTAAACCGGCGAGCATGCATGAATAATGTGATGAGAGTGAATGAAGCGAAAAAGGTATGTCAGGATTGTAGCAAGTGGAAATCCGTGGTCTTTTCCTACCCCTCTGAAAAACTGCCGTAAGTAAATGTATGTATGTGGCAATCTATGAAGCTCATAATGTGGACCCCTTCACCTGTAAAAAACTGGTGTAAGTAAATGTATGTGTGTGGCAATCTATGAAGCTCATAATGTGGACCCCTTCACCAGTAAAAAACTGGTGTAAGTAAATGTATGTATGTGGCAATCTATGAAGCTCATAATGTGGACCCCTTCACCTGTAAAAAACTGGCGTAAGTAAATGTATGTATGTGGCAATCTTTGAAGCTCATAATGTGACCCCTTCACCTGTAAAAAACTGGCGTAAGTAAATGTATGTATGTGGCAATCTTTGAAGCTGATAATGTGACCCCTTCACCTGTAAAAAACTGGCGTAAGTAAATGTATGTATGTGGCAGTCTTTGAAGCTCATATGTGGATGCTTCCCTTCACCTGATAAAAAAAATGAAATGTAAGATACTTGGTTAGTCTAAAAAGTTTACCTATTTAAATCGTAGCATTAAAACTTATAGAAATTGCAATGACGTTATTTATAGAGGTAGATGTGAAAAATATTAAAAATAATAGACTACAAATATCACACTTGCTTAACTCAAGGATTAAATTTTAAGTCTGGGTAACTCTTTCATGTCGCGGTACAATATGGATATTTATTAGTAACTGAATCTTAGTAATATTGGTCGCGCAAGTGGCATGTACGGACCATAGAAGTTTTTTTTATTGTTTTTACAAACAAAAATTATCTTTACGCTTACGCTCTTAGGTCGCATTGTAAGTGCACACTGCTACGAACATGCTACGAGCGTAGCGATGTCTACGGATATCAGAATTACGTAGTAAACTGCATGTTTTATTTTATTCAAGTATTTTTGGTTATGAATTTCAATTTAGTCTACCATTATTTATAATCTTAATAATGGTAACCACTTTTGCGGCACAAATGGCATATACGGATCACAGAGGTTGTAAAAACAAAAAATATTTTTTACGCTTTCGCTCTTAGGTCGCATTGCAAGTGTACACTGCTACGAACATGCTACGAGCGTAGCGATGTCTACGGATATCAGAATTACGTAGTAAACTGCATGTTTTATTTTATTCTAGTATTTTTGGTTATGAATTTCAATTTAGTCTACCATTATTTATAATCTTAATAATGGTAACCACTTTTGCGGCACAAATGGCATATACGGATCACAGAGGTTGTAAAAACAAAAAATATTTTTTACGCTTTCGCTCTTAGGTCGCATTGCAAGTGCACACCGCTACGAACATGCTACGAGCGTAGCGATTTCTACGGATATCAGAATTACGTAGAAAACTGCATGTTTTATTCAACGTAAGTATCTTTGGTTATTAATTTCAATTTAGTCCACCATTATTTAATATATATATTATATATGTATTTCAAATTTTAACTATGTTGGTTTACAATAATGACACTTAGACTAAATTTAATCTCTGTAGGAACTCGAACTTGTTAATCATTTACTCATAATAAATTAAGTAGGTAGGTAGTAAGTTAATAAGTCACAAACATAGAAAAAATTCTGCTGCTTTTGTCATACACCTAAATTAGGCAAACACCTGTATAATAAGTATCAGTGTATAGAAAAAGTCGCCAATAAAGTTGTGCAGCTTATAGTGACGCATTGAGTGTGTGTAGTTATTAATAGTGTTAAAGTGTTTGGGTATGTGTGTGTAGTGTTCTGCGTAGGGTATATGTGTGTGCGTGTATGTTTAGATGTGTACTCACAGGAAGTCAGTTCAAGGAAGACAAGTATAGTTGGGGTACCTAAACCCACGTGTGTGAGTGAGATTGTGTAGTGTGTTGTATATAAGTGTTGTGTGTATTGTTTAAGTAATTATGGTATATACATCTTCATCATAAGGTTGTGGGTACAAAAACGCTACTTTTGTAGATATCTATCGTAGAATTATCACATAAACAATTCAAACGAACAATTTAAAACAATTTCCACGTAGCTATGTCTATGTTAAATTTATTTATTTAAAAGCTCTATTAGTTATTTTTATTTTATCATAAAAATTCTATTGATTCGCTCCAGTAACTCGATACGTTAGAAATAATTGTCATTGCATTTGAATTATAAAAGGTAGTCGGAGCGTCCTCGTCCCCATTCAGTCTAGATTTATTCTGAAAAGGCTTGCTATCGAAGGCTTTGTCTCGATTTATGTTAAACTGGCTGAGTCATTGGCGCAGCTTAGGTTTTGAATTTGTAATTGCACGCGAGTTTAGCGTTTTCTTTTTGCAACATTTCAACCGGCAGATTGGCTGATGACGTCACATCATGGCAAAATTCAAGCTGACGGTTTTTGAAGTACATATTGAATAGCCTACAGATACAGACACTATTGTAATGAGTTAAACTTGGCTTTAAACAAAATAAAATATTTGTCAAAGGGGCACTATTTGTAGAAAGTAACGTGGCTTAAGCAGATAATTTTTATGATATCTGCCGCAGGTTAAAGAGCTTTTATTGTAGTACATGATAAGTAGGATAATACTTACTTATACAGGGTGTCCCGGAATGTGTTTATAATGCCGGAAGGAGGTCATTGACATCGTGGTGGGGTTGACTTTTGACTGTGACGTCATAAGAGGTTATTGTCACGTTGACAATAACCTCTTTAGTTGATTTTAGGGATGTGCTAAGAGCAGGTAGTATGGAAACTTTGATGGTCATTTCATGAATGAAAAACATGGAAATCCAAAAAGTCGTAGAACAAACAATGTTCCCCACCACGGTGTCAATGACCTCCGCCGGCATTATATATACATTCCGGGACACCCTGTATATACATGCACGGATTTATTTTTGATCTGTTTAATTATACTTAGTCTTAGAAGCTCTCGCCGTAGGCCATGGACAAACGATAAAAATCACAAAAAATATTAACAAGCACCGAAAATTTTCGATTCTTCATGAAACGATACCGTTCCTATAATAAACGCGTCGTATGAAAAAACAGTTTATTTAATTATAACCAAACTGAACCTTCGGAAAATCAAACCAAAAGTACTATCATAAATTATACCAGCGTAGGAACTCTTACATCTCAAAAAGCGGACTGAAATAATACCCTCTAATAAAATGTAAAAAACACCATTGTAACTCTTATCTGTCACATGACTTGTTGGAGTCAACGCCCGACTGAATATCCTCATAACGGAAGTTTGTTTTCTCGGACTGGGTCCGAATTTTCAACAAGATTGCTTGTAATTCTTAGCTCGGAAAATAACAAACAACGTAGTGCAATGCCCCCGTATTATCTTTCGTCTGGAAACATCGTTTTACAGTCACGGTCCGAAATCGTTTACCACCTTTAGGTTTATATTACATGCACACATCAATAAAAATAAATAAAATAAATAATGCTGGACAATCCACACAGCATCATCTAGCCCCAAGCTAAGCAGAGCTTGTGTTATGGGTACTAGATGACTGATATACTTAATACAATACATTACATAGATAAATATTTTTTTATTATACATAGAAAATACCCAGAACACACAGAACAAATAATTGCAGATTGTACAAACATTTGTCCCAGGGCGGGAATCGAACCCGCAACCTCCTGTGTCGTAGGCGGACTTTTGCCCACCGCGCCACGTCGGTCGTCATTGTAACAAGGTCGATAATATTATGTGATTTGGTAAGGTATAGAATAGTTTTTTTTTATTAAAACGATAATCAGTCATTTAAGATAGTCGTCTATAAAAGATAGAAAACCTTTAATGTAAAAAAAACGATAGATACATTATCTGACATGGAGACTAGTAAAAAAATATGGACATTCATTGATGGTTATGTGACTAGATTCATTTTGAGGCACGATATGAGCTTCATCATACCGAGTGCAATATAACGCCATAAAGTGCTTCCTCGATATAAAAGTTTTTTCGTCGGTAAATATAGCATTTGACCAATCATAATCAAGATATTTTCGCGCTTAATCAAGTGAGGCATTTTTGTGGTGAGGTTTGAGTTCCACTTTAATAGCATGATGTCTGTAGTATGCCGCTCCGTGCAAAGCTCGTCGAATCGTCTGAGAACTTTCATCATAAAAAGCACTAAAATGACTAGTTGGTGTGATGCTGTACTGTTCGTAATGTCGAACTATATCAGTTATTTACGCAGGACGGCCGATACTAACCGCGTCGTCCTGAATTGCTTCTATGATTGTCCTTCTTCGCCATGACGCCGAACCTAAAATCTCATTGTGAATCAAGATAATTATTTTGAGTTCTCGTGATATTGCACTAATATTCAAGCCATGTTCATACATAAATAATATTTCAGCCCTTTGTTGCAGGGTTAAACTTGCCATTTTATTTCAATCACAGCACAGACTACTAAGATGCTAACGATTCAATCAATCTATCTTAACTATATTTCAAACCTATTATTTGTATCAAATACAATTAATTATGATGTCAACTTTTAAATTAATGAGTTTCATCATAAAAACGTCATTAATACTCTTTTTGTTAGAATCGATGCCACATCTTTACTATTACCTAAGTACCTAGATATATCAGTTTAGAGTTTACTGCACAAATGTGCTAAAAAAACGAATTTAAAAACTGATAAATATTTTTAGATCGCGACCATACACCAGCAAAGCCAAATAACTAACATAAAGTTAATTGCGAAATACAGTGCAACGTCAAATATAATACTTGCAAATGAATTAACCAAATGGTATCTACAACACGTAACCTTCGCAATTTTAATTATAATATTTCAGGAAAACTCGTATTATACAGTAGAATTAATTACATGTGTGGGTGTTGAAATATATATGTGTCACATTTGTTATTTTAATTCCTTAAATATTTGATTAGATCGCTAAAATTGTGCTGGTACTAGTGAAAATAGTAATTTTAGTTCACTCGCAGTAGTTCCAACTGGTTAGAGTTATCTACTCGAGTAATCTCAAATTAAAAAAAGTAAATTTGACTGGTAGAAAATACTTTTGCACTAAGCCCGTCTGTTGTCCATCTTATAAATTGTGCAATAAAATGTAAATAAATAAATCAATAAAAGTTAGTAATAGTATCGACCAAATTGGTACTATTCATGGATCATTCTTGGTGGGAATGCCAAATCTATTGTTCTCCAGTTTTAAAATTCCATACATGGGTTCCCAAGCAATCCCACGCCATTTTTAATATAAAAATAAAGTAGTTTTCTTTCCCAGCCAATGCCACAAGTTTTAGGTAGGTTGGTATGTACAGTTAACAGAAAAAGCAAAAGACTAGATTTATTTCGTTTGGAGTACGAACCAGCGACCGATCCGCAAAGGATCATAGTATTCTGGATTAAACTAGGTATATGCGCCATATCAAGCAATTAGTGAGCGTGTTTCTAATCAAGTGATCACTCATCGAGCTCGCTGCGGCTCAAAGCGGAAGCGGAAACATCAACGGATTTGGGGGTACATTTGCTTCATCGACTAACAGAATCTCGTAGTTTTGCCTGCGAATGTCAAGATCTATTTGAGGTACAATATTGAAGAATAACGTTTCAGGTAAACTAAACTATTGATTATTCATAGAATTTCTTGCAAAACAACAAATATTACGAAACCGCCTATCGTCCTTAAACATTTACCTCGACGTTCTCGTAATGTTGTTTACAATTCCACGTCTCCTATTCCGATAGGTACCTGTAGCTCTATTAGCCAGCACGCAACCTTCCACCATTGAAAGTATAAGAAGCATAGAAATTATGTAACTGCTTTTGCATGCATAATTGCATATTCTATTTTTAGGTAATACCTACTCATACTACTCATTCTTATTTATTCACTGTAGGATCTTTCTGTAGGAAAAAATATAATGAATTTAAAGTTGATAGCAAGTGCGTTATTAAATCGTGGCCCTATACCTACAGTTTTTCTAACTGAAGAAAATCCGAAATCCGTTTAAGTAGTGGCTTTTGAATGGAGATTAACTCTCTACGAATCATTGAAATCTATCTTCCGATTCTTTTTATCATCATACTTATTAAAGTAAAAAAGTTTTATACTCTTCTTAAAAACCTTTACTTATTACATTACCTACGAACAAATAAAACTAAATAAAAGATTTGATGAAGACCTATCTAGCCGTAGTTAAAAATTTTTGGAAGTACCTAGGTACTATGTCAATAAATTACGCACGCAGACTTAGTGCGTGGTGGTACGTATATGGAAGTCTTAGATTCCTTATGAGAATGAGAAATCGCTTTGTTGGCAATAGATGCAAGGATAACAGAACCGGAAGAGGAATTTAAGGCAGCGGAATGTCAAAACTTTAATATATAGCTATACTTACAATTTATCTTTATTTTAAACAAAAACGTAAACTAACAAGGAGGAAAAACTTACAACTCGGGACAAATATTTGTATGATCAGCAAATATTTGTCTCGGATCTGGGCATTTTCTATGTATAATTTAATATTATGTAGGTATTTTTGTATTCACAAAAAAACTGTAGAAGTATCTAGTATATCAGTCATGTACACGTAACACAAGCTTTGCTTTTGGGTCTAGATGATGCTGTGTGAAAATGTCCTGCATTATTTATTTATTTATATTGTAACTAACAGTGCTATTTTATCATCACTGGCAGCACATTGATTTTCAAATCTTTTGATGATTGAGTTTTCTTAATTTGTTGTTTCTGAAAAAAAAATACGAAATAAAGGTACCCAGTACGTACCTACATTGTTAATAAGACATTTGTTGTCGTATCACCCCTAAATTATCCAAGGTCGAATCCGTTCACGCACAGGAATATTTGCCTAATTTTGTTATTACCCCGTTACCATCGCAACAGGGCAAATGTGGTAACGTAACCATTACCCGTCGTTTTTTGACCATTATTTAGATTTTACATGTGGCCTTGAGGGTCAGAACAACACCTTATGAGTATGACTGTACTTTGTCCAGTTGCAAATCCGTCTAGTTAAGAATCTGTCCAGTTGTGTCGGAGCGGTTCTGCGCTATCTAGGTATCCTAGATATCTTTTTAAATTGAAACCCATAGGTAAGGAATACTTACTAATGATGGAATCCGCGAATTTCTTGGTAAACCATCTGCCTAATCTTAAGAATATACCTAGATAGACTAGTACTTGGTTCGCCACAAACTGAGATCTCGCGAAATAGGTACCTACCTAACTACCATTTTTACTCGACTACCGAAACCTATAGTTCTATAGTATAACCTATAGTTACCATATAGTTCAAATATCCATTAAACTCATCTTAAGCTCCAAAATTATATTAGTATAACCTACCTACCCCACCAAGTTTCATCAAGATTGAAACGGTTCGGCTAAAGTGATCATGAATATTCCAGATAGGTACAACGTGACCTTTTTCAGTTTGTCATTATTGTTAGCCAATAACGTAGTGTCAGTGTTTTTCCTCGAATTTGCGACCTTATGTTGATGTTGTGTTATCGTTATCATCATCATCAAAAGCATGGGATACCTACTTAAGAAGGTAAGTATAGGCAGGTACCTACCTACTTAGGTACTTACTAAGCACTCTTCTATTCTCAAGACCTTAGTCTTTCTTCGGAGAAGGCAGTATTGGAGTTTTACAAGCTTTTCATGATGATGATAACTATGATACTATGTTATGTATTTTTATTGACTATACAACACCGTCCTTTATCGTTTACCTACTTCAATGTCTATCCGTCTAAAGATTGTCTGGAAGAGATCGCTATTAGCGATAAAATCGCCCACTGTACTCCCACGTGTTTGAATTTGTAAGCAAAAAATTTATAATGTGGTGTACAATAATGTGTTAAGATCTATCCTACTATCCTACTAATATTATAAACGTGAATGTTTGTGAGGATGGATGTGTGTTAGCACTCTTTCACGCAAAAACTACTGAACAGATTTTGATGAAACTTTACAGTAATATAGCTTTTACATCAGAATAACATAGGCTACTTTTTATCAGGGTACCAATCGGGCGACGCAGTGGGCTAGTCTATAATAACGATGTCACAACTTTAACATACCTAGTTCAGTTCGCAAATTATAGAAAAAAACACTGATAATTAACAATTAGGTGTAGGTAATTGTTATCGAAATTATACTTTAACAAAACAAAAACATCCTGTGATGTATTATTAAGATGTTATATTATTATTATTAGTATGTTCATAATTAATCAATCATTAACGCTTCCGCCTGGTAGTGATCTGGATCAGTTGAGCTATCTATAATCGTTTGCAACGGTCTTTAGATAGCTAGCTGTTTCATCTATATTTTTTGTATATACTACCTATACATGCACATAGTTGTATGAATAAAATATATTTACTTAATTATTATCATCAACAACAACATCCTGAAGAAGTATAATGCCTGTAGGTATCTTTGTAGGTAGGTACCTACGTACCTACTAAATTATTTCCGCAAAAAGCTGTTCGATTCTCACCTGGGGCCTAACCATGAAGTCTTATAGCGATTCAATTCAGGCAAAGATGTCAAATCCCGCTTTGCGAATGACAAAGCTTTAGCTACGCCATAGCGTCCTGAATCGCAAAGCAGAAGAAGTGACATCTTTGCCTGAACTGAATCGCTATAAGACTTCATAGTTAGGCCCCTGGACTTCTGTTTGATGATATCGATACATACCTACGCTCTCCAATTGATAAGTAGGTACTCATTCGACCATTACGGTTGATTATATTTATAGGTAAAGTTGTTGATCGCACGTGCGCGTATTGATGACCTTTTCACGTGTGTGATTTAAGTGTTATCATTTGCTTTGTATCAAAATGTTTTGTTTTAACTGGATAGTTTACATAAGGGAGGTACCTACCTACATACGTGTACTACTCTACGGTCTACTGGTAAACAGATTGGAGTGGCAAACCAAAACGAATTTACTAACTTAACCAGGCACTTAGTAGGTGCCTACCTACTGAATCTACTAAAAT
Source organism: Perizoma flavofasciatum (assembly GCA_958496245.1). Lineage (NCBI taxonomy): Eukaryota > Metazoa > Arthropoda > Insecta > Lepidoptera > Geometridae > Perizoma > Perizoma flavofasciatum. The sequence continues at coordinate 10,384,853 of OY292429.1, read as the reverse complement.
CAATTACTTTGTGGTTCGACCTTGTCATACAACCTCCGCGGACCGGTGACAGTTTGGCCATAGGTAGAGAAAAACAAATACTTGACATAATAAATTCTGTTTTTTCTGAAAAGCATCTAGTTTCCTTATGGCAGATCATCATACTTTTGGCGAGAGGAGTGCCAGCTGCCCTCTCAGGCCATAAGTCCATAACTGGTGACCCCGACGTGATGATGAATAAACTTACCGCTTATGAATCTGACCACACCTTTATTTCAAAATCCTACTTATGTAATAAGTAGCTAATTACCAGCTTATAGCATATAAGCTGGTAATTAGCTAGGTTATCTACCTACCAGGGTGACGCGCGTGCGGTGTGTTATTGATATGCATATAATTAGTAGTAATATGCATTCTACCCTCATGGCAAATGTTGTCACCGCCTTCAATTTTGACTCATAATTATTTCATGATGAATTCATTGGAAAGATGAATTCTACCATTTGTTAATGACCTGCCCTTCGGCCCTTGTAAAAACTTCTAGCAGCGCGGGCGGAGTTTAAACATTCATTAATTTGACACTAAAAGCTCGGGATGCTAGTATAGAAATACATACGTAGGCGTCCTAGTTAGTCTTTGGTATGGACTCATAATAGAGAAATTTGAAAGTTAGAGGGAAATGTCTTATGCCAAAACTGATACCAATTTTTTTTCTCGTAAATTTTCACGACCATGAACCACCTGAAGCCAGGATGGGCAATTTCCCGTGGCCCGGGACCTGGAAGTTTTAGCTTCCAGAGAAGAAGCTAGGGTAATTATTGCCAGTTAGAGAGCCTTATCCGTAGCTGAGGGTCTATGCTGATTTTATAACATGTCAAAACGTTGACCGTATCGACAAGATTTCCATAGGTACGAAAATTGACGAAACGGTTATCGTTTCGAAAATTTTTGAACGTATGCTAAAAATAAATTGGTACCGGCGTACGTACGTACGTATGGCAAAACTTGTCTATTTTGACATCAATACAATATTTTTGACACAATTCCAATGACACTGACAAATTCAAGCAACAAGTACCATAATATCTGAAGTTTTTTAATTGTTAAATTCAATTCGTCAACCTACTAAAAATGACTTTTACGGTATTTTCCTAATTCGACATCGAGGGTTCGTTAGCCGGTTTTGCAAATTTACATGCAACTAAAAATCAAGTGAGTCGTAATACGTCAAGCGACAGATACGGTCAACGAAGGCTCGACCACGAATTACGTAGAAATTGGTAAATCTTAGAATAGGGGCTCAGCAGGCCATCTGCTAACGAGACGACTCGATTGTTACTTACTCGTACTTCTTAAACGAGACAATGACAAGTGTATTACAATAGCCCCGCTGCGCTGTTACCTTAAAACAACGTTTAGGATATTGTATGAAAACGTTTTCAAACATTTGCAGATTTGTCGTTTTATTTAGAGCTACCATTCTACACTTATATCTATCATAAAAAAATGTTGGTATTACTATTGCTGGAACTGAAAACCGAACTGTGGTTGTGCCCTAAATAGTTTTACGGTTCGTTACCACCTATACCCTCCGTCGAAGGTAAGTACTTACCTATCCAAGTATTTAAAATGCATGCACAATGCGGTGGTTGGTTGCCGACGTCATTTTACTTTGCAGTAATATTTTTGCTACCAATGCGCCTGCACGGCTTTTAAAGGAACAAAATAATACACGAAAATGCAGTCTAATATGTGTGGTAGCACTCGTGATTGCGTTTTAAAATTAGTGTGTAGTGATCTGATTTACTTTAAACTGATTAAAATATTAGTGTTTAGAAACTTGCCTTTATAATAAATGGTTAGTTGTTTGATTTGGCTAATGGCTATTTAGTTTTGGAAGTTTGATAGGTGTTTTTTCTTTGGAAATATTTTTATCGATTTCCAGCAAAAGCGAGATTCACTTCGGTTTTATCTTCTTACTTCTTTTTAAAGGCCGTCTTGATTTCCGATATGATGCCGTAACAAAATGACAATGTCATCTGTCACCATTTTGTTCATTTCGTTCAGCCATTCATTCATTTTTACGTAAACAAAAACAAAGAATTTCAAGTGTCGGCATTGTACTAATTTTACGTTATTTTCTTTGTTTGAACAAATTGTCAGTAATTAGTACTGTACGTTTGTTTCTTCGTACTGTGCAGTGGTTTTTTGTGTTTTACAGTAGGCTATGAGAAATTAAACATGGGTTACCTCTCAATATTAACAAAATATTTGTGTGAAAAAATAAAGGTTACGCTTTATTTTTTTTATCTAATCTCAGTTGTGCTCAGTTTTAGTATTTAATTGCTATATTTCAGAATACTAATTGGATCTCCTTGAAATTTTTATTCTAATCTGAATAGTTCAGATAAAATATTTACAAAAAGTCCGCTTTCAAAAAAAAAATTGTCTTCAATTGAACATTCAATTGTTTTCTGTAAAATTTTAAATGTGTGCCTATAAGTTAATTGATTTCTACTTCACTGTTCACAATATTTTTAATAAATAGGTTGGTTGGTATAAGTATACCAACCAACCTATTTATTAAAAATAGTAATAAGTACTTACTTATTAACATTATAATTGTGTTCTGTTGTAGACTGTGCTAGAATCTGGCAGTGTGGGGAACGCATCGTCGTCTGATGAAGAATTGGAGCAGTGGGAGCAGATTTTCATGATGAGAGACGAGAATGGAAACAGTTATAATGATAAGTATGTTTTGAATTATTTTAGTCAGTTTTATTTATCTGAAACAGATTTACAGCAAAAAAAAAACGGATTTTTTTGAAATGTTAATGCCTGAGAAGATAATTACTATAAAGCATTTTGGTTATCACTTAGGCATTGGTACAATCCGAAAAACTTCTTTAAAAAAATTAAACCTACATTGAATTACAAAATATATCAGTTTCATCAGACTGTAGAAGTTTACTGCTGGATATTGAGCTCCATCAAAGAGTGGCATCACCAATCTTGTAGTCACCTGCATCCACTGACTTTCTGCAACTTTTGCATCATCATCAGTCTATCGGGTGTAAGGCCTTCCTACACTGCATCATCTGGTTCCTTCTCAACATTCGAAAACATTTCTCCCCCAGCAGTTGTTGGCTGGGAGCTATTATAGCCTGGCCATTGTTACTCCAAATTGCTAATTTTGGCCAACTATTTATTTCCTTTACAGACTTTTCTGCTATATCTACAGATGGCCTCATTTCGGATTCTATGATTGAAACTCTGAGCATATCTCTTTTCTTAGTCTTCTGCACACCTTGTATATATAAGAGAATAATAGTTAGCGAGTAAGCCTGAGTGCTATATATCATCACTGGAACAGATATAATACTCAAAGGTAACATGCCTATTCGAGTTGGAATAGTTCGCTGACCTCTTCTTCAAAGTTGGAGCTACTCAGTTGAATTGTTTGGCCCAAATAGACTTAGGGCCGAATTCACCAACACAATAATGGGTGGTTAGGTCCTAATCAAAGCTTTTTGACACATAGGAATCTTTCATCATAATTAATGCTTAGACTTGACCGTCCGTTTATTTTGTTGGTGAACTCATGCCTTAGTGTTCTACAATTACAATTATATTGTTCCCAATCTGTACCAGTTAGACATTGAAATTGAACATGACTTTTGTTTAACACTTGTTCATTTTAAGACCCACCAATTGGGGGACGATGTTAAGATCTCTTAGCATTGTGCTCAGGTGTTCCAGCTATACAGATTTGGATGAATACCTACTGATAAATCTATTTGTTTCAGAAGAAAGAAGCGCAGTATCTGGTGTCGTCCGTCCTGCATCCCAGTGTCAATAGTGATAGTTCTTATAGTGCTGGTTGTGTTGGTACCATTGCTCGATCAGCCCAACAGTGCGCACAATAGTTCCGCCACGGCTGCTGTTAGGTTGCATTGCTCAGATGAGTGTAGGTGAGTAAATTACTTTACCTTTTTTGTGTCGATAATAGTCATCGAGTAGTTAACCCCCGAGAGGCGTCATATTGAACCACACTGTTCTGTCAACACATCAGTCTTTTAGGACTTATGTTGAGAAACGCGGACATTGTCATTATCATTGCGTCATGTTGCCTGCTGTGCTCTGATTGATTAAAACTGCCAAGTTTCGACCAATCAGAGCACAGCAGGCGTAGCGGGATTCGCACGACAGTTGACAGAATTGTTTCCTAGAAAATTATCAAACATTGCAACTCTTGAGGCTGTCGTAATATGTGTGGCGCTGTAAATGCAAATATTTCACTTAAAACGTCAAACATCTAACAGTCAAACACAAGGATTTCCTGTATCGTGGTTATCCGTTGCTACGAGTACCACGATACACAGACCGGGAATAAATGCAGAACATGGGAACATTTGTTCCGCAGCGGAAATCGAACACGCACCTCTTGGGTCTCAGCCGACTCCTCGCATGCTGCGTCACTGAATTCGAATTCACAGCCTTCGGATCGAAAGCTGGGGTACAGCCTACTAGACCAAGACGGCACCTTGAAGATTGGGATGGGATTGGGAAGTTAATAAATTTTTTTAAAAAAATCCTACTACTATTTTAAACGCGAAAGTTTGTAAGGATGAATGTTTGTTACTCTTTCACGCAACTACTGAACAGATTTTGATGAAACTACAGTAATATAGCTTATACATCAGAATAACACATAGGCTACTTTTTATCCGAGTACCACGCGAGCGAAGCCGTGGGCAGAAGCTATCATTATTATCATTGTCAAATAACTCTAAAATTACCAGTGTTACTTTTAAACTTTCAGTTCCTGCTATTAAGTTCATATTTGTAATGCAAGGTATATAAATAAAACTTGGATAATTTACTACAGTAAAGTCTAATCAATCAAAAGTTATAACAGCTTCATGTAATATTTTGGTATTGTCTTTTGGAAGTTCTTTATTGGCTATTTACTGACAGTGACAGATAACGTTTTATGTACCTTGTTGTAAATAACGTTACTACATAACATGCATTGTAAGAATTTATTGCAAGGTATTTTTTTGTCTGAGTAGGTACTTAACATTGTACTTGTCTTTGTCAAAAACAGGTCAGTTATTTAAAGCCATTAAAATAGACAAGACACAATGATTTCAGAATTGGTTTGGATCAAATAAATTCATTTAAATTAATAAAAATATCATACAGAGTATGTATGCAATACAATTTAATAAAATACATTTTTTTTATAATTATTACGCTACTGTAAAGAGGTATTGTCAAATCAAAATTACAAACTAAAACTAAAAAATGTTTATATATCAAATGATAAAAGCAAAATAAATCTAGTGGGCGGCTTCCGAACCGAAGGTCGTATGTTCGAACCCGGTTGTTTACCAGTAGATATTTCCGATCGAAACAGTTAAGTGTTTAATATTATTTTGACGTTTTATTACATCACACTAAAATCTTATGAAAGATCACACCTTTTGGCCCACGAAGCCTTAATAAATTCTATTTTTCAGGTTATCTTTAGTGGAAAGTATACCAGAGGGTCACATGTACCCGCCAAACGCCACACATTCGCCCACAAAGAATGTATGGCTAGACTTAATAGACGAAGCTCAAACATCTATAGAGATAGCATCATATTATTGGTCACTTAGGTTTAATGAAGAATACCATTATAATTCCTCTATAGAGGTAAATATACTTTTGAACGGTGTCTTCAGATGTACCATACTACAACTAAACAGCTGCGCAAAAAACGCCGGGCGTTTTTGCGACCACAAATTGCGATATAGTTGCGTTTTTCCAGAGATAGACAGCTGAACCGACTGGGGGAGCGGGGAGGGGTACGTGCGTTCTGCGATGTGGCTGCACTGTGGTTGTCTTCGTCAACACTGGCGACAGTGGCTTGAAGTGACCGCACTTGTGGTTCGTGTAAATGGAACTACGCGTTTTTGTACAAATTCGTAACCGTTTTTTTCGTCGATATCGTATGGCTGTGTATTGGTTTTGGTGTCGTTCGTCTGGAGGCACTGTTATATATATATAATATGTTATATAGCTTTATCTATTTGCATGGTATTTTAAATATTTATACAGAGTGTCATAGGATAATAAGGAAAAGGAAAATAACTTTCTTTTCTAGTTAGAATGTTTGGTTCTGAAACATACGGTGTAATTAAAAAAAATGCATATTATTTGGATTCTTTAAAAACGGTGTGAACCGTTTTTGAATGTTCTTTGTTTGAGACACCTAATTCATTTTTAAAGTTTGACTGTGTAGTCAAAATAATAATAATAAGAAAAGGTATTTTCCTTGTGTTGAGTAATGTTTTGTTTACAGGGAGAACAAGTGTTCCAAGCTTTATATGCAGCTGGGTCGAAACGAAAAATTAATTTAAAAATTGCTCAAAACTGGCCCAGCAAATCGTACCCAAATACTGATACTGAATATTTAGTTAAGAAGAAAGCCGCACAGGTTGGTACAATATTTAAAACACGACTCCTGTCTTGAAACACCCTGTATTCTGGCCCAGGATACAAAATGATTCAACCGAGATGTTCTAATATTGGGCTATCAGGTGTTTATAGAAGTTGAAATGTATTATATGATTTATACGCCACTAACGAGTTGATACTATACAATTTCAAAACTTTCGAAAAAGGGATTTTCGTGGGATTTATTTTCCAACTAAAGTCGACAAAAACACGGTCGAACGATGCGTCTTACGTAAGAGCTACTTTTTATCCAGGTAGCACGCGGGCGAAGTCGTGGGCAGAAGCTAGTGTCATATAAAACGGCCATGATAATTATCATATTTTGTTTTTTTTGTTGGTTCTTTTATGTATTTGTATGTTTTACTGCATGCACAATAAAGAGTATATCTATATATCTCCTTTATCAGGTACGAAGTCTAAATTTCTCCAAGTTACTCGGAGGTGGAATATTGCACACGAAGTTCTGGATCGTGGACAGAAAGCACTTCTACATCGGCAGTGCCAATATGGACTGGCGGTCGCTTACGCAGGTAACTACTGTCTCATCACATCTGTATTCTAACCCTATTATTCATAATCACTCACTAACTTTACTCATCACATGTGTATCCTAACCCTATTATTCATAATCACTCACTAACTTTACTCATCACATCTGTATCCTAACCATATTATTCATAATCACTCACTAACTTTACTCATCACATGTGTATCCTAACCCTATTATTCATAATCACTCACTAACTTTACTCATCACATCTATATCCAACCCTATTATTCATAATCACTCACTAACTTTACTCATCACATCTGTTTCCTAACCATATTATTCATAATCACTCACTAACTTTACTTATCACATCTGTATCCAACCCTATTATTCATAATCACTCACTAACTTTACTCATCACATGTGTTTCCTAACCATATTATTCATAATCACTCACTAACTTTAGCAGGCTTTAGATTCTATCCTGGGATCTAAAAAAAACAAAAACTATGGGCATCTGTGAACAATTGTAATGTTGATCTTAAATTGTAACACGTTTTTGGTAATAGAAGATTCTATTCAAATTCAAACTCCCAACAGATATACAAAAATTGTATTAAAAATATCGGATCATTTAGATTTTAAAAACTCTTGGGATTGAAATGCTCTAACTCGATAAAAATGTAGGTTCCTAATTGTTTTGTAAAAGGATCATTAAAAAGAAAAACCAACCTTGTTTTCTTGCCTTTCTTTCCTGGCTTGGTCGCGGAGGAACAGGCAGTAGATAAAACCGACGTTTCAAAGTGATCATTGTGATTTTAATGAATAAATGAATTTTGACTTTATCATCAACATCATCAGCCTGTAGAAGTATGCAGGACATAGTACTCTCCTAACGAGTACCAAGCCGAACGATCTTGGACCACTTCCATCTAACCAACTAATGGCCTTAGATTTCAAACAGTGTTTTATTTCCTCTGTTTAATTTGAAATTACACATATGAGAAAGAGACAAAGGAGTGTTGAGTTAAATTGTTAACGTTTTGTTACCAGGTGAAGGAGCTGGGAATAGTGGCGTGGAACTGCTCCTGCCTAGCGCAAGACCTTGGGAAAATATTCGATGTAAGTTCCCTTTAATTTACATATTTTGTAAAGACTGCTGCCTTGAACTGTTCTTTAGAAATTGTTTGATATATCCAAGATTCATTAATTTATTTTTCCCATCATTTCGCTTCGTAGTTCTAATTTCTTATTGATTGAGCGAGCGAAGCAGGCAAAGATCTCCGAGTCTACTTGGATAATCCGGCATTTGTATAATATAATATGTTTGTTTGTTCGGTGATATCTGCCCTTTTTCAATGTAAATAGTGAAGGAACGAAAAATCTACGGTCGTCTGTCTGTAACAAAAAAAAACTATCCGTCTCTTCAAGGCAAAAGTGAATTGAATAAACCTTCGTACTCCATCATCGGCCATATCATCATATCAGGTGAGATTATGGTCAAACGAAGGCCAATTAAATTTTTTTTTATATCACCTGTTGATAAAGGTTGCCTTAATCTATGGAAGCTTACAACACCAGAGATGACAACCCTGACTTACAACCCTGAGATAACGGGTGAAACTGAAAAGAATCATGTGCCTAAAATTTCACCGGCACCCATACCCTTCATACCAGAATACAGCGTGCATTACTGCAATGGTATTGTATGTGCAGAGCCGCGGGCTAAAGCTATTTATTTTTCATAAAAAACATCGCAGTATATGTTGCAAGGGTAGGTTTGCTAATCAAACGCCCTTTGTTTCACTTGGCATGTTGATATTTTCATACTGTTGCACACAACTAACTGAAAAGCTGAAAACTACTAGTGTTTCATTTCGTGCGATAAATAATTATTATTTTACTGCATGTTTTGTGTAAAAAAACACATAGGTAGACTGTGATTTATGACCTGTTTTTTCCATGTTATTGGTCCCGATGAAATAACAAGCACAGAGACTTTCTAACTTTATGTTTAAGGCAGACAAAACGCATCATAAATGCCGGTCTAAATAACATAAAAAAATGATTAACTCTGAACCAGACGACTTCAATCGGTCAAACTCTTATCTAGGTCGATACAGCAACGATTCATGCGGACAAAAAAACAGACACAAGAATAATGCGTTATCAGGGAAAAGATCATTTTTTTGGTTTCCTTTTAATGCTCTCCCATAAAAATGATACATGTCATATTTTCCCGATAATAACAAGAAAGGACAACGCGAACGAACAATTTTAATGCCAGTAATAAACAAGATTGTACTAAAATGTGATGTCCCTAATAAAATCAGCAGTCAGGTATCATGGATCACTTACACACGGCTATCAACTAAACGGAGCGTCACGCGAAATAATGGTATTTTTTGATTATATCGCATTCTTACCGGGAACTGCCCATTAGACAAGCATCTCTAGCATCTCATTTTTATTTACATTTTCATTTTTCACACAGAACACACACACACCAAGACCCGAGACTATTTGCAGATCATACAAACATTTGTCCTGCGGCAGGAATCGAACCCGCAACTTTCTGCGTCTCAGGAGGGCTTTCGCCAACTGCGCCCGCCACCACGGTGGCGGGCGGTGGCGATCAGCAGGACCTAGCATTTGTTTAGAGAGTGAATCCCTGACGCGGACTTCGACAACTTTTTTTTTAATAATGCTGGACATTCTTTCACACACCGTCATCTAGCCCCAAACTAAGCATAGCTTGTATTATGGGAACTACATTACTGATATTATACTTATATACCTTTTTTTGTAAATACATACATATTATACATAGATAATACCCAGACCCAACTTTGAATGTACCTTGCCTTCTAGCACTTGGGAGGTTGAATCCTTATACGCTTTACTTATTTTATCTTATTATTGCTTGTAAGATAAGATTATACAACATCTTGTATAATGTTCTATAAAAAATAATTTTTGTTAAAAAACACTTACAAAAAAATCTCTAATAAACAATTTTATATTGATATATTTTAGAAGACTTACTCATACTTTAATAAAGGATCTAGTTGTTATAGATTTTCAAAAAGTTGTTTGTTGTATGTAGATTTGAGCGGGAAAATGCGTATTTCTCACATTTTATGTGCTGATTCCGCACCTGTTTGCGCCTTAAGTGCTGTTATTGCTCGGTTGGGTGTCATTGCATGAGTCGGCTGATAAAGATAAGATAAAGATTATTTTATTTCAATTTTGAATTATATATTTTTTTGTAACTTAACAAACATCAAGTAACTTATAAACTAGCAACCTTTTACTAATAACCAAAGTGACTCAACTCTTTTATAATTTACTTAAGGGTTAGGTATGTTACCTGTTTGTCATTCCAGTAGTACTATTATTTAATCTGTGACCTGTAATGTCATTGTGTTAAAATAGTTTCATGGCCAATCGCAAGGAGAAACCTCGTTACCTAATGAGTCAACTACTATTTTAGTGCATTGCATGCCGCTAATTAAATATGCATAACGTATGAGTTTTGTTTGCGTTATGTAGGTACGCTAATCGATCTAGGTCACGTATGACCTATTGATTATAACTCTTTTACCTAAATATGTTATAATATGCCTAACTAAAATAAGCGAATTTAGGATTTCGTATTCCCCTGTTTCTGCCTCCCAAACTTTACGATTTTCTTTTATAAACAATCAATCACACACCGCTTCGTTTGTAATAGACAAGTTTAAGGAATTTAGATAGATCTTAAGATGGTTTATATAAATAAACAAAACGTACAGGCCTTAATCTATACGGTATTAAGGAATTGCTCTAGTTTCATAATCTAGGGAGAAAATAGGGGAATACGTTTTATGGAAAATATCCAGCCGCAATCCTCTGTAGATCAAAGCTGAGAGAGTTCAGAAAAAAACGAGCATAAAATTACGATGCTAGTTGGTTTTGCCCCTTATTATTTAACTAAAAATCAATACATACAATAAGTACATAACCTTGGTAGGATCCGTTTTTTTTTATTAAAGTAGCTACCTACAAACTTTAATAAAAGTTTCCAGTAACAAAGTTGCTTACCGTTCTCTGACACTATTCAGCTGATTCAAACTCAAACTCACAAGTCTTAATCGTTAGGAAGGTATTTTACTTTAGATGAACGAACAATACCCAAGTTTCGACAACTCTGCAAGTGACGAGAAACTTAGCATTGAATGGCAATGAAGAATGAAGCGAACAGGCTATCTAGACATTCCAGGGCCTAGACAAATACCTCACGCTCAGTTTTCCTTTCATGCTTACGCAAATATTTGTCTCGAGTCTGGGAGTTTTCTATGTATAATATGTATGTATTTAAAAAAAAATATAGTATATCTGTCATGTAGTTCCCATAATACAATCTCTGCTTAGTTTGGGGCTAGATGATGCTGTGTGAAAAATGTCCAGCATTATTTATTTATTTATTTGTCCAGGGAAAACTTGACAGCAGTCGCGTGACATTTCAATAGCTAATGTCATTTCGGAGACGTTAATGCCAACAGAAAGTGATATTTTTCTAGACCCCAGGTTCATAACGCGAAACCAAGCAGATAGGCCGTTATCGTCAAAGATATCTTTGAACACTTACCGTCTTATTCATAATCGCTCACTTACTTTTGCATGTTAATAACTCTAGCCTTGTGCTTTTCTAACACTCAACAAAGTCTATAATTTGTTCTCGTTGTCAGCATGTTATCAAGCTGTTAAAGTTATGGAGTGATAATGAATAAGGATGTTAGTTTCGTCAAGTTTTACTTTATAGATACCTTATTATAATAATAACATACTTAAAACTATAGAGCACACTATATATACCAACCGAAACAAAAAACAGGGTATCATAGCATCACTTGGGAATGTTTGGACTACAATGGAATAGTATAATCTCGTCCAAAGTTACCGGCAAATAAACGTATTTTTTCTGTTATATCCTTACCCCCAAACATATATTTCGATGTAGCGAGTAAATAATATTTTTTCAGATTCAAAATAAAATAGCACTGTTAGGTATAAATCAGCACTAGATACTATTTGCAGTACTTTCTAAACGAATACATAGTTTTTAAAGTTAATACTACTTTTTACTAAATTACTTTTGACGAATATGTCAACTATCACGCTATGAACATACAATAATACCTAGTTGTGTTGATTTTCTTCAAGTCTGCTGTCATCAGTGTGAACTGTGAACTATCCGCAACCTTTCAACTCGCATCAAACTTTAACATTGTAACGTGCCTGCTGCCAGCACAACATTGTTATCGTCAACTTAATTGTCAAAGTTAAACGTTTATTCACTCGCAAAGTTGCAACCGGTACGGGGTTGTACCGCCCACGAATAAAAAGCTTGGGGTTTTCATAATAGGTAGTTAATATACCTATAAACAAGCTTAATTGCTGATTTCACTTGGGTTCTCTACCCAAGTCAGTAAATTATACGACTCTTCGGTGGCGGCGTGGCGGGTGATTAGCTAGCTGCGACGCGGGCTCAATACCCGCTACGGTAAACATGTTTGCATGTTCTGCTGCAGATATTATCTGCATCAGAACTTGCAAACACAACACTGCCAGATATTTGTTCCGGATCTGGGAACGGGTTGTTGTGGTACCAAGATACTCGTAGTTCCTGATACCCACGACACAGGGGATCCTAGTGTGGGATCAGGACTTTGTATGTGTTTGTTTTCTGTTTTATTTTATTTTAATTACATCTGAAAAACCCTGCAAGGATCATGCCCAAGAATGTATGAACTGCCGTACCATGTTGAATGCGGTTGCCTCATTATCAAACTTGCAGAGACATTATCAAATTATATAGAACTTGTTGTGTTAATAATAACCCACCAAGCTTAGTTTTGTATTAAAAATGCGATGATTTATATATATATAAATCATCGCATCGCCTTATATTCTAAATCGAAGGTTCTATGTAATTTTTTGCTTCATTAAAACAATCTTTACGTAGTAAATTGTCGGATAAAAACGGATCGCGTACCAATTGGTCATCCATCTTGCAGACCAGGCCAATAACGCGTCAATAAATCTTTATTGGAGATTTACCACGTTTTACGATGTAGCAAAATGAACAAGTCGTAATTTATTGTGTCATCCAGGTGTATTGGACTCTCGGCGCGCCTGACGCATCGGTTCCCGACACCTGGCCCGAAGAGCTCAGCACGGCCATCAATATAGAACACCCCGTCAACATCAGCGACGCTCAACATTCATACGGGGCTTTTATAACTGTGAGTACACTTACGTAGCGCATATTACTATTTGTTATATTCCCAAGGTTGCTTACCAACACACCTGTTGGTAAGCGGTTACCAATGTAAAACAACAAGATTCTTTGTTTTAGTTGAATAAGTCTTTTAAATTTCATCAATATTTATTGGATAATGACGTCCATTCTCTTGCACGCCAACAACGACAGTTTAAATTAAGTTTAGTCGATGTACAGCGAATCGACGTCTAATGATGTCAGAGTGCCCGTCGAACAAGTTCTGCTATTATCGGCTGTCCTTTTAAACTTCCCACAATTATTTCCTAGTCTATGGACGCTTAAAACACCAGAGGTACACGCGCGTTGTCGACCCTTTAAATATTTCAAAACACCTTATACTGTAGTCACTTATTCTACTACTATTATAAACGCGAAAATTTGTGAGGATGGATGTTTGTTACTCTTTTACGCAAAAACTACTAAACGGATTTTGATGAAACTTTACAGTAATATAGCTTATACATTAGAATGACACATAGGCTACTTTTTATTCGGGTACCACGCGGGCGAAGCCGTGGGCAGAGGCTAGTAATGATATATCTATAATGATCTGCCTGCTGAGGTTTTATTGGATCATTCAGTAAGCTTAAGTATTTCTGAGTGTGTATGGGTGAGTAATAGCACTCGGCACTCAATAGCACAAAGGTGAAGGAAAACATGAGGAAAATGGCATGTATTAAAAAGTTCGGAGACATGTGAAACTTGCAATAAACAAGCCTGTACGACTCCTAACGTTGGTCTAAAACAAGTGATATTTTGTAAAAATTAAAACCCGTTGTATACATGAAAGCCTCTACGACTCCTAACGTTGGTCTAAAATAAGTTATATTTTGTAAAAATTAAAACCCGTTGTATACATGAAAGCCTCTACGACTCCTAAAGTTGGTCTAAAACAAGTGATATTTTGTCAAAATTAAAACCCGTTGTATACATGAAAGCCTCTACAATTCCTAACGTTGGTCTAAAACAAGTGATATTTTGTAAAAATTTAAACCCGTTGTATACATGAAAGCATCTACGACTCCTAACGTTGGTCTAAAATAAGTTATATTTTGTAATAATTAAAACCCGTTGTATACATGAAGAAAGCCTCTACGACTCCTAAAGTTGGTCTAAAACAAGTGATATTTTGTAAAAATTAAAACCCGTTGTATACATAAAAGCCTCTACGACTCCTAACGTTGGTCTAAAATAAGTTATATTTTGTAAAAATTAAAACCCGTTGTATACATGAAAGCTTCTACGACTCCTGACGTTGGTCTAACTAAAACAAGTTATATTTTGTAAAAATTAAAACCCGTTATAAACATGACAGCCTCTACGACTCCTAACGTTTTGGTCTAAAACAAGTTATATTTTGTAAAAATTCAAACCCGTTATAAACATCGGTTGGTCTAAAACAAGTTATTTTGAAAACATGAAAACTTCTTCCCAGGGAGCCGTAACGGTCGTGTCCTACATTCGAGGCGCTCAAAAACGTCACTAATGCAGAAAGTCGTTATAAAAATGCGTCGTAACATTTTATCCGTCGTTAAAGCTAGACGAAATGGCTGTAGAGCTCTTTAAATTGGCAATACCGGGAGAGTGCGATGCCGTAAGTTTTTAATGGTTTTGTCACAGAACTTACGTACTGATCAGTATGGCGTGTGGGACCTACCTACCTGTTTTAAATAGGTATGTCAACCAAGCTATAGAAAATTGCCGACACAATAAAAATATCCTTAGGCACCGAATAAGTTTCGACTCATTCCGAGAGTCTTTTTTGTTGTGGATTATTGACAACTAATGTAACATACCAATTCTAGTTTTGGTAGCGATGTGTTCTAATAATAATATGATTATTTGTTATCTATCATTTTCAGCCCTCAATGTCCTACTGCTGGGCGAAGGCTCAATAATAAAAATTAATAATGAAATGTTTTATTCATGAAAAATACTTACCTACTGACTTATTAGTATCTTAGAAACGTAAAAAAATAGGGTTGAACGGAAAAATATTTCGGGATGCTTGAAATTACTTGGAGTCACAGGTCACTAGAAGGCACTGTTACAATATATGATGGAATGTTAAACGGCGGAACCGATTGTAATGCAGTTTTTTTTGTAATCGTTTTGTCATACCAATTTGTTCATTTAGATTAGTTGACTCATGAGCAGGTATAATTTTACAACGCCGATTCCGACCGACACTTTGCGGTTAAGCCTATAGGTGTTTGCCACTACTACCTACTAATACCATTGTACCATAACATTAATTTCGAACCTTTTGCGTCTCAGTCGACTCGCCACCGAAATCGTCATAAAACGTTTTTTTAAATAAAAAAATACTTGTTGGTAAAAGCTTTCGATTTGGATCAATCATTTTCACCTGTCCGAATAATCGATTTTGTATTATATTTATTCAAAATTTTAGGTATAATTTATTTGAATAGTTTCTAAAATTCTGAAGTTCTTAAAATGAAGTAACCGACAGTCATCGAAACCCTAAGATCTTCCTACTGATCACCTCCACCGACCTTTCGGAGTAGTTTTGGATTTAAGTTACATCCCCAATCCAATATATCTTTTTGCCTCAGTACAAAATGTATCCATTCAGATATACATTCAGATAGACCTACTAGGCATTCTGTAAAAGTCACGTACATTATTTAAGGGGCCGAAGACGAAAATACGCTTTAGTAAAAAGTTTTTAGGTATTCGGCTTATCGCAATGAGTAAGAAATGAGTACATGTTGAAATGTGTAATCTACGTGATATTATTTTGACTTGGCAACTTCACTATTGTGTATCACAGTAACTTAATGATATCACTGTCACTGTCGAATCTCTGTCACCCTGACGTTTGACTGTGTTTTTATCTTGTTTTTATTTGCTCGCTCGATCCTCTAGCTTGCTCTCTCCGTCAATGAACCCCATGATGGCAAGACAACGGTGAAGCCAGTTGCTCTCAATCATCTAATAAAATCATAAGTATTCATAAAGACTATAAATTTGTGAATTGTGGCCTGTTTATTGTGAAGAATAAACCAGGGGCAATTGTACTGACGGTGTTTCCTTTTTTTCAAAGTTCACAATCCTTTTACTTAGGCAGGACAAACCTTGTGCTGTGCTCAATAAACTTGCTTTTGAAATTTGTACATCTAGTGATGTGCTAATTCGGCAGCTGTCTGCCTCTTAAGTGGCACGTTCCCAAGCACTCGGGTAAATTGGAGACATTAGGACTATGAACATGTAATTGGACAGGCTAACGGCATTCGGGAATTGTTTTATTTGGTCTCGATTATTTATTCAGTGTCGCTTGACGGGGAATAACGGTGATTGATTAACTACGCGTTAGTATCAACAATTATATTGATTTGTTTGGTGTAGTTGCTTTCATCGTTTTGTTTTTAATATCACTGCTTTTAAGCCTTTGTCCAT
This sequence comes from Perizoma flavofasciatum, assembly GCA_958496245.1. Classification (NCBI taxonomy): domain Eukaryota; kingdom Metazoa; phylum Arthropoda; class Insecta; order Lepidoptera; family Geometridae; genus Perizoma; species Perizoma flavofasciatum. The sequence continues at coordinate 10,368,135 of OY292429.1, read as the reverse complement.
GGCTTCGCCCGCGTGGTACTAGCGTAAAAAGTTCCTATGTGTTCGTCACGACCTCGATAGCGCATGACGCGGCGGGCGAGTAGCCGGCTGAGACGCACGAGGTGCGGGTTCGATTCCCGCCACGGGACAAATGTTTGCATGTTCTATACCGATATTTGTTCCGGATCTGGGTGGTCTGTGCTTTTATCCTGTATGAATAGGAAATACCTAGTAGTTTACTCTTCAGTGTGTCCAACTAATTCAACTCAGTATTTTTTTATTCAGACAAAATATTACACGATATTAAACACAAATAAAATATTATATTGCCCCTAAAGAATGATAAAGAGACTATTACATAAATTAAAACTACCTACATAGTTATTCAATCAAAACTACTGTCTAGGTAGACTGTATGTACATATAGCCACTAGATTTACGGCTGCTGTGAGATTAGTTCATCAATTACCATTAGCCCCCACCTCAATTTGTATACCTAAATGCCGTCAACGCATTTAGGTATACAAATAAGGGTTACTCCCTTGCGCCCCCATACTCGTGGGTCACCTGAAACAGATTACTTAATGGTTACTAAGGCAATAGCTTTACCTGTAAGCAAAGTCACTCATAGAACCATTTAAAATCTTGCACGAAATCATAACAAGTACGGGATTTTCAAAAGACAACTCGCCACAACTCAACTCTCTCAAATGCCCATCTATTCTAAATCTAAACTAAGGCGTAACGTGTGTGCCAACAAAAGTTGATAAGATTGTTATATCGACCGCCGGTGCCGGAAAACTAACACGAATTCCCTAATGATACAAATTACCCTGTAGTTTAGACATGCCAAAGGTGAAGGCTGTACCGTAGAACAAGTAGTATTTCGTTCTGTTGTGGACAAGGTGGTAGGAAAATTACAAAATTGTAAGTTTAGTTCATGTCTCTTAGGCGCGGGGCCGTTTAAAATAAACTGATGGGGTGGGAATCCTTGCTTTTTGTACTGAACAGAATGATATGAATGATAAGAGGAAATATGGTCGGCGTTTTTAATAACTCTTTTTAGGGTTAAGCTCGCCTTTGACATGCCTCACCTAATATCTTGTTTAATATTTCTGTTTTATTTCTGTGTACAATAAATAATTATAAGAAAACGAAGTAAAATAAGTTTCATACTTAGTATGTTTTTTTTACCTGAAAAGTTTTTCCGATTGAAATGTTGTTTTTTGCAGTCCATTTGTCTGATGTAAGTAATAGATCTTCCTCCGTCTAAGGTCGTAAGGTAGGTATTCCCTAATACTGTGTTGAGGAAGTGTTGTATTAGGTAGAGCTTATCTTGAACGATGGTGCGCCATCGAGATCTGTTGTTCTTGAGTTGAATAGTTTTTAGTAAGGTTTTATATCCACAAGTCACCATCGGGCCCTGCTATATACAATGATAAACATATCGAGGTTTTTAGTTTTGCAAAAATTTGCTTGTTATCAAACATCCACTAAGCCAGCCATTAGAAGAGACAGGCAGGTTATCGCCTTGGCCCTAAGCGGTCGAGTTCTATAGAGGCGTCAAAACTTAAAAGCTTTCTCATTAATCAAGTTAAACACGAAACCATGTTCAAAAGGGTCAAAAGAGCTTTGCTTCGGTCGACAGATGGACAGCGCTGTTTCTGAAATATTCGTTGATATTGTTCGGGTAAACGTTGTTTGGCAAGGAACTCTGACTTTTTTGGTTCAAGGATAGGAAAATTTCAATGTTTTTGTTTTTACAATAAAATGAGCTTATTTCCATGGTTTGTTTTTTTTTATGCGACGACTTATTTGATTAAAATGCGGTTTTTTGTACATTATTTGTATAACTTCAAGGATGGTTCTTAAATAGGTTTCATGACCACAAGTCACTCATCAACTAATGAACTGAATTAAAAATGTTAACTGTTTTTTTATGATCATTCATCATTTTTATAATAAGAATATTATTTTTTTCAAACTGTGGAACATAGAGAACAAGATTGATAGTGTGTCCTCCATTCTCCATTTCCAAAGGATATATACAGATATTATCATATATGTGCTAAATGTAAAGATCTTCCACCGGGCTGGTCCATCTTATTACTTTCTTATTATATATATTTTTATATCCATCATAGAACTATACTAAAAAGAGTTAAGTGCTTCCACGAAACTTGCATAACACAAAATGCTGGAAGAAAATTCTTGTTAGGGTTAAGGTCGCCTTCGTATGTAAGTTTTTGTTTGTATTCTTTGTGTTTACAATAAAGAATAAAGCAAGAAATTATCGCATTCGCCTAAGTAGGTTGTGGCATAAACAAAGTACATAAATGATGTCAAGGCTGAACCGGAGGGTTTCAGCTTACTGTCACGTCTTGTTTCAAACTTTGGACTCATCAGACTTTCTGCTGTGTAGGTACTCCATAGGTAACCTACTTATTTTTGCCTCAAAGATATTGATTATTGGGTATGTAGTGAAGAAAGGCCCCCAATGGACCGATGACCCAACATCCCAATCCTCAGTTTGCGAGAAGTCGATGGATGGAAGTGGCCCAAGATCGTTCGTCATTGCACTCTTTAGGGGAGAACCTCAGTTCAGCAGTAAACTTCTATAAACTGTTGATGATGAGTCATTGTGCATTATTGGGAGCTAGAGTCAAAAGCATAAATTATGCCAAAACTCAGGGCGAGGGTTTTATTCAATAGTGTGACTTTAATGGCTAGCAGAAACGACTTGATTAGACATTCGTGGAACTGCTATTTAAGTGCTTACCAGGCCTCTTTACTAATAGTACCCAGTGCCCATAACTATCAATACAGACTTAATTATTACTTAATACTGAATTAAAAGAGGCTACGCCGTTGAGCTTTTTATACTGAATCTATAAAAAGCTCAACAGTATACTGAATCTATATCTTTTGAATCCGACCTTTATACTAATAGGTATGGGAAAATGACCTCAGGATTAACTAAGTTTTAGAGATAATGCTTTGGTTTGATATGTGGTAAAAATGCGAACAAAGATGCTTTATCCAAAAATCCCTGCAAAAAACGACAAGATTATTTTTATATTCTAATCTATTTTATTTATATGAGCCCAAGGTTCTGCAGATAATTTTCCAATACCTAATAATAAAAACTTTGATTAGCCTTGGAGGAGACAAAACCTCAACCTGTAAAATAAAAACATTAGAAAGGTGCCGTACCTATAGCTAATGTCTGTCTGGCAAACGCTATAAAGGTATGTTATATCGGCTAGTCTAGACTGGATGGAAGCACCACCGAAAGATAACTTTTTAGCACACAAATGCTGTTTTGTAGGAAAGTTGTAGGTAATATGCCACTCTCGGCGACCAAAAACTGCTTTCACTAGAATACCAAAAATATGTGGCCGTATAAATCATCTACGATCTAGCCTTGACCGAACCGACACACATTCTAATAACTATACCGTATCCCATTAATATTTCAATGTCACGAATATGATTTAATCTCGATTAATGATTATTATGGATGGGCACCTTTATAATATGGAATGTATAGACGACAGTCATGTTTGTATCGTTTAGTGTACTTGGTACATAGTACCTAATCAACGTTTACGAACACTCCGAACAGCAAAGTTTTGTCTAGCTTTTACCTAAAATATCCTATAGGAGAATCGAATCGTTAAGAAATAAAAAAGGGGTTTCAAAACTTCATAAATATATAAACATTTTAATCGAGAAACCGATATCCGTTCGTTTATTATAATGTCTATAACTTAGCTCAACGCGGTTGGTAAAATTCATTACGGAGCAGGCCTTCGTACGGACTCTATTCTACTCGCAATCGTGAAGGGTGATTTCAGATATCTTTATTAATTTAGGTAGGTACTTCTCTTTTTTTGATTGAAGCTCGAATCTTTTATGACATTCACGATTTATTATTGATTAAAATGGAGCCATGGAATACGAGTCATATTACAACAAATGGATCTTTACGTGCAGCAAATCGTTTCAATTATACGAATAGGTACTATCATCATCATCATTACTGAGCTTCGATAGTTCAATGATAAGCTATTGAACCTACCTGCTAATGAAGCTCTACAAACATTGAACGAAAAAGTTTTTTTTTTAATTTCATGATAACGTGGAAAATTACACCTTATACCGAACTGCTTTCATTCAACAACATGTTGAACACAAATATCGCGCTTGTTTTTCTGATAATACGATGGAGTTTGTGACTCATATGTGGGCACTGCCTTTTTTAGTGTTTGAACTGTGCGCAGAATCAAATTGATCATCAATTATAGAATAGAATAGAATAGAATATATCTTTATTGTACACCAGTAAATACAGAAGAAACACGAAAAAGAAATTATAATTATATCTAGTGATACAATGGGCGACCTTATCGCTGAAAGCGATCTCTTCCAGGCAACCTTTGGATGGACAGAAACTGTAAGAACAAATAAGGACGGCGGCGTACAACCAACATTATAGAGAACGATAGAAGTAAAAAAATAAAAACAATAAAAAAAAAATACTAAATAAATTACATACATATATAAATACACCTAACAGCTACATAGATATATATATATATATATATATAAATATATAATATATTATATTAAGACGACGTAGAGAGCGATGAAAGATAATATTTCTTTATCAAGCTTTTGAAAATAGGAAGAGACTTAGCTTGTCTTATGGAGACTTATACACAAATTAAAAAGATTACATTCTAGTTGAGTTCATTCTGAATACAATTTTGAACCTTTTTAAACAGCCTGGGGTAAGTTGGTCGCGGTTGGTTCTCATAATTTGTTATAATGTGTGAAATAGATCGATAATTGTGGGCGCGAGCCTCAATGAGTTGAAATGATTAAAAATTGACGAAATAAATGACTCACTGACTGACTGAAGGAATCCAACGCACAGCCTAAGTCGTCACTCCTAGAGACATGAAGTTAGAGGGTACATACCTATGTTCTTTTTGATGGGTAAAAGGGTGCAAGGATATTGTAAAATTATTCTCCTACCCTCTTATTCATAACCACTCACTAACTTTAGCAGGACGCTAACTCTAGACCTGTCCTTTTCTTACACTAAACAAAGGATAGAGGCAGATTACTTTTATCACGCTGCTAAAGTTAGTGAGTGATTATGAATGAAAGGGCTAGATTCGAAACCATAGAGCCTCTAGGACCTAGAGTGCTGTGGGAAGATGAATTTTCGTATCAAAAGAACAAAGATTCAACATGGATGATGTTGCGGAGGTTCTGCGCGGATGAAGTCGGATAAAATAGAGGGAGAGAGGGGTGATATTGGGATGTGAAATAAAATCTCCTTCTCGTTAGCGTTAGCAATGGTTTTCACCTTTTCGGAACAGGGAATGGTTTAAGATATTCACCTTTACGTTACGTTGTTTCAGAGCTCACCGCCGCCGTTCAGTCCGACTGGTAGAACCAATGATGACGACGCCATCGTCTCCATAATCGGATCCGCTGAGGAGTTCGTCTACATATCAGTAATGGAGTATATGCCCGTCAGTCAGTTCACGCCAAAACTATCGTGAGTCAAATTAGGATTCTTGTGGTGATGGAAATCGAAGTTTTGAATCGCAATGCCTACCTCTGCTCTTATTTCCGACCTCTGTGATTCAGTGGGCGAATGCCCGCCTGAGACGCAGAAGGTTGCGTGTTCGATTCCCGCCGCAGGACAAATGTTGGTATCATCTGTTAATATTTGTCTCGGGTCTGGATGTGTATAATATGTATGTATTTACAAAAATATATATACAGTAGTAAATCCGTCATTTAGTTCCAATAAAACAAAATCTGCTTAGGGACTAGCTGTGTGAAAAATGTCCAGCATTATTTATTTATTATTTCCATCCACTTTCAGATAATACTAGTTAGTATTTCTAGTCTCACAGACTACCCGTACGTAATAGGTACATATGTATGTCCTATTATTTTAGGTTCTGGCCTAAAATCGACGACGCGCTTCGTAAAGTCGCCCTCGAGCACAAAGTGAAAGTGAAACTGCTCATCAGTTACTGGAAGCACTCGCAGCCCTCCGAGGACTACTTCCTGCGTTCCCTCGCCGCCCTCTCCGCTTCCTACCCGCGGGTCGACGTGCAAGTTGTGAGTATGATTCCACTGCTGGGGAAAGTGAGGAGTATTTTCCCACCGCTGGGAAAGTGATGGAAATCATGGGAATAAAAACAAAATAATGCTGAAGTAAAATAATACAACGACAGAAATGTGAAAAAGGGGCCAAAGTTTGTTAAAAACGACGCGACGTTCGGTGTAGTTGGTATCAGACCCTATGATACCATGTATTATCTAGTTTGGATTTGTGAGAAAGTCCGTAGCGAGTCCCCGTGACATATACAGGCTATAAAGTCCTAGTGTGGGGAACAGAACATAACCTATAGTACTGTTTTATTAGAATTGTGCTATTTATTACTTACCTACGATAACAAAATATGTATCTACGATATCCGTTTAGAGATAGCAATAAACAAATAGCAATAATCATTTCAGTTCAGATCTAACGGGCGCCAAGTTCCATAGCAGTTCTTTTAATCATAGTACAATGTTCTTCAATTCCTTTATAACAAAACTATTTGTTACTTTCTTTGATATGGGATTTCTAACTTGGCCAGTTTTCACTGTCAATAAATTACGTTCAAAAAATTGAAATTACCTATTCTTATGTGAAGAATCTCAAATTCTAGGTGTTCAAGGGAGCTCTATTAGACATTCAAAATTGCAAGTATGTAGGTCTAATTGTTTTTGAATAAAGGGAGGCTCGAAAGTAGCTCTAAATGGTACTTGCCGCCCTTTTTTTTTCCGAACTAGACAGCCGTGTGTTTATAGATAAAAGTGTGACCTTTTCGATGAAACGAACGAACCTTAGCTTCAATAGCTTCATATGAACTCTGTGGCTTGAAATAAACACATTTTTTTCTTTTTATTCAATAAACTCCTCAGAAACGCTTCATAGTGCCGTCAACGCCCGACCAGGACAAGATACCGTTCGCGCGAGTGAACCACAACAAATACATGGTGACCGACCGCACCGCCTACATAGGAACCTCTAACTGGTCCGCCGATTACTTCATAGACACGGGCGGCGTCGCCTTCGTGTTCCAAGACGAGCTGGGACTACGTTCCGAGCTGAACGCAACTGATATAAGGAAAGATTTGCAGGAGGTTTTTGAACGGGACTGGAATTCGCCGTACGCTGTCCCGCTGTGGAAGAAGTTATAGCGTTATTGGTTAGCGAATCTACCTTCATACTTAATGTAAGCAATTTTTATAAATTCGTATAAAACGTGTTGACTTCTGATCGTGAGTTCAAAGCAGGCCGTGCAGCAAAGGATTTATGCATTTGAAAAACATATGTGCGTATCACAAAACGTCAAAACGGCAAGGTAAACGCCGTGAGGACATCGACATGCCCTAGATCCAAACATTTGAAGGCATAGTTTAGTATTCCATACCTGTCACGTGGTATGCTAAATACTGAGAAAAATGTGGGCATATGCCAAATATAATGTTTGAGCGTGCCTCTGACTATCCCCTACTCGGTATCTTCAAGGATCTAGGTCCAAGTGATTGAAGAGTTACAAAGTGTGACGTCATCACGAGGATGAGATTCTAAGAATGGGCCCGGAACGTTACATTAATGTAGGTATGCAGTGAAATAAGCAATTTCTTCCAGATATAAATAAAACAACTAAATTAATAGATATCCAAAATTATTGGAACACTAATTTAAAACGAATACTAGGCCAAAATCAAATAACTTTCTCATGAATATTTCTATACTAATTCATAATCAGTATTTATGATTGAGTTCAAAGCAAATCTTCCCCATAGTTTTATATAAATGGCTGGAATGTTTGGTTAATAATTATTATACGGGTTACACTATTTATTGTGGCTCCTAAATAGCTACTCGATGGCCATTATTTGTTTTTTAATTATCTTTAGAACAACAAATAGTATTCAATTATCTCGCAATAATAAGTTTGGATTATTATATTATTGCAAAAAATAATTGAATAAGATTTTACTTGTGGTTAAGTTCTTTTTAATTGAATTTGTCTCAAATGTTAAATAATATGAGACTCAAATTACAAATACATAGAAGTTTCTTCAAACAGGGAAAAGTTTAATGTGTCGTTTGATTCAAGAACGAATGTGTTTATATGTGTACTATAATATCATATCAGATTATTTAGTCATATGACTAAACTTGGGACAGAACTTGCTTCAATAAAAAAATGTATAGTTAAGAATTTTGCAAGCAAAAATCACCAAAAGAATAACTAAGCTAGTTTGTTGCCCATTCTTCTGGTGCTTCGGTCGCGAGGAGTCGGCCTGTGTGTGATTTTTGTAATCCTATGTAAATAAACGATTTTCACTTTCACTACTGTATAACTTGGATATGAGTGTCGTGTGCCTTCGACCTTCGTGAGACGATGTGTTTGTCCTAATTTTATGTGATTGTAAATCTAGATTTTATATCCTTTGTATTTTGCATCATAACGTCTTATAAAGTACTATGTATTGTTCAGTAGGCGCCATTAGGTCATCCACAACAAGTTTTTATGACACTCATTTAAGTCATACTTATGCTATACTTACATAGATATTTTTGTAAATGAAAACAGTTTGGAATGCCAATAAAATGAAATACAGAATAAATACGAGTAGTACGCAAATTAGTCAAAAACACATACCTAATGAATAGTAATTTCTGCCCGTAAGATATTTATTATTCTTGATCTGAAACCAATTGTCTGGAGTTTTGGTTCTTGCATTATAATATCTGTGTAAATACTAACAAGACTTTGTTCGATAATACATATCACTTCAACGGTACGCAATATCGTTTTGCTTGAGATAATGAATTGCCTGAACTTTCAGGAAGTCTGTAAATATGATATGATCATTAGTTTAAAAAACTCACTTGCGCGACCCAGGGTTAGCCAGTTAACACTTAGTTAAATTACGCGCATGGTACCTACCTACCATAGGTAGGTAGGTAAACTAAAGTTTAAACTTGTATTACTAATTTAATTAAGAACTTTTTGAAAAAGCTAAAAACCTTAAGTATCTGAAATTATTCAGCTTATTAAAAGTGAGCTCTATTCGAAACAGATCCGGCAAATTGGAAAGAAACCAATTACTGCAATTATGCAGTCTTTTAGTTTCTTATACTTTCGATATAAATTTAATATCGCCAGGAAATGGCTCTATCTGTACAGTATTTTAGTGGTAGAGTTTAGAGTAAGGTTCTGAAAGCAATAGTTATTATGTACATCGCTGGACAATACGAGTGGTATTTGAGTTTGACAACCTTTTAATTATATTTTTTTTAAATAATTTATTCAGTTTTGTTGTGTACCTTCCCGTTTCAGAATTAAGTTTGTATTGATCACCGAGAAAACATAATGCTGGTAATTTTTCAAACAGCATCATCTAGCCCCAAACTACTTGTATTTTAATATCTGTGCCCAAACTAAGCAGAGCTTGTATTATGAGAACTTCATGACTGATGTACTATACTTGTATACTTTTTTTTGTAAATACATACATATTATGCAAAGAAAACATCCAGCTCATACAAACATTTGTCCCGTGTCGGGAATCGACCCCGCAACCTTCTGCGTCTCGGCGGGCCTTCGCCCACTGCGCCACAGAGGTCGTCATAGCCTATAGCAGTGGTTTCTACAGGATGATGAACAAGAAATTTTACCTGCTTCGCTACCTGACTATGAACGCGACCAGTCAATTAGAGTAAAGCCTCCCTTACGGTTACCTAGATCGTTCCTGGCTCCGATCGGACACGAGCACTATGGTCGTGCTTGTGTGTCTCTTTCAGTTAGGTAACTCCATTGACGGAATTCTGACATCCTACCTTTCGGGGCGCTAAACACCCGTCGGGTGTGAGTTCTGCTATGCAGTTTCCCACGATGGCCTGCACCTCTTAGCCATGCCTACTGTTCTCCGGGACAGGATCATCTAACCCAGAGAGTTGTGCACACTCCTTAGAGCATCACGCTCTCCGGTGCCTAGCACCTGTAACTAGAAGAGCCACCTGGGCTATAACGGAGCCCCACCTGTCCAATATACTGACTGGACTACATGTTTGTAATGATTAGACTAAAATATGAGAACTCCCAACTATCGGTCGTCTCATTCCAACTTATAGCATAAAAACGATCTAATAATATTTTAGCACTTACCAGGACTATACGGGCTTGGAGGCTTTTCCATCGTTTGAGAACAGTCTCTCCACTTTTCCGCCAAACCGTTTCCTCTCTCATAGAGGTATTAACTTCTCTGGCACAGTTTTATCGCAGTCTTTTCGCCAAATCTACCTCCTAGGAAAATAAGCATGAAAAAATCTGTGGAAACTGACCCACCTCTCTGTTTTATTTGTGGTATTTTTCGTCAACCAAAAGCAAATATATTGACGTCATCTTGAAACTTACTTTGGTGTTCTATGTTCTATGACTATTCATTTCAAAATTTGTTCAAGTAAAATAAAATAACATATTTATTAAAAAGCGTTATAATCCGTCCAGTGCTATTAGTATAATTTTCTTAGTACTAAATTGAAAACTAAAAAATAATAATATTCAGTGAAACAAAATTGACAGGTATTTGTTTAACTACGAGGTGTCTGTGGCACCGAATACTTAGTTTGCAACTTCATTAATTTTCATAATAATTTCTTAAGAGTTACCTATAAATGAATTCATAGATATTCTAGTTGAAGACTACGATAATTTAACTAAGCTAAAATAAAACGAGTTCAGTTTAAATGTTCATACATACTACTTCAATTCACATACATTTGCTTATATTCAAATCTGGCTCATATACAAAACATTCATAAACTGTCCCTAAAAATAAAAGTATCTACGCCAGTAAGAATATGCCTATCGAAAAAACATGAATGTCAAAATATTTAAATTCGTTATAGAAATATCCCAGTTCATGGTACCAATAAAAAAAGACATGTAGCCTAATATATATCCTGCCTATAGCACTCAACGTGGAACACCTTTCTGACCACAATTCACTATTATAACCCCGGTCTTAAGTGACGATGCAATGCCTATGAAAGAAGTACCAATGGAATTTCTCAACGCAGACGGGATCATAAAATTGCAGTACCAATGAATTTTGAGATTGACTGACTATCCCCAAAGACCAACTCACTAGCGTTTTTGCTAGATAGCATTCCAAGTGACAGGTCAAAATGCAAGTCCATATTATTTTGTTCTATTTTCATTTTGTATAATGGCATATCGATAACATTACCCGAGCACCGTACATCGTTACGCGATGCCATATAAAAAGAGTTAGGGCGCAATATGCCCTGCTATGCTCACACGTTTTACCGTCGCATCTGCAGAAATTGCGTTTAGTATAAGTCTTATGCGTGAGTTGCACTGACCTCTTCAAAGTTTTATCAAATAATAATTTTCACCTTATCTAAGAATAAGGTGTAAAGATCTATTGACACCTTATTCTTACTCCGGGTTAAAGTTCGTGGTGAGGACGCGAAGTACCAATGAGAAGTAAGCCAGTCTTATGCGTGCGTTGCGCTGTCCTCTACGAAGTCACGTGCCTCTTCCTGCGTGACGCACTCCACGTGGGACACCTTGTTCCTGAATTTGACTCCGTAGAATTTGTGCGCGTGCTCCAGCAGCTCCGGTCTGAAGGTAGTTGTGATGAACTGCGCAGAGTCTGACAGCTCGTGGATCATGTTCGCGATGGCTTTGCGATGCTGCGCGTCCAGAGCCTGGAATTCGTTTAATTTACAATAACTAAAGGCTGACTGGTAGAGATCGCTAATAAGACCATAAAATCGTCCATTGTACAACAGTGGAGTCGAATATCTTGTTCACCAACTAAGCTTTATAAAACACTGTCGCAGTTTTTTACAGTGCACGCAAGATAGAGAAGCAAGAATTGTACTATTGTCAAATTAGAATGACATTAAAATTGTTGCTATCTCTTTCTTTTGTTAGTAAAAGAGAGCGATATGTTTATATAAATGGGCAATTCCGGAAACATACAGTTCGCCCTATGTACGTACTTGGTCGATCTCGTCGAAGAGGTAGAAGGGCGCGGGGTCGCACTTCTGTATCGCGAAGATAAGCGCCAGAGCCACGAGCGACTTCTGCCCGCCTGACAGCTGGTTCATCTCACGCATGTCACCCTCTCCGCCCGTGAACGACACCTTTATGCCCACTCCCGTGAACTGGTCAGCGTTCGCGCGCTACAACAAACATAGATTTAAACAAATATAAAATCCTACTACTATCCTACTAATATTATAAACGTGAAAGTTTGTGAGGATGGATGTTTGTTACACTTTCACGCAAAAACAACTTAGCGGATTTTGATGAAACTTTACAGTAATGTAGCTTATACATCAGAATAACACATAGGCTACTTTTTATCCGGGTACCTAACGGGCGAAGCCGCAGGCAGAAGCTAGTAAATAATAATGCTGGACATTTTTTCACACAACGTCATCTAGCCCCAAACTAAACATAGCTTGTACTATGGGAACTACATGACTGATATAACACTATATACTTTTTAATTTGTAAATACATACATATCATACATAGAAAACAACCAGACCCCAGACTAATATTTGCAGGTCATACAAACATTTGCCCCGCGGCGGGAATAGAACCTGCAACCTTCTGCGTTTCAGGCGGTCCTACGCCCACTGCGCCAGAGGTCATCAAAAAAAGTAGTGTACATCTACTTTATAAGCTATGAGACAGTGTGTCCGCAGTACTCACATCGTTGATAACCTCTGGTGCGTCGTCGGGCGCGACCCTCATGATGAGGCTGCCTCTGCCATGAGGCACCAGCTTCTTGAACACCTCCGTGAAGTTCTTGCTGACTTGCTTGAACGTGAACTGGATCGCTTCCAGCTTCCTGTGTTCTAACGTTTCTATCAGCTCTCGAATCTTTTCGCCTCTGTTAATGGAATAAACAATAATTAATTTCAAATTATTCTTCTACTAATATAAACAAGATAATATACTTATTCCACTGCGTTAGCGGTGGTTTTTCTCAGAAACAACTTATCCAATTTAAATGTGTTTTATTGCAATCGATTTGTATAACTTCAAGGATGGTACTGAGATAGGTTTTCAAAACACACATTAATAAGGGGCGCTTTGATGACATTGAAAATCACGTAATTTTGCAAAAATAAAAAAATCTTATCCCACACTAGCCTCTGTCCACGGCTTCGCCCGCGTGGTTATCGGATAAAAAGTAGCCTATGTGTTATTCTGATGTATCCTACTAATATTATAAACGTGAAAGTTTGTGAAGATGGATGTTTTTTACTCTTCCACGCGAAAAATACTGAACAGATTTTGATGTAACTTTACACAGAAGTTTAAGAAACTGTGTCGTGAATATTAGCGCCCTCTTCGGAAAAGGACCAACTAAAAATAATTTACGATAACTACGAGTATCTACTTAAACAGGTAAATAATGGAAAGTAACATTATGATTAAATGGGACCCTCTTATTTAAGGTAAGAGGCTGTTTCTTTGTCTGATACCATTTTTCTATAAAACGGCTCAAGCGGTTTTATCACCATTAAGTCATATTAAGAGGCGCTGCAAAAAATGACTGAATTTAAAACAGCGTAGTCTAATGTAGTGCAGTTTATCGTAATTGTTTTGTATGAGTCCATGGAGGATTCTTAGTTTTTAAAATACCACGTCACTCTTAACCACTCGCCCTCTAAAGAACGCTGTAATACGTGAAGAAAAACAGGACGGAGGATAGAAAATAAACTTAAAGAAATTAAGTATAGTATAGTTAAAAAAAATCCCTACTTATCGGCAATACATTAACCACATAAGTTATGGAAACATTTACAAACATTCCATTTAAATGATGTCGCCAAGTGAGTGATTATTTTAGTATATAAAAGAAACCTGTGCAAATAACTCACACGACACAATAGTTTATTTTAGGTCATGGTTACACAAATGGAAGATAATCAAACAACAAGAGCGTTCTTCACGAATTACTTGAACAGAATTTAGGTAAACGACACCTCATTACTCTAGAAAACTAAAATCACTGTTTCAAGGTCAGTAGCTAAGGACCATCTAATTATCATAGCTGTTAGGTGCATGCCTATTAAAAATAACACTATAAATAGTCATTTACTCCTGAAATACGGAAGTGTAAGGTGTTATGATGATTTTAATTGTATTACTAACGTTAACGACCGGTGTTCTTGGATTCTGGGACAGTATCTATGGAGGATTCACGGATATCATCGGACTGACATACAGCGCCGTCGGACCGGAAGACGCGAACATGAGCATCGAACAACTAGCCGAGAAATATGGATATCCGCTTGAAGCGCACACGGTTGTGACGGAAGATGAATACATTCTAAAAATGCACCGGATTCCCTACGGAAGGAAAGCGAAACGCAACGGTATGCCCGCATTTCTGATGCACGGTATCTGGGAGAGTTCCGACAGCTGGCTGCTGCAGGGACCTAACAAAGCGCTAGCGTTTATCCTAGCAGACGAAGGCTATGACGTATGGCTCGGAAACGCTAGAGGAAACAAGCACACGTACGACCACAAAACCCTGAACGCGAACTCGTCCACATTCTGGGAGTTCAGTTGGGAGGAAATAGGTATATACGATCTGCCCGCTATGATCGATCACGCCCTCAATAAAACCGGTCAGAAGAGTCTTCACTACATCGGATATTCACAAGGTACGACTGCATTCTTCGTCATGACTTCAATGAGGCCTGAATACAATAGAAAGATCATGCTGATGTTCGCACTAGCGCCTGAGGTGTTTATGAGCAACGCTACAAGTCCTTTACTGAAAATATTCTCACCAGCCGCGAACTACTTGCCGTCTATGCTATGGAATATGAATATTTACACTCCGGATTTCGTGAGTAAGATCAGTCCGATTATTTGTGCCGTATCGCCGCTGAGTTGCGAGAATTTCTTCCAGGCTTTCATGGGGCCAAATAATGTAAGCGATGCTCTGTGGCCTGTTGTGTTAGGTCACAGCCCGACTGGGTCGTCGCTGATGCAGTTCATGCATTACGGACAGTTGGCTGCGTCCAGGAAGTTCTGCCGGTACGATTTCGGTAAGAAGAAGAACATCGAGAAGTATGGGAAGGAGAGCCCGCCAGATTATAACCTGAGTGATGTGACGAGTCCCGTTATTCTGTTCTACAGCAACAGAGATGTGTTTTCGAATATTCGCGATGTGGACGTCTTGAGGAGTCTCCTGCCTAATATTAAAAGGGAGTACTACATAAAGGACTTCACTCACATTGATTACATGTACGCGGACCTTTCTAAGCCATTCATTTACATGAATATTGTCAAGAATATTCAGAACAGCTTGAACAAAACTTCATTTTGAAGTGTATTTTTATAATAATAACAATAAAGCTTTATATTATAAGACGTTGTTATTTCTATTAGTTTTGTTTATGAAAAAACAAACACGCTCACGACTGTATTCTTCATGATAGACATAATCCATTATTGTCTCAAATAATTTTGTTTTTTTTTACAATTATTGACAATCTGACAAGCCCTATGTACAGCCGCTAAAGAATTAATGTACCAAGTAACTAAACTAAGTGTTCCATGTGTGCTGAAGGTGAATCAATTATATGACTATTATGACTATAACCAGATACAAAGATTAATACGAACATCTTTGAGGTTAAAAAAAGTAGGAAGTAGTCAGAGTCACGTTCAAACATTATATTTGGCACATGCCCTCGTTTTTTGCGAATAGTTAGTATTCCACTTAGTTGTGTTATTTAAGTATAAAATTGGAGAGGATTTTTGAGACAAAAAATTGAAGATACGAACCCAATATCCAACTCTTCTTTCCGCTTGTATAGTTTTTCCTTCTGCTCTGAGAAACTAATGAATTGGTCCAAAGCTTTCTTGTTGACGTGGTTGTATTTTTTCAGATGCTGATTTGCCTTTTCTAGTTCTTTGAAAAGCTGAAATTATGTATTCGACTTTAGGAAAGAAAACACAAAATATGCTTGCCTGCTTAGCATGAAGAACTACGGTTGTGTCTATCGCCGAGAATACAAAACAATTTTGTCCCTCTCTTTTGTTTGACAGAATAGATTACAGAAATAGATTTTGTCTTCTCTTTCATAGACAAAATGTTGTCTTGAGTGCTCATGATAAGCAGGCTGGACTAGATTTGCACGCATAAAAAACGGTTATTTAAACTCAATACAAGTTAATTTTTACAATATTTAAGAACCTTTGACGTGTTTTTCCATAATCGATGCGACAGCGCCCCCTAGACATGCATATGTCAACCTAAACCTAGTTGATGCTAACCTGCTTCAAAGACATCTTCTGGTATCTGGAGTGTAGCTCGGGCGCGTTGGGCAGCGTCCCCAGCGCCGCGATCTTGTCCAGAGATTCCTGAATCTTTTCCTGCAGGAGCACCTCCTTGGACGCCATCTTCTCTAAACCTTTCGCGTCTTCTTCCATCTTGTCCTGCGCTTCTTTTTCCTGTAAAGCAGATTTCGGATATGTAAATATACACGACTAGCTTCTGCCCACGGCTTCGCCCGCGTGGTCCCCGAATAAAAAGTAGTCTACGTGTTATTCTGATATACGCTATATTACTGTAAAGTTTCATCAAAATCCGTTCAGTAGTTTTTGCGAAAAAGAGTAACAAACATCCATTCAAACAAACTTTCGCGTTTATAAAATTATAGTAGGATTCCTCGCGCGCGACAAAGCGTCCCCTATTGATGTGTGGTGTTAAAACCTATCTCAGAACCATCCTTGGAGTTATACAAATCGATTGCAAGAAAACACATTTAAATCGGATAAGTTTTTTTTAAGAAAAACCGCCGCAAACGTCGTGGAATAAGTGTTATAGAAAAACACCACCAAAGGGGGAAAAACAGGAGAGAAACGCCCCGGTACATATATGTACCGTGAGTAGGCGGAAGTGGGGACTCGTCGAGCCCGCCGGCGGGCTCGGTGTATCTGTGAAGTGTTTACTCTGTCGGGACTTGATGACGTCACCACCGCGTCAGCGGTGTTGATGGGGTCATCAGGGTCACCAAGAACATGTCTTGGTCTACGGAGAGTTTGAGAGAACAGGTTTTGTCGAGTGATGATTCTTGTAACAATAGTATAATAATTATATTAGTGACCCGCACTTTTTTTTTAAATTTGACGTCAAATTTTTGCTTCTGTATACAGCACGTCTTACAAGATTAAATTTACAAAACGATCCTAAGACCTGTCGTATTGTATGGATCGGAGTGTTGGACAACCAAAGCGATTGATGAAAGAAGAGTGCACGCAGCTGAGATGCGAATGTTGAGATGGATGTGTGGAGTTACTAGAATTGACAAAATAAGGAATGAGTATATCAGGGGAAGTTTGAAAGTAGCACCCGTGACGGAAAAGTTGAGAAGTAATAGGTTAGCATGGTATGGGCATGTCATGAGGAGGGAAGAATGTCATATTACGAGAAGAATGTTAAATATGAATGCGGATGGAAATAAAAGCAGAGGTAGGCCAAAGAAAAGATGGATGCATTGTGTGAAGAATGACATGGTTAAGAAAGGAGATGACGGCTGATAGAGGAGAGTGGAAGAAGAAAACATGTTGTGCCGACCCCACGTAATGTGGGATAAGGACAAGAAGATGATGATACAGCAAGTCTCTTACCTTATTCCGCCATTTGTCTAGTTCAAGCTTCAGCGCCTTTTCGTTCTTGACGGCGGCGAGCACCTTCCGTTCGACCTCCTCCATCTCCTTGTTGATCTGCTTGATGCGCTTCTCAGCAGCGGCGAGATCGGAGCGGCTGTTGGCGAGCCGCCGCTTGCGATCCTCCACAGATATCTCTTGGAGGGCCTGCACCAACTCGTCTTTACGTCTGTTGGGTAACATTCATTATAATAATAATAATGCTGGAAATTTTTCACAAAGCATCATCTAGTTTTTGCGTGAAAGAGTAAAATAATGCTAGACATTTTTCACACAGCATCATCTAGCCCCAAAGTAAGTAGAGCTTGGCTTGAGTAACAAACATCAATCCTCACAAACTTTCATTTTTATAATAGTAGTAGGATTTATAAATATATTAGTATTATATCAGTCATTTAGTTCCCATAATACAAGCTCTGCTTAGTTTGGAGCTAGATGATACTGTGTGAAAAATGTTCAGCATTATTAATATTATTAACCAAAGCGTATAAGGATTTAAAAAACAAATTAAAAAAACCACGACTGTATTCCCCCTGATAGACATCCTCAGATACATACTCAGTGAGTAGATCTTTGAGGATACCAAGGGGGTATTCAGAGGCACGTCTCCCGTTTCACACGCAGTTAGCTACGTGACAGGTAGCAAGCTCGTTGCCGCTTATTGCAACACTAACCGCTGGCTTTCGAATTTTAGCTGCTAGGGCATATATCACAATGTTTTCCTGAACCGTTTTTAAACAATTGATTGACTAAACTCTGCGCTGTCCCTTTCTGATATCTGCCATTTTAAATTCATTAGTGGAAAACAAAGCACTGCTTAAAAACTGTCTATTCTTATAGGTAAGCCTTTGGTGTTTATATGCAGCACAAGTCTAACGACTTAAGAGTCGAATCTACAAGTCTAAAAGTTATACAAGCAATTTAATCCAGGATATAATTTAAAAATTTATAACAAATCACTTTGTATCCCAAGTATGTGTTCGGTAAACTATATTGTTCGGTGTTACGGGTTTTTAATATTACCTGATCAAGTTGTTTGTGAGTAAATTCTCCAGCTTATTCTTGGTGGCCTCAAAGTTCATCCTGGAGCTGAAAGCCTCCTTGTTCTCTTGGGTCAGTCGACGGATGGCGTCGTTCAGCTCGTCCACCTTACCCTGGTCTTGAGTTGAGAGCTGCTCCATTAGTTCCTGAAAAGTTTATCCACGTAGCTTGTAAATTATAACTTGATGAACGACATCGGCGCTTGAACAATATTATTATTGCGGGTATTTCGATTTTTTTCGGTAACTTACCGAAAAAAATCGATAGCTTCGACACAAAATGGTTAAAGATGAATGCATGAAATTATTAACAATATCTGAAGAGTGCCCTATACCTATAAAAACCATGACTTGGAAAATACAGTCGCAATAATAATCGCCCGATAAAAGTGTGCTTTGAATCTGCCCACACTGTTAGAGCTATCTTACGTAATAAATCAAAACGGACCGATGGCGTTCGCATTTACGCCGACCAAACACCTTCACAGAAAAACTACCTACAAAGTTTAAAAGATGAGCTGTTGTGCCGAAAACAAGACGGCGGCGAGTCGGACCTTGTCATAAAATACGTCAAAGGACAACCAAAGATTATGAAAAAGCCGTCAAAAAACGTAGAAAACTAAAAAAATATTACCTACTACGTAAAACTTACTTACGAAAACATATCTACTCATTACTCTTCCCTCAAGATATTTTATACTAACATACGCAGTATACGAAAGTCAGAAAGGTTCGATGAACTCCAGTGCATCTTGAAAGCAATTAAAAGTACGAAACATATAATTATAGTAACAGAAACTTGGATTAAATCGGAATCAGAAGCAACCTTCTTTTCGCTGCCCAATTACACACTTATTTACAACTACAGAAAGGATAAAAGAGGAGGTGGGGGTGTCTATTTATATACACAAGAGCCTAAGATATGATCTCACCGAAGAACTGTACAAAAAGGGAGTCCGCTACCTATGGATATATTTACATTGCTTCGGGCTTCATGTTGGTGCAATCTACAAAACCGGTAAAAAAAAATAGATACATTCTTAGAAATATTCTCAGGACAATTAGAAAAACGAAACAGGTGTGTCATTGCTGCGGACTAAATAAATAAAATTCATGAAGACTACTGCACATGTCCTAGTATCACAAAAACAATTATAGATCACATTTGCACCAATATAAACAGATTGACGGGAAATCTAACAATAAATAACTCGCCCCTATCTGATCACAAACAACTTTCCCTAGAACTAACTAAACAAAAACACTGTCACAAGCAAAGAATCCAATATAATAATAATAATAATAATAATAATGCTGGACAATCCACACAGCATCATCTAGCCCCAAGCTAAGCAGAGCTTGTGTTATGAGTACTAGATGACTGATATACTTAATACAATATATTACATAGATAGATATTTTTTTATTATACATAGAAAATACCCAGAACACCTGGAACAAATATTTGCAGATCGTACAAACATTTGTCCCAGGGCGGGAATCGAACCCGCAACCTCCTGTGTCACAGGCGGACCTTCGCCCACCGCGCCACATCGGTCGTCATATGAATCTATAGACTACCCCAAATTGTACAAGAGGGTCTCTGAATCCAATTTCTCAGATAAAAATAATTACCAGTATGCAGACTTTGAATCATTCGGCTTTGATAACATTTTTTAAGTAACCGCCAGATCTCTGTAATACTAATACTTGAATAACTAGTAATTCATAAGTTATATTTGTTAGTTCTTACGCTCATTATAAGTGAACCATGTTCTTTATGAATAACCTTCTATAACCGTATAATCGAAATAAACTTCTATAGCCTTATTATAGACTTTTTTATATACTAAATAATTTAAGGTCTATACTTTAGTCGTCGCCCAAGTTTCAAAGGACTCAAAGTACACGCCCGCTTGTCAGGCTTCATTAGCTAAAAGGGCAATGTAGAGGATACTGGTAAACCTTCCGAGGTACGGGAAAACTAAGGAATGGTGAAGACGAAATAGCAAAGTTTTCGACACAGGAAAAAGAGTCCCAACCCTTGGGGTTCTTTGGCTTGTTTTAACTAATTGTTAATTTTAATGATCTCACACACTTCATTGTACACTTTACTGCATTCAGGTATTTTAATATTTAATAATATTTTATACTGTTAAATACAACTTCAATCTACTTATGATAGACCATCACATTGATAATATCGGACTTATTGAATGTAGAATAAACCAAAAAAAAACATTACCTAAATTACTCTTCCTAATCGCATCTTGCCAAATTAGGCTTTCAATAATAGTTTAATCAGACACATAAATAAAAGAAAATACTTTTTAGAGTGTCATGCTTAGACGGTATATACAAATGATGGAAATTACACCATCATTTTTATTTACCGCTCTCCATCAGAAAACCTCAATTAATTCATACAATCTCTAGATAATGATGTACTTAAAAGCACCCAACTAAAAATAAAAACTACTTTAGCTGGCGATATTGATATTGCAGGAATTGATGAAAAAAAAACGCCAATCTTCATCTTGATATGCTACCTTCACATAGTTTACTCCCGGGACATAGACTCGACACAAGGATCGATAAGTGGTCGCGACCCTCGCGTCACCCTGATGGAGGCTCTCAGAATGAGTCGAAACTTAGTCGGTGCCTTCTCCCGTTTTACAATATGCATGATCAAATTCACGACAGTTTTTGGAATAAAAAAAGTTTCGAATAATCTTGACACGTCTTAAGTTACCTGGTGCAATTCAGACTCGAGACCTTCTTTAGTGGCCTGCATTGCTTCGAGGCTGGAGCGGCATTGCGCGAGCGAGCGCTCCTTCGGACCGCGGAATCGTTCTATGGAAGCTAACTCTTCTTTCATCAGACGGATATCCGCCTTTACTTTATCGAAAATGTCCCTGAAAGCACAAAGTAACAGATATTAGCACGCACGCTAGACTTTTACGTCACTTTATGTCATAATACGCGATAAGCGCACTGCGAGATGCAGATTAATCGTGGAATTCATAGTCAAGATAGGGGGCTTCCCTAGGGGACGATTCAGGAGCTGTGTGCATTTTTTTAGACAAAACAAACCTTCACTTTGACTGAAGTTAGCGGCTAGATTCCGTCCTCCAAACAGACGCCTACTGTAAAGTATTGTTTGTTGGTATAGGTTCCTATAGTAAATTAGCGGATTTGTTTCAAAAATGGATGTGGAATATGACCTTGGACTTGAAACCCATCGAATAGCCGATGAAACTCTACAAGAAATGCGGATAATAACAAAAATGTTCCTAGCATGCGCATGAAATGAACCCAAATCGATGAAAATTTGTTACAAAATGTGTTACCTACCTAGCATAATACTGTGACGAACGTGGCTTAGCTAACTACGGTACGCTGGCGCCATCTCTTATCAAATGGACGCAGTACTTGTTACCGCCATCTAGTATCGACTGGTACTAACCGGGCTAGAAAAGGACGGAAGTTTCTAGAATGTTTGAGACGGTACGAGATTGGGCGGGGCGAGGCATGCGGGCCACGCCTCTTCGAGAATGTTCTGAAAGAGACGTCTTACGAGATATAGAGGTATAAGCGCGGCAAGCGACCGGTAGAGACAGTTTCTTTTCAACATTGGAAAGTGAATTACTTGAAGTGATAAATAAGCGATACTCAGTGACTAGTGTTGTGACAGTTGTGCTAGTGTTGTACCTAGTGATATTATTTTGTTTTAATTGCGTAGATTAGTGGTGTTATTTGTTTTGTTGACATTTTTATAGTGATTTATTAATACAGTGTTAATTTTGGTGTTTAATTGGACTGAATTATTCTATCCCGAACCCTAGCTCGTAACAATACATTGCAGCAATTTCAACGGCAAATTCTTTCATTAAGTGTTACATTGCATGTTACCGTTTCACGAGTCTGTACCAGGCATAAACAAGTACTGTCAATGTCACGCACGTCATTAGCTGTGTGAAACTCTGTTCAGCTAAGAGATTCTCCAGTGATTGTTTATGAAAGTCTTTTGTTGTACCAACTATAAGCAGTAAATCAAAAACCTTCACAACATATTGTTCATTAAATTTTGTTTTTCAAATAATGTTATTCTAATATAATATACAGAGATCCATATAGCCAAATCAGCAGAAACACGTTTATAAATTACTTACTTGGCCTTGCCCTGCTTAGTCTCGGTTCTCTGCATTTCAGAGACAATAGTGTTGATACTAGTCTCGGTTTTGTTAAGCTCCTGCCTCAGGGTACCAAGCTCCTGTTCCAATGTTGTGATCTGTTCCATTAGCTCTGAACGCGTCTTCTGCATCTCCAGGCGTGAACGCGATTGATTGAAATATCCACCGGTCAGAGAGCCTTTTGACGATACCTATAATGAAAAAAATAAAAAATAATTCTGGACTTTTTTCACACATCATCATTTAGCCCCAAACTAAGCAGAGCTTGTATTATGGGAACTAAATGACTGATATATTACTTATATACTTTTTTTGTAAATACCTACATACTATACATAGAAAGACCCAGACCCTTATTAAAGGGGCCTTATTAGTTACTTAAAAACGCGCTAAGGATCGTTAGGCCGTCTAACCGCGCCATGGAGGTTGAACAACCAAGAGGTTTGAGTTCGATACCCGCTCTAATTCATATTCTAAGTGTGGGAACTGAGGTCTGAGCTGACATCTCGCATTGGATGTATTGTGCATTATCCCCCTTCTAACCTGACCCCAACCAGCTCAACTCCTTGAAGTAGTGGAGAAGGACTCTGGGTTGATGACAGCAGTGTTCCAATTACCTGACTTCCTGTCAGTTAATGATGACGGAGAGCATGTGTTGATGAGTTCTTGCGTACTCACAATAGAATAAAATGCGTACACAAAATTTCGTGTATGTATGTGCAATTGATCGTCAACAGAACCCGTCAAGAGTCTATGGCGCAGTGGGCGAAGACCCGCCTGAGACGCAGAAGGTTGCGGTTTAGATTCCCACCGCGAGGCAAATGTTTGTATGATCTGCAAATATTTGTCTAACGTCTGGGTGTTTTCTGGTATGTATTTATAAAAAAAAATATGTATATAAGTAGTTTATCAGTGATGTAGTTCCCATAACACAAGCTCTGCTTACTTTGGGGCTAGATGATGGCCGTGTGAAAATTTTCCAGCATTATTTATTTGAGCTCTTTCTCTGGAGCTCTAGGATTAGCTTATGTCTATTCTACTTGCTTAAATGCATAAAAATTGCATTGTCATCGAAACTGAACCAACATGTAACAATTCAACTCTATAGGATGAGAGGAAGATTCTAATTCAGCTTGCAAGATTTGACCCAAACAAACTAACATATAAACATTGCAAGTAAAATATACATACATTTAGTCACGCCTGTTTCCCGGAGGGGTAGGCAGAGACCAAGGATTTCCACTTGCTAGGATCCTGGCATACCTCTTTCGCTTCATTCATCCTCATCACATTCTTCATACAGGCTCGGCGGTTTAATGTATATCGGACCTGGCCTTTTTCTAAAATGTCTCCAATTTGGTCAGAGTACGTTCGCCGAGGCCTTCCTCAATCAACTATCCCATTCACGCTCGCCTTGTATACTTGTTTTGTTAATCTACTTTCGTCCATCCTTTCTATATGCTCAAACCATCTCAACATACCTTTCTCAACCCTCGTTACTACATCTTCATTCACTCCACACTGCTCTCTTAGCACGCTGTTCCTCACTCTATCACTCAAAGTTACACCACACATACTTCTCAAAGCTCTCATCTCCAGTGCATTCACTCGACTTTGAAGTTTCTTCTGCCATACCCAACTTTCACTTCCATACATTAATGTCGGCACTAACACAAGTAAAATAAAAGCTTGTAAAAACTGACCTGATCTCCTTCCAAGGTGACGCAGTCAAGGTGGAACTGCTTGCCGAGTTCTGTGGCGCATTCCAGATTCCTACAGATAAGGGTCTTGCCGAATATGTACTTCATGGCTTTAGCGTACTTTGCGTCGTATTTTAGCTTGTTAACCATAGCTATGGCGTTCTGTAATCAATAATAGCCGATCCAAATCCAAAGTACAAAATTACTTAAAAAACTATGTTTTAATTAATAACTATAATCCTATCTTACTAATATTATAAACGCGAAAGTTTGTGAGGATGGATATTTGTTACTCTTTCACACAAAAATTACTGAACGCATTTTGATGGAACTTTACAGTAATATACATCAGAATTTATTACTAGCTTCTACCCACGGCTTCGCCTTCGTGGTACCCGAATAAAAAATAGCCTGTGTATTATACTGATGTTTATGCTATATTACTGTAAAGTTACATCAAAATACGTTCAGTATTTTTTGCATGAAAGAGTAACAAATATCCATCCTCACTAACTTTCGCGTTTATAATATTAGTAGGATGTTAAACTAATTATTTGAAAGTTGAAAAAAAAAAAACAATGAATTTGTAAACCTTCACTTCACTTCAATTCACTTCTTGATTATGGCTTTTGTAATTCACTTCACTTCACTTCTTGATTATGGCTTATGCAACAATTTGTCACAATTCTGCCAATGTCAGTTTCATGATAATGTCAAAAACTTTTGGAGATGTGTGGATAGTAGAAATTTGTAAACCTACCATGAAAAAACTGACATTGACACGCGCGAACAACCCTAACATGTGAGAAGGAACGAAAACTGACACTGACACGCGCGTGTCATGTCACGTTCATTTGTTGATATCAACAAAATTATGTCAAAACTGAACACCTTTCATCATCAAGATCCTGTAGAAGTCTGCTATACATGTGCCTTCCCCAAATAGCGTTATCACTAACCTTGGCCCACCTCCATCAAGTACACCGAGGCGAGTACTCGCATCGTACTTACATTATCATTGGGGTACACCATATCTCTCACTTGAAGCCGGTTCAGCGGCATGAAGGTGACTTCGCCGGGGAGACTCTGTCTGTTCATTTCCTTGAGAATTTTAGTTCCCACCGTGTCAGACTCCACGATGTGATGGAACAGACGGTTGCCGGCAGTTACCTGTTAATAAATAAATAATGCTGAAAAATTTACACACAGCATCATCTAGCCCCAAGCTAAGCAGAGCTTGTATGGAACTACATGACTGATATACTACTTATACTTTTTACACTTTGTATATATTTTTTTTAAATACATACGAGGGTCTTTCAATAAATACTTAGCCTACAAAAAGTACACGAAAATTTTGGAAAAGTGGCAATTTATTTTTCAACATAGTCTCCTTTTAGTTCGATACACTTAGCCCAGCGATGCTCCAACTTTTTTAACCCGTCCGAAAAATAGTTTTTGTCAAACTCTGCAAAATAGGCCTCCGTGGCGGCGATGACCTCCTCATTTGATCCATATCTATTCCCGGCGAGTGATTTTTTCAGATTAGGAAACAGAAAGAAGTCACAAGGGGCCAAATCTGGAGAATACGGTGGATGGGGCACCAATTCGTAGCGTAATTCGACCAATTTGGCCATGGCAACGGCAGACGTGTGAACCGGTGCGTTGTCGTGGTGAAACAGCACTTTTTTCTTCGCCAGATGGGGTCGTTTTTTCTTTAATTCGGCGTCGAATCGGCCCAATAAATCGGCATAGTAAAGCCCTGTAATTGTTTTACCCTTCTCGAGGTAATCGATGTAGATCACACCTTGTGAATCCCAGAAAACGGTGGCCATAACTTTTCCGGCCGATTTTACAGTTTTCGCCTTCTTTGGAGCACGTTCCCCGGTCTGGATCCATTGTTTTGATTGCTCCTTGGTCTCTGGTGTGTATTAGGTTTCATCGACGGTCACAAAACGACGCAAAAACTCAGCTGGATTCCGCTTAAACAGCGCCAAACACGTCTCCGATGTGGTCTCACGGTTGCGCTTGTTTTCCGGTGTGAGTAAACGCGGCACCTATCGCGCCGACAGCTTTCTCATGCCGAGTTACTCGTGAAGAATATGATGCACTGTTCCTTCTGAAATGCTTACAGTCTCAGCTAGCTCCCGAACCTTCAATCGGCAATCTGCCAATACGAGATCATGGATTTTTTTTATGTTTTCCTCCGTAGCAGCTGTTTTCGGTGCACCTGGACGTGGTTCATCAAAAACCGACGTACGGCCACGTGCAAACTCGTTGAACCAATTCTTGACGGTGGCCATCGATGGAGAAGAGTCACCGTACACAGCATCCAAGCGCTCTTTGATTTCGATGCGCGTTTTCCCTTCCAAAAATAGGAATCGAATCACCGAACGATATTGCTCTTTTTCCATTTTTGTAAAACCGATCGACACGTTCGCTTCCATAAGTTGTCAAATTAAAACAAATGAAGGGATCGGAATGAAAATTTGAAAAAAGAATTATAAAAGAATGTGCTACACTGTGGTAAAACTCTTTTGAAACTACAGCGCCATCTGGCGATGAGGCTAGGTACTTATTGAATGCACCTCGTATATATTATACGCCCGCATATCTATCCCGCAACCTTCTGCGTCTCAGGCGGGTAAGTACACGTACAAATAAAGGGCCCATAGCATAAGTACCTTAAAACTATAATACGTATAAAACAAATGTAACTTATTTATCTAGCACGTAGTGACTGCGACGTGGGCGCGGCTGGGTTCGGTAATAGACATCGGAAAACTACGGTGGACTGGAAAGAGTTGAAGATTCTTGTATGCAGGCCGCTCACAGGATCAAAAGTCGAGATGGCGGTCTCGAGGCGAGGGCATCTAGAAAAGTCAACTCTTTCGGGTTTGCCATATAGGTTAAAATTCGACGCCGCCGTGACCTCGCCTCGACTTACCAGTGAGAGAAGCGCCTGAGGATGTCATCATGGGGTCAAAGTCAAAGTCAAAGTCAAAATTCATTTATTCAATAAAATCACAAGGACCACTTTGAAACGTCGGTTTTTATCTAGGTGCCTGTTCCTCCGCGACCAAGCCAGGAAAGAAAGGCAAGAAAACAAGGCTGGTTATTCTTTTTAATGATCCTTTTACAAAACAATAGGTTCGAGTTGGAGCATTTTCAATCCCAAGAGTTTTTGTCATCTAAATAATCAGATATTTTATAGTATGCCTTTTTATAAAGCTTTTGTTTAATTACGTTTTTAAATTTGTTAATTGATAATTTTTGTATATCTCTTGGGAGTTTGTTATAAAAGCGTACACCGTGCCCTTTAAACGATTTACCAACTTTATGGAGTCTACAAGTGGCAACAGCGAGTTTATCTTTATTTCTAGTATAACATTGTGATTATCGCTTTTTTTCTTAAACAAATTAATATTTTTGTGAACATACATCAGATTTTCATAAATGTATTGACAATGGAATGTCATTATATTTATTTCTTTAAACTTTTCGCGAAGTGATTCTCTGGGGCCCATATTATAAATTGCTCGAACAGCCCTCTTCTGCAGCACAAAAATGGTATTGATATCAGCAGCACTCCCCCACAGCAGTATACTGTACGACATAATGCTGTGGAAGTAGCTGAAGTAAACTAGTCTAGCTGTGTCAACGTCTGTATAAAGACGGATCTTTTTGACTGCATATGCCGCAGAACTAAGTCTCTTCGATAACCCATCAATATGAGGACCCCATTGAAGCTTATTATCTAGGGTGATACCTAAGAATACGGTGGTGTCCACAAGAGCCAACTGTTCATCTTTGATTTTGATATTTGCTTTAACTTGTGTAACATTGGGTAGTATAAATCTAATACACTTTGTTTTATTTTCATTAAGTAGGAGATTGTTAACGTTGAACCATTTTACAACCTTAGAGATTGCATTGTTTACATTGTCAAAATTGATTTGTCGTCGCTTTAATTTAAATAAAAGTGACGTGTCATCTGCAAACAATACAACCTCATGATCGTCCCTTACAAGGTGGGGTAGATCATTAATGTATACTAAGAACAAAAATGGACCAAGAATTGATCCCTGCGGTACACCGATAGTAACCAGAGACCCCGGAGACCGTTTTCCATTCACGTCAACTCTTTGTACTCTGTCACTTAAATAGGAAGTGAGAAAGTCTAGAGCAACGCCCCTAATACCATAATGGTGTAGTTTCCTGATCAATGTGTCATGGTCTACGCAATCAAATGCCTTTGACAAATCACAAAAAACGCCTAAAGCGTCATGAGATTCCTCCCAGGCATCAAATATGTGCGATATTAACTCAATACCAGCATCAGTGGTTGAGCGACCCTTACTCAATCCGAATTGCTTATTATGCAGTAAGTTATTTAATTTAAAATGTCTTTGCAATTGATTTAAAATCAGTTTTTCAAAAATTTTACTAAATGTAGGAAGTACTGATATAGGTCTAAAATTACTAGGGTCAGAACATGTACCCGATTTGAAAAGTGGAGTTATTTTACTGTGTTTCATTAAATCAGGGAACACACCACAGTCAATACACTCGTTGAATATTAAAGCTAGTTCGGGCGCAATAATGCCAATCAATGATTTCACAACGCAAACAGAGATGCCCCAGAGGTCCGTGGTTTTTTTAACATTTATGAGTTTGAAAGCTTTTATGATGTCATCACTATTTACATGATCAAATTTGAATTGTATTTTACATTCTGTTAAGTTTTCTTTTAACAATGACTCTGCTTCTATGGGAGAGGAGTTTAAGGATTTTGTGGTAGAGACTGGAATGTCGGTAAAAAAGTTTTCGAACGCATTAGCTACATCACTATCCTGATTGACGGTGGCATTGTCAATTTTCAAATTAAACTTATTGTTCTTAGTTGTGAAACTTCCAGTCTCACTGTTGATTACTTTCCAAGTGGCTTTTACTTTATCTTGGCTATTTTTAATTTTTGAACTCAAATGACGAGCTTTTGCTTCACGGCAAACATTTTTAAAAATTTTAGAATACTTTTTGACTTGTTCTTTAAACTCCTCATTAAAATTATATTGTTTTTCAGCATAAAGATCATACAATTTCTTCCTGCTTTTATGTATTCCCGCTGTTGCCCAGTCACTGAACTTTTTACCGTCAGAGACCATGATCGATTTCGATGTAAAAATTGAATTGAACACATCACTAAATTTCTTAAAAAATGTGTTGTATAAATTATTTGGATTAAAATTACCATATAAACATGGAAATACAGAAGTTAAATTCAATTTTAGTTTGTCCAATCGATCTTTGGTCATAGGTATACAAGTAATATTTCTTTTTTCAAGTTTTTTTGTTTGAACCTCTATTTTAATTATTTGACCAAGATGATCCGACTTAATATTACTAATTAAACTCTTATTTAAAATTTTAATGTTGGCAAAGATATTGTCTATACATGTGGCCGAAGTATCGGTTATTCGAGTAGGCTCCATAAATTGAGGTTTTAAATCAAATGATTGAAATAAACTAATTATTCTAGTATTTAAGGAGTTAATTTCTAGTAAATTAACATTAAAATCTCCGCACGTAATAATATATTTATTTGATTTAGATAATTTAAACAACATTTCTTCCATAACTTTTTCAAAAATGTCAAATGAGGCAGATGGTGGGCTGTAAACGCTTATAACTATGAATTGCTCCAACTCTATGCAAGCAACTTCAATGTGTCTTTCTACAGAGAGGTGGACTATATCTAAACGTTCTCTAAATTTTATCTGTTTATTAAGTAGGATTAATGAGCCACCACGTATAGCATGTAATCTGCAGAAAGAACTACCAACTTGGTGATTACTGAAACTGAACATGACCTCATGGCTTCGCAGCCAATGTTCTGTAATGCAAATAATGTCAATGTCATTTGAGTTCATGTACAGTTCTAGTTCTAATTCTTTACAACGAATTCCTTCAATATTTTGGTGCATCAAGTTGGTATATTTCACATTTTTATTATTTAACAACTGTTTGTTATGTTTATTTTTAAAAAAAATATTATTTGACTTTTTAGTGCTAGAGATTTCCTCTATTGTCGTGTCTGGTAATTTAAATGACATGGAATAATTTCCAATGTCTGGTTTTCTGGTATAGTCGTGAGCGTGTTTTTTCTACAAACCTCAACAGCGGTGTAGATAGTCTTGTCACAGGTGAAGTTCTCAATCACAGGTCCATAATACTGCGTAGCTATTTTAGCCCAATCGCCGCCTCGTTCTTGGAATGTTTCGAGCACTTTTCTGACACTGTCGCGTCCGTTCAGAATCGGCTGGAAAGGAAATTGCACGAATATGTATAACAAACAACATGTATAATGTACGACACGAACACAACACTCATTCGGCGGGTAACTGGTTATTACTTGATCAACCTGCTTAGTGAATGAAATAAACTAGTTTTGTTTTTTTAGGTACTAAAAAATAAAACTAATTTGCTTGTTACTCAAAAGCTAAGAGACTAAAAATACCAAATAAAATACGTATATATTTTTCTTTCAATCGATACCATGACCAGATAACCCCGCTTATATACTAACATTCCTATTTCTGCCGCCAAGCAGTAATGCTCAATGCTGTGTTCCGGCTTCTTACATCCAACGGACACATACATAGAACTGTAAAAACGGGAATTTTCACGTACCACACTATCGGTGTAGGCACCGACTAAGTTTCGACTCATTTCGAGAGTCTTCATCAGGGCGAGTGAGTTCATCTCCCTCCGCGTCGCGTCGTGTACTAAGTGCGGGAAATTTACCCATTACTCTGTAGTGTAATTCATAAATGTACCTTTCCAGCCATGGAGCGCAATGCTTGGTCGGCTTTGGCCAGATCCTCTTTGAGCGATGACAGATTCTGCGTCAGCGATGTTTCTTTGCGCCAAAGTTCACTGTAAAATTATATAAGGTTGTCAAAAAGTGCTGGTGAAGCTAAGCTGATGAATAAAAAAAATATCAAGTCTGTAGTTTATGCTGTTGGGAATTCTTCGGTGATTGGTTGATATGTTTGGACAAAATACGGCTCGCAACATTAAGTTGGACTAAGTTGGGGGTCGCTCGCGATAATGTTTTTTTGTTTGTTTTGTGTACATCTGCGATCAGTCTTCAGACTATAAGCAGGATTGGTGAACGATAATGTATTTAACAATATTTTATAAAACGAGTATGTTTCTATACTATACTTATTTTTCTATATGTTGCTCGCTTAAATTGGGCAATCCCACTTTAAGCGAGCAACATGCAATGCGAATGCATCTAGATCTTTGGGCAAATCTAGTTACCAAGTGGGTGAAAAAGATGACGAGACGACCTAGATGCATTCCAATCCAAATGGCCAGAGATGGCAATGGACCGAGTGTCATGGAAGAAAAAAGGGGAAACCTTTGCCCAGCAATGGGACAGTAAACTGAGCGCGATCGCGATTTCGGATCCATATGCAACACGTGTTCAAAACGGTTAAGGAAAACCACTTTCCTGTCATGCAGAATGCTAA
This sequence comes from Perizoma flavofasciatum, assembly GCA_958496245.1. NCBI lineage: Eukaryota > Metazoa > Arthropoda > Insecta > Lepidoptera > Geometridae > Perizoma > Perizoma flavofasciatum. Next base: position 10,335,848 of record OY292429.1, on the reverse strand, counting down.
CAATCTTTTCTGCAAAAACATGTGTCAAATATAATGTTTTAACTCTCTTACTACCCCGTTTTGGGGTAGTACCTCTTACTAACCTCACACATCTACGTACTGAGTATAGATCTGAGGATGATCATCATGGGGATTACAGTCGTAAGCGTGTTTCATTGCTTTTTCCTATATTATATTATATAAGAATTAATGGTCCTTTGTTTGTACCATAATTATTCGTTCCTACATCATTCATCTGCAATGGAAACTTAGTTGAATTGTTGTGTGCTAAGGTTATCGAGTTGGTAAAACTATTTTTTTTAAGTGGCATTGTAAGTGTACTTAAATTTATTCTAGTGTTAATAATGTATCACTTACTTCCTAGCACTTTGCTCCTGGTCCTTGCGTTTCTTGCACTCGTAGTACTGCTTGTTGTGTTCGTCGATGGCCACTCTCTGCCTCTCCATCTCCTTGGTGGTCTCCTCTATTCTCTTCTCGAGCTCTGTGAGTTTGCTTGCGTCCCGGCGCAGATCGTCGCGCAGTTTCGTCTCGTGGTCTTTTTTGTCTTTGATTTGTTTATTCAGTGATCTGTTCGGAATCATACAAAATTACTCATAAGAAAATTTTACCTCTTACAAGAATTCAGTTCAATTTTCGTAGTTTAGGGTTGTTACCCGCAAAGTCGTCCTCCTATATTTTAAGGAGTTGCCTTATAAAACTAATGTAGCATACAGCCCACCTGGGTTTCTAGACAAATACTTCACCCTTAGTTTTCCTTTCGCTAACGCAAATTTGTCACAGAAAAAAAGTGGCATTACTCACGTGACATTTAAACAGCTAATGTAAGTCCCTTACTATTCTATCTTTCCACAGGCGTTAACGCCAAAAGAAAGTGGTAATTGTCTAGACTCTACAAATACCTCGCGCTAAGTTTACCTTTCACGCTAACGTAGATTGTCAAGGAAAACCTTGGCAGTAGTCACTTGACATTTCCACAGCTAATGTAATTTCCATACAATTCAATCTTTCCGCAGGCGTTAATGCTCACAGAATGTCGTATTTGTCTAGACACCTTGTTGGTAAGCTGTTAACGTAACTTACGGACGATTGCAAAACCAGAAGTACCAGTTCAGACCTGTGGAAGTTACTCTAATCCCCTCATCAACGATACCACAGACAGACACACAGATGCAAACGTAAAACTTATAATATAATATGTATGTATATAGTTTATTTTGCAAAAACACAATACCTTCATATTAATAAAATAATAATCTAAAACGACAACTAGGAGTTGCAAAAAAGTTCCCAACTCAGCAAAATTTAGAATAATTTCATATATTTGTTGCCATATATAATATATGAATAATGTTTATAACACACCTCAGTTTGCATTGAGGGTTGAAAACACAATCTTCAATATGATTTCACTTACTTCAGTTCCTTCTCAATCCACCGATCCCTGTCTTGCTTGCTCGTGAACTGTGTGCCCCTGCCTTGCTTGGCGTACAGCTCCTGCCGTTTCTGCTGGTTCAAGGTCAGCGCGCGCGTGCATTCTTCTTCGCGAGCTTTCATCTGCTCGTATTTCGGCTTCAATTCTTCTAATTCACGTTCTTTTTCTGAGATTTGCTGGCGAAGACGCTCAAGCTCCGCCTCGGCCCTTTCCTGTGAATTTAAATTTTAAGTCTCTGACTTTGTTACTTTTGAAACAATCATGATTATTGTATCGTTCGCGATAAAAAGTAAGAAAGAGGGTAGATCGATTTTTTTGCCAGTAACATCCACCCGCAAAGACTCAGTTCCTTCCGCGAACATGGTGTATGCAACTTCCTAGTACAAAATGTCGAAATATTACGTATTATGATTAATTAACTTATCTACCTAATTTTAGTTTATTACTAAGAACTTTATTACCTTTAATGTCCGGAATGGGCAACTGTTCATATGTATATCGAAAAATTTAATCAGGATTTATAAAAAAATGTACAGAACCCATAACTTTTATTGTGGGTCACTGGTTCTGCTCGTTTAAAATAATTAAGAACCTATTTTAACTGTTTCCTACTGAATTTAACGTCTCATAAATCACTATAAAAAAGTAACATAAAAGTAGCAGAAATGTAACAAAATCAAACTATTTTTTTTTTTATTGAGAATTACATGAGATCCACTTACAGTGTTTTCTGTTCAAAGATCCCACGCATTTTGAGTTGGATCTTCGAACAGATAACAATATGGAATACAACACCACTCTCTTTAGCACTTGTGGCGCCATCTTTATTCTACCCAACTTCCGCTTGAGGAAGGACAAATGGCACCGATAGCGATTGAAACTTTCTTACTATTTTCAAAACATATGTCAAAATTAATAGTTAAATTAACATAATTAATTGAAGCAATTATCGCTAGAAAACATTGGATAGATAATAATTGACTTACTTTAAATAACAATTATTTTGACAATATTTAACTATGCACAAATATTACAAAACCATCGTAAAATTGCTAAATTATAGAAAAATCTTCTATAATTTAGCATTATAAAAGATTTTTGCGAGCTGTTAAACCTAGAAAACCTTGTTAAAACATAAACGACGTAACTTTAGAACGTCATCATTATTTTTATAGTCAAATGAACGCATAGTTAATGATCAATATGATAAATCGTAAATTAATTAATTAACTTAGTGTTAAAATAATGTAATCAGGTTTTAGGTTGATTAATATTTTATCAAAATGGAAAAGATGGCAATGGAAAAGAGTTCAAAAATTTTGGTTGTTCTTAGAAATGACCAAAACTTGAAAAATAGGAATTTTAGGTCGTCCTCTTTTCTAATTTTTCCCGTAGCGGGAATCGGACCCGCACCTCTTAAGTCTCATCTCAGCCTGCTATTCAAACATTTGCACGACGAATTAGTCGAGTACAGTATTAGCTAACAAACTAGCCTAAGAACCAATGTACCTATATTCAAGCAAATAAAAATTTTCATTCATTCAGTTATTCGCCTACGGGCGCCAGCAATATCGTTGATAGTTTTACCTTAGACTTGTTATCCCCATCGACGTCGTCAGAGAGATCTTTGATCCCCAGTTCAAGCTTGGTCTTTTCCCGCAGCAACTGCTGTTGTTCAGTTGATAGCACGTCTTTCTCTTCCCGAGTCGCCGCCACCTCTTTTCGAGCCTCTTTTAATTTCCTGTGGCAGAAGAAAATGTCTTATGTTTTAAGGGTCTTAATGTGTATTGCCACGGTCAACAACGCGCAATGCCGACGACCACGGATAGCCACGCACCGCCAGTGGTCTTTCAACGGTGCGTGTCCGACTGAGCGGGTGTGTGATTCAAAGCTATTCTGCCATTGGTATTGCTCTAGCTTGAAATCCCATAGATAAATGAGTCTTGAATTTGGAACCTGAGAATGATTTTCAGTTTTCTCTAGATCAGTATGAAATATGTAGTGATATCACTATGGTTTTCACATGCTCGTCTGTGTTATGAAGCACCATTACGGAAGCGTAACACGGACGAGCTTCTTCCGATTTCGTACGAAGTAATCCGTAAAGTCACGCACCGTGGGAAGAGCATCGGTGCGGTGCGTAGCTATCGTCGGCTGTGCGTGGTGTGAAACCACGGACTGTGTAAAGCCAACTTAAAATTAAAGACTGTGGGAAAACACCAACATTTACAGACTTTCCGCAACTAAAGATGGCTTACTACGATCCGTGATTTTACGGATACGCACATCCGCGCACTGCACCGAAGCTCCTTAGAGATTCAAAGCTTTAATTTAGCAATTCACCTGTTTGATTCCCGGACATGGTCTTGGGCCTCCCTTACCATGTCGGCGTAATGTTGTTGCTCTTTTCCGCTGTTAGCTCTCACTTTCTCAAGCTGAAAATAAAAAAAATGAAATATTTACAAAAATAAATATTTTCGAGTTGACGTGGGTAGTTATCTAAGTGCTATATCCTACTAGCGAAGGTTAGCCGCAATGTCTGCCATGTAATTCTAATAAAAAAACACAAAACTAGATGGCGTTACTGATAAAAAATATCTTCTACTCCTGCATACCTCCTCCAATTTCCTTTTATTCTCGCGATGTTCCGTGTCGTAGATTATGAATTCGAGCACACGCCGCGCGCGATCCCATTTTTGATATTCCTTTAACTCCTCCTTTTCTTCTTCAAGAGTCTTCAGACGTTCTTCTATTGTCTGAAGGAACTCATTAATCTTTTCAACCTGCACAACAAATTCAGAACAAGTCATTAGGAAGATTAGGTCACGTTTTCGCTATTGAATATTCAAGAGTCAGGCCCAATACTGCTAGATAGATATATATAAAAATTGTTTACGTTTTTAAATTTTAACAAATTTAAAAACGTAACCAAACAAAAACTTTTCTAAAATATCGGATTATTTAGAAGATAAAAACTCTTGGGATTGAAGTTGCTCCAACTCGATAAAAAATGTAGGTACCTATATTGTTTTGTACAAGGATCATTAAAAATAATAACCAGGCTTGTTTCTTGCCTTTCTCTCCTGGCTTAGTCGCGGAAGAATAGGCAGTAGATAAAATCGATCAAAGTATTTTAATGAATAAATGAATTTTGACTTTGACTTCACCGAATTCCCGCAAAGGTAGAGTAGTCATGACCTTCCTATAGGTACGGCTTCCTCTGGTAATGTATTTAATAACACAAACTTTGTTCTACCTTTCCCACAGTTTCCTTGAGAATGGTGACAGATTCCTCTCGCCTCTCATCATAAACTCGGGTGCCGGCAACCTCGCGCAACAGCTTTAATCTGTGAGAGTCAGGAGCTATGGCCATTTGGTTGATCTGTGGAATAAGCATCAAGTATAATGCAACTAATATTATGAATAAATAGTGGATTGCCCTACAACTTAGGCTGTGTTAACGAATTTTTAAGATAAAAACGTTTTTACGGCTTATACCTAAAAGCTAGGTATTAATTTCCTTTTATTAGAACAATAACTGCGGGCCAAAATCCCAACAGGAATCTACTCGCACCTCTTGCATCTCAGCCATTGTGAAATACATATAATTCATGTATGAGCTGCATACTTTTTACCCAAATGTGCAATGCAATGTATGTTATGTGTTGAACTGCATAACCACTGAGTAGTACATTAAATAATATACAACATACATAAATATACCTACAATCATAAAATCTCATTCAGTGCGAGCCAATTTATATACTGCCGGCATTGGAAAACAGCTATTTTAGAGAGGAGAGCGCACCGGCAGGCACTGCTAGGTTGACAACTGTCTCCAAGGAGGTCGTAGCTATACGCACGTATATGACTAGAGTTATACATGTATGCGACGCAATGTCGCTTGCTGTATTTTCGTTTGTTCTCCATAATACACACAAAGAATAAATAGGTAATGCAAATACGCACACGTCACGCGATCACGTTCAGTCCTGGCAAGTGCGCGGCACCCTCTGATTTAAGAGCCGCTACAGTTGATAGCTGGTTTCACTGATCACAGTCGATGACAGCGGACAGCCACACAACACATAGTTCTTTTACATAGTGCATGATTTTACAGATTCAGATATGGCTGCAGCATAACTGACACACCACTATGAATGCTTCTACATAACCACTTCAACAGCACACCGGTGTGGCCTTGGGCACAGTAATCCGCAGTATGTGGAACTAGGAAGCCAGCTAGCGCCCTTGCCAAGGGAAAGTGCTACCACCATCCCTATTTCTGCCACCAAGCAGTAATGTTCTCATTGCTGAACATTACTGCTTGTGCTGCACATTACTGCAGTTTGAATGGTATTGTTGGTGGTGAAATTACAGGTACATGAGATCTTTTTATCTTGATATCTCTGGGAGGCAAAATGTGAGTAATAACTCTGGTATTGCAATCATCCATAGGCTAAGGTAACCTATGTTACCTCTTAAGTAGTATAAAAAACCTTTACATGTTACATACATTATAACAAGTAAAAAGTTTGTGTATCTTAGAGGTGCTAGGATTTTTATTTATACTGACTTTTCCTTGCTTCACAATATAATATGGATTGGAGTTGGACAGCCCAGCACTCTCCAAAAGGTTAAGGACTTCTGATCTCGGAACCACTTTCTTATTGAGAAAGAACTGGTCTTTCTTTGAACCGATAACTCGGCGCAGGAATATTTCATCCTTTTCAATCTGAAATTTTATAAAGGTGTTTAATTTACATCACAACTAACTTATTTAACATTTTTTGCATTTAAACTACTAGTTTTACAAAATTCTCAGCTCTTGAAATATAATTGTAGTTTTATTTAAAAAACATGGAAGTTGAACATAGGCATTCAGTTAACTAACAAAAAACTTGTAATTATTAATTTTAGCCTATGATTTCTTTTCAGAAAGTTTTTCTTGTCAATTATTTTGATACAAATACAGATTTTGATAAATATGATGTTTTAGGTGACTAGATTACAACTGACATAAAAACTTACAGGTATCCTGTTATCAGAATTGTCAAATATAATCTCCACAAATGCAGATATGACTCTTGGTCCTGTCCCTTCATGAAGCAAAGCCAATCTCTGCTCTGGTCGCAGATGTGAAAATTCATCACTTAGCACAAATTGAATAGCTGGAATTAAAAAGTATATCAAATGCAGGGCAGTCATTAAATTATGATGAATACAAAGCAACTAAATTGTAAATAATCTTAGTCAAGACGTAAGCAAAGTTTCATTTATTATGAGCAGTTTGTTGACATGTCTTACCATGGAAAAAATTACTTTTCCCAGAACCATTTCGCCCAACAACTACATTATGCCGTTTGTCAAAGGGCTCCACAACAATCTGTTCGCGATAACTCTTGAAACCCTGTATAATCACCTGAAAACAATGGTAGAGGTAGAGTAGGTAGGTCACTGTGAGTATCTACAAAATCCGCTGTGAAGGCCTAATATCTCAGATTAAAAACTAAATAATTATAAAATTATAATCATCATGGAAGAAAACTGTACCTGTTTTATATGCATTTTCACTACAATTTGCAGTAAATTTCAAACAAATTTCGGTATATTTACTTTTTGTCAAACCACCGCCATTTTCTATGTCAGGTTTAAGACCACAGATAAAGATAGGTTAACTAGACAAGCGTAAAGGGTACACAAGACAAGCGCAGATAAGAAATCGTCGCACAGCACAGACTTCTTAGAGATGTTACGTATGACCACAGACTACTAGATAGGATGTTAACCACACCAAAGATTAATATTTTTTTGCATAGTTTTATAAAATAAATAAAGTACCAGCCTACTTGTACCAAAACAAAAAGTATTTGACCACCAAATTAACTTTTACAGAAAGTGTATTAAAATAATGGAGGGATTTGAAGTGAGAATTTCCAACAGCAAAAAGGTACAATCCTTGAATACTCTTACAAAATTATACCCATTAAAAAAATTTAACTCTGAAAAACTAAGGTTATTTTCAACCATTTCAGGGTAAAGGGCTGTTCGCCACGAAAATGTATGAGCCAGGGGATGTTATATTGGAGGAGGATCCATTGGTATCGTGTCAGTTCGCCTGGAATGCAGCATACAGATATTTGGCTTGTGATAATTGTATGAGGTTAGAATGCTTATTAGATTACTATGTTCTTGTCTATCTACACTGTTCCTTTTCAGCAGCTTTAAAAAGTCCACTGCCGGAGTTTTGGTTGTTTGGTGTTGCAAGCATGAAGAGCTGGTATGGATGTTATGCAATTGATGGGAAGAGACAAAACTCTTACAAAAAAGCCTACAAATGTAGACTGTAAAAATTATCTTATTCAATTGGCCTGGAAATCTGTGAACGATAAAAATCACCTGAATAAAACCTACCCAATAGAATAATAGGTCCCAGTTCACAATCAACAAATCTGCTTATAGCTAACTGAACTGGCTGTTCGTAGCGTAGATAACCAAGAATAAAAAAACTTTCAGATGCCCCCAAATATACTGACAACACTTAATAGTACATGTGATGAAAAGAGCCCTTATTATGCATTTGCTGTAAGAAGTTCTTTTTTTGTCTGTCTCATACCATTTATCTCTGAAATAGCTTAAGGAATTGTAATGTGGTTTTCTAAAATCAATTGGTATAACTTCAAGGATGTTTCCTAAATTCATTACATAGGCATGTTGATTAACCAATCAGCATGCAGAACCTCCCTAGAGGGCTCTGCAATACATGTTGGAATTATGCATCACAGGTTTTGTAAATAGTTAATTTGTTTTAATTTCCAGGCCCCTGGAAACCCCAGAGCAGAATGTACGTCGATTAGCGTGCAAACCAGACATAGTCCTGCCACACTCTGATTGTTATGAGTCTAACCTGGGGAATCTAACCAGCTGCAGTCAGTGTGAGGTGATCTACTGTTCGGAGGGTTGTAAGCAGCAAGCATTTGTGATGTACCATCGGACACTGTGCCATGACACAAGGGATGCACAACATCCCATCATGATACTAACGGAGGCTTGGAAGTAAGTTGCTTCCTGCTATTGATATTTAATTTTTATTTAATGTTAGTAATATTATTAATGTTAGTAATAATGATCGAATTAAACAAGCAAGACACTGCCGGAATGCCTGCACCTGATAAACCAATGATAAATCTCAAACATTGAAGGAAGTTGGTGGACAGAGGTGGCTAAAGAGTGTTGGTCATGACACTCTTTGGAGGCCTATGTCTATCAGTGGACAAGCAGCTGATGATGATGATGCTGATATTATAACAAGAATAAAATATCCAAATTGGTCTCAAACAAATGAAATGAGACCAATTTGGATATTTTATTCTACTAGATCTATACCTGGGAGTCCACTGGTTATGGAGATTTGAAGGACAAAGTCCCAAATATTTTTGAGTTCTTTACGGAAATTAATTCCAAATCTTAATATTAAACTTTGGTCTAAACAAACATTATCAAAATTTTCAAATTTTCTTAACAAATTACGTATTTGAAGTTGCAGTAGTGCAATGAATATCAAACCCAAATGCACACAACGGCCTTGAAGCGGCCAGCTGTAACCACTAGAGTTCAACGACCGCCGGCGTGCGGCCCCAGTCGGTTTGCATTACATTGCAGCTTTTTATATGCCTAAAAATAAAAGTCGTTACGCAGCAATTATTTTCCCTCAATATTACTTGCTAAGATGAACAGTATGCATAGATTTCGGCTTGGTGATTGGTCTTATTACACCCTGTATATCGTTGGCGTGGCGGGAGAATCTGGAGTCCAAACAAATGTTTCCATGTTCTACTTACTGACAATTCTTGTTTATATTCAGTTCAACACATTATTTTTTATCTTTGGCTATTTTATCTGTGATATTTTCGAAAAATAATCACAAAACAAACTTCTAATTTCCAGACAAATGCACTATCCACCTGAAACAACCAACATAATGCTGCTTCTCCGCATCCTAGCCTTCATCCAGCAGAGCCCGGACCCGGTCGCAGCCGCTGTTCAGATCAAGCATTTCTGTCATAGAACTGTCAATGAGGATGCAGAGTTAATGCACAAATTGCTTGGCGAACAGTTCTCAGATCAGTTGAACACACTGAGGGAGATGACAGCTGCTGTTATTTCCGGGGAGCATGTGCAAGAGGTGAATAGTTAAACAAACACGCTCACGACTGTATTCCCCATGATTAACAGGTAGTTGAAACATATGCTAGATCCACTTCCGCCACATATCTATGTTTTTATTGCTAAGCATTTTAATTTTCTATCTGAAATATAATTATTTATGCTAATTTCTTCTTGATACATTGTTATACTTGATTTAAATAAGCTTGCACTATCGTGAACTTGACTTTTTATATTATAAAAACGGGAGCTTTCACGTACTGCACTATCGGTGAAGGTACCGACTAAGTTTCGACTCATTCCGAGAGTCCGCGTCGCGCCGTGCACATGCCAGTGCACGGCGCGACGCGGAAGGAGAAAGTCGCGACCACTCACCCTGATGAAGACTCAGTCGGTACCTTCACCGATAGTGCAGTACGTGAAAATTCCCGTTTTTACAATATGAATACTCAATACATTTATTGATATGGTAGGTACTGGTACGTTATAGGTATCAACGTAGGTTGATACCTATAACGTACCAGTACGTAGGTGCAAACACATAGTTGATAGCGGCTAGGACGTCATCATCACCCAATAGTCATTTCACTGATTACTTCACATCGATTTTGTATCACTTCGATTATTAATATTATTTAGCATTTAAAGCTAAAAATAAAAAGCTTAATAAAACGCATTCTATCTCATTCAAATTTGCACCGTCTCAAACATGCGTTGTAGTGCCGTTAATCGATACTAGATGTCGTTACACGCTTCAATCAATAGCCAGCAATCGGGTGCGTCATTTCGCTTATAGATGGCGCTACCGTACCGTAAGCTGACCACGTGCGTAACAGTATTGAATTGTATGTTTGCATTTTAGTTTTTAACGCCGGAAGGATTCTGCTCAGCGATGGCTCTGATCGGCACGAACGGACAAGGCATCGGTACGAGTCCTCTTGCGATGTGGGTCGCCGCTGTGTTGGAGCTAACCATGTCAGACGACGAACGCCAACAGCTGGACTTGTTTATTGACAAGTTGTACGAGTATGTTGAACAAGGTTAGAGTCGAAATCATACACGTACCTAGTCACGCATGTTTACGGTAGCTACGGTCAAAGCTCGTCAGGTCATGATGGCGGACGAACTCTGAGGCGCTGTGGGTGAAGATCTGCCTGAGACGCAGAGGGTTGTGGGTTCCAGAGGGGACAAATGTTTGTGTGATCTGCAAATATTTGAATGAATGAATGCATGAATGAAAATACTTTATTGTACACCTTAAACAAATCCTTGACGACATCTGTGGCGCAGTGGACGAAGGCCCGCTTGAGACGCAGAAGGTTGCGAGTTCGATTTCCGCCGCGAGGCAAATGTTTGTATTATCTGCATATATTTGTCTCGGGTCTGGGTGATTTTTATGCATAATATGTATGTATTTACAAAAAAAGTATATAAGTATGTAGTATATCAGTCATGTAGTTCCCATAACACAAGCTCTGCTTACTTTGGGGTTGGATGATGCTGTGTGAAAATGTCCATCATTATTATAATTATTATTATAATATAATGAACAGAATCTTAATCTTAAGAAAGTACAATGGGTAATGGTAAGTAATCGCTTAGAAGCTCCAGACAACCTTTAGGATAAAAAGAGATTGTGAGAGTGGCGGGGGTGTACATAAAATAATAATAAAAATATTGTAAAAAGAAATGTATTGTTTGGAGCTATGTTCAGCATTAGACTTCTACCGGCTTTTTTAGTTGATGATGATGAAAACTAGAATTTTCCAGTTATCCCGAATTCAGTAATAAATTTTTCGATTCGTTAATTCCCATTAGTAATCCCTATGTTGTAGGAAAAGGAACTGTGGCATTTTAATTCACAAGTTCATAACTAGATGGCGCTGTGAAAATTGACCCTTGGACTAGATCGTGCTATCGATGCGTTTTGCCTTATGGTTATGGTTATGGTTCATGCTGATAATTATCTTCAAGCCATATGCCTGTATCAAAGGTGATAAGACATTCATGGTTTTGTAAATACCTCGTTCGCGACGAGGTATTGTATAATTTCAACGAATTTCGTTAAAGTAGGAGATTTACGCAGAGGGGGTTCTCAATACGTCTTGTAAGTTGTATGTAATGTTTGTTTTATTTGTATGTATGTTTGTTACGCGATATCTTCGCCGATCGCCGATTGAAATGATTTTTTAATGGTTAGTTATCCACTATATACTTATGTATACTTTAGGGTAGTTTAAGTGGACAGTGGTCCCATATAATTGTATGAAAATATCCCACTTTCTTATTGTACTTTATCAAGTTTTATTTAAAGACGGTTTTAATTTTTCCTGAAAATAATTATACTTGTCAAGTTATGGTACGATTCCATCTAAATTGAGTGCACAAATACAGGTGCAGTGAAGTTGCATATTTTGTCAGTAAACTCTTATCAGCCTTTCTAAGTGGCGGCGTTAGGCCTCGGCGACGGCCTTGTACCTAGGGGGCTTGGCAAAAAGTATTAATAGTAAAATAATAATCATAATAAACCTTTTTTTATTTCTTAGACTAGTTTCTTATAATCAAAATGTTTTTTTAAACTAGATTTAATCAAGGCCCCTTTCGGGTATAGGCTTCCTCCAAGTTTTTCCACGTTACTCTACTTTGAGCTTTTTCCATCCAGCTATGTCCTGCGACTTTGACGATTTCGTCGGCCCAGCGTTCTTGCGGGGCGTCCTCTGGCTCTCTTTGCGGTTGGACCTGACAATGTCGTGGTTCTTCGTGACCATCTCTTGTTTTGTAGGCGTGCAACATGGCCTGCCCATTTCGATTTTCGGCTTTGTGTATATTTTAGTGCATCTATGACTTTGGTTCTATTTCGTATAGTCACGTTTCTTTGTTTGTTTTTTATCTTGATGTTTAATATGCTTCTTTCCATTTTTAAAGTATTACAGTTCTTCAAAAGTTAAATTATTCGTATTTATTTCCGTACGAATGAGTAATATTTATCTAGAGTCATCTGGCAACGTTATGAAAGTTAGGCGAATCCGCGCGCGAGAACCGGCGAATCCCCGAGTTGTTAAAATTTCTATTTTATTCATCTGTCATAAAACTTGTCATACGCAATATTTCTGCAGCAGAAGTTTCTGTTTACAGGCGACACGCTCATTTAACAAGCACATTAAGCATTAAATTAACAAGCTCATTTAATTTAAAGTTACCTTTTTGACTGGGAAATGAAAGGGGCCTCGCAAAGCTGATGTCGTCGGCCACGTTTGGTCTAACACCGCAACTAGGAGCAGTCTTCGTGTTTATAGTCAGTATGTTTTGAAATCACGACCAAACTTGTATTGTAAACTTAAATCTGACTAATTGACGGCACTAAAATTGTTGCCATCTCTCTCATTTGTTACTGTTAGGAAAGATTAAGTTTAACCCTAGTTGGTGTACAAGAGAATCGCCGCCAATGGTGCTGCTAAAATAGACCCGAGTAAAATCAAGTTAGATCGGCTCAGAGCCTCAGGGTGTCTAGAAAAATACCACTTTCTGTTAGCGTTAACGCCTGCGGAAACATTGAATAATATGGAAATTACATTAGCTGTGGAAATTTCACGTGACTGCTGCTACGTTTTATCTTGACAAATTTGCGTTAGCGTGAAAGGAAAACTAAGCGTGATGTTTTGTTATATTTATGTATGTCTTTTTTATGTTTAGTCGTGATTAAGATGACCTCTGTGGCGTAGTGGGCGAGGCCCGCCTGAGACGCAGAAGGTTGCGGGTTCGATTCCCGCCGCGGGCTAAATGTTTGTATCATATGAAAATGTTTATCTCGGGTCTGGGTATTTTCTATGTATTATATGTATGTTTTTACAAAAAAAGTATATGTATAATTATATAGACATGTAGATAGCCTTTAGTACTAGCTCTGCTTAGTCTGGGGCTAGATGATGCTGTGTGAAAAATGTTAGCTATATTATTTCTCTTTATTTCTTTAAAATCTCAGGTTTATGCCTGGAGCCTTTACAGGCTTTCCATACATTAGTGGAGCCGAAGCTAACACTAAGAGGCCTTTTTGTACAATATAATAATTATATAAAAAACTAATTATTATATATTATTTTGTGGATGGCGACTGATGAAACTATTGGAAATATTGGGTGATAAACTGGACTATTGTAGGAGTATATGCTTAAGGAATGGTTGCTATTATTATGTATTCAGTTTCTATACTTACATTTTTTCGAAAGTTCCCAATCATTCTAAATTATCTAAAATTTACTTAAATTGCAGAATCGGGCACATTTCTAAACACCGAAGGCTCAGGGCTGTTCGTGCTACAAAGCGCGTGCAACCATAGCTGCGCGCCCAACGCCGAGTCGTCCTTCCCTTACGGCAACCATCGGATACAGCTGAAGGCAACCAGGCGATTGGCGCCGGGCGACGAGATATGCATCAGTTACTTGGACGAGTGCACTCTGAGGCGCTCCCGGCATTCCAGGCAGAAGGTATATTCCAACGCAGAGTCTTCCTTCCCTTACGGCAACCATTGAATACAGCTGGAGGCAACCAGAAGGATGGCACCGGGTGATGAGATATGCATCAGTTAATTGGATGAGTGCACTCTGAGGCGCTCCCGGCATTCCAGGCAGAAGCTATATTCTAACGCCGAGTCTACCTTCCCTTATGGCAACCACTGAATACAGCTGAAGGCAACCAGAGGGCGATTGGCGCCGGGCGACGAGATATGCATCAGTTACTTGGACGACTGCGCTCTTAGGCGCTCCCGGCATTTCAGGCCAGGAATGTAGTGGGAAGTTTGGAGGGGCAGGCTCACATCAAAATATCACATAAAGTGCTACGCAATCTTAAGACGACCCTGTGACATGGGAATCAAATGTTATAAAATTGGTATTTCTTACTAAATCTTCTTACCTGCGACTTCAGGAGCACGACTTAAGTTTTGTCGCTACAAGTCTTTTGAGGGCATTGCAATAGACAATAGAAACCAAGACGGAGTTTTTAATTTTACTTAAAAGTATATTTGACTTATTTACAGGAACTAGCGCAAAACTATCTATTCGTCTGCTGTTGCGAGCGCTGCACAGACCAAGCTACCGAGCCCGACTGCACCAGCGAGGAGGAGATGAGCGATGATGATGTGGACGCGGACGACTGATGCTCCAACTGGCTGGCTTTCTGCCTGCTGGGGCTCTAAGCCGGCGATGTGCAGCGAACACTGAGACAGTGCCGTGTCGTGAGGACGTAAACTATAACTAAGGATACTGTTAAAGTGTGATTAACCAGCAATGTGTCGTGAACATAATTTTATTTATGGTATCTATACAGGGTGTGGCAAGATAAGGGGACTCTCAGGCCCTTATTGCAGATTGAATCTAAAATGGAATCTAGACTCGAGCATAGTTTTTAATGGAAAACTGTCAAAACTCTATGTTTCCATCAAAATATAACTTGGGTATAATTAAAAGAAAACTCGTCTGCTGGGTCAGTGAGTTTAATCTAGCTGTGCTTATTATAAGGTGAGGTGAAGCCAAACGCAAAGCCTTTCCAATAAAAAATATGTCAAAAAATCTATGCTTAAGTACTTGACTTTACATTGAGTTTGAGTTTCGTTCTGGAATGCTAGCCTTTCTTTAACCTTTTTTTACCTGTCGTTACCTCCTCTCTTCCACAGAATAAACATTTATGTACAAAAAAATCACTCGCATAAATGTGGAAATACTTATTGAATTAATCTTATCGTTAAATCCTGTACGTACCCGTACTTCACCGCGAAATTGCGTCATCTCCAACTGTTACAGTTTAAAATCATTCCGGAAATGTAAAAGATACGATTGCGTCTCACTTTGTGAAATAAAATTGTCAGGAACAATTGTCAGAATACAGTTTTAATTTTCATCAAAATTCGTATAATGTTTTCCCAGAACAAATCTTTCAAGGCAAAAGGTGAAGAGACGGTTTGTTTATCTAACCACACCCTGTATTGCGAATATAAAAATAAGCACTATTTAGTAACGAATAAGCGGTAAATATTCTAAATAATTTACCGAAGTATTCTATGTATCTGCCTTCGACCAACTCTGTCGCTGATTAGATGCAATCAGCAATGTATCTTGCTTGTTAAATACACATACGTCACAAAATGCTATTCCTAAAATAAGATTATTGAGTGTCGATGTGCGTTTGGTCTAGTAAGTTTGTGATGTGCGTTGCGAAATGTCGCCATGTCGTTCAACGATTGGGATATCGTGTCGTAAAGTGTAAAAACACTCAGATAACAAAACAAAAATATCCGAGGTGCGGGCGCTACTGATATACTTCAGATACTTTTAAGCTTTTATTGTAAGCTGCTTATACAATAGTGATAATTCATTTATTTCAGGCAACATAGTAAAGTACACGTATAAAGGACCCATAGGATAAATCGTTTGATACAGTTGATAAGCTAAACAGTGGCAAGGCCCTTTATGTATAAGTTTAACTATGTTTTTAACAGCTGGTCTGGATTCCATGAAATATTGTGACAACTATATTGTATGATTATATATATAATCATACAATATAGTTCTATATAAAAAATAAATAAGAAAAGATCACGTAATAGTATTTCATCTTTAGTTTGGAACTGTTAGGTACAAGTTTGTTAATAGGTAAGTCTAGTTTGGTAGCATTTATAATTTACTTGAATTTTATATAACTATAGGGAATTTTACTATTTTCTTTCCCTGAACGAATGATAAAGGTTCGAACTAAAGATATGAGAATAAGCAATTTAATTGTAAGAAAGTCTGCCTAATGCAATTTTACAGTCAATTGAATACAACGATTATATATACTTAACCGCAAGTGATAATATGTATACATAAGTTTTTCTTCAAAATCGCCGTGTTGGCCTTGTGGGCGGTACCCCGACGTCGCGAGCGTGTAATTTTTGTTGATGTTGCAGTATTTGATTTCATATTACATAAATAAATAAATAATGCTGGATATTTTTCACACAGCAACATCTAGCCCCAAACTGAGCAGAGCTTGTATTATGGGAACTACATGACTGATATACTACTCATATACATTTTTTTTGTAAATACTTTCATATTATACATACATATTAAGAATAGTGATTCTGGCAGATGATGGTTACATTATAATAGCTAGTATTATACTAAAGGATTTCTTCCGACGCATCGTCGGTAGAGGCTTGTCCGTGGTATCGCAGTCGCGTCTGTAGCTATGCGTCGGGACCTCCGCATCGTCATTTTCTGTTTCACATAGATATTCTAGAATTACTAAATGTCTGGATCCGTAATATCACGCACCGTTGGAAGAGCATATTTACGGTCAGAAGAAAATGTTATTTAAATTTTGTTTCAATTTCTATAGTAGATATCTAATTTAGAACTATCTTTTTACGAAGATACTGATTCTACTATTAATTTATAAATGCAAAAGTATGAATGTTTGGAGATTTGTAACCAATAACCGGAAAGATGTGGAAGTGATGACTTAGAAAATAACACATTATTCAATTATTATTATTATTTCGATCAGGTATCATGAAGCCTAAAGAGTTGGTAAAAAATTAATAAAATAAAATGGCATTTATATACATACACTTAAACAAACATACTTGGTCTAGGTACAATTCTTTTAATGGTGTTCAAATTAGAAGGTATGTCTATGTATGTATAAGTGAAATGATCGAGGACTCATCCACGCTGTTTTTCAGCCACGTCCATTTTTTAAATTATTTTTATAGGTACGAAAGTGTCAAAATATCACTGTATATTTGAAAATACGAAATTCCAATTAAAATTTTGAAGAAACCTCCATAGGCTAGTTTTTTATCGTAGGCTTCCGCTCCATCTATTTTATACTGTATGTGATGAATATTGATATAACTCTATATTTATGTACTTGAACGAGTAGCTTATTGCATATAATAAAGTAAATAATGTTGATGTTTGTTGTTTTATAAAAATATTGTGTTTCTGTTTAACGCTAAATAACCTAGTCGTCAAAGTCTCGAATATTATTTGAGGACCGTCCTAGGTAGATTGATGGAAATAAAATTCAACTTTTTTTTAAAAATTGGTGAGAACAATTACGAAATTAGGTGTTAGAACGTGTTTATTTTAACCATGCATTTTGAATAATTTTCATTAAATACGGTAGTCGCGATTTTTCAATGGAAAAGAAATTCCTTTATGAACAGCGGAAACTTTAGCGATTCTGCAAGTTTTAAAGCATTGCTGTAAATTCTTGGAAAAATGAATTTCTGCTGAATGAGGATGGCTTTTTGTGTAAAATGTTTCAGGAAATAATAAGCTTCCGATTTTTAAGTTTTCTTTAAAGCAGTTTGGGTCCATGTGGGAGTGGACTACGGTCTTAACACGTAAAACCCGAGAGCCCTTATCAGGACGAGAGAAAGCGATTCACGCGTCTTGCAGTAAACGAACTTTGTAGTTTAGTTGTATGGTTGTTCATACTTAATTTTATAGCACTTAGAAATAATTCCAATCTTCCACCTTATCTAGTTCAAAACGTCTTAATTAACTTACGAGTTCTCAATAATCTTATAATTATGGAGTTTTGGTTAAGGTCACTTGAAGGCCTTCTATCCCTAATTGACATCGAGAGGTATCGTCGAGTTGTGGTAAACAAAATTGTTTTCTTGTTCGAGTGATTCTTGAGAGTTGTTCGGACTATGAATAATTTAATATTTCTTGATAAGCCATTAGCTGATAATTTAAGTCTAGTGGCGGTTATATAATAATGTTGGTAGGTACCTATCGATAACCTAGGTAGGTTTCACCTATCGACACCTACTGAATTAGGAAAATTGAATAATTTCACCATCAGTTACCAAGCCCCTTTAGGCGTAAATATGTATGAAGGATAAACTAGTGACATGGAAATAGAGAAAGAAAGATAAATATATTTAAGTAAAAGTTAATGAAGTTAAGATAAACTCGCTGTTTCCACATGTAGGCTCCATAACCAACCTTGTTTTCTTGCCTTTCTTTCCTGGCTTGGTCGCGGAAGAACAGACAGTATATAAAACCGAAGTTTCAAAGTGATCCTTGTGATTTTAATGAATAAATGGATATTGACTTTTACTTTGTGAAATTATAGGCACATGTGACTTCACCCGTGTGTCTCAGGGTCGACAACGCGCGAATCGCAAGCGTCTCCTCTGATGTCGCAAGCGTCCATAGGTTACGGTAACCGCTTATCAACAGGTGGGCCGTATGCTTGTTTGCCACTTTAGTTGTATATAAAAAAAGTAAATATTAAATGTTAACAAATATAAACACACAACAGTCACATTTCACAACAATTGAAAACAATAGAGGCATTGTAACACGAATTTTCACCTACGAAATCCCATTTTCCGTATCCCTTTTGATATCGAAAACGTTTCTAAATATCCCACAAAGACAAAACAAATTCAATTACAAAAACAAACATTTCACCCTAGTAACATTCTAAAACACTTTAACATTATTATATCCCCAGACATCAAGTCACATTAAATTCTTTATTCATTTCATTTTGCGAGGTCACGGCTCGCTCGCGGAATTCCTGCAATGTCTTTGATCTTAGCAAAACAGGACGAAAAAAATAAACGAAAATGCACTTCAGCTGTCTTCATAAAGGGGGGAAAATATAATTTATTCACGAGATAATTTTCTCCCTCGGATAGGACGTTTGAAGTGGGGTGCCCGAATGAATGTTTGCGTTGAGCCTGGCTAAGACTCTTTTAGGGACGTCTCTATTCAGCTTTAGTTCACATATTTCTGAGCAAATGCGCTTTTTATAATTGGATGCTCCGTTTATGAACCCGATATAGCGTGCAATACCTATATATTTGTTCTATGTCGATAGCTACGTTATACTTACCTCTTAGTAATATACCTACGAACGATCGTATGAAAGAATTTTTCATTTAAATAGGTTCATTTTGCAAAATTCTAAAATCCTAGATGCGTTTTTCGTAAATATATATTTATGCATCAAAATGATCGTAAAAATACAGGCTTTACAATTATTTAAAAACATCAACACAACAAATACGTTTCCCATGATTAAAACTAGTTAGTGTAAAGATCTCGATTTTAATAAACTTTTACTTACCTTTTACCTTACTTACTATCTTTATCAACATCGAACGTAAGAATTATATTGCAGTATAAACGCCTCCCCCAAAGAATGCCACTGTTTTTTTCTGTCCATGCGGACTGTTTTGAGCCGCAATCCCTTAATTTAAATCGGTGTCGATAGGCAAATTCCTAGCAAGGGACGGAATTGGATGACAACGAAATCCACTCTTTGATTTAGGTAGGTACGTCACATTCTCAATGTTCGTCGTCGAAATCGGAAGCCGAGATGAATAATCGCAATGTGGTTTTGAAGGATGGACGTCGCCCTAATTCCTGATTCGCCTCACTAAGCGATCATGCATGATGGAAACCGGTTATACCACCTTTAGTTTTTTGGAAAAGTAGGTAAATGTAAGTTATCTTAGTTATCTACAAGTGAGTTTTTAACCCTTTCTACTTGATATAAAATAAAATAATATGTATAAACTGATGCATTACACGACTCTTGAAACTCTCATAATAAAATATCTATAAAGAATTATATTATTACTATTCATCAAGACCAATCTACGCGCGTAGCGGTGTGGTGTGGCAACGCTCGTAGCGAAAATATCGTATTGAGCGGGAGTTCTCGTTAATCTTATCAATCGAGTACCAGGATGGGTCATAATGTGAGGTGAAAGATAATAAAAATATATTAAAAAAAACGTATGCTTCCAGGGCGCAGCTTGGCAGGTTTTTTTTAAAGTTCTTGACGCTCGGGGCACGAGTGCGAAAAAACTAATAAATAATAGAGCAGATATGTTTGAAATATGTTTTTTGGAAATTTGTGGTTTTAGGGTAAAAATAAGTTTTTATTAGGGTAAAAATAAGTTTGAAATATATTAGAGATTTGGAGATACAGCCAAAAGAGGTTCTCTGTTTCTTAATTAAATAGAATTGGAGTATCTATACACATTTTTGTTTTGTACGATTTAAAGATCTTGAGTTCACATTTCATTTGTACAAATATCAATATCTCTTTCTCTTAGTTTAGGTACATACCTACCCATAATAGATACCGATAGCTATGGTGGCCTCAAGAAATGAATGTAATAAAACGTTAAAAATAAAACAAGCTTAAGCCAGGTACGTTTTGAACGACAGTCACAGTCAGTTTTAAATTAATTATTTTATGTTAGATTGATAGTCCGAATCTTACTCTTTTTAGTAGTATAGGTACTAAAAAAAGTATCAATCTAACATAAAATAATTAATTTCAAACTATCTATGTTTCTAATACTGACCTTATTTGAAGCAACGTAATTCTGGATCAGAGAAGACATGGAACAGCGGTATAGCAAAGGGACTAAATTCAAATTAAAATCCTTCCCTTTGAAGAAATTGCCGGGGGTTCTAATTGTGATCCGTTCGGAATATCGGTGTTCCACTAACGGGTGCCGTATAATTGGCGTATTTTATACTCAAATGCCTTTTGTCGACTGTCACTGGGTTACTCGAGCGTTCGAGATCGAAAAATTGCTTTGAAGTGTGCAGTGAATGGAAAACTTTTGCAGGTGAGAGAGAAACGGTTTTTTTGTAACGATTTCTTAAATTGCACAGACCATCTCAGAATTAACTACAGAAGGCAAAACCTTTTATCAGAAAGTTAGGTAAGTACGAGTGAATTTTATTTTCCAATTTAATTATTTTCAACACCTGTAAATGTTCAAATTAAAGACATTTGATATTTGAATGAGGTGCGTACCTAATTTAACATAATTTTTATTTAAAAAGTGGATGTAAATATCCATGATTTGTGAGCCTGAATTACAAATCAAACTCGCAAATCTCAGGTTCAGGTATGGTGGTCTTGAAAAGGGCGTAATTGATGGTGAAAAAATTAGTGTTATGAAAGGATTCAGAATTTTTGTTTCTTGTTCGTGCCGCTTTTCTCACGAAGTTATATTTCAACGTTTGAGATCACTTTTGCACTGCGCAGAAACACTTTCTGGTGCACGACGGGATTCGAACTAACGACCTTCGATTTGAAAGTCAAGGTAACTCACCGCTATACCACCAGCGCTAGTAATAAACGTAAGAATCCCTTCAGCCCTTGCTCTACAATACAGAGATCTGAAATACCACGACAAACCTCAAGAATTTCCCATTATGTATCTACAACTAGGTAGTTATTTTTTATTCACGATTAAAGCACGATGTCTCTGAAAAAAGCCTTGAAATGTAATTGAATGCGCCAGAAGGGTTTTATCATGCAGAAGGTCGAGATTGATACGACAAGACAAATCACGAAGGGTCTCTACTTTCAATAGAGTTTCAGTAAAAATGCTCCTTGAAAGTCACGTCGTTTAGCGCTGATCATGCCGGGGTTCCAAGTTGTGCTTATTCATTGTATCTTTATTAAGGTTCAACTTCAACGTTCATAGTTCAATTATGTATTCTTTGCTTTCGTTTAGGATGACTGAAAGATTGCTTTTTTTCAGTGTGAATGAAATCAAACCTGTAAAATTATTATGGCTACCGGTGATCACTAGGCTGTGGTACAAAAGCTAAGTATCATCTTTCCAGAAATCTTCAGTAACTTGTAGTGAGAATCTAATAAGCTTTCGTTTTGAGGGTTCCAAAATAGTGCCAAAAGGACCCTTTTCTGTTCGTCTGTTTGTCTGCCTGTAACATTGCTGTGTATTTTTATCCATATTGTAGCTATAATAGTTTAAATGTGGCTTCTATCATGGTAAATAATTAAATATAACCCCAAGTCACACCCCAAGGGGATGTGACTTGTTGCCCATACAAAGAAACAACCTTGTTATTTACAAAAGAAATGTGTGGTGGTACTCTGCGCGAGGCAACTTGCACTTGACCGGGTTTATGTTTACAGAAGTGAAACAATAGTGGCTGGAGATCATTATTTTAAAATTGAAAATACGATATCTACTATGTACAAATGTCTCGTACCTAATTTAGTGGCTCTTCATAACGACCACCGCCCGAGACCGCGTTCGAAGGTGGACCGGCAAATACTGCGTAGCTTTTTTTTTTCGATAGGTGAAAAAAAAAAGCTACGAAGCAATAGCAAAATCGATAAAATCCAGTCGTAACAATACGTATTTTCAACCTACTTCAAAAAAGGAGAAGGTTCTCAATGCGTCAGTATGTTTTTTTGTGTGTATGTAACGCGATATCTTAACCAATTGTGAACCGATTTAATATATTTTTTAAATAGGTAGGGTGTATACTTCAAGAGTGGTCCCATATAATTTTTATAAAAAAAATCTCCCCTAAAATATGGGGGATGAAATTTCATATTGGACTTTTTATCGACTTTGAAGGTTTTTCTTACGTTTAAATTTTAATATGGTTTTAGTATTCTGTGTATCTTACAATCATGCCAAACAGTTAGAGTACCTACCTACTTAAAGGCGCTCAACTCCTGAATTCACAAATCTCATCAAACCCAACGGCGAATTGATTCAGACTTTGAAGACAATCTTTGCCATAGAATTGCAATTCTAATTCTTAGCAGTGTAAAGACCAAAGTCAGGTGATGGCAGCTTAAGGAGGCTTCTATGGCTGTGTTTACATCGGATAATAGGTATTTGATACGAGATTATCCCAGTGCAATGTCCTTGTTGATTTCCGAGATTGCGAGATTTGCGATACAGGAAAAGATACTGAAGATCTCATTATCTTCAGTATTATCAATTTATTTTAGTAAGGTAATTAATCAAGTGAAGATTACCCTCTTTAAAGCATATTTTCAGAGATTTTACACGGGAACTCTGTGGGCCAAATACACCAAATGGTCGCTGGATGCTCTACGTATCCAATATAATAATATCT
The DNA here is from genome assembly GCA_958496245.1 of Perizoma flavofasciatum. Classification (NCBI taxonomy): domain Eukaryota; kingdom Metazoa; phylum Arthropoda; class Insecta; order Lepidoptera; family Geometridae; genus Perizoma; species Perizoma flavofasciatum. Next base: position 10,312,310 of record OY292429.1, on the reverse strand, counting down.
TCAGGATGATGTTGCCATAGCGGATAGGTACACGTCGCCGTTGTGGAAGTGTCTTGTGCGGAGAGTGATCAAATGAGAAACCAACGTACATAACTATGTTGGTATTTGCTTCTCATTTGTTGTTGATTCTTGGCACAGAAACAGGCACGTCATACCCAGCACCCTTTTCTTTCTATTTGATTGTTTTTATTTTTGCATACTAAAAAAAAGTCCGAAATAAAAAATATTTTGTTTTATTAGTAATACCGTATCCAAGCATAGCAGTGCCGCTACGCGGAGAAAGTACGCAAAAACGCATAACAATAGAAGAGTTATTTATACAGCTTTTTAGTATCTTAATTTTTGCACCATGATGTCCCTTTTTTAGGGCTGAATATAGGTCTGCAAATTCTTTACTGCCTAAACTTGGCACGTAAATTGAAAACCGCGGTCCGTAGAAAGTCTTCCGTCAGGAAATAAAAACACAAACAAAATGAAAATAGGTTAAGCTCACCCCAGGGACGGGAGCCTGCGAGATCGCTTTTTGTATCAACACATGCCACTTTGTAACTTACCCCAATAAAAATTTAGCAACGTATCGAATCGGGACTAGTGTAAGGTTTAAGTTTGTTACGTGACTTGCCTGGACAATTAGCTCGGTAACTTTATTTGAGTTTGCGAATTTACAGTGTCAAAGTAGGTCAAGTAAAGTTTCTTTAAGTCGCGAGAGATTACACAACACTGAACGTATTTTTTAAACGTATCTTCGTTGAAGCCAACGGGTTGATGTTAACATCGCTAGATGCTCTACCAGCTCAAACAGTAGGACCATTTAAATACCATTAGAAATGATTTATAGGTAGCTCACTACCAGACGGAAGCGTTCTCGAAATGCTGGCTGTATAGCCACGCTGAATGACGATTTAAGTGCGTTACTTTGTAAGTTTTGGTTAGCGATCTAGAGTATAATCCTTGGTTTGGATGTCTAGGATTGAAATTATAGATTTTTTTACATTCTAATCCATATCATATTGCTGATAGAAGGATCTGAACTACATAAGCCGTAGCCCGAAGCTACGGCTTATAGCATAGTTATCTGCGGCATACCTATTCTTACTTACCTGCAATTTAAATAACAGAAACGTTCTAAGCTTCAATTATACTGCATCCCTCATGTGCATCTCTCATCTTGTAAAGCGGGAAACGTCTAAAAATATGTAGATGTACGAGCTAGACTCAAATCTGTGTCAAGATTCTACAGAGCGCGGTTCTTTTATAAAGAAACCACTCTTGTGCCACTGCGGCGCTACCTGAGATTATGTGATAGTTTTATACGTTGCAAGTTTTATTGTTCTTGAGATTTCTCTTTACTTTATTTGTTGAAACTATTTGGTTCTGAAATGCTATGACAAGTGTTAGTTGGAATATTTCATGACATCTACCTATGGAAGCTACTGCACATTTCCATCTGTATAACTTTGTCTGAGAATGGAGAAAAACCCAACTTAGTAAAGGAGAAAATTGTACAGCTTAGTTATTTTTTACGATAACAAGAGTAACAAGATATTATGTCTGGGTCTGGGTTTTTTCTATGCATAATATGTAAGTATTTACAAATAAAAAAAAATATAAGTAGTATACCAGTCATGTAGTACCCATAATATAAGCTCTGCTTAGTTTGGGGCTAGATGATGCTATGTGAAAATGTCCTGCATTATTTATTATTATTTTATTATTTGAAATAACCACGAACTCCGCTATTCCATCATCTTTTGGTGCGCCTTCAGTAACATGCGACGAGAAAAGCTATCTATGAACTTTCCTTGAATAAAAAAAAATACCGTTTTGGAGAAAAATTGTGACGAAGCTACTTGAGTCGCGTCAGAAATACTAATCCTGGTTGGCGCAGTTGGGCTTATTTAGGTTAATCGAGAGCTCAGCACTGCTAAATTTAGTACCTGCCATTAAGGTAAAATAGGAAAATCCAATGCTAAGTAGGTAAGTAAGTACCTTATTTACATTGAGATGGTAACAATATGAAAGTGTCTAATCCAATTTATTCTGATTCGTAGATTTTAGAAATACTACAAAAAACAATACCAATACTCCAAATTGTATAAACCAATAAGTCCGAAACACAAAGTGCGAAACTCCACCAAACTCCTCCTAAAGCCTTCCAAATCCTTTTCAGCCTATCGAAGTCCTAACAATCTGTCTGCTTACCCACGTATACTCCACTTGCGATGTCAAGAAAAGTTAGGGTTTCCGTTAATTAGGGCCCTTCGCTTAATAATCTGGAGCGTTTGTTAAGCCTTAGCTAGACCACATTCACACTACATCCAGTTGTCACCGTTTATCTACGGTAACTGGCAGGAAAATGCGCGTCCTTGGCATTGTGCGTGCGCTGGTACCAGCAAACAATGGTTAACAGGCATCTGTTTTCTATGTGAATGGGCCCTTAACGCAGCCTCAGTAATCCTGGCCCTACTAATCTACGGCCCAAGGAGCCCACGGCTTCAAATTGTAGCCTTAATCCGTCAAACGTATTGTCTCGTTGGGCGTATTAATATCTAGTGGGGGTTTAGGGGCTGCTGCGAAAGTTTTGTTTGTGATAATTACGACGTCAAGAGTTTCCCAGAACTAGGAAGGTAGCTTAATAGACTAACTTGGCAAAGATCCTACGCTCTAACTATGCCGCAGAGCAACACAAATAAATACATAATCAACTGTACTGCTCTTACTTTCTTTCTTTTATATCCGTGAGGAAAACCAAGAGGATGTAGTAAAAGGAAGTTTAAGCATCCTACTAATATTATAAATGCGAAAGGTAAGATGTTTAGATACGAGTATCTGCATGTTTGTTGCTCAATATCTTCCTGACCTAAAATAGCACATAGGCTACTTTTATCCGGGTAACGGTATCCGGGTATCCGAGACGAGCCGAGGGCATAGGCTTGTATTTTATATGTGTTAAATGTCCTCCGTTTTCATAATATCAGTAGTTAGCAGTCCATGTAGAATGCTTACTACGTAAAGAGTTTATTGCTATAAAGTAAACTTGATCATTACAGAAGAAACTTTTGAAAACCGATCTACAGTTTGTTTTTCAAATTCTGATAAATGCCCAACTCAGAGACAAGGTTGGATTGCTATTTATGGCCCATAATCCCAGGATTCGGGTGAGTCCGGCTGCTTAGCGACCATCAATCTTGCTTAAATCCGCATAATCACAGAAAACATTACCATGGCTTACTTAGCCCTATTTTTAAGGGATGTGCTGACTGTGCACACAGTATAGATGTCTACTGCCGCATTTTGAGTATATATAGGGAAAACGCTTTTAAGTTTTTATACAATATTTAATTTTAAATAATCAACGATTACATATTCATTATAATAATTAGAAGAAAATATTAAACAAGTGCGCCTATTATTTTCCTGTGTAAATTTTGCACAAATAAACAAAGTAGTAAATTATACAAAAATAATAATCCTACAATATAAAAATTCGGAATGCAAAAGGGGTACATTCAAGGGGTCATTTACAAAACTATAAACAAATCAAGAGCGTGCATTATCTAATTTGGGTACAATTTGTCGACACACAGTAGGGTTAAGATGGTATCTCCAAGGAATGTGCTAATAACGAGATCGAAAAACCCTGCCAAGATAAAGACGGGGTCCGAAGGGTAAATTTTAATTAAATGCGACTACGGACATTAATGGGATGAAACTGAACTTCTCCTTTTAACGTGATTTGTTTGTCCTATCGCTCGAGGGTCTGCCACAGTACCTATTTATTAGCTTCCTCTAGCAGTCTTCTGTCTCTGCTGGACGCTTCTGTCTCTTATTTCATGAATAATTATGTCTCTTAGCATTATCTCCAAGAAGCTTTCAAAATTGTAATTTTGTACAATATTCCGAAGCTCCGTGTAAAACGTGTCCGTGTAAATTTTCTCCATCCTTTCGCGCACTTTAATTGAAATAGAAAGTATTAATTATTTCATCCGTATTCGGTTTGAAATACTTAAAAATCTCAATTACTTTGTCGAGTTTTTTCTCATTTTACCAACGTATTGAAATACAATTCCTGTGCAGGCTGTCCAATGTTCAGGAAAATTTTGGCCTTTCTGGTCTCCGTAACCTTACCAAGATCCGATGTTGAAATGACAATATTAAAGCTTGACGTTTGCGTTGGGGACAGAGTTCATCAATGTTATTAACATCAAGTGGTGCCGACATGAGATGTTCCACACCAGACATTTTTGCATCCTCTATTTCTTCGATTATTATTAAATTGCCTTTTCTTCACTTTGTTCGTAGCTCGTAGGTTATTTAGTTCGGCTGCGTCTTATAAAGTTCGTATAAATGTTGGAGGAACCCACAGCATTAATTAATTCTTGTATTAGGTAGATGTTACATCGACGACCATCTTTAACAATGTGTACATGCACAAGTTGTGTCTCGGAGCATTTCTAAAAACGTCTGTAGCCAAGGCACGCTTCAACTTTCAAGCATTTGTTACATAGTTCGTTTCAAGACTGTCTTTATTGCGTTCCAATACACAATCATTACAGTATCTGCTACACAGGATTTACTCGCCAGAACAAAGGTTTTAACTATCACATTGCACATAATTTTTAATCAAGTAAATAATCTTGGAATTAATAAAAAAATATATATCAAGGTTTTAGTAGTAGGTACCGTTACTACTTGCGAAAACTAATCCATTCTGTGTTCGAGGGATCAAATTGCGATAAATCTCTTAAATCGTCACAGGAGTGAATCGAAAGAATTCTTTTATCAAATTGGATGCCATGGCAATGCCCTTTGTAAAGAGCCTTCTGATTCATCAAAGTGTGAAATATTAAACTAATCAAAATGGTAACTTAGAAACACATTTTCCAACCTAGTAACTAATCTTTCATTAGAAACTCGTGCCCAGTTCTTCGAAACTAGATAAAAAACTGTGGCACATCATAAGGTTACGCAACGAGAACGCACCTGTACGGATCCTCCTCGATCTCATTATCATCAATTGTGGAGAAATCTAGTGATACTTCTTACCATAAGCGTGGCATTGTGAACAATCTCGTGGGAATATTTGGAATGTCCCGCTACTGCTACGGGAATGCGCCCAGCGTGAACACTACACAAACTTGACCGTTAAAACAACTTCTTCAAGTGTGCTTCTTTAAAATATGCAAGGAGCGGTTTAAAGTACCTAGTAACTCCGGACGCATCAAATTTTCACAAGCTCGACTTAAAAAACGCGGAAAAGCTTTGATAAAATGGTGTCTTTCTACAGCGCCCTAAAAGGATTCTGTACTTTGTATCTCGACGGGACGATAAACCTATTTTCTTTTTGTTTTATCTTCACTTCACTAGTATTTTTCGAAGAATGATGTTTGGGTCGGGTGGGCCTCGACCTTATTGTATTTGTTTTGTGATTTACGATTAGGTCCGAAGCCCAATCGTCTGTCACAGCGCGAGGACCCAACTTTTGAACACGACGTTTCTTTCGAAGTTTTATGTCCTGAACCCTTTATAGGCCCATAAGTAGGTATTCAAGTCAATTTGTACATAATCAGAGTTATATTGTTTGAACTTTTCGACTTCGATCCTACTAATATTACAAATGTCATGTTGATTCATTCATATCGTGTCAATGACTCGTTTTTTAAATTTGTTTGGACCAATGTGTGGCCACTTGTAAAGCCTCGTCAGTTGCATCGATGAGCTGTTCTCGGGTGCAGGTGATGGGGCAAAGAGGGCAGAAGAGCAAGTGCGCCATATTCATATTCCAGTACTCACATTGGACGTAACATGATCAAAATAATCCGTGATGGCTGGACCGATTTGGAGGAAACTTAGAAGATGTATAGCTTGTAACTTAGAATAATATATAGCACTTTTTATTTGGGAACTAAGTTGGCGAAGCCTAGTTTTATGGTTTCGGGATGAGAAGTTTCACCTAACGGGTATCCCAGTTCTGGGCAAAGGTTACTTCACTTGTGCTGATGTAATTATTCACGGTCACAAACAAGTAGTTAGATTAGATAACATCAAAGGTCTTGAACGGCCTAGCTGCTACCATAAATACTTCATAATGTTGTTAATGAGGATTAAATATATCACTCTATGTGGAGTGAGTGATATATTCAATCCTCACTGGCTGTGATCAGAAGCATTGCAGAGACTATTCTGATGTAAATAAAATTTTCTCTTCCAAAATACAGTCCAACAAAATTGCCGCAAATTATTACCCCAAGCACCGCACCAATCCATGCATACATTGGAATGTCAATGCAATATAGATGCATATTCGTGATATGGGTCACTAGTTCCTCGTTACCCTATTTCCATATAGTTCAAAGCATGTCCGAGGCCAACGATGCAAGCGAATTGAATATCTTGTACACTGCCCAAGAATACAGGATTATAACTTTTCACCTTATCTGTTCTAGGTTAGAGCTTAGGTTTGTATGTTGAGTTCCACTCATACCTCGTGGCATGTCAATTACGTGATGTTAGCGTCTGCTTCTCATGAAACTTTACTAGTTTATAGAGAACGTAAGACAAAAATGTGAACGGTACGACGAAGGTCTAAACTACTTCATCATCATTACTTTCAAGTATTTTTTTCAAGACGATCTCTGTGGCGCAGTGAGCGAAGGCCCGCCTGAGACACAGAAGGTTGCGGGTGCGATTCCCACCGCGAGTAAAACATGACCCGCGGTTTGTATGATCTGCAAAGATTTGTCTCGGGTCTGGGTATTTTTCTATGTATAACATGTATGTATTTACAAAAAAAGTTCTTTTTAGTTTGGGGCTAGATGGTGCTGTGTGAAAAATGACCAGCTTTATTTACTTATTTATTTTTCAAATGCGTTATTGTTTAATTGTATACTCTAGTAGTTCCTGATTAGGTATCAGAAACCTGACGCCACAGGGCATCCCAGTGTGGGGTCAGAACTAATGTATGTGGCAGCTGGGTTTTTATTTATTACTATGCTACCTCTACTCTTTGCTTCGCCCGTGTGGTACCCGGATAAAAAGTAGCCCATATGTTATTCTGATGTATACACTATATTATTGTAAATTTTCATCAAAATCCGTTCAGTAGTTTTTGGGTGAAAGAGTAACAAACATCCATCCTCGCAAACTTTCGCGTTTATAGTATTAGTAGGATTGGATTATTATTATGGATTTAAATGAATTTATTTGACCCAAACCCATCACTTGCTGGTTCTGAATAACTGACTAGATTTATCGTGTATCGTGCTTTCTTTTAATTAATTTGACAAAACCTACTTTCTGTGTGTCAAATAAACCACATTCTATTCTATTCTGATAATAACTTAGGAGTAATTTCAACCAATGTATACATAACAGTGAACAACATGCCCGAATTAATAAATCATCTGTCTAGACAGGTTCCGGATTACCGAGATCATTAAAATAGAATTGAAACTAGGACATATTAATGGTGAATATAAGGTATATATTAGCAAAAAATAAATAGATTGGATTATTATGATAGGACGAAAACGAAGTAACCGTTTTCGTAGTTAAGTGCTATTGTCTCATCATCATCAAGCAAGCTCACATCACAACAGAGTCCTACTACTATTATAAACGCGATAGTTTGTGAGGATGGATGTTTGTTACTCTTTCACGCAAAAACTACTGAACGGATTTTGATGAAAATCCAGTTACAGTTATATAGCTTATACATTAGAATAACACAGGCTACTTTTTGTCTGAGTACCACGCAGGGCGAAGCCGTGGGCAGAAGCTAGTAATTTATATATGACCTCTATGACTGATTTACACATCACTTCACTCCAATCCGCTCAGGTGAATAAGATGTCTTAAGTTTTTGTGCCTTTTAAACATATATTTACATGTCCGAAGTTTTCCAATAGCCAATCCTTTAAAACCTCAATAATCGTTCACCGTCTCAGCGTGGCTATTTGTTAGCAATAAAAAATGCAAATTGGGGAATCCAATTTGTTGAACAAAATGGTTCATTCATATATGAAGCGGGGGTTTGAAAAAAAATGCTGTAGTGTCCAAAGGGGATGAGTGAAGTGAGAGGGTCGTTTTATACCGTCGGGGTTGCAATAAAAAACTGGAATTTATTACTTAATTTCATCAATATTTTGAGGCTGCTTGGAAGAAAATTTACAGGATTTTGGGGAAACAGTTTTCTAAAAAAATATTGCGTTTTAAATATTTAATGTTTCTATGTCGTTACTACCTATAGTTACATTTATCCATCTTCTGCTTTACTTTTCTGTATTTATTTGCTGTATCTGTTTTAATAACTCGGGTATCAACTAGTAAAAAAAGTTTTCCTGAATAAAATAATACTTTATTGAACGCCATAAACAAAGGTCAAAAATAAACAGTCTTATTCTTATTAAAGTACAGTGGACGGTCTTATCGCTTGGAAGCGATCTCTGCCAGACAACCTTTGGATAAAGATGATAATAAGAGATTTTAAGAGTGGCAGGGTGTATACACGATCACGACTGTAAACTTTAAAAAAAAAGGATTGCAACTATTATTTCAATTTTAACCTGAACTCGGTAAAGCGCTATAAAAGATTCATAATTTTCTGCTATAATATTATTATGTGGTTTGTCCCTATTATCAGTGATAATAGTCAATTGTGAATAAGCTTCTAAACTAGGCTTATAACGGTATTATCGCAAACCTCTTTAGCTTCATTGTCTCTCCCAGCCGCCAGGTGGCATTGAGATCAATACCGCTAGTCCGCTAATCCAATTAAGCATTCCACTGTAATGGTTTTGTCCCTTATTTCGATTTGAATTAAGCATAATTGACACGAAACTTGGCGTGACACAATTTCGTCGTAGATACCTACTCCTTACTTTAATTAAATCGTTATCTATAGGCCATTAGGCGGAAAGGAAAAACTAAAATGTGATCATTTCAGAGTACTACTAATTTTCTTTGTTTGCAGTCATTTTCCCCTTTTTTCTATGTAGTTGATAAAGAAGTATTCAGGTTTTCTACAATAAAATTGCTCACGAACAATACTGTAATGTAATAAAGACAAAATAACCTTAATGGGTAATAAGAGCGGGTCATCAATTCTGTCTGTCACTTGAGAAGATTCCTCAGTGATAATAACCCCTATGATCCCTGTATAAAATGACCTCGGTGGCACATCGGGTGAGTGTCTGGGTAAGAGCAAGAGGTGTGAGTTCGATTGCCGCTGTGGCACTCATGCTTTGCAGATATTTTGGTACTCCAGTACTTATAGTCCCTGATACCCTAATCCACAGGGATTTCTGGTGTAGGACGTATGTGTACCTCTATATTCGGTGTTTTATTATATTTAATTTTTAATAGCACTGTCAGGCTCGTAGCAAAATCATTGTTTCATAAAACAATATTAAATTACGTAGCTACGTAGCATTGCTCCGGAACTGCTACAAACAGCTACGAAGTACGCAAACGATGCAATTTTCGTATTTCCGTAGCGCTAGCTCAGTGCCTACGGTCATCATAAAGCTTCAACGGTTATGCATAGACACACGTTTGCGGTCAACTGAGATGGATTCAGGTCTGAATAAAGGGTAGTCTGAAAAGAAGCTTTGTATAATTGGAATAGTTCTAATCGTAAACGAAATTAATGTGACCTAAGGGAATCGTTTAGTGACGTTTTCGTGGTCAGTTATCAAATCTAGTCGAGCCCAATTGCAGTCTCAACGTGCTAGTTAGATAAGTTTTTTTTATTATAATTGTATATAATTACTTTAGTTTTAAGGTATTTACGGCTAGGTTTGTAAGTGTATGTCACTGTGTTTGAAATAAATAAATAATCATTGGCTAGCTTTGTAAGTTTGTGAGGAGTAACAAACATCCTCACAAACGTTCACGTTTATAATACTAGCTTCTGCCCACGGCTTTGCCCGCGTGGTACTTGGATAAAAAGTAGCCTATGTGTTATTCTGATGTATAAGCTATATTACTGTAAAGTTTCATCAATATCCGTTTAGTAGTTTTTGCGTGAAAGAGGAACAAACATTCTCACAAACTTTCACGTTTGTAATATTAGTAGGGTTAGTAGGATAAGTAGGATATAATATTATCATAAAAGAACGCTATTTTCGTAGCATTGGTATTTTGTAACTTCAGCTAAAAATAAATAAGAAAGAAAATACAATCATAATCTTCGTATTCAATTTTTGTAGCTATGTAAAAAACTCAATTTTCGTAGTATCATGTAACCGCAGCTAGAAAGAAAGTACTATCACAGCCTACGGGTTCATAAAATGTATGCTAGTATAAGTTTAAGTATATTTGAAAACTGTATGATCCGCTGTGCTTTTATCAAAATATGTTAGCAATCATGCTCCTAGTCCGATTTCCCTGAGTACGACCACCAATCAGACCATTTTGTGACGTGCTGGCTGCAACGTGCAACTGCCGTTATTAAACATTTCGAGACTAACTTGTACACGTTTTTGTTTTCAACTAGTGCCTATGGTTGGGGTAGCTGTAGGTACTTTCCTATACCTTTCACTATTCACCACTTCTCAATCGTATCGCACCGAATCGCTTTTAATATGTGTTACTTATAAGTGATTAAAATACAACACTTAAATAGGTACTGGATGTAATAATACCCCTGAATAGAAGGCATGTATGTACCTAGAGCTACCGCAATAATAGGTCATAGGTGAAAACAAAATCTGAAGTATAATCAATCTATGACTGTTTTTGTATGATTTAGTCACGAAATATAATTATTATAGAGAAACGTACCACATATATTTTTGGTGCAAATCGTCAAAATTCTTGTTTTCTGAAATAGTCTTTTGCATCTTGTACATACGAGTATCTATATAAAATCGTGACGTGACTTACTATTATATAGTAACACACACGAGGATAGTAGGTTTCTATTGATGTATATAGAATTTCCGAAATACCACTCCTAGAAAATACTGTGAAAAGATGAAGTTTGTGTGAAAAAACCTTAAGCGCAAACGAAGTCACGGTCGTTCTGCATAATAAGAACAGCTCTATTCACTTTTAGTCGTGTGAAATAAAACCAAAAGCAAATGAATATGCATAAGCTTGCCTGGGTATAATTGGAACATAATACAGGTTTACTCGTTGGTCTTTTATCTAACACCATGTAGGTAAAACCTTTTTAACAAACCAGTCTCCTAATTTGGGCCTGTGCCTACCGTAAACAAGGCAAGTTATCGCGGTTCAAAATGTACCGACTTTATGGAAGAGCCGAGTTTGTGTAACCGACTTGATGCAAACATTTACATGGAGATTTGTGGTTTGTTTTGTCTTTGCTGTTTTGGAAAATCGTATTTTAGCGGTTTTGATGAAATACTGCGTTGATAGAGGAAAAAATATTATTTGACAAAACTTAAAAAAAATTACATACATACATAAAGTAACGCCATGTTTTCTGGATTGGTTTCACCATTTGATGTAACTTAGTCCACACCATGATATTATTTACAATAAGATAGCTTCCCACGGTCCGTGATTGCACAGATCACTGCTCGAGACCACGGATAGCCATGCACTGCACTGAGGAACAGCCAGAAAGCCCTAAAAATACTGAGAAAATTACGTAATTTCAAAGATGTTTAACCCAAACATAAGTCTATATGTTCCATATTATGTAGGTTTAACATTACACAAGACAGTTAAACAGAAACATAAGCGTATTTCAGTAATAAACAGAACCGCATAGCCTTACGCAACATGGCCATGTACAGCCTACAAAATACCTAATATTATGAACCTTAAAGCTGTTTCATAGAATCTAAATGTAGAGGAACTTGTATGGTTTCCTGTAAACATTACGACCTCAGGCGTCTATAACTTAGCGAGTTTTATGGCAAAGGATCACAGCAGCCAGGGTCTAAATATTTAGGAAATAATTACATAAGTACACGTACATACGCGTGTACCTAACGTACAGTCTCCATGTTGGGTAGTAATGGGCCTATTTGGGTTTACGGTTCAGTAAAGAAGTGCATAATAACTTCTGAACTGTGTTTACAAGAAATAAGGTCTAAAATTATATTAATTTATTTGTAACCTAGTGTAAGAAGTGTCTTTTTTAAACATTGTTCCTGTAGGGTTACTATTAGCGGCAGCTTAATTGCTGTAAAAATCCTTAGTTTTTACCATTTATCTTGATATGAAATAAAATATATTGGTAGATTTAGATTTAGATCAAATAGTATGGTTGCTGAGTTGTTACGAATACATTTGCCGCGTTGTGATCTGACTTTGATAAGAAAGATAACACGTTTACATAAATAAGTGCTGAAAGATAAATAAATAATGCTGGACACTTTCACACGTCATCATCTAGCCCCAAAGTAAGCAGAGCTTGTGTTATGGGAACTACATGACTGATAAACTATTTATATACATTTATTTTATAAATACTTACATATTATAAATAGAGAACACAAAGACCCGAGACAAATATTTGCAGATAATACGAACATAAAATAAGTAAAAGTTAAGTATTAGCTCTTTTGGATAGGCTAAAAGCCATTAAAAGTTAATGATAGACTTGTATTTTTCAATCCACTTCTTAGAGCAACATAAAAAGAGCACTCTGAGATAAGCACTCTGACAGTGACCGAACGTTAACTAATCGTTCACTAGTTGCTTTCACGACTTCAGTTCAGACGCTCTTTAGTTTTATAAAGTTGTCGGGCAAAACCTTTTAAAACCAAAATGAATTAAAACTAAAATCCGATCCAACTACGTTATTAATTTAATAAATTTGAATACTTTTCACGCTCGACAAATTGCAAATTGTATTCTTTGGAAATATTAAAGTGATTGGCGTATTGTACGAGTTTATTAAAATTCGAGCTAGGCTTTAATTTTAATACGAAAATGCATGCATTGTTTTGGAAAGCATATTTTCTTGATGAGGTATTCTTTACCAGCTTAAGTGGACTTCATTGTAGCGTAATTAAAATAACTATGCCTAAAATATAATTATTTACGTATAATATTGAACTGAAATTCAATCTCCAAGATCTGCGCACTCGGTATGTATGAGAGAATGTCTACTATTCAAACAAATTTCTCAGATTATTATTGATCTGTTGGAAAAAAGTAATAATAACGACGAATATATAAACGACGGCGACGATTGAGAGCAATGACTTTCAGTTTGTTTCGGCTACACAACAAGCGTGAAAGGTTAAAACATTGGAATATAAGAAGAAGAAGAATAGAATAGATTTAGTTCTCATATCCTATCGACTAAGAAAACACTTTCAGACCACCTATTGTAGGTACATTCCTTTTGTTTTTTATTGGTTTAGTTATGTTTTTATTGTAACCGGTGTTATGAATAGTAAAGAGTTTATCAAGTATCTATCTATATTTTTGTATAGATAGAAATATATATTCTTCTCGACATTCTACGGTTGACAGAAAAAAAAACTTTCAGACTACTTATTGTACATTTATTTTGCTTTTTGTTGGTTCACTTATGTTTTTGTAAGATATTGTAACTAGTGGACTGGTAGTGACAATTAGGATTGAACGCAATTGTTCGATTAGCACCATACTAAAGCTGAATGATTATAAAAAACAGGGTTTGATTTCTGATTCTCCTAGGCCTGGCCGCGCACGCGTAGCAATCCTAAATTCACGTAGTCAATAAGTTGACGTTTCTATATAATGCTCATGACTTGAATTGTTGAGTATGGGTTGTGTATGATCCTTGTATTTCAATGAATAAAAATCTATTGACTTTAACTTTGACTTTGAATTATCTGCTGGCTCTATAGCCTTGATGCACCAACATACAGCATACATGTTCGGGCACTAAACACGTACGACATGTCCGCTGTCAGTTGGCAGACACGTTTTATGCTTTATTTCCTTCTCTGTGCATCAACAAAAATATTTGTGTCTGTTTTCAAACCGGATTGTATAGCACCGGATATTTTCAGGGTTGTGTGTTGAAATGTTAATGTAGTTGTGATGTTCAGATTTTATCGGACTTTTAAAAGTTGTACATTTATACACATTTGTATACCTTTTAGAAATATGTATCATTGAATGGTTATTTGGTTAATAAGCATTGCGACACCTTTCCTGAATTTTACTTAATGTAGCTTTAGTCACTGAACTGGATTATCCAATCCAGAAAACTGGAAAATTTCCCCTGTAGAGCCGAAACACTCTGAGAATTACGACCAGTCTGGTAAAGATTTCGTGGCTTAGTTGGTAAAGCCCTCGCGTACTAACTAGGTCGGGTCGAGTCCCACCAATGTTTATGTATTATTTAATTATTTATGTATTTTGGTAAAGTTCCAATATCCTAATTATTATAAAATCTTGTCTGTCATTGTTCAGATCTAACATAGTCAAATTAGGCCATGAGTTAAAATGTAACCAAAGTCGAAATTTTTGATGTAGGTAAGAATCGGTAGTTATGGAAAACGAGTGGTTAGTTTTAAGCATGAACTGATTCATGCCCAATATCTAAGAAAAGGTTTATTATTCTGAAGAACTCATTTATCATTTTATCCAAGAGCCAAAAGGAGCTAAAGATACACCTGCCAATCTTATTCTACTAATCACTCGAGACTTCGCTTACTCCCAGTAAATTGGGTTAGAACTCCTAATTAAGGATCCCTGGAATACGTAAACGATTCTCGGTCGAGTAGTTTTCTTTTATTTATTAAAACTAGAAAAGAAGAGATATTTCTATTTCCAAGACAGCGCTAAGATTTTTTTTTTGGTGATTTACAGAAATCAGGTCCCAGCTCGTAAGTGTTTTAATTTGCAATGGTTTTTGCCTGTGTATAATTCGTTCACTGTGTTATTTGGAGTCAAATAGGCAAACAGATCACAATCGTAAGCGTTATTTGCTTATTGCTTATATTACTGATGCGTTGCCTACATTATGCTTTAGTCTTAACGACATCGCTAAAATTATAATATGATAGATAAATATATATCAATTCTTTATTCGACACATATAGATACAGGGCAAGCAAAAGAAGTTTTTTCTTGTCGAAATGACAAGAAAAAACAGCAAAGAACCGTAAAAAGATAAAAATGTGTTAAGAAGCTATATAAAAAAGTACAAACAGTAGTACGTACGTATTATACGTGGGTATTAAACCTGTGCTAATGAGGGCAGTTAAAGCTGCAGTGGTGTGGGTCAAAAAGGTCTATCTCAATAATAAGCTTGCATGACATTTTAATGGTAAGACTAAGTATTTCAATTCTAGTAATTTTTATATGGTTAATAAATTTGATATATTTAATAAATCTATAAATTTAATTGTAACTAGGTATTTACCTACTTAATGTAAAAATTTGCGCGACCAAAATGTCGAATATAGAGAAGCTGACTATACCTATGTAATTATATTAATGTACCTATATTCTTACAAAAAAAATATAATTCATTCATTCATTCATTCATTCATTCATTCATCCATCCATCCATCCATCCATCCATCCATTCATCCATTCATCCATTCATCCATTCATCCATTCATCCATTCATTCATTCATTCATTCATTCATTCATTCTCATAGCTGCTACGCCAAGGTATAGCAGCGCTAATTTTCAGATAGGACCTAGTGGGTGAGAGGCGACCTCACGATCGCAGTAACAGCCGTAGTACCTACTCACTCAATATAGTAGTTGTGTGTGCACGTAAAAGTATGGTATGTTAAAAATAGATCGTAGTAATAACAAATAAATGTTCGAGTACGAATCTATAATTTGTATAATTATTTTATATAGCCGTCCTTTTTACTAGCAAAGGATATTTTTAGACGCAGGAGTGGCCAAGGCATAATAGACATGGTTTAATCTTGAGAATACGTGGACTGTTCATATATAAAATCATTAGGTATCCGCATTTTACGATACAACTCCACTATTATTTTATTAACGGTTCTGTTCAAGTGGGCTGAAATAAATTCCATCTATTTACATTGGCTGGTTCAGCCGTACCTTTGTAGCACCCGAAGTAGGTGAGGCCATATTCATAAACAATTCTACTTAACCCATGCTCTTTGTTTTTTGCATGCACGCTTTTCCATTTATGGTTCAAATCCCAAAAAATCATGTGACATTAAAAGTCCGCGTTAATTTGAGCGATAAAATAATGGTAGTAGGTGGTAGTGGCGATCAGTAGCATTTGTATGGAGGGGTCCATACGGACACGAACTATGAAATTGTATGCAAAAAACAATTACAGATGTATATCGAAATCATAGCGATATGGTCGCGTGAATACGATGACCGTGCTCGCCATCCGAATAGATTTCTCACAAGCGGCTTCTTGCGCATCGCTTGATGTGCCCAACATTGAAGTCCTGAAATGTTGTCCAACAATGAAGCCGTGAAATGTTATTCGTGAGTACGGAGGCTACTGCTTCAACGTAAGTGGACACCCTCGAGAACTGTTTGGTCAGAAGGGATTTCACCTTTGCTCTTTTCGCTTGACCCTACCACTCAATCAGAAGCTTAACTCGCAAAGCGAGAAATGCTTTGTATTTTTTGAGGTGCACTCGTCCCAGTCTTTTAGGTACAGGTTCTATTAAGCTTTATTGAAACGAGAATAAGACAAGGTATATACGGCCATATAGGTGCTTTCGTTTAAGCTCGTAAGTAACTAAGTTCGAATGCGCTATTACCAACTGTTGTGTCGGAGTTCTTAGGTCTCGACATCTTTATTTGCAATCTGAAAGAAAGAGAGAAAGATAGCAAAAACAAACACGCTCACGACCGTCCTTATGATGGTCATCCTCAGACAGATACGTACTCAGAGCGTAGATCTTTAAAAATACCAAGTATTAGGGACTAGTCAGAACCATGTTTAAACATTATATTTGTACATGCCCGCGTTTTGAGTGTTAAACTTAAACATGATAGATTTGACACTCACAAATTTTCAGTGAAGGGATATAAGTACCTACATATATATTTATCATAGTCCGCGTTCAGCCCTATTTAAAACCAGCAGTTTTTCATGGCGTAACGTTTTTATCGTGCATACCACATACAAAATACAAAAAATAAAACTAAAAATAAATAGACATGCACCTTATCGCTGAAAGCGATTTCTCCTTTGGATAAAATGGACTAGTGAAAGCTACGTCACAAATGCTTTTATTTGCTTTTCAGCAAAGCTAAATTAAACTGTTGAAATTGTATTATCCCTCTGCAGTTATCTACACTGAAGAGGAAACATAAAACAACTGACAATCGTGTGAAAATGGATTGTGTTGAATCTTTACTCTGATTTTTTACATATGCCCATTGCGTGCAAAATTAAAAAATGTATAACATACGACCCCCAAGATTGAAGGTTATGGCCTTCTCCAATTGACGTCTGAAGCCATTACTTACTAATGCTTGAAGCATTGCATAAGCGTTGCCTGCCCTTAAGCGAAAGTTGTGAAGTATCATGTGTCTGCCTCCTAATTTCACGATATGTTCTGAGATCTTCTAGATTCAATATATCCATTCGGCACTTAAGTATTCTAAAGTACCACTTACCGTGAGGACCGACCATTACCACCCGGCTAACCGTCATAGGGTCGTTCTGTTCCATATCTATCGCACCTTTCCTTTCAATTGTACCTGAAACGACCATCAAATTATCGTCAACGAAATTTACGTGAATTTACCAACCTTTTTTAAAAAGGGTTTGTTCAATCTGAAAGATATCTAGATGCCGTAGTGTTGAAACTACAGAACGGTGTCTACGTTACTATCGTTCGTAAAAATAAAACTGTATATCGAAAAATACACCAAAACAGACGTGTTTGCGGCACAAACGCTACTCACCAGAAATCGATACCTGGAGCTTCCTCCAGTGCCTTCAGGGTTCTTAGTATGCGGATCACGGGGCAGGCATGTTACGCTTTCCGTGGACGAAAAGGTACTCTATAATTTTATTTTCCAACCAAAACGTAGTTACCGAAGTAACCGATACTTCGTTTGAGGTGTTTCTGTTTGAGGATAATCGCTTTTAGGGTAAACATAAGTAGGAGGAAGGTTTTTTCCAAAGATTTTATGAAATAGGACTTTGTATCTTTGAATATTGACTTTGTAATAGGTTCTCGATCGTTTTTAGTTTGGTTGCTGACTCATTGATATTTTACAATTTAGTCTCTTGGTTATACAGTTGGTGATTTCTCTATGTTGTCGTTTTTCTAGTGATAGTTGATTTTGTTTGAGCTTAAAAAAAAGCATTTGGTTTAGCACTGAGGTACTAACCACTACGTTTTTCACCACTAAGTTTATGTTCTAATTTCGATCACATAAATACAGAAATGTCAAAATCGGAGTTATGGTACCACTGGGTACACAAAATATGTGTTTATTAATCTTAACTTTGTCAATGTAAAATTTATCATATTACTTTGTCAGCTAGGTATGCTAAGACGTTCGGTACCGAATTATAAGTTGAATACGACTCTTTATTGTGTTTTTTTTGTTTGTAATACAATTAAAAATAAAATTGCCCATATCTTGGGTCTTGTCTACGCCCTAGGCACTGTTAACCCTATATATATTCCAGTCCTGCATTCACTTTCAGTCGACTTTACGATGTTTTTTGATTCCATTGACAAACTTAACAGTGACATCTAACCTTTGAAACATTTAAGCCAACTTGGTCGGAGTAATATTTTCTGTAATCAAGTTTATAGACAGAAAACTTAAGTTGTCTGTCGGAGTCATTCAAACGCAAGTCGTATTTTAATACGTAGAAGATCCTTGTGAAATAGCTTATCTAGAAAAGTAATGAATGAATGATAATACTTTATTGTACACCATAATAAATGAAATATTATGGCAGTGTTCTGACATAGATTTATTCCATTAGAGAAGTATGGAATAAATCTATGTTCATCATCATGCTTGCATTGTTGTGTTCTGGCTTAAAGAGTATGGGTCGCGGTGAAATTATAGGCACATGAGAACAGGTTTATTTTATTCCAAAAACTATCGTGAACTTGTCTATTCATATTGTAAAAACGGGAATTTTCACGTACTGCACTATCGGTGAAGGCACCGACTAAGTTTCGACTCATTCCGAGAGTCTTCATCAGGGTCTTCATCAAGGCGCCGTGCATATGCACGGCGCGACGCGGAAGGAGAAAGTCGCAACCACTCACCCTGATGAAGACTCTCGGAATGAGTCGAAACTTAGTCGGTGCCTTCACCAGTACGTAGTGCAGTACGTGAAAATTCCCGTTTTTACAATATGAACAGGTTTATTTGATGAACCTCATACTGTGGCCACTTGGGAAAACCTCAGATACATACTTTGATTTACAATATAAAGATATCCGGAGTTACGAATGTTTTGCTACGATGCGTTTCCTTGGTTATAAACTGATACTTTGTGACTCAAACCGTCTGATAAATAGACGCTATAAGTAGGCTGTGCTACAATAGAGAATAGAATAGCTCTTCACTGCGGCAATAGATAGGTATGTACCTACCTACCGCATACTTTATAGCTGTTAATGGTACATAATTGAATAAATAATTCCATCAGATTGAATCGTTACCAGCGAGCAATCATTTGCAAGTGATTTCATTCGTTAAAAATTTAATATATTCTGTGGTTTTGAAATGATTACGTGCAATTTTGATACCATTAAATTATTCCCTAATGCCACCAATATCATTAACATAATTTCAAACTCATAAAAGCTGAATCCATTTTCTAGGTGCTTCGCATGTTTTTCATTTTCATTTCATTGATTTTGTTTGTGTAGCAATATTTAAATGTTGAAATATTAGATGCGTAGATAGATAGATAGATAGAAAATACTTTATGGCATATCAAATATTTCAGCTTAAATAAATAGTACAAACTTTAAAATTGTTGTACAATGGGCGGTCTTATCGCTAATTAGCGATCTCTACCAGAAAACCTTTGGATGGAATGGACTGTACGAAAAATTACAAGGGGTTGCAAGTGGTGTATTACATACTATGAAAACACTATATTATTATTTTAGCTTCATAATAATATACTCCAGTCAACCCGTGACCACGGCTGTTGCAACACAGCCGAAACGTTGGAAAAATAATAATTAAGTAAGTAAACATGATAAACACCCGTATAAAACTTATAATTAAAGGCTAGTTTTTCTAGTCGTCCAGAGAATGCACGTAGTATGTTACTCAGGGCTTGTATACGGTCTACAATATCCGTACCAAACCTTTAGTAAACGTTAAGTTATATGTGGTAGAACTAAGAATGCACTGTTAGTTGGTTTAAACGTGTACACTACTTCATTGAAAGGGCTCTGCAGACGAGCAACAAAGAAGAAAATTGAAATCTAACTTGCAAACATTTGATTTAAAACCCACACAAAGAGACAAGTATAATAATATAAATTTGACATACATTTTCTCATTAATAACTGTTTGTATATAATTATGTATCGTGTCTTTCCTTTTACCGAATACTCCAAACTTGTGTTCATATCTTGGCTTAATTAAGTATTATATTCTATTTTGGACTCATTATCATCCTCAGCCGCTAGAGATCCATAGACTTCCTCAAACGTTAGGCTGCTTACCGGGATTGAAAATTTGATGATTACCGGCATCACAGAAGTCCAGCGTTTTAGTGGCACAAAGTGCTTCTATAATATATAGAAGCACAGTGAATCAGTGCTGAGTGGCGGCCATTTTTGTTGTCAATCTCATTTTGTTAATAACTCGTATGTGTACTCCTGTATCCTTTATGTAACACAAAATAAAATATTTTTATCTTTATCTTTATATTTATCTATTTGCCTTTATTGCAGCATTAGGAACATTGATATTGGTTACCAACGCAATGGTTTAAAATTGTTAAATTATACTATCAGAATATTTTTCCAATTACAAAAAGTAGCTAGTCCGTGCGAGGCGAGTGAAATAAATTGAACATGGCGGGGCCGTGGCTT
The DNA here is from genome assembly GCA_958496245.1 of Perizoma flavofasciatum. Lineage (NCBI taxonomy): Eukaryota > Metazoa > Arthropoda > Insecta > Lepidoptera > Geometridae > Perizoma > Perizoma flavofasciatum. The sequence goes on along the minus strand of OY292429.1, from coordinate 10,291,334 downwards.
ACTCTTGATGTAATGTTGGTTGGAATCAATTCATGGCCGCTCGCCGCCGATTTACGAGTAACAGTGGGTGTCCTGCAATTAAACGTGCAGGTTAATAGATTGATTCTGCATTCTGAGACTTATTTATCTATACAATAGAATATAGTGGACCTGAATATTAGATGTGATATCTCTGCGCTGAGACTCAAATATCATATACTTTGAACGATATCTTTATTTAAAAACTTGGTTTGGTTTCGGAGAAGTTAAACGCTATTACAGTTTTTGGCAGGTTATAAATGGTTGGGTATTTGGAGTGGTCTAGATTTAGTATTTTATGATATGAATTTAAAAATGACTTATATAAATATAATGCTTTCCAATCAACCGTTTGCAGTCTTTGTAGCTAGCTCCAAGCTTTAGCTAGCTGTTCCATATGTATATTTTTTACATTTATTCTTGTCAATTATTAGTATAAAACCGGTCCAGTTCGTGTCGGACCATGCGCAGTGTAGGGTTCCGTAGTTGCTCATAAACTTATATTTACTACCTTTTTTACACAACGAACTACTAACTTCATCGGAGTAATTTTTAATGGAATAGTACAAAATTATGTACCTGGGGGACACTTTACTCAAACAAAAATTAGCAATTTTTATTTTTATGTCTATTACGAAAATTGTTTTCACACACCCACAATATTTTAAAATACCTATCCAAAGACACCCCACACCATTGGCTAGACGAGAAAAAAAACATTCTTACGTTACGGGTAGGAGAGGTACACTATTTAAAAAATATATAACACTTTGTCGGTATATCAATGAAAAAAAATACAGCATTCTAGTACTAAGAGTTTCTGCGCTAAGCCATGGACAGACATACAGACAGTCGGACGGACGGACATGGCGAAACTATAAGAGTTATTTTTTTGAATACGGAACCCTAAAAAGGGTCAAATATATTATTATCATAGTTGACCAAAATTAGGATAAATTGAAACTGTCTGGAGATCACATAATACCTAGCTTTCTTAAGCGCGTATATCTATTCGTTTCGTATGGATGTTTGTTACTCTTTCACGCAAAAACTACTGAACGGATTTTGATGAAACTTTACAGTCATATAGCTTATACATCAGAATAAAACATAGGCTACTTTTTATCCGGGTACCACGCGAGCAAGCGTGGGCAAAATCTAGTTAAAATGGCTATCTATCGAGAACTTTCTATAAAACAATTGTACATTATTTGACAAAAGTGTGCAAAAATTAATTATTTTAATTACCGTTATTATATTGTGATCATTATGAATAGTTAAAATATGAGTTTACAATGAAATTAAATCGGTAGATGACACATCAGAAATTGAATATTTTGATTGGAATGCATTTTATTTACATAAGTTACTTTTTTATTCATTCATGTCGTGATTTCACTTGTACAGCCTTATCGGTTGCCTCTATGAGATGTTCCCGGTGTAGGTGATGGGGCACAGAGGCCAGGAGAGCAAGTGCGCCATACACAGGCATATTATATTATAAAGTTTTTATTATTTTATAAAAAATACTACGTCTAGACCACTCCAAATATCCAACCATTCATAACCAGCAAAAAACTGAAACTATAGACGGCATCGCGTAAAAGTTTTTCCTCATTTCCTTGCTTGAATCATGAGCTCATTACTAACGTAATGGAATTAAAATTACTGTGAGACTTTTAAGTAAGCAGTCTGACCTTACTTTGAGGTGTGAAATAACTTACTTTGGTATGTTAAAATTTTTAAAATATCATGTGTCCATACTAATTTATATTAAAGAAAAGCAAGTCTGTAGCTTAAAAAGTAAAATAAAATTATTTCATATCTTGAATATTTATGTTTTTAGAAAATAATTAAAGCACTATTTAGAGCCGGTGCAGCGGCTGATTCGGCCGAGGATCTCAAGAGGCACAAATATAAGGTCTTGACAGAGCTTACTTATTTGAGCCTTTTGGGGTTGAGACTCTGGGTCCGTGGGGAACCAGGGCCCTTCGCATTTTCAAAATTCTTGCACGGCGACTGGTCGAAGCGACGCGTCAGAGAGAGAGAGCTGGCTCTTATCTGGGTCAACGCATTAGCATTGTTATTCAGCGTGGCAATGCGGCCAGTATTTTGTGAACGCTTCCGTCTGTTAGTGATCTGGATCAGTTGAGCTATCTATAGATCGTTTGCAACGGTCTTTAGATGGCTAGCTGTTTCATCTGTATTTTTTGTATATACCTACTTGTAAATAGTTGTATGAATAAATGTATTATAATACTTATAATTTATTTTATTGAACTTGACTTATCAAAATTCAATCATTTGTCAACGAAACAAGAAAAGAAAACATATCCAAATGTGAAGTATTTTTATGGTTTCAGTAGGAAAATATTTCACTACAAAAATATCTGAATCAATTTCATTTCAATTTTAAACAAACTTTTACAAATTAAACTGTAAGTAAAACGCCAGCGTAGTGCTACGAGCAGCTACGATGACACGCTACGGTAGTTACGGCGTAGCCTTAAGGCGTTATTACACTGTTACTAGATTAGTGAGAACGCGGCATCTTGACCTATTTAAGGCTCGACACGATGCGACTAGTTAAGGGCGACGCTAACGATCTAAAACTTGTTATATCTAACACGTGAGGTAAATGAATAAGCGCTTCATTTGATTACGAGTATGTTTTGCTTGTTTACAATAATAATAATAATACATTTTTCACACAAAAACTATCGTGAACTTGACTATTCATATTGTAAAAACGAGAATTTTCACGTACTGCACTATCGGTGAAGGCACCGACTAAGTTTCGACTCATTCCGAGAGTCTTGGGTATCAGGGTGAGTGGTCGCGACTTTACCGAACTTAGTCGGTGCCTTCACCGATAGTGCAGTACGTGAAAATTCCCGTCTTTACAATATGAATTTTTCACACAGCATCATCTGGCCCCAAGGTAAGCAGAGCTTGTGTTATAGGAACAACATGACTGATATACTACTTATATATTTTTTTTTGTAAATACATACATATTATACATAGAAGAAACCCAGACCCGAGACAAACATTTGCAGATACAAACATTTGTCCCGCGGCGGGAATCGAACCCGCAACCTTCTACGTCTCAGGCGAGCCTTCGCCCACTGTACCACAGAGGTCGTCAAAGCAGTAGTAGGACTAGCCTCTGTTATATTACTGTAATATTTTATCAAAATCTGTTCAGTAGTTTTTGCGAGAAAGAGTAACAAACATACATCCAACCTCACAAACCTTCGCGTTTATATCAGGAGTAGGATTTTATAAAACCAAGTGCACTATGAAGTTCCCGCGGTGATAAAATGGTATGAGTATTGAACGCACTCCTATATTTGAGTGAAAATAATATTCGGATTCTCAGTGTTCATGATAATTTAGCTAAAATAAAGTTACCTTTTTAAAAAGTATTTTATTTCCGTACCAAGAAATGATTAAATATCAATTTTCCGTAGAGATAAGAGTGCAAACCACTATCATTATACCCTAGACTTACCTAACATCCATAATTAGTTAGTACTAGAAATTAACAAGCCCAAATTATTTAAATAATAGTGTTTATCCTGGGTAGAAGTTACACTGAAAAGTTGATTTTTTAAAATCCAAGTTAGTTTTATTTTTTTATTTATTTTTCGTCGTCATGTAACTGGTTATTTCTGCCGCCAAGCAGTAATTTGTGTGCGAAGGCCCGCCTGAGGCGCAGAAGGTTGCGGGTTCAATTCCTGTCACGAGACAAATGTTTATCTCATGGTCACCCTATGGTAGGTTAGCGATCTGATTAGGGTGGGGTATGATGGTCCTAAAAAGGGCATTGAGCTAATGTTGAAACCAGTGTAGTAAAAGGATTTTTCTCCTTATTAAGGTCTTCCAAGTTTTGGTTCATTCTGGTTTCTTCACGATGTTTTTCTTCACAGTTTGAGTATACTGGTACTGTGCACATACATTTTTCGCATTGAAAAATATATTGGTGCAAGACGAGCTACAAACACACGACGTTTAGATCGAAAGTCCGGGAATCTGGCTAGATTCCCGGACTTTCGATCTACATACATCACTAGACTTAGTGCTCTAGAAACGCATGTTTTACTTATTCAGATTGTATTTTTTTTCATGAACCTATAAGTTGGGAGTTGGTCCAGTAGAATAATTACCACTCAGAAAACATCTACTAAGCCAGAGCCGCGAAAACATAAAGTGCTTTGAAAAATCGAACAGCTTTGTAACGAGCAAAACTGCAAACCAACTTGCAGTTAAAAAAGTTTCGTTCGTAAATAAAATAAAATTCGCAAAAATTACGGATTGGCGCTCACACAGTTGGTAAAGTACTAGGCTTGGCGTGAACTGCCGAATACAGAAACTAGGAGGGTTCACTTCACTGGACGTTAAAAACAAAAAAGGAATCAGAAGTCAAAACTGTTATACACAAGCACTATGCACGCACACCCCCATACATTCAAACACATAAATTTTCTAATTCCTACTGAAATGTGTCATAGAATTAAAATTATCGTGGTTTGGTATCATTTTAGAATATAATTACGACTATACCACGTACTTTACTATTCTCCTGCTGACGTTGCGTTGACCATTTAGAGGTCCTTCCTCATGAGCACCGTCCGTGACCACGCTCGACGGGAACTAGTTCCCGTCTCACGACCGGACCTCTAAACGGTCAACGCAACGTCAGCAGGAGAATAGTAAAGTACGTGATATAGTCGTAATTATATTCTAAAATGTGTAATATCCATCATGTTTTTAGGGTTTCATAGTCAAGTTTCGCCATGTCCGTCTGTCTGTCTGTCCGCGGCTTAGCTCAGAGATTCTTAGTACTAAAAAGCTGTAATTTGTTATGGATACCCATCAGAAGTGGCAAAATAATTTTTTTTTGGTACCTTGGTTTCACGTAAAGTAGGGATGAGTTGATTTTTCTCGTCTATCCCATGGTATGAGGTGTCGTTAGATGCGTTGTGAAAAAATATTGTGGATGATTGAAAACCATTTTTCGATTCAGGGATCCGTCCGAATATTAAGCTTTTAAGTGCTAATTTTTTATGATCAAGTTTCCTCCCCCGCCAGCTAAATGGGTATATTTATATATGTGAAAAAAACACAGCAGTAGTAAGGAAAACTTATTAGGTTTAGGTGCAAAAACACAGCTTATTAAGTTTTACAAGTTGACGAGTAATAGTCGACCAAATACATATAAAATGTATTTGACGAAGTAAAAAGGATATTTTGTACTAATACCATTGAAAATTACTTAGGTGATGTTGTTAGTTGCATATAACATGTAGTAAATATGAGTTTATGGGCAACTACGGAACCCTTCACTGCGCGTGGTCCGACAAGCACTTGGTCGGTTTATTAATACCTAACCCCACAAATGTCCATCCTCATTTTGTAGTTTTGCCCTGTTTTATGTTAGGAGTTCTGCATCCTAGCCGAAGTAGCCGGATGAGATGCCATAGGTGCGGGTTCAATTCTGCAGTTTTGGGTATGAGTGTTGTGGTACCATGGTACTTATAGTTTCTGATACCTACATTACAGGGAATCCTAGTGTGGGGTTAGGATTATGTATGTAACTGTTACGTGTATATATATTTATTTAATTTTATTTATTTATTTAAGGTGAATATGAAAATCATGTACCAGCTGAATAATCCTGGCACAAAACTCAATGGTCATTGAACACTCCGACTCATAATTCGAAAACAAGTTCTAGGCTGTTCCTAAAACGCAAAAAGACTAAATTGCATTTGGTGGTTTGTTCAATTCCGTCGAGAAATTAGATTGTTTGGCCGCTTGCAACCCTCTGTTTGTGAAGGCGGAGAAATAAGAAGCAAGAGCTTAAACAAGCATACAGAGTGTGATAAGAAAATGAGACTCTCGGGGAAAGTACGAGTAGCTCTTCTTTTATAGTTCGAAAGTTTTTTTTTGACATTTTCGGATGGTTATAAGATAAACACCGCCTCGTATTTCGTTATTTTTTTCAAAGAATGTTTTGTTTTAGGAAAACAGTGGCCTCGATTCTGTAGTACACTGACTAAACTAAATTTAAACTGTCGCTCTCTTTTACTGATAGTGCAAGCAAGAAAGAATAGCTACAATTTTAGTGCTGTCAAATTAGTCAGATTTAAGTTTTCCTTACAAATTTAGTTGTGATATCAATACATGCTGAATATAAACACGAAGAAAAGCGGCACGTAAACTGATTTGACAGCAGCACACGGCACTAAAATTGTAGCTATCTCTTTCTTGCGTACACTTGCGTTTAGTTTACTAAATTTAGTTTAGTCAGTGTACTACAGAATCGAGGCCATTAGCTGTTTTTGATGCAAATATCAACTTCATGTTTGTATATTTGAGAAAGGGTAAAGTCAATAAGTGTGTTTTCTCAAAAAAATAACGAATGTTTAAATTTTGCAGCATTCAGAATGTTTGTCACAAAGTAAGGGCTCGATCACACGGTGGTGGTATTCACGCCAACATTGACAGCCGCTTAAACACCATGCCCCTTTAATCGCCACTATCACACCACCATCGCCACCGCGGTTTGAACGGGCCCTTGCGCATTCAATCAAGTCGTTCTATTTCGAGAAAACGCAAAAAACTGTTTACCCAGATACCACTTTCTGTCGGCGTTAACGCCTGCGGAAAGATTGAATTGTATGGAAATGACATTAGCTGTGGAAATGTCGCGTGACTACTGCCTAGTTTTTCTTTGACAAATTTACGTTAGCGTGAAAGGAAAATTAGCGTGAGGTATTTGTTGAGAATACCATATATATAGAAACTAACGGCGAAAACTGAAAAACTTCTAAATTTTTATGACGAGTTGGAAAGAGATGGCGCTTAATTCAATTCATAAGGCTGCAATTCCCTACATCCTTTTAAACGGCTTTAAATAAGCCCTTACAAAATTACCGTCCGAAAGTGTTACCATGCACGGCACGTCACAAAAGCTGATTTAAAATAAAATAAATGCTCATTGCTCGTTAATTCGATAAAAGGTTCAGACGATCGTGAAGCACACAGAAGCGCTCTCGGTGGACATCGGACATCTGTCTCAAATAAGGGGTGAGATACATAAAACATGCCTTTTTTAATGATTTTCGGGATTTTTTGATTTTATTTTTATTATTATTTTGTAATAATAAAAATAAAGCTGGATATTTTTCACACAGCATCATTTAGCAATACAAGTAATACAAGCTTTTTATGAGCAAATTTGGGAACTACTTATATAGGTACCCAGACCCGAGACAAACATTTGTTCCGCAGCGGGAATCGAACCCGCAACCTTTTGCGTCTCAGGCGGGCCTTCGCTCACTGCGCCTCAGATGTTAAATACTATCCTACTGCTATTATAAACGTGAAAGTTTGTGAGGATGGATGATTATTACTCTTTCACGCAAAAACTACTGAACGGATTTTGATAAAACTTTACAGTAATATAGCTTATACATCAGAATAACACATAGGCTACTTTTTATCCGGATACCAAGCAGCCGAAGCCGTGGGCAGAAGCTAGTAATACTATAAATATGCTAACTACATGTCAAACAAGTTTCAGATATAATGTTTTGACGTGTCTCTGACTACTCCCTACTTGGTAGGGAGAGTTGGTTAATCCTCAAAGATCTAACCACTGAGTATGTATCTGAGGAAGTCGATCATTGTGAAAATAATAAATAAATAATACTGGTGATTTTTCACACACCATCATCTAGCCCCAAACTAAGCAGATCTCGTATTATGGAAACTATACGACTAATATACTACTTATATTCTTATTTTTTTTTGTAAATACATACATATTATACATAGAACACCCAGACCCGAGACAAATGTTTGCAGATCATACAAAAATTTATCCCGCCGCGGGAGTCTAACCCGCAATCATCTGTCATGCCTCTGATTACCCCCTAGACAGTAACCCCAAAATATCTATGAACTCAAAAATCAAAAAGTTTACAGTATAATTACAAGATATGGGTTGGGAGCTCTTCTTTTTTCTCTTCAAATTACCTGTGTTAGAAGAGTCCCATCTTTTCTGTGGTCAAAGATACTGTAGATAGATAAAAATTAATACTAATAAGTAGATAATATTTTAAATCGAGTGTAGCTAAGTATACATATACATATTTTTTTATAAGATAATGTAGTAATAGATGAATATAGTATAGTATATCTATATATGTTTTTAAATTAGGTTAGTGTATAATAGAGAATTTGTTTTATTTATCATACCTTATTATGCTTATACTTTATTATATATTTATACTCAGTATGTATTCGAGGATCTTCACTTTGGTTACAGTCGTGAGCGTGTTTGTTTGTTTTTCGTCATAATGCTAACTACTTTCAAAACACGGGCAAGTGCAAAATGTTATGTTTGGACTATGAGTATGTGTCTATGGATGTCTACTAATACAGTCGTGAGATTTTTATTTGTTTTCTTTGTCTTAAATATTAATATCCGTAAACTAATTTTCATAATTTCCTAACAGGTTAATTTCCCTGCGGTAAACCTAATACTGAAACCCATTCAACTATTTTGAAATGTAACCGAGGCGTGCTTGGATCCAGGAGTAAGCTCTAAACGTACTATTTGCTTACTGTAATTAAACGCAAGCAAATCTGTTTATGGTGTACTAGCTTCACCAACGGCTTCGCCCTCATGGTACTCGGATAAAAAGTAGCCTATGTATTATTCTGATGTATACCCGTAGGTATATATAGGCTATATTACTGTTAAGTTTCATCAAAATCCGTTCAGTAGTTTTTGCGTTAAAGAGCAACAAACATCCATCCTCGCAAACTTTCGCGTTTATAGTAGTAGGATTGGATCGCACTTTGTCTAACTTCACAGAGCTGATGTGGTTCCTCAGTCTTAGAGGTATAATCTAATGTATTCTTTGTAAATTCTGTGTGATTTTTTTTTTCAATAAACATCTTTCTTTCCTTCTTTTATTTTCACTTTAGGACTTTAACAATGATTTCCTCAAACATTCATTTTCAATATGGAGTTGTGGAAATGTTCTTTGAATGGGGCGGGATAGATAGAACAATCGTTTGAAGTACACTAAACTAATTTAATTACTAATTTTAGATGGTCACACAGAGTGACTAAGAAAAAAGGATTATAAAACTCTAATCGAAATTTGTATGATTTGAAAAGAAGAACTTTTTGACCTAAACTTAGCCACAAAACCTTTATCTGTAAATAAATATAAATATAAGTTTTACACGAGTCTATAACGCATTTACCTTAAATAAAACTTATAATTATGTTTACTGATCGCGAAATTTATAAATAATAAATAGAATAAAATATAATGTTCAAATTGACCATTTCATTGGTGTAATAAATAAATAAAACACCCAAAAACATATAGTCCAGACCCCACACTATAGGATACCCTGTATCGTGGTTAAGTGGAACCACGAGTATTGCAGTACCACAACACTCAGAACCGGGATAAATATCTAGGATAAGCAAACATATGTCCCAACGCGGGAATCTAACCCACACCTCTTGCGTTACAGCTCACTATTCAACCGCCGACCCATTGAGGTCATCAAGTCTATAAGTTATCCGAAACATACAGATCATGTCTCTCAGAGAGCTATATACTCTATCTAAAAAATTAAGTTATATCCAATACTGCGTATTTTGTTGTAATGCATTATTTTACAATATGACTGCAATGATGTTTCTTTGAAAGCTTTAACTGCCAAAAATCAAAAGGGTCACTGCAATCAAAACAGCGTATTGTGTTGTAATGCGTTTTTTTACAATATGACTGCGAGAATGGTTCTTAGATAGCTTTGACTGCCACAAATCAAAAGGGTCACTGCAATCAAAACAGCGTATTATGTTGTAATGCGTTTTTTTACATAATGACTGCAAAGATGGTTCTTAGTTAGGTTTAACTGCCACAAATCAAAAGGATCACTTCAAGAAAAACAGCGTATTGTGTTGTAATGCATTTTTTTACAATGTGACTGCAAAGATGGTTCTTAGATAGGATTAACTGCTACAAATCAAAAGGGTCACAGCAATCAAAACAGCGTATTGTGTTGTAATGCGTTTCTTTTACAATATGACTGCAAAGATGGTTCTTAGATAGGTTTAACTGACACAAATCAAAGGGCCACTGCAGTTATGAAAGTAGGTACACGTCGAGTTTCATAATATCATAAAAAAATACTTTGTTATCCGCGACGGCACATTTCATCAATTTCTGATTCAAATGAAAACGTAGAAGGAAACAAAATAACAGTATGTTAAAATAAAATACGTTTTATTTGAGCAGACAAATCGTGAGAGCGATGCGATGTCTGCGACCGACCGACCGACGTCACCTGCAGGCTTTACCGCAAGCTGCCGTCTCTCCGACACTCGCCACTAACTGATATTGGATTTCCCGAATACCTTAAATAATAATGAAATTGTATTGATACCTTCAAAACTAATACCCATAATTGTATCATCTTCCAAGAGATTTGATAGATATTTAAACTCTTTATTGCAGAAAATTTATTATAAAATTAATTTATTATAAAATATAAAATTTATAAGAACAGTCTTATGGCTAAAAAAAATCTCTTTCAGACAATCTCTGGATGGACTGGATAAAATAGTTTCAAAATATAACATTTCAAGCGTGCAAACACATCTCTCTTCACATTCTTTTAAATCAAGTCCATCCAAAAGTTGCCTGGAAGAGATCGCTCTCAGTGATAAGACCTCCCATTGTATCGCTACAACTTAGTCTTAAGATCCTGTGTAAAGTGTTTTTAATCCTGATGTATGCAATAAAGAGTTATATATCTATCTATCTATCAAATAAAGAAGTATCACCAGAGCTTATTTGTTTGAGCCTTTTGGGTTGAGATTGGTTGCAAGTAATCAGGGCCCTTCGTGAATACAAAATTATTTCAAAGCATCTGGTCGGAACGACTCATATTCCGAAAGCTGGCTTTTATTTGAGTCAACGCAATAGCATTGTCATTCAGCGTGGCAATGCGGCTAGCATTTGGGTACGATTTGGTCTTATAAGGATCTGGATTAGTTTAGTTATATATATATCGTTTCGCAACGGTCCATCTTCAACTATAACAAATAGTTGATATATAATTTCTATAAACAGTTTGATGGAAGTAATATGGTCCAAGATCAACAGAGGAGTAGATGACCTAACATACCGAATTTATTGAAATTAATAATTATAATTTCAATAAATTTATTTGGAGTTCGGATATTTAAAAAAATCTATGCTTAGAGTATCTAAGGAGGGTGCCCATTATGGAAATAAAGGTGTGAGCCTGTTTGTTTTGAAGTCTTTGATGGTTTCAGAGCATGCATGTCTTCGAGTCTCACTAGCCTGCTTAGCATAAAGACCCAAGACATCGGTTTTGTCTACCGCCGAGATGACAAAAAATATTTTGTCCCCCTCTTTTTTTTTGACAGAAAGGCTACAGAAATAGTTTTTGCCTACTCTATCGTAGACAAAACGTTGTCTTGGGTGCTCATGCTAAGCGGGCTGGACAAAGGCAATCTGTTCTCAATGAGAACTGAGTTTCTAATTAAAACCACTTGTCAGTTTTGTTCCCGCAAACAGATTCCTTTGTTGCATTTTTCATCTGTTCTGAATTTGCATTTCATTATAATTGGTTCAAGCTTTTGTTATCGCTTGGGCTTTATTACCAGTTTCGAGTGAACTGCTAGTGTTCGGTATTAGTTATTGACTAGCCTCCGTCCACAGGATCGTTTGCGTAATCCCGGGTAAATACACTAAACGCTATACTCTAAATTTAAGGTTGTAAAATGGTTCAATGTAAACAATCTTCTACTAAATGAAAAGAAAACAATTTTATTATATTTATACTATCTAATGTTACACAAGTTAAAGCAAATATTAAAATCAAAGATGAAGAGTTGGCTCTGTGTCTCTGTGGCTCTGACTGGACACCACCTTATTCTTAGATTCAGATTCAGATTCAGATAAATTATTTGTACAGAACACAGGTAAAATTACAGATAAAATGTATAGGTTAGTAAACGTATCACCATGTTCTACTAAGTTACAAATATACAAATATTCATCATAAATTAAAAAAAAAAATTACAAGACAACAAAATTCATCTTAAACATGTCAAAGGTATAATTCATAGGTTATGGGTATCACCCTAGATTATAAGCTTTAATTTCGACCTCACATTGATAAGTTTTTAAAGAGACTTAGTTCTGAACTCGATAAAAATGAAAGTATCTATTATTTTGTAAAATGATCATTATAAAGAATAACCAGTCTTGTTTTCTTGCCTTTCTTTCCTGACTTGGTCATTTGTTACCGACCCTGAGACATAACGGGTGAAGTCTCATGTGCTTGTAATTTCATCAGCACCTTATATCCGTCAAATCGGAATACAGCAATGAGAACATTACTGCTTGGACGTTGTGCACTCGCAATCTTGTAGCTCTCTATACCTCCTACCTAGACTGTGTAGTTTTAATTAAATCTCTCCTGCCTACTCTTTTATATGGATAATATTATATTTTATTTGACTGTGTTTTTTTGTTTGAAATTAAAATTATTCATTTAAAAAAGTGAGTATATTGGTACCATCATCATCATCAACAGTTTTTAAACATAGGCCTCTGGGGGTATCTCCTACTTCCGATTTCTCGCAACTTTTACGAGCTGATCGATCCATCGGTTGGGAAGCTTCCTACACTGTGCCTCCGTTTAATGGTCGCTTTCTACACTTTTCTTCTTCAGCGGTTGTTGGTTCTACGAGCTAAACCTGCTTATTGCAACTTTAATTTCATAATTGCAACTATAAGCTTCTTTGACGATTTTTAGGACTTTGGTCATGAGCGCCGTCTGCGACCACGCTAGACGGGCGTGAGACGGAACGGGTTTTTGCCTTGTTTGTGTAATTTTTAGTCTGTTATTTGTTTGGAGGATATTGCCTTTTACTATTAACTAGAACAGAAATGAGAATGTTATTTATCTATTTTAGCGATTAATAAAGCAATAATTATTATTTAAAATTAATATATGTAAATTTCGTGATATTAATAATAAACTATATTAAGCACTTTAAGCTTTAAAATAAATTGGTTATTTTTTAAAATAAAAATCTAATCAAGCATGTTGATTGTACTCTTCAATCGTAAAATTCATAAGATAATATATTGATAACTACCTCCAGCAAAGCCGGCAACGCGAGCGACCGGCCGGCTGTATAAAGGGAAGCGCGAGTGACGCAGGCTCTCCTCTTCTCTTCGAAACTTTGCGCTGTACGGACGTATTTTATTGCGTACCTGTTGTTTTACCGCTAAACTATTGTTGTAGTTGTTTTCTTTGTAAATTCTAATAATAAATCGCCCAGGGGATTTGTAATTTTCCTTTTTAAAATTTGGTTTTATTAAAAATCCCCAATAATATTGTATATTTGTTCCATCCAAGTTAGATAGCTACTTGCTTACGATTAGCATAATCATAGTAGGAGTCGAAGACTGTGACATTGATAAATCCATATACGCACTAGTTCAATGACCCGATAATACTCATAATGCATTAGCACGTCATCAACTATTCATCATACGCAAATAAGCTATTGCTACGAATATTCTAATTTCCCTTGAGCAAATACAGCCTCCTCGCTCAGTGGTGCCTAATTGATCGCTTCATACAATGTTGCTGTCAAAGTCTGACAGCAGGGAAAGTTATGTTGTTATCTCTACAGATACAGATAATTTATTGGTAAAAGTTCATTTTACATGTCGAATATAGAGGTGTTAGTTTTTATGTAGTAGGTAGGTAGTACACAATCCTTCCTACTAATATTATAAACGTGAAAGTTTGTGAGAATGTTTGTTCATCTTTCACTCAAAAACTACTGAACAGATTTAGATAAAACTTTACAGTAATATAGCTTATACATCAGAATAATATATAGGCTACTTTTTATCCGGGTACCTATCACGTGAGCGAAGCCAAGGGCAGTAGCGAGTACAATATAATATGAATCATACGAAAACAGTATAGTATATTTATTGGTTACATCACCTATAAAGATACTGACCGAATAGTAGGTTTTTTTGTGTAGGAAGTTTGATCTTGAATATGGCGTCGTACCTACCAGTTATTAGTGTATTTACGTGAAAATTCATAGTAGATTTTACTCTTTAATATGATGAGTAGATACAAGGTCTGGGTGTTTTCTATGTATATTATGTATGTATTTACAAAAAAAATATGTATATATGTAGTATATCAGTCATGTAGTTCCCATAGTACAAGCTCTGCTTAGTTTGGGGCTAGATGATGCTGTGTGAAAATGTCCAGCATTATTTATTTATTATTTATTTATATAAGTTGTTTTGATTATTTTTTATTTATTAAGATAGTCGCCACTTTTAGGTCTAAAAGATACAACTTAATAAGACCCAATGTTATTATTAAGTTGTATCTTTTTTGCTGCCCTATCACGATATCAAGGATGAATAAGATTGATCAATACCTACATTTTTGGATTCTAAAAAAAACCGTGACTTACTACGCTGCTACACGTTATTACTAAGAAATGTAAAACGCCCACAGTCTGCTAACTTGTAAAACGGTACGTCAACATTTACTAGTTCATGAGAACCTCAAATTTAAGTAAGTGACGGCAACATAGACCCATAGGCATGTGTTACTGTCTAATCTAGTAAACGTTCAGCGTTATTTCATAAAATATTAGTATTTTAATGTCTCAGTTACCAATTTCACTCCACAAAATTAGGGTTTGGCAAAAAGTTGTCTGAGCGCAAAATAAATTAAATACGTTTGCTTTTATCATGTCTGTGTTGGCCTAGTTGTAGGGCAAGATCGTTTGTGAATCAATGGAGTTTTAATAAAAATATCATAAGGAAACGGACATGCCCTAGAACTATAAAATCAAAGGCTTTTGTGCCAATGTTTTGTGTTTCAATAAACGACAAAGTGTTTCTAGGTATTATGCAAAAAGTGGGCATGCACCGAATATGTTTGGATGTCCTTCTAACTACCCCCAATTGTTTCCGCAAATCAAAAGCAGTCTATATATTTATTCAAGCAAAACTCCTACTCAGACTCAAACATTTTTTCTCTTGAAAAAACATCTGAAAAGTTTTTGTGTCACAATAAATTTGGCAAGAAGATTCCAAAAGATAACGCCATTACTTTTTGTTAGTCGTATCGTGACATTTTCTTATATACTTTGGGTACATTTAAGGACAGAATTGTGTAATTTTATCCTTATAAAATCGAAAAAAAAGATCCCTCTTGTCTTACTACAAGAAATTTGTAGTACCAATGAAATAACATGTAATTCATAATTTTTAATCACGGCCCAACTTACATGCAACCTCCCTCTTCCCATAGACCAAGGTAGATACTTTTAGGGTTTTAAAAAAATAACTATGTCTAGAACAAGTATTTTTCAAAGTAGGATTTAGTTCTAAGTCCTCGACTGTACTTATTGTGTTCAGATTTTCTGTTAAAAAGCAGTAAATCCATTAGAGGGAATAACATCATAAAAGTTGTGTGAAAAATCTAAAGAAAGTTAATAAGACAGTTCTCATTGCAGAGCTGCCAAGACCCGTTCCGGAAGTTTTTCGCATTAATTCTGCCTTTATTTTTAGAATTCTGTACCATTCAGGTAAAAAAGAAACTTGTTAGAACTGCGAAATGGTATCCCAAAAAACAGCAATGTTTTAGCTTAATAAATAAAGAATAAATGCTGTTGGTTAAATTTCAGTACATATCTCAATTTCAGTAGAAATCGTAAAACGGATTGTTTTAAGATCGCCTCTAAATCTTTCCACGCCGCAGTATACGGTCACTCTCTACTTTGCACCTTGATGCTTTACGTAAAGGTTGATTATCGAGCTATAAAAAAGAAATAATTTTACAAATAGAAATAAAGACGCAAAAATACGTTTTCAACGGAATCTTGTTGCACGAGTCAGACTCGCACTTGCCCAGCCTAATGGAGTCACCTGCGGCTTCACATAACACCTGGAATTATGAATACTTTCATCCCTATGTTCCCACGAAGTGAATTAAAGCGCCTTTTCTCTACTTTCTTGGGAAAACTTCCCTTTTAGTGGTGTCCGTTACAAACGGCATTAAACCGCACGTAACTTTGCGACTGTGAAATAAGTATCAAAGGGCCTATGCTGAGTTACAAATACGTTCAAAACTTGTCGAAACGATAACCGTTTCGTCAATTTTTGTATGGAAATCTTGTCGATACGGTCAACGTTTTGACATGTTATAAACTCAGCATAGACCCTCAGAAGTCATAACGTTTGTCTGGTGAGATTTTCAAATATATTTTACATGTTATTTCAAGTAGGTTTTGTCTTTGCAAAAAACATAATAGATAGGTAAAGTTGTTTAACTAGATAAAATTGTACGGACGAAATTTACCCTAACGGGTGCGTGCGCAATTTATTTTTGTTTTCCACATAAATATGTCTGAACATTTTAAGATATTAAACTTGTTCTTGTATAATACTATGCCACCCGCGCCTATTCCTAGGGATGCGGCCATTTGTATTCACAGGGGTAGAACGGCGAATGCATACGATGCCCACTGCATACCAAGAATATGAGACGAATTTTTGTAAATAAAAATATTTGTATAGAGGCCTGTGTGTTCAAAATACGTGGAATATTTGTGAGCTGTCTGTCTGTTGTTTTCAATTAGGCTCCTTTTCGTTGAACATAAAACTTTTATGTGAAATGTTTTGTTCACCGTAATACTACGCATAAGTGCCTTTGTAATAAAAAGAGAACCAGGCAGTCCACTAACTACTTGGATTGGAATCGATGAAAAGAGTATAAAGATGATGGGTGAAGACCCTTAGGTCTGATGAAGACAAGATACGCCAATCCCAAAAGAAATGGGACATTAGGCTAGAAAAGACCGGTAAGTAGTCAAATCTATACTAATATTATAAAGAGGAAATAGTTTTTGTTTGTTTGTAACGAATAGGCTCCGAAACTACTGGATCGATTTTAGCCATTTTTCCACCAATAGAAAGCAAAATTATTAGGAAGTAACATAGGCTATAATTTATTTTCAAAGAAATAGAGATCCTTAAGAAAATTGCAATAATATAACCCAAAGTAGCAAATTTTTTTTATGAAATTCATTATTTGGCGTGCACTGACTAAACGATTGATAATACATAAACATGATGTACTACATGATTAAAGTACTCATTATTAACTACAAAAAAGTCCGCGAGGGAGTATATCTAACTATCATAGTTAAGTCACAATAGCAGCTTTTGTTTCTAAAATTTAATTAGATGCCGGTAGAAACAAAAATCTAACTAAATTCGTATTTTTGTATTAATTCTTATTCATTCAAAATACATTCGTATTGTTGTACGAATGATGGTTATGATGGTTAGATATATTTTCTCCAGGACCTTTTTGTAGATAATAATGTGTACTTTAATCATGTAGTACATATTTTTTATGTATCATCAATAGTTTTCCCAGCGCACGCTAAATAATGAATTTTATAGGCAAAATTTTGCTACTTTGGGTTACATTATTGCAATTTTCTTAAGGAACGATTTTTTTTTTAAATTAATTATATTCTGTGTTACTTTCTGATAATTTAGCTTTCTATTAGTGAGAAAATGGTTAAAATCGGTCTAGTAGTTTCGGAGCCTATTCGATACAAACAAACAAAAAATCTTTCCTCCTTATAACATTAGTATAGAAAATTTTAAAAAAATATTTCTATACAAATCACTATGTAATGGATCCAATCAATCAAATAAAAAACCTCAAAGGTAAAAATGCTATTAGAAATCTCGAGGTACCTCAACTTCTCTTTGATTAGCTAGGCAGAGGGTAACAGGCGCCCTTAGAAATAGGGCTGTCTTTAATACAAAAGAGCCGGGCAAAGGTTTACTTATAAAAACAAATACGCTGACGACTGTAATCCCATGATGGATATCTTCAGGTTCGTATTAAGTACGCAGATATCAGGGGGTAGTTAGAGGCGCGTCCAAACATTATATTTGGCACATGCCCACGTTGAACATAATAGTTATCATTCCACGTCTCAGGTTACAAGTCCACTGATGGTATATGCCTTGGAATTCTTGGTGCTAGGGCATGTCAGTTTCCATACGATTATTTCCATAACCGTTTTGAGGTATACTAATAAAAAGTAAAACGTTTGGTCAAACATTACTTACTAGTCTCTGCCCACGGCTTCACCCGCGTGGTACCCGATTGAAAGTAGCCTATGTGTTATTCTGATGAATCCTACTAATATTATAAATGCGAAAGTTTGTGAGCATGGATGTTTGTTACTCTTTCACGCAAAAAATACTGAACGGATTTTAATGAAACTTTGGCGTCGATATTATATTTATTTATTAGTTATGTTTATTTTCATAGCAATGCGTTTTACATCCAGTAGTGAACTATCTTACGATTGATGATTAGTTTGAGACGGGACATTTTAAAGTATTTTGGTGCGGCTCAAAACGCAAACGCAGGTGGGCAAATCTTTGGAGTCAGTGTAGTGAAAATAAAAGTGTTATGTAGATAGTCCTGTAAGTGATACCTAAAAAGAACATACGAAGAAAGTGTCATACAATCTAACTTAACTTAACTTATTTTATATATCATAATGAATTCTGGATATGAAAAAAAACAGACAGAGCCGAGCTTTAATTAGTATGGGTCCAAAAAGCCGGCTATGCTATGATCAGCTTTGGTCGGAAGTCAAGCACCCCCACTTGGGGTTGATTTCATTCAAATTGATGACTTCATTGGTTTAACCCCAAAGGTAAGTGGGAGATTAGGCAGGAAGTTTGCTTAACACGGCGTAAGTGAATTGTTCCTATCGATTTTGGGTATTAACGCTAAGCTCAGTGTAGTCAAATCTACTGTGGGTTGGTTTGAATAACAATTTAGTTAGACGATTAAACGATTTGTGGCAGCTAGAGAATAACTAAAAGATAAACGCGATAAAGACCCCTAAAACTTATAAATATACAATAGCCAAATTAATAAATTATTAACAAGCACTAGATGTAAGTACATTTTTTTTAATCCTCTCTCATTTTATAGGTTCAGTGACAGTCTTTAAAACTCGTAAGCTCACGAAATTACTTAATTTTCTGTGTTTTGTATTTTTTCCACACATGTTGCTTTCCACAAATTAATCACTGATGCTTAGGGAATTTTAAAAATCCGGAAGTAAAGGTTCCGGATTTTTTTGCAACTCTCTAGTAGTCTGGAGTACCAAGATAAACATTCCATTTTGCTCCAGTGACGTTGTAGGCTTAGAATTTTATCCCCGTTTTTCCTGCAGCCCTAACCGCTAATAATGCATGCCATGGTCTATTTCATCTGACTTAAAGTCCAACAAATACGTAATACGTATTCTGGAAAAGGCTGCTTCATTTATCGTTTAAATATATTTTTACAACCAAACTATACATATAGGAGGAGATATCAATATATAAGTATAAAGTAGTTATATTATTTTACTTGGTATCTGAGAGAAAAGTTTGCTAGCCTATACTGATTCCTGCGAACCAAAAACTACTTGCTCTGATTAGTGGATGTATAAGTGGATGGAAGTAAAAAAAAATAAACACACTAATGACTTTAATCCCCCTAATGATTTGAGGATGTCCTTCAGAGCTACACATGAAACGTAAATCAGCGAGGATACATAGTAGGCGGTCTTTCAAACTAATAAATTGAAATCACTCTTTTCCAAAAAAATTGCAAAATTTGCGGAACGCTTACTACTATTATATGCAAAACGTGGGCATATCCCAAATATAATGTTTGGACCTCAAGGTGGTAGGTCTGAGGATCTGAGGATCTAACATGGGAAGTAATGAGAGAGTTAGTTTTTATAAGACCTTTTTCTGCGAACTACCTCTTTTTTATGGATTACATGATCATGAAAAATGTCGTGACCAATAAAACATTTGGAATTAATAATAGATAGAAAAAATCAATCAAATAAAACTTATTCCAGTTACTTTCGAAACCCGTGTCCTATTTACAGAGTACGTTCATCGGACTAATGAGTTTTATCCCTTTCAATCACCTCCCTCTCATGTAAAAAAGATCAACCCTTCTAAGCGCACTCCACTGATTAATTACTGACTTGCCTTATTCACTGTGTAACGAACTGTAGATATTTTTATGACACCATGGAAAGGGGAGTTAGGAAGTTGAAGAAATTGGGACGTTTAATTAAAGCGACGGATAAAATAAACAAATGATCTAAAGAAAGATATTTTTCTATTTTTGAAGAAAATTTTGATACTTACCAACTTTTTGGACTGACTAAGCAAAGCAAGGGTTATAGCCACATAACAGTCTAAGGACTTCCTAGTTATGAGAGTGATAGCTAGCATTTTGGGGCGGAGGGTTATGCGTTGGAGCGACTAGAATACATTAAGCTAGGTAGGTAAACGAAGAAGTTTACAGATAAAAAAAATGGTCCAGAATTGACGAAAATATCGGTATATACTCGTAACATAAACATACACAAAAATGAACATAGAACCTCCTTGTTTTTTGAAGTCGGTAAAAACCCGCTGACTGAAACAAAATGCATTTTTTTCTACAACTTTTTTCCTTATAACATATTGACCCTACAATTTTCGTGGTCGTTTTATAAAAACCTGTCAGCTGAATGATTCTACAGATATAAAATGCTTTATTGTACAAGATAAAATAAGTACATAGGCGAACTAAATAGTAATTAGCATATAGCTAACTTAAGTGTAATGAAGAGCGAGGCGGTGCGTTCTTGGTATTCTTTAGAGCTCCTTTTAGCTGTGGTTTTTGAGAACCCTATCCAGCCCTGCTGAATTCTTGGATCAGCTACAAAACAACTCTACGATTCTAGCAGAGTTTCTAGCCGAGACAGATATTCGCACTTGTGATTTCCCCCGGGCACCTTCACTCAATAATTCAACTAGTCCCATGTCCAAGACTCTGTGCCGATACCGAATAATTAATAATGAAACTAACGGTGACCTATTTAGTTGATGTTGTTCAGTTTCTACTATGTTTGAGACGTGTGTTGGTTTGGTCCATGTAGAAAGTTATTCTTGTAACCGAACGTAGAACAATGTCGAATTTTATATTCTTTCTCAAACTTTCGACACTAGTATAATATTATGATATCTGTGCCTTCAATTCGAAATTAGTATGTAACTTTTGAAACTATCAGGGTTTTGAACATAATTTTTACGAAATCGTACTCGTATCGTAATCGTAATCGTTATTTCGATAGAGAAGATGTTTTTCAATTACCTGGAGTCTGGAATTCTGTGGTGAGATTGTGCAAAAATCGAAAAAACATGCTACTAGATGTGCGTGTCCACTATAGTGGACTGAACAGTGTCGGACTAAATTCAAAATTTGGATAGAATCCTTTTCAGACCATTCAAAGGTAGGTCTATTGTTATCATGTATATCATATCGGAATCCAGAAAACAAATTCGCAAATCTAAAAAAGTTTAAAATATTAATTTCTCGCAAACTATTTAATTCCTAACTTTGGGAGTGGTACCGAATGGGGGAGTCCACCCCTTCCACCCTCAGTGCTTATGTTATCGAAATTCGTGCGACAACTTTCTAAATCCCACCCAAAACGATCCTATATACTAATTTCCTATTAACATTTCAACACGGTCAACATAAGTGATATTTACAACAAAGTACTACTATGCTTGCTACAGGGCAAGTTACGCTGTCGGTCTGTGGCAGACCAGTTTGACCGACTGAGAATACATTTTTCATACAAACTGACTTCTCAGATTCAGGTTTTTTCCTAGGTTTACTGATCGCGTAACTTTGAAAAATACAATTGTTTTTTTTTTTAAACGAGTTGATTCAGGCTTGTGTTTATAACCACAACTTTTGGATCACAAAGTCCGCTTTGTGATCAATTACCACAGCTCTGATATAAAATAGGTCACGGTAATAAGAGGTTTCAGTATTAATACCTACAGATTATGAATGGAAATTGAATACTGTTGAAAATTTAAGCGGAATCATTTCCATTAAATTCTGATTAAAGATAAATAAGCAAAATTTATCAGGGGTTGAAATATCATGTTCGTAAATATGGAACAAGGTTTAATTGTATCAACATTCTCGCTATAAATATTTTTTGAAATGACAAAAAATAAATTACTGCAATGATTGAAGTAAAAATATTATTTATGACAATAAAATGTTACAGATTCAATAGGTTTTGAACCCGCTCGTGCCAATGAATGAGTGCTTAACATGTGCTCAAAACGGTGAAGGAAACCGGCATGCGTAAGAACCAAAAATTCGAAGGCATGTGCTGTCGATTAGCGTTCCAATAAGCGTCAATGGGCTTGCAGCCTACCACGTGGAATGCGTTTTACACAGCTAACTACTATGCAACACGCGGACATGTGCCAAATATAATATTTGGATATAATAATACGTATCTTAGACTACCCATTCTTGGTATCCTCACAAGCCTGCTTACTGAGCATAGATCTGAAGATCTTCATAATGGGGATTACTTATTGAGCGTGCTTTTTTTATTTAACACGCTTATATTAGCTTCACTTGTAACTGTTACAAATAACAAACAAACAATGTAATCAAATATCAAAAAATTACTTCCAGTTAATTTTAAACTACTTCTAATTGTCGTATCGAAATAAAATTTTGTTTGTACATATATGTAGTTCGGATGACAATACTGCAATTTGGTATTTTGGAGCTGATCTGATGATGGAGTTAGGAGATGTAACTCTTCAGTGGCTACTAGTAAAACCCTCGAGTTTAGGCTCATATGAATCATTTTGACGAGCCCAATAGTTTGGGATTGGTAACGAGGGTCTGATCATGGACCAGGAGGTGAAGTTCTTTTTTTTTAAACTGCACTTTTTCTTTTAAACAAACTTGCGTACCTACTTCTTATTTATGGAATAGCTTAGAGTTCAACAGGGGGTTAAGTGGACAGTAAACTGGGGTATGTCCCACGTTTAACCTCTCAAATGTTTTTGTAAACGTGTGGGTGTTCATTTAAAACTATATTATCATACAGGTTCTAAAAATACTTGCTATTGCATTTAAGCATAGGTCAGGAAACATTAAGTATAGTAGTTTAACGGAAGCTTTTTGAATACTTACAATTTAAGGAAGCATTACTTATTATTTATTTATTGTTGGGTTTCCTTTTAAAGTTGAACTTTCTGTTTAAAAAGATACGAAAGATGTTTTCACGGATAACCTACTATGAAAATGCGTCTATGCGTCTTAACAAACGTATTGTGGGGCGCCCCTTGACTAGGTGGAATTAAGACTTTAGAAAGGCGGCGGATAGAGAGTGGATGAAAAGAGCCGAAGACCGGGCTCTGTGGCGCGTATTGGAAGAGGCTTATGCTATGGGGATACTGATAGGAGTGATGATGATGATGACCTACTGTGTCGGTGTTTACGATCCCAGAACAACAAAGCAAGTAAGTACCCTACGGAGTAAAGCTTAATTAAAGCAGTATTTACTATTGATGGTGTATGATGTGATGGTGTTGTATAACGGGTGTTATAAGACCAATCACAAAGCCAAAAAATTATAAGTCATTGGTAAATTTTTCTACTAGCCTATACCTGGGAATCCACTGGTTCTGGAGATATTGAAGTTTAGTGTGCGTAGATTTCAGCTTGGTGATTGGATGATTGATCCTATTACAACCTGTATTATAAATGCCTAAGAATCCCAGGAGCAGTGTACAGGCATTCACAGCAACGCAAACATTTCATTTAGAAATTCTGTAAAGAAAATTTGACATAACTACATAATTATATTCGGATATAATTTTCATAGTGTTTTGAATTTGCTTGTAGGGATTTTATTTATATCTACTCACGTAAGAATTAAACCATAATAATAAATTTTGATAATTTTACAAAAGTTGTGCTTCAATGGAATATATTATTTTTACAAGATAATTTGGAATTTTTTTTTCATTGCTTCGGAAACCCTTAATTTAGATAAACAAAGAAGAAGTTGTAAGCTAGCAATTTCTTCCAAGATCGGTATTTATTTTCGGATAATCCTTCGTGCTTGTTTATTTTGTCCAAATAAAACGTACCTTTTCTTTGACCGGGCTAAAACCTTTTTGAAACCCCTATTGATCGCTAACAAATCTCTCCCAATAAAATGGCAGAGGTCACATTAATTGTTATATAAAAGGCCCATTAAAGGCCATTAACCCCGCGTGTGTACAAAAAACAAGCTATAAATTAGTTGACCGCAGCTATACATCTTCCGCCCCTGTAGTAAATTTCATTGCGTAGCCAACGTGTGGCTTTATTACAGCAGCTATTCTTGATGGACTTGCGGGAAATATACTGCCTCAACTGGTAACTTTCCATGACGTTAAAGTCAGTATTTCGTTCTACGACAGGTCTACGACTTCAACTGCTACGAAGCGTAGCCATCGTTTGTTGGCCGGCAATCGGCATTTTAAAATAACACCGTAGATTTCATTAAATTCACGAGGCTCACTTATTTCAACGATTATTGATTCAATGTGTCAGTTTATTTATACAACATACAAGGATGTCCTAGAATATGTATACTATCCTGAAAGGGGGTTGTTTTACACATAATTAAGTTAGAACGTCAAATTATTCATATTGTAGTTAATTCATAAAACGGGAATTTTCAGCGAGGGCATTGTCAAAAACCTACTACAATATGTATGATCTAATTCACTATAGTTTTTGATTAGAAACTTCAAATTATTTTTCTGAATTTAAATTTTGGAGGTTATTTTTTTCAGTAAAAATTTTACACTTGCATGGGCGGAACTAACTAACACTAAAGGAAAGGAGATTTTCGAGTTTGTACCGTGTATTGCTTCAGATGTACATTACAACAAGAACATGTTGAAATAAAAAAAATGCGCGTGCATACTTAGTGCAACTAGCTGTATCTCAGTTTCGTGTAAGCCAGTTTTAATATACAGTGAGCGAATAATATTTCCTTAGATAATCAAGTTCATAATAAGCAATAAATAATAAGGTTTGGCTCAAGACAGCGACGTGGTGTGACCGATTCACTAAATTTTTTTGATGTCGATTTATATTGATTTATTTGAGAAACCAACGGCGATACTAGGGTCTAAACAAATACCACTTTCTATTAGCGATAACGCCTGCGGAAAGATTTAATTGTATGGGAATTATATTAGTTGTGGAAATGTCACGTGACTGCTATCAAGTTTTAACTTGTCAAATTTGCGCTAGCGTGAAAGGAAAACTAAAAGTGAGCTATTTGTCTAGACCTCAAGGTGTGATTATGAAACAATTAATCGTAAGGCGAATAATCGAGGATGTCTATCATAGGAAATAAATTTGTGAGAATGTTTTAATTTTTTCATTTGACATTTGAAATAAGGAAGAGATTAACAATCCGGGGCTATGTACGAGTATATTGTCATTACAGATCTTGATCTTATTTGACTGGTTATTTCTTTGTGATGTAGGAGATGATCCCAGTGTGCTATCATGAAAATATAATCTGAATAGGCTAATCAATAAATACGTTTTTGTGGATAATATTTTACCCCTTTTTTGTGTTTCAACACGCAATGAGGTTGGTGTTCACCCGTGACTATGATTTGACAGTATGATTTACATGGTCAATCCTAAAAGACAATCAATATATATCACAAAAGAGGACCTGCCAGCAACATTATCCACCTCGGACTTAAACTTAATTAGCTCATAGAATTTCATATCCGCTTTCAAAGGAGTAGCGCGCAATCGTTCAGTTAATTACTCCGTGTCCCGAAGGGCCACGTATTGGAGGGCTACAGCCAATTATAAAGTTTACACGACCAAACCCAAACCATCCTGACCTCCCTACCCCTTCTCCTACACCACTACAAAATCAGAACTACCCAGAGCATCATGCAAAAGTACGAAAGCTCTTGCAAAACTGGTGGCGCCCCTTGTTTGCGTTTAGGTGCAAACCAGATCTGAAACTTTGTCTAACAGCGTCCGGTTCTGTGAAAGGTTGTTTTAGTTGTAGTTTTGTGATTTGTTAATTTGTGCATGGGGCGAGACATTTTGTAAACAAGCTTTTTGCTATCTCAACTATGAGGATTCGTTATACAATTTGCAGTTGCGGCCAAGTTAGCACTTTTTTATTTCAAAAACTATCGTTAACTTGACTATTAATATTCAAGCACTATTCATATTCTTCCGCGTCGCGACGCGGAAGGAGAAAGTCGCAACCACTCACCCTGATGAAGACTCTCGGAATGAGTCGAAACTTAGTCGGTGTCTTCACCGATAGTGCAGTACGTGAAAATTCCCGTTTTTACAATATGGACACGTTAGCACTTTTTTCTTTCTTTTTTATTCCATTTAGAAATACACAGTACTCTTGGAAAAGTAAAAATTTATATACATAATTGTTTGAAAAAATTTGATGCGTAAATACTTACCTAACTTTGGTTAGCCCAGTTATTTTATTTTATACATCACATACAGATAAGAACACAATTTACACATAACACATAGGTTAGCTGGAAGAAAATGTTGATTAGCATTA
Source organism: Perizoma flavofasciatum (assembly GCA_958496245.1). NCBI lineage: Eukaryota > Metazoa > Arthropoda > Insecta > Lepidoptera > Geometridae > Perizoma > Perizoma flavofasciatum. Next base: position 10,264,633 of record OY292429.1, on the reverse strand, counting down.
AGTTCGCATAGGTACTTGTTTCATCATGTGCAATAAAGCATTTTCTATCTATTTATTTTCTAAGTATAACTTAGAATATATAGTTCTTTATCTCTTACGCTCTTAATCTATTGTATAATTTTGTGTAAAGCAACAATCATTATATTCAAGTCCATTTCGGGGCTAAGCAAGCAAATACTAAGTGAGGCGCACGATGTTTGTTTAGCCGTTTCGTTTAAGTAATTTAGTCTTAGTGAACTTTAATTAAAATAATGGCTTGCTATGTAGTTTAATGAGATAAGGTTACGTGTATGTGTATTTAAAACTGTTTCAAATAAATAAAATTATCACTATATATTATATACCGAAAATACTACCAGAGAATAAAAGTTCATCTATCCAACTCTCGTTTAATGCGCTCCTCTGAGACCTTGCAACTTAAATCTCCTGTGCACACTTCTTCCTTCTATGATTATTCTTTTACTGTTCAAGCTATCCGCCTATGGAATGCTCTCCCCCTCTATATAAGAACTACCAAATCCCTTCCTATCTTCAAAAAGCTATTGCACAGTCACTATTTCTCCTTATCTCAAAGCTGATGAGTTGCTAGCATATAGATTATTTATGTAGGTATATGTATTCATGTATGTATGTATAAGTATATGTGTTTTATCTTATTATTCTTCACTATGTATGTTTGTATTGTCTATACACCAACGTCCTTCACGTAAATTCCTGTCCATCCAAAGGTTGTCTGGAAGAGATCGCTATAAGCAATAAGAACGCCCATTGTACTCCCGCGATTAGCTTGTAATTTGCTCTGTTTTAATTTGTAGGCAACATATTATGTGGTGTACAATAAAGAGTTATCTATCTATCTATGACGTTTCGTTGAACGTTTAGAGCACCAGTAGCGTCATCAGGAAAATAAAGTACCTGCGTGGTATAGTCGTAATAACTTTCTAAAACTTTTCGGCAAAACGCTTACCTAACCGTGTTTCTTATTAGTTGTAAATTTCAAAACGAAAGTAAATGAGAAACGGTCCCCGATTAAGTAAGTACTCTATTTTCTAGGTCTAGCATAAACCGCAATACCGTCAACGGGGCTTTCGTGACTGAAGCAGATTAGGGCGGGCTTCCTCCTTATTTTCCGAGTAGTCTGCGCTAATTTAAAACCTGGAATTTCAAAAGCGAGACAGCTTGACATGAATAGCGTGTCCAAAACCCGGTAACAGCAAAAAAAAATAGCGTATAGAAATGCAACTCAGGAGTAACTTGTAGAAGTTACTTATAAAGTAACTGCGCTGCTATACAATTATGATTAACTGACTTTTACATCACTTGCCTGCGAGACGCGCCTACAATAGACAAATCGACTTTCTAAAATTGTCAACGCTAATAATAATTGGATGGCAAGCCATCACCTGCCCAAACCAAGCTGAATAAAGGTCAGGATTGACAGGTGCCGCATTTTATTACATAGCCCAACATTAATTCCACTGACATTTAGGTACTCTCGCAAGAGTACCCATATTAGGAAATATGGGTAAAAAGATTGGCATTGTTTCACCCATATTTAATAACTGAAATAATATTCATCTGTCTCGCCTACACTTTCAATAATGCACCTTTCCTAATGTTTTATATTTACAAAGGGCCTGTTGCTGTTGGCTTCGGCCCTATTAATGCCTCACAGATACTAAGTCGTATGAAATAATATAAATATACATAATCATATGTGTTAAAAATTGCACAATTTAGGTGTACACGGTAATGTATAGGAAATGATCAGTAATGATCAGATCGAGACAGTATAGCAGGTTGAATTTCTTGTAGAAATTACGTTAACGCTAATGTGACATTCTATAAGTCAATCTCCTAATTCAAATTCATTGAATATCATTGTAGTGTTATTTATAAGTATCTCGTATTGGCAGTGGAACTGATGCTGTTTTGTTTCTGCAGTGTTTTGTTTCTCAGTAATTGCTGAGGGTATAAAAACATTATCTTGTCAAGACATAGAGATTTTTACTAACTTTTAGATTTTTAAACAGTTATATAGTAAAACAAAACACTGTTTTATATTGTTGATTTAAAATGCCACTATCACAAAGAGGCAAATTGATTATTCAATCAACTGTTCAAAAACTGATCAACCATCAAAATGGCGACCTGGCAGAAAGTTGTTTAACCCTTCTATTATGACGATTAGCTACAACACAGATGATTCGCTTTTCTGTCTTCAAGACAAGTCTCAGATATTCGTAAGTACTTGTGCATCAATAGTAGCACCAGCGAAATCAAAGTAAGAAGCGCCGGGCACACAAAGACCAACACACAAAGCTAGACTTTTTAATCAGTCCACAAAACCCAGACGCGAATGTCCCGAGGCTAAATCCAGCATTCTACCGCCCTACACGCCGCGTGACCGGTCTTAAATTTCCTTACACGAAGCTCTTTGCAGTTGACAGTCTGAATGGGCGGGGCGGAGTTGATCTGCTTGTGTTTCTACGGGACGGAAGCGAGAAGCGACAATATTAAATGTTTCTTTTTACCTTACTTGCCTCTGCTCACGACTTTGCCCGCGTGGTGCTGGAATAAAATGTAGCCTATTTGTTATTCTAGATCAAGAACTATATTGATTAATTTCTTCCTAATCAGTTAAGCCGTTACGGAGATTATTTTCGAATTCATAACGGCAATGGGCTTGCAACCGGTCACGTAGAACAAGATCTACTTGCAAAGACACGGACATATGCCAAATGTACTGTATGGACTCTCAATTTCCTTTTTTTATAAAAATACTTCTAGGTGTCGTCTGGGAAAGTGCTACCACCATGCCTATTTCTGTCGCCAAGCAGTAATGCTCTCATTGCTGTGTTCCAGTTTGAAGGCAATGGATGCTGGTGAAATTACATGCACATAAGATCTTTCATCTTGACATCTCAGGGAGACAACGCGTGAGTGATACCTCTGGCATTGCAAGCGTCCATAGGTTACAACACATAGGTTTACTGTTTATCCGGACAACACGCCGGCGAAGCCGTGGGCAGAAGGCATAGTAATATTATAAATCGGTAAAGTTTGTTTGGATGTAGGAGATAGGTAATCTCCGAAACTACTTATCTGATTTTGAAAAACTTTTACCAATATGAATGGACCTTCAGGGTGGGCACAGGCTGTATACTAACCCCGCTTATCATCAGGTGGGCCGTAAGTATGTTTGCCTCTTTAGTAGTAAAAATGCGCGTTTTTTTGCATTGGTTTATGAAAACACGTGTGTATACCAAATTGTATCTAGATACGCTTTTAACTGAGCTAGAGATCGGGTAGACAGACGAAACTATGAGGATTTTGAAGAAACTCTACAAACTACTTCAATTTTTAATGAAATGCTCGTTCCGTGCCCGTCTCGTTTAAAAACAAACTAGTTACGGGGAGTTGTTTCCGTTCGCAAATATCGTGCCTAAATTAAAGTTTTAGCCTCGGCTTGAACTTGTCAGCTGTACAAGGCCCTTTTTATTTTGATTGTAATTTATATTCCAAGTCTCACTTCTTATCTGGGTTGCTATCGTTGTCCTTGTGAAGACATGGCATGCAAGGAAATATTCCTGTTCAAGAAATGATGGAAATCTCTATTGAATGTTCTCATCTTACTATAACTTGTAACATTTTAAACATTTTAAAGCGTATCAAGATACGCTTTAAAATGTTGTACAGACAGGTTACGTCCGTACATCTAATTTTATCTCGATACGAAACAAAAGAGAAAGAAAAAAAAACACAGTATTAAAAAATACTCAGATACGTACTCAGAGTAGAGATCATTGAGAATAATGTAGGGGTAGTCATGTCACAAATATTACATTTATTAATAATCTAGCTGTACCCGCGACTTCGTTCGCGATTACCATCCCTGCAGACTAATTATTCGCATCTGATTTTAGTTTGAAAAATGTTTCGGCTAGTCGTAATTCCATGAGATGATAATGTTTTTTTAAGTTCGACGGGAAAATAGCAACCCTTCAGGAATAAAACTTTTATGGGACCACCTTGTGATCATTCTCTATAAAACAACAAAATAATCATCAAAGCAGGTTAACAATTGGCGAAGATATCAGTGTGTGGTATAGCAAACACACACGATAAAAAAACAATACTTTGAATTGAGAACCTCCTCCTTTTTTCAAGTCATTTATAATCTACAAAAATGATGACATTGAATTTTGTAATTTTTACGCATAAAATTAAAATTCACTTTTTACGTTCGGGGTGGCGTTCGTAACTTTGACAATAGGGCTATCCACTCAGCGTGCGCTACAAATCTTATGTTAGAGACATACTCGAAGGTACATACGTACATACATTCTAGAATTCAAGTTATTTTGGACCTCCTCCATACTATGTATAATGATCGTTTAGCAATATCTTTGACAATATGCAACTAGCCACTGCCCACGGCTTTGCCCGCGTGGTACCCGGATAAAAAGTAGCCTATGTGTTATTCTGATATATTAGCTATATTACTGTAAAGTTTCATCGAAATCCGTTTTGTAGTTTTTGCGTGAAAGAGTAAAAAACATCCATCTTCACTCACTTTCACGTTTATAATAGTAAATAGGATTTATTCATAGCTTACAAGTTATTTGTTTTGATTTTGTCATTATTATGCCTTATCCAATCATACCTACTTGATACTCATAATTTTCATTTACCATCAGAGAAAAATTTAATTTGGTAATACTTGTGGTATATTTTCTAAGAATGGAATAAATTTTCATAAACAAATCTGTTCACAGCAGGTTTATATGCAGAGATTTTTGTATAAGAAAATTAGTTTTTGCCACCAGCCGCAGTATATTTCAATTTGCTTGGCTTAATTAAGCCAGTCTTAAGGTAGGTGTCTTATTACAATGTATTTACAAGTTGGAATACAGAGAAAAACTTCGTAAACTTTTTATGAGCCTGTTGGCAGCATTTAACATTTCAGAAGTTTAAATTAAAATATTTAAATACGTGCTCAGGTATTTTAATCAAGAATCTTCGTTATAATCAAGATTTTAGACGAAACACAAGCTAAATCAAATTTTAGTTTGTAACTAAATGACCCGTCATTTAGCTAATAATAGTTACTAAGTATGCAAAACGTGGACACGTGCCAAATATGAGTGTAAAAGAATTCGTCCGGGGAAGTACTATCACCATACCTATATCTGCAGTTATACTCATACTCTTTTATTTTTAACCTTGGGAACATAGAAGACACTTGGTTACGTTGAAAAATATTATAAAACTTACATTGTAGGATTTGGAAGGGTGCTAGAATCAGGTAAGTATTTTACTTATATATCTATGAATGTTTACATAATTAGGTAACTATTTATAAAAATAGGTTAAATTGCTGCTGTAAAGGGCAGTGCCCAACAACAAAAAAGTATATAAATGTCCTTACATTGAAAGTATATATATAATCTCAATGCATTCTAAGTTACAGAAATAACCCAAGTGTGCCATGGAAGTATAAAACTGAAATAATGGGTACGCGGCACTTGAACCCCCAACATTTTTGAACTCAATTGTACCACAGTCGGCATCGTGCTTTCAGAAGTATCGAAGTTTATAATAGTAGGCAAAGTACTTATAAAATACGAAAATCTATAAAAAGTCGTCGATAAGCGATTAATTGCATAGAAATTTCCTAAAGTCGGTACTCCGCTATTACCTGTATTGAATACTGCAAGAGTTGGTAAAGTGCGAAAGTCGGCACTAAGCTCCGAAATAAAAAAAACAAGTATTAATAAATAATATTAGCTGCTGTAAAGGGGCATTGTCAAGCACGTAATATAATACTTAAGTAATAATGCGCACACTGCTGCTGTGTTTTAATTTGAAGGATGTATCAGTGAAATTACAAGCACATGAGACGTTTCATCCGTTATGTCTCAGGGTCGGTAACGCGCGAGCGAATAACCACAATCGTTCATAGGTTACGCTACCGGCTTACCAGGTGGCCGTACGCTTGTTAGCCATTTTAGTAGTATAAAAAAAGTTAAGCTGTAACTTTGACTATACCCTACTTGATAACTTCAAGGATTTGCGTAGTGCATACTTTGTATAGGTGCTTCTGACTATCCCCTACTTGGTTCTTAAAGATCCGCGTAGTGTGAATTTGGTCTGAGGATATCCTATTTGTTTTTTTGTGAACTAAATTCAATTTCCTTCAATATAATGTTACACAAATTTAGCTTGCTCCAAAATGCATTTATGTTATAGTAACATTCACAGTTTGTTTTGTATACCTACGCGTTACAACATAGTGCAGTTAATTAAGGCGCAGTAAAGCCAGCAGGCCCGGAGCGAAATGGGAAATAGGTAATTATGAAGTTGCGTTCTGGCTTGCAGCTTGCCACCACTGTTATTGTCTGAGGCATAGGCTGGAGCGAATATATAAAAATACGCACCAGCCTATGCCCCATATATAACCGCTTAATTGGTTTCTATATATTCAATACATAGAAACCTATTGAAGGTTTCCATTTATTGAAATCACTAGGAGCGTTCATAGAATTGAAATAATTGTGACGGGAACTAACACAAGAGAATAGTAAAGAACGTGGTCACGACTATGTATATGGATGTTTATCTATTTATTTATCTATTTAAAAAAAACTTCATTTTATAAACTAAAGGTCGTTGTTGTAAGGGTAATTTAACAGTTGCTTAACCAAACCTGCTTTGTCTCTTTCTGATATGTGTCATTTCAAATTGAACAAAAAAAAAACAATAGGTACACTGTTGAGTTAAACACAATCCGCTGTTTAAAATGTTTATAAGTAAATTTGTTTCTGATTCCTGAAATAGTAACATAGAAGTCTGATAGTAGCGCCAGTGATAGAAAAGTTGAGGAGCTAATCTATTAAGATTACCGTGGTATGGGCATATCACGAGGAGGAAAGGGTGACGCATTAAAAGAAGAGTGTTAAATATGATTTGGATGCAAATAAGAGCACAGGTAGGCAAAAGAAAAGATGGATGCATTGTGTGAAAGACCATATGCTTAAGAAAGAAGTAAGTACTGAGATGACGACTGATAGAGGAGAGTGAAAGAAGAAAACATGTTGTGCCGACCCCTCATAATGTTGGACAAGGATAAGAAAATGATGATGAGTTTCATCGCGCTTGATCAAGCCTAGAAAGATCATGCAGCAAAAACTGCTTGTATTTTTTTATGATCCTTCATTCTCTTTTGGTAAGTTAGTTCTAGCAAATAACTTTACTGCAACGAAATTACATGTAATATCGCAATCATTAACGCAAAAATGGGCTTTAATTCTCTGCATACTCAAAATATAGGGATTCCACTTTTTTGCTGCAGTTACTAAAACAAAATGTCGCTTTATTGCTTTGTTTTGGACTGCACATTAAAATCTAGCTCTGTGTACACAAAATTAAAATGTAGGTCTAGTTCATTCGGATCCGTGTATCTGTGGTCTGATGTATATTTTTGGCTCCATAAAGCGTATTGACGCGTATAATCTGATACAAGTATATTGCCAACTTTTCCAGCTCATACGTTAGTTATTTACTTTTATGTTTTTTTCGTCATCAACATTATTAACAGATGATACTGTAAAACGGGATACGTATCGTTGAAGGCACCGACTAAGATTCGACTCATTCTGAGAGTCTTCATCAGGGTGAGTGATTTGGTCAAGAATAATATTATATACAGCTTGTAGAAGTCTACTTGAAATAGATAGATAGAAGATAGAATTTTTTTTTTGTTCAAGTTATATATATATATATAGAGGTACAGTGGTGGTCATATAATTAGAAACACTTAGTCACTTGGTAGTCTTTTAATGTAACCAACATTATTAATTCAATTAATTGGAGGTAATAGTTTAATTTACGAAATCACAATGTACATTTATATCTCTGGGATAATAATAAGCAATAACATTCAGACAACCAATACAATAATTATAAAAATAAAATAAAACAAAAGTATCAATCAATATTCTTAGTACTGGCAGTCGGACAACTAATTAGAAACAAAGTATGACTAGGTTCTAAAATTGAATTTTAAAACTAAAATTCACCTTTCGGAATGTCACCGCATTATGCATTTTGCCGCCTTTTCTTACTCATTCGGATTTGTTACCTTTTGTCAGATTTAATTATTAAAAATGGGTAAAAACAAGAGCTGTGATGCAGCAACAAGAAAAATTATAGTAAACTTTCATTTTAAACGAAAATGGTCTTACAGAAAGATCGCCGATCATTTAGAGTGTTCCGTAAAGATGGTATTTAACGCCATTGCACATCACAAAAAACATGGAACATCCGATAAGGTGCCTAGAAAAGTTCGGCCAAGGAAGACCACCGTTCAAGAAGACAGGCTTATGATTCGTTTGGCTAAGACAGATCCCTTTAAAGGTTCTAATGTTATACGAAAAGAAGTATTTTCACAAGACGACCCTCGAAACGTGTCCGTAGGCGGTTGGTTGAAGGAAATTTGTATGGAAGACTTGCTAGGAAAGTGCCACTTCTCACTAGGCGACACAGACAAAATCGTCTAGCCTTCGCTAGAAAATATGCCAGTTGGACTGTTCATCAATGGAGAAAAGTTTTGTTTTCAGGTGAAACTAAAGTCAATTTGGTAAATTCCGACGGAAAACGATACGTACGGCGACCAATCAACGAGGCTTTGAATAACAAGTACACTATAAAAACAGTTAAGCACGGCGGTGGAAATGTTAAAGTATGGGGATGCTTTTCCGGATACGGAGTTGGTCCCGTGAGAAAGATTGAAGGGCTGATGGATCAGTTTCAATTCAAAAAAATCTTGGAGGAGACAATGATCCCATATTCAGATGATTTGCCAGTGAATTGGATTTTTCAGCACGATAATGATCCAAAGCATACAGCAAACAGCGTTAAAGCGTTTCTCAGACAACAATTGGTGACAGTGTTAGAGTGGCCTGCTAATAGTCCGGATTTAAATCCGATAGAGAATTTGTGGCACACTGTAAAGAAAACATTGTCGGATAAGCATATCACCAATATCAACCAACTTTACGACGCATTTGTAGAAGCTTGGAGATGTATTCCTTTGGAAACGTGTGAAAAACTGATAGAATCAATGCCACGTCGTTGTGTCCAAGTACTAACAGTACTAATCGGTTTTGGATGTAGTATTCATAGTATTATTCCAATTAAATGTGGTTTTGTTCACTTAGTTAATGTTTATATTGTTGTTTTTTTTGTTTCTAATTAGTTGTCCACTTTAGTCCATGTATTTTAATAGACTTTTTATTAAAATGTTATATTTTTATATCAAAATTGTTGTTTGTTATTACTAAACTCGTATAGTAATACTTTAAAAGAACCGATACATCCATATAAATACGTAGGAGCCCTCTATGGCACGTTAAAAATTAGTTATGATGTTAATTTGTAATGAAAATAGAAGACAGGGTTGGTGTTTCTAATTATATGACCACCACTGTATATATATATGAACATGTGCTTGTATGTTTGTCAGTAAACATATACGAGTACCTCTTCAACGGCTTATCAGATTAAAATGTATGACTTCATGAATTCTTAGTTTTTTCGCTACAATTCGTCAGTATGCGCTACAATAGACGACGACGCACGATAAGGCAGAAGTTTTAAAATTTTGCAAAACTTTCCTTTTTCATATTGAATTCCATTATTATTGCAGAGCCAATTTAAGAAATAAAAGTTATTTCATATAAGCTCTCTTCAAAATAAATGAAACCTATCAAGCACAGACAGTAAGCTCTTCGTATCTCACACGGTAAAGGTTGACGCACATTTGTTAGCACTAGTGTAACTCACGCACCGTATAGTAAATACTTAATATACTATACAGAATTTTAGATCAACATGCTTATTTATTAAAATGTTTAAGCAGTGGCTAAGTTAAACAGTGTTTTGTTCTTATTGTTGATAAGTACCTATTCCGGGTACCGGATAAAAAGTAGCCTATGTATTATTCTAATGTATAAGGTATATTACTGTAAAGTTTCATCAACATCTATTCAGTAGATTTTGCGTGAAAGCAAACAAGGCAACATCCATCCTCACAAACTTTCGCGTTAATATTAGTAAAATATGAAATTACACATATCAGAAAAAACAAAGCTGTGTTATTCAACTGTTTAAAAATCTAGCACGACATTATGCATAATTTTATCAAAAGATGACTCCATAGTTTTAAGCTTTTACCATGAAAGAGGTATATAAAGTAACTATATTAAAAATAAATTGGCTACAAAAGTTAAAATATGTTCGTCCTAAACCAACTGAGACCTCATCAAAACTGGTTAAATCACTACGACAAATAGCCACGAGCTACCTATTATTTATTGACTTCCTTTTCCAATTGGGTTGTGAGCGATGCTAATAATAAAAATAAAATAATTAATAATGATGAAACGTTCCTAAGTATGAAATATGTATGAAATACAAACGTTTAAGCCAAGCAGCGTGAGTTTTGATCATATTTTTAGTTATATAAAATTGTTTTGTGATACACTGGCTAACTCCCAATGCAGAGCCTAGACCGTAATGAAAATCCCTTCAAATACGTTTGTAAAAGCGTTTTATACTTCGTCTTTTTTGTCATAAGTATATTTTTCAGACTAGTGTACACATGTGCGTTCACCCTTACGTCACTGGAGGGCTGATTCTGAAGTAATTACTTCTACAGCGATGTAAAGCATGCCTTCAGGCTTAAACGGAAATAGCTAATTACTAACTTACTCGTATAGAATCATGTTATTTATTTAAGTCGAATGTTTGTGAGGAGAACTTTGTCGCTTAGTTTGAATTTAATAATGTAGAGGCATGAGGTGCATTAACCTCGTGTGAAATGGGTGTAATATGCACAGGCCCGGATAAAATTCCCACCTTTGACCTATATTTAAAAAAAAAACGCATATATGGGCTCGAAGTCGCAGATAATTCCATCTATGGATTTGTGCTTAAAAAAGTGCTCAAGACGTGTCCAGACATGCTATGTTGTAGTCCAGTCAAACGAATTTTTGATGGTAGTTCCTCATACGCTACTCGCTTTGCTTTATTTCATATTTCCAGGACTCAAGGTTAAGAAGTAAGAGGGCACACACAACTAAAACTACTTTGAAGTCATATATTTCTCGGATGTATGTATCAAAAATAGTTCAGAAAACCTCATAGTGATTTAGGAGACTTTTTAGTCACACGAAGAGATGCATTAAAATTGAAATAAAATCTTCATTTTAGGAAAGTTTGGATTTGATTTCGTTTCATTAACTGGATCATTAACCGATGACACATGCCTTCTAGTGTTTGATTCTAGGGCACACCAGTTTCACGTGTTAAGTGCACATGGATTAAAAGTCGGAAGTCAGGGTACAGCCCACTAGGCCAAAACAGCTCTTAATTCTCAATAAATAAATATTACTTAATAAATCATATCATTTATTTATTTATTATTGGGTTCTGTTTTCGCTATTTGGCTTCGGAACCCTAGATTCTTAAACTCTGTAGTATGTATTGGCTCAGATTTAGTATCGTAAAGGCATCAATCACTACAGAATGTGCCACAAGTGCCGTTGAATAGAGTCTACAAATATTTTATGATTGACTCTAGAGCGGCTTTATTAAACTTTGGACGTCACAATGTCTTTTTTATACTTAATATATAAAAAGCTTATAATTATTAGCTTTAATCTTACCTGATAAAATGATATTATGTCCGACGATGGAGTATGGAGGTCTAGATAGAAGTTTCCTATTTACTCTTACCTTGAAAAGATCCAGATTGTATTTTTCAGGAAAGACAGATGATGATAGTTTGTTGCGTTCCTTCGCCGTTCTCATTACAAACAAGGAACTGAAAAGATTAGTACAAATGGTTGGTATACTGATAAGATACGGATTGTACTGAGCAGTGTGTCTGCTTTTTCTTAGGTGAAAAGAAGATGTACTAACTTGTTAGGTATTAACCCCCTGTTTCTTAATCATTCGCTAACTCAGCAAGTCGCTAACTCTAACCCTGTCCTGTTTTAACATTAAAGAAAGGATATTCATTGTTTAATGTTAGAAAAGGACAGACTGCCTCTATAGGTAGACAACTTTTACTATGCTGCTAGAGTTAGCGAGTTATAATTTCGAAACACCATAATCATAACAATGTCAATCTATGTAAAATATGTATGTATTTCCAAAAAAAGTATATCAGTCATGTAGTTCCCATAATAAAAGCTTTGCTTATTTTGAGGCTAGATGATGCTGTGTGCAAAATGTCCAGCATTATTATTATTATATTATTATTATTATTATAAAACAGCATGTTAATCCAACTACTGGACAAAGCTCATCTCCAAAGAGTGTCATGACGAGCGATCTTGGACTACTTCCACCGACTTCCTGGAATCTTATGATGTCATCGGAGGGCTTTCCTTCACTGCCTCGTTTGGTTCATGGTCACCATTCGAAACCTTTCTTCCCCAGCCAAAACATGAATTATGAAAATCATCACTTATGCATCAAATTATACATTTCATCTATTAACAGCAAAGAGAACTTCGAACAAACCACAAGCATTGACTACTGGACATAATCTAATCCGGATTTAACTCACTTTTGTGACGCAGGGAATTATAACACATAATAAGCTCATGAGTGTATTTCCCATGGACATCCTCAGATACATTCTTAGTGTGTAGATCTTTGAGGATACCAAGTAGAGGGTAGTCAAAGGCACGTTCGTACATTACATTAGACATATGCCCGCGTTTTGTAAGTAGTTATCATTCCACGTGACAGGTAGAAATCCGCTTTGTTATTTTATTATTTTAAATAATGTTTTTATAACATTTAAATAAGTGTGGTATAATATGTCTCTAAAGTCATACCGGGCATTTCATTTCTTGAATAAAGCTCTTTCCAAAAAACGTAGCCCTTAGCCAATGTAATTCGTACCGTACCATAATATCAACCATAATACTAGATTGTCGATAAGCGCTCCAAAAAGGCCACACACACTTTTGTGGTCTTATTTCAAATAAGTATGTTCCAAACAATTAAAAATTATTTTTCATTTTAGAACAACGACAACGACGACATATTTTTCAAACAAGATTTTAAATTTATTACTTATTACTTTGCAAAGGTAATTAAACCGAATATTTGAGTGTTGAGGTTTATAATATAAAACGATGTTAACGATTTTAATAAACTTTTTCTACATTTTGCAGTAAGAAGTGCAAACTTGAACGATTCGTTTTTGTTCTTAATCCTCTATCTACTATGGTTGATCGAAGGTTCCATAGATTTATTTTTCATATCGCCATTATCGTCAAATAAATATAGGATTGACATTAAGCTATAGTAATTACTTTGTGATATTTTGAGATTTGTTTAAGAATTCCAAGGGACTATTGAAACTTATTTTATTTTTGGCCCGCTCTAACTTAACTGCTATTTAGGTCGTATCTAATCTTATCTAGCTTAACAATCGCATCTTCAACACTTTTTCCTTTCATTTAATAAAGAAAAACATTGCCATTGACGTAGCTATCAGATTACCGAGCTTTTGGTTTTGACTCTCTCCGGTAAGCAAGTCTTTGAAGGCTTTGCAGTGTAAATGTCACTCTATATGGTAATCAGTGGTGTGAACGCTCTCTGGAAGACAGTGATGTTACGAAAACTCGAGGGAATATTTTATAGAAGACATTAATGAAAGGGACTCAATGTGAGAGCTATTTTTCTTGGGATACGTGGCGGGATAAATTTAACTGAGGTTTTATTATAATTTTGGTACGATCTAGCTCTGCTACGATTCTTGCTCGTGAAATCAAAGACGAATTCCTAAACATAATACCGTTGGGAATTCAAGCAAGTTGCTTGTTTGTATCCCAATTTTACGCCTTGGAAACTCGCGGTACGAAAACCAAAACGAATTTCTATTGTTGCACTTTCTTTAGAGATCTTGTGGATGATATTTTAAATAAGGATTTTTTTTTAAATGATCAAATCCTCAATCGCCTATTTCAGTTATGTTCTTACACAACATTACTACACATACCCATGCAAGTGATATCTGACTCAGTGATATTTTACAAAGATTCGTTTTTGCTTCATAATATAAAAAGTTATGGTATTATCGTCATAACGTAAATTGTAAAGATTTCGAGTATAGAATTTAGAAATTTTGTACAGAATAGTAAAATTGTATCATACTTAATTGTAAATAAATATATTTGTATTGTATAGTATTGTAAGTTCTACTTAATGAATTTAGCGTTAAAACCTATTTAAAAAACATCCTTCAAGATATAATCGATTACAATCCAAAATGGCTTATCGGATAGTTAACCCTCTGTGGCGCAATGGGCGAAGGCCCGCCTAAGACGCAGAAGTTTGCGGGTTCGATTCCCGCCGTAGGACAAATGCTTATATGGTCTGTAAATATATTTCTCGAGTCTGGGTGTTTTATATACATAATATGTATGTATTTACAAAAAAAGCAAAGTATATAAGTAGTATATCAGTCATGTAGTTCCAAAAATGTCCAGCATTTTTTTTCAGCTAGAATTCCATTTCCACGTTCACATCCCACGATTTAATAAGAGCAGAGGCAACCATAACAATACTCATTCTACTTTAATAATGGCGATACAATGCCTCGGAAGATGTTCAACGCGCAACGGCCGAAGAAAATGACCGTACTGCTGCATCTCGAGTTATAACTGCTTTTTACTTTGCAAAAATTGAAATATAAACCTTAGATTCAAGAGTATAACGTACGGGGCGAAGGTAAATGTAAGTTGGTAATGTGTAATCCAAATGAAACGTTGACATTGAGCCCCTGGCGGCCGACGAAGAAAATTGTAAGATCAAATTAGGTCCCGGTTTAAGTCTTCACAATAATAGGAATGGCTCGAAAATGAAATGCGGTGGTATACTTATTTTAAGAAGTTTATTTCGCTGATGAGACATTTAATATAACTTGTGTTTATTCGGCTGAATGTTTGTTTAATCTAAGATGATATTTGAAATGTGTCTTTGATAATATTTGGTATCAAAACTGTTAGGAGTTATTTAAACACCCAACAAACATAGGCCTCGCCGCAAACAAATCTTAGTTTGGGGACCCTGTGTCGTGGGTATCAGGATGTACGAGTACCTCCCTGTACTCGTCCAGGTCCGATATATCGTGGTATCACTATCTGCAGAATATCAAAATATTTGTCCCGTAGCGGGAATCGCCACCGCCCGCATTTTGAATGCATTCGATTGTTTGTAGTTGCACATGATACAGATATTTTTTTACATATTTGTGCGTATCTTCCCGAAGTATTTGAATTGTAAATATAACCATTTCAAAGAATTTAAGGATATGGAAAAAATTTAACCTGGATTGTTTCATCTGGTCCTTCTATCCATTAGTGTGTCACATCCTGATTTCACCATTGTCGTGTTTTATTAAGAAAAATGAGAATATAAAATATTTTTGAAAGGCCGGGTTTTTCTTCCAATTGCAATATAATGGGGGTTATTTTATTACACCTTCTTGTGTGCTTTATGAAAAGCATTACAGTCACTTTGAGGTATCCTTGATAACACTTCTGGTTAAATCTCTTATCTCTCTATATCTCTTGCAGCTTTATCTATCCTGGCCCCGTCCAGGAAAGATAAGGCTTCAAAGTAGCAAAAGTTATGAACTTCTGAATTTTTAACCTTGTGACATAGAAGTATGGAACAAAGCATTTATAAGGAACTGCCAACAAAAAATGATTTAAACGGATTTTAAATAATTAATTTATAAGGAATGAGGTCACGGGACACTTATAAAGCATGTCACGAGACGTTTGGGGCAGTTCTCTTTAAAATCAAAGTATGTGAAGCTTTGGGGAAATCAACAAACAATATGCAATTAAAGTTTTCCTAATATTCGAAGAAATAAAAGCACAACTACTCTTAAAAAGGTACCTAACTGATAGATTGAGTTCCAACTTCCAAAGGAAGCTTGAATAAAATCCATTAGGAATCCCGGAGGAGCCAGCGACGTCTTCCGTTTCGGAAATTACATTAAAAAGCAATACTTCCACCCAATAACTAAAATAAGACTAAAAATGCAAAGTGAATTGCGATCTTCAGTGAATTTGCGCGCTTTTTAACGTACATTCGAGAATTTCCTTGAAAGAGAGCGGCATTTTCTTTGCAACTCTCAACATGTAAAAAAATTTTCATTACTTATAAAGAGTTATTATTTTTTGCCGCCAAGTTGTAATGCCGGTGAAATTACATGCATATGAGACTTTTCACCCGTTATGTCTCAGGGTTGGCTACGCGCGATTGATACCTCTGGTGTTACGGTAACCGCTTAATAAGGTGGGTCGTATGCTTGTTTGACACTAGTTGTTTATATAAAAACGGATACGTGTGATTATAATGTAAAAAAAATTGGCTTGGTTTGTTTATTCTCTTTATTCATCACAAGTTAGTGTTTTCTTTTCTGCATATTTTAAGTTTGAAGTAACACATATCTCACAGATACTAGTTATCAGTTAATTAAATATTGTTTTTTTATAAGTAAGCATGTTTGTGTTTATATTGTCGTAGTACGGAACCCTTAGCATGCGAGTTTTCATCAAGAGGGACAGTAAAAAGCGATAGTTATATAAGAAAATGACAACTACAAAGTGATTTAAAAAGACCTTTTCTCTAAGTATAAAGTTCAGCCTGCTGTGCTTAGTAGAATTATAAATTATCTAGTATTATCTTCGTTAGTGTACGACGCGACGTGGAGGGGGAACGTCGCGATCACTCACCCTGATGAAGAATCTCGGAATGAGTCGAAACTTAGTCGGTGCCTTCACCGATAGTGCGGTACGTAACTTGACTATTCATATTGTAAAAACGGGAATTTTCCCGTTTTTACAATATGAATAGTCAAGTTCACGATAGTTTTTGAAATAAAATATATAGTAAAAGTTAGTGAACCATTCTGAGTCGAAGAACATGTAGTAGGTCCAGTATCTGATTCATTCCCAAGAGGTGCGGATTTGATTCGCAATGCGGGACAAATGTAAGATAACAAACAAGTCTAGGTACCATTGTTCTTGTAGTCCAAATACGTACGACATGGAATTCTAGTATGGGGTCATCAGGAATATTATGTGACTGTCGGATATTATTTATAAAAACTAATCGAAATTTGCACCTAAGTATAGCCCTGTCCGTTAAATAGTGCGATGTGCAATTGCGCGTAAAATAGGAAAAACAAAGAGAATCCTCTTCATACATCACAAAATAAAGAAAGAAAACTGGAGGTGGTAATGTGAGGTTATAAATAAATAATGCTGGTCATTTTTCACACAGCATCATCTAGCCCCAAACTAAGCAGAGCTTTTATTATGGGAACTAAATGACTGATATATTACTTAAATACTTTTTTTTGTAAATACATCTATTTGCTGATCATACAAACATTTGTCCCGCGGCGGGAATCGAACCCTCAACTTTCTGCGGGCCTTCTTTTCAGGCGGGCCTTCACCCACTGCACCACAGAGGTTCACAAAATTATGATATCAGCATATCTCAAGTTTCAAGAAGAGCCTACTCCATACATTGGATTACATCTCAGTCAGATTCATCCAAAGATTGTCCGGTAGAGATTGATTGAAAACCTTGGTGTGCATTCTCTGCTCCTCTGTTCATTCACTAGAATTCAGTGAGTCTGTGTGCCCTACTGAATGCCAAAGTACGCAGCCTTCATCTATTCTGTTCATTGTATAGAATATTTCGGACGCAGTTAAACAGTTAAATTCAATGTCAAATATTTAATGATTAATCTATAAAAATATTTTTAATAGGACTCTTATCGAAGTAAAACTACACATTTATTGGATCAGACAAAGCTTTTATTACATGCACTGTTATTGATACCAGTTATTTATTTATTGAGGAAAAGTATATCATATCATTATTCTGTAGTATTCAATTACGAAAATTCTGATATGTAATTGAAAAGTGTAAATAAAATCCTATCATATTATATTACGAGTATAAACGCGAAATTTGGATAATGATTATGATCTTCGTAAGTGATCAACCGATTTAGATGAAATTAAGAATAGGTATAGTTCGTGACCTAGAATAATATATTGGCTACTTTTTATCAGGAAAGGTACCAGGGTACCACTTGGGCAAAACCGTGGGCAGGAGCTAGTGACTCTATAAAACAAGTTAAAGTAAGAGAATATTGAAATTTAAGTAAGAATAAAAAGGCAGGGTTTTTTTTTCACCTTAATGTATCACTTACAAGACCAACGGGCCCACCGTTGGGTTTGCTACTTTAGTTGTATTAAAAAAAAAACCTAAATTCACAAACAATATACTATGATTTGATTTATTTTATTTTGCCACATCCATATATTTCTGCCTCACGTGTGAAAGACAGGAAACCTCCATACGGTGGAAGCTGGTGGAAAGGCATATCCGATATTGGTCCTTTTGAGATTATTGATTTTGCCTTCTTTGTTCTTCGGCCTGGAATGGCCTCGATGAGTTTTTTCAGCCCAACGTAATTATATTTACTTTGACTTTGAAAGGATGAAACGGATATTGGGAGGAGGAAATCTTTGAGCCCTTTTGAATGCTCTATAACATTTTGGAACAAAAGAAAAGTTAGAAGCATTTAACACACACTGTACAGTTCCTTGCTCAGGTACTTCATGAAGAGTGCTTACTTTTAAGCTCTATTTAATACTTAAGTAACTAAATTTATTATTTATATCAAATGTTTTATTATAGCTACAATACCTGTGTGTGAAAGCTGATATAAAAAGTTTTGAATTTTGTTTTTTTTTTAACTAAACGAAATACGACAACTATCCTACTAATATTATAAACGAGAAAGTTTGTGAGGATGGATGTTTGTTACTCTTTCAGACAAAAACTACTAAACGGATTTTAATGAGAATTCACAGTAATATAGCTTATACATCAGAATAACACATAGGCTACTTTTTATCCGGGTACTATGCGGGCTAAGCCGTGGGCAGAAGCTAGTAATTATCTATGTAGATATTGAAATTGTACCAATAGATATTTTCGTCACTAAAACACTACCAGGATCAAAGAGCAGACTTGAAGTATAAGTTCGTGTATAATGTATGAATATAAGTATAAATCCATAATGATAAAATAACACGCACACGAATGTATTCCTTATGATGAATATCCTCAGATTCATACGCTGTACGCAGATCTGTAAGGATACAGAAGAAAGTTCAGACATTATATTTTCAAGTGTAGCACTCATAATCATAAAATCATTCTTAATTGACAAATGCTACCATGACATTAACGATTATTTAGACTAGGAAACGAACAAATCTTCTTAAAAATAAATAAAAAGTGACATAAGTACCTATTATGACTAATGAAAATTATAACAAAAGAAAAATGACTAAACCTACTTATTTATTTTATTCAAAATGCTAGATACCTTGATACTTGGCCTACCTTAAAATTATTTTATCGTACCTACTAGTTTTTGTTTACACAAAACTTCGGCCTGCCTACCTATCTGTTGCTATACCCTTAGACAGGGTTCATGTGAGATACCTACCTATAAACACCATCTATGTACCTACCATGTGATAGCAATAAATATATTGAGTATTGAGTATCATTAACAGTCTGAGAAGACCACTTCAAGACTTTCAGCAACCTCGCAATTAGGAGGGTGGCTCCCACTGTCCGGCTCTGTGTCGTCCGGTTTGTGATCGGAACCCAAATAAATAATTTTAATTTAGATAATATAGGTTCATAAATATAGGTTAAAAAATATAGTAGGATATGAATACATTTCTTTATTTAAGACGGCTTGAACCATCTGCTGCGTGTGACTTTACCCGCGCCCCTCCTGTGTCCGACTACACTATGCCAGGAATGAGAATAGATAGTAGAATATGTGAAAATGGAAATTAATTTCCAAATAAAATCGACCGGTTAGAGCCACGCCACATCAGTTTTATAAAATACTAGCTGTCGTCAGTGACTTTGCACGCGTGGAGGCGTGTTTAAAAAAACATACTCCTATACACACTTTCACCACCATTAACCCTACCCCTTTAAATTGAAAAAAATCCAAAAACCCTGAATAACATCATTATTTATTAATGATAAGTAACAACAATACCAATCTTAAAGTTATTTTTTAAAAAACCTATACTCTGATTCAAACTTTCATGCACCATCCCCCCCTTAAAATGTCAAAATCCAAAAACCCTGAAATACTTAACCATTTATTTTTCTAAATAAATAATGCTGGTTTTTTTCACACAACGTCATCTAGCCCTAAACTAAGCATAGCTTGTATTATGGGAACTACATGACTGATATTAAACTTTTATACTTTTTTTTGTAAATACATACATATTATACATAGAAAATACCCAGACCCCGCAACCTTCTGCGTCTCAGGCGGGCCTTCGCCCACCACGCCACAGAGGTCATCAATTTATGCTCATTAGCTGTAATTTAAATTAACATGTTTCTAACTTCAGAGAATAGACTTTTACAAAGTTCACCCCCATTGCCCCCCTCCTTTAAAGTGTAAATTTCCAAAAATCCTTTCTTAACACATACTTTCGTTATAAAATAAACCTATGTTCCAAATTTCAGCTTTCTAGACTTAGTAGTTTTGGTTGTGCATTGATAGATCAGTCAGTTAGTCAGGCAACAGTCAGTCAGGCAAACGATTTAGGTAAGTATAGATACAACAGCCAACAGACACAACATAGTCATGACCCCACTAGGATTCATACGGTATGAAGAACTATAAGTACCGTGGTGCCTCAACACCCAGACCCAGAATAAATATCTGCAATATATGCAAAAAAATGTCTTGTAGCGGGAATTGAACCCGCACTTCTTGCATTGCAGCCGACTCTCCGGCAGCCACTCGCCCACCGCGCCACCGAGGTCATCGGGTCAATTTATCTAATAGATACCTAAGTAAACTATCTGGGAAGTTCAAAAAGTACCAGGTACCCAGAATCACTGAAGAGGAGGCTACAATGCTCAATAAACAAGATAAATAATTCGTTGTTAATCGTTAGGTCCGCGCAGACGGTAAGCAATTTAGTGAGGATAAAACCCCTTAATCTCTTGCTGTATTCACCCTAAATCGAATCGTGCACCGATGGAGTCAATACTAGAAATGGCCTAATTAGTATTAGTATTTTTCATGAAATATCTTGGGGTTTTGGTCATGGATCAATGGTATCTGACTGATTGCTCCAGAAAACCCCAAGGGTCGATCAAGCTAGCTCATCAGATTAACATACCATCATTCACAAGATTGAGGTATGTCATAATTTGAAGACCCCTGTTCTGGAGCATGCTGGTTTCCTCACGATGTTTTCCTTCACCGATTTGAGCACGTGTTAATGCCCACATATTTATTTCGAGTGGATAACTCCATTGGTGCACGATCGAGTTCAACTTCCGTCTTCCGAATCAGAAGTCGGGGCCCACTTGGCCAATACCGTTATTTGTTGCTAAAATTAAATATTTCATTGCATTGACAGAGTTGCACTTGTCGATTCCAGTTCAATTCAAATACTCCACGATCAGATTTATTTGTACTGAGTCCTAGTATTCTGTAATCGAATAATGGCCATTGAGGGATCTCAGTTAACTGTCTCTTCGCAGACTTGTTTGAAGTGGAAAATTAAATTGCATGTGGAGCGTGTGCTCTAACAGTCAAACTATTTGACTGTTTGAGGCTCTGTTGATTAAGTTTCTTGTGAGGGATATGGCGGGAAGGATTTCAGTTATTCGGTCTGGTTGGTAAATTACAGCCAATGTTTGTTGTGTAATTAAAACGCAATCTTTAGGGAATTTGGCGTTCCGCGATTCTGCGCGGAATACGAGTGGGTTGGGTGGGGTGTTATTCATTTCGTCGTTGTTTGCTCTCAAATGTAATAAATAATGAGGTATTGTAAAAAATATGAAATTAAATTTCTATAATCACGAAAATACAGGATAAATAAAGCTTTGTCAGAATTATGAAAATTAATAATTAGATTTAATTAATAAGACTTATTATTGCCTACGATTAAAATTGTTTTATGATTCCCTACCACCGCTCGCGCTGGCTAGGTTGATCGGTAAGACCGCTTGCTCTCATTATATTGAATAAGTCATTATCTTTCAGCGAATATTGGAACTATGGGCGTATGAGTGATACATCTGGAGTAACAAGCGTCCATTGTTTACGGTAACCACTTACCAACAGTTGGCCCGTATGCTTGTGTGCCAATTTATTGGTATAAAAAAAAGTCCTAATGCTTGTATCAATTTGGTTATTTTTTATGTTTTGCTAAAATATGTACTCATAGCTGAAAACGAAGTCAATGAAGACAACATACTTAACTTGTCACGCCACTACAATAACGCCATTGGACACAACTCACATTTTTAAAATTTTAATTAACTTGTTGCACTCTTTAAGCGTTAAAAACTTTATGGACACGATTTTCGAAAGAGTCTAGCTACCCGCAACACAGGTTATCCTAGGGTGGATACAACTCACATTTTTACAATTTTAATTAACTTGTTGCACTCATTAAGCGTTAAAAACTTTATGGACACGATTTTCGAAAGAGTCTAGCTACCCGCAACACAGGTTATCCTAGAGTGGATACAACTCACATTTTTAAAATTTTAATTAACTTGTTGCACTCTTTAAGCGTTATAAACTTATATGGACACGATTTTCGAAAGAGTCTAGCTACCCGCACAGGTTATCCTAGGGTGGAAGGTAGCGTACCCACTTACAAATTGATTTTACAACATTTTTGTATGTTTTTTAAGTTATTTAAAACACTTACTTACTTGTTTTATAGACGTACCTACTAACTGCAGTTTGTTTTACCGTTTTACCATACGTTTGTAACGAATTAATAAACTTAATAATAAACATCCCATTAAACAAGCATATCCTGAAATAACCTACAACCATTCACATTATCAGTCACTATTTTAAATCGAGGTCGCAATAAATTAAAAACTAATTGCAAGAAAGTACTTGTTAGATATCTGAATAGATCCAGTCAAGGTAGTAAAAGTGGTATCAGTGTTGTGAAGCCACTGCAGTTGGTATAAAAGATGCCGAGGCGACATCACGACATCGTATTCCAGTGAAGAACATCTCGTCTACAACATGAATTCTTACGTGGTAAGTTTATGAAATTAGATCCCCATATTCTTTGCAACAAATATTTATTTCGTTGTACGACGACTTTGGGCGAGTAGCCGACTGAGACGCTAGAGGAGCAGATTCAAATTTTCTGCGAGACAAATATTCTAATTAATAGTTCTGCTGATTTTATTCCAAAAACTATCGTGAACTTGACTATTCATATTGTAAATTGTACTGCACTATCGGTGAAGGCACCGACTAAGTTTCGACTCATTCCGAGAGTCTTCATCAGGGTGAGTGGTCGCGACTTTCTCCCTCCGCGTACACATGCACGGCGCGATGCGGTTACCCGTTTTTACAATATAAATAGTTCTGCTGATATTTGTTTCGGGCCTGCGTGTTGTGGTACTATGGTACTCTTAGTTCCTGATACTCATGTTATAGCGAATCTTAGTGTGGAGTCAAGAATATGTATGACTGTTGGGTGTTTATTTATTTATTTAACATATTTTGTTTATTTTATGTCTGTACTATTTAGAGACTATTGAAAACAGTGCGAACGATTTTGATTAAAACAGGGTAGGTTTATGGAAAGTAAAAATAACAGGTTGGCCGGAAAGACTCCATATTTCCTCCAGCGAGGAAATATCTTGACGAGAACGTCAAGATATTAAGGGTCGATATTAGGAAGGATGTATTGTCGGCCAGCTTCTAGATCAGCATTTGTCGCCGCCTTGCCCAAAGTCCTCATAAACATTCGCGTTTATAATAGTAATAGGATTAGTAACGGATCGTTTTATCGCATCAAAAACTGACCACCGTATAAGTTTCTTTGGTGTTTTTTGTTCCTTGAGATTTTCTATGCCAAACAAACATGAATGCTTGCAGTTATGCTTGCGTTGCTGTGTTCCGGTTTTCCGGTAAAATTACAGGCTTAGGAGACTTCTCATAAACTTGGTGTTAAAGTGTATAGGGTAAAAATAATTAAATTTCTATTAAAATTGGTCCTTATGCAGCTCCAATAACCTCCACTATCATTCAGGCATCCTGATCAATTTTCAGGTATTTGTTTGCCTAGTGTTAGCTTTCGTGGCTCACAGCGAAGCGGATCCTGTGCGGCAAGGCTGGGCGAGTGGAGCCACTCAGGATCGGGACCCATTGAACCCTAATTATCCAGAGCACGGGGCTGTCGCTTCAGCATCTGGAAAGAACTCCAGGGTGGAAACCCTTAATGAACAGAAAGGAGGAAGTCAATTCTCAGAAGCCTATGCTTCTGGACATGGCCACGTTTCTACCTTTGCAAAGGCTAAGTAGTTTATTTAAAACTTCAGATTAATTTTCATGTTTCATTGATGATAAACACAAAATAAAGTTGAAAAGGGTCTTTAGTCTTCTGTTTTCTTTTTATCTTTTATTTCTGCGTTGAAATTGAATATGTGTAAGAGTGTAAAAAAATACAGGATATTTAGATTGTGATTCTCAATCAGTCGTGAGACTCAATTTACCAAAATTAACGAATTAAAATATATAGTCGAGGTCGAGATAAAAAACAGGTGATGCCTTGCCTTTCGCCAATGATAAGCAGCGTAGGGGCAACTTTAGTGTGAACAGCTAAAGGTTTTTGAAAGTTGTACTGCAATTTTATTAATGGCTTCTCTGTGGCATAAACCTTTTTCACTTTCACTCTTGGGGCATAGGTTCCGCTCTTGCGCCTGCCGGACAGCTAAGGCAAGCCGAGGTTCAGGGGTCTCTGTCGACCCAGGGAGTAATGGGGCTCTGCAGTGTCACCACGCACCGAGCGGTCATCGCAAGCGCTCCTCGCGGCATTGTTATTATTATGATTTTGTTACATGAATAAAAAAAACACTAGAAGCCTCTTTGGTCTTGCAAGCATACATAGGTTAGTAACCGCTTACCAAAATCAAAGCTTGTTTTTATTTTATACAAAAAAAATTTAGAAATGATTGGAATTAAACCAATTAAGATTGTGGTGGGTATAAGCCTCCCTAAAGACAGGAACATAAAACAAACGGCTCCCGGCCTCCTGTGACTTCGCTATTCCTGGCACCTGGTCGATAGAGGTGACCCAAGATCGCCCATCATGACACTATGTAGAGGTGCAAATCTATTACCAAAAATGGTCTTAACTAAATTTAGGTATTTTATTTATTTCGAGATCATATTAAACTGTACTGTACTTATTATTATTATTTATTAAATGAGATAAAAAACGTTTATTATTATGTCCAACAGCGGACTTCTACAGAATGTTAATGATGCCGATGATGACGATGAAACAAAAAATGACACATGTTTTAGGTAAATATTTTTTTACAAGCCCCTATAACTAGTATGAATTTCAGTAAAAGTTTTTTTTTATTTAGTTCTAGAAATATGTGGCACTAAATCCGCATATTCTTTACGTTTATGAATTTTAATAAAACCATGTTTTTAAAAAAAAATTGTTCTTCTAGATACATGTACGAATGAAGCTTTCTTGAAGTCATACAACATCGTCCACAAGTATTGTCTATTATAACGCCTTCTAGTGGCGATAAAAACTATCTGAGCACCGTCTTTAAAGTCTATAAACGAAACGTAAAAAACGCTTTAAAATCGGTTACAGCGTTTCGAAGATTTAGGGTAAGTGTACAAAAACAATCTGTTACCCCATATTCATATACAGGCTCCTTGTGTCACGGGTAAAAGCAAGAAGCTCAAAAGATTTTCTACGCGAATAATGAATACCTTTAGGTAGATATTTGAATCATTTCCTCAACCCATAGGTTTTGGAATGAGTCCAAGAGTCCTTCCAGTAATTCAATACCCGAATAGCGTTGTGACAATATGAATCTACAAATCCTCTCGTATCTCAAGAGTTGGTTTCCTTTCAACCGAGCTTCCTTATTTATCCACCTTTAGATCTCCGGTCTATGATAAGGGGCTATTCATACGATCCTATCTTTACCTATCTAATATTTTTCATGGAATTTGAGTGACTTAACTGTACCAGTTTCCTCAGTCATGCTTATGTAAATGCTATACAAAACATGAATAGCTCTATTCAGTGATATAAAGGCGACAATTTACGTTCAGTTTTAGACTTGCTAGAGCATAACTTTGAATTAATTAATGAATGAAAATAATTTATTGTACACACCAAGATAAGAAAATAAACAAAAACTTTATGTAACTAAAAGTAAAATGGACGATCTTATCGCTTAAAAGCAATCTCTTCCAGATGACCTTGGGATGGAGCGGAATCTATATAAATTTAAGAATGGTTGGCGGTACACGTAATAATAAATACAAGAGGAGAGTGCAAGGAGTTATATAAAAAAACTAGTTTTTACTTGTTTTTTTTTATCTAGCTCTTAAATTACGTGTCTCATTCTTTTCATTAAAGCAATATGTTTTCACGCATTTTGCTGTAATCAGATAAAAAACTTTGTCAGGCTAGTGAACTGTGCTCGAACTTCCGACCCGAAGCTCGTGGGATCGAACACGGTTGTGCACCAATGAATTCTCAATTTTGTACGCTGAACACTTGCTCAAAACGGTAGTGGAAAACATCGTGAGGAAACCGGCATGCTTTAGAACCAAAAATTCGAAGGCATGCGCCATCCGTTAGTGTTCCAATAAACGGCAACAGGCTATTAAACTTTCACACGGAATGCTAATTTCTATACAATAACGCTGGAATGTGCCAAATAATGAATGTCAATGGTTTGGACGTGTCTACCCCTACTTGGTACTCTCAGATCTGAGTACTGAGTATGGATCTGATGATCTCCATCTATTGCGGTGTTAAACACACCTTTATTGTACCTGAGGTTGTAACAGGATAAATTTAACGAGCTTGACCCATGTCACAAAAGAATGTTGTGTCACCAACTAACGAACGGTCAGGGACCAAACTAATTTCACCGGAAAATCTTGCCAGAATCTACGGCTGTATTTTTCTAATATAATGTATGGTGCATCATAAAAATAAATAATACCAAAATTTAAAGTACAATAGGCGGTGTTATCGCGATAAGGTGTTTGTTTTGTAAAATCATGTTATCAATTAAATAAGATCGTATTCTTTTTTTTTTATTTATAATGCAGGACACTTTCTCACAGCATCCTCTAGCCCCAAACTAAGCAAAGGTTGTATTATGGGAACTACATGATTGATATACTACTTATATACTTTTTTGTAAATACATACATATTATACATAGAAAACACCCAGACCCGAGCCAAATATTTGCAGATACAAACATTTGTCCCGCGGCGGGAATCGAACCCGCAACCATCTGCGTCTCAGGCGAGCCTTCGCCCACTGCGCCACAGAGGTCGCCATTCATTCATATTCGACAACCTCTGTGTTTCAGTCTCAGAGTCTGGGGTGTTCTATGTATAATGTGAATGTATTTACAAAAAAAAATGGTATATAAGTAGTTTATCAGTCATGTAGTTCCCATAATACAAGCTCTGCTTAGTTTGGGAATAGATGATGGTGTGTGAAACTGTCCAGTATTATTTATTTAATTATATTGTAAAACTGGAATTTTCACAAAGGTATCTTACTATTGGTGAAGTGTGATACGTGAAGAATTTCGTCGGTGCGACTAATTTTATATTATTTAATATATAAAATAACGGGGCCCGTAAAAACATGGCCCCGGCTTCGCACGGATCATTCAAATTATCCGGTGGATTTTACAAAAATGTTGTTTCATACAAACCTTGTCCTGACAATTACGAAAGCAAAAAACTGCTTTTCTCAAGTGATGATTTTTCATACAAACGCGGTAACTGATATTAATTTACAGAACGTTTTTTATTTACGTAATTATGTACTTAGTATTTAAATATCGTATTACTATCAACCATCTAGCTAGGTGTATTTAAGTATTTGCGTTAAGCATTGAATGAATGAATGAATGAAATATTTTAAAACTACTTGTATACCATAAGATAACAAAATATACCAAAAATATAACATAACTAAAAGTACAATGAGCGGTTTTATCACTTAAAAGCAATCTCTTCCGGACAACCTTGGGATGGAGCGGAATGTACGCAATTGTAAGAATGGTACTACATTACATATTCTTATTTTTGTTGTAACCTTTCTACTACCGACACATCTTTTTTCACAATACACAAAGCTTACTGGAAGAGAATACTTTAACATTAAGTTCGCCTACGTACAACTGTTATGAGCAATTAATAATGATTTGTCTATTGAATAGCATTTGAATAGTCTTCATCAGTGTGAGAGATTGACGACAGGCGACGCTCTCTTTTTACGCCACGTCTTACACTGGCTATCGCTTTTTGTGCGCGGTTCGAAAGGCACGCGGATGGAGATTGAAATCGTTCAAATGAGTTTGTGTATAGAGAAGGAACGCAGAGCGTTGGTGGTCCGGGAAAATGTGCTCTAAAGACAGTTTGTACGCTGTTCGAGAAGCAAAGATCACACTATTTAAGGCATACTGTCAGACTTTCTACTCGAGCAGCCTGTGGGTAAAACACACTCACCGGGTCGCAGAGTAAATATAACAATCATTATTTTCACAAACCATCATAAATGCTTATGTTTTCCTTGTAATTGCAGCTGAGCTTTAAAGTTCTTAAATTCTGGTTTAGGCTCAAACACGTCGATTCAATGAGCTTGTTATCTACGGCCAAAAATAACCATTAATACTTTTTCTCAACAAATGAGTTCATCTTATTCGAAAGCAGACAAACAAGCAGAGTTTGTTGCCTGATTCTAGGCTGGTTGCGCGCGAGGAATAAGTGTAAATTCATATTCAAATTTTAAATTCACGAAGTTTTTAAGTTGATGTTTCTGTATAATCCTTGTGATTTTAACAAATAAAAAACCCTTTGACTTTGAAGCCTTATACTGTTCTGTTTTACTCAGTCAACTCAAATTCAGCAGAAAACTACCAACACTTTTACTACCTGGTTGCCATAATAAACCTTTATAGTTAGTGCTGCCCCAACGTTATGGACTACATAGTACATACGTACTTGCGATTCAGCCCACGTACGTTTCACCCTGAGACGGAAAACTATGCATTTAATGAAAATATTCCCACAGTACTAATGATAAGTTCTTACGTGATGGATCTTACTTGCAAGAGCTGTTTAGTTTTTTTTTGTTTTATTAAAAGTTTTTGCTATTGATATAAGATTGTCCTTAGTTACACTAACAAAATGGCTGTGGGGGCGAGACAAAACTTTTCAAACATGTAAAAAAATTGTTTAGGTCGAGAAGTGTCCCTTTTAAATCTTAAGGGTAGCTTCCCACGAGCTTGCTTCTGGTAATAGGCGTCGATGGTAAAGCATACATACGTCCGTTGCTGACGTATGTATGCTTAAATGATACGTTTTTTTTCACTTGGCATTCAGGAATCACTAAATTAAAACTTGGAATCTCCAGAGATTCAGAGATCCAGATCCTTAGTTACGCAGTATGGGAAGAGCCTCAGAGTAGACCGTGGCTGTCTGTGGTTGTGGCTATGATCCGTGAAACTATCGGTCCGGTAATTGAAGCCACCTGAAGAAGTTTTTGGCATTGCTAAGCTTGCTAATAATGAGACGTTGACATTGTCATTTTCATAGTGCAATTTGTAAGTAAAGTCAGCTAAGGCTATTTTATAGGGATTGTAAGCAAACTTACTGTTGGTGGGGGTTTTAGTTTTGGAATAAAGTTTGACACTATACATAGTTCCTACATATAAGTAGTATATCATTCATGTAGTTCGCATAACACAAGCTCTGCTTATTTTGGGCTAGATGATGCTGTGTTAAAAATTCCAGCATTATTATAATTATTATTAGGTGCTCGACTCTTTTGGATCCAGGAATAACATTATTATTATACACTTAAGAGGCCTTTTCATACCTTTTGTATGTTAGCATATTTTTTTTAATTCGGCTGCGCTTCAAAAGCTTTATTTACAATGCGATCGAAATAATACTATCATTACTTGATTTGAAGTAGATAAAATGGGATTTCTTGGAGTATATTTTCAATACGTTATTACCGTAGAGCTCTTCCTCCGCACTGTCTGACGCCTGATTAAACATCACTTTTCTTCGCTTTTTCTTTTTTCCAATGCGACATGGAAATGGTTTTACTATCTACATTATTTCATGTTAGTCTCTTGAAATGTTTCGCCTTGAAGATTGTTGCGTGTCTTTATAATATTTAATTTAATTTGTTGAAGCGATATAATTTTGCTAAGCATAAATTCTTCTATGGTTTTAGAATGAAAGAGTGAATTAAAATACTTTATTGTACACAACAAGAAAATTAAAAATAAAAGCCTGAAACTATTATAGTCGGGTAAAAAAGTTAAGAATAATAGCGTTTGCATTCATAGACTTATATTTATATTTTAAAGTTAGAAGATAGATTGTCGTACCTTCATAATAATACCTCCATTTCAAATTTTTGTTTTAGATAACATTCATCTTCATACAACTACGCAAGTAGTAGTTGAAGTTTGCTAGCATCATCTTTTTATGTCCAGCGCAGCCTCTGCCTCAAAAGGTTCTAAAATCTAATGAGATTCGCCAGTGTAAAGCATCGTACAGACTTGCAACAAGAACGCGTTGTGTTTCGCTGAATACCGATGACCCCCCGCGGTCGCATGCATTATGTATTACCTTAAGTCCGCTGAAATGAATGCAACGAAGAAAAAACACTATTGAGAAGGCAAGTATAGAATCTAGAAGTGGTATTGCTCCAAAAAACGAACTATTTCACTATTATTCTGGCTGTTAAATGTTGAAGAAAGAAATGCGATTCTGAGAATTGCACTTTCAGGTTTATTCTCTGTGTAATATTTAATGTTACGAATAATAATAACAAAATTATTAAAAAAAACACTTAAAAAATCACTACCGACATGGGTATTACCCCAGATTATAGCATTTTTTTTAATGGAGTGAGGAACAACGAGTGAAAGTCACAAAAGTTTTACTGTAGTTAGTCATTTACAAAGTGTATTTCAAATATATCTATTTAATGTCAGTTTTTGAGCATTTTGACATATTTTTAGCGCATCCAGTTTACCTGAATTCTGACAACATTGTCCCCTACCTTCGTGTCCACGTATATTCGACTCTAAACGACGGAAATAAAACGCCTATAAATATTGAACAAGCATATTTTTCTCACTTTGTCGAGTCTAGTGGCCGCCGGGTTGTCGCCTTCTTTGGTAGCGGTAAGGATGTTTACTCACTAACATGGCTTGTTTGCGCTTTGAAATCGTTAGTTTTATAGGTGTCTACTTTACAATTCTATTGTTTACTTTACAACACAAACTGATCTAGTAGGCAAGTAATAATTGGTGCTTGGAAATTTCGTTTCCATCGTAGTTTTAAGATTTAATATCAACCCAGGTAGGGATGTATTCCAAGTTAGGGTGCTACTATGTCCTGTATCATTTTTTCAAAGTTCTTGGGGTGTTCGGCTCGAAGCGCTCCGAAGTAAATATACTTTATAATCATTTTGATTTAATGTGTAAACTTCAACTTTAACTTCAACACGTTCGTTTGATCTTATATCCATAGTTAGTGTGTTAAGTAAACCAATTTTTATGTTTTCTAGCTATAATTATGATATAAGTAGATGTTACATAAGCTGCAATCTTTTCCACGTCTTATGTATAACCTCCCTAACACGTTCCACCTATGCACCGCACATATTAAGGATTCGAAACCGTTTTAAGGTATAGAGGGGACATTTCCGATAACTGTGGGGGACTGCGTTAGCTTTTATAGCCGATCATTTTTGGAGGATCAAGGGAAAATTGCTTACATGCACTGAGTATAAAGTAGGTAAATTACTACGTAGAAGTGAAACTCTGTCAATTTTTAACAGCCATAACAGAGTTTTGCATAAACTGCGGTTCCACGCGTGGAATCGTATTTTATCGAAGTGTCAACCCAGATCTATCTCTCCAGCCAACTTAACCAAAACCAGTACAAAGTAAATGAAGAAACAAACAAAATCACCCTCATATTTTGCAATTTGGTTTGTAGAGATCGATGTAGGCCAATATGTACATACATTTGATCAGAGCCATCTTCAACTTTTATTACATAGTTAAGCCACAAAGTATTCTACTGGGCAATGCCTCCCTATCCCTTGTAGATATCTCGATATTGTACTACGTCTGCTCAGTCTACCAGAGCCGAAACCAACATCATTTTAGTGTTAAAATAACATTATTACGTAATTTAATCAATCAGCGTCGTCAATTTGATCAATCATTATATTAATAACTAGCTTCTGCTCACGGCTTCGCCTGCGTGGTACCCGGAAAAAAAGTAGCCTATGTGTTATTTTGATGTATATAAGCTATATTACTGTAAAGTTTCATCAAAATCCGTTCAGTAGTTTTTGCGTGACAGAGTAACAAACATCCATCCTCAGAAACTTTCGCGTTTATAATAGTAGTAGGATTGTCAATTGACTTTTAAAAGTATGTTTTGTTGGCATGTGAAATTAATAAAATAAATATGTCACGCATCTGTACCCTACAATGGTATTAGTTTAAAAAAATACAGAGGGTATATAGAACGAATCGCCGTATTTCTCAATACGGTGGAATCTACAGATGTCAGGTGTGATCGGGATGGATATTTTGTTTGTATTGCGAATGTTTTGTTGTTATCTAGGGCTTGCTTGAAATATTGATCTTTACCAACAGATGCCTTATGCATCTAACATAACAAGAAGTCTTATAAATTTCGTGGGCACTTGCACGATCCTTATTTGTAAGATATTATCGGAAGAATAAACAATAAATAACCTAGTCATTGGTGGTCGTATGATAAACTTGTCTTGCGGATTACGAAGTAAATTGGAAGTCAGATTGTAGGAGTTAGTCACCACACGCTTGTAAAAATATAGGACAAAGACTTTATTGTAAAAATGGGGCTGTTACATTAGGCCCACGCAAATTGACAAGGTGTAAAGGCGATTAAATACTTTGGTAGCATTTGTATTGAAGAGTCCACATCGGCGCGAACTTTGACAAACTTTTGCCCACATATTAACCGCCACCGCTAACACCACAACTTTGTGTGAGCCTTGACTGGCATTATTTTGATTTATATATTAGTGGCACAAGCATATTATAAAATTTGTATCATTAGAAAAGGAGGATATTCTCAATTTGGCTGTTTATTTAGAATAGAGTACGTCAATTATAAGAACAAGGCAATCCAGATTTCAGATTCATCATGTGAACGTCGAGGCAATTCAGATCCTCGCCAACACGGACTTAGTGAGAAGACTTAAAAAAAATAAACCCTTAGAGTTAGATTAGTGTTATTAATAGTGTAATGTAGTGAAATTCGTGTCAGTGCTACTTATAAAGAACATATGAACAAAGTGTCTCCCCCTTAAATAGAGACAGTAAGAAACGTCTTAATTTCGATACATTCTTAGCTATACTTTATTTTATAAAACTAGGTCAATGTTAAATTATTAATTAGCCTAATATAGGCTAGATTGTAATATTACCAGGATACATTAATTTATTTTAAGTACAATAATGTAATCTAAACAAAAAAAACATTTTAAGAAAAGTGTTATATTGTGAAGATGAATGCGGATTGAACTAAGAGCAGAGATAGGTCAAAGAAAACATGTGATGGAAGAAGAAGAGAGAGGGACGTATAGAGTACGTGTTATCCTAAGACATCAAAAGGTTACACAGATATAGAAGAATTCCCAAAAATTCACAAAGCATTGTCAATTTACCTCCTCAGCGGTAGTCCAGTAAACATTACGACTTAATCTCAGCTAAATTGCCAGTTATCTGCTTTTGTAGCGACCGCTTGCATAATTGCAAATCTTGCCTTGCAACCGGTTGCTTTTGCATTTCATTACCAATCCCAGCTTGAATGAAAGATAATGGAAATTTACTTTAGATTAAAGTGTTTCGACGCTATTTCTTTCGAACTCGTACTAGACTAGTGAGATCATGAAAACTGTTGTTGTTTTTACTGAGTAGATATTATCCTTAGGACTGGCTATTAACAACATGCAAAACGCAGGAATGTACCAAATATATTGTTCAGATGTGCCTCTGACTACCCCTGACCTGGTAACCACAAAGATCTTCTTACTGAGTATGTATCTGAGAATTTCCACCATGGGGAACAAAGTCGTGAATGTTTTTGTTTGTTTGTTTTGTATGACTGACTCATCAGATCTATGCTTAGTATACAAAAGGTTAATGTTTTTTTAATTTTTTAATAGGTATTTAAATCAATGATAAGCACTTATCTTGCTGACTAACTTGGCGTCCATTAGGTATCTATACACGACTTAAAATAATTAGGACGAGTTAATGAACGAAAATAATATTAATTTGGGCGTATTATATTTTAATTTCAAAATTATGGGGCATTAAATAATTATTGTTCCACACATTTATTCAAAATCTCAGACTTAGTGGGTATCTAGACTTTTGCATTATTGAAAGTGTAGGTGCCCGAATATTTATTATTATTAATATTAACTATTATAAAAACGTGTAAATTCCCGATTTTGAAAGCAATGATTTGACCAATTCTGCCGTAATTCGAGTGAAGCTGAATTCGTTTGAATGAATTTTAGACTTTGTTTGGAATGTATCTCAGAAAAACTTGTGGTTATTAATGAACGTAATTTGATTTGTTTAATATAGCTGTCTTTATTTCATTTAGTTATCATAATTTCTTTCTCAAAAAACAGATATCTATCGAGACTATACCATTATTTTAAAATGGAATAATAGGATCGTGACTAACACAAAAATGTTTGAAGCCAGTTTAAAGAAACATTTTGCTATTCCTGCAATCTATAACAGAAACAAAGTGAATGCCCACGTGTCTCGACTTATGTTTACTAAACTTCTATAAAGTTTTGCATTTCCAATACTATTCTTAGTCAACCCGTAAAAAGAACTTGCAAATCCTTGCCAGCCTTGCCGAGTGTTGGCAAAATAGTCGAACAGTATGCGATAGCTTAGTTGAAACTTCCTCTTTTATGGGAACTATTTTGTACACGATAACAGGCAGTCGACGATATTGTCAATGTCGAAGGCACACCTCACAGCAGGTGAGACACACAAGACATACGAGGCTGGCTAAACCGAAAGGAAACCGGAGAAAGGTGATTCCAGGCTGATAATGAAGATGATTTTATAAAAGATTCGGAAAAGCAGTAATTTTTTGTAACAAATTAAAAAAAAAAATTATATCTGCAATGTCTTTACTGTCTATGAGAGACCTACAACAAAAATAACAAAGTAAATAGAAGATTTGGTAAAGCCCAAAATGTATTTCGGCAAAAAAAAAATTTGGCTACGGCAGCATCCATCATTATGGTCGAGATTCTATTAGAATCATTCTCTTCGCTCTGGATATCTACCTTAGGTTGTCCACCTAAGGCATATTCTGCTTTTCACTTTCTTAATGAGGAAAAAAATAATTATTCTAAAAATTTGTCCATGAGCCCAATTGGTCCATTTTGGTGAACTTAGTCAATATGTTAGTTTCCCTTGGTTTTAAAATACAAAAATCATTGATCGTGTTTTGTTTCGAGACATAAGTATCATAAACAGTTTTTGTTATGAGACAAAACCACACTCTGGTTTTGTCTAAATAAATAATTCTTTTATTTGCCATTTTCTATCTGTAAACATAGGAAAGCAATATATAGATCTATGTGGAGAACACTCGGGGAGGCCTATGCTGGAAAGCAAAACAATTAAGAAACCGGTGTCTTATACAAAAATATATATAATTATTATTTTATTTACACATACTTACTTACCTAAACAAATTTATTTGTAGTTATAAGTATAAATAAGATAAAATGTTACTATATGATTGTTAATAAAGGCTATTATTATTATTATATTATTATTTTTATCTGTAAACATTCCTATCAGATAAAAGCAACCGTTATATTACAGTTTACATAGTCAAAATACCAACTTTGTTTGCAAGATATTTTAAACGTAAGTGGGAAAGTTTTCTTTTAACTTATTCATTTCCCAAATGACCTAGCTAACTATATATTCTTATTACTTGCAATAAATTCTAGTCTCACTGAACTCGTAATCTCACGTTTTTTTACTGATTCAATCATCGTGAAAGTGAATACTAAAAATTGGACGTGAATCGATGGCAAAAACCTCTGAAATATTGAGCAGCCACTTACATGTTCAAATTTACTATTCTCAAGCTGTTTAAATTTTGAACTATTTACGACTTTTTCGATTGCTTTTAGAATAGTCACCTTGGCCCCAGAGGAGTCCACTCTCATACCGTTCCCTATTTACTGCCTTCGTCTACCGAATCAATATTGCATGTCGCGGGAGCACTGCCCAAAAAGGTTTTTAAAATAAAATTCAGCTACGATCTTTGGAGAGTTCAGCTGGGAAACGCCGATTGGAAAATAATGAACTTAAGAGATTGAAATGGCTAGACTTATATTCGGTTGGCCTTTGCAATATTGGGACGTTAGTAGCCTCAAATCGTTGTTCTTTTCTAGTCACGTGCGCATAATTCTGGCTGTCAGCTGCCATGTCTTTATGAAAAACTACAAAAAATATACTGAAAATTGGCCCAAATTATTCTATATAATAAATATTTCAAGCCTTGAACTTCTATTAGGATACGTGAAAAAATAACATTAAAAGTACGATTTGGGTATCCTGAAGACTTGTTTTTTACATTGAAGAATCATTTTCATCAAAACTATAATCTAAATACTCACTCATAAAATCTAAAATCGACAGCCACGCTTTCTCATTCTATACCATCGGCACCTTGCGTTGTATGCATTCTAAAATAATGGGTATTTTGACAAGAAGCCGATAGCGGTGTCAGGGCGTGTCTGGGTCCCGTAGGCGGAATAAATAAAGCCTAGTGCAGACAACCTGTGAATATTGATCCGCTACAGACGAAGAACAAGAATTTAACAAACGGCGAACAACTAAGTAGGATTTAAAATTTAATTGAAATTTATGTAGATGAGAACTGGAGACAGAGGAGAATTGGGACAAAGAAGATAACTCCAAAGCGACCGACATATTTACTGTAAAAAAATATCTTTTAGCACCTAGATTTAGGCTGCTAGCATGGCTGCTGTGAATTTAAAATGTGTAACAGATCATTTTATGGAGAAATGCTTTTCAGTTTGGATTGATTGAAAGATGTAACCATTTCCATCCTACCACCATGTGTTTTTCACTATAACATATAATATGTGAGTGTTTCAGGTATCTTGCAATGCAATGTAATTCATTTTAAAACTTAATAAAGTTACCTTTTATAGATGGAATTGCTGGGCTATGTACATTAAGGTACAAAAACAAATTAATAATGTGAAATTATAGTTTTGTTAACATACAAAGTTGGTTATAAACTAGGCAAAGTAAGTTTTAGATGGCATATGCCAGTCAATAAAGCGTTTTTCACGTTCATACAGGTATGTGTGAACGTATGTATGGCATACTTCTTATACGGATAATTTCGAAGTAATAAGGCGCGATCTATAATATTTTCCCTCTTACTTCCACCTGTATATTGGAGAATGCAAACGTGCGAGAAATATTATTTGTGTCTGATGTTTATAGTTGTTGTAGACTTTGTGTGTCAATTCAAAAATATATTGTTACGAGCTAGGGTACGGAATAAAATAATTAAGTCCAATTGTACACTAAAGGAACACTGTAATAGCAAAATCACACTATAAAATTTACAACAAAACTACACAATTAAAACAAAAATACTAAAACACTGTTAACTTGATACAAAACTAGTACTACTGCTACTTTACTAATCACTGGGTATTGTTTCGTTATCACTTCAAAGTCAAAGTCAAAGTCAATAGGTTTTTATTCATTGAAATCACAAGGATCATATAGAAACGTCAACTTAAAAACTATACGTGAATCTAAAATGTTAAAGTGAATTTACGCCGGTTCCTCGCGCGCGACCAAGCATAGAAGAATCAGGCAACAAACTCTGCTTGGTTATTTTTTTGATGATCCTTCATTCAGCTTTAGTGTGGTGCCAATCGAACGTAAATGAACGAGACTCATTTATATAAAAAAGTACTAGTCAGAGACTTAAATAAAGTCAAAAAAGTATCAACCTAAGTTCTTATGACAACACACTATACGCTTTATAATAGTAATGCTTAACC
Organism: Perizoma flavofasciatum; assembly: GCA_958496245.1. Classification (NCBI taxonomy): domain Eukaryota; kingdom Metazoa; phylum Arthropoda; class Insecta; order Lepidoptera; family Geometridae; genus Perizoma; species Perizoma flavofasciatum. Next base: position 10,226,192 of record OY292429.1, on the reverse strand, counting down.
TATTCTTAAAAAATATGATACCACAGATATACAATTCCACAATTAAGCTAACGAAGGAGCGGAGCGACGACATCGGGCCATGCAGTTTTATCGTCAATATAGGCATTTAAGGTGTAATACGCCTTCTTTATTAGATTGTTCTTTATATAAGATTTAAATCTTCGAATAGGCAGCTCGGTTACATTTTCCGGAAGCTTATTATAGAAGCGTACAGAGTTTCCCATAAAAGACCCATTGGACTTTTCTAATCTAAATTTCGGGATGAGTAATTTATTTTTGTTTCTAGTATTAATGTTATGGACATCACCTTTTTTTATAAAACTAGCGTTATTTTTATGCGTGTACATTAAGTTTTCATAAATATACTGTGAAGTTACTGTCATAATGTTTATTTCTCTGAATCGTTCTCTCAGAGAATCACGAGGTTTCATATTATAAATGGCACGTATTGCTCTTTTTTGTAAAACAAAAATTGTTTGAATATCTGCTGCCTTCCCCCACAGTAAGATACCATATGACATGACACTATGAAAGTAGCTGAAATATACTAACCTAGCTGTGGCTTCATCAGTAAGGTGTCTAATTGTTCTAACTGCATATGCAGCAGAACTAAGTCTACCTGAAAGTGCTTCTATTTGCGGACTCCATTGCAATTTTGAATCAATATGGAGTCCTAAAAATATAGTAGAATCTACTAGATCTAGTGTTTCTCCATTTAATTTAATGTCGGTGTCATACTGAATTACATTAGGCAAAGTGAATTTCATACACTTAGTTTTTTTAGCATTCAGTAGAAGATTATTGACGGTAAACCAATCAAGTACTCTCGATAGAGATAAGTTTACATCGTCGTAATTAGCTTTAGATCTATCAACTTTGAATATTATAGAAGTATCATCCGCAAATAGAACTAAATTACATAAGTTTTCCACGAAAAAGGGAAGATCATTAACGTATACCAGAAATAAAAAAGGGCCAAGTATCGAACCCTGCGGCACCCCCATGTCAATAGTAGATCCCAAAGACCTCTCACCACCGACCTCAACCTTTTGAACTCTATTGGATAAGTAAGACTGAATAAGATCCAGTGCTTTATTTCGAATGCCGTAATGATTCAATTTGGATATTAAAGTACCATGATTTACGCAATCAAAAGCCTTGGACAGATCGCAGAATACTCCGATAGCATTCTGTGCGTTCTCCCAGGCTTCCAATATGTGCTTTAAGAGCAAGGTTCCAGCATCGGTTGTAGATCGACCTTTGGTAAATCCAAACTGATTATTATGAAGTAGCCCATTATGGTTGAAGTGTGTCAATAGTTGAGAAAGAATAATTTTTTCAAAGATTTTACTTAGCGCGGGCAATACAGAAATCGGTCTATAATTTGCTGGATCTCTAACATTTCCAGACTTGAACAAAGGAATTAATTTACTGTATTTCATAAGATCAGGAAATAGTCCTTCATCAACACAACTATTGAAAACATGGGCTAAACACGGAGCGATATCAATGATTATCGCACCTAGAACTTTTGTCGATATTCCCCATAGGTCTTCAGTATTCTTTATGTTTAGTGACTTAAATGTTTTTAGAATAGTATCTGCATTAACGTATCCAAAGCCAAACACGACTTCACATTTTTCAACACTTGACTCTAATAAAGAAGTCGCTCTAGCGGCTGAAGAGTTTAACGCTTGGGTTACAATTTTAGGTACACTAGAGAAAAAACTATCAAATGCATTTGCAATATCAATATTATTTGTCAGTAATTTATTTTCTAAGTTTAGATTTATATCTTTAATCCGGATTTTAGATTTTCCTGTTTCATTATTTATCAGTTTCCAAGTAGCCTTAATTTTATTGGAAGATTTTGCAATTTTATTTCTTAAATGCATCGATTTTGCTGCACGACAAACTTTTTTGAAAGTTTTGGAATAATTCTTTACGTAAAAGATAAACGTAGGATCGTGTAACATCGACTCCCTCTTTGCGTATAGATCATATAATTTATTCCTACTTTTATAAATACCTGGTGTAGCCCATTCAGCAAATCCAACACGTGCTTTAGTTTTACTAGTTTTTAAATTAAAAATATTACTGTGTGCCTTATTGATAACATTTGTTAAAATAGTAAACATTTCATTAGGGTCATCCATGCATGGAACTAGAGACATTTGAGATTGAATACTGGCCTGGAATTTCTTAATACGGCTCTCAGTGATAGGCCGGTAAGTGAATTCTTGGGGCTCATTTTCTAAGTTACAAGTAAATAAGGCACTGTGACCATAATGATCTGAACTAAAACGTTTAATTACTGATTTATTAATTGGAATATTACTGCAATAAATATTATCTAAACAGGTGGCGGAAGTCAGCGTCACCCTTGAAGGTTCATCAAATAGATGTTTGAGATTAAAACATTTAAATAAATTTATAAGTCTCTCAGATAAGGGATTAACCGGAATATCTATATTAAAATCGCCGCACACTATTAACATTTTATGACAGGCAAAAATTTTTAACAATACTTCTTCCATAGTGGATTCAAATATAGCTTGGTTCGCATCGGGGGGACGGTAAACGCACACAACGATATGCCGCTCCAACTCAACACACGATAGCTCAATAGTCCTCTCAATACTGAGATTTGCGATATCTTTACGTTCCTTGCATTTTAAAGTATTTTTAACAATAATCAAAGAGCCACCACGTATGGCGTTCTTACGTTTGTAGGAACTTACAATATTAAAATTCTGGAAATATGGGAGTAACCCAAATTGTAATATCCAGTGTTCAGTAACACACATAATGTCTACATTAAAATGACTTAAAAATAATTCTACTTCTAAGACTTTGCTGGGCAGGCCTTGTATATTTTGGTGGACAATATGAAGTGTGCCTGACTGTCCCATTGTCGGTGTGGTCAGTTTAAATGATTGTTAGCTGACCTTATAGCTTGTATACCCTCATTAGTACTACTACTAATTAAAGGTTCGTCAGTGAAGTGCGTTATAATACTTATAACGGGATCATAAACATTAAATGCTAACAATTTAGCAATTATCAATTTACTACGTTTACAAAGATACACAGTATCATTAGTCAAAATAAAATTACTAATGAAATCATTAGTTTCAAAATACAAAACGTCTCTATGACGACAAGTCAAATTATATAAAATTAAATTAAGATTAAAAATCTTATTATTATCCTTTGCACTCAATGATTTAGAGTAGGGGAAAGCACAAAGAATTAACTTAGCTAGCCCTGAATCTGCCTTTTCTAATAACGTCTCCACTAGATTGATAAGGTCTAGCCGTTGGACACCACAACTCTGGCCTAATTGTATTATCAGGGTCGTGTCTTTATCAATGCAATCATTGCTTTTGATTCTGTCAGTAAATTTAGCAATCGGGGCATCCGGATAGCAGTTGTTCACAACAGCTTGCCCTAACAAATCACTAAGTAGCCGACCCATTCCTACACCTATTATATCTGAATACACCACAGTCTTCCGGGTCTGCTGACAGGAATTTATCTGTCTAACCGGAGGCTGTGTATTGTGTAATGAATCCACGGATATAATAGATGAGACCTGAACCTGCGATACAGAAGGCACCGCCCGCAACCGCGGTTCAGGTAATGCCACCCATGCCTGAGGTACAGGTGGCGCCGCCCGCACCCGCGACACAGGCTGCGCTATTCGTATTGAAGCCATTGCAGGCAACTTTTCTATCATAGGTGGGTCTGTCTGTGAGCTACTATTACACACCTGTACATATACACTATCATTATTTACTAACTCAACAAAGTTTGTCATTTTCTGAATATTTTCATTAACCTCATTTTTCGCTTCTGTATACTTACAAGTAACATCATGTAGCAATCTTTCCAAATTTATGATTTTGTCAGACATATAATCTATTTCCTTTGAATGACGTCCAATTAAATTATAGCATGCATTCAATTCCTCATCTAAATTACATTTTTGCTTACTAAGCCTGGCAAAATTAAATACATTTCTATGCTTTTTTAGCTTCTTCTCTGATTTTTTTATGAAGTTACTTATTCTAACATATTTTTTGATTTTGTTACTCCCTTTCAGTACAGGGAACGGAATTTTACATGGTGTAGTGGCATCTATCATTGAGATGTTAGAGATATCACTATTTAGAAGCTCGGTCTGTAAGTCGAGACTCTTAAAATTGCTTGCAGAAGGCACATGCATTGACTCAAGTTGATCAATCTTTAATCTACACTCATCTAACTCTTGCTGTAAGTCCTTATTTTTCTGCAGCGCCATCTCGTATGTATCGTGGCAGTGGTCCACGGAATGCACCATTGACTGCAGCCGGTCCAGCTCTCCGAGAAGTTCTTCATACTGAGTATGCAGCTCCGCAAGTTGTTTCTTGAGGGTGTTATTCTTGCCAAGAATCACAAGCATTTCGGCCTCGCTGTCTTCTCTTTCTTGTAGCAGCTGTCTGCGGATCTCATTGGATTCTTTGAGCTCCGCGGCAGCCACCTTCAGCTTGGCTTCTAAGTCGCATGCCTTCCTCGTCATGGTCATAGTGTCAGGGAAAAACCTGAAACCCAGCAGTAAACAAGTGAGTTTCTAGTAGTGGATAGAGGCAGGTGAGTGATGTAGAAAAGTGGAAATATTAGGCGGAAAAATTGAGATGGATTGAGAAAAAAAAATAAGAAAAAAAGTGAAGTATAATTTTTTTTTTTTTTTTAAAGTTATCACTTGTTAACAAATGGGCTGCAAAGTATTAGTATTAATTTCTATGTTTTAGTTTGATTATAATTATTAGGTAGATAGCTTCCCTGGCAGGTAATTAATTATACTTATTTTCAACAATTTAATTAGACTCAAGACTTACAATTATTTAGGTACACTATAGTGCTATGATGATTTTATAAAGAAATCAAACATCAACACAAGTTACATATAATTTGGTGCAAACAAACATCGATTTATTCAAATTCAAATCTTGAACTGAACTGTCGCTACGGGTCCCTTGTCGCGCGTATATATCCCGTCATAAACAAGGTCGCGTTACTTCCAGAACATTCTCATACGGGGCGTTCCCTGCACGCTGCCTCGGGTTGCCTCGAATATTCAAGACAAGTTGAATTAGCAAAAGGCTGCCGACTACTAAATGTTTTCTAGGGAAAGAAGATTCTTGACTGGCAACCACGAACCAGACAGCGCAGCCTAGGAAGCTCGGTGGATGCACTGGATCACAGTATGTGACTTTGTACCTTTTTTTCATATTTAGATTTAGGTATCTAGAATGACCACAAGAAATTGGAATATCCTGCAGAACTAAAAGTTTTCGAGAAATTAATTCTTAAAGTTATTTTTTTTTATACAAAGTTACGCTTTTTTTAAGGTTTTTTTTGTTGGATATATTGATATTTTTTGGTGTATCTTATGATCGCATTATTTTGATAGAAGTGACTCAATATTGTTATTGAGGGAGGCCACGAAAAGTGGGATATAGTGAGTAATTACAGTTCACATTATGCAACGGTCTTAATTAATCTCAAGTGAAGTTGTTCCGAGGTAGGGTAAAAATTTACAGCTAAACTTATTGTAAATAAAAAAATAGTTTTAGTGCGTTGAAACCCAATATTTTACGTATGTAGAGCACTGAGAAGGCGCTACAAAGTCACATGCAATCAATCCCAGGGTACGTTGATTATTTCTTGGCGTCCCTGTTAGGTCAGTGTTCTGAACAGGGTAAAGCATCTTTGTTATCTTAGAATAAACAGTTTATTATCATTATTAAAAGGTAACCAGTGTGGTTTAAGAATACAGTATGTCTCGTAAATGTTTCTTGCATGCTTGTGTTACATATCTTTAAACTTTTAGTGCAAAAACATGCCCGTTTCCTCAAAATATTTTCCTTCACCCTTATATAAGCAACATAGTTTGTAGATAGGTAAATAGCACTAAAGTTTTTACTGGCAGATGCATCTCTAGACCAATACGGGTAGAGTTCAATGCTTTCGGTTCTTTCGTTCGAGGGTTTTTGGCCAGAGATGTCCGGCTTGAGTCTAGATGGGACGTAAAAGTTTGAAAACTCAATTAGATATCGTCCGAATGTAACATGAACAATCGCCGCCATGGCGCCAGTATCCATTGCAATTGTCGTATATCTAATGACGAATCAAAAAGCATTCTATTCTATAACCTGCAAGAAGTAGCAAGTTAATTTTTACATAATCAAAAGCCCCAAGATGTAAACAATCACGTTTCGCAGCGCCCACTGCGAAACGTGATTGTATACATTTTTTACACGTGATGTAACCCGTATACGTTTATGTGTTTGCGATAACAGACTGTAAGTATGTATGATTGTCCGATTGAAATGTGGTTTCTTACAATCGATTTGTTTGTCTTCAAGGATGGTTGTTGGATAGGTTTTATCGTCGCTAGTCACTTGGTGCGCTATAATAGTCGGTGAAAAAAAAAATCCTTGTCATATTTCAGATACTCGTTTATTATAATCGAGTTTATTTATACGTGCATCAGGTTCACATAAATAAAGTTTGAGGGTGACCCTTGGAAACCATGTTAATTCAATCAAATTTTTACCAAAGATCTAAATTCAATAAATAAACAAATAATGCTGGTAATTCCTCACACAGCATCATTTAGCCCTAAAGTAAGCAGAGTTTGTGTTATGGGAACTGCATCACATACTTTTTTTGTAAACACACCTAATATACATATAAAACATTCAGACCCGAGATAAATGTTTGCAGAACATAAAAACATTTGTACCGCGACGGGAATCGAACCCGCAACCAGAGTCTCAGGCGGACCTTCGCCCACTCGGCACAGAGGTCGTCAATGTTTTTCAAAATTGAAACTCGTAACAAAAACTAGCATAGTATTATAATGTAAGCGATATTATGGATTCCCGATACGCCCACCTGAAAGAAGCTTCCCCTCGGAACGGTTATGAAATCGTCAGATGTCAGCCAGTAGAAACGAGTATTGGATTCCGATATAAAACCTATAACTTGAAACGTGGTACTCATATAAATGTCATGTAAGATGCACTGTTCGCTTTGATCTTTTTCGCAGCTGCAATGTTCGGATTCACATTTTATAAAATTGACGAACTAATGCTATCGACTGATTTTGTATTTATAGTTTCTGTTTGCTTTGTTGGTGGAAATGGGCGTAGTACTTTGAATTTATTACCCATTTTTGGCCTTTGCCGTAAGAAAAAACACCCAACAGACACATACATAGCTCACTAAGATTTCCTGTGTCATAGGTATTAGGAACTATGAATACCGTGGTACCAAAACACAACACCCACACCTGGAATAAAGTTTGTGGGCGACCCTTGGAAACCTTAATTCACCTCGTTCGATTGGCAATACACTAAAGCTGAATGAAGGATCATCAAAAAAATAACCAAGCAGAGTTTGTTGCCTGATTCTTCTATGCTTGGTCGCGCGCGAGGAGCCGGCGTAAAATCACTTTCGAATTTTAAATTCACGTAGTTTTTAAGTTGACGTTTCTATATGATCCTTGTGATTTCAATGAATTAAAAATAAAAAAGAAAGAAAAGAAAACCATGTGAATTCAATCAAATGTATACCAAAGATCTAAATTCAATAAATAAATAATGCTGGCAATTTCTCACACAGCATTTTGCCTTAAAGTAAGCAGAGTTTGTGTTATGGGATCTAAAAGTCATGTACATTATTTTTTTTATAATTATTATAAGTTTAACGGGTCTTTATCGCGTTTACCTTTTTTATTATTTTCCCGACGTTTCAACTGTATTGCAACAGCCGTGGTCACGGGATGACTGGAGTATACGGAGCTACCGTCGAGAAATAAAGGCAGTAGCCGCAACTACCCTCATTTCATCTTCAGAATCAGAAAAGTCCATGTTCACATTACGGCACACTACACTAACCGTATCACCGCACTGCACAATTGGATCGCGACGCGAACACCTGTTTATCACGGGATTCCAGGACGCAGAGAGTCTAGAGGTATAGCCGTCTTCACGATTAAAATTTGGGTACTTCTTTATTTCAATCGCTTCACGAACCATTCTCTTATAATATTGGCGTTCACTGGATAGCACCTTAGGGTCATGAAGCTCGATCCAATGGTTTGGCCCTGAGTCCACAAGGTGCTCCGCTATGGCCGACTTGTTTATCTGGCGATTTTTGATAGCTGCAATATGCTCTTTGACCCTTTCAGCAATTGTCCGCTTCGTTTGCCCGATGTATGACTATTCTTTTTTTGTAAATACCTACATACATTTTATCCATAGAAAGCATTCAGACCCGAGACAAATATCTACTGAACATGCAAACATTTGTCTCGGGAATCGAACCCGCACCCCTTGCATTACAGTGGGCTCATCGCCCACCACGCTATTAAGGTCATCGAATGAGAGTACGTTTGTTTGGTTTGTTTGTTACCATTAAAATGATTTGACTCCAAAACGGGTAACGTTTAAAATGCGTATTTTACAATTGCATCTTTTTTATACATTTTTGTTAGGTTTCAAAAACTACACGTCACTAAAGGGGAAAACTACTCTAAAACACAGTTGGTTTTAAAATTTCATAGAAGACACAGGTTGAAACACCTAGGGATGCGATACACCAAGTATTTTATTTTTTTAATATTATTATCTCTGACGTAAGGAGTCCATATAAGTGTTTGCCCTAATTTGTCCTTAAATTGCTTGGTTGTTCTATGTTATTTTGACCTGAATCATTTCCACCTTCAAGTACTTAAATGGGAAGACGAGAAAATTATACAATAACTTGAAATTAAACCGGGTACACCCTGTATTTTTCCTAATTATACGCTTTAATTATTACGTTTATTAATGTTTGAACGTACAGTTTATTTATTTTGAACAGTAATTTTTATTCTGTTTGTCAAAGACCAGCGTTTTTAATGAGCTTGCTTATGACCCAGAACCTACTGCTTTATTTAACATCCATCTTATCTATCAACAAAACCTAGTGTTGTTTAGGATCAAAAGCCAATCGAGAGAGGGAGTAGCTTGCTCCTCTTTGATGCTCTGTTTACGGAGAACAAGTAATAGCCGAATAGTTCGCTGTCCATCCATATGTCATATGTCCATATGTCACACGGTACAAAACGACGAAAACGAGTAAGTTTCGATTCATTCCGAGAGTCTTCACGGTCATCAGGGTGAGTTCATCAGGGTGAGCGATCGCGACTTGCTCTCTCCGCGTCGCGTCATACGTCGTAGTGCACGACTCGAAACTTAGTCGGTGCCTTCACCGATAGTGCAATACGTGAAAATTCCCGTTTTCAGAGGTACAATATGAATAACCTTCAATATCTTATGCATATATTTGATTGCGACCGTCCTTAGTAGCCTATGGACGGTAACCGCTTACCAAACGGAGCGGTGGGCTGTATGCTTATTTGGCTCTAAAGTAGTATAAAAAAAGAAAAAGAAAGGGACTTTCAAACTTAGCAAAAATTCACTTGTTTTACAAACGGACTGCAACCATCCGTCGGCATCGTATCACGTCATGTCACGCGACTAGACATACTTTTAGTTGCGTTAAATTTGCATTTTGATTAAAAAGAGGCGTCTTACGGCTCCTGATGTCTGGGCGGGCCTGAAGAGCTGAATTGCGTGCGAATTCCAGGAAATCACAAGTGGAAGTGCACAATGAATGATGTAGGGTTTTAGGAGTTCAGTTACTCTTATAACAGCAGGCTTAGCAAGAGCACCAAAACATCTGTTTTGTCTACGGAAGGAAAGACAAATATTTTTTTTTCAGATACAGACTTTAATAAAACTTTAAATACAGACTTTAAATACAGACTTTAAACAACTGAAGAAAAATATAAATCTCTCATTTTTTCGCCTTTGGTGTAGGTTGTACACCCTTGGTTAGGTGAAATTGAAGTAATACCTTACTTTTTCAAAAATAATCATTAAATTCGATCCACAATTGGCGAAGATATCGCTTAACATACACACAACATAAACAAAAATTCAGACTAAGAGAAACTCTTTTTTTGAAGTCGGTCGATAAACTTTTGTTTCTCTTTCCGCCAGACAAAAGAGAGAGATAGAAATTATTCTTGTCTTCTTTCAGTCGACAAAATCTTTGTCTTCAGTGCTCATGTTATTGGTGTTGGACTGAAAACATTTTTTATTTCTTTTGTATCTTATTTCAAAGATGGCGAAGAGTGGGTCTGAAAAGGGATATAGGTTATAACATTATTATAGTTGAAATAATTTTCAGTTCAGTCAAGTATTGTTGGCATTTTAACTTCTATATTCTGAACTGAGGGAAATGAAACCGTAAATCGAGTTAATGGTGCATAGAACTATCGTTTTATTACGGCTCTCCTATACCTATTGGTAGCGTTTGAATAGGTTTAAAGATAACAGAACACATAAAATTTTGTAGCCTGGCGATACCTATATATTTTACCAAAATTCTATTTAAGTCTCAAAAGGTACACAAGCCTCATACTCCTATTGTTTTCAGTTAGATTTGCATATGAATCTGAGTAGGCCTGAAACTTATAGATAATATGTATAAACTTCGCAGTAAACAAAACAATCCTTTGTCTTTTGTATTAAAATCACAATAATTGCGACCATTTCGTTTGGAAATATGTACAGACCACTGAATGGGGAGCGATCAACTTATTATATTTCAATTCAGCATAATGGGGCATGTAATGGTAATACACGACTTTGAAGTTCCAACCCTATCACGAAGTGATAGGGGTTGAATTTGCTTGGTGTATGGGATTCATATCACGGCTGTAGTGCAGTTATGAGCCTTACCGAGGGCTGCTACAAGGGTATAAAATGATAACAAAGTGTATGCAAGCAGAAATAATGAGGTAGAAATAGAATGCCCTGGTAGGTAAAGCGATTTGCACTAAGATTTTTTTTCCTGTTCTGTCTTACTGCTGGGAAAATGTCTCCCTCAATTCCTTCCATCTGCCTTTATCTTTGACGGTCTCCCACCATTCCGTCTCGAATGCATCAATATCATCACGCCAACGCTTTCGCGGCCGAACACGACGTCGTCTTCCATCCTCAGGCAGCCAAAGAGTCACTACACCGCCCACTTCTCGGGCTGCATCCATTTAAGTTTAGCTGTTTTGCACCCGACATCAGAAATTCCAGTCATCACACAACGTGGTGTTTCTTGCTCGGTCAATGCGTTTTAAGCCGAGAATACTGCCATGGCCAGATGGCAGTATTTTTGCCAGGTGGCAAATCTTCTAAAGTCTGGAGTTCTGTAGCTTGGTTTATGACCAGGTATGTACACCGTAGGTTAGGATAGTCAGGATACATGACCGATGAGTTGGCGCTTTAATACAAGGAAGATCACCCTTTATGTGCTCCTTTATGGAACAGTAACTCTTCCAGACGTTATCAATTCGGCGATCGATTTCCCTATCTAGCCTATTTTTGAAGCTCGGTAACTTGCCAAAGTAGATGTATTTATCGATGTATTTCCTATCCATCTGTGACGAGCACTAAGCTAAGGTAGATTTTATTAAACTTTACATAAGCTTTACCTATGACAGGCATAAGTCGCTCGCCAGCCATAAATATTGACTGAAATTATCGTGGTTTGGTATCATTTTACTACATTATCACATACTTTACTATTCTCCTGCTCAGTTTTATATCTCTCGACCATCGAGCATGGTCGCGGACGTCGCTCAAGAGGTCAACGATTTAAATTCGATGCTTCGGCAAAGTTCGTGTTTCCGAATTATTACGATTATGCAACCTATGTACGGCGTCCCGCGGCTTGTGACGGCTCGTCAGTCAGTCACCAGCAAGCACAGAGTACTTTTTAATATAGGAAACCAGCAAGCTTCTAAGGCGTTAGCATGTGCGGGTCCAGTATGTGAAAGAATAATTCTAGAGCTGTTAACGCCCCCAGTTGTCACATTTCATAGCAGGCCGTAATTAGTCATCCCATTTTTGAAGTCTATTTGCAGTGAGCAATTACTATAATTGCATACCCTATTCGGTACTAATTAACTATTTTATATTTTTTTAAATCTTTGGTGTCATTAAATAATTAAACTTTTTAACAATTTGAAACACTTTTATTTTATTTTCTATTCGAACTATTTTACCAATTTCACAATACCACTATAAAAAAATGTATACATAATTTGTTGTACAGCTCTAGATAAATATCACTATTGGGTATTTCCGATAGTAGACAAAATTTGACGAAGCATCTAATTTAATCGTAGTACTGTACCAGGTATAGTCGTAATAATATCCTTAAATATTGTGCACCTTAAATATGTAAATAATTAATTAATTAATTTCTATTTAAATAAAATACAAAACGAAACAATATTGTAAAAATCTGATTGCAATGGCTTGTTTTTTACAGTTAAATATCAAATCGATTCTACAACTACCTATAGGTCTATATATCAGATCTTCAGTAAACAGACGGAACAATATTAAAAAATCTGGATAAAAATGTAAATGTAAGAAAGGAACATAACTTTATTAAAGACACAATGTTATGCTGAAAATCGAGTTTCCAGATATTGTCTATCATTATGACGGAAGTTTGGAAAAATGGCCAATGTACTGAATTTTGTCGAATATGGTAGCCTACCATAGAGTTCCCCGTGTCACTGGTTCGTTGTTGGTCACCCTGTGTTTATTTACTGACGAGGTGGAGATAGCCAGTAGTTGATAAAACGGGCCGATAACATTTGTGTACGCGATAGAAATCTAAGTAAATGGGAGTTCATAATTAATATTTTCATAATCAAGCGAAAAAAAATATATCACTATCTTTAAAATAAAAGAATAATTCTTTAAAATTATAGTGAACCATCATTGTAATATCTGTGACGTTGTATGTTAAGAACTTAGTAATTTTTCACAATATTACCAATTAGATCTACTTCGGTTTTGGCACTCGCCGACTGACGCTGCCTGGGAACGCTTAGCTTACAACTTGCTTGTTTCATATTCCGGTGAGCTTAATAGTGTGCCTCACTATAAATAACAAAAACAAAACAAACACGCTCACGACTATATCCCTCATCATAGACGTCCTCAGATACATACTCAGTTTGATGATACCAAGGAGGGGAATCAGAGGCACACCCAAACATTGTTGGAACACTAATTGGCACATGATTTCGACTTTATGGCTCTGGGGTATTCCGGTTTCCTCACGATATTTTCCTTCACCGTTTTGAGTATGTGTTAATGCTCAAAACGGTAGGTATTAAAAACTTACTAATGTGTTTTTTTTCAATACCGTTGCGGCACACAAATTTCCCGTTTGATATATAGGATTGAATAGCGATTGGGGAGGTTTGACTCACCGCGATGATATCATGCCATCCCTAGCTTTTGTTTGTAGGCTCGTTCACCCTTTCTCATATTGTTCCATACGAGTGGTTCCTGTGTTTGCTCAATCTAATTGCAATTCAGTCACGGGCATTCATGTGTGCCGAATCATATTACCGTGCTGTGCTCCTTTGGCGATGGTATTAAATATTGTATAAGGTTCGAAATTTGAATTATTACATTTGTGAAGCCAAAAAATGAGTGCAGGATTATGTAGAATTGGTGTTTTCGTAGAAAAATTCCCAAAAATTCAACCTCGGCGGGACTCTTGTAATTTCCTTTAAGTGTGATAAACACTTAAAAAAACAAATATCAACTTATCTGATTTCAAAAAATATTTCATCAAAATATAGAATGGATTATGCTGTATATATCCCGTTAAAATAAATGGTCTCTTCGTGGAGACTAACTTTGCAACATAAGTAGACGAAAGTTTTTTCGTCGAGCGAATGCCTCTCATAAGAACGCTGCCTTAGCGGTAAGAACTATTTTTCATCCGGATACCATGCGGGTGTAGACGTTGGCAGTATCTAAGTAGTTAGTGTATATAGAAACTTAGACTTGAGATTGGGCATTAAATATTAAAATAGACTAAGCGTTTAAGTGGCACAAACAATTAAAAGATAATGGGTATACCTAAGCCAACAACTTAAACTTAAATCTAAAACAATAACAACAAAATTGTTTGGCACATATGTCTGAAAAGGTATGGCTGTATCAAAATGGTGTAAGCAAAGCCATGGTCGTAAGTAGAATTAATTCACTAATTTATTTATTATTATTTAAAAAAATAAGCATATTTACGAAAGTTATAAAATGTTGTATTTCTCCATGCTAATAGTACAATTATAGTAATGTATGGAATGGAAAGGCTTAATGTATGTCCAGCGGTATAATAATGTAGGTAGATGATGATGATAAAGCTAAAAGTATTGAATATGTATATAAATTAGATTATATTATAATTTTTAATTGAATTAAAACGACACAGCAACATGCCCACCACTGTTTATCAGCTTTCCCTGTACTCTTGGTACAGGGAAAGCTGATAAACAGGTTTGCTGGAAGAACACTCTTGTTAGGGTTACGCTCACCTTTGTACATGTCTTATATTTTTTTGTCTGTATTCTCCGTGTGTTATTACATAAAGACTTGTTTAATTCTTTCTGAAACACCTACAGGGTGCAATATGTTCAACTTTCTAAAAATAATCTTATCATTGACATTATGCAAACGTGTCGGCAGCAGGGATTATCCGCGGTTCGGCATCAATACCCTGCATAAGCAGGGACGCCTACTTAGAGGTGTTTACCCGCGCTACGCTTCGACAATACGCTTCTTTCGTTGCTTCGAAACTCATAAGATTGGTAAAACCGTGGAGTAAACTAATAAACAAAGTATATAATCTTATTTTTGCTCAACAATTTGGGCATTGGTACTAGCTTCTGTCCATGGCTTCGCCAGCGTGATACCCGGATAAAAAGTAGCCTATGTGTTATTCTGATATATATTACTGATAGTATTTTAAAATATTTTTGTATGTATTATTATTTTTCTAATAACTTCTATAATGTGTATGTAATTAGTACGTATGTAGATTACTTTTTTGTCATGTAGTTTTTTGTAATATTTTTGTATGAATTTAAGAAATGTTCTTTGAACCTATCAAAGACTAGGTGGCATGTGACCAGGGCGTTGCAAATACATATAATGTAATGTAATACTCGTCAGGAGCTAAATTTTGTTAAAAAAATCGTGACTCAAAGAGCATAATAATGCTAATATCAACTTATTATCTTTTATGGACGTTGATCATGTCTTTGCCGCTATCTTATCAACCGTGATTAAGTAACATTAATTTGTGTCTTACTGAATACGTTAAGTAAAACATCGTAGCGAAACTAGTCAAGTTGAAACATTATCATCGGTCACGTGTATAAGAGGGAGGACCCTCTTCATCTCGCTAGTTCTTTTTCCCTTAGCCTCTAGGTCCTTTTCAGAACTACCATCAAATCAACCTGAAGGCCAATTTGCGTATAAAAAAGTTAAACTAAAGTCTCGATCACATAAACGTCAAAATTGAGATTGGAATTGAAATCACAAGGATCAAAAGCATCGTCAACTTATGAACTAAGAAAATTAATTATGGGCCGTGTCTAACTCACAGCTGTGAAATAAACTACATGTGTACCTTAAAACCTCCTTGATGAAGGCAATTAGTATTTCCAAAAACTAAAGCAAAATAAAACTACTCCATACATTCCCCTGTCACAGTTTCCATTTGCTCGTTCCATGTTATCTTTATCCTCCTAGTACAGTTTAATTTAATATGCCGTTACAAACTGGGTTACTGGAATACACCAAACTAAATAACGGCGACGATCGCCTTATTGGATCTGCACGAGGGGCACTTTACATGTTTTACAATGATTAATATGGCCGTTGAAACTGATAGGACACGAGAATTTAGATTTTTGGATTTTCTTCAGAATTTATCGAACGATTTTTTTATCGATTCTTGCTATTGGTGAAGTGATAATATAATATATTGAATGTCAAAAGATCGACTTCCTCACTTGCTTACGTTACTCACTCAGGATAATCGAATAAAAACAAAAGTAAAATAGCCCACAAAAAATGATTCGGCTACTCGTGATTCCATAAGATTATTATGTTTTTTTGAGTTTTACGGGAAAATCAATTCTTCAAAATATGTAGGTTTGAAGCATGTACCCTGCCGTAACACAGTTAAATCTAGCACGGAGGGTACGGTTTTGTAACTTCATACTTATTTTAATAATAACCTGTAGTAATTTATAAAAAAATAAATACCAGAGCAATCTTAATATACTAGTAATGTCTCTAGTTTATAAGTTACTCACTGTATTAGTTAAGTTGCAAAGAATTTAGTTTCATCTGAAATTGAAAAATAAATTATCTTTATCTTTATATCTTTAAATACTTTTACGAATCCAAAATAATAACTAATTGTATTTATTGTATTTATTTTCAGTGTATATATATTAATATGTAGTGTATTAAATATAGTGAAATTTCAAGTAGTAATGAAGCTTCTAAAATGGCTTTCTAAAATTGAACTTTAATAGCCGGGACCGAGAACCGAAAACGATCGGTAGTAAATGCTACCAATAGTCCAAATACCCGTCCAAATGGTAAACAAGCCGAAATTAACCAAGCTACACCGCGTCTTGTACAGGTTGTTCAAAAATGTTACTTGATAGCTACCATCTGCTTAGTTGTGTCAACGGTTCATTACCTTAAGCTCAGTATTCAACACGAATAAGTCCTCGAATCTACCCGAATCTGAGATTACAGTGGCTCTGCTGTTGGCCTTAAGGCCTGGCTTGGTGCCTAATAGCCTGCCAGCTATTAAGGCTTCGTGGGATCATGCAGGCCCGCACTCTGTCTGGGCTTAAACTTGTCCGTTAGTATATTCTCGAGAAAGTTGCGAGGGTTTGAGGGGTCTATTTTATGAAGGCTTTATTAGACTGTAGGATTGAGCTATTCTTCCTTAATTTTTGGTTCACCCCGAGTCCAATTTATTTATTTAAAAATTTACAAAATATCTGAATTCTCGATCTAAATAACACCAATATTGGTATTATATTAAAAAAAAATGTTAATAATAATAATTCTTCCTAAGAAAAACGTTATAAAGCAGAGAACCAAAAGACGGCGATGTACGAGTAAAGCTATTGTTAAATATAATTTTATTAATATAATGGTTTGTGTTAATTCTGTTCAACCTACTCGAACCTATAAGCTTGGTTCTCTCAGCTTCTGCCCACAGCTTCACCCGCGTGGTACCCGGATAAAAAGTAGCCTATGTGTTTTTCTGATGTATAAGCTATATTACTGTAAAGTTTCATCAAAATCCGTTCAGTAGTTTTTGCGTGAAAGAGTAACAAACATCCATCCTCACAAACTTTTGCGTTTATATTTTAGTAGAATAGTAGGATTGAATGAATGAATGAATGAATGAATGAATGAAAATACTTTATTGTACACCATAAGAAAATAAAAATAACAAAACTATAAAAAAAACCTCAAAGTACAATGGGCGGTCTTAGAAGCGATCTCTTCCAGACAACCTTTGGATGGAGTAGTTACTTAAGTAAGTAAGTAGTTTTAAATTATACTAATACTAATACTAATAAATAAAATACATAAAGCACCTAGTATAAATAAATATACAATGACATATATACATACAACATAAATAAATACTTTATACAATTAAATCCATACATCATATACGTACATAAAAAAGCATATATAGGATTATCATATGTAATTAAATTTAATTATATAAAATTGATTAATGAATTATATTAGATGGCTAGCTGTTACATATGTATTTTTTGTATATACCTACTTGTAAATAGATGTATGAATAAATGTATATTATATAAAATTATACGATATACAGTTTATTTTACTTCTCAGTACAGTCAGTTAGTAGGTACCTATGTATACACCGAATACATAATAATGTGCTATAGCAAAGAAGTTCAAAATCGTGATAAAAGGTAGATCAGACTATACCAAACTGCTCGAGAAATTAATAAGCGGAACAGTTTTAATAATTTTATTACAGTTGTCCAAATAAGTGCAGAGTGCACTCTGAGGCGAGTGCAGCTCTTTGTATGGTAATAGCTGCTCGTGTTTTCATGTTAATTGGGCCGTCTCATTTGTAGAAATTCAATGATTCATTTATTTATTCTGCAGACATCATCGTTGAAAAACGATGATGTCTGCAGAAGTATAAAAACTGTGTCGCAGACACCAACGCCCTCCTCCGTTACAAAGGATTGAGAGTTCCAATCAAAGAACACTCAACACAGTTACGAGTAAATACCCCGAACATACTTAAAACAGATACAAATGTTTTTAGGCATACGTAGTGCCAAAATAAGAAGGCATCACACCATGCGCAGTATATATGTACAATAATAAAATGAGACTTAACTAAGAGTTTGTATTTTAGGAAAGTATATACTAAGTGGGTACTTAAAAACAAGATAAAACACGCTTACAATTATATCTTTCACAAAGCTCTACCGACCGCTCTACCTCTAGACGACCTCTGTAGCGCAGTGGGCGAAGGTCCGCCTGTGACGCCGAAGGTTGCGGGTTCAATTCCCGCCACGGGACAAATGTTTGTATCTGCAAATATTTGTCTCAGGTCTGGGTGTTTTTCTATGTATATTATGTATGTATTTACAAAAAAAAATGTTTATAAGTAGTATATCAGTCATATATGTAATTCCCATAATACAAGCTCTGCTTAGTTTGGGGCTAGATGATGCTGTGTGAAAAATGTCCAGCATTATTTATTTTATTTTATTTAATCCTTGGTCAGTCTTAGCAGTAGAGTTACCAATAATAATACCTACAAATGTTATAAAAATAAATAAATAAATAATGCTGGACAATCCACACAGCATCATCTAGCCCCAAGCTAAGCAGAGCTTGTGTTATGGGTACTAGATGACTGATATACTTAATACAATACATTACATAGATAGATTTTTTTTTATTTTTTTTATTATACATAGAAAATACCCAGAACACCCGGAACAAATATTTGCAGATCGTACAAACATTTGTCCCAGGGCGGGAATCGAACCCGCAACCTCCTGTGTCGCAGGCGGACCTTCGCCCACCGCGCCACATCGGTCGTCAAATGTTGAATCCAATCAAATTCAAACAGGCCTTATCTCCATTTTACGACCAAGTAAGACCTATTCCTTACACGAGCCTATCTCAGGTACAGACTATCTAATGTTCTCAGGAGCGATTCTATTTATTACCATTCAGACCCCATCAAGTTGAAATATATCCAGTAAATTATTGATTTGACTGAGACTAGCATTTACCCCCAGCTCCACTTGAGATCTAGTGAAATTATAGGCAGTAAAAAAATATCTGATAAATAACATGCTTACAATTTTCTCATGATGTACATCCTCACACTGAGTATCATCACATGCAGTGATGATACCCAGTGTGATGTGTAGATATTTGAAGGTATCTTATTTAAATAGTCGCAAATATAGCGTATCACTCTTAACATGGTATATTGGTCACAATAAAATTGTCATAAATACCCAAACAACTTAAGTGATTATATACATATTGCGCATCAAAAGCACCTGAACCATACACGCCGTAATTATATGCACATCAATAGATGCTATGATATTTTATGCAAAGATACTTCAACGGACCGGGTGCTCAGAATACACCGAATCAGAATTCTAGATCACACTAGTAAAGGCATACACGTACCTAATCAAATTAATCACGTGGTTTGATACTGTTATATGTGATTTAAAGGGTCATATCGACGAACGTGAGCTGAATGGATCGCAATTAGAGTTTAAATTCAGTGCCAGTTCACGTAGAAGATCTATGATCGGAATAGATGATACGAAGTGGCTGATACATAGCTGACTCGAAGATTTGTAGGCTGCAGCGCCTAGAATATTGCTAAGAGATTGTAAGCTAAATTAGCTTAAAACTTTAATTTTAAACAAACTTTCATGATGGTAATCCTCGGACGACGTAGTTGCCCACCAAGTGGGTAGGTACTTGTATACCCACGATACAGGGGATTCTAGTGTGTATGTGTGTACTCTGTATGTGTCTATTTATTTATTTAGTTAGCTGTTTGTCTTCGTCAAATTGTCAATTGCTTGCATACACACACCACCATATATCAGGGGGATCTAGTTAGGTATTTTCTATGTATACTGTGTATGTATTTACCAAAAAAGTATATAAGTAGTATATCAGTCATATATGTAATTCCCATAATACAAGCTCCGCTTAGTTTGGGGCTAGATCTACTTTAGACTAGGCTAGGCTAGGCTTAGTTTGATGCTGTCTGTAAAATGTCCAGCATTATTATTATTATTTTATCTACCAAACTGTACGTTTATGTTTATTATTGACTTATTAAGGTACCTATTATAAATGTACTATGTATTTATTTGTACCAGTTAAAATACTATTGAGTAAAAAGGAGTCTTAAACGAAATTCGTTTTGCACAAGCACAAAATGTGCACCGACATTCAAAACTCCGCCAATTTAACGGAAGATTGATTCAATTGATTCCTGATATTTCCATCCCGCATACAACCGGATAATACTTCAAACGGTTCGTCAATACCAACGCCAGAGTAAGATGACACCCTCTGCTCTGAAACTTTCTAAGGGTTCAAATGGCCACGTTAATTTGTAAGGGTCTGGTTTAATTGGTCACAGTGATGTTTCCTGACTTCGAGGAAGCGAGAATCGCCAAAAGCGGTCCCCTTTTTAGGGCGTGAAATTGAATCTTGTTGCGGGATAAGGGTGCAGTGAAAACTTTAAATATTTAACGGGTACCCGGCAATTCAGAGGTGAGGTATTAATTTTACGAGGGCCATTGTACTCGTGAGGGGATATGTAGTCGTTAACTTGTAAGCTTCACTCTCGGAGGCAGTATGTGGAGATGAGACTTGGGTTGTGCAGTTAGTATTAATTAAAATTAGTGTGTCTCCCTTGTGTGCTGAGGTTGTGTGGTCGCAACTCGCTCGTAAAAAGTTATTTCAGATTTGGTTATAAGTTGGGAAAGTTTCGCTTTTATAACGTGAAGGTTTTTATAGTGAAGTTCGTAAAGGTTTTGTGATAGAGGATCGTATAGATCGTGGAGATAGCGCGGCGTGACTTTTATTTTGACATATTGGCGATAAACTTCTCATTGAGAGTGCTATGCCCACTTCATAAATTAAACTTAAACAGAAACGCATACATAAAATTGCCACACATTAAATCCCAGTTCATTAATAAATGAACATTATCAACAAAATCACATTATTTGGTGAATGGTGACCAGGCACTGACCATAAATATCAGTTTTTATTAATTATATTGATTGTTTTTGTCATATTATTTTTTCCGTCGATAAAATTGGGTAAAATTTCAATTTCATATGAGCACTCTATGGAGACTTAGTGCACCTACCCACACTGAATTTTATAAAATTTAAATCAGGATCCACTTTTCAAAATACAATTTCAACTGACACCATCAGAAGGGTCTGCTTAAGCCATTCATAACTGCTGAAAATTTCATCTTCCAATTTCTCTTAATCAAATATTTGACGAGCCCCTTATCATTTTCCCTTTGTCACTGTCTATTTAACTCATTAATATCTTGAAACTTGATAATTTATATCGTAAACTCGTTAATTTGATACAATATCGATACTTACTTTTGTTTCCCAGTTAGAAACAATGTGACCGCAAGTTTCACTATCAATAAATTGAGACTATCAATAAAATACTTTAATGAGCGCGTGTAATAATTTGTTTATTAAATAAAAGGCTAACAAGAGATCTTTTACAACATTGATAAAAAAATGTCTGCCGTATCAAACAACGTTGAACGCAGTTCAAATATTTATTCGGAGACGGGTATGATCCATGGACATCATATAAATATATGACCTACAAGTATCTATGCATTACTGATATACAATACACACCATAGATGTACATTTTTAATAGGGGCTTTGTTAACTCTATTACCTACACAGACTATTGACTATAGTACCTACTGGAGGCTGTAAGTTATAGATTACTTCAGCTCGTACATACTCAAAAATAGCTTTACATACTTAAGTGTCAACATTTCCTTTAAAATAATTGTAAAAGAAGTGTTTTATGCATCTCTTTTGTGTGTATTTTTTTTAGTATTTTAATCAAAAAGGTTTCCTGGGACCGCTACAACGTAGTTTACAAGATGTTATATAAAGTTTTTTGTTTAATTCTGGTGTATGAAATAAAGAGTTATCTATATATCTATTTAAAAATTAAATGGACGAATGAATGCAATTTAGCATCATCGACTGCTACGGCATTCTATGGCTTTTAATAATAATAATAATTCATATTGTAAAAACGGGAATTTTCACGTACTACACTATCGGTGAAAGTACCGACTAGGTAGTAACCTAGTATTGACTAGGTAGTATTATTGGACCTAGTATTGGATATCTATCTCGTATATAATTAATTATACGGTCAGATATTAGTTTTCATTAGTTTCTTTGAGACTTTTCCTTTATTTCATTTCGCATTGTCTAAAATCACTGTGAAATTTTTATACCCTCCTAAGTTGCTCAGCTACTTTTGGTAACAACTCTACCTCGGTACCTCGCCCTCAGTGCTGAGGTCGTTACTAAGGCAAAGGGTCCGGGTCCCGAGGGAAGTCAATTTCATTAATACTGCGGTTCCTGGAACGCCTCCTTAAGTCGAGGGTTTTTAAGAAGCCGCCGCTGTCTTGGCTTCAATTTTTAACACAAAACCAAATTACTTCTATGGGTTTGTGTTTGAAACTGCAGCCCAAAGTAGACAAAATTCAGTACCTAAGTACTAGTATTGTAAAATCTGTGAAAAGTATCGAAGATGTTATGATGGATTACCCAGTAAAATATAAATGGTGCATTCTTATAACTTTGAACGCAATTAAAACAACTTCACCAACAAGATGACTTTTACAAAAGCCCCTGACGTGTTTCTATTACGTATTGCCATTTGTAGGTGACGTTTAAACCTATCATGAAATATTTTTTGAAGTCATAAAACAAAATTGAGGGTAAACAGCGTCGAGCATGCATATATAAACGAAATTTTGTCTTGAATCAGAGTATTGAAATACTCACATACAAATTCGCAGACGAACTGCTCATAAGAACTACTGCAAATCACTTCAGTGATGATATTATACTAATATCTAAACCGTCACATTACCTTTCTGCATCCAAAAGTTGCCTCGAAAGCGGTCTTTTCGCTATTAGATGGAAGACCACCCAATTGTTCCGCGATTAGCTTGTAATTTGCTCTTTTAGATTTTTTGTAAGCAACATTATGTGGAGTAAAATAAATTTTGTAAGCAACATAATATATTGTAAAATTAAGTGTTATTTATCGGGGAGTCACATAGTTTTGGGTTTTATAAATATCCACCCTCTGGTATGTACATATTTACGAAACGTCATAAGGCGGTGGCGACTTTGTAAAAACGCCTGGTTGTAGGGGAGAGCACTACATTTTTAAATGTATTATCCGTAATAGAACCTTCTGTTTTTCCGCAGTGAATTGAGATTAAGATGTCTGGTGTATGCACTCTGGTAATTTGTTTCTCTTTAGAGATTCTTATAAGCGGTAAAAATTAATGAATTTAAATGAAAACTGAATAATAAATTGATATTTAAATGTGTTTGTTGTGGGCACTAGTCCATTAAAACAATATTGTTTTAGGAGGACGTGTAAAAAATGTACTATATTTAAAGGGATTACTCCGTAAGGTCAGCATTTAGATGACTGACTACTCTGACACCAAAGTTGAGTTAAAAATCATAAAACTTGGCATGCAGTACTTAGATTTATTGTACATCAGATTTATCTGATGTAATAATTTATTTTTAAAAGCATTTTTTTAAATAATGTTTTAAATTTATCAATTTTTAAAGGAACTACAGTCTCCATCTAGATCGGATGTTAGAATATTCTGGAACTGACACTCCAATCGTAACCCTTAGGCTTGATAATCATAATAGCAAAATGTTATTAGCAGAACTTATGTAGGGATATTCTAAAATTAAAATAGTTCGACATAATGATAAATGAGTTTTCTAAGTAGTCTGTCAAAAAACCGACTTCAAATAATGGTAAATTGATAAAAATTCTAATATGAAATTTTATCATATACTTCACTCATGGAGGGGTTTTTTTCATAAAATGTATATGGGACCAGCCTTGAAGTATATTGGCAAAGATATAGCGTAACTTATACATACATACATAAAAAAAACATACATGAATATTGAGCTTATCTAAGCTTCTTAAAAAGAGGTTTTTTAAGACGCTTATACAAGCTTCACTTGTAACTAAATAATAAACTTATAACTAACTGTAATCAAATCTTGGAAGTCAATTTTAACTTATTTCTAACGAGAATCTGATGATAGAGCCAGGAGGTGTATAGCGGAATTATTTTTTATGATTTTTTAGTGCGTTTTAAAAGCGTGTTGTTTAGTTTTTTAAACTATACATATTAATATTTTGAAGTCGATTGATAGTAATTAAATCGCGAAATGGTTGCAGTTCCAAGTTTACAGTTTCTATCCTGTAAGTATTCTCTTATCAGATCCTCAGATGCTTACGTTATTTTGCTCACTCGGGATGACACTCTTTCGAATACAAACAAAAGTAAAATCGGTCACAAAAAATGTTTCGGCTAGTCGTGATTCCAAAGGATGGATGATAATGTTTTTTAAGTTTTACGGGAAATGTAGCAATCCTTCAGGAATAAAACTTGTATGGAACCACTTCGGGATCATTTTCTATGCAACAATAATGGAATTATTACATTGTTTAAAAAAAGAGGGCGAAGATATCATGTAACAAACACAAACCATGAAAAAAATCCGTATTGCGAGCCTCCTCTTTTTTTTGAAGCCTGTTAATAATCCCATTTCATTTAAAAAATGTAAGTGACATCCTAGGATACGGTTTCAGTACATGTTCCTAATTAATTAATTAGGGAAATACAAGTACGGGTTCCGCCGTATCCATAAAATCTCTGGCATTGTAAATGTATTTTTGTCAGAAAAGTTAATAAGTTTTGGTGTTTATTATTCTAGCAAGCAGAGCGTACCCCGGCCACAAAAATACATTTTTTCACATAAAGAAAATATGAAGGCTTAAAGACTTTCAGTTTTTTGTGATGTAATCTTAAGAGATTACCTTGAAATACTTTTAAAAGGGGAGAGGGCTTTAAAGGGAAAGAAAAAAGAAAAGAGTTTTTAAAGTAGGTACAATAAAACTTGCTTGCTAAATCAAGGCAGATTTTGTCGTTGGATTATGAATACATATTTTATAGATATCTTATCCACCTATCTTATTGATCTATCTGTTGATAGAATAAGCTAACGATATAGAGTGCTTATATAAAAGCGGAAAATTTTCAGTTTGTTTAGTAAGCCGCGCCGCTAGCAGAAGTCATGGCTATAAGACACTTATTTACCGTTTTTGCGTGCTTCCTCTTCGCTCTAAACGTCGATGGATTGCAAATCATCAATGGAAAAATCGAGGTAACCATACAAACCACTGCTGGCTGTGGTGACACAGTGTGGTTCATTTCAAATAGCTTCGCAAAGACATACGCCCTCTACAAAGACTTCTTGAACATTGAATTCGTCCCATGGGGTCGCACTGTAAAAGAAGAAGATGGTAGCCTGCGCTGCCAGTTCGGAGTAAACGACTGCTGGGCGAACCGACTTCACCGATGCGCCCTGCACAAGCTCAAAGGCAACCAGGACGCTCAGGTCCACTACATGACTTGCGAATTTACCACCCCTTTCCCTTCATTCGTTCAAGGCAGTTTCTATTGCGCGCAAGCCGCTGGACTCAGCCTGGATGATATCGAATCTTGCGTTGCCAACTCCGGGGATGAGCTCGACCTCGCCGCTGAAGACAAGGGCAAAATTCTCACTGAAAAAATCAATTTTATACCTTCGATTGTCTTAAATGACCATATTGATGTAGATCAGCATAATCAGGCGTTCCAGAACTTTGAGAAATTGATATGCTCGACTCTCGCAGCAGATACCGCGACGGGTGTGACCAACTGCTAAAGATTCAAACAATCTCATGTTAGCATTAAATGTAATCTAAGAAACTTGAGTGCAGGACGATGGTTGATTTTCAAAGTTTTTATCTTAAATGGCCTCTGAGTTAGGATGTTTGCATGGTTTGAACTAACCGCCCGATCTGTGCCCGTTGAACTTGTGAAATTGGTTAATCGCCGCGCGAAGATATATAAGGTGTTGTAATTTTCGCCGGTAAACTGCTTGATGAAAGAACTCGTTTATTGGGTTACGCTAATGACATATTTTATGACATGTTGATTAAAAATATACGAATAAATGTCCAGCATTGTTTATTTATTTATTTATTGATTTACTAATGTTTGAAGGTTTTGCAATTATGAATTAAACACTTAATTAAGTCACTTGTTTAGTCGACGACCATGATAGCTTCATAGCCTTTGAAACGTAAGGAATAACAAAAGCGATTAATCCATTTAAAAGTGTTTAGTTTTAAATATTTTTTATTTGGTATTACCTGACTCTGGTCTGTATATGTAAAACTCATATTTTATACAAGGGCTGTGAAAACCATACGAAAACCAAACAAAATAACGCGAATAAGTATAAAATAGCGTGCAAAATCAGCTAGAAGTCAACACAACATATTTTATTTAATATATTATATTTATTTACATTTAACTACAGTATTATTTGGTACAAATAATATTATCAGTAAATTATTATCACCTTTCTAACTATCCAGTGCAAATATTCGTGTCAGAGTGCAGTGTTGATCAGGATAAATTTTTTTATAGGAGTTTTGAGACTTTAGATGTTATTAAAATATAACCTTTGTTATGTTTGCGTGTATGTGATATAAATTATATATTGATATTACTTATTTTTCTTTACGTCTGTTCTATATTATATTTTTTGCGAAATAATGTTTGTAAAATTGATAAAATGGCGATAATTGCACCGACACATTCATTTAAAATTTGAACCAACGTGCATTATGCCATCACATATTGCAGCACTTGCTGGCGCCTTTAGTCGTGAACCGTATCTAGAACTTTGAAGTCAGAATTAGTTGTACATAAATATCATTACAAGCTACGTCTCCTTGGGTAGCAGGTAAAGCAAAATATTTGATAATAAATAAAAAATCAATATACATTTTTCTGTTAGATTATGATATCAATTTCTTATCTATTTATGGAACAAGCTAACGATATCGAGTGTATATTTTAATGCGGGGCATTGTCAGTTTGTTTAGTACGACGCTAGCGTTCAGACGTCATGGCTGCTAGACACTTGTTTACCGTTTTTGCGTGCTTCTTCCTCGCTTTGAACGTCGAGGGCTTAGAAACCGTCAATGGTACAATCAAGGTCACCATTCAAACCACTGCTGGCTGTGATGATACAGTGGATTTCATCGTAAATGACCTCGCACCAACATACGAGCTCTACAAGGACTTCTTGGAAATTGAATTCCTGCCATGGGGTCGTGCTGTGAGGGAAGAGGATGACAGCCTGCGCTGCCAGTTCGGAGTAAATGACTGCTGGGCGAACCGCCTCCACAGATGCGCTCTGAACATGCTCAAAGGCAACCAGGACGCTCAGGTGCATTACATGACTTGTGAATATACTAGCCCGTCCCCCTCTTATGTACAAGGAAGTTATTTATGCGCGCACGCCGTTGGCCTCAACATGGTGGACATCGACTACTGTGTCGCCAACCCCGGGGATGAGCTAGACCTTGCAACCGAAGTCGCGGCCAACATTCTAACTGAAAAGATCGGCTTCATACCTTCGATTGTATTGAATGACAATATAAATAAGGAGCAGCATGATCAGGCGTACCGAAGTTTTAAGAGTTTGATATGCTTTACCCTCGCCGCAGACCCCACGACGGGTGTGGATAGCTGCATAGTTTAAACGTTCTCACGTTAGCAAATGTAATCTGAGAAACTTGAGTCCGGGGCGATCGTTGATTTGCGAAGTTTTTATCTTAGTTGGCCTCTGAGCTTGGATGGTTTGAGCTTAACGTCCGATTTGTGTCCGCCTTTTAATCGAGGAACTTGTGGAATTGGACAATTGCCGCGCGGAGATATGGATAATAGTGCTGTAATTTTCGCCGATAAGCTGTGCCAGATGAAAGCGCTCGTTTCTTGGATTACACTAAAACATCTGTTCATATTAAATTTAAATAAAAATTAAAAGTTTGTTGTTTTTTTTCGTTTTGATTTGAACGAGTATTACCTTACTAAGATATCACAGTTTTGTCCCAAACTATGAAAATAAACACTTTTATTGTATGTTTCATAAAAAAAATAGCATGCATTATCAACAAGTAAAAACAACCTAGTTACCTACTTAATATCTTATGCTGTACAAATTGGTATTTTTTTTGTATGCAGTCATTGTATAATATTTCAAAATGATCATAATTGACCATATCATCGTACTCAGTGTAGTTATTCGTAGTCTGTGCATTGTTGATTAGGATACTATTTGGGCGACCACGATTTATGAAGTTAACAAATATAACCCTTTTTGATAACGCACGCTCGCGTATGCAACTATTTAAGTACCTATGTAATGTTTGGTAGTTATAAGTTTTAATTTAAGTGAATTATAAATTGATTGGAGAATAAATTCTTAAACCAGAACCCGTGTGTTGTTTGTACTAGTTTGTATGCAAAAATCGGCCAAGTGCGTGTTGAACATGCACAGTGTAGGGTTCCGTAGTTGCCCGTCACAATATGCGTCACCTTGTTTCATAATCTAAGTAAATTTCAATGGAATTTGTACGATTTTTTTCCGTTTTACTTCTCCAAGTAGGTATATATTTTATAAGTTGGTCGACTATTACTCGTTCACTTGTAAAACCTACTTAGCTGTGATAGTGTTCCTTTTAACTTCATTATATATACAACTGCCGTGTTTTTTTACGTAACAACCGTTTCACACACCCGCAATATTTTGGGACGACCTATCCAACAAGATCTTTCCTACATCATGGGATAGATGCGAATAAAAATCTTTCATCTTTTTAGTACTTACTAAAAGTCTCTGAGCGAAGCCGCGGACAGACATAGGTTTCTTATTGAGTACGGAACACAAAAAAGAGATAAAGAAACAAAAAAAAAAGTTTTTTTTTTTGAAACAAAAAAAAAAGTTTTTTTTTTGTTATAATTAGTCTATGATTGTACAATTTACTGACGATAACTCGGCAACAGCGAATTGTACTTATCATACTACATTCCGGATTATTTTTTTATCTATTTGGATAGATAATATTACGATTAAAGATAATAATACTTGATCACATTATCATGAAAGATAATATCAGTTAATCATCGATCACAAGAACTTATTTTTAACCGACTTAAAAAAATGAGGAGATCCTCAATTCAGCTGGTTTTTTATTGTGTGTTTGTTACTTGATATTTTCGGCAATCGTTAACCGACTTTGATGATTATTTTGTTGTTGTAAAGAGAATGATCCCGAAATGGTTCCATTAAAGTTGTATTCATGAGGAATTGCTATTTTTCCCATAAAACATTAAATACTTCATCATCTTATGGAATCACCACTAGCCGAAACAGTTTTTGTGGGCAATTTTACTTTTATTTATTAATAGAAAGTGCCCTCCCGAATGCGCGAAAATAACGTCTGATGTTGTCGAAGGATCTGATGACAAAGTACTTACTTACAGGATAGGAACCATATACTTGGGATAGCAAACGTATCACGAACATCGCGATTTAATTTTATTATTATCAACCGACTTCAAAAAAGTAGGAGGTTCTCAATTCGTCTGTATTATTTTGTGTGAATGTTATGCAATATCTTCGCCACTTGTGAACCGATTTAATGATTCTCTTTTTTGGAGAGGAGGGTGGTCCCATATAAGTTTTATGAAAAATCCTATTCTGAAGGGTAAAAAAATTATGAAATATAATATTGGAATTTTTAATTTTTCCGTTATATGTAGTCGGTTTTTTGACTTTTAATGTCCTATAAATGATTACTAAAACCTTCAGTATTTTCTTACTCCTTTTTATAAGTAAGTGAAACTTAGCAATGATGATTAAGATTTATAAAAACACACACATACACTTAGCACACTAATTTCATTCAACAAGAGAACGGTACCCAGGACTATCCCGCATATTTTTAAATTATTGAATCCCCAAGACATTATCCCGTTATGGACGGCCTCATGAGCCAATAATGCTGGCCCATTAAGCGATTGAAAAATGTCACAGGCCACTTTGCAACGCCAATGCGCTACATTAACCCACTGCGAGCACATAGTAGTGCGGGTAGAGATGAAACTGCTCTAAAATATCACTGTGAAAGACGAGTTCGAGAAAGATCCTTTTATTTGTATCCAATTTAGGAATTTATAAGTCTTTGATAGTCCGCGTAGTTAAATAGTAAAATGGATTTAACTGTGGGTTTGACTAGATAGTTCTAGTCTTAGCGTTAAAATCTCCAGCGGATTTAGTACTTACCTACTTAAAACGATGTCAAGGTATAAAAATACCAGTATTTATATTTTCATCACAATAAAACAGTGACTGCAAAATTGGAATATCTTCGGAGATTCTGTCAGTAGTAATGAGAGCATCCGTGCCAGAGCAGTAGTAAGGAAAACATAAATATTGCGTTTCTATGCTATTCATAATCTTTGGCTTGGTAAAGGGCGCATACAATATTGAAACCGCTGTATTATGATGCAAGCGCTTTAGGGGAAATTTGGTTATTTTCAAAGTGAATTCGAATGTGCTTTTGACAGAGTATTTTCTGAAGTGATAAACTTGATGATAAAAAGCAAGCAGATGAAGTTGTATCTTGAGTTGAAGTTGTGTCTTGTTGTGCTCGCGTGGAAAAGGCAGCGATGAATGTAAAATTGATAGTTTCGGTTTTTATAACTCATAGTATACTCATATAATTGATAGTTTCGGTTTAATATTTTTTTGAACCCGTAGACTCTAGTTCGAAATATTGGGCTACATTTGATTACTATTTGCAATCTAAAGTTAGGTACCAATTCCTTATTAAACACGAAGAAATAGAGTATCTAAATACTAGATTATTATTAAGTATTCATTCTTAATTGACGACCGATGTGGCGCGGTGGGCGAAGGTCTGCCTGCTACACAGGAGGTTGCGGGTTCGCTTCCCGCCCTGGGACAAATATTTGTACGATCTGCAAATATTTGTTCCGGGTGTTCTGGGTATTTTCTATGTATAATAAAAAAATATCTATCTATGTAATGTATTGTATTAAGTATATCAATCATCTAGTACCCATAACACAAGCTCTGCTTAGCTTGGGGCTAGATGATGCTGTGTGGATTGTCCAGCATTATTTATTTAATTTCATACAAATCCGTGCAGCCGTTCCAGAGACAACGTAAATACTATCATCAGAGGTCTACACACTGAGTATGTATCTGAAGGTGTCCATAATAGGGAATGCAGTCAAGAGCGTGTTGGTTTTTATATATTTTTTCATATTTTAAATAAAAAAGAGTCACCGCCATTATAGCACAAAGCAGCAATGAACTGAATAACTAAATTCTAATTAACACAATTAGTTTTTAAACCACAACTACAAAGCTATTTCTACCTCGTACACATTGCTGCTAATTCAACTTAATTAACTTGTAAATAGCCTCTATGTATCCAATTGGCAGCAGGTAATGGGTAGGTTATTTACCTTTGCAAATACTACGTAAGCACAGAGCATTAACATGGTATTATGTAGATGCAGTATTGTACCTTTCACATTGACTTATGCAATTGTTACTACTTGGGAAACTCGATTCATCGTCAATTCATTTTAGGATATTATCACATCTATACCACGTACTTTACTTTTTTTCTGACGTTTCGTTGACCGTTTACAGGTCCTTTCTAATGAGCAGCATCCGCGAACATGCTCGACGATGATAGTGAGATGGGAAGGATCCTGAAATGATACCAAACCACTATAATTTCAATGCTATCATCGTCAGTTCGTCACAACTTTTTTTATATCACTAAAGAAGCATACGGCCTACCTTTTAGTAAGCGGTTACCGTAACTTAAGACGTTTGCAACACTTGAGGTATCCCTCGCGCGTTGCCGACCCTGAGACATTACGGTGCCTGTTTTTTGCAGGATTATGTTTCTTTGGTTCATAATCAACAATGGTTAAGAAAAGCTCAAAATGATTTTAGAGATCTTTCAATGATACTTGTAGGGTACCTGACAGGCTCTTATGAGAAAAAAATCCTCGTTTTTTTTGTTGTTGTTGGATTATAACCGCGACACCGAGGTCGATAAAAGAAAATAATCTTCACTGATTTATATAATATACAACTATGTACAAGTATAGGTATATACAAAAAATACAAACGAAACAGACTATCTTAGACTGTTGTTCACGATCTATAGAGAGGTCAACTGATCCAGATCACTAGCGGACGGAAGCGTTTCCATAAAACTAGCTGCATTGCCAGCCTGAATGGACATGCTTATAATACTTTGACCCAGATAAGAGCCAGCTCTCTAGTCTTTTGTCACTTCAACCAGATGGTCACCATGAAAGAATTTTGAACGCACGAAGAGCCCGGTTCCCCATCGACCCAAAGTCTCAATCCTATTTTTTTGGATGGTCTAAGAGGTTTTTGGTCTAGGATGTCTAGGATGATAGCATATAATATGACGACCGTCGTGGCGCGGTGGGCGAAGGTCCGCCTGCGACACAGGAGGTTGCGGGTTCGATTCCCGCCCTGGGACAAATGTTTGTACGATCTGCAAATATTTGTTCTGGGTGTTCTGGGTGTTTTCTATGTATAATAAAAAAATATTTATCTATGTAATGTATTGTATTAAGTATATCAGTCATCTAGTACCCATAACACAAGCTCTGCTTAGCTTGGGGCTAGATGATGCTGTGTGGATTGTCCAGCATTATTTATTTATTTATAATTATCCGGAATCCTAATACTATTATAAACGCGAAAGTTTGAGAGGATTAATGTTTGCTACTCTTTCACGCAAAAACTACTGAACAGATCAGAATAACACATAGGCTACTTTTTATCCGGGTACCACGCGGGCGAAGCCATGGGCAGAAGTTAGTCATAATCATAAATGTGGTTACGACTTTGACTGACAGTCTTTGCACTTTTTCTTCAGCATTCTAAACGAATTTTTCCACCCACATTTTACTGGAAGGCATGACAAGAGTACCTACTCGTACATACCAGAACGGACGAATATTTCGTACGATAAAATGGAAGAGTATTCTCAGGTGAGCCAAATGTTACAAAAGGCTTTCGCCCAAGAAATGCACGAACAGAGAATAGCTTTCAACAATTTAATTTAGTTTACACATTTTTGTATTCGTAAGAAACAACTTGATGTTAAAGTATGTACCTTTTAGTAAATGCATAAAATAGTTTAAAATGTCGCCTAATTCATTCAAACCTAAGTAAAATACTTGCATTTTTCTAGCACCCTTCCAAATATACAATGTAAGTTTTGTAATAATTTAACTGACGTAATCAAGTGTTCTGTATGCCCCCAAGGTTTAAATAAATGAGTATAAGCATGACCATAATTCGGTTCCAAATGCAGAAGCGATCTCTACAATTATACATTCTTTGCTCTCATAAGCAAGGCATTGGCCTCGATTCTGTAGTACACCAACTAAACTAAAGTTAAACTATCGCTCTCTTTTACTGATACTGCAAGCAAGAAAGAGATAGCTACAATTTTAGTGTTGTCAAATTAGTCAGATTTAAGTTTTCCATACAAATTTAGTCGTGATTTCAAAACATGTTGACTATAAACACGAAGAAAAGCGGCACGTAAACTGATTTGACAGCAGCACACAGCACTAAAATTCTTGCCATCTCTTTCTTGCGTATACTATCAGTAAAAGAGAGCGATAGTTTAAATTTAATTTAGTCAGTGTACTACAGAAACGAGGCCATTATATCCTTTCTACTTAACCAAACATCCCGTTTTTCCCGTAGAAGACGTGAATAATTGAAGAAGTATAGTCCCAACGCGTCGCCCGCTCGATCGATATGGCCGAAATCAGACCAACAACAATAGGCATCGGATGCACTTTGAATTAGGATTCTAGTAGTCCTTTAGAAGATTACTTCTTATCATAAATTATTCTTTAGATAAATGGCTATTTATTAATCATGTAAAAGGTCCCGGATCTACCATCAGACTTAACATATTTTGTAGTACATACTTAACAGCTTTTTTTTTCCAGAATTTATGCTGTAAGTTTTCATGAAATATAATATCTTATATTTCATGAAAACTTACAGCATAAATTCTGAAAAAAAATATCAACAAATATCAAATACTTGCTTATATTATCATATAAGCAAGTATTTGATATTTGTTGATATGGCAGTCTAAAATCAACTGCTTTTTGACATATAAGCCCTAATACTGTTTTAATTTAGATTGAGTTTGTATCAAAATATACCTACTAGCGACACCTATGTTATGTGTAATAAACCCTTTGTGTCAACTTTTTGTTTCAAGAAACAGCTGATTTTAGATACTAACATTTGTCCCGCGGCAGGAATAGAACCCGCAACCTACTGCGTCTCAGGCGGGCCTTCGTCCACTGTACCACAGACTACACTTATGTATCTGAGGTTGTCGCAGGCATTGTGGATGTAAATATTTATCTATAAGTATTCAGAGCCACGTCCAAACATTACATTTGATAAATGTCTGTGTTTTGCATGCATTTACTTTATTAAACATCTTGTAAAAAGGCTTTCTTTGTAAATAAATAAATAAATCATAATCATCTTGACCGATATGTATGCAGTTGGAATGTTCACGGAATACGTTTTACATTGGCTTAAATTATGTAATATATTATGTATTATACTTAAGAAATAACGCCGAGAGAGTTTTTGGCTATTATAAATTTTTGTGATTAAACTAAAAAAAACCTACTATTATAAACGTGAAAGTTTGTGAGGATGGATGTTTCTTACTTTTTCACGCAAAAGCTACCGAACGGATTTTTATGAAACTATACAGTAATATAGCTTATACACCAGAATAACACATAGGCTACTTTTAATCCGGGTACCACGCGTGCAAAGCCGTGAGCAGAAGCTAGTACTACAATAATAGTTACAAAAAATATCATTTAAAAATGGTATGGTGGCTCTATCCGGAGACAATAGCCATTAAACTTTTAGGATGCCATCAAAAGGCTTTGAAATACTGCAGCACCTTATCATTCCGGGATTCGTCGGATGAACGAACCGACCGACTTAACTGCGCACTTATAGTTTCCAATAAGCCATATCTTCCAAATGAAAGCACGCTGGCTTTAGCTATTTATTTTGTGAGCAAACAATAGAAAGGTAAACGCTTGGAAGGTGAAATTACCAAAGCCAACCTCGTGTAGTGGCGATTGTGACGAGTTTTATAAATAAATAAATAATACTGGACATTTTTTCACACAGCATCATCTAGCCCCAAGCTAAGCAGAGCTTGTGTTATGGGAACTACATGACTGATATACTACTTATATACTTTTTTTTATAAATACATACATATTTTACATAGAAACACTCAGATCAGAGACAAACATTTGCAAATCATACAAACATATGTCTCGCAGCGGGAATCGAACCCGCAACCTTCTGCGTCTCAGGCGGGCCTTCGCCACAGAGGTCGTCAAATTACCAAAAATTACCAAAGCCAGCCTCGTGTAGTGACGATTGTGACGCGTTTTATTGTAAATTGTAAATAAATAACTTATTTTACTAACCACCTATGCAAAAAGAGGGGTGTTATGTGTTTGAAGGTTAACCTTCTTATTCATAATCATTCACTAGATTTAGCGGCGCCAGCCTCTATCCGTTGTAAGAACACTAACACTTTTTTTCAAAAACTATCGTGAACTTGACTATTCATATTGTAAAAACGAGAATTTTCACGTATTGCACTATCGGTGAAGGCACCGACTAAGTTTCGACTCATTTCGAGAGTCTTCATCAGGGTGAGTGGTTGCAACTTTCTTTCAGTCGAAACTTAGTCGGTGCCTTCACCGATAGTGCAATACGTGAAAATTCCCGTTTTTACAATATGAACACTGTTCGGTTAAACAGAGTTAGAGTTAGCGACCTGCTATGAATAAGAGGGTAAGTGTCTGTCTGTATATCTGCCTCATATTATTCCATCCATTTTTTCATAGAACTATTAACAAGTAGGTAAAACAAATAACTTTGATGCTGTGTGAAAATGTCTAGTATTATTTATCATTTATTTATATATTCATAAATACATAAGAAAACAATTTCAGAACATATAAAAACAACTTTATTCATTATACCAACAAAACCTAAGTTATTTTACAAACTGTACGTTTTGCAGCAAACAAAACTCCGTGTAAAGTTTTGTTAAGATTTTCCATAGTTCCTAAAAACTTCCGTACTGTTCAAGTATTCATAACAAGTCGAAGATTATAGAAGTTAGTTTGTTACTTCAGCCAAGCCACGCACTATCCTAGTTTATTATTCTCGCTGAGGAAGTTTTACCAATCTTTATTAATAATTCTTGACCTGAAAAACGTAAGACGAACCCCTTTACTACCTTGTAAAATAGGTCAAATATTTTTAATGATGGGTACTTGTAATCGTTATTTACTTCAAGCGTTCGTCTGTGCTACACATAAAAGATTGAAATTGATTACAACAGTATCCTTCAGAAATAAATAAAATAAAATAAAAAATAAAACTAACCTTTATTTCCCCAAAAAAAGAATTTATTGGCATTACATCAAAATATATATAATCCAGCATTAGTCAACATTTATTCATATAACTATGTACACGTAAGTATATTAAAAAATACTGATGAAAAACGAGTAGCTAACTGTCTAAAGTGTGTTGCTAACGATCTATAGATAGGTCAACTGATCCAGATCACTACCAGACGGGAGCGTTCCCAAAAATGCTGGCTGCATTGCAGTTAGCATTAGTTTAGTTTGGTCCCAAGATGAGACATGTCACGATATAAGACTAAACGATTTCAACCGATTTTTATAATTTGTTGTTTTACCTATAGGAAATGATCCCGAGGTGGTCTCATTTTATTCCTGAGCGATTGCTATTTTTCCCGTAAACTTAAAAGCATCATCATGTTATAGAATTACGACTAGTCGTTACATTTTTGTGGGCGATTTACTTTTGTTTTTTATTCGAAAGAGTGTCATCCCGAGTGAGCAAAATAACGTTAGCACGTTAACGTTAGCATCTGATGAAAGAGTTTTCAATTCGTCTGTATGTTTGTTTTGTGTGTTTGTTCGGTTTTAATGATTCCTTCCAGGAAAGTTAGTAAAAAACCTTTCCTTAATGGAATAGAGTAGGGTAGGTAAAAATTATATGGGACCACCATATAATTTTAATGAAAAAATCCAAATCCTAACGGTGAAAAAATGGGTGATGAAATTTCATATTCATTTTATAAATTTCCCGTTATCTGAAGTCGGTTATTTGACATTTTTTATGTCACCTTCTGTCAGTTTTCTTACAAAACTAGCCAACAATTTCGAGATTCGAAACCATACCACGATTTTCCCTGAATTTTCCATGCCAATAAGCGTCGGCTCCACCGGTGTTCCACAACGTATTAACAATGTATTACGCATGGTTGCGTCCTTGGGATCTGCTAATTAGGGACGTGGAAACCGATCAAAAGAGAGCCTTTCATGTGGAGCTGGAAGGTGACTGAGTCAACGGAGCGTGCCACATCGATATTTTGTTGAATTTCTCTTGATATCGGGTGTATGAAGGCCAAACTGATTATAACCATTTTGATTAGTATAGCGTGCGCTACAGACCTTCGGTAGATATTTTGTTTCGTTTACGAATAGAGCTAGTGAACGTCTGTTTAACCCGAAGTGTTCTAACTTGTCAGACAGGCTGTCAGATTCTTACAGCTGGGACACAAAACTGAATACCAGGCCAATGGATGGTATATTTTGGTGGTCCTTAACCAGTGCAGTGTAAGGATCAAATCTTAGTGTGCCTGGCAGGAGCTCTGAGTGTAGAGTATTTTCAGAGTCCCGACTTAGTTTCGACTCATTCCGAGAGTCTTCATCAGGGTGAGTGATCGCGACTTTCTCACTCCGCGTCGCGCCGTGCACTATCGCGCATTGTGCACTAATAGTAGTGCACGGTGCGACGCGGACGCGACGCGATCATGCACCCTGATGAAGGCTCTCGGAATGAGTCGAAACTAAGTCGGTGCCTTCACCGTTAGTGCAGTACGTGAAAATTCCCGTTTTTACAATATGAATAGTCTAGTTCACAATAGTTTATGGAATAAAATTTTCAGAGTCACTTATTAGACCAAAAGGGTCAGTAGCTAGCTGCCTCGCCGCGACGAAGTGAAGGTCTGTTCTTGGTTTTTAGACTAATATGTTTGGGCATCCACATAATTTAGATTGTGATCAGTGTCACTGTAATTAATACACCTGCACGAGGTTTCCATTACGTTTAATAAATTTGCTTATCAATTGATAGTATCAAAATCAGCTAGCCAATCTCTAAAGACGTAGACGGCGCACATTGGGCGCAACGCAATGCATTTCTTACTGTCAAACTATTATAGGCATTGCTGGCGTTGACATAGTGTCGAAATTAATTATCATGACAACTAATCCTCGAGAGGCGACGAGATCATCGCGGTGACTACAGGCGAAAAGTAGCGTGCAGTAAAGCAACTGCGCGAGCATGCGCGCTCCCTCGCACGCATCTGCTTTTGGATGCCGCCGCCGGGCGCGCCGACGATGCTCTTGCAGTACAGGGCCGCCATTTTGACGCTGGCACTTGTATCTATGTCTTTTAATTTCTGTTCTACAAGTAATGTAATTAGTAGCACGTCTCAATATACCATTTTGTAAAATTAAAGTAAACACGTTTGGACTTTATTAAAAAGCTAGGCTAGACTAGCAGAGGCTCCTGCAAGCTCGTGCGTATGCGCGCAGGTTCATGTTTTCTCACGTAGATGCATCACTGTATTCGCCTTATGTGTGATTCGCTTAGAAAACTTCGCGGCCATGCTCTGCAAAGCGCAGCGCTTAGCCTAATGTGCGCAGGCCCTTAGTCGCGAGCAATCGGCGTAAATTCACTTAGTTTATATGACAATCCAAAGTGATGTTAGTGACTTCAATGAATGGCTATGTGCTTGCAATATGTCACGAATGCTAACTACTTTCAAAACGCGGGAATATGCCAAATGACTACCCCCTAATTAGTATCTTCAAAGATTTACGCACTGAGCATGTATCGAAGAATGTCTATCATGGGGGATACAGTCGTGAGCGTGTTTTTTTGTTTGCCTTTTTGTATTAACTTGGGGCCTTGTTTTCACACTATTGTATGTATGAACGACTTTTATATTGTACTATTTTAACATTTTATTTACATCTGAGTAGACTGGTACCTATTCATTTAATTGGGGCTGTTAATGTGTTAATTTTTTTATCGTCATTAAATACGTAACATTGCTAAATAGAAACACATTTTTCATTCACTCCGCACCTTTGCAAACATTCTATGAATCGGATGCATGGCAGGCACGTGACGTCACTGCTGAATGGTTGCAGTGAAAAATGTCGGACACGAATCGATTTCAATAAACGATAACTTTTGCATGACCGCGCGAGGTTTCGGCCTGGGATATATCACATTTTCATCGAATAATTTTATCGATAGCAATAGTGTTGTACCAGCGTGTGTCATGTTGAAAGATTCTTCATCTAGACTGACCATTGACTGCAAATTGCAAATGGTCGCCTTGTGAAATTACAGGTAATTGTAGGAACTTTTCATCCGTTACGTCTCAGAGTCGACAACGCACGAGTGATACTGGTGTCCATAGAAATAGTATGGTGGTATTCTTTCTCAAGCGAACTTTTAACCAATAAGTCAAGTTTATTGGCAAGTCCAATAAATCCCCGGTTCAAATTGTATTATATCACATTGTTGTGCAATGTGATTTTGCGTCTTGGTTTTATAAAAAGTGGGACCCAGCTGATGCCATCTTTATTTAATTTATTTTATGCTTTTAAAACACTTTTTAATAAGTATGAAAATAAAACTTCCCTGCTGAACATAAATCTTTAAAAACATAAGCTTCTTGTTTAACTCAAAAACAATTTGGTATCCGGAAAAAAAATAAAGCCTACCCTCTGGAATGCATAAGTTAGAAAAATAATGGAGCTTTCTCGTAAGCAAATTACGAAGTTTATCAGACGGGGGATACAAACGCATAATGTTTAGAATTAGAATACTTTTTACCCGTGACGGAAGGAGAAGATTTAACTGGAGTATGCAACGAAAATCCTGTACGATCTGAAGGTACGAGTATGATAAGGTATCGATATGCGATCACGCAAGTATTGTGCTATTATATAAATATATTTTCCAGTACCTAACAAGCTTGTTTGTATGTTTTATTTGCGGTTTTCCAAAGCGGTATAGTCGATATGATAGTAATGCAGTGTTTGCAAACGTTGTGTATGAAATGAAATGAAAAACTCGTTCTTGAGTATTAAACATGATATTTAGTTTAGTTAGGTTAAAACAAATGTGACTAAATTAATATGCTTCAAACTTTCAAGTAAATCCGGATGCAATGCCGAATTGAAACTTAAAAAAATTCATATGTATTGAGTAACAAAGAATTTTCTACACTTTTTCGGTCATATCGACAAATATACGATACTACACGTTCGTAGAACGAAAAGACATCGTAACAGAAATTCATATTTTACACTTTTGACAGATGTGTCTCCCCTTAAAAGATTTATTGCCAGGGAAATATGAAGTAACGTGTTTCCTTGTGAGGATTCTTCCTTGTTTTCCACAAAGAAGATAATATTAAAATGCTTTTCTCGTGTAATGCTAGTCGGAAAGCGTTGTTGAATGTATAAATCAAAACAGAATCTAGATTGCTAGTGATATAAATAGCGTTAGTATTTTTCAAACTTTCGCGATTAGATAACATAATTATTATAAGTTTAACGGGTCTTTATCACGTTTATCTTTTTTATTATTTTCCCGACGTTTCAACTGTATCCCAACAATATGTCACGGGATGTCATCCCGTGACCGTAATTATTTTCGTCGGGAAAATAATAAAAAAGGTAAACGTGATAAAGACCCGTTAAACTTATAATAATTATAAATAGCGTTATAACCTGATTTTCTAGATTCGTAGAATTGTGTTTTATGGAAGCAAAGTTAAGGCCTGGTCGAACTAAAGCAGTGGCGTGGCAACCAATACATTCAAGTAAATTTCGACAACGGTGTCCCTTTGTCCCTATCGCTACTGTCGTCACTGCGTCAGTTTGACAAGGTCCTTACATTTTTATAATAAAAATTACTGATTTAAGTACACTATTAACTAAATAAAATAATGCTGGACATTTTCACACAGCGTTATCTAGCCCCAAAGTAAGCAGAGCTTGTATTATAGGAACTACATGACTGATATACTACTTATATGCAATTTTTTTTTGTAAATAGATACATATTATACATAGAAGACACCCAGATCTCGAGGCGAATATTTGCAGATAAACATTTGTCCTGCGACGGGAATCGAACCCGCAACCTTATGCGTCTCAGGCAGGCCTTTGCCCACTGTGCCACAGAGATAGTCGAGAAGAAATGACAAATAGAAAATAACAAAATGGTCGCACTGCCATTATTTTATTTTCAATTTGACATTCCTTGTATGTATTTCTTGTCAGTCAAGTGTACTCAAAACAGTGGCATTTCTTTTGTTACAAACAAAGAAATAGTGACGTTTTCTGGATTATTTAAGTCACAGACAGTAAAAACGAAAATGTAAATTAGACCAGAATTATATTGATTAACGAATCGATAATCGATATAAAGTTATTTGGACATCACTAAGCCGATCTGTCATTGAAAAAATATTTAATGGATAGTATGATTGAAGTCAGAATATAAACAGTAACAGATTAAAATTCCTGAATACTTCAGGATAACATCGCTTAAAATAACGCTAGACCTAACGATCCAACTTTCCTCGTCCATGCATAGTTTTCTAGTGAAAAGTATTTATTATCTAGCAAGAAAGTTCTTTTCCGCCATCTTTCAAAACTCCATCGACCGTTAAAGATCTATCTTCTAAGTTTACCAATAGTGCAAGAGCCGAAGGTGAATATCGGTTCATATTCTATGTGCGCGTCCCAATTAGGTTACGCACATTTGGGTGAAGTCGGGTGCAGTGGTTACACTTCTTCGAACTGCTGGGAAAGACGGACGGGACACGTATCGCAATAACCAAAGAAACAGTATAATGCGCCACTTACTTGAGAGCGTCTTTCCTCGCTGCGAATCTTCTGCCGGCCGGCTGAATGTAGGGTCTCACACAGAATCGGGTTTTCTACGATTTTACGATACAATTCGGTTTTTTCGCTTTGTTATTTTTCGTTCGAGTGCCGAGACGTCAGGGGGCGCTCGTTCAGTCGCGCATCTGAGGTTTTACTTCCCTCCGCTGTCATTGGCTATGCGACCGTGTCGTCTCGTCTTTCAAGAAGATTGTATTAAGTTTTTTTAGAGTTGATGAAAATCATACACATTGCCCACCAAAATACACAGTGGTATTTTCATATCAAAGAAAATCAATGAACTGAAATAATTCCGAGAGCGGATATTTAAAAACTTGACGATGAGACGAATAATAATCTTACAGTATCGAAATGGCGATATACAATGGACAGTGGAGCTAGTTAGTTCGATACTGTTACAGAATAGAGAAGAAAAATATAAAGAAGTACGGTTAGTGGCTAATCACCTACACAATATCTAATGAAAAATAAAAAGAAAATAAAGTTTATTCTAATTTAGTTTCATTTAGTCAGAATCAGTAGGTAATACACAAAGCTTTGTCAATGCTCGCTTGAAGAGCGATCCATTAGCGGTACGCACCGTAGCTACACGTGCTACTCTATCGGAACCAACACGCAACTGTACTACCCTAGCAATGGGCCAATGTAAAGGAATGGTATTTTCATTCTTGAGCAACACGACCGTACCAGTAGCTATGGGCTTACAGTGCTTTGTCCACTTCGTACGCTGAGTTAGTGACTGCAAGTATTCAACCTTCCAACGGTTCCAAAAGTCTTGTTGGAATCGCTGAATAAGTTGCCATCGACCTAGACGATTAAGTTTAAGTTCAGTTAAATCCCTGTCCGGAACTGATGTTAGAGGCTCCAATGTTAAGAAATGTCCTGGCGTAAGCACGTTTAAATCATTCGGATCTGAACTGATCGGACAGAGGGGACGCGAATTTAACAAGGCTTCAATTTGTACAAAAATGGTGTTAAGTTCTTCGAATGTTAACGCTTGATCTCCAATAACCCGGTAGAGATGTGATTTAACGGCCTTTACTTGAATTTCCCATACCCCTCCAAAGTGGGGGGATGAGGGGGGATTGAATCGGAACTCAATGTGATCTCTTTTACACGCATGCTGCATTAACTCATCGAGCTTATTACGCGCTCCAACGAAATTAGTTCCATTATCGGAATGTATAATCTGAACCCTCCCTCTTCTACCAACGAATCTTCTAAGAGCTGCTAAATACGCGTCAGTCGACATGTCTGAAGCCACTTCGACGTGAACCGCCTTTGTTGTAAAGCACACAAATAAACAAAGATATGCTTTTCCTAGTTTTGCACCACGATTCTTCCCCAATTTTATACGAAAAGGTCCAGCATAATCTACACCGACGACAGAAAATGGCTTTACTTGATTTACTCTAGATGCTGGCAAGTCGCCCATAAAGGGTTCCAGAGGAATGGGATGAGCACGAAAACATTTAACGCACTTTGAAATACAATGTCTAATAGCACGCTTCGGGGACAGGATCCAAAACTGTTGGGTGACTAAGTATTGTACAGTATTGATACCTGGGTGGCAGTTTTCACGATGAACTGCTTCTATAATGAGGTACGTAAGTTTAGAGTTTCGGGGAAGCAGTGCTGGATGTTTGTGCTCAAATTCAAGCCCGGATTGTGATAGTCTACCACCCACTCTGAGAACACCGCATTCATCCACGAAAGGATTGAGTTTCCGCATTTGTTTAGATAAAATTTTGCCTTCTATGAGGCGAGTGAACTCCTCACTAAAGCTTACAAATTGAATACGTTTAACTAAGATCAATAAAGCTTCATAGAGCTCTCTTTGACTAAACGACGACATATTATTACGAGAATGAGCCGATGGGTTTCTGCGATTGTTGTAAATGAAACGTAGACAATAGGCTAAGACGCGCTGTATTTTGCGAATCGATGAAAACTTTTCAATAAGATCGTCTAACACATGTGAATTGTCATGCAGCAGTAAAGTAATTATCCGTTCCTCAGTTTTTGCGAGAACATCGTTCTTGTTTATTTGCTTGGGCCACAGCTCTATAGATTTCGCAAGCCATGACGGCCCGTTCCACCATAATTGACTCTGCACTAATTCACTAGGAAGTAGACCTCGAGATGCTATATCGGCTGGGTTGTATTCCGTTGGAACATGGTTCCATTTAGCTTTCGGTATCGAATCTTCAATGTGACTCACCCTATTTGCAACAAACGTCTTCCAGCGACAGGAAGGCGAGTCAAGCCATGCAAGCACAACAGTTGAGTCAGACCAGGCGATGGTGGAGGATTGCGGAAAAGATGATGAATATGTTTCTTCCACAAATTTTAATAAGTCAGACAAAAGAACCGCTGCACAAAGTTCGAGACGTGGTAGCGATATCTTCTTTA
The DNA here is from genome assembly GCA_958496245.1 of Perizoma flavofasciatum. Lineage (NCBI taxonomy): Eukaryota > Metazoa > Arthropoda > Insecta > Lepidoptera > Geometridae > Perizoma > Perizoma flavofasciatum. The sequence continues at coordinate 10,181,255 of OY292429.1, read as the reverse complement.
CAGGAGCTACGCGAGATTTAGCGCAGATGAAGTTAACTTGGATGTTGCCATCTTCATCTACAGTGCGTAAGTACACTACTGCTCCATAGCCTGCTTCAGAACTATCGGCGAAACCATGAAACTCAATCGAATTTGTTTTAGTTTTACCAAGAAAACGGGAAATTTGCAGGGTCCTAAGCAAGTCTAATTGATCACAATAACTTTCCCATTGGGTCACAATATCTGTAGGAGGAGTTTCATCCCACTCGACTTTTAAGATCCATAACTTTTGTATGTAACATTTAGCGAGAAATGTTAATGGAGCAAGAAATCCTAATGGATCAAAAATACGGGCGAGCTCACTAAGTATGGTGCGTTTAGTACATTCACGTATTAATGGCTTAACGTCAAACATCAACTTGTCTGTGACTGGATTCCATTTTAAACCAAGTATTTTAATAGTATCGGACGATTCCGTGTCTAAAGGCACGCTTTTGTCATTAATGAGACGTTCTTCTGGTAGTAAATCACTTAGCAAGTCTGGAACATTACTAGCCCACTTACGTAATTGGAACCGTCCTTCACTCATCAAGCTTATTATTTCATTTTTTATCTGTTTTGCTAGCTCAAGTGTGGAACATCCACTCACGACGTCATCAACATACACGTCTTTGTCTAAAACAATAGCTGCGTTAGGATAGTCTTTGCTGTGATCCTTAACCAACTGCTTGATCGTACGCAATGCTGAATGTGGGGCGGAAGAAACTCCATAGGTGACCGTATTGAGACGGTACTCGTTGATAGGATCTGCTGGGTTAAATCTCCAGAATATCCGCTGATAGTCTCGATGAGATTCATGACATAAAATTTGTCTATACATTTGTCGGACATCAGCCGTATATACAACGGTGTGTAAACGAAATCTCAGTAGAAGTTCCACGATGTTGGCTTGAAGTTTCGCACCGGTAAGTAATTCATCGTTTAAAGAGCATCCATTAGCATCCTTTGCTGAGGCATCAAAGACTACACGAAGCTTAGTGGTTGAACTCTCCGGACGAATAACGCAATGGTGGGGTATATAGTATTTTCCCTCACTCAATTCTTTGGTAGGTACCTTGCTCATGTGTCCGCTATCGAGGTAGTCCTTCATGAAGTCATTATACTTTTGATGAAGTTCAGAATCTCTTGACAATCGTCGCTCAAGTGCATGAAATCTTCTAAGTGCCACATCACGCGACCCTGGAAAATTATCATGTTTAGTTTTGAAGGGTAGAGCAACTATGTACCTCCCAGAATGGTCACGTGAATGTTCGTTTACGTATATTTTTTCGCAAAGCTCTTCATCTGGTGTCAATTTAGTACAAACCGGTACGTTGTCCAGTTCCCAGAACCTTTTTAAATCTTCATTCAAACGAGCTTCAATGTTGTTGAGTGATCTGTTGCTGAGAAAAAATGAACTAGTTTCATGATCATGAGAGTTGACGCATTCAACGTTTCCTGTTAACAGCCAGCCAAAAACTGTTTTGAGAGCCGACGGTTTATTAGGTCCTCCACTTACAATTCCACTAAGCAAAAGTGATGAAAATATTTCAGCTCCAAGAAGAACGTCGATTTTTCCCGGTAAATGACAATCTGGATCCGCTAACAGCAAGTTTTGAACGTGACTCCATGTCGATTTGTTTAGTTTCATCGCGGGCATTTGGCCGCATATAGAAGGAAGTGTGAGTGCTTTAATATTGAATAACACCTTGCCATCCATTCCGATATTCAGAGTAATGACTCCTGACACTGATGACGTAGATTGACCCAGGCCACAAATCTTCCGAGACGACACCGTGCGTTCGATACCTAACAATTCAGCTGCTTGTTCAGTTATAAAGTGCGCCTGACTGCCTGAATCAATTAACGCTCGCAAAGTTTGCCATCGTCCATGGGAATCTTTGACTTCGATTCTTGCGGTTGAAAGCAAAATTGATGACTTGTCTCCGAGATTAGTCAGAACGACTTGGTGGTCTTTATGGGTTGTCGATTCATTCGGTTGTTTGTTCGAAGTGACATTATTAGGTGTGTCTGCGGAAGTAATGTCCGTTGAGTCATCTCGATGGAGAAGACTGTGATGTCGCTGTCGGCATTTTTGACAGTTAAAAATAGACTTACAGTCTCGCAGGCCATGCGATGATTTTAAGCAATTAAAACACCAGTGCTGAGCTGTGGCGTATTCCATTCGATCTTCAACTGATTTTTGAGCGAAGGACGTACAATGATTTATCGAATGAGCTTCTCCACAGAATGTGCATTTGAAATTGACGACATTGGCCAATGGTGCACTGACATTGATAGACGCTTTAGGATCGGTATTTGATAAAAACGTCGAAGTTGTTGACTTCTTGTTTGTGTTCGATGAGACATTAGTCAACCTAGCATTTTGATATACATTGCTGCGGGTGCGATCAACGTTTCCTCCCCGATCATTGTTTGTGAAGTGTGTGTCGCGGACAAGAGCCTCGCACTTCGCATAAAGGAATGTTTTTAGGGTTGTGTATGTTGGCAGTTCGTTGTTTGGATGTTCTTGTTCAAATTCACAACGAATGGTCGAGTCTAGTTTTGACAGAAGCAAGTAGCACAATATGAAGTCCCATTGGTCTATGGGCAATTCGAGCCGTTTCAATATCGCCAGATTCTCACTGAACATGTCTAACACGCGACGGAATTCGTGAGCGTTGTTTGACTTCAGGGAAATGTTTTGCATTTCTTTCCAACATGTAAAAGCTAACTCGCGCTTGTCTTTATAACGTCCCAAAAGTGAGTCATAGGCTTCGCGGTAATATTTACCTGTTGTTGGGAACACTCTAATGAGGGCCAACGCATCACCTGCCAAACTAGACACTAGATAGTGCATCCGTTCGGTGTCCGAAAGAGAATCATTTTCGTGAATCAGCGACTGAAAAATGTCGTAAAATTCTGGCCACGTCTTAATATTTCCCGAAAACGTGGGTAAATTTATTTTCGGTAACTTAACTTTCAACCCTACCCGGATCTGAGAGTGGGAAGCCGAGCTATCAAATGACTTGTCAATATCGCCACTTGCAGCTGTGAGTCGCCGGTGAATGGTGAGAATGTCAAAATACATTTCATCGAAGTTGCATCTGATTTGATCTTCGGCATCCTCAGCAGAAGGATCGATTATGCCCAGTATTGCATCATGTGCCTCCTCAAAACTAGAAGCCTGTCGTGGAGACTCGGTATAGTATGCGAGAAATTTATCAACTTGACTTTCGTCATCTTGCGCCGCTTTCGCAATCTCTAAAGTTTTCGACAGACGGTTAAATGCTAACGTCCGCTTTCGACGCAGCCCTGGTAGATCATGAATAGTTTTGTTCATGTCGATGGATTTTGATTTTGTTTTAAGTCGGCGCTTAGGTATGTAAGACATTTTTATTCGACAAAAATAAAAGAGAACAGCATTTTTTCAAGTTCCCCCCTTCACCCCTCGTTAAAAAATGACCCCTTTTTTCGAATAAGATCACTGCACAGAATGATCCTTTTTTTTAATGATTCTAGTTGCAGAATAAGATCGTTTACCAGAATACGACTGGATTTCTGACTTGACGTGGTTGTGACAACGACTGAATATAAAATTATTATACTTAGCTGAGATTAAATTGCCCCAACAACAAATTGCGATTTGATAAAAGAATATTTGCTCTGAATTTACAATAAAATAACCTCAGCTAATGGTATGTTTAGTGGGTATCTACCTACCGTAAGCTTTCGCAAAGTTTTGATACCCGGCTATAGGTAGGTAGGTAACCTTACGAAATGAATGACTGAACTTTACGAATGTATAATTGCAGGTGATTAGCCAAATAACTCTTGGTAACTACAATACCGATTCATGAAGTATCTGACAAAGTTACGTTGTCGGTAATGTAGGTACGTGGTTTATGCCTACCCATAGAGGTTCAGACCGGAGAAGATTTTCTGATTAGACCAATATGAAATGGACTATTCCCTGGTTTCGGCACCAAAAAAATGTGCGCGTCCCAATTAGGTTACGCACATTTGGGTGAAGTCGGGTGCAGTGGTTACACTTCTTCGAACTGCTGGGAAAGACGGACGGGACACGTATCGCAATAACCAAAGAAACAGTATAATGCGCCACTTACTTGAGAGCGTCTTTCCTCGCTGCGAATCTTCTGCCGGCCGGCTGAATGTAGGGTCTCACACAGAATCGGGTTTTCTACGATTTTACGATACAATTCGGTTTTTTCGCTTTGTTATTTTTCGTTCGAGTGCCGAGACGTCAGGGGGCGCTCGTTCAGTCGCGCATCTGAGGTTTTACTTCCCTCCGCTGTCATTGGCTATGCGACCGTGTCGTCTCGTCTTTCAAGAAGATTGTATTAAGTTTTTTTAGAGTTGATGAAAATCATACATTCTAACTCAACCTAAGAAATGCTAGTTTTGGTTTGAGATTTATTGATAAATAAATAAACACCCAATAGACCTACACTAGGAACTATGAGTACTTTGATAAAATAGCACCAAGACCGTGAACAAATATCTGCAGAACCTGTCCCTACCGAGTTCGTCCTACAAAAAACTTGCGTCCTTAATAAAGGGCTTTAAAATAGAAATAAAATTATAATAGATTCTTAAAACCTGTATCCAGCTGTTCGTCCGGATTTCATTTTTGTGTATCAGGATCGAGTTGTAAGTGATAATATAACTGGTAGTAGTGGTATACGTTTACAATAAACAAATAAAAAGAGGGTAGGTCGGTTCTTATGTCGATAACATCTACCCGCAAAGATTTCATTACCTGCTGTGCATGCAACAATCAAACTCGCATAAAAAGAAAAAAATCCCGTTTTTACTAGTGTTTTTTTTTCTTGAATACCGTAAATTTTTGTATTCGATATAATGAAAAATATTAATGGTACTTCTCTCTGACTCAGAGTTCCCTCGAAGCTGGTGCCAGGCAAATTGTTCAGAAATGTGTTTTGTTGTGATGCAAAACGCTGGTAAGTAACTTGATAATGTTGAATAGTTTGAGGTTTTATGCTGATGTGCTATGTACCTACAAATCTATTTTTTTTAATAATGTTTTTGTATATATTCGGCGGTGGGCTAGCAACCTATCACGTGGAATGCTACCTTACAAATTGCGGACATGTGCCATATATAATGTTTGCACATGCCTTTGACTACACCTTACTTAAAATCCTCAAAGATCTATGTATAATATGTACAAAAAAAGTATATAAGTAGTATATCAGTCATGTAGTTCCCATAACACAAGCTCTACTTAGTTTGGGGCTAGATGATGCTGTATGAAAAATTTCCAGTATTATTTATTTATTTCATTTATCTATGCACTGATGTATCTGAGGATGTCCATCATCGCTACAGTCGTGAGCGTGTTTGTTTTTTGTATATAATATAAACCTAGAAAGAGTTCATCTAACAAAATTACCTCCTACCCTTGGACATTTATTGCAAAAATTCAAAACACGCAGAGAAAAGTATTAATGAAAAGCATTATATCATAAGTAGACATTCATTTTATCATAATCTCACCTTAAGCACAGATATTATACAGCACAGAAAATATAAGTACCTGAAGTGATGATATGGCTATGGTTTTTTACAAGTTTATTCTACGTCACTCTGTTAGGTCAGTTAGTCAGGACTAGTTTGAGGGAAAAGTGACTCTTAAAGTCTGAAGAGAGGTTAAAAAACGACAAGACATTAGTAAGTTTGCTGAAAATGTATCTTCATCGAAGTAATTTGTGATGTGCAAAATGTGGAGTTGTTTGTCGTATTATAATGTCAGTATGTTTCTTCTTAGTTAGTTCAGACGTCTACGAGGTCTAACAAGAAAAGTTTCATAACATCAGCAATTATGAAAGCAAGTTTTGTAGCGTTGAACTTTCAGCCATTTCAGTTTTTTTCAGGCTCCCGTAATTTTTCTTAATTTAAACAGGAAACTATTGCTTAACTATTTAATTAACGAAAAAGCTACATTTACTCTGCTGGGAAATTTGCTCGAGTGGTTTGAGAATTTTTTTCGAGTACCTACCTAATTGATTGAGCAAAACTGAATTGGCTTCATTATTATTTGTAGTTTTACTATTGATTTTGGTTTCTGGGCTTCACCACACAAAAATGCATTTTGTTTCAGGACGAATGCGAGTTTAGACACTGCTGCTATAAAAATAGAAAGTGGGACGTAAAACGCATTGTAATAATATTGACCGTTATAACGCAGCTGTAGGAACTGATTTTGAAACGATATCGGCTAAGGAACGATGGCGATGGCGGTGGACTTGTGATCGTAATTCATTACTTGCTTGAAAAGCTTCAAAATGACATGAAACATAATATTTTAATAAAAAGAAAATGCATAATATTTTGTAATGTAACTGAATTTGTATTGAACTGGATTTACATAAACACGATGGTGCTTATAACTTGTAACTTTCTGTAGAAATTGTCGATAAAGATTGCATTTCCAATTATATGAGACATATAAGTATGTATCAACACGTCTTGAACAGTTTTGTTATATCTAAATAGCTGCGTGTTTTTTTTGTAAAGTTTATTTTGTTACTACTTCTTTCTCATCAGTCATACCTTGAAATATGTAAATTGGAAATACAAGTTCAAAGCACTTCTTCGAACAATAAAATAAAAAGCTTTTCTGAAAATGTACGTCTTCAGAGACAGCAAAATGCTTTCAAAATAATGAAAAACTAACAAAATTGGAGGTATTCTTTACAAATTTAGTGACGACCCGGCTAGTGTAGATATACAATATATGCGCATATTTTGGGGTAGAATTGGCAACCCCTGTCACCTGGACCTTCATGAATTATATACGACGATTTGTTGCCACAGTTATAAGGCATTTGTGTCCGAATATAGACAGATAGGCCGGAAAAGTCTATCCAATTTGTTACAGTAAATGTTATTTTGGAAGAAAGTTTTGTTTTTATGAAATGGACCTCTATGTACCTAACTAGCACAGCGTCATAAAATTTTATAGTGATAAAATAACTTTGCAGTTTATCTGTATATTCTGTGTCGTGGTTCAGAGGAAAAGAGCCTGCTGAACTCTAGTAAAGAGAACGAAATGATTAATCTGATTACGTTATTATCATAGTCTATCAGGAAGGAGCTCGGGCTGATGGCTATTCTCATACATAAATAACACCAGGCGATAGATATGAACATCTGAATGAGTAAGTACAATAATGTCAATCTAACCTGCAAGGCAAGCCGGGTTAGCCAGCTAGTGTGATATAAATCTGAATCTCAAAATAAGTCTTGACATAATTTACTTAAAATCTAGTTTTGGACAGATTGCCCAATCAAAACATTGTTTTTTACAGGAATAACAAATAATTTTCGTGACATTTATAAGATCGAGATTGGTTATTTTTTATTAAGAGAATTGAAGATATATCACAATACAAATGCCCGTTCGAATGAGAGATGAGTGAGAGATTCAATTACAGTGAAAGGGTTCGGACGCCTACGATACTATGAATTTAAATATGTATTACTTTTTCCTGAAATATTTCATTCCGTGAAAATTTGATTCGTGAAATACTCAAACTTGTTTTATTGTTATAAGCAATAAAATAAGTTTGAGTAGCAAATGTGTACTTTTACATATGGAACGTAGTTTTTTTTGTATCCAAATTTTCAGGTTTTGTTTGTGATGGTTGTGTGTTATTAATTTATTTCTGAGCCGACTTTTCAATGTTCATTTTTGTAGTTTTTATAGTCAACAAAATCTATAAATTCCTTCCACTGAACATCAAAGGTTTTCTTTGATCAGGGAAGTGCATAAAATAAATGTAAGTATTTATATTCTTTACTTTTGTGAGCTTTCATGTCCTTTCATTGATATATTTCATTGTATTGTACTGTTTAGTTATTCGAATATTAATATCAAAGTGATTGATATTTTGTTGGATTTGCTGGTCTGTACCGAATATATTATAAAATATAAATAACACCAAAAATATGAGCATCACTTTCTTTCCACTGAAAGTGTGTATTTTATATTTTAAGCTGGAATTAATTATATATTTATAGTATGGATGGATGTATGGATTCGTATACGCCTTTCTTACAATTATTTAAACCAAAAAGGGTCGTATAATTTATTTAAAAAATGTTTTCCAAACAAAAAGCAAACACAAAAACTTGTACAAATAAAAAGTTTTTCTTTTTATAAAGGGGACGCGTCAGCTGCCTCTGAATCGTGAAAGCTTAAGGCGATTACAAGACTTCCTTCAAGTTTAATATAAAAATAAAAAGATAACGTCGATTTGAGTATGTGTATTTTGTCGTTTTCTAACTTTTGTGCGTCATAGGCACGTGTAGGGCTGTTGAAATATTTCACTAAATATTTTTTTTTATTGAGAAGCACTCTTCTCAACATCATCTCAGGTTAGTACTGTAACTCTAGAGTAAGCATCATACTGTTTTTCGAAGTGTCGGTCACATCAACTTTTGAAAAAAGTTGGTAAGTTTTCGTGAAATGTTTTTCACCGATAACCAGCCGAAACCAGCCAACCATTTTACTATTTCTTTAGCTTTATGTTTATATCCTTGGAAGCATGAAGTAAAATATCTTCAGCACTTGATATTCCTACTTTATGACGTTACTAAAAAACACATAATAGCGACTATCATTATACTCAATACGTAGATGTACTCGTAGGTATCTATTGTTTTGTAAAGGATCATTAAAAAGAATAACCAGCTTGTTTTCTTGCCTTTCTTTCCTGGTTTGGTCGCGGAGGAACAGGCAATAGATAATACCGACGTTTTAAAGTGATCATTGTGATTTTGATGAATAAATGAATTTTGACTTTGACTTTGAGATCTATGAGGATAATCGGAGGCAAAAGTTAAAACATTATTTTGGTACATGTCCACATTTCACGTTGGTAACATTCTACCATGAAAGGTTGCAAACCCACCGGCGCTTACTATTCAAATACAAACCGATGGCCATAAAGCAGTTAACCCCGAGAGCCGTCATATTGATTCACACTTGTTTAAGAAAAAAAGCGATAATCACAATGTTAATACTAGAAATAAAGATAAACTCGCTGTTGCCACTTGTAGACTCCATAAAGTTAGTAAATCGTTTAAAGGGCACGGTGTACGCTTTTATAACAAACTCCCAAGAGATATACAAAAATTATCAAATTTAAAAACGTAATTAAACAAAAGCTTTATAAAAAGGCATACTATAAAATATCTTATTATTTAGATGACAAAAACTCTTGGGATTGAAAATGCTCCAACTAGAACCTATTGTTTTGTAAAAGGATCATTAAAAAGAATAACCAGCCTTGTTTTCTTGCCATTCTTTCCTGGCTTGGTCGCGGAGGAACAGGCACCTAGATAAAAACCGACGTTTCAAAGTGGTCCTTGTGATTTTATTGAATAAATGAATTTTGAATTTGACTTTGACTTTGACTTTGACTTTGACTTTGACTTTGACTTTGACTTTGACTGTTCTGTCAACACATCAGTCTTTTAGGACTGATGTTGGCAAACGCGGACATTGTCATTGTCATTGCGTCATGTTGCCTACTGTGCTCTGATTGGTTGAAACTTCAGTTACGACCAATCAGAGCACAGCAGGCGTGGCGGGACTAGCACGACAGTTGATAGAATTGTTTCCTAGCAAATTATCAAACATTGCGTCTCTTGATGCTGTCTACTCTATGCCGATGGCACATGCCTTCGAATCAGTTCAGGGTAAGCTAGTTTTCTTACGATAAATGTGCTCATATTTTTTTCGAGTGCAAAAATCCATATCACACCCTTCGGATCGGAAGTCGGGTACTGAACAAACCATTGAACAAACACGGTTCTATAAAAAAAATACCATCCGTTAAAATCCGATAAACTACAGACATCACTAGTTGGTAGGTACGTTGTAACAGTTGGCACTTGGCAGACATTGCAAGGGGAACTGCAACTTGCCTGAGTGAATGTTAATATTTACTTAGTTTGTACTATAAGAACTTGCAAAAGGGCACGTGTCAAATGCAGTCATGCTTTGATTTGTGAATCAGGGAGCTATAAATCATAATATAAACTTTCAGACAGAAAAATTATAATATGACTTTGTAATAAGACCTTATCCAGATTTGGAAACACTTACAACTTTACAGGCTTCACAAAAATATATTTTTCTTTAGAAACTGCATACATAGCTATACCACGTATCTATTTTCAAGCTGTAGTTTCTTTGATCGTTTAAATTTCCTTTCGAACACCACGAAGCCTGTGAGATGGAAACTGACTTGGCCTCGCCCCTCTACCATTTGCCATTTGGCTGGATAGTAGCGCGGACGCGAGCGGTGGCGGGTATCCTTACCACGATATTACCAATTCTATACATACATCGCTGTTACAATTATTTGGCTCGCTAAGAAAACCAAGGTTTGTTCAAAAATAGCATTTTGCTCATTATGTTGTACTACGCACCTACGAACTGTATAATTTTTTAATCATATTCGCTGGAATAACACTGGACTTTTTAAAATTAGACAGGTACGTTTTAAAAAATTGTCTGCTGTAGGTAAATTCCATCTCTATGACTCCGTTAGTACGCTATCTTGCTTAAGTTACCTTTGAGAAGTTAGTTATGAATAATGAATGGACTTGCAATTAGAACTTTTTCTGATTTTCGTTTAAGAATTATAATTTTCAGCTTGAAAGCATAGTGCTGTTCAGTTATGTAAACAAGGTTTCTCACTCAGATCACACGCTGATCGTATGACGAAGAGCTACTAAACATTCAAAGCAAACTTGTAATCCTTATATAGTCTAAAGAAAGAGTGAGAGCAGTTTTGAAAGCTTAGCTTAGCATGAATAATAAAAAAAAAACGTCCTATAAATTATGCTTCCAATTTTTGATTAGGGCATTCCAGTTTCAGACATCCAATACATTTCCCCTTGGCTAAGTTCGTCTTTGGCAGAGTTTAGCTATTTTCGTCGCTACTAAAATTTTCCCTCGGTTATTCTAAGATTTTAATTGCTAGAGGGGGAAGTAAACGGAAAATAATATGCGTGATACACTCCTAATATAATCGCCCCGCGTAATTTATGCGCTTCCGAAAGCTCACGGCTCGAATACCCGGTTAATAACCCGAAAACGACGCCAACTTTTAACTGTTGACCCTTTACTGTTACGTTTTAATGGTTTTCGCTGAAAAAATCTAGAAGTGAGAAACTTGAGTACTTAAGTATGTACTAAATTTAGGCAAATACTTGGGCAACTCAAAAGAAAGATAGTTAATTTTATTTTTATTGCCTTCTAGCTTCTGCCCACGGCTTCGCCTGCGTGGTATCCGGATAAAAAGTAGCCTATGTGTAATTCTGATGTATAAGCTATATTACTGTAAAGTTTTATCAAAATCCTACTCGTAGACAGATACTCGTAGACAGATAGATAAACTCTTTATTGTACACTAAAGCAAATACAAGAACACAAGAATTTAGAAAAATAAAAGTAACAATGGTCCGTCTTATCACTGAAAGCGATCTCTTCTAGACAACCTTTGGTTTGTCTAGAACAGATCGAGAAAGGATAAAAATATCACTATGGTTATGCATAAACTAGGCTAGTTGTAGAAAGGCGCATACCTAATGTTACTTACAATCTAGAGGTAGTGAGATAACTACATAAACAGGTCTTTAATACGTTAGTCACCTTGAGATTCAAGTTTTCTATACCATTGTCACTAAAATATCTACACCGTATACAAGGTGCTTATATCACGTATAAAACCGGCATACAATCTCGTCGTGCGCGGTGGCTTGCATTCCACAGTTTTCCATATCGCGGCGTTATCGCGATTGCCCCCCGTCGGTCTCGATGATCCATCTTCGAGGGAGCTTGGGGCTTGCAGACGAGCAGGTTTCCCGCATCGTTTTCCGTGTGACGGCGATTTTTGTGTCGCATGTTAATAAAATAAGAATATATAATGCTGGACATTTTTCACACAGCATCATCTAGCCCCAAACTAAGCATAGCTTGCATTATGGGAAGTACATGACTAATATACACTTATATACTTTTTTAATGGACCATGTCTTTGAACGTCGCTACTGCTGGTTCCCCTCTGGGGTTTAAAGATTGGATAGGATAGTAATTTTAAGATTTTATAATCATTACCTAGTGTATTTAATCAAAGGCTTCATTTTTGCCTCAGAAAAATAAACGCAATATATGACAAATCTATACTCAGTTTACATCTCAGCAGCTGGTCTGCTGATGTTCTTAATGATTAAAACCAATATATTGCTTCATATAACCTATTTCAGGTTTTAGGTTTTTCCAAACGTTCAGGGTGCATTCGAGTCACATGAACACACTTGAAGTGTGCAGTCTCGATTTGCTGGGTTTTAGCTCATTTCTGTCAAGTCTTTTTATTTTGAGGATTCTTACAACATAGCCATTCTTATCATTTTCTTTATATAATAATGCTAGACATTTTTTTACACACCATTATCTAGCCCCAAACTAAGCAGAGCTTGTATTATGGGAACTACATGACTGATATACTACTTAATATACTTATTTTTGTAAATAAATACATATTATACATAGAAAACACCCAGACCCGAGACAATTACTTGCAGAACATACAAAAATTTGCCCGCGGCGGGAATCGGACCCGTAACCTTCTGCGTCACAGGCGGGCTTTCGCCCACTGCGCCACATAGGTCGTCAGAGGTTTATAAGTTGTACCGCGAACGTTTTGTCCGCGAGTCTGTACGCCCTATTGTCGCGCGCCAATGATCCATCTTGCGCGCAAGCGACGCGTGATTCCACCAACAAGGGCTCGAAGGGTGGTGTGAAATATTTATTTTTTCCCCTTTGCACGCGCACGACCAAGTTTTCGAGTTGGGCGACAAATGGTGGCGATGTCCGGATAGTGTGACATGTTTGGCTGAAGGGATTAGTTTGTTTTGTTGACGGTAAACGTATTTTTCACTGAACTTAAAAAAAAACCTTTCGAGTTTTTTCGAGACATTTTGTCCTCGAGATAAGTTCTATTTCAATGCATTGTTTTTGATATAAAATTTCTGAAACAGTCGAACCGATGATAACATTCGTTAGCATGAAATATATTGCCTCAATTTATTTCTTTTGGAAACTCACTACGTTAAATCAATCTTACGGAATGCTTCCTGTCCCGACAATAAAAGGCATATTAAAGGCACCATTACGATTTCCTCAAAACTATACCATTTATCATTGTTGTTATTTTGACATGTGTAACGAAGGCGAAAAACAGCCGGAACAGTGGAGGGTGCGGCAGGGAGTAAGGCTCTTGCACACGGCTCTCTACCAGCGAGGCGCCGGCGACGCAGTTCTTATAGGTTCATTGTTGAAACATACACACGCCTGTTTCACGGAGGGGTAGGCAGGGACTACAGATTTCTGCTTACTTATTTAACACAAGAAATACTATTTATTATCTCCCAAAATATTTTTTTTCGATAATTATAAAAAAAACTTAAAACGCAAAGTGAAACGTTAAAACACAAAGTGAACCGTATACTATGTATTTTTTTATAAATTTTTCGAATACCTTCATAATTCTTATGCTCTCAAATTTTAGTTACTAAAAATAGGATTTCCCTAGACAATTACATACGCACGGCAATTGTGTCGTGTGAAAACTCATAGGGGTCGTAAGTGAGACGTCAGGGGTCGATGAAAATTGATTTTCCGCCATCAGTCATAACTTTGTGTACGTGCACACAATGGCCACCTTTTGTAGGCTCCGGTGACTTTTCAACGTTATTTTAGACAATAGATTTTGTAAAAATGCTGTACGTCCCAGTAACGAACAGGATTGAATGGAACACTTCACGTGGAATGGATGAAGATTGAATAAAAATGGCTTTGTTTTTGCAGTTTTGTTTCGATTTTTAACAAAGTTCACTATTTTTTCATCAAAAACAAATAGAATATACAGTTTTCTACCTCATACTAGCTTTATAGCGTGTTTTGTCTGAAAAATCTTAAGGGTGCATTATTACAGAGGGCATATTGACGACCTCTGTGGCGCAGTGGGCGAAGGTCCGCCTGAGACGCAGAAGGTTGCGGGTTCAATTCCCGCCACGGGACAAATGTTTGTATGTGCAAATATTTGTCTCAGGTCTGGGTGTTTTCTATGTATATTATGTATGTATTTACAAAAAAAATGTATATAGTAGTATATCAGTCATGTAGTTCCCATAATACAAGCTCTGCTTAGTTTGGGACTAGATGATGTGTGAAAATGTCCAGCATTTTTTTTTTTTATATTGTTACGAAAAATTGTTACACCAAAAAATACATTACGATTTTTTAGAAAGGAAATTTGAGTTTAATATTCCATTAAGGCCATTTATCAGATTTCCCTACAAAAATGTATTTCGACCGCTCATTGTTTTCCAATTTTATTTAGTACTCTTTTACCTAAGCGCATGACATTTCCAAACCGCTCACAAGATTTCACGAAAAATACTAGGTGAACTTCTTCAAAGACAGCCTAACATTCAAGTTAGCAAGTTCACAAACATCGTTATCAACCCCTAGCTAGTAGATCCAAGAACGTGCACTATAGACAGGGGTGCACTTAGCTGAAGATTTTGGGGGACGAACGTAGGATCAGTCGGCGGATTAGCAAGATAGAAGGGTAGTTAAAGTAAGGGCTCAAGATTGATTGATCGATCTAAAATAGTTTTTTTTTACATAGAATAGGACCAATTGTAATATTATCTAACATTTAGGTCAGTGCAAGGCCATTGCTGCTTATTGGAACACTTACCAAAGACACTATGTTCTTAAAATTTTTGGTTCTGAGACATGCTGGTTGCCTCGAAATGTTTCCTTTACCGTTTTGAGCACATGTCAAAGCCATTTTTTTTTATTCGCTAATGTCGATTTTACAACCTTCGTATAGGAAATCAGAGTTCTGCTTACCAGGCCAACAAGACTCATTCTTTATAACAATAGTGACACTAACGAAATGGCTATGGGCAACGGAACAACTCATGTCCAAGACTCCTAAACCTAAACTGGCCCTAGTCTTTCTCCTAGGTACACTTCACTGCAGCGATGGAAGCTACGCTAATGGCTGAGCACACAAAGTAATAGGCTATCCAATTGATTTATGATTTCAATGCGTGCTGCAAACCCGACGATCGGAACGATCCGCTTTGATTACGTCGAGTATTTTGCCAAGCTTGTTCCACTACAGATCAGCGTTCAATGTAAAATGAGCTTTATAACGCTGATTTTAGTCGGTTTTATAATTTCATAATCTTTTCAGATCCAGTACCACGGATGAAAATGGAGAGTATAAGCTGGATGTAAAGGGTAACAAACGAAGGCGTACTGAAAAAAATGAACAAGAAAAATCTTTGATAAGGACTATTCAAAATAGAACAACTTCATAAAAACATCTTCGGAGGAAATAAGGAAAAAGGAAGAGGAAGACCGCGAATAAATTACAATTAGCCAGTTATAGAGGTAGAAGAAAATCGCTGTCATGTCGTGACAGCGAGTGCTGTCATAGATATCGTCTTGGAATGAAATAAATGCAGATAATTATTATCAGTCGCACTGACAAGATCATAGCTCTTAAATTTATTGAAGATTATGTTCATTACCATTACCTTTAGCAGTTGAGAAATACATATATATTTCTCGATATATGTTACCAACCATCATAGCTTCATATTTCCATTATCAGCTTTTGCTATATTTTATAAGTCGTCGTTTACTAGTCGAAGAACGCCCCGTACTAACTTTGCCAAGAGGTCTTTTGTACCATTTTCATCACTTTTAAAATGAACAGTCATGTTAATAGCTTCATATTTTCAATTGTATAACACAGGAACCAAACTTGTGAATATTAGAAAATTGAAGTGGATTTTTCGAGCGCTAGAGTTGTTAATTCATCTGTAGTCGAGTGTTTTACATTGAATTACCATTGTTGCTGAATAAATATTTGTTTTCATTTCCATTTCAGACTGTTCAACTGCAGCGGAATTGATATGGATTGGTTTGTTTGTTTATCATGGTATGCACCTGTAGTTAAAATCTCAGTGTTGTTTCAAGAATACTGCCTATTGACTATTGAATGTGCTTGACTGTTTGGTGGTTTCACATTGAACTTTGTTGTGCCCGCTTAAGCGCTTACGCATATCATAACCATAGGTGTGTCTAACTAGTATTTTTTTCATATAAGTATTTATCTAATCTTGTGGACATGCTTGAGAGCTTGTCTGTAGTTTGAACGCCCTTAATTTTGTTATTGCTTTACAAATCGGAACATAGCAATACTTTAAAGTAGTACTCCCTAGATTATTTTTTAAATCGGAGTTATTTTTTACCTGCGATGTAAGAAACCTTAGCCGTATGAGGTTGGTATTTTTGTGTGGTATCATTTATCTCCGAAACGATTTATCCGATTGAAATGCATTTTCTAGCAATTGATTCGTATGACTTTAAGATTGGTTTTTAGATATGTTTTATTGCTACAAGTCACTAAAGGCCACTGCAATAGACGAAGTAAAATATGTGAAATACATCAAGGTATTGAAATTTTGTATTATTTAAATGACACCTTAACCCTTTCTCCAGTACGCAAACTTTCACTACACTAGTTCTTTTGAACAATGAACGATCACAATAAGAAGCTTGAATCCAACATACTTCAGGCAGAGTGAAAACCTAAAATAAAACCCATTGGTTTAAGGCAAAATAATAAGTCGTACTATTTCTGAAGCCAAACAATATAGATACAGCAAAGACATTAAGTGATTATCACAAACTGAAATCACACTCACTTGCCAATAAATACTCGAAAACAATTTTACACCGTCATAAACATGATTGACGTAAAGAGAGAAAAAAGTGGACGATTCGACGAGTGCTTTTTGTCCTGCCACAGATGAATTGAGGGATGGTACAGATGCGTCACTTCAACTTTACCTACGGTTCTCTATATTTTTCTACCCTAGACATGTTTTTGTCTTACCACAGATGAATTAATCAATGATACAGTAAGTACTGCAACTTTATTATTTTTAAATCTGTGTTACTTTGTTTGTACATAATTTTATATATATTTTTGTTATTTCCATCAATAAAACTGATTCTGGTAGTAGGTACCTTACGATTTAGCATGTATCTGTGATATGTTATTAAAACAAGTAGGTACTGAATAAATAATTATGTGATGCTGTCGCGCCACAGAGATCGTGAAAAGGGAAAATTTACCTGTTTAGTCTAGCAATCACTCGACCATTTTCAGATACTAGGGTTTGTGTATGAACTTGGCTCGAGAACGTCTTTCATGGCAATTGTTGAGGCAGGCCTATGTTCAGCTGTGGACTTCTATCTGTACATACTGTGGGTGTTTGATGGTAATGATGACATTTGATTTGTACAGTTGGCTTGATAAAAAATGTGTTTAGTTCACATTTAATGCAATTATTCCGTTTTCGAGATAGAAGGTTGTACAGTTAGCAACAATTTTAGTTTTTTAAATATTATATTTTCTGTTTCGATTACAAATAGTTAATGGCTTAAGCTGATCTTCAAATATAGACCTACATTTTGAATGTAGGTCTACGGATTTAAGAAATATTTGAGTTGTAAAAATTGAACATTTTAATCAACTTTTTCGCTGTTGGTATTCTAGTTCTAATGACAGCTGCTTATTTGCTACGAGGCCAAAATTTACTAAAATATGAAACTATAATTAAACGAGTTATTTTCGTTACATAGAATGTTTATAGTTTGAAGGCTAGTCTTAAACTATTGACAGATTTTTATCCATTTAATTTATTATTTATTATTCAGACAGAGCTTTTAAATATTCTGCGATCCATGATTGTTTCTTTCTCTTCGAAATTTCTATGATGTTTTCATCAAAAACTTTATAGCCATTTATAAATTTTCTTGTACAGACAGATACACATAAAGAAAATTACATTGGTCTTTTATAAGGAATTAGTGCTATGATTATGTTCTGCAGCACCTACAAATCCAACCTACATCATCCACTTTGTATTCACCTTCCCAGAACCTTTGTCCCTACTGTTTAACGGTTCTGTGAGGTAGAACCCTCTTTATGATCTTTACAAAAATGTTTGTATTATAAAAATAACCATTCAATAAAATTGTGCTATCATTTTCCCAAAAGCGAAATTTTCACAAAAAGCGCCGGACAAAAGCGGCGGTTCGTGCTATTAGCTGCTATGCAAACTGAATGCAGTCTCATTGATTTACGATTGAAAAGCACACTTCCCCCAACCCACACATAGGCCTACGTAACTATAAGACTACTTTCAATGTTAAATATGCTCTGTTGATTTAAGATAACTTTACAGTAATATAGCTTATGCATCAGAATAACACATAATGCTACTTTTTATCCGGGTACCACGCGTGTGAAGCCGTGGGATAGTATTCTATAATTGAATGTTTATGTGAACAGGATTCGTCTTCAGAATGTTGTTCAATTCACTCGTAGACTTGTAATTTGTTATGAACTGAAATCTTGTGATATTCGAAACGCGAACATCACAAGATTTAGGGACAATTCAAATTTCGAATGGTACCTAAATCCATTCACACTAAAATCACGAAAGGAATATCGAAGTTTGTTGAACATGGGGTTGTAGAAAATGGCATGATATACTCATCCCAAGACAACGGTTGTGTCGATGAAGGAGAAAACAAAAATGTCTGTCCCCGGTTCCCGCTATGCTAAAGATGTCGCCATCATCACCCATTTTATCGGAAACACAATCTTTTTATTGTAATGCATATTGTATTTTGTTTATAGACATAACCACTATTTATGTACATTTTTAAAGAAATCCAATTGAGAAGCAAAGCAGCATTTTTAATTATCTTAGATCTAAATCCAACACCAGGAGCTTCTCACGTCATAATCAAATACATAATTTGAGCACTAGGGACTTAACAATGTCTCTTTTGTTGAACGGAAAGGAGGGACGGAAGTAATTTTAGTTTTCTCTTCCGTAGCCAAAACGGTTGTCTTTTCTGTGGTGTTGCAGTTTTTAGACTGCCGACAACAATCACTCATCCAGATGGTAACCCACTCAAATGTTGCTCAACCTATGCAAGCTACGCCACTCTTCAATGCGATTTTCATTGGATACAAACATGGCCTTGCTAAACAGCTGTTTGTTGCTATAAGGTGAGAACGAATAAAAACAGTAACTGCCTACTTAATGGCAATTGAAGCAAAGTGTAGAATCCAATTAGCGGTTCCAAGTGTCTGCTATCAAAGGCATAGTAAACGGCGGTAACTCAACTCAGTGCTTGAATTGGCGAACGCACACAAAGTAAAGTAGATATATCTAGTAGCAGTTTTGCTTCTAGCTATTACATAAAAAAAATGTTTTGACAGTGAAATATATTATGCCCACCTGTACACTGTACAAGAACTAAGGCATGTTTTTATCAAAATAAGAATTTTTTAAAAAAAACGACAATTTATTTTGACAAGTTTGTAACCAAAAGTGCATGAGAGACGTTCCTACTTATTTACAGCAGGTTCTTATAAACTTAATACGTTACTTACGAATAGCATTATTATCTATGCCAACTACATGGTGTTATTCCAAAAACTATCTTGAACTTGACTATTCATATTGTAAAAATGGGAATTTACGTACTGCACTATCGGTGAAGGCACCGACTAAGTTTCGACTCATTCCGAGAGTCTTCATCAGGGTGAGTGGTTGCGACTTTTTCCTTCCGCGTCGCGCAGTGCACTACGTAGTGCACGGTGCATACATGGTGTTACATTAATTTTATACAATATTATATCGTATAATATACGTACCTTTTATAAATAACTAGCTTCTGCCCACTGAAGTATTTCATAGAAATCCTACTATATCCTTCCTACTAATATTATATAAACGCGAAGGTTTGTGAGGATGGATGTTTGTTACTCTTTCACGCAAAAACTACTGAACGGATTTTTAATTAAACTTTACAGCAATATAGCTTATACATCAGAATAACACATAGGCTACTTTTTATCCGGGTACCACGCGAGTGGAGCTATGAGCAAAAACTAGTCTTTGTATAATCTTATTGCAAACGTATATAAGTATCAATAGGAGTAGATCTTCTATAAAAGGATTCGTCTGGGGAAGCGCTACCACCATGCCTTTTTCTGCCGCTAAGCAGTTATGTTATCATTGCTGTATTCCGGAGGGTATGGTTGCCGATGAAATTACACGAGATCTTTCATCTTGATTTCTCAGGGAAGCAACGTCTGGTACTTCAAGCGTCAATAGGATCCGGTAATCGCTTACCACCAGTTGGGCCGTTAGTTAGTTTGCCTCTTTAGTAGTATAAAAAAAGAACAAAAAATAATAATAATACAATGCCTTTTTTATTGTTGGTAGAGTTTATTAGTAAATTGAACTTAATACTAATGCAGAAAATTGATGCAGTAATCTGTAACTTACAGAAGATATTCACGTTTATAAGACAACTGCGGCGATGCGCTTGCAACCTGACACGTGGAATGCTAACTTCTTTCAAAACGCGGGCATGTACCAGATGTAATATGGACATTCAAAGACCCTCAAAGATCTACTCACTGAGTACTGAGTACCGGTTGTTGGATGGCAACCACACATCCGCGGCGTAGTGTGTAGCCCCACGCTTTGGACTCTATGATGTTAAGGTAATAGGAAGACGATAAAAGGAAAGATCTTACCATCTATTCTAGGGGACTCTTATGGAGAAGGCCTTTATCCAGTGGGAGTGTCTAGTGATAATAATGGTGCAAAGCTGAGTTACTGTTTCTTTATAATGTCAACGACAGTGAATAGCGTGTGGTTCAATCCGACCGAGATACCGACAGAAGCTTTACAACTCACGTAAAATCTCACCCAGCAATAAAACTGTAATAAATCGATTCTGCCAGGTTTTGAGAATTAAATGGCTCGTAAAAATTAATAGAAGTCTGTTGCTGGGAGCGCTCTGGACACTCGGGTTATAACAAGTAGAAAAGGAATTCTGGTGTTAAGGCATTTTATGGATTAAATTCCATAACATACGGTTTCCGTGTTAGTCCAGTGGGCGGTACACCGACTTCTGGATCGATCGTGCACCAATGGATTTTTCTACTCGAAAAATTAAAGTGAATTAAAAATTTATGGATTAAGAATGGTGAAGAATAATATTGTGAGACAAACCGACATGTCCTAGAACCAAACCTTCGAAGGCATGGGCCATATGTAGTGTATAGGCGTGCCTTTGATTACCCCCCTACTTCAAAGACCCTCAAATATCTACGCTTTGAGTATGTGTCTGAGGATGTTCATGATGGGGAATACAGTTGTGAGCATGTTTGTTTAATACTTCATTTAAAAAAAAACGGTTTCAGAAAGTGGTTGTAGCCCATTAATTTAAAAAAAAAATAAAGCTGTCGTTTTCGGGGCCTTCGTTAAATCCTGTGTATCTATAAACACCTATATTACCGAGGAATAGTGAAATGGCTCAGTGTGTGGTACTTCTCAGTTTATCAATTATACTTTGGAAGTTTATGAAGGCAATATCACATTATTTTTTGCGCGTCACGTGCTTTAGACGGATGCGAAATTGGATTTGTTTTGGCCAGAGGGTGACTGGATGTCATTCTTTTGATGTCACATTGTGTTCATAAACTGCGCTTTGTAAATGTGTGATAAAAAGTGAAGTGAATTTCGATTGAAATCCTACTACTATTATAAACGTGAAAGTTTGTGAGTTTGTGTAAATGTTTGTAACTCTTTCACGCAAAAACTACTGAACAGATTTTGATGAAACTTTACAGTAATATAGCTTATACATTAGAATAACACATAGGCTACTTTTTATTCGGATACCACGCAGGCGAAGCCGTGGACAGAAGCTAGTGTATTGATATTCTTCTATTCTGAATGTACCTAAAATGAAATTAGGAAATCTGTGCAAGAGCTAAAATCACCGATATAGCTCTCAGAATAAGCATGTTGAAGCGGGACCGACAATCGCTGGAAAATAGAGGTTCAGGAATGATAATCGCGAACCGGTTGACGCATTAGGGTGTCTCCGCACACGATGGATCGATGTCATCTAGTTTGTGCCTCTTGCAGCCGAAGATCGTTCATCATGGCACTCTTTTGAAAGGCTTATGTTCATCAGAGACGCTTAGAAGCTATTGTTTATTATGAAAGTAACATTTTGACTCATATGCGAGTTTGATGTATGTTTATAGAAAGTTTATATATTTAACTTTAATTCATGAATTTACAAACGTAGGTTCAAAGTTTGCATTCCATACGATTTTTTTGAAGAGATACATAAGTAGTATAAAAGAGATACTAAAAACATAATTCCTCATTATATTTTTATTTTTCTCTGTCAGCAATAGACTATTATTATTTTATTCAGGATTATTATTTTTTGTATCAGAAGTAGGCTTTCATTTGGCTATAATCTCACTTGATGAGATTAAGGTAAGTGATAATATGGCCGATGGATGATGGATGGATGTCTCTATAAGATACATATTCACTTTACTTTGAAGAGACCCAGAATGTATTTTTTTCTGAAAAACAGACAATATAAGTCAGTTATATTCCTTCGCCGTTCTCATTATAAATATGAAACCCCAAAGGCTTAGTGTAAATGGGTAATCTACTGACAATATACGGATGGTATTGATCTGTGCTAATGAAATATATGGGCCGTACGTATAAAGGTTTTAAAACTGTTGATTCAACAGAAAAAAACAACTGTTCAACAACAAACAACAAACAAATTCAACAGAAGAAAACTAAAAATTGTATTGCCAAACAACTGTTTAAAAATCATTTTATAAGTAAGGCCCTAAGCTTGTGACCGTTTTGCGATATGGAAAAAAGTTCAACTTTTTTTCAAGTTTTAGGCATAAATAAAAGGAAAACACATCAGAACCGACCTTTGTAGTGTGCACTCAACCGACCTCCTGCAGAGTTTTGCACGCCTGGTAAAATGACTACTGAAATGGCGAATGAAATGTTTTTAATATTCAAAACGCGGCAAAATTTCAACTTGAATTTATTCACGGAAATATTTCTAACCGAATGCTCTTTGTTGTGGCATAAAAATCTTTCAAGAATCTGGATCTGTTGCTTGTAGACTCGCTTCAAAGTGGAATTTAAACCTTATAGTTAAAAACTGCTGCACTATGTGAATCACAAATAAAATCTTATTTTAGATAATCCTCAAGGCAAGGCATTACTGTAACCGCTTTCAATGAAGTAGGTATATCTGTTTGCTTCTTAAAAAAAACAAACACACCGACGACTTTTATAATCCACATGATTAAAAACATCTAACATCATCAGATATCTGACCACGTTAGGGAGATACGCAACGTTAATATGGATTTTAAAATAAAATAACCACCCAGACAGACCTACGTTGAGATGGCGGGACAAGCTGAACTCGTTTGAGAAGATCCTCATTATTATTAGCACTAGACCATGAAAAATGGCAGGAGGATAGGGAGGGCTATGCTCTTCAGTGAGATGACACAGGCTGATAATAATAATAACTGATAACCAATATTACAAAAGAATGAATCATCAAGAACTTTCCTTAAAGATAATTATTATAAAGAGGTAAAGTTTGTAAGTTTGGGTGTAGAAGACAATCTCTGAATCTATTAATCTGTATTCAAAAAATATCTCACCAATATTTATAGTAGACCTTCAGGGTGGGCATAGACAAGTTGGTTATACTTTTCCATTAAAATAAAAAGATTTTTCGTGGAGATTAATTTTGCAACGTAATTCGACGAAAAAACGGGCGAGCGAACGCTTTTCTACGAAAGCTGCCTTAAACTGAAAGATCTACTTTTCATCAGTAGATAGATAGATAGATAGATAGAAAATACTTTATTGTACACCA
This sequence comes from Perizoma flavofasciatum, assembly GCA_958496245.1. Lineage (NCBI taxonomy): Eukaryota > Metazoa > Arthropoda > Insecta > Lepidoptera > Geometridae > Perizoma > Perizoma flavofasciatum. The sequence continues at coordinate 10,157,257 of OY292429.1, read as the reverse complement.
AATAACATATCAGCTTAGTTAAGTACTATTAACTTTAACAATGTTGTACAATGGGCGGTCTTATCGCTAAATAGCGATCTCTACCAGACAACCTTTGGGTGAAACGGACTGTAAGAAAGTTTAAAAGGGGTTTAATTGGTGTACTTACCACATATTGGTATTGAATATATTATAATACACATAACACACAGGTACCATGCGGGCAAAGACGTGAGCAGTAGCTAGTCAAACATAATCCTCTAGTTATTCCTATTCCAATGCACGAAACTGTTTCCCATATAAACACAAGCCTATCTATGAAAGCGTAACAAATAATAACGCTTGTACTGTAAGTTCGGTGTCAAGACCTATCCTAAAATGGTGACCACGAGGGAAGGCGTGCACGGGGGCATGGATGCCGACGGCTGTCCCATAAAACAGTGTGTGGTACGAACGAATGGTCTCTCGGTCACGATATTCACCTTGGCAGATCGTAGCTTAGAATTATTCGTGGAAATTATGAGGATTTTATTAAAGAAATTAAAAGAATACAGTCATGATGGAAAATAAGATTCTTCCTTGAAGTTATACAAAACGATTGTGGAGAAACACAACCTAAAATGAATGAATGAAAATACTTTATTGTACACCTTAAGCAAAAAATATAATAACACAATCTTATACTAGAGAAAGTACAATGGGCGGTCTTATCGCTTAGAAGCGATCTCTTCCAGACAACCTTTGGATGGAGAGGATAGTAAGAGATTGTGAGAGTGGCGGGGGTGTACATAAAATAACAACAAAAGAATATTAACTACACAATACAATAACTATTATAGATATAATAAATATGTTAAGATACATACCTACAGATTTACTACAAATATACATATATATACATATATAAATACACATACACATTATAATACGTTGGTAAAAGAGCAAGACAAGACTCTGCGATACTATAATGGTTTTGTCAGATAAAAGAGCTTCACACTAGTTTTGAATACGGCTAGAGACGAGGCCTTCCTTATACAGGCAACGCGATCCAAAGGCGCACTGCCTGAGTAGTAAAGTATTTATCATAAAACCTAGTGCTGTGTGCAGGAGTTTCTTAGTAAGAGGTTTTCTGATGATGATGATCTAAAATGTCATATAACCAAAAATTCCAAGATTAAGTGCTGTAAATAAAGTGCTGTCCAATCAACAACTGTAATGGGCTTGCATCCTGTCACGCGAAATGGTAACTACTATGCCAACGTGGGCATTTTCCAAATATTGAACGTGAGTCTGATTACTCTCTACTTGCTAACTTCACGGTTCTGCTTACTGAAGAGGATTTGAGGATATACATCATGCGGATTACATTAGTTTACCTTTCACACCTTTTAACATTATATTATATAAAATACCGACTCCGCCATAAATTAAAATCTGCGGCAATCTTGCCTAATCCAATCTATTGATTATTTGAATAAATTGAGAGCACCAGCATTTAAAAATCCTCGTGGCGTTGCGGGCGAGTAGGCAGCTACGACGCAAAAGGTGCTGGTTCGATTCCCGCCGCGGGACAAATGTTTGCATGTTCTGCAATAATTTGTTCCGGTTCTGGGTGTTATGGTACCAAGATACTCGTAGTTTCTAAATCCCACAATACAGAGAGTCCTAGCGATTTGTTATGTAAGTACTCTAGTTTTAACCGGGTATATAACAATGGAATAGAAACTAGTAAGTTATAAAAAAAGCCTAAGAAAATATTCACAACCACTTAAAAAGTATGACCACTTTCTACCGTCCGCATTTGTATTGAGGTTTGTTTCTGATGTAATTACACAAAACGCCGATAATTCCATACAATTATAGTGAAAACACACGTATTTGCAGCTTAAAATAGCAATTCCTGGCATAAATGTTAGCTATTTTAGTGCTTGGAATAACACATTTAAAATATCGACGTTCTAACTTTGTTGTAAGTTTTAATAAAATACAAAATAATTGACTAAAATTCATTGATTTTTTATAAGGCAAAGTTATAGAGAGGCCAGATAAAAAAAAACTACAAGCTCACAACTAATTAAAATCCTTAGGAAGTATCCTCAGATCTATTACTAAGTAGCCTAGATTTGTTGGGATGCCAAGCGCTAGCTGTAGTCAGAGGCATGTCCATACTCTACTTTTGTGTAAGGCAAAGGTGTTCCATAAGGGCCGAGTCAAACTGACGCCTTGGCGGTGGTGATCAAAGGGTTTTGAAGTGTTTGTCAAAGTGTCAAAGTTTTCGTCCACCGCCATTGCGTCGGTGTGACCAAGCCTTTAGAAATTAACATTTCGCGTAAAAACATAAAGATTACATTTCCTGTATTATACAGTTTACCTGCATTAATTAATGAATTAATGAGTTAATGCAATTACTTAAATAAAAAAAGCTTTAGCAGGTACAAAAACCTTAACCTATTAATTAAAAAAATCGTCTTAACCCCGATCCCAGTAATCTACCTCCAAGATACGCTTACGTCTTAAGTTGACCTTTTTAAATAATTCTTTCATTTATGTTTAAGTCGGGCTTACGTCGGTAAAAAAAATGGAGGCAGCCGTATTTGGATGAGTTGCGTTTGAATAATTTACACCTAAAGACGTCAAAAATACTCTTTAACTTACAACAATCCAGTACCTTCGAATTCCTATCTGACTTTTATCACTTTAGCCATAAGAGCAATTTTTTGCCAGCATCGAGCTTTTAAAGATGTTGTTTTGTTTTGTGCTTGTTTCTCGGGTATGAGGCTGGGTATCCATGTCTGATGTCAGTTTTTGTTTGGTATGTCCTTTTGCAGTTTCGATATGAGTTATTTTTGTTGTCTTATTAACTTACGGGTGTTCTGATATTATGCTAAAGTTGACAGGCGTAGGTGATTCGTAATGCAAGCCAGTCATATGATCATTTTTAATAAGACTTTAATTTGATGAGACTTGAAATCAATTAGTTTTATCGCAGCCATGTAATGTCAAAACATTTGGTTATTTGTCGATTATTTTTAAATTAAGACAAGTTTTTTTTAATAGAATCGAGCCCGTTAGTACTAAGCTTTGACAGGTTCATAAAAAAAACCACTATTTTTGACTTCAATGAAGTTCTAAACAGGGTGTTTCAGGTCTGCAGCGATATTAACCATGATTAGTGAGTTTTAAAGTTTTGTGGATGTAGGTACAGTCCGCATTATCAAATTCCATATGTTCAGTCCCATCTAGTTTAACACTATAAAAGAGGTCTCATTATCCAAAGTAAAGCTTCTTCATTTATCAACAAAAAGAATCCCTTCCCTGTCCACATGTGTAATTACCGAAGCCAATGGCAATGCGGGCGTAAAATTTCATTACTGTCATCTTGGCACTATCCATCAATCTGAGATGACGGATGACTTGTTGAGGCCTGTTTGTTAAACATTGGTATTTTTGATTGTGATCTCTGAGGGTCTGGATGAGCCCATTATCTTAAAAGGGGCCATTAACTTAGTAAAGCGCCACACACGGTGATTTTTCTCGTTGTTCCAGATGGAAACTTGTCGTGTTAGAGCATCATACACCAATAACTGTTATCTAATCTGTGCACGTGAGCGTAGTTACGCTGGAAGAGGGACCATCCACGGTGTCACATGCAGAGGCTATGCACGGATACAATAGCGCTTGCTGAGATGAGAAAAAAATAGGGAGGTACCTAACGATACATGTTTTTGCTGATGCAATATCTATGCGGCGATACCTACATTGGAATTTCAGTCTTCTGGTTAAAAATTGCTATTTTTCTATAAGTACGTAAAACAATGACTTAGGTATGACATTGAGCTTAGGTTTTTGTTAAGAAAAGGGCTTATTTAGAAAATTTGTTAAAAACACTTTTTATGATTGTCTCGGTCTTGCCTGTGTATAGGTATCGAGATCAATATCGATACATCCCTACAAGAAAGATAGTCAAAAGAGATTAAAATTGCAAAAAAATCAAACAATTGTACTGTTCGATGTTTTTAAGTAATGCAGTTGTGAATAGTTTTTTCTTTTGAATAAAAGTAATTTGACCCTTATTTAAAACAGGTATTCTGAAACTTAGAGTTACCTGTATTAATATGTTGCCATCTTGTAGCTAAATTAACATCATTATTCTACCACCCACAAATAAGTCAAAACCCTAAAGTTCAGGGATCATCTTTGTTCGCTAACCTTTAGGTAGTCTCTGTACCCTTAGCTACGATTTTACTCTCTAAAATTATCTTCAATGCCTGTTTTACATACAAATGGGTCGTTACTCGAGTTGGTTAGCCTCATATAATTGCCGTTGTTTTAAGCAGCCATCGTACGGATTACAATGTGAGCCAACGATATAACACAGAGCAATTACTACGTATAACAAAAACCTAGATCTAAAACTTGAAGCGAATCTCGTTCCTTAAGCGCATTATGAAAGCTACCAAAAAGCTTCCGCACTTGCCAGTGCCGGGAGCTTAGCTGACTGAGTGGTCAAATGAGAATAAGTCCACAGGTGGGCCAATTGTCCGAGTATTACAATATATAAATGCCCAACAGATATATACATATGTACATAGTCAGGATGACCCCACGTTAGGATTCCTTGTGTCGTAGGTATCAGAAACTACGAGTACCATAGTACCACACCCAGACCCGGAACTAATATCTGCAGAACATGCAAACATTTGTTCCGCAGCGGGAATCGAAAGCGCACCTCTTGCATTCTATCCTGCTACTCACCCACCACACCATCGAAGTAGACCACACCATTCATCAAGAAGAAAATATGAAGATGAGGTCTAAATATCTATTTAAATAAAATGTGTAGTTTAAAAAAACAAGCTTTTATCACGCATTAAAATTATAAAAAAGAATTCCACTATCCTATCCTGGCTTGGCTCATGGGAACTTCGAGTATCTATTTACCACAACACCCAGATCCGGTACTTATATCTGAAAAACATAGTAACATTTGCTAATTTGAGGTAATCTCCTACAGATGAATTGAGAATTAAGAGGCAAACTATAGATTAACATAATACAATATGGTTCACTAAACTGTCAAAGTCACCTAGCGGTAATTCAAGTCTGCACAACGTTAACACAAAGTCGTTTATACAAAACTTAGTTACAGCCGTTCTAATTCCACTAGCTCCGCTGAATGCAATACATCACTGCATTTTGTACACGCAGCAAACGATTCAGCCGGAAAGTGATAACGGAACGTTATTTACTGCCTTCGTTTAGGTTTGTGGTGGATTTTTCGGCTAAAATAAACACTTTAATTAAGACAGAGTACTTTATGGCGGCTTGAATAGAAGGAATGGTTTCACAGCCTTGCTTTTCATGTTTCAGAAAGTTTTACGGTTTGCACAGAAATGACCTGAAAAGTCTGGTCTCAAAGAATCCATTTAGACATTTTCTAATTCAAGGATGTAAAGACCTAGAATGCTATTACGAACCTTATAAAAACAGTTTCAATCACCGAATTCCGACGACAAATTTTCATTGAGTTTATATTAATCATAAAGCGGTTATTTGAGTTATTAGAAGGTATAGGGGCCTAACCATCAAATCTTATTGCGATTCAATTCAGGCAAAGATGTCAAATCCCGCTTTGCGAATAGCAAAGCTTTAACAACGCCATAGCGTCTTCAATCGCAAAGCGGAAAGTGACATCTTTGCCTGTACTGAATCGCTGTAAAACCTCATGGTTAGGCCCCAGGTCATATCACCAAAGTAGCTTTGAAAGCTGCCAAGCTGAAGTGAAATTGTGCTTCAGTTATACAGCATTTGGCAAAGGTAGTCAGTGGCACCTCGAACCAGCAAGAAGGCAATGCGGGGCGGATGGGCAGACTAGATAGGCATTGCACATGATCTGGATGGAAGTGAAGTTGCCAAGCAATGGGATACAAATAGTCAGCTTATTTTGAGTTCTACGGACTCTAAATTTTCCACAATTTAAACACCGCGTAACCTACGTCTGTAGGTTATTTCATTTCAGTGCGGAGGGCACTTTTCGTTTGAGAACTAAACGAATGAAATATGTTTCCACCGTATGATAGCAAAAGCGGAGCGGCAAGCAATCCTTTCGTTTTTCAATGAATATAGTGCTTCAGTCGCATTTATAATTTGTGAGAGTTGTGTTTCGAAAAAGTGCAGGCATTTATATCGCGTTTAAAAGAGCTAGACTGTGAATTTCATAAGCGAATTTTGGATTGCACTTCAACTTTTGATTGCATTGTCTATTCATCGTTCGTTAACATTAAACCCATGTTTAAGAGAAATAAAATTGACCAAATATAAATACAATAAATACAATCGAAAATTTGGTTGTTAAACCTTAAGATAACAGAGGCGCGCGCGCGAGTTTGATTTTCGCCTGGGTTGGACATTTTCGGGATCTCTTTGTGCGATTTAAAATGATTCTAAGTAAAACCTGCACCAATCATAGCTTTTTTTAGCATCAATACACTTTTCAAATTAATAAAGCATTAGTACACCCCCAGCCATTATTACAATCTCATTAAATCCTCTCCATCCAAAGGTTCTCTCGAAGAAATCACTACTAAGCGATAAGACCGCCCGTTATACTTTATGTTTAGTTTTTTTTAGTTTTGTTAAGTTATATCTATTTTTCCTATGGTGTACAATAAAGTATTTTCATTCATTCAATATGAATACTTGACTTTCATAACAAATACCTCTAAAAATGATCTAAAAATGAGTAAACAACCAACGGTCACTTAGTTAGTCCTAACTACACACTACGATTCCCTGTAATATGGGTCTCAAGAGCTATAAGTACCAAGGTCCCAAAACACCAATACCCGGAACAACATGCAAACATTTGCCCCGCAGCGGGAATCAAACCCGCAACTCTAGCTTAGCTCTACACCCGTCGCGCCACCGAGGTCGTTAAATAAATTAATAATAACGCATTATTTTAATAAAGGTACGTAGGAATGTCATTCAAACAATTGATAACAATGTATGGGAGCATTATTGATTCATCGACTGTCAGTAAATGTGACTGTCAGTCTGTCACTATAGTGATAAAGCCTACCTAATTTAAACTTTTTGAAAAGGACTAAAAATTTGGACTCATTTTCAGTTGTAAGTCACATTTTTATAGGGCAAGATGGCGGGTACATGTGTATGCTGTCATATAGATAAATGGCTATTCTATAACATCTCAGAGTTCAAAGCTGTATCAGTAATGGTTTCTTAGAAAACGGGCACGATAGATGTCATTCCATACAATAAAATACCTTTATATTATTTCTCGCTAACTATTTATTCTCGCTAACTTTTATGACGAAATGTTATAAAATAGTTTATATTTGAGTTATTGATATCTATCGATTATTGAAAAATAAAACCCTTTTATCGGTATTAACCCACTGTGTGGCGGCGCGGCCACCAATGACTTCTATCCGTCGGTTGTCAATTGAATCTGTAAACAATCTTCCGACACTTACGGTAGGTACGTCTCTCTGCGTGTCTATTGAAATCCGGGCGGGATGAGGTAAGTTGGATCGGCGGTAGTACCTACTATTTATTTATTCTGTAACTTTTGGGCACCCGATCTAGTGAAATCGATTTTCAAAAGTGAAGTTTTAGCGCTCCTTGCGCCGTCATGGCGCGTCTATCAATAACAACTCGTCTCTCATATTGGATGGAAAATTCAATAAAACTTTATCACCCGATTCATAGTTCCCACTTTGCGTGAAAGACTCGTTCATTTAATTCATTCATTTATCACTTAATGCTTTTCACAGCAGTTTGGTGAGTTAATGCGGTTGTTCTCTCTTTAATAATACTACCTATATAAAGCTTACTGATATATTTTATAAATGGTCTGTTTGTTCACTTTTATGGACTGATTTTATTGTTTATTTTTTGTTTGATGTACCTCAGATGCTAGTCCTAGTGTGAAAGTATGGATGTTTGGATGGATGTTTGTGCTTGATAATCTTCGTTACAGCTAAATCAATTTTGATAAAATTGGAGTAGGTAGTTTCTGACCTATTATAACATGCAGGCTTGTAATTAATCATTTGCATAACTGGCTAAGAAACTCGTTCAATTCAAAAAATCTGTATTTCTCCAGAACCCCAACATTGTTCACCACATTGCTATTTTTGAATTCCTCAATGCAGTAAAATTAAATCGAGTGAACCAACCATAATGCAATAAGGGCAAACTCGGAAGTCATCCTAATCGCAAAGAAATCCACAAGTTAAAAATTTGGAAACCCTTAAGAAGAATGCAGCCCCACCTTAACTCGGGTCGTAATAATCAATAAGTACTAGGGTGATTCCCTACTTCATTCGCGAAGTTTTTTAACTTCTAATGAAATGCGTTCGGTATTTATTATACAAACGCAATCCACTCACTAAATAAATTCTTTTTACTCGCGACGTATATGAATTTGACGCGAGAAATTGTTTGTTTGTATATACCATTTACCTCCGAAGCGGCTTTTCCGGTTAAAATGCTATTTCTTGTAATCGATTTATATGATTTCAAGGACGGTTCACAGATATTCGCAGTTCTGGTTGTATTGCTACAAGTCACTGTGCTGCAATTGAGATAGAAAACACATATGAGACTTTAAAATTTTGCCAAAATGTTCTTGTTATTGATAGAGATAAATTGAATACTGCCAGTGTATGTATGAGTCAATTAGAAATACTCAACGTTAGAACCATTTAATTCAGGTCGCTATACTATCCAAGACTAATATCAATCTTTATTTGCGTTTTCATAATTAAATTTTTGTCCACTCCTAACATTAATACACAGGACTACAAGTCATTACTATAGGTCAAGTTTGGTGGATCGAGGTGGCCAAAGACAGTTCGTCATGCCACTCTTTGCGTGAGTTTTATGTCTAACAGTGGACTTACACAGGCTATTGATTATGATGATGACAATAGGAACAATTTCAGGCCCCTAGCTAGGATTTACAGTTAAGGCTATACATTGATAATCAGTCAGTCATGAACTAACTCCAAAGATTTCTTTATATTATTTCGATTCTTTGACTAGGGGGAGGCACCTTAGAAATAAAGGGGGAACCCCTTATTGTATAGAACCTTCAAAACCAGACGTCCTAATCGACCCTTCTGAAATTCCAACTAACGGAAAACTCGTATTTCCATAACAATAAAAATGTGATCCGAACATCTAGAAATGCCTGCGCGATATTCACGGATCATAAAATCACCCTCGCTCTTTGAATAAAGCACGACTGATTTAATTTGACCTCCGGGGCCTAAACGCACTTGCCTTATTTACACCTATTAGTGAACGGTATGGGGTGTCTAAGTTATTTGGTTTTCATATTGTGAAGTGGCCGTTTTCGCTCATGTTCGCTCGATGCTGTTTTGTGGATGGTTTTGATGTATAAAGATTTCTTCAAGATAATGCTGTTATTTCTGGTCGTTTAGGTTTATGACTGAAAGGCATTTTTCACAGTCTGTTGCAGTAACTGTGTTTTAAAACATTGGTAATTCTCTGGAGTTTGGATGGTTTTTTTTGTTTTTTATAATACGTACAAAAATTACGTGAGTAAGCTGTAGAGACAGATTAAAAGGACTAGTATAAACAGCTTTCTTCCAGCAAACCATAGTGGATACAGAGATGATAGGAGGCCGTGAACATAAAACTTACTTAACGAAAATCATACTCCAAAAACTATCGTGAACTTGACTATTCATATTGTAAAAACGGTTAAGCTAAGTTTCGACTCATTCTGAGAGTCTTCATCATGGTAAACGATCGCAACTTTCTCCCTCCGCGTCGCATCGTGCACTACCAACGTCGTTTTTACAATATGAAAATCATACTGATCGGTCGAATAATAAAAACATTCATTTGTTTACAAAACATTTGGTAAATAAAGTCAACCCTATAAACCTTCGCCGAATAGACTTACTGCTTGCTCTAGGGAGCCATCCACCATGACTATCGGAGCCCCAAAGACCAATTAGTTTCCTAGTTATGAACTTTCCATCTGTCAGATACATACAGTTACATGTGAGAATTTATGCGGGAAATATTTTAATACACCCTGTATGACGGTTTTGCCCTTTGATAAATTATTTTCAATTGAAAGAAAGAAAAAATATTTATTTGCAAACGTTGCACAATAGAAAATAAACAGACAACACACGGGATTAACACACACAATACCTACATACTAGCAATAAAACTACTTATGTGCCTCCCGATACCTACCAATATTCAACGACGCAAATTGGCGCCCAACTCAGCGTTTGTTGTTTCAACTGCCAACACAACGCTGATCTTCCGTTGGAACCAAACACTCAGTGAAATTACGGATGTCTTACACAACGATTAGTAATATATATATTACGAAATATACCTACAAATGATAATACATTTAAATTATGAATAACGAAGTGATGGAATACAATTACGTACCAACTAGCCAACAGTAAGTAGAAAAAGGAGGGTAGACGTGATATAATATGAAAAAGTGTACTAACTAGCAAATATGAAGAAAATGCGACAAACTGGTAATGCATGGGTGACTTTACGATGTTCATGATATATCCAGAGTGTTATGGGAAAGAGAAACACAAGAAACATACAAAGGATAAAAAGCAATGACTACAGTGGATGCTTATCCAACTTTCTGGGACTGTATTTTTAATATACCATATTACTTATAATTTTGAGAAGTAGGTTATAGCCTGTTATAAAATCGATACTTCAGTTCTTAAGTGTCCAAATGCTTTTTGGTGAATACTTTGCAGGTCTCGAATCGGCGGTGGAATGATGTTCCAGCACTAAGAAGCAGCATACCGGAAACTGCCTCTAAAGGGTGCCGAGTGATGTCGTTGGGTAGATAGCTGTTTGACGTAGGCAATGCATACCTACCAGACATTTTGAAAATTAAATTAGGATTTTTCTAGCAACATTAAGATATCGAATTTCCTCGATGCACGAGTAGTTTTACTGTGGAACTATTAATCTTTGGGACGCGATATTCCACTAGCTAATTAACCAAGCCAGATTTGGATTGGTGTACTTTCGTAAGCTTATTTAATTATTTTTTTAACAAATGTCAAAGAATAGAAAGGCGTATTTCGAATGTATTTTTATGAGGCTATGTATTTTTCGTGTAGGCACATTTGGTATTTAAAATGACGGGCGATGATCCAAAGCAGTGGAAAAATGGTGGTGAAGAGATGCGTGACGATAAATATAATCTTAGAGTCTTATATCGAAGTAAAATAGGTATCTATTCAAGCGATAATATTATATAGAAGTATAAATGTATATTTTAGCTGCCTTATGAAGATCTTGATTTTGATTCCCATATCAATTGAAACAGAAAAGTTTTTTTTGAAATATCATACACTTCCAGGTGGCCATCATATTTTTGTTTTTTGATAGATTATGTAGCGTAAGTAACTCTCCGGATCCTCACAAGCCTAACAACACCTTACTCTTCACAATATATTTAGCCGTTTAGATGCTAGGAAAACTACACATATAAAGAATCCCACACCAATCACACACATACAAAGATACGCGCGAAAACCATAACCCTTTGAAATCGGGTAAAAAGAAGACTCACGTGTCCAAAGGCTTAATAGTTCTCTCATACTCGGACTCCAGGTCTTGGAAGTCAGGCTACTGTGTCTGGCGATACGCCAAACTTAAAACGAGTGCTCTTTTTATATTTAGAGCTCTTAAGTTTGATGTAGTGTACCCACTTATTAGGTTTACCGAGATTAAAACTGTTTTATTTCACTAAGAGGTTTATTTCGGAGGCTTTTGGGAAAATTGATGATGTGAGGTGGTTTGGTATGTATGTGTTTGTGTTGGATTACATCAGTAGTGGTTATATATAATTGATCAATTTATAACTGAGTTCCATTTAGCTACGAATAACCTGCAATTTTCAGGCAACACTATAAAATGCTTGTAGAGGAACGCAGGTGCCTCAGATTGCATTAATTCTCGGGCTATTTTATGCGGTACAGTAAGTTGTTGTCTTTTTATACATATAAACTGCACATGACTTTTACATTTACGACATAATAAATACCTTTGTATTTTTTTTGTGTGTGTGGGGTGTATCATGTTAACCTATGTTGGATGTCCAGATAAATTATTAAGATTCTGTATGTCATTGCTGTTTTTAAACATAAAATAGTCAAGTTAACGTCTCACAGACTTTCAACAAAACACAACGAAGTCAAATTACCCTATTTTAAAATTCTACACAAACTTCTCATTTGCATCGCTAACACACTTTCCTTTGAGCGCTATCACATGAAATATTATAAGGGTTCCGTAGCCATATTGCGAAAACGGATCTCATTTTGAGAAAAAAAAATGTTTATTCACTAAGACATTTTAAGTGGGGATGATGATTTATCGCCACACCCCTTGGTGTCGGATATTATTGATATTGTATTTGAAAATCACTTCGATCTTTGCTTGAAGCATTCAGGAAATAATGTTGTAAAAAAATCTTATAGCCTAACTTTTAAACCGAATAATGTCTTCGAAGTATGAAACCACCAGCTTTAAGTTAGAACTGTTTTTGTCCGTCGAATTGATTCGACGGATATCCAAAGATAACTTTAGGAGATATAAGAGAGAAAACTTCGGGAATCTAGCAAAGCATGTAGCGACACGTCTTGGGCAGGTTTTTAATTTAACTTTGTGTAACGTAACTTGGATTGTCGGGTAACTCATAAAATGGCATCATTTTGTTGCTCGCAGACAGAGATGTAGTCAAGGCAATCCGAAATAAGACTTTACTTAAAAAACGTTAAACTTTAAAGCAGTAAAGATTTACTAACAGCTTGTATATCAAAATCTTTGGCAAGCACAACAATTCTAAGTAGGTGCTCAACAAATCTTCCTTGGACAGAAAAAGCAAGATTTTTTATGTTTTTTTTGCTAACAACCTACCTGCTTACTTATTACCTATCTACCTAAATTAGTTAATAATAAAATAAACAATTCTAAGTTCAACTAACCTACCTAGATAATTCAATTTAGCAAATTTAAAAACGTAATTAAACAAAAACATACTATAAAATATCAGATTATTTAGATGGAAAACTCTTGGGATTGAAAATGCTCCAATTTGATAAAAAATGTAGGTACCTATTGTTTTGTAAAAGGATAATTAAAAAGAATAAATAGCCTTGATTTCTTGTATTCTTTCCTGACTTGGTCGCAAAGGAACAGGTAGTAGATAAAACCGACATTTTAAAGTGATCCTTGTGATTTTTATGAATACAATTGACTAAAAGTCAAAATTCATTAGAAACAACGTAGTCGAAATAAAATATTTATTTATTTTTGACATCCACCCTCACCTATGTAAAATTTCCCCTGAAGTAATCACCTTCGAGTTATTGGACACCTTAAACTTGTCATTTTGGAGTTAATTATATAATTGGTCTATTTGAGTTGTTTTAAGTTATTTTACAGTTTATAAGTACATTAATTATGTACTTCACTTACTTTTTGCTTGTTTAACTATGTACTTGTAACTACAAAGATTAAAAAAGTATCATTAAAATCGGTTCACAATTGGCAAAGATATCGCGTAACAGCGTTTTTTTATGATGTACCTAACACAATAAAAAAACCGAATTATTTAGTACCTTTTTTATTCCAAAAACTATTGTGAATTTGATTATTCATATTAGTGTTCATAATAAGTTCACGACGCGACGCGGAGGGAGAGCGTCGCGATCACTCACCCTAATGAAGACTCTCGGAATGAGACGAAACTTAGTCGGTGCCTTCACCGATAGTGCGGTACCTACGTGAAAATTCTCGTTTTTACAAGATAAATAATTTAGAATCTTTTTGAAGTTGGTTGAAAAAATAGTTAGTGGGTCGAGAAAAGGTGTTATCGAAACCAGTTTACTGATTAGATAAGTATTTGCAGAGGCTTCTTTCATCCACATGTTATGCCCTCACAAACGCCCTGGCTACATACATGTCTCGGACGTCCGACTTTTTATTATGCCCGCGTCGTTTGTCACGACGAGACAGAGGGAAGCGTTAATTTGACAAGGGATCTCCGGAGTGACCCACTTGCCTGGATTACGTTATTTCACGCGTTACCTTGTTGTAGTCGTTAAAAAAAAATGCTTGTTTAAGATAATTGTTACTAAAAAAATCCAAAAATGATTGAATAAATAATTTGTGATTTTTATAAATAAAAACGACTTTGATGAAACGATCATCGAAAACGATCTTATCGCTTTTAAGGGGTCACTCATTGTACTTTTAATTATATTAAGGTTTTGTTTATTTTGTTATCTTGTGGTGTAAAATAAAGTATTTTCATTAATTCATTCAAAAATAACACTGCTGGGTCTGACAACTACCAGAATTTAAAACAACTTGCTAACACAGCAATATTTCATTACTATCATAACACAAAAAGACGATTAAGTGATTTCATCTAAAGAAATCGCGAGAGCTTGCAAAAAGAAGCAACAAAAAATATCTAACCAAATTGAATCATTTGTAATATTCATTCTTTTTACTCCAGCTTCTGTGGACGGTTTTTATAAGTTGAAAGCAATGCTAAAGAGACAACTGAATGTGGTATATGAAATTTTATAGCTCTGAGTAAAGGTGCCGTAGATGAGTAGATCTTACTCCACCATTCGACCTCTGTGGCGCAGTGGGCGAAGGCTGGCCTGAGACGCAGAAGGTTCGATTTCGGCATAGGGTTTTTTCTATGTATAATATGTATTTATTTACAAAAAAATGTGTATAAGTAGTATATCAGTCATGTAGTTCCCATAATACAAGCTCAGCTTAGTTTGGTGCTAGATGAAGCTGTGTGAAAAATTCATTTTTTATTATTATTATTTTTTAAAACCATTTCACTACCATCAATCGCAATATTCTGCGAAAACCGAATAATAAAGCAAGGCTGAATTTCGATGAATCATTAATAATAATAATAACTCTTTAAGTCAAGTCTTTGTATGCCGCGCCAGTTTTTGATTAAGTTATCTCCAAAGAGGTTTTTTTTAACAATTGTCTCTAAAAAATCTAATCTAACCTAACAGATTTATTGCCATAACTAGGTTACAAGTAAACCCAGTTTCATATAAGGGTAAAAAATCGCACAAAAATAGTGTTCTAAAAGTGTACTGTTCATAATCCTAGAATAATATTTGAATAGATCACAAGATTATCACCTTGTTAATTTAGGACCATCTCATTTGACGATGATTTTTTGTAGATAGAGCTGTAATTAGGAACAAATATTTTAAGCTCAAAACGGCAAAGGAAAACATCACGAGTAAACAGGTAATCACTGGAGAAAAAAATTGAAGGCCGTGTGTTCCAATAAGTGGCGATGGGCTAGCAAACTGTCATGTGGAATGTTAACAACTTGCAAAATTCGATGATAAACTCACTGAGTTAATGTATTTGAGGATTTTCATCATGGGGAGTACTGTCGTGAGCGTGTTTGTTTTTGTTTATTTATTTTTTAAAGAAATTTCTTTGCTTCTCACATTTTCTTACCACTTCTAGTTCCGGCCAGATTTAACTCGCCGATCTACTTCCAGAGCTCGGTTTGCGATAATCAACCGCTTTTAAGAATTCGTGTCGTTACTCTGATGCAAATGGAAGACAGAAATCCATTTAAAAAAAATGTAAAGAAGTTGTATATCAGTCATGTAGTTCCCATAACACAAGGCAATATGATGGTGAGTGAAAATGTCCCAATTTTTTTTTTTCGAAAGTATACCTTCTTTAAAGTTACCTGTTACCTTTTATTGGATGAAATGAAAGATTAGTTTTTGATCATAACCATCAGCTTATTAAAGGTAGCAAGCTAAGGTACCTACAAAATGACTCCGAAGGATTTGGAGCCTTTCAGTTAGTGTTGTGTAAATGGTAGTGTAATGTAGTCGTATGTTCTACCTATAAAACATATGAATAAGGTGACTTCCCCTTAAATAGAGACACTAAGAAACATGTTAATGGATACATTGTTAGCTGTACTTACACAAGAAGGAAAGAAAATGTATTTATTTGACACACACCCACAAATACACACACACACACACACTATAACACTTATTAAAGGATACATATAGTGTCCCTACCGGTCTATAAAACTAGGTTTTTTTAAATGTATAGGTATATTCTGGATAGGGGAAAAAAGATTGTCTAGAGCTCGGCCTTCTGTCAGAACAAACGGTTTTGGGACACCTTTATCCACTGACTTTCAACTTACCTCCTCCTCCCCGGTGTTTCGGTCTCAGTGCTGGGGAAGTAAAGAAAAAAAATCACCGTTCCCGGCAGCAGAAGATAACAGATCAGGTATAGAGATAAAGACACTGTTTCTATCAGCATAGGATGACAGAACAAGTACCTATTGGTATCTAGAAAAATACCTCACGCTTAGTTTTTCTTTCACTAACGCAAATTTGTCAAGGTAAAACTTGGCAGCTGTCACTTGAAATTTCCACAGCTAATGTCATTTCCATACAATTCAATCTTTCCGCATCAGAAAGTGGTATTTGTATTTGTACCCAAGGTATCAGAGGCATAAGGCCCCGAACCGAGGTCCCTCAATGCCCTAATGTTTGGTTTAGTCTGACAAAAGTAAAGTGGCTATGACCATTAGATGCGATGGCGTCGATTCTGTGGAAATGGTACCTAACAAATTCAATGGACTTGCAAAACGCGGGTATATTCCAAAAGTAATGTTTGGACGTATCGCTGACTATCCCCTTCTTGGTAACCTCGAAGATCTACTCACTCAGTATCTATCTGCGTATGTCCATCATGGGCAATGTTGAACTCTGCTGATTCAGTCATGTCGTCGAACCTTCACGTTTAAAGTTTATTTACCTGTAAGTGATGTACGATAATAGTGTGGCCGTTGAACTTTAAATCCAATTCATTTACTCTTATTGTTTTAGGTAATAGTACATTTATTTGAAAGTTTAGTTATATCATAGAATAAAACTACACAGTAAAATACTTAGAACAAGCATACAATACCAAGTATTACCAAGTACTAAGAAGCCCAACTGCGCTACCTTTATTTGCACTATATTTCAACTGATAGAGACACTTTTAAATGACCGAAATACCGGCGACTTTAGGTTTTACCTAAAGGTATTGGTTAGCTTTGCTTCGGTTATCATGAAAATGTGCATAATACGTTTAATATTATGTATCTTTATGTAATTTCTATAAGTATTATAATTCTAGTGACTTAATTCTGTAGTCTTTTACAGTTAGAAAACAGACTTACCTAGTTTGATATATTATGAATATAGTTTAATTCACTTTTTTTTGTTTTTTAATTGGTTATATTATTCTGTGTATAAAACAAATTAAATAGTCAAGTCAAATTTTTATTTTTTAAATTGCACGTCATAATTTGACTGAGGGAATTTTCTCTTTTTTGGTTATATATCCGAACGCACGTTCGCCAATGTTTTTCTTTTTTTTGTGCAGTTAAGAATTTTCTGTCTAACTATTGCTCTCCACCACATTAACTGTAGAAGCAGACTAGCCCAAAGCCTATCTATATAAGGCACCGAGAAATCAGTTTTCTTGCCTTTGTCTTGGTTGGAGTGAAACAAAACTGTCGTTTTATAGCGGAACGGGGTCGGGCATGTAACTGCACCGGGTGGTATGCGACCCCGGGGCCTAGGTGACCCCACAGGGGGAAGTTTCCTTGAACGTCAAGCGTGACTCCAAGCCTGAAATCACGCGAGTAGAACACGCGACTCGATACTACCTTTGTTACCAATTAATAGGTGATTTTTTGTCTTGGTTGAAAACTATTGCACTCTCAGTTAGAAACAGATGTTGCACAGTCGAAGTTAAAAGAGCAATGTTTGTTAGGAAAGAGCAGTTTGTCGATTAAAATTGTTTTTGAACAGGGTGGGAAAGCTCGAAATGTCAATAACTCTGTTTATTTTCTGGCAAACGCCTCCGTTACTAATAAAAAAATACCATTGAAATAACTCTACCGCAAACGGAATAAGGCACGCTACATTCCTCATACCGCGGGAATATGCGTATCCATATGCTTTTATAACAACTGTTTTGCATTCTTATTACAACAGCACAGAGCCTTACATTACAACTTTTTTGTCATAAAAACTACGAAGGCTTTTTCATCAGAGCAAGAATAACATACTTAATACCATCTCTATTGTATCAATGAAGACTTTATTTTTGTAGTGATGAAAGCTATCTTATTCAAAATTGCATTAAAAACGTCTTAACAGTTTTGGAAAAAAATGTTAACAGACAAATTCACTGACCAACAATCTCTGAGCTCAAACAAAATTAAGTCGTATTCATTATTTTCCGAACTGTGAAAATGTGTGATTGTGTTGTACATATTTTTTCAACGAGTATGAACACAATGTAGACTTGCATTCATACACTAGTTTGCTCATACAACTCTTTAATGCTGCTAGTTCTTTCGTGTATAAAACGAGTTGTTTTTACAATATTTTGAAGTCGTAGGAATGCATGGCATTTCCACAATAGCCTCGTTTTCCTTGAGGTCGTTAAGTCGTTGCGTGACATTTGAGGTGAATGATAGTGTGAAAGTCACCTTACGAATTCTAGATTGTTACTTAACAATTAGTGTAAGTGAAGCTTTAGTTATTGTAACGTCATAGGTATTCCAAAGGTTGGAACTTAAAGGTCGGATTTGATGGTTGATTCGTTAGTAAAAATTACCCTAATGAATATTAATGTTTCAACATTTTTTGTTTAGGTATATACTTGTTGGAGGAGACATAAAGAAGCAAACAGATCATGCTAACGTATCATGGACGAAAACTGATGAAAATAAATTAAATTATTGGACAAAAATGACTTCACTATTCCATTATAAAAATAAGATAAACGAAACGTTTATTATACATTCTAGAAAGTAAAAATACAAATCTATTTTCAATATAAAATACTAAATATAGGTAGTTTTTCTGACTTATCAATAAAAGCGATGCGCAAAAACGTTGGGCAATTTTTTCCATTCCTATTTACGCATTCCGCCCACTGTCACATTATGGGCGGGCGGCGATTTAAAACAATAAGCGCGCCTTCGTCCGTACCAATGTTTTATGCTTAGTAAGCACGCGAACCTATTACGTAGCCTTTCTTGCAAATAGTATAGAAGACAGTGGTCAGGAATATCACAACGATATTTTCTATAACAAAAATAAACTCACTCTCAGTGTGATAAAAAAGTGGGTTGCAAATCTATGATTACAGTTTTTTTTAACAACGTTTGAATATGATTTTAACCCGCGACGATAGGAGTTCGTATATAAGTTTACCCTAAGAGGTTTTTGTTTGTATATTTGTCTGTTACCATTTATCTCGTGAAACGATTTATCAATTTGAGAAGTGTGTTTTTTTTGTATTCGATTAGGTAGGTATGACTTCAAGGGTGGTTCTTAGATAGGTTTGGTTACCTCAGGTCACTAGAGCAATGCGATCGATAATAGAAAACATGCTAGACAAAACCTTTGCCAAAAATAACTTGTAAGTAATCTATGTTGTTACATAGTCAGCTCAGTCTCTCGGGCTATAATATCGCGTAGCATTTCTTACAAAGCCTGTACGAGCTCGAAAACGTGCTTATAACGGACCGCTAAGTTCTTGAAGTAAGTGCTTTATGTTTTTATTGAGAACTGACGTTATGTGGGTTTTTTTTTGAAATGAAAGCGTTTTGGTATAGCCTCAATACTCAGTTCAAAAGTCCTTAGTCATGCTATAGTATGAGCGGCTAGAATAAGTGTATGAAGTATAGCGTCTGCCTACGGCTTTTCCCATGTGGTACCTGGATAAAAAGTTATCTATTTGTTCTTGGTCACGAATTATAACTGTTCCAAGTTTCATTCGAATCGTTTCAGTCGTTACGAATATATTTAACATTAATATTAAACATCTAAACATCCAAAATTTCGCATTTATAATAGGAATGTGTTTTTATAAAAAAAAAGTTTTCAACTGGTACAGGCGCGATCATAAATCTTAGGCTTTCAATCTAAAAAAAACAGAATTGCTAGGTGAATGACATGTAAATAATCTGTGTCAGTAATTAGCGTTTTGTAGATTCAAGTCTAGCCTAGGTTTTTGAGAATGAAGCAAAAGGGGTATGTCAGGATTACCCTTCGGAAAACAGGCGTGAGTTTATGTAAAGTTTTAAATATATTGAAGTATGTAATCTGCAAATTTAGAATCATGACATGTATAGCTTTCAAACATTGTATATAGTTAATTTAAATATTATCACAAAGTTGAAAAGTATGGAGCTGAAAACAGGGTTAAATCCTTATATTGCAACGTCAGGCGAAAATGGTGTAAATAGATTCAGAAAATACATTTAAGAATGCCAATTTCATAAGGTGTATTTTTGTTGATCCTGTAAGTATTTATATAGGAGATCTGGAAACTTTCTAATGGAATTAATAAAAAAACTATTTAAACCCATGAGTGCTGTTATGGATAAAAAAAATCACTCGGTTTCACCGGAGGATAAGCGTGAAATATATACCTCTCTTCCGTGCTAACTCTTTGTCATAAATCCCAAAATAATTATATCAGTCAAGGCAAAACATAAATTATTTTATCCAAGACTAGCATCATATTTTTCAGCCTACATTAAAAAATATGCTGTTCTGTTAATGAAAATTCTGACTTTATCTCTTTTTATATTTATTTCAGCAAATCATTTCACGAGTTCTAATAAGTTTGAATGTTCTACAAAGTAGTACATAATACGATTATATAACATCTGAAACTTTTATGACTTCATCGTAAACGTAGGGCTATCACCAACCCTAAACTTTGCAAGGCCTTTAAAGATTAAAGCTATTAAATTTTTATGAAGACCCCTGTCAGAGTGTCTCGTGATAAGACCTGAATAGACTTTTAGTTGCTCAAGTTATCTTGAATCCAACGCTAGTGTGCTGTAATAAAATGACTCTTATGAGTTTGTGATAAGAATTACGGTTTCTACATCGTGTTCTGAATCTGAAATCGCTGATGCATGACAATGTTGGGCATTAAAATAGTAATTCCTATTTTGACGGGACGGGGAATAAAAAAACATTTCTCTTTAGAAAATATGGCTGAATACTCATGAAAATTACATATGTTTTGCATTTAATGTAACGTATGTTTGGTAACCGATTATAAGCATTAATTTATAAATAAATAAAAGTAGTGAAATAAATGAAAAAAAAATGGTTCACTTATTTTTTTATATATTCTTATAATTGTTTATTAGTTATCACAAACCAGATTTAAGTACAAAAGTATAATTGGTTAATTATCTAAAGATCCACAATTTTGAATGGATATTATGAAAACCCATTGAAATAAATGAATATTTAAATGCCGACTATAGCGAACGCCCCCATTTTGTAATACCCTGTGACATTCGTTGGCCAATGGACAATAGGTAAGTTAAAGGTCACTTTTATCAAAAGAGTTACATAAATGAAGAAAAACTAAAAACAAAGTAACATGATAAGAAAAAATATCTAGGACAACCCTCTGAAACAAGTGCTTATAAAACGTCTCGAAATCTCTCCCAAAGGCATCGTCTTCACAAAACACTGTTTTCAGCTTTTTCGAAGAACTGGATACAAAGGGTGTCCGTTAAAAGAACTATTTTCTTCTATTTTGGTACAATCTCGTTATAGATGATTATGCGGGCAGGTAGGTACCAGGTTGCATCGTGTGAAGTTCTTTGTAAGATTTGCAGAATTCTTGGTCAGAACGGATTTGAATTTAAAATCGTACTTGGAATAAAGTTTTCTTTTTCATTTGTGGCACACCGAGATAGTCATGTTTCTAACTAGATGACACCGAGTCACTTTATTATGTGTATATACATACTGTGTATATTATGTATGTTTATACAGACTATAACAATGCATATATTATTAATACATAATATGTATTTATATATGAATTGGGTATAAATAGATATGAATCAGTATGAAGTATGAAAAAGCGTTTGAAAAAAACCTGCTGCTGTTTTAATCATGGGAAATATGAAGCTACTCGTACTTTTGACAGTCCTGTCGCAGTTTTGACAGTCTAGATTCACAACGCTATATCTGTGACTTCGAAGAACTATAAAATTACATTGCCACGGCTCAAAAATAATAGTAATCTTAAATACAGATGCTGCAAAACCTTGGCTTAAACAGATAATTACATGAAAAATCAGCGACTGAAAATTACTCGTTCGTGCAGTGTAGACAATTAACAGATAGTTCGCGCAACACGAAGGCTATACAATTGGGATCTTCAAAGTTTGAAAGCACCCAGCAGTTAAGGTAACTGATGTTTATATGATCTGCAAATATTTGTATCGGGTCTGGGTGTTTTCTTTATATAATTATGTATGTAGTAACAAAAAAATGCATGTAAGTAGTATATCAGATATGTACTTTCCATACCACAAGCTCTGTTTACTTTTGGCCTAGATGATTCTGTGTAAAAATGTGCAGCATTATTTATTTTATTGAATTTAGACGTAAAGAGTTCTTTTTTGACCAGATAGTAAAGTTTCAAGCATCCTATTGAAAACGCAGGACCAGAAATAACATTTTGTAAAAACGCGTTTTCCACGTCCAGTAAGGGTGTTGTTAGCTGCCGTCCAAATAACATACATTACATCGGTTCCTATATCTTAAATATTCACAAAAGAAGCTTAAGTTCTTTGTTATAAGATTGGATTTGCAATAAAGCTGTAATACGTGTCTTGAGACGGACGAGGCTAACAATACACCCGTCTGGAAGGCTGTCGGGGCTACAGTGGTGACAAGAGACTTATATTGTAACGAAGTGAGTGTGTAGCTCGATATCGTATTATTTAGTATATTTATTTTGTTTCACTTTTATTTTATTCATGTAGAAAGAAAGGAGAAAAAGAAACATTTATTTACCACGACATAAAAAAAGAAATTCGTTCTTTTTTATCTTATATATTCTATAAGAATAATAATATTATATAGAATAGCGTACTTATAAGTATAATTGAAACAGAAATGCCCCACGCAAATTACTAATCTATCCACCTAGACAGTTCATGTATGCTAATAAAATACTTGCCTGTTTCTAGCATCCTTCCGAATACCTACAATATAAGTTTTGTAATATATTCATTGACGTAACCAAGTGTATGTTCCTAAGGCATGAGTATGAGTAATTTAAATGAGTATGAGTATTCGTAAAACGCATGCAGTTAGAAAATACTATGGTGAAGATATTTGTTTATTGCAATCAACACCTGTGAACGAATTTATATAAGTAGAATATACTGACTGATATTTTTTTTTAATTTGCATAGATAAAAAAAGAGAAAAAAAGAGATTTGAGAAAGAGTAGCCAGAAGTCAGAATTTCATTAAATACATACAACATGTAAATTTTCTGCATTAAATGGTAAATATTGTTTTTATAGCAATCCACACGAAATCATAATTATAAAAAATACTGCCCGGTAATTTTATCCTACACAATTTATAGAAAGTTTGAAGACGTGCTTCTTATGTCGCGGGTAAAAAAAAGTGTGCGTAAACTTGTTCTGTTATAGTTAATTCGATACGAATCCGAAATATTTATCCGTAAAGTTTGTGATTTACAAAGTGAACTATTCAGAAACTGGGCCGCTCGTTTCAATCATTGGATCGCTTTCGATTTGAGTTAGCATAGTACATAATGCTATTCGTTATATCTATTCGGCCGTAAATTCGCATCAAACTCGTTGATCAAATAGTTTTGATGAATGTGTTTGCATTCGTTTTGACCCATATTATGTGCGACTGAAATACATCTACTCGATAATCTGATAAGTTTTTTCATTCTTTTTTTTAACCTCTAAATATACCTATCGGGGTATCGAACCGGGTTTTTATAAAATAAGTTACACCAAATGAAACGTTATTAGATGTTGGTAGGCACTAACTGAGTCTTAACCTCTACTTAGGTTTTAAGGTACTATTTTAAACCTCAAAAATTGCTCAATTTTACCTATTATAATGCAGCGGAAAAATGTTGTTTGTATAACTTCTTATTGAATCGTTAAACACCCAACAGTCTTAGAATAGTCCTGAGCTCGAACTGGAATTTCCTGTGTCGTGGGTATCAGATACTACGAGTACCATGGTACTCCAACACCCAGATCCGGTACAAATATCTGCAGATTATGCAAATTTTTGTCCCGTAGCGGGAATTGAACCCGCAACTACTTCATCTCAGCCGACAACTCGCCCGCCGCGCCACCGAGTTCACCCTCAATTCAATAGTAAAAATCATGTTTAATATGTTAAATCTTATTAATTTGGATCAATAAATTTAAGAGTCCTTTCACCATTTATTATTTACACAATTCGTTATAATCGTGTTCTTTCAGTAAAAAAGGATATAAAATACATTCAGTAGCCCATCAACATTTCTCAATCTCAAGATAGCTTATCTGTGCCATTGATTAAAGCTGGAATACATCACTACCTACCAGCACATACTTTAAGTTTATTTTAAACACTTTGTCACAGTATGAAAATTCAAACAGTAAATAGCTACACCTGAAAAGAATATTTATTAGTCACTTGTCTGATCTTTTTTTAACGATATGCTCCATTGAAGCAGAATTAACATCGCTGCTGGATTCAAAATTACTACCTACTGGCCTGGCCCAATGGAAATGGAGACTGTTTTTTTTATTGCTCCATCATAAATAGGTACATTAATTTTTGGCATGCTATTTCAGCTTACTCTTTCAGAGTCATAAAGAACAAATCATAAAAAAATGTAGTGTAATTTTTTTTTCTAAATATCTTAATAGTTCTTTGAATTTTTCTAAAGTATAATATTTACCAGTGCGGCTACTGCTTGTAATGCTATATCTATTATGTGCGTAAAAGTTATCGATAAGAACGATAAAGTCGATTTACGCTGATGAGACTCATGGCCTTGCATATTAAGAGGCTGTACACAGTAGGTGCAGTGTTTTGATGGGTGATTGGGGATTTGAATTTTGATTGATGGCTTTTTCACGCGCTCCTGCATATCCGCAGTTTATGAGTGGAGTATAGGCTTTAGACATCATAAACCTTTTGATCATTCGACTTGGTTTTATAATAACATTTTGGTGCTTGGTGTGGCGAATAATTTACTACAAATTGCACTACACTAAACATTTTCAAAAGAAGGTATTTATGAGTAACTAATAAAAAATAAATATTGAAAACTTATCGACCAAGTGCGCCCTAGTAACTCGCGCAATAAGGGGTTCGTACCATCGCACATTATTATTAGCACTAATTTCTTGTAAATACTTACAGACTTTAATCTATGGTGTTTGGATAGAATGTCTTTTAATTGAAAATACGACTAATTACCACTGTATTTAGTCGATTGTACTGACGTTTTGTAAAAAAAATAGCTTTTTTTCCTTGAGCCTTTAAAAAAATCAATCACAACTTTTTTTTAAACTCCCACTGTGGTCTCTTAAGAAAATCTCAGCAAAGGTTTATGCGACATTACGCATTGGGTTCAGAGAGGAACCCAAAACATAAAGGCGTATTGGGTTTTGACTTGCTGATTAATTTTATTGATAAAAGTTATCGTATTCTGTGAAAATTCAACTGGCTACTTATTACGGTTAAATAGATACAGCCCTGTGTCGTACAGATAGACAGCGTAGGCTCACTAAATAAGATCCCGTTTGGCACTCTTCGGCTACAGAAATCCTAAAAATCCTAAAAAAGTAGGTAAGTTACAACGCAGTCTCACTTCACGATTAAAATATGCCTAGAAACCAGTCCATAAAATAAAATATGCCTCACTCATTGACATGTGACCAAGGCAGCGATAAAGCAAAAGTTTATAGCCTTCTATAGGAGATTTAAAAAGATCTGAAAAGATAGCCGAGTGAGTAACGAGATTTAACAAGCCGATGAACGATTTTAATGATATTGGAAGAAATACTTTGATGGAATGACTTAAGAGAACAAATGTAATTGCGAAGTTCACCTTCGTTCCCAATGAAGGTGATTATTCCCAAAATATTAATAATGTATTTTTCACTCTATTTTTCACCAAATTTAAATATTTCCGAATATTTAGCACAGTCATCACACACAGTAATATCCCTTGTTTAGTTAAAATATGATCATAAACATGATAATTTTAGGTATAAAATATTTTCTTCATGGCCGCAAACGTTTGTGTTTGTGTAACGTTCGCATTATTTTCTCAAGCCTTTTCACAAACCATAATGGTGGAAAATTTACATTCAATTGCAATTTGCAAAACAAAAAAAACTGTGATTCTAAACATTTTACATGAAGTAAAAAAATACTAAAATATGATTATGAACGGTAACACTCGTAACTAAAATAAATAAATAAAATAAGTCATCATTGATTTATCAATGTCATCGTTAATTCTACTGATTATATTCCATTAATTACCACGTGACATGATCCCGATCAAACAAGATTTTAAAAGTATAAATTAAAACGATTCCTCTCACACACCAATCGAAAGTAAACGTCCATTAATCGGCCTCTTAATTAAAATATCGATAATTAAATATTAAACGAAGATGGGCGATAGTACTTTATTAAGTCGGTAACTTGTACCGAAGATAATATAGGGTCTTTATAAATAAACTGACGGAAAAAAACATGGCAATAGAAAAACTCTATACCTCTAGCTTATCCGCATGTAGAACACGTTTGCTCACAAAATTAAACATAGTTCTTTAACTATCGAAATCGTTGCACTTAAAGAGGGTCTTGAACGAATAAAGCCAACCATAATTATCAAGATTAATATTGTATTAATATTAATCTTGATAATCAAAGGTTTGCTGGAAGAAAACTCTTTTTAGGGTTAAGCTCGCCTTTGTACATGCCTCACCTAATATCTTGTTTAATATTTCTGTTTTATTTCTGTGTACAATAAAGAATTATAAGAATTATAAGAATTATTATTCTTAGTTAATACTTCTTGTATTACCTGCTGGTGTACGATAAATGTATATCTACGTACGTATATATAAATTGTGTGATTGAAATAGGCGACGGATGTGACGTTTTCTTTTTAGTTTATTTATAGTTTTGAAAGATCGTGTAACTATAACAAGAATCTACCATAGCTTTACCCGCATTATAGGGTTGCATAGCGAGCTATGAAACGTGCTATGCTCGGAACACAAATATCCTACAAAGAACGAAAGTTTCTACGTAAATTTTGTCTGAATAATATAACCTAATAAGACAGACTTATCTGTGTAATTGAAATTCCAGCTATGTTTTGTTCAGATGTTTTAATACGTTTATATTCTTTGTTACCAGTAAATTAGGTTTCTTTGAGGTTTTTGAAGACAAAAAAATAAAATTTAAATAAATGTTTGTTATTCACCAGACTACAGTCAATTATTTTAGCTGTAACCCCTTTATAACGTCAAAGGGCTTGGCTGATTACAAATAATCGAATTTATGGTAGGTTTTTAGAAAGATAAAAAAAATCTAAATGGAATTAGCGTAAATGGAGTCGACCCAACAATGTTGTTAGTCGTTAAGGTGAATAGTATGCGTAGATTTCGGATTGGTGCCATTTTATACCCTGTATAAGCAAGGTCTAAAAAAAAAATGCCGATGGTGTTGGCGGTGGCGAGTAAGAAGGTTGCCAAACAAGTGGTTGTCAAAGTTTGCGTCCACGCCATGTACCCGCCACAGTTGCCGTGACCGCGCCAGTTTGGGCCTTTATACGAGAATAGATGCGCCCCGCGGTTTCATCAGCGTAAGTTTCGATTCCGTTGGAATATCGGGATAAAAAGTAACAGAAAGGTATTTTACTGCTACAAAAATATACTAAATGGTAAAACTATTTATTTGAATAAGAATTAATACTAGGATACAAATGTAACCAGCTTTAGCGGGCGATTTAATTAAATTTTAGAACACAAAAGCTGCTATTGTGACATAACTATGATACTTAGATAAATTCCCTCGAGAACTTTTTTGAAGTAATTAATGAGTAATTTAATCATGTACATCATTTTTATGTATCATCAATAGTTTTCTCAGCGCACGCCAAATAATGAATTTTATATAAACAAAATTTTGCTACTTTGGGTTACATTATTGCAATTTTCTTAAGGATCTCTTTTTTTTTTGAAAATAAATTATAGCCTATGTTATTCCTGATATTTTAGCTTTCATTTGGTGAAAAAATGGTTAAAATAGGTTCAGTAGTTTCGGAGCCTATTCGATACAAACAAAAAAAAACCTCTTTTTAATATTGGTATAGATTAACAAAGAACAAAAACTGCTTAAAACTGCGGCTTAGCCAGAGCACCAAGGCAACCGTTTTTTTTTTAAGGAAAATAAAACTTTTTCCCCCAGATAAAAGAAAAAGAGAGACAGAAATATTTTATGTTGTCTATAGAAAAAAACTCTTGTTTATTGTGCTCATGCTTCTGGTACTGAAGCTCAACTAACGCGACTGGATGTTGTTATTTTCACCATCAATTATGTACACTTACGATAAAACATAAATCAGCCTAGTTGCACAAAGGTACATACCTAATGTAAGTAAATCTATTAAACCTTAACTAATGAAATAACTAGGTATTGACATTTCCAGCATAATATAATATTAAACAAGGTGATAAATAAAGCGTGTATGCATGAAACATTGTGCTCTCCAAAGCTTGTACGCAATTTTTCATACAAATAGAATTAATGACAAAACGTGACGAACACGAAAAAATAATTACAGCGGCATGCAAAGGGCTGGTTTGGACGAGCAGCAGTATAAATTGCGATATAGGGCGTGGCGTCTCGTCATTCAATGTCCTTGCGCCGTCTTTAATTAACTTTTTGCAATCTTGTACACACAGCTTACAAAATTACCAGCTCAACTTGGTAACTTGAAATTGCTCACCCGAATAAAACTTTAGTATCCATTTATCTTTATAGTTTAATCCAGTAAATTAATATTAGTATGGGGAGTAACGCAATGTCAGAGATCATAGTAAAATTTAATGAAATATACTTATTGTATTTTTGAACTGTAACTTCGAGAGCGGTTCTTTTTTTTTATTAACTTTTTTTAACAAAAACAAAAACTTGATATTTTTAAAGTTTTATTATAACGTGTATATCACAAAAATCCCTGTTCTGGTACAAAACAACTTGGCAAAATAAAGTTGCTGGTTTCAGTCCCACTGGCTCTAAAATCGAAAATACTGGGTCACCTATAAAGAACGCTTTGTGCTGTTCTAAGTTGCTGTACAAGTGTAAATGAAATGAAAAATAATTATTTGGCACAACATCAAAAAAAACAAAGCTTACTTATTAGTAAAACTGAACAGAAATGCCTCACGCATCTTCTTGATCCTTCTACTCTTTCTGACGACTTGGTTGGCGCACTTGGCGAAGGCCCGCCTGAGACGCTAAAGGTTGGGGGTTCGATTCTCACCGCGGGACAAATGTTTGTAAGATATGCAAATACTTATCTCGGGTCTGAGCATTTTCTATGTATAATATATTTACGCAAAAAAAGTATATAAGTAGTATATATCAGTCATGTAGTTCCCATAATACAAGCTCTGCTTAGTTCGGGGATACTAGATGATGTTGTGTGAAAAATGTCCAGCATTATTATTATTATTTTAATTATTTATCAAATAAGTTTAAGTCACGCCAAAAATTTCATTTTGAGGGCCATTGAGTTACAATTACGTTCAAAACGATAACTGTTTCGTAAATGTTTTTATGAAAATCTTGTCCATTGTCGTCCTGGTCGACATATTATCATGTTATAAACTCACCATCGACCCTCATCTCAGCATATTATGCTAGGCTACCTACTAGGAAGTCAACAAACTAGGCAGTCTACAAAGGACTGCACGCCTCATGGCCACGGGAGCCATGTCCACCTCCCCTGGGTTAGCGCTCAATGCATTGCTTGGACTACCGCCACTTCATGTGCACATGCACAAATAGGCGAAAGCTAGCATGTACAGGGTCATGCTAGCTTTCGTAGGTCATCCAGGGTAGAAGAAATTGGCTTTCCCAGAAACTGAGATCTTTACAAGACTCAACGTTGGAATCACCCGTACTGAACATGACAACTGATGCCATGCTGCCACGGCATGTGTTTGAAAAACACTACGCTGTAGAAATGCCCTCTAGAGAAGACTGGTTGAACAGCCAGTTACTCTGTGAGGCCGGGTGTCTCAACTGGTACAGAGACGGTTCCAAAATGGGGCTGAATGTAGGCTGTGGAGTCTATGGAAAGCGACCCAAGTTCAAAAGTAGCACAAACTTGGGAAATCACGCCTCTATCTTCCAAGCAGAGGTGTACGCCATCCTAGAATGTGCGGAAGCCAATCTGCAAAAGCGCTACATCAACCATACTATTTACATCAACTCTGACAGTCAGGCGGCCTTCTGGCTCTGGATTCGAAGGTTATCACGTCCAGGTTAGTTGAAGACTGTCTGTCGCGTCTGAATACTCTGGGCTCGAGGAACTTGTTAAGATGGGTTCCGGGACACGCAGGGATCGTAGGTAACGAGTGTGCTGATGAACTTGCGCGTGCAGGGGCTAACGGAGCATAGGACCAGAGCCGTTTTTTGGCATACCCAAAAGCCTAGCACAAAGAACCCTTCTGAACTCATGCTTTGAAGAATCAACCAATCTTTGGAGAAACTCTCCGGGCATGAACCATTCCAAATTACTGATCAAAGCCTTTGACAAACGGTACACCAACCAAATCTTAGCGCTAAACACAAAAAACCTTCGCACTATGGTAAGAGCCTTAACTGGACACTGTCGCCTTAACAAACACATGTTCAAATTAAGGCTGTGTGACACACAAACCTGCAAATTCTGCAATGAGGCGGACGAATCGCCCCTTCATCTGTTAGGAGAGTGTGGACCACTGATACATAAGCGTAGCCTCCATCTGGGAAAACACATTCTTAGCCCTGATGAACTGACTCATCACACCCAAAAAGATCCTGCAGTTTCTAACAGCTGCAGGCGTGAGCGGTGAACTTTGAATGCCCCCTGAGGGGAAAAGTAAGAAAGTGGCGATCACAATAGGCCTGTGACGGAAAGCAAAAAAAAAAAGGCTACCTACTTACTGATGGTGCTCTGCTGAATTAAGAAGTGTTTATGTATGTATGGTGTCATTAAGATAAATATACGGATATGTTTTATACACGACGCTATATAGAGGGAGATCGTCGCGTTCACTTACCCAGATGAAGACTTTCAGAATAAGTCGGTATTTAGTCGGTGCCTTCATCGATAGTGGTGAAAAATTTCCATTTTACAATATGCACCTAGCCCGCCTAAGTGGAGTCATAAAATATGGAGTCAGTAACCCAGCCGTTGCATCTATAAGCTATATTGATGCTGTGATGTGTTGGATGTAAATCATGCCAACTCGATCGCATGCAGTTAAAGTTGTATTTTATGTTGATTTAAATTAGATCGTACTCTTTGTACCGGTTTGGATTGACTGGTCTTTTTTTTTAATTGTATCTAAATGTTTTGTTGCAAAACTCATTTATTAATTTTAGAATCAGAAAATAATGTTAAAATTAGAAAATTAAGAAGTAAAGTGGCAATGGTCAGGCTCAGAGAACTGACAATCGCTGGGGAAAGTAGGTTACCGAATGACAAATCGCAGTGTAGGACGGCCCCACAGCCAATGGACCGATCATTTATTTATTTATCATTAAATAGTATTATTTATTATTTGTTTATTTATGATATTGATGTACATACATGTTTATTTTGCACAAAATGTATTTATCTATGATGATTATCGTCTATTAGATAAAGTTCAGTCAAAATAATCAGAAAAACTCTGATAGAATTTAACTCTGTCGAAATCTCTCGGCAAATCTGTAAACGAAAAAGGCTGCCTCTTTTCCTAGATTAGTTCTTTAGGCTCTTCAAAAACTTGATCCACCGGTCTCGCATAACTTTAATAAATAATTCACTACATCGAAATTGGAGTATAAGAATGACTGTAGGTATGTAGTATAGCAAGTCTGCAAACTTACATTGCTTCTTGCACAGCATAGCCATAGTTGTTATAAGCAGTAAAAACGTTTTAATACGTTTAAAACAAAATAAAATTATCTTTCGAGATAAGATACAAATATTCTAGAACAACCTAGGTATTTTTTATTATCACGCAACTCTCTTCGACCATTTGGATGTGCCGACAAAAGTTATGTATAATAAAATTGACATTGTGCACAATCGACCAATAGAATTGCGCGTAGAAGACGTAAAGCTATTTCTGCATGATCCTATTGGAAGATTAATTTCTCATTCTGCTAGTGTCCATACTGCTTCTAAGAGTATTTATTCTGCGCGCAACGCTCTCAGCGGGGGAATACAGAAAGTTTGCCCAGCCAATGGAGCCAATTTCCTGTATTTGTGACATAGATATTCACCCTCGGGGCCTTTCTTACTAATACCCGATACAATGTATTTGACAGACTGGAACTTTTCTAAGCTGTAGGTGCTTAGAAAAGTTCCATATACCATTCCCGAAACAACCGAAGCAGAACTTGTGTTATGGGAACTACATGACTGATTAATACTTTTTTATTTTTTGTAAAAAAATAATTACAAAGAAAATGTTCTGGGAGAACATTTTTCAAAGCGTCAAATATTTGCAGATCATACAAACATTTATCCCGATTGAATTTATAAACACCATACGTAGTTTAATATACTTTGTTTTATATCTTTATACTTATTAAACCAGGACATAAATAGCTGAAAAGAAATAAGGCCCATTCCTGGCAGTTGGGCATTTAGAGCTGAGATGACTCTTTGGTTAAATGGATTTACGTCCTGTGTGGCTGAAATTGGACGAACAATGTCTATGGAGAATCTAATGTATGCCCAATAAATGTGGATGAATATAAGAAAGATTTACAAACAGGATTTTAAACTTCCTAATTCACTGACTCATAAAATCATGAATGGTAAGGCAATGATTCTCATAAACTTGTCCCTAGTTTTAATTTACGATGCCTTGTCGCTTCACATAAATTTTAATTTGTTATCTTTCTGATACACCTCTGTGACTAATACTACGCAGAATGCATTTAACTTGTATTGTGGTAACGATAAATCTCGTTTTAAGGCTTTTATTTCTAATTCTTAGTCACAACGCATTTTTAATTGTTTTTCTAGAAAACTATAAAATCAGTATTTATTGAGGATAGTTTAAGGTGAAATTTTGCAGTGAGTCCGATGTTATGACGATAGCCACCTCACTTTTGGGTTTATTTGAGTAAAATATTTAAACTTTATCTGTAAATGCACCAACATTTGGGTTTAAAATAAAATCTCATGTTGGTTTCCGATCGAGAAATATTTGAGTAAGTATCTTTGGCAGGCTGGTAATATTATTTGTAGACGGTCCTGAGTGGCACTTAATTTAAATTTTCTGCTTATCAGAATCATATCAAACAACGTTAATATAGATTAAGTGCATAAGGTACAGCATACCAATGGGTAGCCGTTTGCTTGTTTGCTACTTTAGTTTAAAAAAAGTAAGGCATTATTAGGCGCACTGAATCCAATGACCACACTAGTTTTTTCACCATCAGGGTGAACAATAATCTTACCGAATGAAACGAAGCTTTTGCGGAAAAATATAGCAGAGCCACACTTCTGTAATTACTGACTATCAGTTGCAGAATCCATTTACTGACAATCGGATAATAATCGATTTCATTAACGCTTTCTGTTTCAGGGGTGCGGACAGCGGTCAGTTTCCACAAAAACTGGGAAAGTCTGTGTGATGTTCTTGGATTCGACGACGTCTGGATAAAACGTACAGAATTATTGGAGATTACTGTAATAATAATGCTGGACTTTTTTCACACAGCACCATTTAGCCCCAAACTAAGCAGAGCTAGCTAGTATTATGGGAAATACATGACTGATATACTTTTTGTAAATACATATTTTATGTATTATACATAGAAAACTTGATTCATAAATAAAACGCACAATCTCGACAGCGAACAAAGGAAGCCGTGTCGTCATCTCTGTGCCGATTTTCTCTTAGTTCAAAGCGTATTGAGATAAAAATTTGATAGAAACGTGTTTTTAAATCCAACTACAAAAAAGTGTTTTTTTAAAGGAGTAATATTTTTTCTTACATTTCAAATGGGTCAAATAGGTTATATTTTTTTTTTCCATCGCACCCCGTGTTTGGTCTTACTAATAAGGTTTCAAAGCAAACTTTTGCAAGTAACATTTCCTAAGCATTTTATTTATATTTTAATAAAAGAACGAAAACATAATTCACAGAAGAAAACAACTTACCATCGGAATATAATTTGAAATTATTAATTTGTAGTCATCAGTGCAGTGGCGGGCAAGTCGGCATAGAGGAAAGTTATGCGGGTTCGATTTCCGCTGCGGATGTGTTCGCATGTTCTACAGATTTTTTTTTGCTTTAGTCTGGGCGTTGTACCATGGTACTCGTAGTTCCCGACACCAACGACGTATGGGGTCAGGATTATGTATGTATGTATGTATGTGTGTATTATTAGGTAGTTTTCTACTACAATAACGTGGCACATCTGAATTATGTGGCTGTTAGTTGTTTATTATTATTTATTTATTTTTAAGACCAATCCTGTAGTTATACTAAAACTGTTCCATTCCAGTTTCCTATAATGAACGTAAAGGCGCCGAGGGTGATTGCGGTTGGACGCAGTTAGTGGTTGCGGGGCACGCCCGGCGGTGTTTACTGTTAGCTGGTAGGTGTAAATCTGTAACCCACTGTAAGTTTAGACTGAGTTTAGTATAAACGTAGTGTTTCAGCAAAGCTGGGACCGATTTTTGAATTTCATCGTTGATCTTGAAATTATAGAATATTATTACGACTATCCCACTTGCTTTACTATTCTCTTGCTGACGTTTCTTTGACCGTTGAGACGGGAACTGGCCGTCGAGTGTGTCGAGGACGTTGCTCATGAGGAAGGACCTCAAAACGGTCAAATTTTTAATCTGTGAAACGGTCAACGAAACGTCAGCAGGAGAATAGTAAAGTACGTGGTATAGTCGTAATAATATTCAAAAATGATACCAAACCACACCTTGTTAATCTAAAATTAACAAAGGGAAATCCATGTGGAAATAATTGCAAATGTATATATCGCCAATTACTATGAAATTACTTATTATCAAACGTATCATTTCTTAATTGTATAGATATGACTTACAGAGTAGATCTACTTTGTCATCCAATTCCGATTCATTTTACGCAGATATAAAAAAACTGGTATTAAAACTGGTATCGTTTTCAAAAACGTAACATATAGTTTAATGTCAATGCGCAAGGTTATACTTCAGTATCAACAATAGAGTCATAGTTACGGAGTGATTTCAATGCGAGTGGTAGGGGACACGCATAATTTTGAGTTGTCCCCTACCACTTGCACCTACACGCATAATCTTATTAGTGTCACTGGTGTGATAATTTAAGTCATCGATGAGATCGCAAACTTAAGAAAAGCAGTAATTATCAGAAATTCTGTTTATATTTAGGTGATATTAAAAAAATAATCCTTAGGTTGCATGTTGGAGATACCTGATGGTAGCTTTTTCATTTGATTCAGCGGAACTAGCAAAGACATGTGAGCAGTGTGTGTGAAGTAAATCATAACATGCGATTCGACTGCTGTCTAGTCAATTTTTTACAGTCATAGCTTTCGATAGGGTTGCCAGCAGATATGTTTATGCGTTTAATATTTTTCTAGAATAATAATACTGGCCTTCGCTCACTACGCCACAGAGGTCGTCATTTATATCGTCAATAAAATGAAGAAGAGTATTTCCATTCTACAATTTGTGTGCCCTTACTCTACATTATAATTAAGTACATAAACTAATAAATTAAATGACTAACCTAAACTAATGTCAAGCAAGTGTAATGAGTACTTATGTTTTTAACATACACTTTGTTTCAGCTACCATAAGAATATAGACATCATCAACACATCGAGAAACTAATCTAGATATAGGTTTTACTACACTACAAACTGTACCTACTCAGTCTGTTAAATAAAAAGCGCTTGACAGAAGGTAAAAAACTTATATGTAAAAATTTGCACCACCAAAATGTCGAATATAGAGAAGCTAAATATAAATAGGTAAAAGTACTAATGATACCTTTTTTCCTGCAAATAAATATCATTTATTCATTCATCGACATGATTAAAATAGCTTGGCAACTAAGAATAATAAAACAGCTCGTTGTCGTGTTCAGACAATACAATATTATTTAATTGGAAACAGTGTGAGGAGGATGAATGTTTGTTACTCTTTCACGCCAAAACTACTGAACGGATTTTGATGAAACTTTATAGTTATATAGCTTTTACATGGGAATAATACATAGGCTACTTTTTTACGGGTAATACGCGGTTGAAGCCGTGGGTAGAAGCTAGTACATATTATCCTAACGTCACTTTTCATGTCACGATCGTAGACCACCATAAACTAAATCTTTTTCTTATTAAAGAACAATGGACGATCTTATCGGTTAAAAGAAGCAGTCGAAGCGCTTAAACTTTAAGAGCTTCCAAAACCTTGAAATAAAAATTTTCACGACTGTTCTCCCTATTATGGGCAACATCTCATATCCAGGATGAGTATGCACAACTGTGAGGATACGACGAAGAAGATAGAGAGATGGCCAAACATAATAATAATAAAAATAATGCTGGTCATTTTTCACATATCATCATCTAGCCTCAAATACATAATATAAATAAAAAACACCCAGTTAGATAATATTTGGCACATGTCCGCGAGCTAGTAGTAGCCTTCCACGTGACAGGTTGCAAGCCCAAAGCCGCTAATTGGAACGCTAACCGATAACGCATGCCTGCGACTTTTTGCCTAAAGTGTATTAAAAACTTCCTAAATCCTTTTTTTTAATGACAATTTGCTTTTGAGTTAAAGAAACTGACTTTGAAAGCGTTAAAATATAATAAAAAATGAAAAGTAGAGTAAGTAATCAAATCATAGATTACTTGAGTTTACTAAAGGCTTTTATGTACTCTTGTTAGGGCTAAGCTCGCCTTTGTACATGTCCTATATGTAAGTTTTTTTTAAATAATAAAGAATAGTTTAATATAGGTGTTAAAATAATACATAGGAAGGTAGGTAGGTAAATAAACCCTGTTAGGGCGCCGCAACTTTGATTCCAATGGCCTAGGTTGCAAATTTTGAAGCTAGAACCAAAACTCGCGTTCATAAAATTAAAGTAGTATATGTTTTTGTTTTTATTTTTTTAGGGACGACAAACAGTCATATTTTAAGTTATCAGTTACAAACTAAAGGAAACAATGTTAAGTTGTAAGTTAATGTTCCCAGAGCGTCATCCACAGACAACCCTAGCTCATATTATCACATCCAAAACCTCTAAGGGCAGACAACTCAATCATCCCCGTTCCTCTTCGAAACGTTAAGGAAAATTGGAATTTTGTCACCCTTTATACTGACTGATCTTTCTAAGCTTCGCACAATTTACCAACCATCTTTGATTGGAGTGCGTAACCGGATATCCTGCCACCATTTTCCCTGTTTCGTGGTAAACGAATTGGTTTTCGGATGGTATTGGTTTGATTTATTAAGAGAAAATAGCCACTTAACCGACGAATCTGGAGTCGAATAAATTCTATGCCATTATTATGATTTCATCCAACGGTACTATGTATATCCATGGAACTACATGTTGTCCTGTGTCATGACACAGGACAACATGTAGTTCCATGTAGTTCCTGATACCCATGGGTATCAGGAACTACATGGAACTACATGTTACACGTACCATGGTACCACAACAATGAGACACGGAACAGATAGAACAAATTGCAGATCATGCAAACATTTATTCAGCGGGTATCGAACATGTATAACTTGCGTCCCAGCTAGTTCATAGTAGCCAGTTCATAGTATGGCTAGTAGCAAGAGATCAGTGTAAAATCTTGCTCTGTTAATTCGTTTTTAAATTAACACGTAGAGACGTTGATTCAAACGTCATTATTTGACGATTACGTCCACGCGTGATTTTCATTGAAACGACTTATTTTTCGACGATCTCGGTGGCACGGTGGGTGAGTAGCTGCGACGGGTTCGGTTTCCGCATTGTCGCAAATCTTTGCATGTTCTACAGATATTTGTTCTGGGTGTTGTGTTACCACAGTACTCTTAGTTCCTGATACCCACGACCCTGCCACAGGGCATCCTAGTGTGGCGTCAGGACTATGTGTGTGCTTGTTAGGTTGTTGTTGTTATTTGACGTGGTATGTGCTGCTGTGCTAGCACATACCTAGTAGCCGGCTAGCTGGTATGCTAGTACGAAGAAAGGACTAATGTAATCGCTGAATATCCTTAGTCATACTCATTGCGTTGTGCTTTAAGAACACTAAGTAGGGGGCAGTCAGAGACATGCCCGAACATTATATTTGGCTCATGTTCACGTTTTGCATAGTATCTAGCGTTCCGCGTGACATGTGGCAAGCCCATTGCCGCTCATTGGAACACTAACAAACATATGTCTTTAAATTCTCGGTGCTAGGGCATGCCAGTTTCATCACGATGATTTTTTTCTTTGTTTTGAGCACGTGTACCTAACTGCGTACATCATTTTCTCGTGTGGAAAATCTTGAAGGAATTAATGAATGAAAATACTTTTCTGTACACCGTAATAAGTAGATACAACTTAACAAAACTAGAAAAAACTAAAAGTGCAATGGATGGTCTTATCGCTTAGAAGCGATATTTTCCAGTCAACTTTTGGACGGAGAAGATTTAATGAGATTGTAATACTGGCTGGGGTTTACTAATACTTTATTAATTAAGTAACTAGTATCATTAAATAAAATATATAATTACATATATAAATAAATACATTGGTGCACGATCGAAATGGAATGAAACGAAATGAAAAACATTTATTTAGCAAGTTATGATGATAGGCTAGTTATAAACAAATAATAATTTATAATGCTGTACATTTTTTACACAGCATCATCTAGCCCCAAAGTAAGCAAAGCTTGTGTTATGAGAACTACATGACTGATATACTACTTAAACACATTCTTTTTTGTAAAAACATGCGTATTAAACATAAAAAAAACCCAGACCCGAGATAAATATTTTAAAATTTGTCCCGCAGCGGAATCGAACCACTATACCACAGAGGTCGTCAATTATAATTGCCAACTTAAAAGTAAAACTGAAACAGAAATACCCTACGCACCTTTCTAATCCATCTACATAAACGGTAATGTCGTACCAAAAAGGTCTCAGCTCAGCATAATGCTAGGTAGGTAGGCTATCTACTTAGCGCTATCTACTTAGTACCTCTACCTCCGACCCGATGCATCTCGCGGGGGAGGACGACGAGAGCCCCCCCGCCCCCCGCCATCCCACGGTACGTACCTCTACCTCCGACCCGATGCATCTCGCGGCGGAGGACGACGAGAGCCCCCCGCCCCCCGCCATCACACGGTACGTACCTCCACCTCCGACCCGATGCACCTCTCGGGGGAGGACGACGAGAGCCCCCCCGCCCCCCGCCATCCCACGGTACGTACCTCTACCTCCGACCCGATGCACCTCTTGGGGGAGGACGACGAGAGCCCCCCCGCCCCCCGCCATCCCACGGTACGTACCTCTACCTCCGACCCGATGCATCTCGCGGGGGAGGACGACGAGAGCCCCCCCGCCTTCTGACCCTACGCATCATCGGGTTCCCAGCTACATTATATTATAATAGGAGTAATAGTAATACATACCAGACTTAGTAATAATACAGTCCACACCGTTACTCAGGAAAAAATACCAAATTAAAGAGCCAAATTTACCCATGTATCTACTTATTTATTGGTATGTGTAGGGTATACATGAACCCATTAGACCAACACGGTTTTTCACAAAAACGACAAGAGATTAGACAAAAACGCGATGAGTACCTGCTTTAACCACAATTTTGATATTTATTTCGTTGAAATATTCATTTAACTCCAGTAACGTTCATATCACATTATGAATGGCGTGGCGACGACATTCAATTTATATAATTGCGAGAAAGTAGCGGAAGCTCTGATTTTATTATACTGAGCTAAGTGGAAAGTTCACTCGGGTTTTAGTTTTACTGCATTGAAAAACCGGTACCTAAACATTTAACATTTTTACAACATACAACGTGCTTCAAGAGATTACAATAGTGCCCTGTAATGTTTTTGTAGCAACGGAAGAAAGATTCGGCAAATATTTTCCAAAACCAGTCTTGAATGTCAATTTTTGGGGAAGATCAGGTGGAATTGAACCACGTAACACTGATTATAAACTTCACACTTTATTTATATTTCGTTACACTTGTTACTCCGTTTAACACTTCTCAACGACTGCCTAGAATACACCAACTGGGTTCTACATTACACTTCTCTTCCACTCTAAATGTGATGTAACAAAACGAAAGCCCCTGATTGGATACAGAACTTTTAGTCAAATCAACAACTGGTTGAATTATGTATTCAATATTCAACAAGTTAATAAAGTATCTAATATTAGTAATATCTTTGAACAAAATGTCATCTGAGCAATAACTTAAAAATAGATACGTATAACAAGGATAACATAATAATTAACTTGATTACAATGGACAGTCCTAACACAATAAATGTGATTTACTATGTTCTAGTTATAGGAAATAAATAATTGCAAGTA
This sequence comes from Perizoma flavofasciatum, assembly GCA_958496245.1. NCBI lineage: Eukaryota > Metazoa > Arthropoda > Insecta > Lepidoptera > Geometridae > Perizoma > Perizoma flavofasciatum. The sequence goes on along the minus strand of OY292429.1, from coordinate 10,116,404 downwards.
TAATACAAAAATATAATACTTAAAAGCTACATAAAATAATGTAGTAGGTCTTTTATTTAAGATTTTTTGCTTGTAAATATTGACATCTGTTTTAATTAATCAAAAGTGATTAGTTATTTCATTTACTTATTTTTTTTTTTGACTCCGTACTTTTGACCTTATTTAATTATTTTGACTTTGTAAATGCTTTAACTTATGTACCTACTATTACTTTCTAATTAGCATGTGATTTGACTATATGATTAATGTATTTTAATGGATGCTATTAATTTAATTATAATTTGTTATTAATTTGTTTCCAATTTTTACCTTTTTTATAGTTTTTGACATTACGAGTTCCTTTTTAATTCAGATTGAGCGCAATCACGGGGTTCATGTACCTATTTCTATATTAAAATATTAAGAGCTTTGAATATGTACATGAAAGCAAAATATAAAATATATGAAAATAAATATTTGCATGCGTCCAATAAAAAGTTTATAAAATATTCACAAATTTTAGCTTTTTAAGGAACTCCCTACCATCATACGATAAACCCATTTTCTCCGTAATAACTCCCTTTCAAGCGAGTAATGTTTTTGACGATTGCAAAATAAGCGCTTTGACGCTTCAATACATCTAATCGAAAATACATTAGCGACATTTTCAAAGGGTAAAGTAAGTAGTTGTTTCCTCCCTCAAAAAGTTACTTTTTTATGTAACGACGCCGGTGATTCATGCAATGTCAATGTTACTTTTATTCGCAGTAATACAATTTTTTCTCATCTATTTACGGATAGTAAAATAATACCACATTAGAAATAATAAAACCTAAATGTACAAATTAAATACGTTCACGACTGTATATATGCGCATGCCGCATTCATAACGTTAATTAAATGAGCAAAGTTGCACTATTTTACCAAAATTTATAAATAATTAACTTGACTAATGAGGTTTTTTTTTTATTTATTTAATACTTCCACTCAAACAATGTAGTGCTAGGAGGACTTAATGTTAAAGCATTCTCTACCAGTCATCCTGGGCGTGCAAAAAGATGTTGTGGCGGGTCCAGTAAAGACAATGTTCCAAAGGTAAAATTGGTAGCTCAATAATTCAGGTAGGTACATTAATTTTGTCAAAACAAAAAAGTTATTTACAAAATGTATAAAATCAACCAACCTTTCCGGCAATGCCGTGTCATCCTGTCACAGCTGTGTTTCCTGGGGTGCGTCAAGCACGTGACATGTATGGCACTGATTGGTTATTGTGAAATAATAGCCAAAAAATAAAAAAATGTTGCTTATCACAAATTCTATTGCGAACAATGCAGGGAAGAACAAAGATTATTGCCTTCTACTCTCACATTTTGTTTTACTCGCACATTGCCTACTCTGAGACATAACGGGTGAAAAGTCTCATGTGCCTGTAACTTCTCCGGCACCCTATAACCCTTCAAATTGAAACTTAATGCCTTTTTCTGTTGACAAGCAGTAAACTGCTTAGCAACATAAATAAATAGGTGCGGTGGTAGTATCCGGACGAGCTCTTTTACAAGAAGCTCTATTATTTCTACCTTGCACTTGACGAACTACGAGTAAAACAAATTTATCTCAGTAGTTGTAATCAATTTATGACGTTGACTTTGTTTTTACTAGGAACGAATAATATCAGGACGCTCTCTATATTATAGTTGCTCTGAGGCCGGGAGTAATCACTTTGCTATTTTATATTTTTCCAGTAAATTGGGCAGATATTTGGCACGTGGAATGGGACTCGTTAAAAATAATGAGATTGGTTTTGGTGATAAATAATAGGTTTTGGTCGCTTTTGTCGTTTTTAGGTGTTTTCAATAATGTTATAGTACATTTGATTTACGTGGGTGTCGTGCGTAAGTTTAATGAACGGGGTAAAAATAATAATGTTTTACAGTCAGCAAAACATAGGTTGGTTTGTTTGATCAATTAAATATAACTATCAAGATATTTTGTCTGTGAATGTTTCGATTTATAAACATAAAAATATGTATATTATAAATCTATCAAAATAGCAAAACAATAAAAATGAATTTCTACATGTCTTGTTACAATTCCAATAAAATAAAAAGCCACCGAGCCGCATAAATCACAAGAAACACGCTTACCCTTCAAATAAACGGTATAGGTTCTCAAATAATTTGCCATAAGAACAATTTACGATCACGCGAAAGCAATTTCGATACTATAAGTTAACGCGCATGTCGTTTTGTTGCCCATTGGGAAACTAGTACCTCTTGCCCCACACAAAAAATATTACTGACAAAATAAGCTAGTAAGTATTTAAATCACGATCAGTATAAAAGATGGAACATGCTCATTCCAATTTAATTCGTCTTTCTAAAGTCAAATTTTTCGAATTCTTTCGATAGACAAAAAACTGCCCTTAAGAGTTCCATTACAAACTGTCTTAATAACAATGAAAATTTACTTCAACACCTAACACACCTTATAATTAATTTTTAAGAGACATACATATATATCGGTACTTCCCAAAACTTTTATGATCGGTCCATCTTAATAAATAGTACAATTTCAATGTAAACATGTAATTAATGAAGCCTAAGCTAATTGTACACAGTCAATCTGATAATCCTGGAGATGAGATATTTTTTCGTCCTTATTCATTACGTCATTCTTTTCGTAGTTGCTATAATTTAAAAAACACGGTTTTGATAATTCGTAATTTATAAAATTAGTAGGCACATTTGCACCACCCTGAATAAAATGTTTGCTACACCCTTGTCGGTTGCCCTTTAGGGTAGCAGGGGGAGACATTTAACGGTCAAATACCAAACGTTTGTTTGTATTGACAGTGAATTTGAAATGCGTAGTGGGAATGCCGAACTTTTTGGCCGGTTATGTCAAATGTCAAATAGATTTGAAATAGAATCCGTGCTAAAGTGGCAGTGGCACGGGAATGAGTTTCATTTCTATGGTCATTTCCCATAGAAATATATGCGTTAGGTTCTGCAACGGTCTTGGGGTAAATGCGTGGCGCGGATTCTAGCTTGTCTGTGGAAGTAATAACGTAAGGCAAAAATGAGAAAAGAAAAAAAATTAGAGATGAATTCTAACAGATTTTTTTAAAGAGCTTTGTATTTAAATTTATTTTAAACTTATATGGCCTTCGCAGCATATTAATTCCGTTAATTCTGGAGAAAAGTCAGATCAAGAGCATTAAGAAAAAAGCTAGTCCGTGGTTTTTATATATATTTCAGATGTCATTTATTTTACTATATTATAAAAAAAATGTTACATCATTCAAGTCAATAAATTTTAAACTCAGTTTCAATACTAACAGAAGCTAATAAAAAAAATGTATATCTTCAATAAATTTTCAATCTATGGGGGGGGTCTCTATCGTATACATAGCATAGCATAAGTAGGTACATAAAGAAAAAAACAGCCTACTTTTTTAACACATTCTAACCAATTTATTTCATAATTGATAACAACAATTAGATATCCTAATTTCACAGCAACCTTTGTTGTTTACTTGAAACTGGATCGTTACTTGTATTGGAGGGCGAAGGTTTAATCAGCGACGATTATAGAGTGAGGGTAAACTCGACATAGAACAGTCCAGCTCTACTGAAGACATACGGAATTATATTTTAGACGTTATTAATTCCCGTCTCACTAAATTTGGGAAAAGACGATGGCGATCAACTAGCGGCCAAAAGGTTGTCAAAGGTAACGCGCGTTAGTGTTTATCCCCCAATGCCATTGTAACAGCGTTATGGTCGCCACTGGCACCGCCCTAATTTATGAAAAATTACTGTTTTTACTAAAATAGTGACATTACGTTGGCCAAAAAAAATTATAATTTAAAATTTTGTTATTTTAGAATTCGAAACGAGTGTCAGTGAGCCTTCTGGTAGCAAAGCATTTAAAATATCCTACTATATTATAAACGTGAAAGTTTGTGAGGATGTTTGTTCCTCTTTCACGCAAAAACTAAATTTTGATGAAACTTTACAGAAATATAGCTTATACATCAGAATAACACATAGGCTTCTTTTTATCCGGGTACCACGCGGGCGAAGCCCTGGGCAGAAACTAGTATTATAAACGTGAAAGTTTGTGAGGATGTTTTTTTCTCTTTCACGCAAAAACTACTGAACGGATTTTGAAGAAACTTTAAAGTAATATAGCTTTATACATCAGAATAACACATAGGCTACTTTTTATAACCACGCAGGCGAAGCCGTGGGCAGAAGCTTTTGGTTCATTGCGTATTCTATTAGCTGTGTTTGTATTTACAAGGGTAAGTAGAGCCTTATATGTAATTTCTTCCCGTATGTTTTACCCTACACTTTGGTTATTCAAGTTTGCAATATCTTTGTTTAAACTCGAGACAGGCTCCGGATTAGGTTAGATTAATTTTGATGGACTGTAAGGAATTGTTTAGTTGACAGCCGGCTTTCGAGGGTAAAATTATTTCGTAATTTTCGAGTCATAATTTTGAATTGTTTTAATTAAAGTTTCGAATTAATAATAGGGGTAAATGGAAATCGGTTCGTTGACGGTGGATTTAGCGAAGATTTAGTTAACGTTTTCTATAAAAACGTTAACTAAATCTTAATTTAGTTAACGTTTTTATAGAAAAAAACAATTAATATTAAATAATTAAATGCAGGAATCCATAATATGAAAAATAAAATAATCTAATTTAACCCAGCCTTATTATTAGACGCACCATCTACCGCCGAGTAGCGACATCAATTTGTTTAACAGAGTTTTCACAAGATGGCGCTGCAAGCCCCATCTGCGCGTGAGTTGACTGAGCTTACACAGAAGAGAAGCTTTTATTCGCTGCTGTGTCGTTAATTTTGAAGAGCTATTAAGTATTATATTTAATTCCATAGATGTACGTAAGCTAAGATAAGATGTTATTTAAAGAAGCGAAATATAACTTAACTTAACAAACAAAACACAATTACAAGCTTGTAATTTTCCATTTCAAGTGGTGATGCTCTCTTAATTTTTTATTTAATATTTTTGTCAAAAAAAAACAGGCCAACATCTCTGACAACATCAAACTATCCAATCACATAAAGCCAATATATTTTTACTTGTGTCTTGAATTTAATAATTATTTTCACCTGTATTTTATCCGACATCTGCAGCACATAACATTCACAAGCACGGATTCCTTTCCATATTAAAAAGTAAATTGTCATGTTTGTTTTTTCGATAATTCTCTGTTCCGCTGTAATTGGATCCGAGCGGCTTCGAGCTCCGTGAAATCACTAATCCGACTAATTCTGACAGCCATATGTCATTTAATAACGACTGCGTCGGCGGCGACCTTATTACTTCATATTTTTCATAATTTTTGCCCAAACAAAGGTATTCATAAAATAAAAAAACTGAATTAGACTTCTTTCATATACGGATAAAAGCTATACAGTGTAGATGATTTGTTTCCAAGATTGATACCGCCTCCGCTTGGGTGACAACCGTGAAATAAATAAATGTTGTGTGATTTTGATATAACTTTATGATCTTTACGCTAGAGAGATTTTCCCGGAATGTATAATTTACGGCGGTATGTACCATTATTAAGGCGGTAGGACTTAATAATGAGTTCAGATATTTTCGTTTTGGAAATCGTTTTTCTGATTTACCCAATATTTGCTAAGACATCGACGAAGAAATCACATTACAGGAGAATACTCAAACTTAGATCCAAGTGGTCTCTGATTAAATTCAATCCAAAACTTTCTGAGAATTGCTTTTAAAGGAGCTTAGGTAAAGTAAAGTAGAAGCAGAAGCGCCCACGCGATGGTAATAACTCAAACTATAACTCGAATAAAAAGTGCAGAAAAAAATATGTCACGGGTCGTCGCCTCGCATATTTCGACGGGGATTTGAACATGTGTCAGAGACGGTAGCATATTTCAAACTGCACGAAAGGCGAGCATTTAGGATACACCGACCAGTGACGTGATCCAGTTTGAAACAAACTGGATCCGAGTATGCGAATATGTGTTTTTGTGTAGGATTAGTAACAATTATTTTAAGTGGATTTTTATTGAAGCTAGGTAATAGAAAGTGGGTTACTTTTTCTGCAAAAAAAACTTAAATAGGTAAATTTAACTTTAACTGGTGGTTCGGAAAAAAGGTATCAAAACGTAAAATAGTTAAATTTCGCACCATAACTAGTCGATAACCTTAATCATATAGACTTTCACATTTTGTAGGCTTAAAATATGTTAATTTACAGTACGATCTCTGTTTACATACTCGTAGAGTTCGATTTCTGTTTACATACGAATACTTGAAATATTGACTTCTATATTCTGTGTGACTATTTTTTCATCATCATGTGACATTCGTTGGCAGGTTTCATGAGGACATTTGCAGATGCAAAAGGCACATCACTAGCACCTACGTCATAAGATATATGCCGCATTAGAGCGGATTATCTTAAATAGGACCACCTGTTTTGGAGTCAAGCTTTGCCGGAAACATTCATTTTATAGTTATCTTTTTCAGGTAATGCTTAAATTTATGTATTTAGGATGTGTGCTGCTTAAAGATATTGCAGTTAGCATTCGATATTATTTTATTGAATGTACTTATTTTCAATTTGCTATGACTTATGATACACAAACAGAGTTAAGTTATTTTATTTTGGTGTAGATAGATAAATAGAAAATACTATATTGAGTACCGTGACACTACAACATCGTAATAATATTTCAGGTAAGATGACTACTACAAACTTTGACAATGTTATGTACGACTGGATTATATTCATAATCTGATACAAAATCTTTAGATTTAAATGGTTTTATCTCTTTTATCTTTTCTTGATACATTTTAATAGATTTCCTTGACATTATCTGGATTAAACAGGTCTAGCCAACATATCTAGTAACTAATTCATGCCTGCACGGCATCAGCAGTGAAGCCCCATTCGTGTCTACTCTCAAAACTAAAATTAATGCGATTATGCCAGCCTGGGTGAACATGAACTTTATCTAATCTCCCCTTGTTTCCTCCCAAGCCACTTAAAATGGAAGCGCTATAATGAAACTTAAACGATTACAGACGATAGTGACAAAAAACTAAAGGATGTATTTAATGTGTTCACATTCACACATAGAGAAAGCATGACGTTTCGTTTTGAACGCTTTTTACACATTTCCTGTTTTTTTAATAGTTACATTGCCTCGTTTTTGATTTATAATTTAAATGGTATGAAATACTTAGTCTACTAGGAGATCAAACTGTCCTATGAGCCAATAAGGTACGTTCATTTCTGTTAATTTTAAAAAGTAGGTGTTTGAATTTGCCATTTTTTTGTTGTTTTGTGTCCCAACAGATATCTCTGGTTTTATTCTTTCCATATCTTGCTGAATAAATGATTTTCATTTTGTTTACATTTGTGCATCTGAAATTATACTGATAAAGTTTATATACAGCACTACCGTTATATTATCGAAATTTTTTAGAACTTACTTCGGGAATAATATAGTTTTGACTCAGCTATACAGTTATTATTCCCCGACTGAAAAAAATATCATTTAAATTTGCACATCCTATTATACTTTTTCAACAATGGTAAGTATCGTTTGTACATCTCATTCAAACTGAATAAAACGTCATTAGATTAAGAAAAAGTTATACTGCTAGCTTCTACATATACCAGACACCCAAAACTCGAAAAATCTGTTCAGCAAGTGAAACACGAACACGCGAAAGATGTGTTGTTAATTTTCACACGAGTTTTATCTAAGCCCGGAGGCAGCTACCATGATTGAATACGATAGCTGTGCCTCGGATACCAGCGCCATTTTAGAAATAAAAAAGCTCCATTAATGTTTTTGCATTTAAAATCTAACTATACACATTTCTGAATGCAAGCATGTGGGAGTTGAATCTGTTTGAAGTTGCCGAGATACTTTGACACGTTATAATAGACTTTGTCAAGCCATTATGGTGTGCAGAGAGAGTTCTATCTCCAGCATTGGACTAAAGTGAGCTGATAATGGTGAAGCAATGATAATATATTTTAAAAAGTGTTCTAAGAAACACTGAGAGGTTGACGTTGTAAAAATTGAGCATTGGTAGTGTTGCATTCGCCAGTATAATAATTTATGTTCGGAGTATTGCTGGTGCTACCTATCTAGGTATGACTGGTATTTTCCTGACGCACATATTTATGAAGCACTAGCTCATCGAAAGTCCTCTGCAGAAGCACTGGGTATCGGCATTAATGAGTTCTCATGCTGAACATTAAAATTATCAAGTAGTTAAGTAAATAATACTAATAAGTGGTTTTAAGAATTTTAATGAATTTTATTTTATTAAATTTAGATTAAAAAGACATGTGAACTAAATATAATTTTTACTATTTTCATATTTTTACATCGTGTAGGTATATACTATATTAAATTGAGTTGAAATGGACAATTCGCAGTATAATCTGTGTAAATTAACACAAGTTACACGAGGCAGTAACTAACTGGCTAAGGACATCATAAATTGGGATCAATGGCGTGTCAGGAGAGGCCTGTGTCCAGATGGAATGTTAAATTCAAATGTTTAGATATAAACTTTTTGTATTATTTTCATGTCAAAAGAATGCATGAATTATAATAATCGCGTAAAAGTGCTTTAAGAGTTCTACACCACACATCACTTACCTATGAAGCAGCTTAATTTCACTTAGTTTACAAAACAATCTTACGATAATCTTTGCTATTTCAATGATTAAAAATCTTTTAATTTTGACACTGACTTTGATAAGGTGAGAATAGCCATTATAAGGTTATATTCTCCTAATATTATTAACGCGAAAGTTTGTGAGGATGGATGTTTGTCGCTCTTTCACGCAAAAACTACTGAACGGATTTTGATGAAACTTTACAGCTTATACATCAACACATAGGCTACTTTATATCCGGCAACCACGCGGGCGAAGCCGTGGTCAGAATCTAGTTGGTTATAAGTTTCTGAAACGGGTGCGTTTATAAATCAGAATTCACACCTAATTACAAATTTGTTGCAGCATTTAAAAAAATAATTTCATGCGTTATTGAAAAACATACTTATTTAGAACTTAATTGGTCCTTTCCATCACGTCTGGTATTTTTTGCTACAGTCCGAGGATGTAACAAAAACGTTGTTCACGTCCTACTTAAAAGCAGCACTTGAAACCAATTATACTTTTAACTAAGCCGGCCAGCGGCCCCAAATAAATTATTGTGGGCTTGTGAGCTCTGAACATATGAGGTGTATTTTTGCGCCCTTTTGTGGTCCCTTGTGTTGGAATTCTGAATTAATTGTAAACAAATCAGCGCCCTTTGTCTGTGTGGTTATAAAAATGTAAGAGGATTCTGCGTGATAGATTTAGTGATGAGAGAGAGGTTGGGATGATTCAATATTTGGAAAAATAAATACCTTAAAGCTATCGACTATTATCAGCACACGCAGAGGCTAAACACAGATGTATATCGGCAAATAAAATAAAAACCCATGTTCTCTTTTTATTCCAAAAACTATCAGTGCACGGCGCGACGCGGAAGTAAAAAGTAGCAACCACTCACCCTGATGAAGACTCTCGGAATGAGTCGAAACTTAGTCGGTGCCTTCACCGATAGTGCAGTACGTGAAAATTCCCGTTTTTACAATATGAATACCCATGTTCTCTTTTCCTAAATTGGTTATATTATCACAACCGAATCGAACAATAAATAGTAAAGTTATACAAGCAATAAAATTGTAAAATCACAGTACTAGGTACACTGCTGCATAACTCAATCAACATCAATCCGACCGACGGGGATTTAACAAGTAACGTCAGTGCGTACACATTTGTTGCTCATTCAGATCTTAGTTGTGGTAGTTGCACGAAACTTGCATGAAAGCATTCCAGTAACTGTCTCTAAGATATTAGTTCGAATCTGGGCATATTATGTTAAACGTTTTTGTATCGCTTCACTATTAACGTAGGTGTCTTAGCTATACATTTTATTTGTTACTTCAAGTAAAAAATTTAGAATATCTAAGGATTTGTACTTTGGGGCAGTTAATTATAAGTTTTTACGGGTTTATACTGGTCTTTATTGCGTTTACCTGTTATAAAACAGGTAAACGCAATAAAGACCAGTAGAAACTTATATTTAATTATGTTAACGGATCGTAAATTTTTAACAGACTAAATTACAACCAACGGGCGTTCTAAAGTCCTGAAGACCGCGAAGTAAAATTAATTTTATAAAATTTATCTGATGCAACAGGGGCTTTAAGTATTCATGATGCTCAACCACAATTATCTTAGTAACTAGCATACAAGCATTGACTTTACTAGAACATATGAACGCAGCTTAAACCAGGCGTCCCGTTCAATGTTTGCGTATTCCCTATCCGCGTAACTTAATTCGGAAAGCGAGTTGTGTGCCACGGCCCTCGTCCGAACAAGCTTGTCACTACAATGAATGTGCCCCACAAATCACCAGTTCGGCTGCACCATTTTTTGTCGTTTCGTTCATTTCACAGTGAAATTGAGTTCCGACGAAAATTTGAGCTTTTCGTTCTGCCCGGGCGTAGAAAAAGAGTTGTAAACAAAATATTGGCTGGTGATATATCATGGCGCGGAAGTGATGGGTTTCCGATTTCCGCATCCGTCTTGTTTTCGGTTTTCGTCAAAGGTGGACAGATTTTTTTGTGGAGGACACATTTGCAACATTTAGAGTGTAGAAGAAAAATATAAGTCTTATAAACAGATGTGCATAAGGTACAAAATGCAGCTACTGCAAATCCAGTCGCCAAAGTGTAATTTGATTGGCTGACTGGTTTATGTCAAATAATTAAAGTATCTCTTTCGCATAGTGTATTCATATGGCCATCGAGTTCCACAATGATTACTGGTTTTAAAAGAATCATAAAGGATTTTATGAGTGACCGATATGCAAAGAAAAATTCGGGTTTACAGTCCATCTATACACATGTCAAAAAAGTACCAAATAACGTTTTTGACACTCAAAAGCCTTTCGAAGGGCGAGCTTATAAACTTTAATTTATTGCTCATGCCCAGTAATTTTACTCGCACGTTATTATATTTCAAAGTTGTGTCGTAAATCAAGATGGATTTAATTTTTATGTGACACCGTGTGCTTTTGGTGTGTCTTGAAAAAGTAGTCATAATTTTAGTATTGTCAGAATAATTCGTCGAGTTCGTGAGAGTGAGACTACACTTGAGAGCTTTAAACTGGAATCGCTTCATGGCGGGTTGTTCAAGACTATTTTTTTTTTTTGTTTATTTATTTTACTAAGTGTAACGGGTGAACTAAATCGTTACATCTAAAAACTGTAATAAATATTTTTAAAAAACACTATTAACTAAAATTTTAAAACAAGAACAGTGTTTCATAATACTAATCCAAATAAAAATTTTACACTAATTAGGTACCTACAAATACTTTAGCAAAATAAACAATATACAGATCACAATAATATAAAAGCATTCATGCTAAAGTACATACGTTATGTTTCACAGTCACTTATTAGTTCCGGTCAGGAAATTGGTCATGAAGTAAGCTTAGATTGTTTGACCACACGACAACAATTAAAACTGAGAAACAAAAAATATTTCTTGAGATTTAAAATAAAACAAACCCAGTCAAACATAAATCGAACTAACTTTAATTTTAACCCATAAATGATTACCAAAATGAATCTTCTTAAAAGAAGTCTCAAGTTCAAATTTTATTCGAAACAATAAATCATAACACATGGAACTTCTAATTAAGCGAAAGCCAATTTATATTAACTTCCCTAGTATACTCAAGGGGTCAAAAATGATTAATGACCATTTCAGAGAACAATATCGGATGGTCAGTTTTAAAATCACATAAGATGATAATGAATCGTCATTACGTTATCGCTTGGGAAATAAATGCAAAATATATCTGACTGAGAGGTACTGACCTTGAATAACCACTTATGCGTAGTGGCAGTGGCGGGGTGGTAGTGGCGGGCTCTAAGCATATGTATACTGAACATACTGAACATCTCTATACCTACTATTGGAGATACGACTTCATTGCTTTGTGGTCTAATTTTTCAAAGGTACTTAAATTTTTTAAATGCGAAAAATTGTGAGGATGGATGTTTGTTACTCTTTCACGCAAAAATTATTGAACAGATTTTGATGAAACTTTACAGTAATATAGCTTATACATCAGAATAACACAAATGCTATTTTTTGTCCAGGTACCAAACAGGCGAAGCCGTGGGCAGAAGCTAGTTATTCATAAATGTTGTTATTTCAGGGGCTATGTATTTTTTATGGGTGTTTAATATCGAGTAGTTTACATCTATTACTTTGTGGTGCTCGGTCTTACTTGAATGTTCTGAGTTAATTGATTTACCTACAGGAGATTATTCTTGTGAGGTACCAAGAACATATTAAGTGAATTGAAAATACATACTAATTTGTAGATATATTTGTGATTACAACACCAGATTGAAAATTGAAACATTTTTATACTGAATAAACAAATTAGGTACTTATAACAAGTTTTTTTAAAGTGAGTTTATAATAAGACTAAAAGTAAAGCATTTAAGATCCAGTTCCTCATTTCCGAAACCGAAATCAAATTATTAATCGATTAACCCATTCATTTCGCTTTGGGGCGGTCCTTCAAACAATATGTTTGCTAACAAATTAGCAAGCCCGCAAACTCGGAGCACATCTGAGTCAATTTAGGTAGTCTTTATTGAATTACAGGCCGACACGTTACCGTGTCTGGTCTGCCCTTCACCATCACACTCAAAACTGAGCTTTACCCCTTTATTTCTATCACTATTATCTCTTGGCAGGTTACTCAGCCGAGGCCGAAACTATAGTTCAAAATTGAATCATACGCCACTAGATGATACAGTTGGTTTTATCAGTTTGGTTTATTGATCAGACAACACGTGAGAGGTAAAAGGGGCGCTATGAGTGATGTGACGCACGTAACCTCTGACTCCGTCGTCGTGCGATCTGCTTTTTCAGTGGTATTCATAGATCAGTTCATCATTCGATTTAAAAGCTGGCGAAAATTCAATTTTCATGGGAATGTATGTGCAGTAGTTCCTCTTTATTTTCTTCACCGCAGTTCGAGGACCAGGGTGGCTCTCCATGATCAGAAGCCATTAATGTCAAGTATTTTCTGCATTCTGGCACTGATACAGCTGCGGCCCCAAAGTTCAGTAACTATGACAGTAAGTAGATAGGTATGAAGCTTTATCTTGACAGTTAACTTGCAAGCTGTCACGTGGTATGCATAATGTTTTACTGGTATGCATAATGTTTGGTCTTACATATGACTATTCTTCTTGGCATAAATCTGCAGTGGACCGGAGAAAGTCTATCATGAATTAAGTCGTGATTTCCTAGGTACTTTAAATTAAACTATAACTACATATAACTATGACTGAAAATGAATCTACATAGATATCAAATGTTTTTTTTGTGATACAAACAATCAAAACACTTATATCACAGCTAATATGATTCAAACTAGCTTGTTCATAAAATATCAATTTTGTTAAATATCTCAATATCAAGCTCAAATAGTCACGAAGTGATTTTAACACGAGTAGCCCTTACTCATAGTCAATATTTTGTTAGAGAAAATTAGGTCACAGAGAGTATATAAAAAAAATACTTTGGTAAATCGTTATTATCGGCCATTTTGCTGATAGTCACTGGGTGATATTCAAAATGAATACCCTGCAAACTGCATTAAGTCTAGAATTCTATAAGATTATCTATGAATACGATCTTAAATCAGCTCATGAAGCGTGAGACGTAAACGATGCGCCAACCAATGCCATTGTGCTAACCAGCCCACGAATATTATGCTACTTTGTGCACGTTTTCAGCGCTCGGGTTGACCCGTCTTGGTCTCTAGAGATATATAACCATAGGTGCCATAGGTTGGCAAGGATGTAAAACTGTTTCCTGACTAAAATTGATTCACTTCGGATCTGTTGATGATAGAATCAAACAAACAATGTAATCAAACCTTGGAAGTTTAACCTATTTCTAATTGCCGCATTTAAATGAAACTTGCTATGTATATGTAATTTGGATGACAATACTATAATTTGTTATTTCGAAGCTGATCTGCTGATGGAGCCAGGAGGTGTAAAGTGAAAATAAAAAAAATTGGAAAAAGTGGAAATTAAAAAAAATATAAAAAAATAGTGGCTACTTGTAAAGCCACTTGGCTAGTTTGGGCTCATATGATTCGTTTTGACGAGTCCAATAGATTGCATTTGGTATCGAGGGTCTGATGATGGAGCCATGGGGCGGATAGCAGAGTTATTTTTATATTTTGAAGTGCGTGATAATAGCGTATTCCATATTCCAAAAACTATCGTGAACTTGACTATTCATATTGTAAAAACGTGAATTTTCACTTTTTTTTTTTTTTTTCAAACCTCACATTTTATTATTTCTTTTTGAGTGGCTCCTAAGGTTCATAACGTGATGCCTTCCCACGAATTGAGCTCAAATGCAATAATAAATCCGACTGGTAGTTCCGATTAGACAAACAAACAAAGCTTTATATATTAGTAAATATTTAAACCCCATTTAAACCCTTGTAAGTTTTTGTACAGTGAAGCAATTAATTATTTTCTATCGATCTATCTAATCTACTTTCCATTCAATTTTTAGCCATAAAAGTCTTCACTATCTCCAGGCCAGACGAGTTTTATGTTCTTGAATTTCTCTCTATTATGTCGGGTATCTTGAATAACCCCACGTTAAAGGTGTTACCCAAAGGTTAAGTGCTAAAGTGATTTTGCCGACGATCATGCTCAAGTGAATCATAATCAGATGCAATTTTGCCTGATCATTTTATTGGAAACGACTATCACTCTACAAAAAACACATAGGCTAAATACCACACGGGCGAAGCCATGGGAATAAGTAATAAGAAATAAAGATTTGTTGGCAAATATCATCATCTTCTTGTTCTTATCCCACATTACGTGGGGTCGACACAACATATTTTCTTCTTCCACTCTCCTCTATCAGCCGCATCTCAGTATATACTCTCACTTCTTTCTTAACCATGTCATTCTTCACACAATCCATCCATCTTTTCTTTGGCCGACCTCTGCTTTTATTTCCATCCACATTCATATTTAACACTAGCTTCTGCCCACGGCTTAGCCCACGTGGTACCCAGGTAAAAAGTAGCCTTTGTGTTATTCTGATGTATAAGCTATATTACTGTAAAGTTTCATCAATTCCATTGAGTAGTTTTTGCGTAAAAGAGGAATAAACATCCTCATAAACTTTCACGTTTATAATATTAGTAGGATTCTTCTCGTAATATGACATTCTTCCCTCCTCATGACATTTGTAGGCAAATTATATTCTAGGTATATATTTTTTATGAAAGTAAGAAAAGTTCACTGAAAATAAATGATTAAATAATAATAAATTCATTTTCAATCTATCTTCATTGCTAGCAGCAGGCCTTTCCCGTTATTATGAGGCCCTTCCTCATGAGCACTGTTTGCGAACACGCTCCACGGTTGTGGGACAAAAACTGTCTTGAAATAAATAAGAGGATAGTTAAGTACGACGTCTGTGGCGCAGTGGGCGAAGGTCCGCCTGAGACGCAGAAAATTGCGGGTTTGATTCCTGTTACGGGACAAATGTTTGTAAGATCTGCAAATATTTGTCTCAGGTCTGGGTGTTTTTCTATGTATATATTTACAAAAAAAGTATATAAGTAGGAGTATATCAGTCATGTAGTTCCCATAATACAAGTTCTGCTTAGTTTGGGGCTAGATGATGCTGTGTGAAAAATGTCCAGCACTATTTAAACACTATTATCCTGAAGTGAACATAGTATGAGGTTTTTCAATAAGGATCAGCAATCTGCGGGGCGATCACACTAACTCATGGCTATCGAAATGGCAATCAATTGTGACACTAGTTCCTTATTTTTATGGCCAATCCATCCAAAAAACGGAACATCCAATATGAAACCAATTTTGTTCATTCACATTGTCCATCTATGGCTCTTCCAGCTTACAAATTAGCGTGATACGATTCATCCTATCGGATGATACCAGCCATGGGAAATTAGTGTGATCGCCCTGCTGGCTGGTCTGTATGGTTCATGCCTCTGGTGTTGTAAGCGTCCATAGGTTACGGAAACCGCTGTCCAACAGGTGTGTCCTATGCTTGTTTGGCTATAAGGTTTAAAAAAAAGGTACGTTAACTTGAATTATTGAAATAACTAACTTATAATGCCAGTTTTTTAGCCATATGCCAATTAGTAATGTTTTGATAGCAAGGCTCAGCAGGTGTTTTTAAAAGTTATTGAGATATGATTTTTGAAAGGCCAATTTAAAACCATTTTGATCAAATATGAAACTGGAGATTAGCTATTGGATTTAGTTTTAAGATTCCATATACTCAATCAAAATGAAAATAAAATAATGGATTTTGACAGTTCGCCGTATAACAGTTATTTTTAGTCACCCTAAAATACACACTAATAAAAGTAAAAACAAATTAAAATATGCTTGTCTGTTCCCAATTTGGAACAGCATATTTCATTCTCATACATCATACATCATCACAAGTATAAATTGATTGGGCTATTAACACCAAAATTAATACAAAATTAAATTACATTGTCAAAAATGATTATGTCTGATATTTAGTAAGAAGGTGTTCCAATTAATTTAGGGTGCTTTCAGACGGACTTCATAAACACAATCAGATGAACCGCACTACTACATCAGCTCGAATGTGCGCAGTCCTGCACATTTAGAACAGGATATCTAGGTTCCTCTCACTCTTTTGCGCTAAATCCTACTAATATTATAAACGCGAAATTTGTGAGGATAGATGTTTATTACTCTTTCACGCAAAAACTACTAAACGGATTTTGATGAAACTTTACAGTAATATAGCTTATACATCAGAATAATACATAGGCTACTTTTTATTAGGGCACCATGCAGATGAAGCCGTGCTAGTAATACATAAATGTCAGGCATGAAGTTTTCTTGCAAAATCTGTCAAAAATTACACGATGAAAATTTTACGCGCAACAGTTTGTCCTTAGCGCGAGAATATATTAAGCCGCGTATTACTTATAGATAGCGTTCAACCGCAGGGTTTGTTGTTTACTGCAAACGTGAAGTCCGTCTGAATGTACCAGTAAAGTCCATCTATTAGCACTAGAACGATAGAGACATTAATTTAAGCCGTCACACTTCGACAAAAACTAATGTTATTTATTCCACTAATTTCAGAACCGGTATCGACAGAAAATAGTACAAAAACCTAATAAATTAAATGATTTAACTGTCTATTTGTAGTAACGATCCGTAAAAGTGGAGATAAATTATAATTAATGCTAATCTCCTGTAGATTTTACGCCTACGACATGAGGCCGGCTAATGACAAAGCAAATCTAATCGATAGCTAGGCTACACTAGCGCGTCGCGGATTCGATTTCCGCCGAGGATACAATTTTGGGATATTTTAAAATCTTTTGATTTATCTGAAGTGTGGGTTAATACTTATAAATTTAAAAAAAATGCTGACTGATATATTAATTTTATACTTTTTATTTATTATATACATATACATAAATAAAACCCAGACCCAAGACAATTTTTTGCAGATCATACAAACATTTATCCCGCAGCGTGAATCGAACCCGCAACCTTCTGGGTCTCAGACGGGTCTTCGGCCACTGCGCCACAGAGGTCGTCGCATTAAATAAGCAAAGCGACATCTCTTATAATTTGCAGGTACTAAATAAGTCATTGAACAGGCTTGTATAACTGAAAAGTTTCCCCTGTAGATGGAGCCACGGCGTTTCGAGCCGAAACATCCCAAGAATTTTGACAACAAACGATAGTTTGGCTTAGTTGGTATATCCTCCGCGTACCAAGCGGTGTCGCATTTGAGTCCCCCCGATATTTATTTTTTGGGACTTTAACCCAAATAACTATTCAAAAAGTTGCTATAAAGCAAAGCATCTCTTTTACAATGAGCTCTATTATTGTAGCAGACAAAACATTATAAATACGTTTCACCATTTTGAGGCATTAAACATGCTCAAAACGGTGGAAGAAAACACTATGTGTAAACCGGCATGTTATAAAACTATAAGTTTGAAAGCATATACCAATGGTTAGATAGATAGAAAGATAGAAAGAGAATACTGTATTATATCCCACATATTATGGTATTTTAGTGCTTTAAGCGACGATAGTCTTGCAATAAAACCTACCACGTGGAATGCCAACTACTATGCAAAACATGGACATGTGCAAAAATACAATGTAAAGTCATTCTTCTGATTATCCTACTTGATAACCTCATAGATCTAGGTACTGGTACCATCACAGTCGTGATCGTGTTTGTATGTTCGTCTTTCCATATTGTTCCTGATGTTCCAGCCGATGTCTTCCTATACTAATAATTTAACAGACGCACAGTTTCAAAAGAATATTATTTCTTATGGTATTGGCCCCTGGAATTGAGTTGAAGCCATCAAAATATCACGTTTCTTAATCAAATCCAACGCTGTCTTATGTTATCTACTTTTTTATGGTAACAAGGTGATTTTGTAATTTAGACACAAAATCATTGCGTTATTTAGGCCATAAAAAGAAACCATATCTACTGGTTTGGTTTTACCAAGGCTAATATTCAAACACATATTCAGCTTAATGGTCGACTTAAGAGCCGTAATAACTTTCTTAGATCAACCAAGGCACTTGCAGAGGAAAGTGTTAGTGAGACATGAAGCAACTATGGACTGAAAGATATCCTCCTCATGCCTTCTACGTTGTGCCTGCAGAAGAGCTCCACACGGGTCACAAAATTCCCAGGTCTACTTGAAAATGTCTAAAGACTCTGAAGCTAGGCGGGCTGCTGCAGGCATAACTTAGTCAAATGAGGGTACTCCAACAACGTACAATATGACTTTGGAGCCATACCAAAAATGATGCATCATCTCTTGTCCACAGTGCCCTTACACCTGCACAATGAAAGACCTGTGCGAGGCTGTAGCCTTCTGTAGAAGATGGTGTAAAAATGGGTAAATTTTGGTCAAATTAAAATTTAACAGGGCAAACAATCGACATGATCAAGAAGAGGAAGTACAGCTTCTCTTTAAAATAAAAACCTAAAATATGAGTCAGATTATAATTCCAAATATTAAATCGCAATCCTATTCCAATAATCCAATAACGCTCATTAGAAGTTTGAAAAGCGTCGAGTTGTGAATGCGCATTCCAAGTCGAGATAAAGGGCCGGGCACACTGCACGTGGCGGACGCGTGCCGTGCTGGGAGGGACATGGAAAAACATGTCATCCAAACAGCTCTAAATCAGGGCACACTGTCCCTATTGATTTGCACTTTAGAAAAAATTCAAAGCTTTTAAATATCGTTTCTAGTATCTCCAAAGGTATTTTGGAAATACCGGTAAAAAACCCTTAATTCTGCAAATGTAAAAATACTAAAATCGTTACTAACCGTTGTTGCTTATAAACGATGTTTTTTGTAAATAATAAAATACTTTTGTTAATTATAAAATCATAACAGAAGTCTTTGCATTCGGTGAAGTTTTCTTCTGGTAGTGATTTAGAACAGTAACAGTTATACGACCTAAATTGTTCGCAATACTTTGTAGATAGCTCAACTTCTCATTAGTAGTTCATCTTAGTCATTAGTATTTATTGATAACAAGGTAAAATAGGTTAATCATAATTTTAGTAAAATAATGTACATTCACATGGGTACTCATGATAAACATTAAATAAAATTCTTCGCATTTTAGAAATTATTTACACATTGCAGAAATCACAAACTACGAATTTTCTATTTTTTTTCTCTCTTTATTTACGATAAAATATTCTAGAGGTAATTATCTGCAATTCCAGTGTAAATGTAATTCTAGGACGCACAATCATTATACTTAAATAAACGTTAATTAAGTTACAGAAACTTATTAAAAACTTATAAAACTACATAATTTAAATCTATAAAATAACATACAAAATTGCATCAGGTTTAACCTATTTTCAATTGCTAGAACTCGGAATAGCATGTTTTCTTCATAATTATTTCTATTTGTGAGCTGGATGACAAGGTAAAAATATTAATATTCTTTTAAATCATCATTACTAGGTACTATCAAAACCTCAAATTCTGCCTCTCTCCTGTACCGATCTCCAAACTCGTTTAAACCAATAAAACTAAAAATAAACCTAAAATTACAATCTATATCTTTCCAAAATCCATACGCGTGCCATCCCTTAACATAAAACTAAAAATAAATCCCCCATTAGGGAGTTAATGCGTTAACAATGTTCGAGCGAGATTTCATGTTGCGGACCCTACGTAGGTGCAGTTTAAGGATTGAACCATTACGTCGGCTAGCTAACAACACCGCTCTAGTCGAAATTTTGCGGTTTTGACATTTTTATGCCATTGGAAAGATCTTTTCACTGCGCTTCTGTTCACCAATACAAACATTAAATTTCAACCAATCACAGTTTTAATTTCAGCTTTAGCGATTTCAATTCTGTGGACTTGTGCGGGGTTGATAAAACAGTTTTTTGGTTCTCCTGAAAAGTTAGGAAAATCGATTTACGCGGTGTTGTTAGCTAGCCGACGATTAGTAACATTTCTATTTTTTATAAAATCCTAACGCATTTGAGAAGTGGCATTGACAACGGATGCTGCGAATCCCTTGTACAGACTGAGTAACAAACGTGTAATTAATCAAGATAACTTAAGGTGAAATTACATGAGACTTTACACTGGACCCGGAACAAATATCTGCAGATGCTTTGAGTTACTACAAAAATGTATATGTGTACTGGCTATAGCAGTTCTAGCGGATATAACTGCAATCGTCAATCTACGTGTGTTCGTCGCAACCTCAATTGGAACTCTTCAATCGACGCAGTGGGCTTGATATTGTCCCGGTCTGCCTAGAGGGCACTCAACGTTTGCCCTTTTTTTGCGGTACATCTAATGCGAGTGCTGGTGAACAATAAATATCCGAATAGATTTTTTAAACACCTCACAGTTACATTAGTACATAGTCCTGACCCACACTAGGATTTACTGTATCGTAGGTATCAGGTACCGGCTATACTGCAATACATAGACCAGGAACAAATAAATATGCAATCTACAGAAGATAAAAATATTTGTCCCGCAGCCGGAATCAAACCCGTCTTGATCTCAGCTGGCTCCGACAGTATTTAGATGGCTTGACAGTTTCATCTGTATATTTTGTATATATTCAATTTTGTAGGTGTATTATTTTTTCTTTTAAAATATATTTGTACATTTTGCATAATTACTAAAGTCAATTCTTAATAATATGATAAATTATTATTATTATTTACCTGATTCTTAGTTTTACTCATTTTGGTTTTGTTTGTATTCATTTTTTATTTTAGGTATTTCAGGTAGGTAGCCATGACTATCTACATGTTCTTCACATGTGAGAGTAATTAATTAGTGAAAACTTTATTAGATCATGTATTATCTTCTGTATGTAACAATGACATTTTAAGTATAAAGACACACGAAAATTTATCATAAATTATTTTTTATTTATTACACGAAAGATTGTATATTTGTATTTGTTTTCCAAATAAATACAAATTAACTAAATAGGTACAAATATAATAATACTAAAGCGGTATTTATAAAGATAAGTAAAATAAGTAGAGGGCTCAGCCTGTGGCCACTTGACGTCAAAAAATATCTAATAATAGACATCATGGATGCTGCGTTTTTTACCTGTATAACAATATCCAGAACACATATAATATGTGTTTTAAGAGATTTTAGCTAGCTGTTGCTTTTGTACTCCACAAATTACTAAGGATCTTGAGAATCGGATGATCATCAGACAGAATTCTAGTATTCTTATTGTTTTTAAATTTATTTCATCAGGGTATTTTTTACAGTCGGCGCTTTTATTAACTATTCGTAAAAACTGTGGCTCTTTACCGTCTACTGCGGTTACGTCCGGATTGCAGTGGACGTTTGAAAAAGTTCGATACTTGAATACGAGCGAACGAATTGAATTGCAGAGATGTTTTGTGTGCTGACCTACACTGGGGATGTTTTTTTTTTCTTAAAAATGTACCTACTAATGAATTCTCGTACCTAATGTTATAGAATTTCTAAAAAAATACCTATAACTACTAACTACTAGTACTAACAACTTGCGAAACCAAATGTGATGTTTGGGCTTGGCTCTGAGTACCATGTACTTCGTATCCTCAAAGATCTTCGTACTGAGCATGTATCTGTGGATTTCCATCATGGGGAATACAGTCGTGAGTGTGTTTGTTTTTTATAAAAAATCAGAATAATTCTATGAGACGTGGTCTGTTGTTGATATTTCTGTCGTTGTAAGTGCTATTTAACCTCAATCCAATAATTTGATTTATCTGACTGATCCCCCGATACGATATCCCCGCTAGATAGAGTACGTATCTAATTCAGCAATCCTATTATATTAACATACTCGATACGTTATTTTTGACGTAATATTTTGTCTTTAAAAAAATACAAACAATTACGCTTACGCTCTATGATGGAGGTCCATAGGTGCAAACGGACAGTACATGTACATAATATATTATAATACTATACTAGGTTCCTTTCCTGTACCTGTATCTATAGTATAGTAAATGTATGTAACTATGTGGGTAAAATATAGTAAATTTGATTATTCATATTGTAAAAACGGGAATTTTCACGTACGCGTGACGTGGAGGGATCACTTCTCGATCACTCACCCTAATGAAGACTCTCGGAATGAGTCGAAACTTAGTCGGTACCTACATTGATAGTGCGGTACGTGGAAATTCCTGTTTTACAATTTGAAAAAATATAGTGTTTTATATAGCATGTGGTACACTACTTGAACCCCTTGTAATCTTTCATACAGTCCGTATCATCCGAAGGTTGCCTGGTAGAGACGCTAATTAGCGATAAGACCGCCCATTGTACAACAAATTCAAAGTTTGTTCTATAAAATTAAGCTGAAATATTTGATGTGCACTAAAGTATTTTCTATCTATCTACCTAACTACCTACTAGTATATGTCGAGAGCGCGTCTTAAGGTTTTCATTTGATATCCTATATCACATTAAAACCTTAAAACACTGTAATTCAATTCAGTCTCAGCGTTGAAACTCAGTATAAAATGCAATCACCTAAACTGTCGGTTGAATTTTAACAATATTTCCGACCGAAAACGTGCGAATATGAGTCGCAAACGACCACTAATGAAAGCCACAATTACACCGACATGCGTCAACCTCCATAGCGGGCAATGAATAGACCTGCAGCCAGTGTTATTTTTTTTACATCATATGTAGTTAATATCGGTTAGTGTTTCAATAATCAGCGATGGGATTGGAACCTGTCTTGTGGATTACTAACTACTTACAAAACGTGGGCATGTGTTAAATATAATATTTACACGTGGCTCTGACTAACCCCTCTTGATATCGTCAAAGAACTAAACAATGAATATATCTGAATTTGGCCGTTATGGGGAAAACAGTTGTGAGCGTTTTTTGTTGTTTTGTTAATATGGCTATGGCAATGCGGTGCAATGCAGCTTCTAGGGGCGCAAACATTCGGTGGTGTTCTGAATAAGTTGAGGAAGCATGCAGCGAGTTTTAAATAAAAAATACTGTTTGAACGTCTCATTTTTAGTTTTCAGGAGTACATAATTATTACATTTATGTTGTTATGTATACTTTTTAGTTGATAATCTGAAACTTTGACCATTTAATTTTATGAACAATTTACTTAATACAAATATTATTTTAAATATTTGCATGCCTAATTTTAAGATAGAACATAATTGAAACATTTAATATATTTAAGACATAATCTTTATCTTTATGTCTAGCTAAAAAGTTGTACTTTTCATAAATTAATGTAGCTAAGTTTGTAATGTGTCACTGTACTGACATACTTGTAGGTACATTAATGACATCAATTATTGGTAATTATTCACACTGACTTGTAAACAGAATATTTTTGGCTATAAAAATTTTACGTTCGACATAAAATAAAATAAAAATAATACCCAACATACACACACATAGCCCTGACCCCCACACTAAAAGATTCCCTGAGTCAACTAACTGGTATCAGGAATTACGAGTACTGTGGTATCACCACACTCAGACCCGGAACAAATATCTGCAGAACATGCAAACATAATTTGTATCGTAGCGGGATTCGAACTCTTGGGTCACAGCTGGCTACTCGCCTGCTAGACCATCGAGGTCATCAAACAAGCTCATACCCACCATTCATTCACCATTTTTTTACGCACACCTAGAACAGATGTTCTATCTGCATAAGTTTGATGTAAGAATAAAACCATCAGCTCCCTGCCTTAATCGTTTAATTAAAAATAAAAAGTGGGAAAGAGCTCCCGTTTCACAGATAGTTTCTCATTAAACTTCGTATATCACGTTTCAAAGGTTCTTAAAGTCGACTGGCTTCGTTGTAAATTAGGAGTTGCCTTGCCAGTGATCTTGCTTTGATCATTTTGAGGAGGCTTGTCACGACGTTTGATTCTCGTATTGGATATAAGTGGACGTTAAAGGTATGATAATAAGTTTTTGTGTAGAGTTCTTTGGAAAATTTAAGCAATACATACAAATATAATAATAAATAATACTGGATACTTTTGACACAGCATCATTATATTTTTAACTAAGCAGAGCTTGTATTGTGGTCACTTTGACTTATATAAAAAATTTATACTTTTTTAAATACCTACATACACATTATACATAGAAAATACCCAGACCCGAGGCAAATATTTTCAGATCATACAAACATTTTTCGCGGCGGGAATCGAACCAGCAATCTATATGTATAGTCTTCATGTACATACTAACAAATGTGAATCATTGAAGTACTTTTTTTGTATTATTACTATATTTACCTGCTATTTATATTATTTACCTGCTACTTATGTAAGTAAGTAAGTGATAGTTTTCCTTCATTTTCTAAACTTAGTAAGTTATTGTATCAATCACGGATTTCATTCAAATTAATTCCTTTTTTTTTAGTTTTATTCATTTGATTTTTTTACTTATAGTATAATATGCATGAATTCATAAGATTATAAAGGCTATTTTCACAACAAGTTGGTTTCTAATTAAAATTTATAAAATTTTAAGCCGAAAAAAGAAGATGGCACACAAAGCCATTATCCGAGTTTTTGGAATACATATTTATTTTAATAAATAAATAAACGTACTCGTATAATCTAGATTTAGTATAATTAATTTATCACCTGACCTGGTCGAGTAAATACTGGTCCTGGTCTTCTATAGCCGGGTGTGTCTTGTGCTTTTTCTCTCCAGCCCTTAACTCCAATTGCTTTAATATCCTGCTCTACACTGTCTTGCCACCATCGGCCTGCTTAGCATGAAGAACCTAGAAAACCGATTGGTCTATCGACAAGACAAAAAAACATTATGCCCCTCTCTTTTGTTTAACAGAATAGGCGACAGAAATAGTTTTTGTCTTCTCTTTCGTAGACAAAACGTTGCCTTGGGTACTCATGCTAAGCGGGCTGAGTTTGGGCCTACCACACTAAATTTATTATGTAAGTACTTAATTATTGACTTACCCGATAGTTTTCCTTTAACATACCATCCTTAACTTAGATTCTATAAAGATAACGGTCCCTTAAATTTTAATGGACTCTACAAATACGTTTAGATGCAATCATTGGTGGAGTTGTACGTTTTTCTATTGTCTTCCCTCAAGTAATGGATTGACTAATGGAGACCATAAAACTAAGTAAATTGACCCTAACGACATGACTTATTTAACGTCTTCTGTGGCTCAGTGGGTAAAGATCCACCTTAGATGCCTTACTTGATTCCTATTAGTAATATAGATATTTTTTTACTCACCACATACGGATATAGCACAGACAAGTACAAATGACAAGAAAGACAAATAAAAAACAGTAAATTAGTAGAATGCAAAAGAAAAACGAATAAAGCAAATGATAAAATGCAGAACAATAAAACGTGGTAAATATGGATGGTAGTTAATTACCACTTATAATTAATTAAAAGGCATATACGAGCCTTCTATCATGGTGCACTCTTTTCTGAAAATAGGTCAAGAATGTTTTGAATTTAACATATGATTGAATTGCTATTCTAAAAATATAGTTACACAAAGACACGGTCTTTCATATTTCGTACGCTCTGTAAGCGTCAACTCTGCGTTGCTTAAATTATTTAACGTTAACGATCGATTGCAGAAAGTCAGCTTGATGGCAACCTAGTTCCATAGACAATGCAATGTTATGGCGACAACAAGTTGATCTGATGATGAAGATGGAAGTTAGATGACGGAACTTCTGGATGGATTATAGTTGGTTTACTGTATTTGGTCTCATTTTGATCAGCTTGCTGTTTCTGTTACTTAATTTCATTATAAGATTAAAAATAAAGTAATCAACAAAAACTGTATATTCACAATATTTGTTTCGAGTAATTCTTTATACGCAACGTGTTCGAGCATAACCAGTGAAAATTCCTCTGACGACTATTTTTAAAGATCCGTTCCGCCATATCGATCGACATAGAAAACAGGTTTTCGGCTTTTATAGAACCTGCAAACAGTATCGTTCAGTTCGTGGCTGTTTTCTGCACCATAGTGTGGGTAAAGAGTTGCTAACCAAGGTCAGATTATATATTTCGGTTCCGCGGAGCCTATTTCACGATTTTCTTTATTGTTGTGCCAATGTAACTGTTAAAAGTTGACGTCCTGTTACAAAAGGACCGTCTTTTTAACATTCGAAAGATAACCGATATAATTTCCAAACCCTAAAACTATCTCCTTTGTTTATTGGGTAAACGCTAGTGAAGTGCGGGGATCATCAAATTCGGTTTTACGCGAAGATAGCTGGTAAGTTGCGTGCCACTTTTCAACAGTCTTTTTCAGATCTACTTGGTTTCGCCGTAAATTATTAAAGTGTGATAATTCTATCCGGTGTAATATAAACCAGGCATAAGTGCCTGTTGACAGTATTTGATGCCTGTTCACTGCGTAAATGCGGCCTTTTTGCCCCCAAACAGAAATACAAAGTTTTATGTTCGCTCATAATCACATCCTTTCTTGTAAAATGTCTCAATTAGGTACGGGAGGATGTGTGGACACGGTCGTTTTAACGACTCGTGTATTCGCTTTTGATGGGCGCGTCTGATCGGTGACGGTGACGACTGTATTATTGCTGGGCAAAGTTTGCCGCAAGCTTTGACTGACTTTGGATGGTTTTGGGATTTTGAAAAGATGCAGAACAATATAAATAAACGACCCATCAGCGTATCTATTCTAATTAATCAAAGGTGGACTATTCATTATGACGCCACATTCATTGGTCGCAACTTAATAGGGCTGCGACCAATGAATGTGGTGTCAGTGTCAACTAAGACAATTTAAAAAGCGTTTGAAGAGTTAACATAAAAATACAGGCATAACAGAATAATGAAAGTATAACAGACCAAAAAGGATGACGAGTTATTTCATTACGACTGACAGATGGCATATAGGTTAATAACGACTTTAGATGGTTGGGTTTTTTCTGTCTTTTGAAATTGCAGTTTACGTGAACGAGAAAGGTGCTGACCTGTATGTCGTCAAAAAAAAATGCACGACAGATGGAGAAAATAACGGAACAATTCAGTCGACTAATAAAATAAAAGGTCCATCATGATGTTTAGAGTTTTGTTCAGCTAGCGTTTTCTGGGTAAGCCTAGATTCAAGTTCATCCTTGACCTCTCAGCCTTAAGATATTAGTAACAACGTTAAAATATACTTAAATTGCTTTTTATTTGAATAGTAACTAAACCAATCATAATGTTCATACTTTCCCATACACAGTGACAATAGTTCGTTTACCCCGGCAGTTATAACAATGTTATGTCGCCCCCACAACGATCGCTATCTGTAATATCTATCTATCGACACCTACAGATGTATTTTGATCGTAATGAATGTATAATCAAGTGAATGAATGTCGATAATTCAAATGGTTTTCGATAATAGAAGTTGCGATTAGGTGATTTGGGATTTGGACCGGAAATGGAAATAGCATTAATTTATAGTTGTTTGAATGTAAAATGTATTTTTAATAAAGGTTATGAGATGCTAGTTGAACCAACTCTAAACAAGAGTTGCTGTGATGTTCTAAAATCTCTCAGCTATTCATATTGTAAAAACGGGATTTTTTACGTACCGCACTATCGGTGAAGGCACCGACTCGCACCGGCGTCGTGCACTACGCGTCGTGGAGGGAGATCGTCGCGATCGCTCACCCTGATGAAGACTCTCGGAATGAGTCGAAACTTAGTCGGTGCCTTCACCGATAGTGCGGTACGTGAAAAATCCTAATTTTACAATATGAATAGTCAAGTTCACGATAGTTTTTGGAATAAAATCTCTCAGCTTTCAATTATTATGTCGTAATATCAGTACTTTTTATCTCCGAAAAGTCTAATCAAATTGAAATGCGGTTTCTGCAATCGATTTGTATGTCTTCAAGGATGGTTCTTAGATAAGTTTTATCACCACAAGTCCACTAGGAGGTTCTGTAGTCAATGATAGAAAAATACGTAGTAGGTTTCAAATTTTGCAAAAAAACGAACTTGTCTATCACATAATCCTACTTTCCCTCAGTAATGCAGTAAAAACAAAGTAAAAGGAAATTCCCCCGGTTTCCGCTTGAAAGAATCCAGCAGCGCAGGGGCTAAGTTTTAACACGAGACCTACAAGCTCTAGTGCACCGGTGACTCATTACGGACCCCGCTATGGAGGGGCCTGAGAGGCCCCGTAGTCATAGAAGAAATAATAGTATGTCCTTACCTTACGCTACCGTCCCACTCTGATGAAAGAATGATTCTTCTTGGATTGGTTGAGAAGAATTAATGTAAATCCACTTATATCCGTTTGTATAATCTTTCTAATATTATAAACGCGAAAGTTTATGAGGATGGATGTTTATTACTCTTTCACGCAGAAACTATTGAACGGATTTTGATGAAACTTTACAGTAATATAGCTTATACATCAGAATAACACATAGGATACTTTTTATCTGGGTACTACGAGGGCGAATCCGTGGGCAGAAGCTAGTAGTCAAATAAAGTTACTGACAAATAGACTAAGGCATGTTTTACTGACATTTTATATTCATATTTGTCTAAGCTTAAAAAGTATAAAATTAAAAGACTACGGTTTTCTTTATGATGTCGAGGAATATCAAGACCGACGCGTTTTTAATAGTTTATTTCAGAGCCTTCTAGTGGCTAGTGATAATAAAATCGATTTAAAAATCATCTATGAAGTCATATAAATTAACTGAAAAGAACCGCATTTCAATCCAAAAAGCCGTTTCGGGGATAAATGGTAACACACAAATAAAACAACCTCGAATTGCAGATGCATTTAAGGGCTTCTTACTCGTAAGTCGTTGATAAAACCCTACGTTGACTAGATTCTGCGACAAAAGTGCGAAAATTTTAAAATAGCCATTACTTTTACGTTTTGAGGGTTTTCGAGAAAAGCATGAATGAAAATCGATAAAACTTTTGAAACTAAACACACTCGAGATGGATCGTTATGATCGATTTAAACGAGACGTATTTCATTCATCGAGAATACAACTGAATTCGGTTTTTAAAGTACTATCAGTTTTACATATAATTATTTACTCTGACGATGCGACTCCTGTTTGAGATAGTGAAATTCCTCGCTGTCCATATACATTAGATCTAAATGGAACTCAATAAAGCTCATTTTCCACAGTGAGCTGGCTTAAAGTGACACGCGTCTGACTCCAGCCCACGGCGAAAGGGGTTCTTGAGCTCTCGAGAAGTCGAGAGCCATCTTTGAGCTCACGCACACATCAAGACAGCTTAGTGGATCTGTTTGCAAGCTTTAAGTTTGTTTGTGGCATATCTAGCACGAAGATTTTTCTAACCTATTTCCACAGCCCTAGGACGTAAAAAAATCCTTTGGATTCTGGAGATCTGGAGATTTCTCCAGAGATTTCTGGAGATTTCTTCACAATGTGAAAAACATATGATTTTAATGACGATGAAAAAAATTAGGACTATTTTCGATGAAAGTTACATTTGTGTTTATTTCACCTAATAAAGACATAATACATAATAGTGCTGACTGAATAGTGCCTCATACTAGGATTACCTGTATCATGGGTATCGGAGACTATAAGTACCGTGGTACCACACCACCCAGATCTAGAGACTTCAATGATGTAGCTGAAAAATTAACCGTTTATCTAATAATACACAAATGGATTCTTCCTCAGCGTTTCTGGTGTTTTTGGCCTCATGACGCACCAAAATTGCAATTATTATTTTAATAAAAATAGTTTCGGATTTTTTCTTAGTATAGCGACGCATTAATACTGTTTTCAAACGATAAATCACAATCATAGTCAACGAAAAAATAGCCCGATGCAAGGCCCGTTGCCCACTTGTTACAATTTTATAACCATAAAGATGTACTTCTCAGTAAGATAGTGTGAATTGTGTAGACACAGCACTCTGCCCTGTTAGCTCGAGCACCGAGAATGTGTGGCTTGAGTACTGTGTACATACATCAGACTTTGCAGTCGCAGTTAATTTGAAATTGTCTTAATTTGTACTGTAGGAACGGCACATTTGTTTCTCGGCCTCTAGGGTGTTTGTACACTGAATGACATAACTTATGCCGTCTTACGCTAACTTAAGGCGTACAGACGGACTTCAACACTGACGCGCGTTATTTCACGTCGTGTAAGCACATTGTCAAATTGAAAATTATTATGCTTAAAGCTCATAGAGCTCATTGGTCGAGCTTTACTTTTTAACAGCTGAATTAAATTAATAAATAAAAAAATAAAAAATGCTGGACATTTTACAAACACACAATCTAGCCCCAACTATATACAACTTATATACTTTTTTTGTAAATACATACGTATTATACATAGAAAAATACCCAGATCAAGACAAATATTTGCAGATCTTACAAACATTTGTCCTGTGACAGGAATCGAACCCGCAACCTTCTGTATCTCAGGTGGACCTTCGCCCACTGCGCCACAGAGGTCGTAATTTTTTTTGTCTATTAGGAAAGAGGGAAAAACAATTATTACAAATTACTTATAGCAAGATAGACCATGACATCTTAGTTGCAGGAAATCAGTTGACGGAGATGGATTTAGACCGTTCGTCATATCCAGTGTTCAGAATGGACTTTTACATGATGTTAATGACTAGTTGCATACGCACCTACATTACAAGTTATTGTGTGTAGTCAAGCTGAATTCAGTTTATGCGGTCGTTTGAATTTGCCAGTGAAGTCCATCTGCAACCTTACTGTTTATGGGATGGTTCAATTAAAATTTATAGGGTTTCTTTAGTTAGGTATATTTATTTCTAAGTCTATGTTGTGGTGAGATCGTGTTTTGCATATTAAAATGTCAATGTTGTTTTTGAAATTACTAAGCTGTTTAGAACTTTCCGGCATATCGCAAATACTGAATTAGCATTTTTTGTTCACGGTTGTCTGTCTTTTCTAAAATATCTTTGTTCTTTGTTGCTAATAATAGCATATGCTCAAAACGGTGAAGGAAACCGGTGTACTAGAACCAAAAAATCTAAATCATTTGCCATCAGTTAGGGTTCCAATAAGCAGCGATGGACTTGCAACTTTTCACGTGGAATGCTAACTACTTGTGAAATGCAGGCATGTGTTAAATGTAATGTTTGGATGTTCCTCTGACTACCACCTACTTGGTATTATCAAAAATATCTACGCATTGTGTATGTGGATATCTCTAACGAGGGTGTTCATCTGAGATGCAAAAGGTGCGAGTTCAATTCTCGCTGCGGGACAAGTATTTGCATGTTGTGTAGATTCAAAATATGCAAACATTTGGAACAACCTGGAACATATTAGTAGTCCAGGGTGTCTCGAAAAATACCATTTTCTGTTGACTTAAACGCCTGCGGAAAGATTAAATTATATGGAAATGACATTAGCTGTGGAAATGTCACGTGACTGCTGTCAAGTTTAACCTCGACAAATTTGCGTCAGCGTGAAAGGAAAATTAAGCGTGAGGTTTTTGTCTAGAAACTTAGGTATGTGTGTGGTATCATGGACTTATGATATTCGTAGTTTCTGATACCAACGATACAGAGTATCCTAGTGTGAGTCAAAACTATATGACTGTTGGGTGTTTATATTTTTTATTCTCATTTTAATAAAAAATATAAACACCCAATCGTGAGCTTAATTTTTTGTTTTTTATTTATGCTGTTTCGTCTGTAGTTTTAACCTAAATATTAAGACAGAAAGTACTAACTTACTAAAAGCATTGCATGTGCTAAAACATATACAAAACAACCTATAAGTAGATCCTCAAAGGCAACTGGAAAGATTGTGTTGTCAAGCTGACCATTCCTTAACGGATTATCATGATTGGCTACAATGTTCGGTATCATAAACTTGTAGTTATTTAGCCACTTTAAACAACCTCGTTTACCTCTTGTATTTTAGTCTCGGTTCTCGTGCATTGAGTCTTATATATTGTGAAACATTGTCACATAAATTGTCACTTAAGCGCTGGTAGGGCTAAGCTTGGAATGCCCGTAAGGTTTACTCAAGAATTTGATGAAAATATAGAACCAATACATCGATTTCAACGGGACTGTGCGTTAGTTTGAGGGCGCACGGAAGTCATAAAGTTGACAATCTGTATGTTGGCAATACAGAGCTGTCAATACAAATGGTTCATCTTTTTAAGAAACCTTATAAAATAAAGAATAAACAAGTTAAACTACTTATTTTGATATTTCTACTTAAACAACGTTCGATAACTAGACCATTCGTAGGCGTAATAAATTTATCTTCATAGATAGGATGGACTTAAAAATGACTGTGTAGTAATTTGTCTGGAATACTATCTACTGTGTGAGCCTTAGTCATGTTCCAAATAGTAAGTTTTAGGATTTCTACTGACTACCCCCTTCACTCACCATTTCAGGGTATTCCTGTACTTTGAGATACTATGTTATTTGAAAAGGAATGGGTACTTGTAATTTACCCTTTCGATCGGTATCATAAAAATACAGAATATTTTTTTCTTTCATATAACGGGTTTGTTTCCCTGGTTAGAAAAGTGACTTTTTTAAATCTTTGAATTACTTAATTTGAAAAATAAAGTAAAGTCTACATTAAGTAAAACTCTCTAACTTCAATATTTAAAGTACTTGTCCTGCATGCAACATGGCCGCGGGGCACAATGTAGATCGGAGTATGTCCATTATAGGGGCTGAAGTTGTTTTTTTTTTGCTATGATTTATCAAACACAAGGTTAAAATAAGTTTATATTGAACAATAATGAAGTCTAGCAATAAATTCCTCGACATTTGTGGCGCAGTGGACGAAGGCCCATCTAAGACACAGAAGGTTGCGGGCTCGATTTCCGCCGCGGTACATAATATGTTTATATGATCTGAAAATATTTGTCGCGGGTCCGGGTGTTTTCTATGTAGAAAATTGTATGTATTTACAATGTATATAAGTAGTATATCAGTTATTCAATTCCCATAACACAAGCTCTGCCGCGTCGCATCGCCCATCCGTGCTATTACTTCTTTTGCTCGGCTCTTACGAGTCCTAGTGTAATGTTAGTCTATAATCTTCTTCATGAATCAGGTTATCAAATGAAAAAAAAATTTTTTTTCAATCCGACTGATAGTTCCAGATATAAGCGCGCATAAACAAAAAAAACTCATCGTCTTTATTATTTGTTAATTTATTTAGATTAAGTTAATCTTGGATAATAATCAAGTCCTTCAATAAATTGGCAAATAATTGGAGTTACCGAATTAATCTTTGACGCATGATAGCTCACTAAGTATAACCATAATAGTGACGGCTGATCGAGGATGTTGTGAAGTAAACCATCCCTCACATTACCACCTCCCTGTCGGTCGTTAGCTAAACCTCAGACAAATCTACTCGGATCGATCGCGTCCATCACTCTTCATAATGAAGGATCATGATTTAGATTGATAAGCAACCCTGGTTTAATGTATAGAGCTAGATTAGGAATAGACAAGGCACCAAGTTCCTTGTAGTTAGCTTATAAAGCTAATATTGCAATAGCAGTTACATTTATTAAAAAAAAATTATTAAGTAGATTAAAAAAACAAGTATACAAGGCGAGCGTGAATGGGATAGTTGGTAGAGGAAGGCCTCGGCGAACGTACTCTGACCAAATTGGAGACATTTTAGAGAAAGACCAGGTCAGAAGTACACCTAACCGCCGAGCCTGTATGAAGAATGTGATGAGGATGAATGAAGCGAAAGAGGTATGCCAGGATCGTAGCAAGTGGAAATCCTTGGTCTCTGCCTACCCCTCCGGGAAACAGGCGTGAATATATGTATGTATGTATGTATGTATTATTAAAAAAAAAATTATGCGTCAATAATAATAACGTAAATAATAGTAAATTTATTTTAGCGAGATTATACAATAAGTGTCATAATAATTATATATAATGCTGGACATTTTTCACACAGTATCATCTAGCCCCAAACTAAGCAGAGCTTTTATTATCAATGATATACTACTTATATACTTTTTTTGTAAATACATACATAGAAAACACCCAGACCAAAGATAAATATTTGCAGATCATACAAAAATTTGTCCCGCGGCGGGAATCGAAACCGCAATCTTCTGTGTCTCAGGCGGGCCTTCGCCCACTAAGTCACAGAGGTCGTCTTCATAAAACTTATCATTTTAGGATATCATTATACTCGTAACTATGTACTTTACTATTCTCCTGCTGACGTTTCGTTGATCGTTGAGAGGTTTTTCCTCACATGTTCCATCCGAGACCACGCTCCATGATCGTGAGACGTGAACCAGTCGGGGTTTAATTTAAATGCTTTTTCTAATTCGTTTTATGTTTTTTCTAAGCGTGCATTTATCGTTTGTTAGCAAACTTTTTCATTAAACAGACGGGGACCTTTGAAACGCGATGCAATCTCAATTATTTTTTTAAGGCAATCTAGTTTCGTTATTTAAATAAAAAATCCAGTAGTGACTTTTCTATCGCAAACTCTACTCCAATCTCAAATGTCACTATTGCAGTCAAGGGTAACGAATTGCACGAATTCGATTGTAATCCCAAATTCCAGCATTATTATTAAATTGCGATTAGAATCGAGTGTCAAGGGTCCAGAGGTCTAGACAAATAATTCACATTTACTTTTCCTTTCACGCTAACGCTTTGTTAATGTAATACTCGGAAGCTATCACGTGACATTTCTTCAGCTAATGTCATTCTTAAATTCAATCTTTCCGCATGCATTAACGCCAACAGAAAGTGGTATTTGTTTAGATCCCTGGTCGCACTTTCCACTTTGATTCTTCCAAGAACTCACTATCCACTGACAGTTTTGCTCTTTTTTATTTAAAGAAAAAAATGTTGTCTACTCTAAATATTCTTAGTTCTACCCTCTGTACCTTCTCATTACTTAAAAGGATTACAATTTTATCCCGTCGGATGGGTCCCCACTATCTGCTGAGCTTGCGACGTGTAGCTGACTTTGAGCCTTTAATGATTGATGTGTTTGCCAAACCTATAATGTATTTTGCGATTAGAATTTTCTTAGGTGGTTTTGGTTTTTACGCTAATCGATTTTTTCCACTTTTAAAGGCTTTTAAGGCAACTATGACATATCTATCAGCTGTTACACGCTTGAGATAAATTAAAATAATATTTTGGAGTATTGTAATGAGGAACTATTATTTTTATCATAACAACAATTATTATGAGCTGAAATATAAACCTTTTAATAACCAAAAAAAAACTACTTTCTGGGGATGCAAGTAATTAAAAATATATTATTTTTGAAATGACTGGTGTATTTAGCGTAAAAAATACGATTATCTTCCGAAAACAAAAATAATCACAAAAAAACTATTTTTCTTTGATGATTTAAAAAGTTGCTTACAC
Source organism: Perizoma flavofasciatum (assembly GCA_958496245.1). Lineage (NCBI taxonomy): Eukaryota > Metazoa > Arthropoda > Insecta > Lepidoptera > Geometridae > Perizoma > Perizoma flavofasciatum. The sequence goes on along the minus strand of OY292429.1, from coordinate 10,080,246 downwards.
GCCTACATTGTTAGAAGGCACGTGCTATCTTAAAATGTCTTCAAACATAACTGTGGTATGTTCGTTATCGAGTAAATTTCCACATGAGTTAATAGGATGAGGGCTTCCTACTTAAAAGTAAACTTCAGCTAATGCTCTGTATTTATTATTATATATGTATATATAATTTTATGTTTCATAATGAACGTGGCTAAACTAAGGTACAACTTTAGACGGTACGGTACAACAGTTATGCTTTGCTTGTCGTTTCAGAAAATGAATTGCAGAAATAAGTGCGGGTTACCATAAGATAATCCATACAAAAGATTGATGAGAAGATAGTTAGGTAAATGTTTATTTTTAATAGTTTTTTGAACGTGACTAAAAAAAGTGAATCGAAAAAAATACGTAATATTAATAGGTATTATTTTTTTATTAAAATACTTCCCCATAAAGAATGAAGTTCTAGGAAGAATGACAAAAGACAATGAGAAGATAATTACATATTAATTATTTAACTTTTCATGTTTTTTGTACGTTACTAAAACAAGTAGATTTGAAAAAATACGTACTTTTATTACGTTTTTTTTATTAAAATACTTCCGCATAAACAATTTTGGTGCTAGGAAGAATTAATGCTAAAGCATTCTTTAACAGTCATCATGGGCTTACAAAAAGATTGTGTCAGGAGAATACAATCATAATTACGTTAGGTAATTAGGTACTTATACACAACAAAAATTTACTTCCTACTAAAAATCTAGATAAAAAAATACTTACATAAAAATTATAAAAAAATTACAAAACGATACCTAACACTTTTATTTAAAACACGAGCAAGCAACGGTCCGAAATTATCTGTTCCATAATTTCAATAAGGAATGTTTATAAAATAACGGGGTGGATACAACCAAATTAGTATTTTCGGACCAAACTCAAACCCAGTCATAAACGATATAAAACCATCATTTACGAACGATTCAAAAGGTTGTTTATTAAAAACTGTGATCAAGTAAACGTTTCAAAACGATTCATTGGGACGGAAACTGCTTATTTTCTACCTCAGACCAATAAGGAGCAAACTATAAAGTATCAATGAAGGTAACAGAATTGAACGATAGCATTACCATTTTTTCGGGGGATTTTGCGCTCTCTGGCTTTTTATTACTCTGCATAAAACTGCTCATTTTCTTACTCATTTCGATTCTTAGGACAAAACTCCATTATGTCCAGGTATAAACACCATCATTATAGAACTGTGAGACCAGAGACGGTGGATATATTTACGTAAATTAAATTAAATTAGGTTTGGAATAAGTATGATTTTTGTTTTATGTCGTAAAGATTAATCGTCATAAATGAAGTGAGCAGGTACCTACCTAAACTCGTATGAGATAGGGGTCAATTTATTGGTGTTTTATGGTCCATCGACGTGCTCTCTGAATCACGAAAGCTCTCATTTTTTAATTATACCCATGATCACTTATCCTAGTTTTGACCGTGTTGATCATAACGAAGCCTTTCATCGGAGTCACATACTTCATAGTGTGAAAGAAATTTTTGATAATGGACTCGAGGTCAATTTACCAGTTTTTAGAAGCTTACCGAATGTATCTCAGTTGCCCTCCGAAAGACGAAAGCGCTTGGATATAAATGGCACTGCGCCACGAGCACTTCAAACGTAGCTAGATAATTGCAGCTAAGAGTAATTTTAGAAGTTAATAAATAAATAAATACCTAACAGACACATACATAGTTCTAACTTTACACTAGGATGCTCTGTGCCGTTGGTATCAGGAACTACTTTTTTCTAAAAAGTCTCCATTTAATTCTTTGACTTGTAATTATTAAACCTTCTTTGGTTGGCACCACATTAAAGCTGAATGAAGGATTATCAAAATAAATCAAGCAGAGTTTGTTGCCTGATTCTTAGCTTCTCTTAGAAATTAGCGTAAATTCACTTTAAAATTTTAAATTCACGTAGTTTTTAAGCTGAAGTTTTATATGATCCTTGCGATTTCAATGAATAAATTCTTTTGACTTTGGCTTTCACTACGAGTACTCTGGTACTACGAATCCGAAACAAATATCTACAGAACATACAAACATTTGTCCGGCAGCTCTCGGACCATTTGCGACGAAGCCGGCTATTCACCCGCCGCGCCATTGAGGTCGTCAATTATTGAAGAAGGTAAAATTTATTTGTAGAAGCCCTAGCTAGAATCGATTCAATAATAAGCAATTGAACTCAGCAATTTGCTTCGCTATAAATATTCCCACTCTACTGACCTACTATTTGCATAGACTGAATTGACCACTTCCGTTGATTCATACACAATATAGACTACTCAATAGTTGCTTTGTAAAAACATACTGGATATTTTCTTCACAATTTAAAATTAATTTTATGATGATTTCTATTAAGTAACTACTACAAATTAAACCGTGTAGGGTTAATTTGTCAAAATATTTTTATGTTTTTCAAACTCTACAAACAACAATGGCTGTGGGCAAAAACTGGACAAAAACTGGATTTGGGCAGAACTTGGAATGATTGTGGATTAAAAATGAGAGTAGAAAATGGAATAACGTCATATTGTACCAGGATTAGTCTATACGACAAATGAGGTTACTAAAAACGTAAAAAGTAGTTTGAGTTGCCAGCGCAGCCAAATACCTTTTTTTGTGTACAACATTCTGACAGGCTTCATCCTACACCATGAGCATCCAAGTCAACAGTTTTGTCGGCGGAAGAGTAGACAAATTATATCAAAAAAAAATCTTTGAAAAATAGTATCAATTGGCCAGGCGGCAGGCAGTCCAATATCTTTAATATCCAACCTACTTGCAGTTTGACAGAATAACTTTGGCATGTAGTAATATACTCGCGAGGATCTACGGTGATATATCATCTGTGAAATGGTTGATCTGAGATGATGATTCATGTACAAGATTGTACATGAGAGGATTACAATGGAAAATTATCAATTAGTGTTTTATTTTATTCAGTCTCTATTATTTTTTAATAATAATACTGGACATTTTGCACACAACATAATCTAGCCCCAAACTAAGCAGAGCTTATATTATGGGAACTACATGACTGAATTTAAATTTATACTTTTTTTTGGAAATACATACTTGTTAAACATAGAAAACACCCAGACCCAAATGAGATTATCATTGATTTATCTTGATAAACATTTGCTTATCATACAAACATTTGCACCGCAGCGGGAACCCACAACCTGCGTCTCAGGCAGGCCTTTGCCCACTATGCCACAGAGCTAGTCTTAGAGGTTATCTTTAGTCTGCTGAAATGCAGAAATAAAAGTATTTTCCCCTTACTAAAGTATTTCACGTTCCTTGAAAATCTCTTTCGCTTCGTTCATCCTCATCATATTTTTCATATAATCTCGTTGGATTAGGGTACTCTTGATTTGGCCTATCTATGTTACGTATCATGCCATAATCCATAATGCCGAAAGCCCCAAAGTCCACCAAGTAATCATAACTACCCAATTTGAACTTGCTTCAGGCTTATCCAAGGCAAAGTACCAACTTATCCGAGCAACAACGATCTCAGTGTCAGTTTTAGCACAGCTCCTAATTAAGGCCATCGCATCCATGCACCCAGCAGCCAGCAGTTAGTAGTCTTCAATAGAAACTTTTAGTTGGAACCCAGATTATCTGCAAACTGGTCTGTGTCGTGAATACGAGTAGTCACTGGCTTGTATGTCTTCGTATGTACGAGAATTCTAATAAATTAGAATTCAGACTTTTATATCAAATTGGCTTTCACTTATGACAAAAAATCGATGACTCGCAAACCATGTGCTTGCAAGTTATCGATTTTTCGGCATAGTTGCATGTGCTATAATACCACTAATACTGGTTTCAATCTGCATTTAGATTTTACAGATACCTGTAATCAGCTAAACTTTTACAAAAACCCGCAAACCATGTGCTTGCGAGTCATCGATTTTTCGGCACAGGTGCATGCGCTATTATACTATTACTACTGGTTTCAATCTGCATTTTGATTTTACGGATAACTGTACCTAATCATTATCAAACTTTTACAAAAACCCACAATTATACTCATAAAAAAAAATCTAGTGCCCCCCCCCAAAGTTTTAATAACAACTTATGCTTTCCTCTCAACCTCTAGACCTCCTTAGCGCCCCCAATATCTTCTAGAGCTTTCTACCGCCCCCCTGAAGGCCTCCAGCGCCCACAAGGGGGCGTTATAACCCACTTACAAACTCCTCCTCGACCTCTGTGGCGCAGTGATGAGGATGAACGAAGCGGAAGGTCCGCCTGAGACGCAGAAAGTTGAGGGTTCAATTCCCGCCGCGGGACAAATGTTTGTACTATCTGCAAATATTTGTCTCGGGTCTGGATGTTTTCTATGTATAATATGTATGTATTTACAAAAAAAGATATATTAGTAAGCTCTGCTTACTTTGGGGCTAGATGATGCTGTGTGTAATTTGTCCAGCGTTATTTATCATTTATAACTTTGATAAACAGTAGTCAATATGCGAACGGAAAACTACTTAAAAATCCTCCTTTTTACGTAACATTCGCTATAAGTTGTGCTAGAAAATAAATATATAGGTAAAAATTCGCAGCGAAAACACGAAAACTAGCTTTGATGAGGATAAGATTGAATGAACATGCAAAACTCGCCGGCTCTCAAAACTCCCATACAATATCACTTTTTGATGACCGCATGTCGTAAGATGTATCATTTTACAGTCAGTTTTATTACAGAGTATAAAAGCAATTAATTACGCATTAATGGATCAGAGGGTCATTTGTGTAAAAGTTTTAAAGTAGTTTTTAATTGCTGAATCAGTTGGTATACGTAAAAGTATCAGACGCACGCAACAGTTGAAATTATTAATGCTATGTTGCCATCAGTAGGTAAGCAAAGGTATCCTTATTCTTGGAAATCAACTTTAAAATGACATATCTTAAGTAAATAAAAAAAAACTTAAACCAGAACTTTTTTTGCATGGATATATTTATATGCATATAATGATGTTACAATTTTCATAGCTTATTTATGTGTTCTACAATCTAAATAGTGTTCAAATGTTAAAAGGTAGATTAATTTAAAAACAAGATTAATTATAAAAATAATAACAAATTAAAAAAACCAGTACCTACAACTTAATTAATCAACGTTGTATTGGAATAATGTAAAGCCAACCCTAGGAAATAATGTCTACTGCATTACTTCATTTGATGGCCAAACTCAGCTATTTTATTTTTTGCTTCCAAATTTCAAAATCACTTTGCTTACCCGGGTGGTAAAACGGAGAAAATATAGAACAGTGTTAGATTTGATTAGGAAACGACATAATTTGACATTACATGCAAAGGTGCAGGCCTTTGCCCGCAATGTTAAACTGGTACGGTCACGGTTAGTAAATTGACTCAAACTTTGACAACTAGTTGACAACCTTTTCCCTATGTTTGCCACCCAGCGTCAGTTTGACCCGATCTTTACCCTCAAGCATTTTCATTAATAGCCCATACAAATAGACGAATTAAAATTTCAATAACAAGGTAATTTTGTAACTATCGTTAGAAGCATTTGAATTAAATATTGATGCATTTTTTTCAAACCAAACGGTGAAAACAGAATATATATTTAATTTTGTAGGTTCGTTATTTTGTCTGTCTGTCCTTCTGTGTGTTTTCCCAATTTCTAGGTCAGTTTAACGCGTATTGGGATAAATTTTATTCTGGTACCTGTGTTTTGTAACTTAAATACTTACCAAAATTAACAAGTAAAATATGAGTATTTTTATTCGCACGCATTTCATGTGAGGGATGTAATTTTTTTTTATGTACCTCCATGTTTAGGTCCAAGTAGTTTTTGGGACCATATGTTGAATAGGTCCCAAAAACTACTTTTAGGTTTTTCGTTATCAATTTCATTTTAAGTTATTGCCAAGAAAATATTTATAAGACTTCAAATTGGCAAAAGTTGTGTATTCCTCTAACTTTTTAACATTGAGTCCTAGAAGTATGAAACAAAATTTAACGATTACAATTTGATAGGAACTACTAACAAAAAATAGTTCTATGTATTTCCAATAATAGCTTTACGAGCAACTTAGGGACCCTAAAATATCAAGTCTGGACAAGCTTTGGGCATTTTATTATATGTTCACTCAAGAAAGAACAAAACGTTGAAATTAGAATTGACGTTACATAACATTATTTTATTTCATTCTTCAAAGCAATACGCTTACAACAATGTTGCTTCAAACTGACCTTTTGTTTTTGCCCCTTGTCATTTTCCACACAATGCAATACCAAACCGTCTGAACCCTTTCGTTTACCTCAAACCGCACACGTTAATAAGTCGCGAGCATCCTGCACCATAAAGTGCTCCGCAGATATGACTAGTAACGTCCCGCAAAGTAGCCTGAAAATCAGCAAAGAATTACAAACTTTACTCGCTCGAACTTAAGAGAAGTTTTCGAATATGAGATCGGACGTGAGTGCTATATCGCCGCACATATGGTTTGTCAGCTGGAGGCGTGATTGACTGCACATTTCTCGGTAATTGGAAACACCGAGTTATTACCAAAGTGACTCGTTTGAAGAATGAAGAACTGGAGATGGATGAACTTCGGTCAGGTTAGAAGCTTATTAGAGTTACTGGTCTGAGGTAATTTGTCTACGCTCATAAACTTGGTGTGCATTTTAGTTCGGAGCCAATTGCTTAGGTGCAGCTTAAACTATAATAAGTTTGAGCATTGCGGTTGTCACTATAGTAATGATGAGTTATTTAAAGAAGACCTGAGTTACTTAGAAATGAAATTCTGAGCAATATGGATACATGGAAAGGCATTTAGATTTTTTTAAAAAGTTTTTTTTGTATTTTATTTATTTTCAAACTAAAAGTACATTACATTTTGAAGTTTCTGCCAAACTGTACACTAGTTTGTCGGCAGAAGCTCTCGTGGACATATTATGCTTAGTTGCAAATTTTAATTAACTTACAACTACAATACATCTCTGTAACAAACAGTTACCCTTTCTCGCCTAGACGGCTGAACGGATTTTAATGAAATTTTGACAGGAGGTAGATTATATCATTGTTATTAGCTATTATCGACACAGCGATATGTAATGCTTCTTTAAACTTGTCTTCAATGAGTTTTTACTTGTTACACTGTTAAAGAGGTTATGCGGGAGCTCATTGATAATTGTTGGCGTTAAAAAGCTCACGTCTACCACAATAATTTCTCACTTTAGGGACAACTAACTTAGGTATCTTAGATTGACGGGTTGGGTACGCGTACCCCCTTTCCCTTTTATATTCATTGCTGTTGTACTTCTCAATCTAGATAGTAAGTATATTACAGGTAACTGAAGGTTAAGGTTCTTTGCCCAAACAAGAACAGTTACGTAGTGGTGTATGTGTGAGTGTGTGTGTGTGTGTATGTGTATATGTATGTGTGTGTGTATATATATATATATATGCGTGTGTGTTAGTGTGTATGTGTAATGTGTGTGTGTGTGTGTGTGTGTGTGTGTGTGTGTGTGTGTGTATGTGTGTTAGAAAAAAAAATCTTAATAATCTTTCGTAATTATTTTTTAGGGACATTTTTACGTTGTTATCTAGCAGTAGTTTGAGTATTCGGATTTGCAAGTTTTTAAAAGTGAGTCTATACACACCCAACCCGTAAGATATAACTGCGTCGACCAGCGCGTGGTAAAGTACGTACATTACCCCTCTCGAAATGGCTTATTTTAAACTAATTAACTTACTATGAATTGATTGCAATTTATTACATACTGAGTTAATATGGCAGTTCCAGCTAAAATGGATTTCGACAGTTATGGGTTAGTTGGCAATGTGCGTGTTATTTGTTAATGCCTTTAGTCTTACAAACGTCCAAAGGTAACCATTTACCACAAGGTGGGACGTATATTTACCATCTTGGTGGTATAAAAAACCTACAGTTTCGTGTGAGAAAACAAACCAAAGAAATAACCAATACACAAAATCGAAGGCTCCCAAGTATTCCAATTAAGTGCAGGAGCATCTGCGCGAAATGTTCACTATGAGTGTGCTTTGGCATCTCTTGTCTAGACTTCAAAGCCAATCGTCTGGCTGTCCGCAGAACACTCCAAGATTCTCAAACAGTATTCAAGTGGTCTATATTGTATAGTTCTAAGTTTGATCATTTAGGTTGCGAAATGAATTTATTTTGTCGGCTATTTCTATTTTTCAATAACTCACTTTATTATTATAAAGCTAGCTTATAAGCTAGCCTAACCTACTGAGCTATACACCTGTTTGCTCTTTTTGATCGACTCTGCACTAATGCTGGGTGAATGATCGTCTACAACAGAAAACCAAGCCGCGTTTGTTGTCTGAGGCTTAATTGTAAGATATTGACGTACCTATACAATAGAATCTTAAGTTCATTTATTTCATAAGTCGATATTTCTAAATTGTATGATCTGTGTGCTTTAAATGATTTATTCATCGAAACTAGAGCTGGTAGTGAACCGTATGCATTCGTTACCAAGTAACGGGTACATCTCCACTTGTAGACTCATAAAGTTAGTAAATCGTTTAAAGGGCAAGGTGTACTATTTTATATCAAACTCCCAAGACATATACAAACAATTGTAAATTAACTAATTTAAAAAATAATTTAAAAAAACTTTATAAAAAGGCATTTTATGAAATATCGGATTATTTAACTAATAAAATTCGTGGGATTTAAAATGATCAATCCGATTAAAAAATGTAGGTACCTATTCTTTTGTAAACGAATATTTGAAAAGAATAATCAGCCTTATTTTCTTGCCTTTCTTTCCAGACTTGGTCGCGGAGGAACAGGCAGTAGATAAAACCGACATTTCAAAGTGATCCTTGTGATTTTAATGAATAAATGAATTTTGACTTTAGACTTTGACTTTATCACCTAACTCGAAGCACCGAAACGTTACTCATAAAAATCATTGCGGTACTCGCATTTGTCGTATAGATGTCAGTTTGATACAGTTAAGGTGATACGAACAAAGTCATACCGTACGCAACGCGACTCGATACAACGCTTCATACTAGTGCTTGATTGTATCAAAAGTAACGAATAACGTAACGATACTATAGTAACGAGTGCTGATTGTTTTAGTAACGAATACATACGGGTACAAAATTTCTCGTTACTTTTACAGCTCTCATTGGTTCCTACTAATTGGTTTTGAATTGCCTCTCATAGGGTATGCTAATTTGCCACATGTATTGGTGGTTGTCGGAAAAAATTACAAGAGTTATTTGCTTTTTGAAGTGTTTACTCATACCTAACGGACATTATAAGAATTTATAATAACCCAAAAAATCAACCGATGGAGGTCACGGGTCCCTTCGAGGTTAGATTTTTGGAATATTATAAATTCTTGTAAAATGATAAGAGTCTTTCATATTTTTCGCAACATGACGTGTTATTTCAAAGATCATCTGGAAATTCTCTGAGAGCTAAGATTTATTGGGTACTCAAATTCGATTTCAACTATGAGTAGGGTTGAGTGATAAACCCATCAACACTTTTTACCTGAATGGCGAGAATCAACGTCATAAATTGGTAAAAGCATTCCATATTGTAATGTCGCCCGATATAATAAATCCCATCCATCTCATTACTGCTGAACCGTCTATAAACGGGCTTATTTGCAATTTTTACGACAACCTTTTGTTGGACGGTTATAACGAGATATGGGACCCTTTTGTGATAAAAGCCAATACTTCAATTTTATAGTTCATAGTTCATACACGATCGAGCGCAGGTCTAAGTTATTGAATGATTTACAGTGGTCATAATATCTGGATAATCGGTGGTTAGCACTTAAAGCTGCTTTTAAGTGATGTTTAAGGCATCGTGGTGAGAAACTGCTGCAACCTATTTATAGGACCTTTACCTAAATATACGCATATTTAGCATTTTTTATTTATTTCATGACGTTGTTGTTTTTTTCTGTATACATAACATAGGTACCCACCTAATTTCAATTCGATCCCTGTACGATAATGTTATCGAAAATTAAAACATTCGATAGGGCACATCATACAATTTAAATTCAAAAAAGTCAAAAGTTAAACAAAATTTTATATACAGACAGAATAATACAGCTATTTTAGCAATTCACCTATCTACACAATATTAAACAAAGGAAATAAGTCTGTTTTCACCTGTAATAGTATTACAGGTAGAAAACAAAGTTCAAGTCACCGACCACAGGCAGGTTACTCAAAAAGGCTGGCGACATTACCTCGTTGAGTTATAAGAAATGTATGATACATTATTGTTTATTTTCACAGAACGGAACGGTAGTATACTTCAACATAAACTAATAAGCTTGTTGCGCTCACGCAGATACCGCAGACACTGTAACTTGCCTGCGCATCCAAAGTGCCAACATGCTTTTACCTTTCAATGAGCAAATCTTGGCACAGCAAGGAAAGCGAATCCCGTAGCCGTAGCCGCAGCAACCTCCGCAACACCATGGCTATTTGGACTCCATGGCTTGCCATGTTTTTGCTTTTCGATAAGCAAATCTTGGTGCAGCAATTGTAGATAGTGAAGCAAGGGCAGCCGTAGCCGCAGCCATAACCGCAGCCGTTGCCGCAGCAACCTCCGCAACACAATGGCTATTTGAACTCCATGGCTTGTCTGCGCGTCCAAAGTGCCAACATGTTTTTATCTTTCAATTAGCAAATCTTTGTGTTTCAAATGAGAATGTAACTTGACCAGATTTAATCAAAGTACTACTTACCACAACACTCCTTATTTCTTATAGTAAGTATTTATGAGCAAGAAAAGCTTTCATCGTACCTATATTTATACCAACTATATATAGTTATATATATATATATATATATATATATATATATATATATATATATATATATATATATATGTAGAACTTAATGAATATTATAAGGGTCATATGAATATTATTTATACACTCTTTGATAAGTGCGATTTACTAAGTTAAAGCCTTTGAAAAATTTTGCTAGTAAGATTTAAAAGCCTAAAGAATCATAACGAATGCGAATGAGTATTTTCTTCAAATGATCCCTTAGCATGAGCGTTCTCTCGATTGGTTGTATCATAAAAATTTTGCGGGTTTATCTAACTGTTTTTTTTCTGGTTCCCAGAGAGTCAAGAAAAAAATCAATCCTCTGAATAAACAAAACTTTTATCTTGCATTTCCGTGTCTAAAATTGACTCGGCACAAAAACCACTATTCACGAATATTAAAATTAGTCATAGCTACGAGCGATCTCATTTCCAGTACCCTCATTATAATGTTGTTAGTAACATGTTGTATGAAACAAAATTTTGTATTAGCATTTAATTTTACGGACGGGCGATCGACGTCGATGTTCCCAAACTCTTAAAAATTGCCTTTGTTCGGATGTTGGTGATTATTCAGATGCCTATTTGAACTTTGGAGAGGTCATGCTATGTAGATGGTAATCGATTTTTAGAAAATTAGTAGGTGGGATATAATTGGGTCTTTAGCGGAAATTTTGGAACTGTTGCAGATTTAATGTTCGCGTTATATGAATCATCATCAACATCAAACGCCTGTTAACAAGCTGGTGGATTTGATTGCCGTAACATGGTCTCACTCGTAGAAACATTGGTTCAGGATCACTTTCTTAATAATAAAACAACTTTTAATTTTCACTTACCTACTTGTAAATATAAAATTAATTGGCATGCCCTTAGTACTTACTGTAACTTTATAACTTTGCCACCCATCTTGTTATCTTCTACTTTACAAGAGTTTACAGAAAAGCTTTTACTTTGTAATTACTTAAAATTAACTGACTTCTTGAAAATTGGTCTGAATCAGTTCTCAAAACGATGGACATAATGATATTTTTAGACGTCTCAATTAAATTTCGCTTAGACAAAATAACCCGATCATTCTTGGAAGTGGTATCTGTTAGTTGAAAACATAGTTGATTGCCACCATACTCTGTGGCAGTTTGAAGATTGTTAAATGCTTATTACGGATAATCGCGAGGGTGTAAGCAACCATGACCGACCCATTATAAAAAGATACTTAATTTCTATAATAAAGAATTTAGATTCATAAAACGGCTGATGACATAATGGGAGAAGTAATTTTGGGTTGGTGCAATCCATCGCATGTGAAGATCGGCACTCATGAATAAATAATATGGAATCACAATTTGGGCTGCCATTAAGCAATTATTATCATTATGTTTTTGAAAATGCTTTTAATTTTTTATTATATCAAATTATCGTGGGGTAAGCAGCCAAGGTGTCCGACCGATGCCAATATAAACGGCCAGCGTTTAAATATCAATCAACTATAGGATGTTTTTCTTGTTTCTGATCCTTGGCATATAGGCTATTGATTCGTTCCAATTTATGTTTCTTAGAGTTTCTGCACCTTTCTTCTGTTTTCAAAATCAATAGACGTTGTATTAGTATTTCTGCAAAGAAATGTTTATTTTAACCTTCGCACTAACAATTTTATTAGAAAATACAAGTTGAGAGACTAGGTATGATCATTATTACAAACACAATTTCACATTTATTTATTGAGTACCTATAGACGAGCAGTTTTCGCTATATGAAAAAAGTATGTATATTTTAAGTTATTGTTTTTTCGTAGGTAGTTGTCTAACTAATAGACTTATAGATGTTCTAGAAATAACATCATAATCAAATCATTCTTGCAAAAGGTTATTCCTAAGCCATCAAAAACAACACACTCTTCCCCCTTGATTATTTATAGGTACGCTACATATAAAGAACCTAGTGGAATAAAGAAAAAATAAGTTATTCTAAACTTAGGTATAAACTTTAGGAAGTATACTTCACAAAAGTTGTGTCTTGTTTGTTTTTATGTGGTTGATAATGTTATCTAGGTATCTTAGAACTACGAGTAGATATCTATCTTAAAATATTTTACAGTGATATACTCTTCATACTACTATTCTTACTCTTCTTCTTTATACTGTATATAAATCTTGTCTTCTCTGAGGAAAACAAACAAAAGACTCTAAACTGCGCCAACCGACAATCGTTGATCAGACAGACCTATTCACGAACTTTCTATAGCACACAACAAATAAGTTGACTACTCTAATTAGTACATTCGGTTTCATCCGCCAAATACACGCTGGACAAAAGGGCGAAGTTTGCGTTTGCGACACTGGCCTCGATTCTGTAGTACACTAACTAAACTAAATTTAAACTGTCGTTCTCTTTTACTGATAGTGTACGCAAGAAAGAGATGGCAAGAATTTTACTGCTGTGTGCTGCTTTCAAATCAGTTTACGTGCCGCTTTTCTTCGTGTTTATAGTCAGCATGTTTTGAAATCACGGCTAAAGTTGTATGGAAAACTTAAATCCGACTAAATTGATAGCACTAAAAATTGTAACTATCTCTTTCTTGCTTTCACTATCAGTAAAAGAGAGCGACAGTTTAAATTTAGTTTAGTTAGTGTACTACAGAATCGAGACCACTGTTACCAAAGGGAAGTTAAGAGAGCTGGTGCATTTTGCAAAAGCTGGAACCAAGTTTTACCTCTATGTATTACTAGCTACTGTCCACGGCTTTGCTCACGTATTACCCAGATAAAAAGTAGACTATCTGGATGTTTCGAGCCACAGCGGTCAGATTTTTCATTAAAACGCGATCTGTGGAAGGAAAAAGCGAGAACCTTAGCTTAGTAGGAGGTTAGGGAATAAAACAAAAAAAAATGCGTTGATACAATTCAATAGCCACGTTTAGTGTCCTTGATAATGATTCAATTCTTCATAGATGTGACCACACATTTATTAATTATACTAACGATGTTATCAAGGCATTTAACGACCTGGTATGTTGTTACCACTAATTCTGACTGATTTATCGGTTTCCTTGAAACTGTAACTATAACGAGCAATGCTTTGTGTTCAGTTGTTGTGGCTTCCGCGGAAAACTGCGGCTTTTTAAAGATGATCATTATTGGTGTTCTCTACAAGTTTCTCTAATTAGTGCAGTTTGTAATGGCGTCGTAAAATCTGATTGCAGTTTTTTTTAAACTTTGCGGAAATTCTTTGTTTACTGCGGTTTTTGTTCGCAATAAGCTTCTGTGGCTTTGTTAGCTATGTAAAGTAACTTTTGTTCCTATATTAATTTTTCGATACTTTATTCTGTTTGTCGTGTTTTTTTGTTGTTGTTCGGTTTGAGGGAACCGGCATGCCCTTGAACTAAAAAATCGAAGGCATGTGTAATCAGATAGTGTTCCAATAAGCGGCGATGGGCTTACAACTAGTCACGTGGAGTATCAACTACTTGCAAACTGCGGGCATGTTCCAAATGTAATATTTAGACATGTCTCTGACTACCTCCTACTTGATACTCTCAAAGATCTACTCACTGAGTATGTATTGAGGAGGGTTCATTTTGGGGAATACAGTCGTAAGCCCGTATATTTGTTTTTTTTTTTTATTTTTTAATTCTATTTATCAGTATTGTTTCCTTTTAGAACTACCAATTTCATAAAGGTTTAAAACACATAATTTAACAGCTGTTTCATCCACTATTTTCCTATGGGAGTTGAACCAAAACAGGTGGTGTTGGATGTCAGCTAATTAGTGCAAGCGTTGACGCGTACTGACTGACACGTAAGGTGGGGTGCGGCTTTGACAAACAAGGTACCTATGGCAGCATTCCTTAAAATCAAAATCATACTTGTTTACGATGACGTAGATGAGCAAATGAGGTAAACATCTATTTCATAGAAGTCTTCACAATCCTACGATGACTATTATGTCAACTGAAATGGTAAAATAATTAAGTTACTGATAATTATTATTTGCTAACTACATATCTGGTTGAAGTGAAGTAAATAAAGTCATTATTACTTACAACAGGGCAAGCGATGCTTGCAGCTAAGAAACTTGTAACAGCTTAACCGATTACGATGAAATGCAATTTGTGACATAGAATAACACACATGCTAATTTTTGCTCAGGTATAGCGCAACTATAGAGGCAAAGCGTGGACGATGTATCCATAATATTCATCATCATCATCATCAGCCTATATTAGTCCACTGCTGGACATAGGCCTCCCCTAATGAGCGCCATAGCGCCCTGTCTTCAGCTTGCCGCATCCAGCATCTCCCTGCAGTCTTTCGCAGATCGTCATCCCACCTGACCGGAGGGCGTCCTACACTACGTTTGCCGAGTCGCGGTCTCCACTCAAGAACGCGTTTACCCCAGCGGTTATCGGTTCTTCGTGAGATATGACCGGTCCACTGCCACTTCAGCTAGCTAATTCGTTGAACTATGTCGATAACTTTGATTCTCTGACGGATGTATTCGTTACGAATCCTATCCTTCAGAGATACTCCGAGCATAGCTCTTTCCATAGCTCACTGAGCGACTTTGAACTGGTGGACCAGCCCTATCGTGAGTGTCCACGTCTCAGCTCCGTAGGTCATGACGGGTAGGACGCACTGATTGAAAACTTTCGTTTTCAAGCATTGCGGTATGGACCATAATATTAACTAACATGAAAAATCTTTGTATTTTAACCTTTGGAAAAATGTGTTTGCAATTTGACGACCGATGTGGCGCGGTGGGCGAAGGTCCGCCTGCGACACAGGAGGTTGCGGGTTCGATTCCCGCCCTGGGACAAATGTTTGTACGATCTGCAAATATTTGTTCCAGGTGTTCTGGGTTTTTTCTATGTATAATAAAAAATATCTATCTATGTAATGTATTGTATTAAGTATATCAGTCATCTAGTACCCATAACACAAGCTCTGCTTAGCTTGGGGCTAGATGATGCTGTGTGGATTGTCCAGCATTATTTATTTATTTATTTTTATTTTTATTTTATAATATAAGTAGCTGCGCCCCGTGGTTTCATCCCGCGTAAGTTACGATACCGTGGGTATATTGGGATAAAAAGTAACAGCAAAGTATTTTACTGCTACATAAATACCCTTGATGATAAAACTATTTATTTTAATAAGATTTAATATTATGATACGAATGTAAACAACTTTGTTTCTACCGGCGATCTAATTGAATTTTAGAACACAAAAGCTGCTATTGTGACTTAACTATGATAGTTAGATATATTCCCTCGATGACTTTTTATAAGTACCTACTTTAAACATGTAGTACATAATTTTTATGTATCATTAATAGTATTCTCAGCGCATGCCAAATAATAAATTTTATAATAAGCAAAATTTTGCTAATTTGGACTACATTATTGCAATTTTCTAAAGGATGTCTATTTTTTTTTGAAATTAATTATAGCCTATGTTACTTCCTGGTAATTAAGCTTTCTATTAGTAAAAAAATGGTTAAAATTGTTCCAGTAGTTTCGGAGCCAAACAATATTCGGTACAAACAATAAAAAAAAATCCTCTTAAAATATTTTAAGTAAATAAGTAATAAGTATAAGTATTAATTAGTATAAGTATAGATTTCGACTATACCACTTACTTTACTATTCTCCTGCTGACGATCAACGAACGTCAGCAGAAGAATAGTAAAGAACGGGGTATAATCGTAAGAATATTCTAAAATTATACCAAACCACCATAATTTCTATTCTATCCGTTTACAATGTTTGCAAAGCGTTATTTGAAAATTAAAATCATTCACACGTGCATCTAAATTGGCTTCATAATGATCACTATCATTAGCAACGCATCCGCATCTAGGGTTGGCACAATAGATGCGCGAATCACTCTCGAAATGTCGCTAAAGCGTGGATAATTCTAACCCCGAACACATGTTATGTTCACATCAAGTAATAATAGCATATCACGTTCACTGTGTCCCTATTATAGACAAACAGCTTCATAGAAGCAAAAACGTTCGCACGACCTCAGTAGCGCAGGCGAGTAGGCGACTGCGAAGCAAGAGGGTTCGATTCCCGTTGCGGGACAAATGTCGGATCTGGGTGTTGTTTTACTACGGTACTCTTAGTTCTTTATAATTATCTAGTGTGGAGTCAAGGTGTGTGTCAGTTGGGTTTAAAAAAAAAGTTTATTTTGTATGAGATTTTCAAGAATCATGCAAAAACAAAACTATATACAAAATCTCAACTTTTATATTTTGTAAGAAACTATATTAAATACCTATTAGGTATTGTTCGCTACTCTTAGTTCCTGATACCTAGTACGGAGTCAAGGCTATGTGTCTGTCAGTTGGGTGTAAAAATAAACCTTAATTTTGTATGAGATTTTCAACAATCTCCTCTATTTATAAAATCTCAACTTTTACATTTTGTAAGAAACTATATTAAATATCTATTAGGTATTGTTCGGTACTCTTAGTTCTTGATACCTAGTGTGGAGTCAAGGCTATGTGTGTGTTGGGTGTACAAATAAACCTTAATTTTTAACAATCTACTCTATTTACAAAATCATAACTTTAATTTTTTTAAGAATCTACTTATATTAAATACCCATTAGGTATATACTCCTGTTCAATTAATGTTACAAATGCGAAAGTATGCATTTTTAGATATTTAGATGTTCAGTTGCTATTGATAAACGCAATGGCTTAACTAATTTGCATGAAATTTAGAGTAGGCATAGTTTGGGACGACTTTACATATTATACTACTTTTTTCTACTAAAAAGTAGATTATATTAGCAAAGCCAAAGTATCCCGGGTACGATATGGGCTTTGAAAAAATCCCGGGAAAAAATAGTTATATTTTTATATTTTTATAGTTATATTTTTATAGTTATATATTTTTTTTATCCATAATAATATGCTCTCTCAATACGGTTACGTGGTGATTATCTAAGCGAGTCGATGTTTAGTTTACCTGTTTTGCGTGTACTTTATGTTTAGTGTTTTTTTTTCTTATATTATAAGAGAAAATAATGCCATTATTCTAAGCAAAGCTGGTAGAAAAAAGGCAGTTTGACATAAAGGGGATCAGTCATTGAATTAGGGTAAAAGGGTCAATATGGGCCAGGGTAAAGATGGGCTGCAACAAATAGTGAGCTCTATCCTTTTGTTAACGGTCCCCTGCTGTACTTAATTGAGCTTTTGTCCAAGGGTTTCTGTGATTGGTCATCTGACATTTGATTTTGTCTTTGGTATAGAATAACACTGGTCTGGAATTAATAGCATAAGATTTACCCTTTGTTCATTTTGTACTTGAGATATTAATCCTGATACCGTTTTTACCGTTTTCGCGGGACCGCCGCCCTTTCGTAACGGTCCCGCGAAAACGTAAACGGAGCTGGATGATCTTGACACCTAAAGCTAGACAACTTTGACACTTGACCACACCCCAGACACTTAGATAAAAGTATGAAACGATAGCGTCCGTAATCACCATATGCAAGGTTTATGTACGTGAACGTTGCCCTTGTTTGTGGAAGTGAATTAGAAATGCTCATGGTTTAATTTGACTTATCGCCAGAGCTTGATGGCTTGCTTTCGCACGCGCTTCATCCTTTGGCGGATTCGATTCAGTTAGGACGACGTGTCAATTCAATTTGTAAACATACAAAGCTGACGTATGTCCTTATGCTTAGATCAAATGATGTGTGAGGTGAATTAAGTGTTTTTTAGGATATCTTGTAGATTACCTTCTAGAGGTATTATATATCCTGTGTCAAAGCATTCGTTTTGATCGCGTCTACATGACCAGCAATTTTTGGTTTATCTAGGCAGCGAAACTGAATAATAACGTACCTTGATCTGCAACTCAATATTGCGTCAGTGTAAATACGTCGATTAGTTATCGTCAAGAAAAAAAATAATATATATACATATACGCGTACACAATATGTTGACGTCGTTAACACGTGCAAACATTTTAAGCCTTCCAATTCCTTTTTGCATACGATTTAATATCGCATTAATATCTCAATCATTACAGCGAAGGGTGATTATTCAGTACTCGAAGTGACCACCTTTAAGTGTTATCAGAGCGTATCATTCAGCACTTTACAGTACATTGTGGCTGGCGGACAATCGCATTACTGCACGCCTCAAAAACGGGCTTTCACCGCGAATCGCCATCCTAAATAAACAATAACAGGAGGGGACGCTGCTTTTAAACGATCTCCAGAGGCTCAGCTGACAGATTAGCTCGTGCTATTAACAAATTTAATATTCCACCGCCATCCAAACCAGTTGTCCTTGTTGCGAAAATCTAAAGCTCGAATCGCTGTAACAAAAGCGCAGATATAACTTTGAATGCAGATGGGTTTGTCTGATAGGTGCTTATGGAGTTTTTAGGAAAGGGGCCAGATTCAACCACGTGCCAATGTACCCTCAGGGCTTTGCTTTTATGTTAGTAATAGTTGCTGTATACGTCTCGTTTACTCTGCATTTTCATAATGAGTTAGTCGTTGGCAAAGCAACTTTGTACGGATCGGAATGGAAAAGTTGAGCTGTAAATATTATTTTTGGTATGTCTATTAATTTTATACTCGCCTGCTTTCGGAATAAACTGTAACTTGTATTTTAGTATTTCGTTATCTATTTATACGGTAGAGGTTTTTTTAAAAGGCAGCTTTTTGAATTGGCCTATGTTTGACACCGTAGAGTTGACCACTAGCTCACAAACAAACCTTATTTAATATCTATTCAGTTAATTATTATTTATTACTCTTAATAACGGTTTAGGGAATCCAAAGCTTCACTGGCACCACAAATGTGACTAGGGACATAATCATCAACGTATACCAATTTCAAAGTATCTATAGGTATCTCCGAAATCCATCGGTGAAAAGCGTTACCCGTTAACTCCGTAAGATCCTCGTGGGAGCAGAAGCATATGCGCCCGTTATAATTAGCGTACAATGTTTGGCTTCAGCAAATCCCTTCGGGGCGTAAATTAAGAGATTCTAGCAGGATTAGTTTAAGTCGGACATGACCGGCTTTTGTGATCTTGTTCCGGCTAATTTGTTTCACAACTATTATCAGTACAAGTCTAACATCTACTATAACATACACTATCAATTTATAGTCACGCTTCTTTCCCGGAGAGGCAGAGACCACGGGTTTCAGTTGAAACGGTTCTGTCATACCTCTTAAGCTATTCATCGTCATCATTATATTATATTTATCTATTTATAATTACCCCCACTCTGACACTGCCATATAAAAAGGCATGTGGCTCTGAAATATTAGAATATATTTTAATCGTTGCTTGTTGAAATAAGTAGGGGTATTAGAATTTCTTATGAAGGAGCTCGTCCAAGGAAATACTACCATCATACATATATACCGCCAAAATACCGGTGAAATTATAGATACATGGGGCTTTTTATCATTATGGTGTCAAGATAGCAGGCGCAATGCAGGACACGTCCTAGTTGCACGTGGCCTTTGAGGTAATAATAAATAAATAATAAAATAAATAAATAATGCTGGACATTTTTCACACAGCATAATCTAGCCCCAAACTAAGCAGAGCTTGAATTATGGGAACTACATGATTGCTATACTACTTACGAGTAGATACTTTTTATTGTAAATACATACATAATTATAAATAGAAAACACCCAGACCCGAGACAAATATTTGCTAAATATGGAAAGTTAGTGGATTGATTGGCTGTACCGTCACTTGTTCGGAAAAAAACGTGAATTGTAAGGTGGATGGAGATACCTATGGAGATTCCAATATCAGAAGTCGGCTTTTTTTATAATTTTTGGCCACCCTCTCAGACAGCTTTCGGATACATTTGCGTTAAAGCTCGGACTTATATCACCTATATTTGTACTCGTTTCTATTTGCTTGCCCTTGCTAATCCCGATCCAATTTATGAGAGCTCTTGATGTTTTCAGTTCGTAAAGAAGATATTTTATAAGATCTTGGC
Source organism: Perizoma flavofasciatum (assembly GCA_958496245.1). NCBI lineage: Eukaryota > Metazoa > Arthropoda > Insecta > Lepidoptera > Geometridae > Perizoma > Perizoma flavofasciatum. The sequence goes on along the minus strand of OY292429.1, from coordinate 10,059,371 downwards.
TTAGCAAGTCCTAGGGTCTAATGTCGGCTTTTTTTATAATTTTTGGCCACCCTCTCAGACAGCTTTCGGATACATTTGCGTTAAAGCTCGGACTTATATCACCTATATTTGTACTCGTTTCTATTTGCTTGCCCTTGCTAATCCCGATCCAATTTATGAGAGCTCTTGATGTTTTCAGTTCGTAAAGAAGATATTTTATAAGATCTTGGCTTAGCAAGTCCTAGGGTCTAATGTGTTGAGACTTAAGGATTAAAATGTTTGCCACGGAACTAATGGGTATGCAAATATATTTCTGTCGTCAAATAAAAACTACATTTTTGGCCTTTTTTTGCATAATGGCCTAGGCATTTGGCCTTTTTTTGCATAATGGAGGTTAGTCCGGAGGTCATGAGCTCAAACCCGGTCGGGCATCTATGGATTTTTGCACTCGAAAAAATGATGTGTACAATTAACACGTGCTCAAACGGCGAAGTAAATATTGTGAGGAAACCAGCATGGCTTAAAACCAAAAACTCGAAGGCATGCGCCATCAGTTAGTGTTCCAATAAGCGGCGATGGGCTTGCAACTTGTCACGTGGAATGCTAACTACTTGCAATACACGGGCATGTGCAAAATGTAAAGTTTGGATGTATCTCTGAATACTTGAGTGTGTATCTGAGGATTAGCATGCATCTTGTGAAATACAGTTGTGAGCGTATGTTTAGATTAAAAATACAGGGCGATGATCTGCAGGTATACGCGCCATTGGAATTGTTTTTTAATATTTATTATAGTCCAACTCGTACACAAATGAGTCCACTGAACAAAAGCACTCCACATCGTAATACTAACACCATTATGTGAATTTTCATTCACGCTATCTGACGTAGCGCGTGTTGATTTTGCGAACGGGGACTCCGCAAGCGACAATAATAGAAATATGCAAATACATGGACAGAGAAGTTCAAACAAGATTACTTGCGTAAATGTTGGGATACGTAATTCTGAGGTTCATAAATCTATTGACATAATGTATGAGACTTGGTTGTATGTGAAAAATTCATATGAAAATGAGAAATAAGTTATATATCATCAAGAGCTCTCTTTGCCTTTTAAGTCACCATCAAACGATTTGGTATTATTAACATTAATCCATAATCAATTCTAATAGGTACCTCGACGACGGCGCAGTGGGTCAGTAGCCAGCTGAGCAGCAAGAGGCTCGGGTTCAATTTGTGCTGCCTGACAAATATTTGCAGATATTTGTTACGGGCTGAGTGTTGTTCCTGATACAAAAACTATGATGTTCTACCACATGTACTGATTACCTCTGTGACGACCACTGTGGTGCAGTAGGCGAAGGCTAGCCTGAGACGCAAAAGGTTGCGGGTTCGATTCCTGCCGCGAACATATGTTTGTATAATCTGTAAATATTTGTCTTGAGTCTGGGTGGCTTCTATGTATAATTATTGTATTTTTTTTTAATATATAAGTAGTTTATCAGTCATGTAGTTCCCATCATACAAGACCTGCTTGGTTTAGGGCCAAAATGATGCTGTGTAAAAATGTCCAGCATTATTATTTACAAGCTTTTGCCCACGGTTACGCTCGCGTGGTACCCAGATAAAAAGTAGCCTATGGGTTATTCTGATGTATAAGCTATATTACTGTAAAGTTTTATCAAAATCCGTTCAGTAGTATTTGCATGAAAGAGTAACAAACATCCATCCTCGCAAACTTTCACGTTTATAATATTAGTAGGATTATTGCATTTTTAATTAAGAGACAATGTTACAATCTATGGAAAAAATACTTTAATTTACGCTCAAAAAAATGGTATTTGGTACTTCCATAGATGGATAAACGAACTTAGCTTCAACTTTTTTATTTAAAGTTTACTGATTTTACTAGTAAGGATTGTGCGTCTGTTAATTTAGCAGAGCGACATAATCGGGCTGTGATGAATATTAAAAAAATTAAAAAACACGGTACTGAGAATCCTAGAGATCAGAACTATGTTTGTCGGTGTTTATTTATAATTACTTTTGTTAAAATCGATCATGATAAATCCTATGCAAGTCTTGTACCTTTTGGTTTCATTAAACAATCACAAAACATTTTACATTTTAAAGTATCCAAAGTTGTATTTTTTCTCATGTATCTGTCGTATTTATTTTCCCGTCTGAATTTTGTACGATACGATTTTTTACTTTTAAAATATTAATTTCAACTCTTAGTAATTAAAACTTCAGAACATTACGCGGTCGCACGCGAACTTCGCTAGGAACGAGCAGGTAACTTATTTTTATTATAACAGCCATGTTCATATTTTAACCTACATTTTAATTTATTGCGTTCTACCTCAAAATAATGCAACAAAGTTTATAAGAAAAAAATAACTAGTCTGTAAATGTTTTTAAATAGTTGGATTGTCTGTACGTATGAAAGTGGTATAGGCAACCTTTTCCATTTGGGAGTATACAATTCCAGATTCCAGACCGTTTTATCATGAAAAACATTATCTTTATTGTCTCTAATTAGATTAAGTTGATATTATAAGTAATTTACTTTGTTGGGTTAAATTAATAACTAGCTTAATAGCTCGAAGCCGGCACACAAAATTAAACGTAAGTATTAGAAGATAACCGTCTTCATCAAGTTAATTAATACAAAAACTCCTTACACGAGATTCCATCACATACTGCAGTGCCCCCTAGTGACGTGTGTTGATACCAATTGCTAGCTACTGCTAGCAAGTAGTACCTTCATGCTTCATGTATGTATGCATGGCAGCTAGTTAGCTGTCATGAAACTTGGCATCTCGACAAAGGTTAGGCAGAACTTCACACCGGGACAGCTCCTCAACCTATATCAAGCTTATGTCCAATCGTGCATAAAGTACTGCCTATTAATCATAAATAACCTCTCTTGAAGTCAAAAAAAACTAATACAAAATACTACATTACAGATCGTTTACGCCGTTTCATATTCTAGCATTTATTGCAACGCCCTGTAGAGACGTGTGGTGATAAAACTTATCGAAACATATTAATATTATTTATTATAAGTTTACTTAAAGGGTAGTACTTTGACCCAACAAAAAAAAATACATATACATTTATTTACCAAAAACAAAATATTTATTTTTTAACCTAAAAATAGTGTATCTAGGTTTGCATTGCAAGGGTTTGGTGTCTTTTTTAAACAATTATTGATAATGAAACCGATATTATAACTGATGATGTTTAAATGGTGTTTTCATAGTATGTGGTACACCACTTACAACCCCTTGTAATATTTCGTATAGTCCGTTCCACCCAAAGGTTGTCGGGTAGAGGTCGCTAATAAGCGATAACACCGCCCATTTGACAACAATGTTAAAGTTTGTACTATTTATTTAAGATGAATTATTTAGTAAGCAATGATGTTATCTATTTATCTATCTTCGATACATACAGGTTCTTGTGTTACGTCATCATTTTATATTGTGACATGTTGCCGTTTTCGATTGTCGCGGGCAACTGCCTTTAATTGGTCAGAAAACTACGTCAGGCTCTAGTGATAAAAAGGACCCTTTTTGCAACCAGTACAACTGCTAATAAACTTACAAACAAACAACCTTTTACCCCCAAACTCATAATCGAGCTCCTTGCGGCACGGGACGAGGTTATACTCGTAACATAATAGTATTCAGGGAATAGTATTGAAATAGTCATCAGTCGGAAAGCAATCTGTCTTGAAATAGCGGACGGCGGTAGAGCCAGCTGCGTCGCGTCAGGGATGAGACAACAATTAAAATATCTGGCTAATGGACGAACAGGAATCTGAAACACGTTAATGAACATATTGCCTCTTTGTACTTTGCTTTTTTCTTGCAGAACATTAATCATATCGACAGTTTTGTCGTTCGATGCGCTTATTTGATTTGGGCAGGAAGTTATTTTAATTTGAGCAGCTCGTGTTCTTTCATGTCTAATTTTCGTGTTTCAGCAAGCCGACCATAAGTTTATGTCAAGTACACCAGACTTTCAACACATTTGGTGTGTTTTCTTGCTCGAGACTCCTTTATGTGTTTTGAATTTATCTATGAATATACATACTTTATAACAAACTGCGTTGAGGAAGTCTGTTTTCGAACGCAAGCAAGCCAAACAGCGGCTTCGATTCAGAATCAAACATTTACGAGTTCCCAATAGGTTTTAGCAATAGTTAATTAAATTCAAACGAAAACGTGCAGCCAGGATTATTTGTTTTGTCGTAAAATCAAATAAAAAAATCAATTCACGACATGCATCATTATTATTATCAACATCAAAGCAATAATTCAATTTTTATCTAATCAAACCTTACCCTCAACAATTTCACAGAGATTGTCTGCACCCCGGATATGTACCCCATATATCATATTCAAATGTTAATTCAATAGCAGAGTGATTTCTGACCCGGCCTTTGCCGCGATAAAATAAATATAATCCGAATGAGCATAAAATTATTTCTCTACGGCTCACACGGGACAGCTTATTTCGAGCTCATAATTTATTCACTAGATAAACTACGTAAAGATTAATGCCTCGAATCTAATAGAAAATTGAATTTATGTGGTATGCTTATCATTTATATGGCTGAGCGCGTGCCTGATGAACAACAGACCGTTCAAATTTGATTAAAGGATATTAGAAGACGCGAAATAAAATAAAAATGATTTACGGAGAGAAAAAGGCACCATTGCACTTATAATTTAATACTATTTGATTGAAAACATTTATCAAACACACACTAGTAAAAAATACACTTTGGTAGAAAAAAAGTAATTTTATTTGATAGTCAAACTTGAAATTGAAAACACAACCAAAATTAAATAAACATTTTAACAGCGAACAGACAAGCTTTATTCAGATAAACAAACGATTTTCGTATTAGTGGACGAAAGTCAAACAGCACCTAAACTGGGACAAAGCGCTATGAAGCTTCTGTGTCCAATATTCAGTTACTTTGCAAACACGTAACCCATCGAGTTGAGTCTTGGGTTACGTTTAAGTGAGTCGACCACCGCAGTATTATAGCTGAGACGTTATCAATCTGGTTCACTTCATACAAACGCTAGCATTCAATATAAATAGGTATGTCGCTCACATACTTGTAGTGAATGCTACTCACATTGTCAAACTCCACCAAGGAAATAGGTTGAGAGTAAAATACGTAAATTATCCAACTAATAATACGTTGCAAAAGTATGTTGAAAAAAATCTATGAAATGGCTGATTTAATTTGTATAACAATGCATCAAAGCTCGCACAGTGAACCAGCTGATCAGTTATTTCGTAAGCTATTAAAGAATATTCCATTAACTTGTTTTCTTTGCTAAACTATCCATCTTACACAACAAATAATGGCCCCTAATGGCGGAAACACAAGCGAATGAACAAGTCAAATATACTCTTACAAGTAATTATAAAAAACTATTAATAACGAATTGCCCCAATTTAAATAAGAGCAGAAACTTTAACTTGCTGGTCATAGGCAAACACAAAATTACAAACGGTCACAATGGTAGAACAGGTAAGACATTCCATAGTTCGATTGCATGCATAGTGAAGGAGTTATTAAGAAAGACTATGAATCATTGATAACGTTAAAGTTAATAGGTGTTTATTCATTGAAATCACAAGGATCATAAAGAAACGCCAGCTTAAAAACTATGTAAATTTTATAATTTAAAGTCTATTTACGCCAATTCCTCCCGCAATTTCAACGGCTACCACGTCAGTTTGACCGGATTTTAAATAATTATGTGAGTGGTTGATGTTTCTGCAAGCTTTTTCACTTTCGAACCTAAATTTGATCATATTTTTTTCTTGCGTTGATACATTTGCGAATATCAATGTTTAAGTTCACTCGTAGTAGTTCTATTATTGAATCAGCACCGTAACTAGTGCAAATTCACAGTAGTTCCTAATTATAACTGTTCACTACAGCGAATGATCGGCTTTGTGCCCTGTTATACCGTGATGTATATTCCAGATTGTAATAGAATAGAAATGTTTCCGTCGATAAAATGCCCAGAGAAGCATTATATGTATAGCATTCAGCATTTCTCATCGCCCTGAAATAGGTTAACGATCGAAATGGTTTTAATTGATGTCATCAAGAGGACACTGAAACAGTCCCTCTAGACAAAACGCCATCATATAAACCGATCTTTTAGAATAAAAACGGACTTTTTACTAATCATCAATATGGGACTGCGCCATTATAGTTTTTTTTACGGAAAAGAAATGAAAACCCCAGCGAATTAAAATCATTGTAAAAGAGTTGCCATAATAGCCGGTGTTATAATTTAGTGGGTGGTCAAAAGGATGCTGATTATTATCAATGATGTGTTAAAACAGTGCAGGGTGTAGTCTTAAACTAAAAACTGTTTTTTTTCAGTAAATATACTTTATTTACGAGCATGTAAATTTTAAGGGAATATGCATATTATAATGCGAGTAAATTGGGCCGGATTTTAGTTGAAAACTGTAGGCATTTTTAAAATACACGTTTTTAGATCTGATAAAAAATATATTGCAAACATTTTAATTTTAAAATTATCTAATACGTGAAGCCAAAGTCCAAAGTAATGGCAGCGCATAAATACGATTGGTTTCTCTGTTAACCTCTTGTCCAAGGGAAGAGTTTGTCCAAAGGATATAAATAAACATGATGAAGTTATGAACACCATAAATTACTCTGACATAGATAAGAGTAACGACATTGTAAAAGTCATCGTGTGTTAGCTTATAATGTGAGTAAAATTATGAGTGTTAACAAGTGGAGGATGCAAAAGACATGTTTAATTTGATGGAAATAAAATAACCGATCTTTTTACCAAACTGACTTAATAAACGGCAATGTATCTACCATATTGGTATAAAAAGCGGACGATAGTTTAATACCTTACCCGCCTTTGCTTAGAACATTATTAAGACATTTGAATAGCAAGTAACAACTGTAATTTGAATTAACAAATAAATATATATTTAAAGTCACAAAACTGCTTTAGTTCACTTTCTACTCATACAAAAAGCAAATGAAAACTGAAAGAAAAAAAACTATGACATTGTTGTTTTAGAAACATAATATACTGTGATACAAGTAGATACATACTTGTATAACGGTTACATTGCTGGTAATATTGTCTATAGATACATAAATAAGCATACTTTTGCAAACAATATTCATTACTAGATACTTAAAACTTTCGATAACCATCGGTTAAACGTTATTGCAGCGGCAATTAACCTTATACCGACAATAGACCAGTCAGTTATATCTAGGGCATTGCTATTCTTCTAAAGTACAGCTGAATTGAACTAATTAACTACGGCTCTGCAGATGTTTTGTTATAGGTATGAGAGAGACGTACGGATTCAGTGGATTAGTCATCAGAACCATTATTCAAACGCACCAAAGAACTGATAGTTTTTGAGGAAATGCTATGTTTATTGTAGAGCTCCTTGTGGAAGAATTTATCCGGGGATGTGACTACCAATTTCTGCCACCAAGCATTTTTTACCATCAAATTAGCTAACCAACATACGGCCCACCTGTTACAGGTGGGCCGTACAGGTGACCTGTAGGAAAGCGGTTATAAGCTTACAACACCAAAGACATCACACGCAGCTTGCCAACCCATTAACAATTTCAAAACGCCCTTATTAAAGAATCTCATACCGTAGTCACATGAGAAAACCTCAGTAGAGAGATTCTATAATCTGAGTGCTCGTAGAAGGAAGTTTCTCAAGTATAGCACGGTGTGCAACCACCTGGACTCTAGGGTGTGAGGACTACCGAAAGCGAGCGGTGCGTTGATAGATGGTAGCCATAGACATCATATCTAACAATTCCTTCCACTGGAAAATTTTACATGAAGCTTATCATCAATATATTAGAGTGGCGTGTGCAATGCAATGCCGCGACATAGAAATTGGTTGCCTATTTTTGGCTATGACATCTGTAACATTAGAGGCACTCCTGATGCGTTAGCTGCCTTTAGATAAAATTGAAAAGTCTCATTAAGATTTCAAGTGAAACCCTTTTTAAATACTTTACCTTTTAATTTTTAAATTACCTTCATAAAATTACGGATCAAGCTTACAAAATACTCTTACCAATCTTCTCATGATCATAACCAAAAACAATCTGCCTAATTAGAACAGGATTCTTTACCAGCTCAGAATATTAACTTCATCAAGACTCTCATTAAGTTCTCACACGGCTAAATATAAGCAAAACGGGTCAGATATTATACACACACATAAAAGGCACACATTAGTGGCAGGGGCAACGGAAAGCTTAGTGTTCCGTAGATCTAATCTTCGACAATATTCTATCTTAAATATATTAGTCATTAGTATCATTTTGTTTGGGTAGCACTTGATTCGAAGATTTATAAAATAAATATCATATTTAATAAAGAAAACTAAACTTGTAGGTATTTTATAAAAAACCTACTTGCGGCGATGGCCTATCATGTGGAATGGTTACTTCTTTCGAAAACCTGCGTTTTAAAACATGACCCAATATAATTATTGGATAATTCTTATCTCTGTCCTTTATTTAGTACTAGCTTCTGCCTACGGCTTTGCCCGCCGGGTACCATTACCCGGATAAAAAGTAGCCTATATGTTATTCTGATGTATGTATAAGCTATATTACTTATAAAAAAAACAGTTCAATAGTTTTTGCGTGAAAGAGTAACAAACATCCATCCTCATAAACTTTCGCGTTTATAATATTAGTAGGATTCTCAAAGATCTGAACTAAAAATGTATCTGGGAACGTTCAGCATGGGAAATACAGTCGTGACCATGTTTCTTTTTTCCTAATTTACTGCTTTTTATGCTATTTCGATTCGATGTCAAAGTGAAGGAAATGAAATGATATTATTGATACTCATTGAGCCTATAATATCGAATATCTCACCTTTGTAGTTTTGATGTGCTATTTATAATTAATTTTAAAGTATTTTTTTATTTAAAAATATATATACTTTGTGTAGAAATTGCTACTTAAAGCTTAGAACTAACAGATCTGTTAGTTCTTCCAAAGAAAGATTTTATTTGTTTTCTGTTACGGGTAGTTTTAACGTTTGAATTTGTTTTAAGGAACCCTAAATCATCAAGCCTGCCACTTAGTCCACGCCGCCAAGGATATAATCTTAGCTCATCTGCGGTGACTCAAACCCGATGCAAAATAAAGAGACATTTTTTCAATTACACAGCGCCACCAAGAACGCAATCAGATTTCTTGTAAGAATAACATATAATTTTAATTTGATTGTTTATTTTCAAAGAAATATCTTGGACGGTAGAAGCTTATACGTAGACGTATCTGATGAGTTTATTTTCTTGTAATGGTGTATGTAATCGGTTGAAATAAGTGTTTATTTTGTTTTTTTTTTAATGTTTATTCTTGGCCAACAGATCTATCGCAAGAGGTCAGAGGATGTCTATCTCAAGATTTATATTATTATTATCCCACAATTTTACTATCAACGTTTGTGGGAAAATAATAATGTCGAATCCATAACCTCCCGCTTGATACGCGAGGGCTACACCACACTTAGCCGCAGGAAGGTTACCAGCCATATTGAAATTCTTGGGAAGCACCGAAGCTTATAGAGGAAATATTGCAATTACTAAAGTTACTTAAAAAATCATCAAATTTATAGCAGCCAATATTTCAAACACTAAATACCTAACCAGGGAGTTGTAAAGTTAAATAAAACGTTTTTCTATGTTAAAAACGTTATTTGATTGATTATAAACGTATGTATGAGTAATTACTTGAATTTGATATCAAGCCTAATTAATTGATTAATTATCTTTTACCTTTCCTGAGTAGAATGAATCTATTCTCGAAAGAACACTGCATTTTGAAATGTATTTTGAAAACCTTGAAAGTTAAAGAGCAATTAATAATTCAAGGACTTTTACATGGTCGGACCACAAACAGTCGATACCGGTAATTATGAGAAGCTTCATGTAACGATAACACTTCTGATTTATCGTATCTCAAGGATAAACACAGAGGTATTGTTGGCGCAGAGAAAAGTTTATAAGAGTGGTCTTAATATTTTATCTTTTTATTTTGAAAGTGTATAACTCAGTATTCAGATCCGCGAAGATATGAAAATAAAGATGGGACTTGTTTCTACTTAAAATGTGAACATTTCCCATATTTACGTTAGCATGGGTTGCACGCCCATTGCTGCTCATTTATAGGCTAGGCTTTCAAAATAGGTGTCTAGACAAACGGACATATTGCAAGACGTGGTGATGGCAGGTGGAGCAGGACAACGACTGAATGGTGGCCAAGGAGTGGATATAGAAACGTTGTTCATGGATGGTTTAGACTGGCGCAGGATCGTGGTGGATGGCACAAACTGAGGGAGGCCTATACCCAGCAGTGGGTGAAGTCGGGCTGTAGATGATGCTGATGATGATGATGACCAAACGGTCACCATTCGAGAATCTTTCTCTTGGGAAGAAAGTTGTCAGTTCTGCGAGGCCTGTCCATAGCTAATTTTTAGAGCTAAGTCGGTTTTATTAATACAAACCTGAACTTTTCAATAGTATAACAGCGCTGTGTATTCGCCCCATAAAAACTTAAAAAGTAGTGTAATGAGACCGTAAATATATTTCTGGTAGACGCATTTGTTATATTTTTTTTATCGGTTTGGCTTTTATAATAATATTTTTATGGCCTATATGGGAATGAGCTGTTCTACCATATTATGTTTCTGTGGCAATATGCGTGTTTTATTACATTAAATACCGCCAATTCACCGCTCGCGCGATGTCACATACTTGCTTGATTAATAGCTGGATTATCCAAGATTATGTCTCAGGTTTATCGGCTTGTATTTGATTTGGTCTATTTTAGGATTTGTTTGTAGGCCATTTTATTATTCTCACATTATTTTTTCCCGATATATGCGTAGGTATTTATTCAGTTTATCTTTATGTTTGTTTTATTATTGGGCTAATATAACGCACTAAGTAAATATTCAATCGTTACCTGATCGACTCATAATAATCAAGCTAGAAACCTGAAATTTCGAGGATATTGAAGTGCTAATACGATTTTCTAGGGGTGGATAGGTAAAAGTTTGTACGGATAAAACTTAATATGGAAGAGGTTGTTAGTGAAATATTAAAAAAAAATACCAGGATGATATAGGAATAATTATTTCACTAACTTTTGTATAGAACAGACAAAGCCTCGTTAGATGTCATTCAAACTCTACTAAATTCAAAGGTCTCCATCTATCAAACTAAAGTGATCAGTGTTCCGTTCGTGTTTATTGCAGGAAACAGGCAGTAAGGCTCACGGTGAGACTCTATACTTTATGATAACTTTTAATTAATGTCCCTGCATAGCGCTTTATTGTCCTGAAGTTTCTATACAATACGTGGATGGATCTAGGGCTTAATAAAACGAAGCATCGTCCTCCGATTCGGATCAATACTTTGCCCCAACTGAGAAAGTCACGTGATAGGGAAAGCCCCATCTTCCAAAGTTAAACTATGGTATTATCATAAAGTTTGTAAATCGTTTAAACTATAATGAAATAAATGTTTAGTGTATTTTTTTTATGTAAAATAATCTTAAAACAAGCATGCTCTCGCCTGTCATTCTCATGATGGACATCCTCAGATTATTCTGAGATTACTCAATACTTAGTTCTTAGAGATTATCAATTAGAAGGTAGTCAGACGCATGCACATGATTTAAGTAGTATTTATAAACATAACTTTGAATAATCAATATGTTTCAACAAACTAAAGTCTTGTCAAGATAAATTGATAATTTTTAAAGTAATCTCGAGATTAGCTCAACTGATCCCCATTGTTTTAACTCAAAAGCAAACTACTCTTTAAAAGTAGCTCAGCTGTTTCATGTGTATTATTTTGTATAAAATTACGTAAGTACCTATTTAGTTATTTCCGTATATTGTGTTTGCTGGTATTTGTTGAAGAGAAGTTTTGAGAGAAGGGACAGTTACCCTCAACCTTTTAACCGCTACAGAAAATCCTGAGTCCATCCTCTACCTAAATTATGGGCCGACGACGTCGCATGTGAGTCTCTCAGATAAATTATATGAAAAATGTGTCAGCTTTAATATTGTTGAATGCAATGTCAGAGCTCGCTTGAGCACTGGGAGGTAATTTACTATGCTAGACAAATCTCAACAATTTTAATATACCCACGGACATTTTATTTATTGCTTTGTGAATTAAAATATTGTAATAACTTAAATTAAACACTTAATTGTAACTTGGGATACAGGTAGTACTTAGGAAGCATTTTTTTATTATTTAGATTGTAAAAATGTTTCGATAACTAATAATAATAACTCGTAAGGTAAAATAAAATACTTTCGAGCAGGCTGTTTTTATTTTGTCAGCTACATTTAGCTTTTATTTAAAAACAAAGCCTATTCGTCATGTTACCGGTTCTTATTTGGTAACCCCGCGTTAACGCAGTCACCTAGGTCTGACTTAAATCAGTGATCTGACCTGGATAATGTATGATGGACTTGAACCGATTTAAAAAGTGACCGATGCTGAAAGAATCACTTAAATCAAATTGTATTTGTTTGAAAATGTAATGTAGGTACATATATTTGGTGGGTGCTTCGTTAGAATATTCTGCCGCCATGGTAGGTATAAAATGTAGGTACTTATTTTTACATAAAATTAAAAAAGTGAAAAAGTGAACCAAGGTCAGTGTATTAGAGAGAGATTTAGATACTTTTTTTCATTCACATGCCACTGTCTTCTAATTTTTGTTTTATGTTTACCTCACTGTAAATATAAGATAATTATGCACATTAATTTACTTACCTACTAAGTTCTAAGTATATACAAATATAAAGTGTGATAATAAAACATACTAAATTACATTCATTATAATTTAAATAATTATAAAAAGGAAATCAGATAAATTCTTATAATTTTTAATCCAGATAAAATTATTGAAATGTAATATTACTATTATTTTTTTATTTATTAATATTATTTAATTATTAGTGTTCAAAAATTATTATAATCATTCTTACTTTTATCATATATTTTTGCTGATATAATGCTAATGAATTCTTGTTTTAGGGGTAAATAAAGACAATTTTTTTTTATTAAAAAAATAATACAATTTTGGTCAAGGACATAAAACCAAAGCTTGTGAAAATACAAATAAAAATGCAAGGAGATTCAAGAATTCACAACCGCACATTAAAATCAAATACTAATAGGGTTCTCACAATTTCTTTGGCACATGTGCAGTATGTGTGCCTTACATCTGTTCAGCAGATGTAAGCATGGCGAAATATTAGCCGTAGGTATACTATGACAAACCGGGCTACTATCAAAACATCTCCTGCGATGATTTTTATTTTTGTCCATCTTTTTGGCAAATAATTTATTGTTTTTACCCGCAACAACTGGAATCCGTACATGCGTTTGCCATAAGAGATTGTTTGCTTGTGTGTATATGTGTTTGTCTGTCATCATTTATCTTCGAAACGGGTAATCCGATTGTAATACAATTTCTGGCTATTTATATAACTTTAAGGTTTTATTGCCACATGTAACTGAGACACAGAAGGTTGCGGGTCCGATTAACGCCGCGGGACAAATGTTTGTATGATCTGCAAATATATGTCTTGGGTCTGGGTGTTTCCTTTGTATAATTTGTATGTATTTACAAAATAAAAGTGTATTAGTCATGTAGTTCAAATAATACAAGCTAGAGGATAAATGATGCTGTATGAAAAATGACCAGCATTATTATTATTCCTCTTTATTTATTTAAAATCTCAGGCTTATGGCTGGAACCTAAATAGGCATAAGTGAAGCCGAAACCAACAATAAGAGGCCTTTTTGTACAATACAATTATTATTATTATTAATAATACCTATCTGATATATACTTACCAATTTTCCTAAACGAATACTCCCCTCGACACTCGACAATAACCTGTTAACTTAAAAGGATAATTCAAATAGTTAAGAACTTCCACAGCAAGATAAAATTGACAGTACTTAATGACCCATTAACGTTTTGTTTCACACAGACCGCGGTGTCCGCCATTGTTTAAAATGCACAATTAAAAGCAATGGTATCACAAATATCCCTTCACAACTTAACTGCATTTACGCTTTGACAGGATACCGTCTTACATGAGCATAGCGTTGAGCGGAGCGGTTTACCCTACTGTTAGAGGTACCGGTTAAATGATACTTCCAACGAATAGTTCGCAACTGATTTATTTATTAGATTTAATTATACATGAAGACTTAATGCGGAAGATAGAAATCACGTTCGTACATAGTCTCACGTAGATATTATTCAGCTATAATGACCTAGGAAGTTAGGTAACCTTGACATCACATGCTTAGCCTGAATAACACATTGTACCTTGTATAAGTGACATATGCACGGAGCAACACAGCTGTCAAATAGCCAACACATTCATAAACATTAAAAAACAAAACAATCATGCTCACGACTCTAATCTATTATTTTTTGACGACCTCTGTGGCGCAGTGGGCGAAGGTCCGCCTGAGACGTTTTTACAAAAAAAAGTATATAAGTAGTTTATCAGTCATGTAGTTCCTATAACACAATTTCTGCTTACTTTGGGGCTAGACGATGCAGTGTGAAAAAAAAATCTCCATTATGGAGAACCTCAGATCCATAAGCAGATCTGTGAGTATCTCACATAAAAAAATATTATAATAAGTTAAATGTAAAAATAATTATGGGACATTATACAAAAATATTTCACAAGGTTTCCGTTTCCACTATTGGTTTTTTTAGGGTTCCGTACCTCAAAAGGAAAAAATAACCCTTCTCGCATCGTTGTCAGTCCGTCTATTTATCTATCAAGACCCTTTATCTCAGGAACGAGTGAAGCTATCAAGTTGAAATTGGTATCAAATACCTGTAGCTATAAAAATATCAAGCTTTTAAGTCAACACAATAAAAAAATACAGCCATTTATGCCTTATATTTGGACACTTGCAAAATCTATAGTCACAGAAGCAAGGTCTCACAACACAAGTAAAGAAAAAGCTCGAAAATTGTTATTTTGTAGCTTTATCAAATATTTTTTTATATTTGTGACACAAATATAATTATATTTGTATTAAAATACATCGATATACATCGTTCGTTTTGTTAGATCAATGTTAGAACTTTCTTAGTTTATGAACTTGAATAAAGCTAATTTTGGTGAACTAGCTTCTAAGCTTGTACGGAAACTTCGGTGCGCGAGGCAGACTCGTACTTGTCTGTTTTTTTAGTCTAGTTTTTTATACAATGAAATTGGCAAACAAGCATACGTTCCGTATTTCATTGGGCAACCTATTACTCGTAACTCGTATCGACGTATTTCACTCCAGAGGTATAATTCGCTCGGTGCCGAGATATAACTGGTGAAGAGTCTCATATGCCTTTGTGTAATGCTACCGGCACACAGCTATGCGAGTATAAATACTTAGCAGCAGAAATAAATATTGCAGTAGTACTTCCTCGGGCGACAGCTTTTATAAGGAGCTCTACTACTTCAATCTAAAAAACCTACCAAGTTTTAGTTTTTATCGCTCAACGATATTTATCGCTCAGTACAGTCCGGAAAGCTTTTATCAATCCACAGCCTTAGTTGCCTATCAGTTGTTAAGTCGGCAACGGTAGCATTTAAAAATGTTTAACCAATCTCAACATTTCTATTCCGATTCAGTTCAATAGGTATTTATCGATTTCATCTAATGACTGGTCAGTATACGCGGCGAGTGTCAACTTAATGAGAATTTAAACCGACTTTGTACCCAATAAATTATAAAAAGTTCGACCAAAACGGCATATTAATTGGTCATTAGTACACGTCAACACCTTTTGAGAGTATTCGGAACGTGAAAGCATTTGAGAGTTATTTGGAGACTATAAAATTAGGTGGGTGTAAATTTTTTATCGCTGCCCCGGGCTATATTAGAACGCTATGTGAATATAAATTTGTTTTCCAAAAGCTTTTAAGCGTTTGTTTGTGCTAAAGAAACGGGAAGTATTTTGAGGTCTTTTTTCGGAGTAATTAAATGTCGTGTCGTGATTTGTTGTAATTGGTTTCGGATTGAAGGAGATTGTTCTGTTTATAGCTGCTTTTCACTTCATTGTTTAAGTTTAGATACTTTGTAAATTCTTTTAAACTCACAAAACAACATTATTTAAGATATATAGTGTTTCATACCAGCAAACAGTGAATCAGAACAAGTCGAATCACTATAATGGAATAAAAAAATGCGTGTTTTTTCGTGTTAATGTCGATTTATGACTATAAGAATTAAGCTACAGGGTTGATGCAACTCAATGAAAATCAGCTTTTAGGTTAACTTTCTCATGCATTAAACCTCCCTCAAAGTACTACAACTTATCTTAGCAAATTGAATTTCGCGATGAATCCAAGAAGATTGACTGACCACAAATTGGGGATTCATTGTCAAGCGAGATAACGTCGCAAGAATCTCATTACATTGGAACACTCGGCCTTTGAACGCAGTGTCATCAGAAATAGCTAGCCCATTGCATCCTTAAGTTCTAAAATAGACCCATACTAAAGATATTTAACGGCCTAACTGCATTTACTACGACATTTTATAATAAAAAATATTTCATCGATATTTAGAATGGATATTCACAGTGGGCATAAACTGTATATTATCCCATATATAAAAGGGTTTTTCGTAGTCATCAATTTTGCAATGTAAGTCGACGAAAAAACGGCATTTCTTATGAACGGTGCCTTAATGGTAAGAGCGCGTTACTTCTGGCGAATTCGTGTGCAATACCTAATCCTACAACAAAAAAAAGTATTTGAATGACATAAAATGGAGACACTGCTAGTGGCAAAAGAGAGCGATTTGATGAAGCGATACTATAGAGTAATACCATTGTTAGGAATAGCGAAGCTCCGTGAGCCGTAACTAAATGTACCTACTTGTAAGTGTAGTATGTAAGTACCTATAGGGAGTCGCACGCTCGTATCGGCAATGTCTGCCACGTTCTATTTTTCCGCTTGCAATCTAAATAAATAAACTGTTTGATAATGTCCAAAGCCACTAAAAACTAGAGTTAGGAATTAGAGTGTTTTTTTTAATGTTATTTCGAGGCAAACAGCCAAACGCCTACATTATGAAAAAGCGGTTACCGTCGCCTTTTGAAATTTACAACACTAAGCATTGCTGATAGTCTATACTTGGACTAGAGTGATACTGTAGGCTAGAGTTGCACTCTTCTAGACTGACATAATTAGAGCGCTGTGTAAGAGTGGTGATAAAGAGTGAAACTTACAATAGTGATTCAGCAAAATGAATCACTATTGTAAGTTTTAAGAGGCGGCACAAGAGTGGTACAAAAGTAACCCATTAGCTAAAACAACTAAATAGAGTGTAATACATTTCTAAAATTTATTGGAAAAAGTGACTGACCATAAAGTTTCGTTGTGTGCTAGCGGTTAATGATCTGTTCTGAGCTTCCCGGATTCCTCTACATGTTCAGTGTGGAGTCAGGAATCTTGAGGGGTTTCGGATAGTTCAAAGTTTGAAACTAATGTCCGTCAGTTTCGCATTACTCGTATAAATATGTTGTAGGAATGGATGATGTATTTGCAATTAAATTTTGCTACTTTCGCTGGTTAGTAAACTAAGAAAAAAAGGGAAGATATTTTGACAGGCTTTGCCATGTCCAAAACGTGTACAACTTAAATTCAGTTTTAAAAATTTTGAAATTCCTCGTTTCCATTTCAATAATAAGGAGACGGGCCGATGGACTTTAAATATTTACTCGGTTCTTTATACTGGCATACACGCTTAGTAGGATTTTTTGCGCTATTTCAACATGTCATCTTTACCACGAACTTATGTTACGAAATTATTAAGTAACATAATAGTGATATAATGAAGCCAAATCACTCTTGTGCCAACATCACTGCAAAACAAAACACAAAATCATCATCTATTAATCAGTTTACGATGATTGTGCGTATAATTAGCCATTTATATTCGTAGGTTGAACAATAAATTAGATGAGCTCTTCACGTTTATATGACGCCCACGCTAACGATTTGGCGATAGCTTAATGATCTCTAACAGAGACTTCAAATGGACTTCTATTTTATTGATTCACAATTCTTTTAGAGGCTTACCCGTCATCATCATCAGCCCACATTTTTCCACTGTTAGATGTTCCTAGTACCTACCCAATCTACCAGTAGATTACGTTCTCCTAAGCTCGGTGTTAGATTCTTCTCAGCAATTTCTAGCCCATCGCCTTTGACTAGACATGAGCGTTTTCGTTTTTTCCCGCAAACG
Organism: Perizoma flavofasciatum; assembly: GCA_958496245.1. NCBI lineage: Eukaryota > Metazoa > Arthropoda > Insecta > Lepidoptera > Geometridae > Perizoma > Perizoma flavofasciatum. The sequence continues at coordinate 10,040,981 of OY292429.1, read as the reverse complement.
GTTATGTAACCGATATACAGTTTGCATATCGATATAGAAAACGGTTTTCAGATATCGATATCAGTCGTAAGGGTTTCAAACTTTAACATGATTTTTAGATAAGCAAACTAACAACGAAACGCCAAACGCAAACTTATATAGTTATTTAGTACATCGATGTGCAATTATGGCTAATGTTACGTCATATTCGCCCATATATCGTTTCGTTTGGTTTGTGAAGTTTTCGTTTTGTTCGTGTCTTTAGTAACAGTTGAGGTTTTGATTAGTTTTCATGATTTAAATATCGATATGGTATGATATCTAACCCATATCCGATATAAGTTACGTTTCGATATATCGAACTCGTGTCTACCTTTGACGATAGACCCATCGTAAGACATCGGTCCCCCAAGTCGGGCGATTTACAATACGTTTGGTTGCTTTAATTTACGAAGGTTTGTCAATTCTGCGGCTTTTACCAGCTGGTTTAACAACGGTGTCATAATTATACTGGGGACGGTCTATTTATGATATTAAAAGTGTATATTAGTTGATCCGTGGTATGTCATGGGTTATGTCATGTTATTATTTGCTGCGTTAGTCTTTTGTCTGCGTGACAACTACCTACAGTCTGCTATTGTAGATGACTGTGTCGTATGTGTAATGCTATGCTCGTGGTAATGTACAATGAAATATCACAAATGTGGACCTAGTTTAAAAAACCGCTGCCAGTTTAGCTTTCACGATGTTAAACAATTTCAAACCCACAAGAAAGGCAAATTTTATCAATATCGCTTCAGCTTATTGTAACTATAATATTATTATATAATAGAAGAACTAGAATAAATTTAAGAAGTGGATTATAAAAGATTGGAATTAAAATGGCATGCTTTATAGTTTGCTTTGGAATATTTTTTTTAATAGCATCTTATTAAAATTAAATTTAGGAGTTCGTAGCCCACAATTAATGTCACCAGTAGTTTAATAAATAACATTCTAAATGCTAATTTTCGCAACAAATATACCTAATTTCATTTGGTATTTTTAAGTACCGTAAAATTGATAAATTTTATTTGATAATCGTGCACCGTTGTCACTCTTATCTGTTTCATTACAATTTTGTATCTATTCAGTAGGTGTTTGGCCAGAATCACATTTGCGTATAAATGCTAAGCGGATTAGATATAATATACCGATGTAAAAATCTATTTGTAATAACATAATTTATTGTTAAAATCTGGTCCTCGTTATAGATTATTTAGATACTAAACTAAAACAGTTTTAGTAAATATATCGGTGATATATTTACTAAAACTGATAATTATTTAGTAAAGTATCATATTTAATAAATCTGATTTTAATCCGACAATAGCTGTGCCGCGGCCACTCTCCGCCCCCGACCGACCGCGTCGCATAGCCCGACGCGCTTTTACTTCGTTTTCGATAAGCGTTCTTTCCGTAGCGTGATGTTTAATAGCCTTCCTCTAGAATTGGGCTATCGAATGCAAAAAGAGTTAAATACAAATCAAGAGTTCAGCAGGAATTTTGCTCCACAAATAATCGTATCGATATTTTATGGATAAAGCAGAAAAAGCTGTGATTAGAACCATGCGAATACAAAAAGTGCAAAGGTGGTGCAATGGAAATTTTAATGATCCCTCGTCCATCGAGACGCTGAGGATGAGAATTAAAAAGAATAGCCGGGAAACGGTCTCCGCTTTGCTTTTTAATTTTCCGCTCGCCGCCGACTGGGGCCTTTAAAGTTTGCGGTTTATTCAATCTATGGACTATATTAAGTATCTATATCAGCTGTTTTTTGTTTTCATACTACTTATTAACTTCTACTTCTTATTTCTTTTAGTTGGTCTCTGGTAGTTTCTCTATCTTTTGAAGTCTTAAAGTTTTTTATTGATTTTTACTAAAACCGCCTCATACATCTTTTTCCCTATTTGTTAGATACAACTACATGAATTTATTAATATCGTCCACAATCTGGACTGGGCACTACCATAGAATAGTACAACAAATTCGTTTCATGCGACTAATTGGTAAAAAATCTCAAAGGCAGTGTTGCCAGCCGGGTCATGACAAAAGTAACCTAAAATAGATAAAAAGTAACCTTTTGGTGTGAAAAGTAACCTTTCTTATTTTTTCCCTTTAATAAGGTACTGAAAGACTGCATTTCACGATTTATCTTTTTCTAACCCATTTTTCATCTTCTATTTTTTTGCCAATATTGCAAAAATATGCAACAAAGAGCGCTACTACGTTCTGTTTAAATTTATATTCAGGTAAAAAATTAAATACCTTATTATGTATTTAATTTAATAAATACCTTATTAAATTAAATACATATGAATACTATGAATTCCAGAAAATCACCTAAAAGTAACCTTTAGAGTTGTGTAACCTTTAAGTAACCTGACGTAGTTAAAAATCACCTAAAAGTAACCTTCTGGCAACGCTGCTCAAAGGCAACATCGTTGGAACATCATTTAAAAAGAAATATTGAAACCTCTGAATTGGATTATTAGGAGCAGTAATTTTTAATCTATGCGCATTATCCGCACCGCGTCAGTGCTACGCTGATTTATGATCGCTCTTTTTGCCTTTTCAATATCATTGGTTCATCAAATTGACACCGCACACTGCGACTTCCGGTTTGACGTTAACTGAGAAACTTTGTATCTATCTTTGTACAAGCTCTAAGCTCTTTTTATTGTTATGAACTAAACACATTTAATCGGAACCTAAATTGGAACGTTTCTGACTAAATAATATTGTAATGTTATTAATAGTTTATTAAGATCTGTTGAGACATGTCATGTCATGTCTACCTGCGACCACGAAAGCTGCAGAGCCTTCGTCAGAAATAACAATCAAATAAAACAACTCGGTTAATCCGTTTGAAAGCGTTTTCTTCAAACAGTGAGTTTTTATTATCTTTTCTTTTATTTTGTTCTCGTTAAATTTTATTGATTATTAAAAAAAATATATAATTATATAATTATTGAACCAGTCAATGGTCGCTTGTCAAAGAAATGCTCCATAAACAAACTAACATCTCACTGAGAGTAAAATTAACATAAACATCGGTTCGATCGCTTTTCAACAACCATCCACTCGGCTTGAATACATTACAGATCACGTTGTTTTTTATTGACTCAATAATTTTAGAATTAAACTGTTTTTCGACTCAATCGAGAGACGACATTTATTCCATAAGCAGGTAGCCGTTGCGGCGTCGCCTTTCACTTACTAGCACCGGAATTCAATTATAAACTTAACATTTTGACAGTTTTTCACAGAGAAAAATATAAAAAAGTATAAAACAAAAGCCCTCCAGTGAGATACACACTAAAACCTTTCACTATACACCAGTATTACTACTGAGACTACTGATTTAAATAACCATATTTAAATCAGTAGCCAAAATTCATGATTTTATGCAGTATCCAGTATGTATGACAGTGCAGTATATCCAGAATATAATCAGTGGTGATGAAGTAGACGCTTGCTTGTACCGGTACAATGTTTGTCTTAGCTGAAAACAAGTGACGGCAGCAAACTTTCTATGTAAATTCAATCAGATGATGTTCCTGCTTTTTTTCTAGACGTCCCGTTGTTGTAAGTCCTTCACTCGTAAAAATAGATTACTTCATTCAACTTTATTCTCTTACAAGATCATCACTAATGAAAGTACCACGGGTTTTATAGCGTCACATAAAATACCTTATTATGGAATTGGAAAATGTTATTGTCATTGTTTCTGGTACCTTCGTGGGTGCTAAAGGCCCCACCTTGAGTCCATAATGACCAATTAGGTTGTTTTCATATTTTTTAAACATATCCAAACTAATAATCAATTTTCAACCTATGTGATATTATAATCGGCTATTACCCTAATTAAATACCTTGTATTTCATTATTTTAATATCGGCTGATTACCACAATTTTTCATGAATTTTGTAGACGTTTTTATGATATTATTTAAACGACTGACTTAATAATTATATACATAGTTTACTAGATAAGCCACGAACAATTGTTGGTATGAATATCAAAGTATCGATGTTTTGAGCACATTGTGCTATACAACAATGAAGTTTGAAATAATGTTTCCTAAAAAGGATACACATTTTTGAAGACAATTGAGCAATGTTCTGTCTTCAATAATAACAACTCAATCTGTACATTTTAAGCAACCATCAATCTTTCGCCGAATTAGTTACGCACTCAAATGACAAACGAAATCACCTTCACGCTCGAATCTTTTAAGTCATTAGGACAGTTTCGGAACCACCACCCAGGGAACGAAACAATTGAAGAATACATTGTTTTGTATTGAATTGCTACTGTTCGAGAACTTAGCACCGTGGCACGCTTCCAAATATCACAAAGAATTGTGTTGAGCTTAAATGCGAAGCTTCACAGTGCGATACGGTTTCAGAGCATTCAAAAAACTCTGAGTTTAAAGTGCGAAGCACGTGTCGAGGCGGAGGTAGGGAGATACCTCTTGACTTCCATAAACCAAACTAGTTTCTTAACTTTTTACTATTTGTCTGGCTTTGTTATCTATAATAGAAGACGCTTTTTCCTGACAAACCAGATTACCATCAAATAATACTTTTTCTGCTATTGCAATCAAGCTTCGCAACTAGTTGCAACTGAGGTTTCTATACGTTGTTGACAATAGCCGAAAACAATAAATACAAGGTAGAAATTATCAGAAAGATTTTTACGTCCATTTCGACGCTACATAATATATTCCCAACTTGTTTATCTCAATAATCTTTGCCGTGGTTATTCAAATGATTGGTTGATCGTACTGTGCGGTAGTACTGTGTCACGAAAAAGCCGCATTGTGTAACAAAGGCTTTAAAACTGTGAATTGTTTCACCCAGTGGGATCTTCTGAGAAGGCTGTAAAAGTCTCGATCGACAGGACTATTCTGTCCTGAGCCATAAGTTTTTATGTCCTTTGTGACGCAAGTGTTTTTTTTACAGTCAAGCGCGACTTTACTGTGAATCCGAATAATGTTTTCTTTTTGTTTCGATGAATTTAAATAATAGACCGTTATTTTTTATTAGCTTTGTGAAAAGTGTCATACTAAGCTTTGACTACGTTTGTCATAAGAAATATTATGAGTCCGGGACCTGAATGAGTTCGGTACAAAACTCATCACTATTAAATACCTACCCATAGTATGTAGTAGTTTACTGCTGAACATAAGCCTATCTTAGGCCCGAATTCATAGTCAAATAAGGGCTCCCCTAGGGTATTGTTCAAGAGCTAAGCAAAAATTCAAGTGCGTATTTAACTTTTATGCACCCAGCCATAAGGCAAATGCTGAATGATGGATTTTAGAGGACTGTGCAATCCCCGACTATGAATTCAGGCTTTAAAGTGCTAAGTAAAAACGAACGGTTTTGAATCATCTCCATTCACAATATTCCCACAACTTTACGATGCCATCGGTCTATTAGGCAAGGCCTTCCCGAACCATGTGTTTATGTGTCAACTACCAAACAGTATTACGTATTTAAAAATCAACGATATAAATATCCCTAGTCAAAGAAAGATTACTTTTTACTTATTTGTGGTGACGATAATATCGATTTGTGAGTGAAATAGGTCAAAATAGACAACGTTTAGGATAAAATTAGTAACGTATTTATATTTTTTCATAACCATTCTATGTGTCCTTAAAAAATAACATTAATTATTTTTTCAGGCCATAAACCTAGTAATTAAAAGTTTCATTATTTTAGTTTAAAATTATTAGTAAAGTAGGTATTTTATGTTTGGAAAGCATATTTCTGAATATCTTATATTTTGGCTGTCCCTAAAGTGGGGATTATTCACTATAATACCTAAGGTACTTGTAAAATGTACTAAAACTACCTAGAAAAAAAAAATCTAATGCTGATCAGACTCATGGAATCTCTCCTTTTTTGCGACTTAAATTCGATTACAAATCTCAAACTCATTTCAAATTCTTGAAACGTCATAATGTCACTTAAATAGGATTAATTTGAAGAGATTTGAACATCAAAGACGTCAGGATTATTCATCTTCATTGGAGGAGCCAAGGAATTTTAAATTTATCTCGATCTCGATCTTGCATATCATCTATGGACAGATTAGTTAAGTATACACTCATAAAGTAAAAAGGTATTGAATTTTTTAAGTTAGCTTGCTTTCAATTCAATAAGTTTTTATTAATTGAAATCACAAGAAGCATATAAAAACGTCAGCTTAAAAACTAGGTGAATTTATGCTTATTCCTCGCGTGCCTTAAAGAATCAGGCATCAGACTCTGCTTGATATTGTTTTTTTAATGATCTTTGATTCAGATATAGTGTGCTGCCAATCGATTTACAATTACGAGTAATATAGCTAGGGCACCATAGGACGCATGCCGCATTCTATAGTCGTGTAACTTACGCACGTCATAAATCAAGTTGACAAGCGTTAATCCAGCTTCCGGGGAGGTCCTACTATTGTCTCAGGTACTAAGGGTAAGCCTCTCACTATCGAACGTTGCAGTTTTATACTAAACGATTCATGATAAAATGGTGTATATGAGTTTCACTTACAAAATTTCCAGCGTAAGTAAAGGTACCCCACATATGGGTCAAGAGTGGGCGTGGGCCACGTAATAGAAGGTTGTATAAGGTTCTAAAGCCAAATAGTGAAAACAGAACTCTTATAGTTTCGTCATGTCTGTCTGTCTGTCGGTTCGTGACACACACACAGATTAAATAATAAATAATGCTTCTACAAGTACTATGGTACTTGGAATTCCCAATGGAACTACGAGCACCATAGTACCACAATACATATATTTGCAGATCATACAAACATTTGTCCCGCGGCGGGAATCGAACCCGCAACCTTCTGCGTCATAGGTGTTCCTTGCACCACACTATGCACTGCACCACAGAGGTCGTCAAGATTTCTAGCTCAGTTTATAGCGTATCAAGTAAAAATTTGAAATGTTTTTTTCTCTTCACTTCTTTATAATATGCGTTATCAATAAATATGTCTCCTATATTTTTTTATTTTTAGGCCTTGTCTTGGAAGTTAGTCAGAACTTTGTCGGTGTCTGTTGAGTGTTTTTTTTTAACAAAGTCGACGACTCCTCGTTATAATTGGTGAGAAGTTATTTAACTCTAGAAATTGGGTAAGATCGAACTTACTAGTACTTTTACACTATACCTCTATAAAATAAATAAATAATAAATAAATAATGCTCGACAATCCACACAGCATCATCTAGCCCCAAGCTAAGCAGAGCTTATGTTATGGGTACTAGATGACTGATATACTTAATATAATACATTACATAGATAGATATTTTTTTTATTATACATAGAAAATATCCAGAACACCCGGAACAAATATTTGTCTCAGGGCGTTAACTAGAATGTTAACTGCATAAAATGTTATAAAATTTACTCATCACTCAGATGAGTAAATTTTATAACAATCTGTAAAATACATAGCACAAACGAATATTAAAACTATTTATAAAATTAAATTTTAAATCAGTTTAAACTATTCGAATGCCAATCCAAATTCGATAACAAATTCCATAGTAGGGCCCACCATACCTCCCCAACTACAAACTCAATGACAAATAGTTGCGTAAATGATAGTATTCGCCCGCAGCTCCACCTGTTTTTGTCGTTTGATGTATTCCCGCTGCTATGTGAGACATGGCATCCGCACTCCTTTATGCAGTGCACCATGTTATTAATAAACGGTGCGATAAAAATATGTGCAAAACGAGCCGTTGCAAGGCGCTGTGAGTTTTTTACCAAACTGGTTAATTTGATGGTCAGATTACTGATATAGCTATTAATATGATATAATATGACTACCAAGATAGAACGGTGACATGACGAATAAACATATAAATAAAACAACACCTAACAGTCACATACGTAGACTTGACCCGACACTAGAATTCCCAGTATCGTGGGTATTAGGAAATACGAGTACTATAATAATAATAATAATAATAAAATGCTTTATTGCCTTAAAGTGTACATTTGGTACTTATAAATAACTTAAAAATTAGGTTCTACATAAATTATTAAAATCGTACCATAGGTGAGCTCTGTTCCCCGCACTAGGTCTATAAAAGCCTGTATAGCGGGGTCACGGGACTCGCCGACTGACTCTCTCAATAATGGAAGCTACAGAAAAGGAAAACAATAACAAAAGATTTGAAGTGAATATTACACAAGATTAAACTAAATTTAAATATAATTATTAGAGAATATAAATATAAATGTAGATATAAATGTAAATATAAATATAAATATAAACTATAGAACCACAACAGCCCAGACAGGGGCTAGACAAATACCTCACGCTTAGTTTTCTTTTCACGCCAACGCAAATTTGTCATGGTAAAACTTAGCACCAGATAATTGACATTCCACAGATAATGTCATTTCCATACAACTCAATTTTTCCGTTAACTCCAACACCAACGGAAAGTGGTATTTTTTAGAATGGAACAAATATCATTCTATATTCTTTCCCCAAGGGCACTACTTAGTTCTTATCAGACAAAGAGTGTTAATATAAGACAAAACTTATTACAGGTAAAGACTTGAAATAGCTTAGCTCAACCGTGGCTGTGTTTCTCGCTTTTCAGAATGGACAGAGAGAGCGTTTTACGTTACCGTTGGTGGTCAACATTTATAAATAACAGAGCTACAGCTGTTCTTTGGATGGTTTTGGTAATGCTTCATTGGGTCAATTCAGCATTAGTGGAATCGCGGCAAGAAATTGGGTAAGGTTGAAAGATTTTTTCTGGTACCATTACCTGATACATTACCTACTGCTATACCTTCCAATATGTGCCTTTTTCAAGGATTGCTATGGAACATAGACCATCGAGGCTTTAGTCGAGACGACCTCTGTGGCACAATGGACGAAAGCCCGCCTGAGACGCAGAAGGTTGCGGGTTCGATTCCCGCCGCGGGACAAATGTTTGTATGATCTACAATTATTTGTCTCGGGTCTAGGTGTTTTCTATGTATAATATATATGTATTTACAAAAAAATAAAAAGTATATAATTAATATATCAGTCATTTAGTTCCCATAATACAAGCTCTGCTTAGTTTGGGGCTAGATGATGCTGTGTGGAATATGTCAAGCATTATAAAAAAAAATGCAAACTAAGCAGAGTTTCTATTATGGGAACTACATGACTTTCTTTGTACATACATACATATATTATACATACTTTACACCTAGACCCGAGACAAATACTTGCAGAATATAATACAACATCTTCCTACGACTAATCCAAAAAATTAAGATTTTTTTGTTTTTATCATGATGCGGCACGCAAATATTTCTGCAATCGTTATAACTACCAGCCGGTCTACGTCCACCGCTGCAGTCCTGGCAAGTGGTTTTGAGCCGCCGACATCCACCAGCTACATGCCATCGTGCTTCAATCATTTCTATCACCTGAAATAAATCTAGCTGTAAGCGTGAAGTGTAATTCATATTCTCTGCAATACAGAATAGGCCGCAAACACGTTAGTAAAACTAACCAACCGAGTAAACCTTTGAAAGTAATGAAACTGTGGCCTTTTTGCGTTTGAATTAAATAGTATTTCATACAGGTTTTTAACAAGCGCCGTTATTTTTTTCCGTAACAGAATAACAGGGTCAAAAAAGGAGGAGCGATGAGAACAATCTAATAAAAAATTCGACATCTATTTTTTTCATTCTTGTTTTGGGTTACAAAACACGCCTGTCTATCAAATTTTATTATGATACGCTTTAAACTGAGGGAGGAATTGGGCTACCCATGGAAAAACAGACAGACGGACGGACATACGAAACTATCTTAGTAATCTTAATAAATACCTATTGTAAACAGATTTTTAAGAGTTGGTAACCTGGGTTAGGTATGAAAAAATTATCATCGGTACTTGCACATTGTAGAGTTAACAAGCAGATGGATAAATTTGTCAAAACAGCTAACCCTTAAAGTAAATAAAGAGTTCTAAATATAACGCTATAAAAACTTTTCTAAGCCACAAAAATAACAGACAACACTTCTAGTCGCACAAAACTTCGTTGCACTCAATTAAAATACGTTTAAGACCCCCTACACACCTGGTCGCGATAAACATCGAAACTATTGTAGGACTCGAGAAATACGAACCTCAATTTTGACAACAAAAAGGCCATAATCGATTTTGGGCGCACAAAAGGAGCATTATATTTGACAATTCGACTGTACAACGTTGTTTGTGGTACAGATTATTTCGGATGAAGTGAATAGAGGCAAAACACGATCCTGTGAACATGTTGTAATTGAAATCCGGGGTCCCTTAAAGCGGTTTTTTTTTCTTAGAAAAAGGTTCAAGTGTCACATCTGAACATTTTGCTTTTTGTTTGATTTTTAACTGCTCAAAAATAGTATAATAGTACTTCATGAGAATGACGACCGATGTGGCGAGGTGGGCGAAGGTCCGCCTGCGACACAGGAGGTTGCGGGTTCGATTCCCGCCCTGGGACAAATGTTTGTACGATCTGCAAATATTTGTTCCAGGTGTTCTGGGTATTTTCTATGTATAATAAAAAAATATCTATCTATGTAATGTATTGTATTAAGTATATCAGTCATCTAGTACCCATAACACAAGCTCTGCTTAGCTTGGGGCTAGATGATGCTGTGTGGATTGTCCAGCATTATTTATTTATTTATTTATTATGAGAAATCATAGAATTAAATGATCGTGGTTTGGTATCATTTTAGAATATAATTACGACTATACCGCGTACATTACTATTCTCCTGCTGACGTTGTGGCATTTATTGAATATCTTTGACTATTCTAACTTTTTTAATCGCTTTTCAAAATATTTTTGAATAGAAAATATAAACAAAACAGCGCATCATTATTATCTGATAATAGTATAAGTTATAAACTTGCATCCTAAAATATATACGAAACTAGAATTTTGACACATGTCATATAGATCGAGTGTCAAGGATGTCCCTTCAACACACATGTAAATGTAGATTAACATGTCGTTCTGTATAATATTGTCTTCTAAAAATTATTTGCTGTGTAGACGCTATCGTGTCGACCCTATCAAAATTTGTTTAATTTTATATCCTCAGCTTTAGACTGCATTAAAACCAAGATATAAGATGGTATATTAATTTTCTAAAAATGAGACAGCACACACCTTGCGACTATTATTACTTATCTACTATTATTGTTCTCTAAAACATTTAACCCTGTGGTCTATTGATTAATCTTCATACCAAACAGGAAACGCATGGTAATAGAAAAAACTACCCGGGGGCATTCGTTATTACTTCTAAAAGGGTTCAATAGAAAATAATGATTAATTATTATAATTTAGTCCGTGTCATCCGACCTACACATTGCATGGCCTACCGTATCGTGCCAACCCGCTTAGACAAGTACCGATTCAATCTTTAGCGCTATAAGTGTTTTTCTAATGCTACGACAAAAAATTGTCTAGAGTATTGCTAACAGGTCAAAAGCACGCAGCGGCTACTTCTGTTAATGTCATGCATACTCCGTTTTTTACTACTTTAGAGAAGTATCAACGGCGATTGGCAGCCCTAAAGAGAATGGCATCTGAGCGTTTTTGTATTACGCTTCAGCTTGTGTGAACGCTTGTCTAAGAAAGCAGATGGCGTTTATCTGATTGTGAGTGTAAAAGGGTTTAATACTATGGTTCTTTTTAGAAACAGTCAGGAGAGTAATTACTGAGGAATCTTAATCAGAGAAGAGTATTTATACATATGGAAGTAGATAGTTTGTTCGTCATGCTATTTGGTGTTTGATGATGATGTCTTTTAAACTTTGGGAGTATGTCTGTAAAAATAACATAATTATAATTATTTTCTTTTTAAAAAGGTTTTAGTTTGAAAGGCTCCCTCCCTCGTACGTAGGAGTATTTTTATTTTACCAAATTTTTAATTAAGTTGAAATAGCTACGATTCACGATTTCCAGTATGGATACAAAATGGAAAAATAATATTATTCTCCATTTCAACGCAGTAAATTTGTACAGATTTTTCACATCCTCCAACTTTCTTGTAATGGCGTGCAAAAAATTTGGTCTCGAGAGGGCAATTTTTCTAAAGTTTAATATTATGTAAACGCTGCTTTCGCTTGGTGCCGAAAATAATTTGCAGCAAAATGGAATCACATTACAACGATAAAAAATAACGTCAATTTAAGATTTGCTCATACTTGGAGGATAAACCTATATCGTATTCGATGTACTACTACGCTATTGGCTCATTCTATCCACTCTACTGTGCTCATCAATCAGTCCGTATCAAGCCACAGTCTAAGCACGACGGCTAGATTGCCACAAAATTCACTGGTTTACAAAAACCAGCTGACTATTGTTCCAGAGCATTTTCATATTCTTCCAAAATTTACGACATAAAACAAACTGCATGTCAATACCATGCTATCAAAGCATCATGGAATTGTAATCATTGCAGTTATAAAAAATCTGTAAGAACCAGTGTAGGAACGCCTGATGGACCAATGAAATCGGTAGATGGAGATAGCCCAAAATCATCTTCAACCACTATTTAGGACAAGCCTATAATTCATCAGGGAAGATGAGAACAAGTAGACTATTAAAAGGATTGCTCGATGAGATAGCCAAGATAGCAGGTGACTTGATAGATGAAGAAAGCGAAGGAAAAAATGATTTGAGACTTTTGGAAGGGGTTTTTAGTAAGATTAAGTTTTAAGTTAAGCTTAACACCTTACTTGTACACCATAAACTATTTCTAATGGCAATTTATGAATAATAAAGGCTTTTTTTTAATATTAAATCCAGCAGTGGCTGTTGATGATGATCTCAAAATTTTCCCCACCCTGATCACGCGAGAAACCTAAAGTCTTTGCAGATGAATCATGGCAGATCTACCTTCATGTTTACTCGTTTATTCGAACAAAACCTAGATGAATAATTTATGAATTTACTATAATTGAGTATGTAATAAATGAGCAAATTATTCGTATGAGACTGTGACGTGCAGTCTAGTCCGTCCAACGCCGACGACACTGCCGACCGACAAAGCACCACCAATTTGCAGACTAGCTGATGCATGAACAACAGCTTAAGCCTCCGTGAAGGTCCGACCAATTATATCGGTAATACGACACTCAGTAATCCGTGTGTACGCACCTTTATGTATTTGTTTTTTGGAAATTTATTGATATAACGTGGCATGTTTTATACGAATTTGCTATTTTGCTCATTAAAAGCTATAACAATTGAAACGACATGCACTGAAACGGAAAATTTGAAGGCATATTCTAACGGACAGCACGGCGATGGGCTTGCGATTTATCACGTGCAATAATAACTACCACGCAAAATATTTATATTGCCATAAATACATAATATCTAATCGTACCTTTATATACCTACATAGTAACCTCACAGATAATAATAAATAAATAAACACCAACAAACACAATTACATAATCCTGAACCCACACTAGGATTGTGTCCACCTGTATCGTGGAACTGCTAGTACCATAATACCTAGACCCGGAACAAATATTTGCAAAATATGCAAACGTTTCTCAAGCAGCGGGAATTGAACCCGCACATCTAGCGAGTAGTTGTAGTAGTAGTATTGATTGCTTAGTAGATGTTTTCAGTTTACACTGATGCCTTACGGATTTTAGATACAACAATTTCAAGTAACTGTATAATCAGTGTAGTGGAAGGTGATGGGTGTTGAAAATTTATTGCAATGCATCCAAAATCTTATTTGATTAAATTTGGTCATAGCATTAAATTTAATTAAATTTTTAATTTATTGTATTAACAGTTTTCAATGCGAAAACGATTCTTGTTAAATTAATTGGTTTAACAAATTCTAATGAATCAACTTTCGAATTGATTGAGTGCTTCATTGACTTGTCTCAACTTCACTTGGTAAAGCAATTCCGAAGGAATCAATGAAGTTCTGTTGCTGTTCATTTTACTTTGATCGAGAGTTCCAATTGATTTCGCAATTATTTAATTGTTCTCTGTTTAAAATGAAAACACTTCATTTAAATTGTTTTTAGCAAACCTTAAAAGACATTCCACTCGGAAAAATAAGCGTCTTAATTTTTACCTAAACCATTCGAATACTGTTAATAATATATTATTAATGTGAATTCGCAAATAGGCATCGGCTTTCCTACTGATACTACTAAGTGGCTACCGTGCACATACATTCAACAAGATAAAAAGAACATTGGTGCACAATTAAGTTAAAACCCATAACCTCCGTATCAAAAGTTCACTAAACCAACACGGCAGAAAAACTATAAAATTTGAGTACACATTCCATCAAAACTGACCAAAGCTAACAGAAACTATATATCAAGGCTCTAAGAACTTCGGATATCGATCCATTAGCCTGGACGGCATCAATCACGGGGAGCAAACATCGTGAAGCTATTATATTGGATAAACACACCCTATAACTACTATACCTACTGAGCTTTGTAATAACTGTTAACAGTGCTGTGGCTTTCGTTTGTGTTTGATGTAATAAAATCGTTTCTATGTAGATAGTTGTCGTTGATATGTTTGGGAAAGTATTAGAAACTAGCCTTTGCCCACGCGGTACCTCTCGTGTAAAAAGTAGCCTATGAGTTTCTGATGTATAAGCTATATATCTGTAGAGGTAGAGTCCCTTCAAAATCTATTCAGTGGACTACTTGCAATTCTAAATGATGTTCATTAGTTTTTCGTCTGATGTTTGAAATTGATTAACTTAACATCGCTTTGTCTCTTTCAACAAAAAAAAGAAACACTGTTCAGCTATTCATCATCATCATCATCATCATCATCATCAGCCTATATTAGTCCACTGCTGGACATAGGCCTCCCCTAATGAGCGCCATAGCGCCCTGTCTTCAGCTTGCCGCATCCAGCATCTGCCTGCAGTCTTTCGCAGATCGTCATCCCACCTGGCCGGAGGGCGTCCTACACTACGTTCACTACGTTTTTTTTTTTTTGTTTTTTGATTCCGTTTCAAATAGTTAAAAGGAATTCATAAAGGATTTTTAATAGGCATAAAATACCAAAAAGTCAAACAGAGCACTGATCTCAAGCGAAGCGGTGCCGGACCGCATCCGGCAAATAATTAAAAAGTAAAAACTTCTACAAGAATCAGTGAGTTGTAGAATGAAATAAATTTTCTGCCCGAACGCACACTTTCGTTTTTATCCTTCGAGTGATTTACTGCGCAAATCATTTTGCTGCTGCCTTTGCCTTATTGATTACAATATATATCTTAAAGCTAAGGAAATAAGTTTCCAAGTTCCTGAATTGGTGTTTGTTCATCAGAAAAAATATGATTGTTTTTGATTGTAATTAAAATTTTCAGACTTCTGACACGTGCCTTTTGGAATCTGATTTCATTTTTACATCATCCATTCTTTCTTCCTCAGGACAAGTTTTATCTTCATTTAGAAAAGTCTTAAAGTTGTTTTTTCTTTCACTAGTCGAACGCCCGCAACTCCCTTACCCTAGTTTCATCTACACATTTTTTTGTTCTGCTTAACGATACATTTCCTTATTATGGTCAACCCTTTTTATTTCTATAAGAGTTACGGCGCATTGATTTTCAACCAACTTAATTGTCAATTGTTGATCACACAAAGATTCTACTTATTGCGATTCACATACTCACAAAATAATAATGACACAAATGACTATCTTAACTCTCGTAAAGGATACGACAGGTAAAGGCCTCCTACTAAGATCTAGATATTCTTGAAGAATAACACAGAAGAACATTTTTGAAGAACATTTTTTTTAATCTAGATATTCTTGAAGAATATCTAGATTAAAAAAAATGGAACTAACTTCAAACCAATACCTACTTACTTGTTAATATCTATTTTATTAAAATGTATATATATCTATAAACATATATATTTATTTATTTCTTATTTTCTTTCTGTACATGACCCTACATCTATAATGACCTCTCTCTAGCTCAAGGTTTGCAAAAACTCTTTTTAGGGTTAAGCTCGCCTTTGTACATGTCATTTGATTTTGTCTTTTTGTAAGTGTTTATTTGTGTGTGCAATAAAGAATAAAGTTTCAATGTATGTATAATATCCAAAATCAAAAATATATTTATTGGAACGGTTTCATGTGATTTAAAAACAAAGTGAAAAACAATGATACTCGCAGAAGTAAAAAATACTGTGTCGCAAGCATCAACGCCCTCCTCCGTTACAAGGTTCCACAAATACAGAGTAGGTAGGCGGGTTAAAATTCTTATTTTTCTTAAAAAAAAAGAAAATATAGCAAAATAAAGTTAAGTTTAGAGACCAATTGTATGTAATAACTATTTACCAATTGTACTTGAAGTACTTGAATTGGGCGTGGGCGTGGGCGTGGGCGTGGGCGTGGGCGTGGGTGTGGGTGTGGGCGTGGGCGTGGGCGTGGGCGTGGGCGTGGGCGTGGGCGTGGGCGTGGGCGTGGCGTGGGCGTGGGCGTGGGCGTGGGCGTGGGCGTGGGCGTGGGCGTGGTCGTGGGCGTGGGCGTGGGCGTGGGCGTGGGCGTGGGCGTGGGCGTGGGCGTGGGCGTGGGCGTGGGCGTGGGCGTGGGCGTGGGCGTGGGCGTGGGCGTGGGCGTGGGCGTGGGCGTGGGCGTGGGCGTGGGCGTGGGCGTGGGCGTGGGCGTGGGCGTGGGCGTGGGCGTGGGCGTGGGCGTGGGCGTGGGCGTGGGCGTGGGCGTGGGCGTGGGCGTGGGCGTGGGCGTGGGCGTGGGCGTGGGCGTGGGCGTGGGCGTGGGCGTGGGCGTGGGCGTGGGCGTGGGCGTGGGCGTGGGCGTGGGCGTGGGCGTGGGCGTGGGCGTGGGCGTGGGCGTGGGCGTGGGCGTGGGCGTGGGCGTGGGCGTGGGCGTGGGCGTGGGCGTGGGCGTGGGCGTGGGCGTGGGCGTGGGCGTGGGCGTGGGCGTGGGCGTGGGCGTGGGCGTGGGCGTGGGCGTGGGCGTGGGCGTGGGCGTGGGCGTGGGCGTGGGCGTGGGCGTGGGCGTGGGCGTGGGCGTGGGCGTGGGCGTGGGTGTGGGCGTGGGCTTGGGCGTGAAGTGAAGTGAAGTGAAGTGAAGTGAAGTGAAGTGAAGTGAAGTGAAGTGAAGTGAAGTGAAGTGAAGTGAAGTGTGTGGATGTGTGGGATGAGAAATGTGTATGTTTGTGTGTGGAGTGTGTGTGTTTGTGTGTGTACAGTGGTGGTCATATAATTAGAAACACTTAGTCACTTGGTAGTCTTTTAATGTAACCAACATTATTAATTCAATTAATTGGAGGTAATAGTTTAATTTACGAAATCACAATGTACATTTATATCTCTGGGATAATAATAAGCAATAACATTCAGACAACCAATACAATAATTATAAAAAAAAATTAAAACAAAAGTATCAATCAATATTCTTAGTACTGGCAGTCGGACAACTAATTAGAAACAAAGTATGACTAGGTTCTAAAATTGAATTTTAAAACTAAAATTCACCTTTCGGAATGTCACCGCATTATGCATTTTGCCGCCTTTTCTTACTCATTCGGATTTGTTACCTTTTGTCAGATTTAATTATTAAAAATGGGTAAAAACAAGAGCTGTGATGCAGCAACAAGAAAAATTATAGTAAACTTTCATTTTAAACGAAAATGGTCTTACAGAAAGATCGCCGATCATTTAGAGTGTTCCGTAAAGATGGTATTTAACGCCATTGCACATCACAAAAAACATGGAACATCCGATAAGGTGCCTAGAAAAGTTCGGCCAAGGAAGACCACCGTTCAAGAAGACAGGCTTATGATTCGTTTGGCTAAGACAGATCCCTTTAAAGGTTCTAATGTTATACGAAAAGAAGTATATTCACAAGACGACCCTCGAAACGTGTCCGCAAGACTAGTCCGTAGGCGGTTGGTTGAAGGAAATTTGTATGGAAGACTTGCTAGGAAAGTGCCACTTCTCACCAGGCGACACAGAGAAAATCGTCTAGCCTTCGCTAGAAAATATGCCAGTTGGACTGTTCATCAATGGAGAAAAGTTTTGTTTTCGGATGAAACTAAAGTAAATTTGGTATATTCCGACGGAAAACAATACGTACGGTGACCAATCAACGAGGCTTTGAATAACAAGTACACTATAAAAACAGTTAAGCACGGCGGTGGAAATGTTAAAGTATGGGGATGCTTTTCCGGATACGGAGTTGGTCCCGTGAGAAAGATTGAAGGGCTGATGGATCAGTTTCAATACAAAAAAATCTTGGAGGAGACAATGATCCCATATTCAGATGATTTGCCAGTGAATTGGATTTTTCAGCACGATAATGATCCAAAGCATACAGCAAACAGCGTTAAAGCGTTTCTCAGACAACAATTGGTGACAGTGTTAGAGTGGCCTGCTAATAGTCCGGATTTAAATCCGATAGAGAATTTGTGGCACACTGTGAAGAAAACATTGTCGGATGAGCATATCACCAATATCAACCAACTTTACGACGCATTTGTAGAAGCTTGGAGATGTATTCCTTTGGAAACGTGTGAAAAACTGATAGAATCAATGCCACGTCGTTGTAAAGCTGTAATCGACAACAGAGGGTACCCTACCAAGTACTAACAGTACTAATCGGTTTTGGATGTAGTATTCATAGTATTATTCAAATTAAATGTGGTTTTGTTCACTTAGTTAATGTTTATATTGTTGTTTTTTTTTGTTTCTAATTAGTTGTCCACTTTAGTCCATGTATTTTAATAGACTTTTTATTAAAATTTTATATATTTATATCAAAATTGTTGTTTGTTATTACTAAACTCGTATAGTAATACTTTAAAAGAACCGATACATCCATATAAATACGTAGGAGCCCTCTATGGCACGTTAAAAATTAGTTATGATGTTAATTTGTAATGAAAATAGAAGACAGGGTTGGTGTTTCTAATTATATGACCACCACTGTATATGTATACACGTGACTTCTATTCAGCAAAAATTAGAAGTTTCTCAGTATCTTCGTATGTTTAAGTTAGGAGCCATTCAAGACATTTCAATTTGCATTTGTAGCGAGGTACAGTGGTTTAACAATACCTATGTTAAACTACTGTATAAAAACTTTTTTTATGTCTACGTAATTCCGAATGATATAATGATATTTTGTACTAAATTAAATTGAAACACAATGTATGATGTGTAATTAATCATTATCTCCATCATTGCATGGCTGGTCTCAACTACATTATTCTGCAGTTAACAAATTACGTCATATAATACGCTCAACTGAGTTTTTAATGATTGACCTAATTAGTACCTCATCAGATTTCTATAATGTCTCTCCCCTAAAAGCCCCAATTAATAGTTATATATATAGTTATATATTAAATAAATAAACATATAAAAACCCAGACCCGAGACAAATTTTTGCAGATACAAACATTTGTCCCGCGGCGGGAATCGAACACGCTGGTCAACGCATTAGCATCGCCATTCAGCGTGGCAATGCGGCTAGTATATTGGGAACGCTTCTGTCTGGTAGTGATCTGGATCAGTTGAGCTATCTTTATATCGTTTGTAACGGTTTTTAAATAGCTAGCTGTTTCATCTGTTTTGTATATCTCTACTTGGACGTAGTTGTATGAAGAAAAGTATTTAGAGTTATTACTAAGACAAATAAAAAAAACGTGCGCAAAGATCTTTGAGGATTGAAAATAAAAAGAAAGAAAGAAAATAGTAATAAACACAAAACAGATACTTAACATCGGTATAATAACACAGAGTAACGAAAGATAGACAAACTAAGTAGGTACGTCATTTTGTGTTGCGTGGGGTCAAATAGGTCCCCGTCTCAGCATTATGCTGCGCCAGAACCTAGGGGTGAGGTGCAGCGCTGGTTTTCAGACGGGCCTTCATGATGCCACGAAGATCGCTGGACAACCGGGTGCAAAATAATCGATATATATATGTATAATAATAATAATAACCTAACTAAATTTTATAATACATACTACACATGATATATTAATACTCATTTGTTGCAAACATAATTTAGCGCGTTGTGCAAAATCACTGGTGGCAGATACAGTCTGTGGTCAGTTTTTTGACCGCAGACACAGAAAATAGGGGGTAGTAAGAGACATTTCCGAACATAATTTTGCACATTGTGTGTTTGTTACTAGTTAGTAGTCCACATGACAGGTTGCAAGCCTTTCACTGCTAATTGGAACGCTTGAAAGTGATCCTTGTGATTTTAATGAATATATGAATTTTGACTAACCGACGCCTTTGAATTTTCGGTTCTTGGCCATGCCGGTTTCCTCACGATGTTTTCCGTCACCGTTTTGAGAAGGTGTTACACATAAATTAAATAAATCATTGGTGCACGACCGTGTTCGAACCGGTCGGAGTACAGTCAACTAGGCCAACACTGCTTAAAGAAGATTAAATAAATAAATAATGTCTGTAATTTTTCCATCTACCCCAAACCAAGCAGAGCTTGTATTATGGGAACTACATGACTGATATACTACTTATATAATTTTTTTTGTAAATACATACATTGCATACATAGAAAAAACAAGACCCGAGACAAATATTTGCAGATACAAACATTTGTCTCGCGGCGGGAATCGAACCCGTAACATTCTGCGTCTCAGGCGAGCCTTCGCCACAGAGGTGCTCGTTTATTTTTTACTTATGATTGTTTTTAAAAAAGTAGATTAAATCTGGTAAATATTTTTTTTTTGTTTATTTTTAGCAAGGTAAATTAAATCTCTTTTAATAATATTACCTGTCAAAGGTTTTTAAATATCGGTAGAAAATATTAATTCATTGGCTCCGAAGGAATTAGTGAACTTTTAACAAGCACAACTGTCAATCACTACGTTCGTTACATTTCGGCCTCGTATGTGATTTTCGCGTTTTTATATTCCAGTGAAATATTGTTATGCAAACATCAGTTTTGGTTTTTTTTTAATTGGAATATTTTGTATGATAAATTTTAATATTTGGGTTTTGGGAATATATAACGCTCGTACAGAATATGTATGTAAAAGTTTAGTACTGATAATTGTATAATAATATAGTATTCGGTTTTTTTCAACATAGCCAAAATGTCGGGAAAATAATAAAAACGTGAACCCATAAAACACTTTTAATTATAAAACTTATAAACTCATATAAATATTATCATTAAAATCATTGATAATTTCAAAGAGTATTTTCTTAGAAGGAATAAATACGGTAAGAAAACATTGATAGAAATATTTTCATATTATTCATAAGTTTTGCTTATTCTAGGTTGCGTAACCTAAAAATAACAACCCTGAAGGGCATCTTACTTATCGAACTCTTTTCAACCTTCCATTGAAAGTCAAAGTCAATAGTTTTATTATTGAAATTACAAGGACCATATAGAAACGTAATCAAAATTCAAAAGAAATATTGGTGGTTGCCCAATGGGATGTTGTTCAAAATGGAAGCAAACATCACAGGTGTGTGCCAGCGATAACTCATCCTTAAAATAATATAAAAAAGCGTAGTGTCGGCCTGTCCACACTCGGTAATTTATTATCATCTTCCTTGAATCCAGGTAGGCTGGTGAAAGCTACAATATCAAACAAAACGTTGACAATGGGCAAATAAAAAGGTCCTACATTTTGTGACTATGACCCATTTTTACGCCATAAAATTATTCTCATCTCCCATAAAGTTTGTTATCACAGTCTAATATTTGGAGTTTTTATTAGCTGGGTTTGCTCCCCGTTGGTTGGTCTGTTTGAGTTATGTTTTTTTAAGTTCTTTATGGCTGGAATCAGGAAAAATATTTTGTCACTTCTACATATTATATTGAATATATATTACAAATTGTAGACTATTCGTATTAATATTTGTTATTTTTGTTTCGTAATACAATTAATGTCCCAGCATCATACTAGCATATTTTGTTGTTTTTATGCTGAATATATGTTGACACTCATCAAAGATTTATAAGACTTTAAATAATAAATCTTGGCTGTCAATCTTCAACCTACTAAACACATAAAATACAGATACTCGTAGTAATAATGTCTCATTTAAATATTTTTGTTTTACTAATGAACGCACAAATTTCATTCAACTTAATTGTTGTCTTATTTGAAACAATGAAGACGTTAGTCATTAGAATAGTGAATAGAATTTATCGTGTGAAAATCGTATAATCTAACAACGCTACCATTTAAATCGGAGACCGGCCATGTAATTTAATACTTTCTTCTAACTTAAATGTTGCATTCACAGAAATAATTATACGGTGCGTGGTTATCTGAGCTCAGTTTGACAGCTCAATATACATTTGCCAAAACATTTGTATAGCATCCGCTGTTGGGAAAAAACGTAAAAATAAGGTTTAATAACAAGTTGTACGGAACGGTTTTACAGAAGCATTAGCAAACAGAGATTGCTTTGGATGATTTGCAGCACAAATTACTGATGTTGGACAGTGCTCATTCGAAAGATAATTATTGGAAATAGCCATGTTGTAGGCGGTTTATGGAAAAAGCATAGTCACCTCATTTTCAATAAAATACGGGATATTTATCATGATTTGTTAGTTGACGTTTCCCAATATTTCGGCATAGTTGTATGTAGTTTGTCTTTGTAGGTGGGTGTTAGTGGCAGACGAATAGAGCTACCCTCTTTCTTACTCTTTTAATGCGAACGATCCACTATTGTTATTGTTAGACCACTATAACAAAAGTTAAAAAGTCACCCAACTTATAATAATTATTTAATAGTCTATTATTTTAAGTCAAAGTAATCTCATTTTGACTTGCTTTCCGTTTCATTAATTTTTGTATGATTATTTTTCATCTATTATTTGATTAGCGATTCGACCGCACAACTCGCGCGAGCGGTTAGATTGTTTAAATTTTAACATATTACCGACTACTAATCTTTTAGTAGAGATACCTAACTTGTGTTTCACCTATTACGTTCTAACAATTGCAAAGAACACACAAAGAAAGCCTAGCTTGCCACCCAAATGGACCGGTAAACAGACATTTCATTTTATAATAATCTGGGATGTCGCTATTATTTTTCTGGGGCCGTGCATATTTCGTGTCCTGCTTATGTAAATTAATTCATAATAAATATTTTGATTTCATGTTAACGAGTAGTTTGAGTTGGATGCCGGCTCGTTGGAATCTCGTTAAAAGTGGAATATAAACGGATATTATCATAATATTGTTATTTACTGCGAAACCCCCGTGTTATTTCTACTGGGGGTCTTTATGCGTAAGTGCGTTAAAAACTGCTCCCTCAAATAAGTGATGTATGTAACGATGTGACAGGAATGTACATTTATTTTGTCGTTTCATCTGTTAAGGGTTTTAAACCTATCTAAAACAAAAAGAAACATGCTATATTATTCCATCTCTATAAATTATAATAATGAAATAAACATTAGCCATGTACCTATCCGTTAACCTTTTCAGTCTTCTTCAAACAATGTTCATATCGTCTCTCATTTGGAATTACAAATTCGAGAACAAAGATAATTTTATAACAGAGCAAATAAAATCTTCTCACAAATAACGGTAATAATTAACGGTTTCATTATATTTAGCACGTTTTGGTCGCAACTCCATGAAATTGTCGCAAAAATGTTGCGCCCTCGAAATTTACTGGTAGTTTGTTCTTAATTACTACGAGTATAATAATAATTGTCGCTCTCATTTTCCACCACCTATAATTTCCAGTCACGGCTTGCTGACTGTCTTTAATGGCAACATTATTTACCATCTAATTTTCATTACGCAAAATTTACTTTGCACTAAAAGTGTGATAATTAAAGCCAATCTTATAATGTTGTGACATGAACTATCTATTATGAATGAATTTTACTAACAGTTAAGTCTAAGTCGCTACTAACAATAATGGTTTTAAATCCGAAATAAATGATTTATTATAAAGAGGAAAAGGCCCACCTGATGGAAAACAGTTGCCATCGTCTATTGACATTTGCAACACATGAGGCATTGTTGATGCGTTACTTCTTAAAAAATAGTACTCAGAAGTGAGTGTTATGTGTTATTTGGGCGCGACCGTCATGCATGTTATATTTCAGCGGAAGCATCTCAGAAGGCAGTACATTCCGCGCCTTACATGATACGGGGAAAAAAAACGATCTCATAAAGTGTGTAGTACCTTGTATTATAATATCTGTATATAATAGCTAAAGAGCAACGTATCAATAATGTGTAGACGAGCCCTTTTTCGGTGTCACAAGGTGCGATGGTAAAGCAAAATTGTCTTCGATACAGGAATCAGTTTGAATAGTTCCTCAGATTTGAATATCATAGAGACGATAGAACACGCTGATTATGCCAAGTAGTGCCAACCAAAAGTATACGTCAAATGTCAAAATGTTGATAAGCAGATTTGTTCTGAGATAAACATTTTAAAGAATCCATCACTCGCTTGGATAAATAAACGAGGCCTGTTTTCAATAACCACAATTTTGCCCAATATGTTGTTAGATGTCTCATCGCGGGTTCCTAGTTCATTTTGTTTGCCTGGGCTGCTCTATCTGGAGGTTGTATCGTGTTTGTGCCATTAACAAGTTTGTTATTGCTTGTATTCTGTAACGACATGCCATGTCTTGCTAACGAAGGTCTACTTTTGTTGAGAGAAAAAAACGAGACCTTCCTGCTACATTTTTGTTTCAGCACACTGGTTCTCGTTATTTATTGGTCACTAGCTTCTGCCCACGGCTTCGTTCGCGTGGTTCCCGGATAAAAAGTAGCCTATGTGTTATTCTGATGTATATACCTATATAAAAGCTATATTACTGTAAAGTTTCATCAAAATTCGTTCAATAGTTTTTGCGTGAAAGAGTAACAAACATCCATCCTTACAAACTTTCGCGTTTATGATATTAGTATGCCATAGAGATCGT
Source organism: Perizoma flavofasciatum (assembly GCA_958496245.1). NCBI lineage: Eukaryota > Metazoa > Arthropoda > Insecta > Lepidoptera > Geometridae > Perizoma > Perizoma flavofasciatum. The sequence goes on along the minus strand of OY292429.1, from coordinate 10,015,987 downwards.
CAATGACTGCTAAAATACTTTTACACACCAAATTATATTACAGCTAGGTAGTAAGTAAATAGCAAGGCTACTTTTGACAACGCATAGTGAATCAATAATGAGTTATTTAATTCGACTAAATAGTACCTATTATTAACAATAGCTATATTTTGCATCGACCAATGATATTTGAATCAAAGCTGCTTTTGCTCACTGATGAAAAGTATCTTATGTTTTCACATACACTACTTTTATACACATACACATTCGAAGAGCCTGCGATCATATAATAGATTGTTCAGCAAGAGACTAAAACGAGCCATTACGAGATCAGCGAGAGAGGCTGTAGAATCGAGTATGAAATAGTTTTAGTCCCGAAACATTCAACTTTTCACTTAAATTGCGAGAAACTATGTATTACAGAAAAATTCTAGAAAATTCTAAAATTAATTCGTGTTGACAAAATCACTGACGCATACCTAGCTCCAACGATAGCCAATAAACGTTAAAAAAAAAACAAAAAAAAAAATATTTTTTCTAAGAAATGGTTTCAAATATGGAACATTGAAAAGCCGAGTCTTCTTATAGGATCGCATTAATCTTGTAAATTTCATTGAAACGGTTCAGCCGTTACGAAGATCGTTAGCAAGAAACATCCATACTTTCGCATTTATAATATTAGTAGATTTAACTTTATCTAATGATTCGTTGGCTAGCTTCCTCAAGGATGCAAACATTTTTTATTTTAAAGCATGACAGTTCCTTCCCAATGCTTCTTATCTGTTCTAAGCACAGAACGATGAGTAGGTAGTTCAAGCACTCTCAAAAGTAGCTCATTGTGTTTACACAATCTCGCCAACTATACAAATCATATTTCCACGTTGCAAATCACACCTTCGTACAGACCTATTAATAAAACCACGAACGGAAGACATCTAATTTAATATAACAGATGCCCTCATCTCGAACGAGCACGCATCACTAGCAATCCTTTGAGCTCGTCATGGGTTCTCTCAAAAGAAAACCGTCCACAAAGGATGCCCAAGTGTTCAAAGTTGTATAAACAAGCTTGACAATTGAGCGTGGAGTGTGAAGCCGCGATGCTGTATTTAGTAGAGTGGTATTTTTTCAAGTCTAAAAAGAAACATTATTTTGTAACCAATATTCTTTACTTTACACACAAATAAACACTTACAAAAAGTCAGTATTAAATGACATGTACAAAGGCGAGCTTAGCTTTAAAAAGAGTTTTCTTCCAGCAAACCTTGAGCTAGAGAGAGGTAATTATGGAGGTAGGATCGTGTACAGAAGAAAATAATGAATCAATACTTGAGCTACTTAAAAATAAATAAATATTTATGTATATAGATATATATACATTTTAATTAAATAGATATAAACAAGTAAGTAGGTATTGGTTTGAAGTTAGTTCCATTTTTTTAATCTTTAGGAAGAAGAATACTTTAGGTACATAACTCTAAAAAAATAACTAAAAAAGGAACTCTGGTTGTCAGACTTTGTAACTACAACCAACTACTTGGTAGTTGAAAAAGAGATTGAATCTTATCATGATAACTCTCACATTTCGTAGACTACACAATAACTTAGAAAATCGAATTTATTGTGTAATCTACATGTAATCCTATTATTTATATTTAATCGTTTAATTAAATAGAAAAATAAGGTACATATTGCTGCATTTAACAAGTGAGGTTGCATCCTATATTCTTGTAAAATTATGTCTTAATGAGTTAAGCAACTCTCTTTATCGTATATAATATCGTATATATCGTATGGAAAACGGTCTCCGGGGTCTCTGGTTACTATCGGTGTACCGCAGGGATCAATTCTTGGTCCATTTTTGTTCTTAGTATACATTAATGATCTACCCCACCTTGTAAGGGACGATCATGAGGTTGTATTGTTTGCAGATGACACGTCACTTTTATTTAAATTAAAGCGACGACAAACCAATTTTGACAATGTAAACAATGCAATCTCTAATGTTGTAAAATGGTTCAACGTTAACAATCTCCTACTTAATGAAAATAAAACAAAGTGTATTAGATTTATACTACCCAATGTTACACAAGTTAAAGCAAATATCAAAATCAAAGATGAACAGTTGGCTCTTGTGGACACCACCGTATTCTTAGGTATCACTTTAGATAATAAGCTTCAATGGGGTCCTCATATTGATGGGTTATCGAGGAGACTTAGTTCTGCGGCATATGCAGTCAAAAAGATCCGTCTTTATACAGACGTTGACACAGCTAGACTAGTTTACTTCAGCTACTTCCACAGCATTATGTCGTACGGTATACTGCTGTGGGGGAGTGCTGCTGATATCAATACCATTTTTGTTTTGCAGAAGAGGGCTGTTCGAGCAATTTATAATATGGGCCCCAGAGAATCACTTCGCGAAAAGTTTAAAGAAATAAATATAATGACATTCCATTGTCAATACATTTATGAAAATCTGATGTATGTTCACAAAAATATTAATTTGTTTAAGAAAAAAAGCGATAATCACAATTTTAATACTAGAAATAAAGATAAACTCGCTGTTGCCACTTGTAGACTCCATAAAGTTGGTAAATCGTTTAAAGGGCACGGTGTACGCTTTTATAACAAACTCCCAAGAGATATACAAAAATTATCAATTAACAAATTTAAAAACGTAATTAAACAAAAGCTTTATAAAAAGGCATACTATAAAATATCTGATTATTTAGATGACAAAAACTCTTGGGATTGAAAATGCTCCAACTCGAACCTATTGTTTTGTAAAAGGATCATTAAAAAGAATAACCAGCCTTGTTTTCTTGCCTTTCTTTCCTGGCTTGGTCGCGGAGGAACAGGCACCTAGATAAAAACCGACGTTTCAAAGTGGTCCTTGTGATTTTATTGAATAAATGAATTTTGACTTTGACTTTGACTTTGATATGAATTTATCGTATGTACGAAAAATCCTGCCCAATCCAATCCCAACCGTCGTTCGTCCAATGAAACGGATTTAAATTGATCGAGAAAAGAAGCCATCTAGCTGGTATTGTAATGGCTTCACCAAGCTCGGCAATCGTTACTTATCCTAGTGTTGCAGAGTATTGTCAAAGATGGTGCGAAGCAGCATTTAGTTTTCTTAACTTGAGATTTTTTACTAAATGTCTCAGTAGGTATTCTTTCATTCGAAAGATTTATGTTTACGGTACATGAACTATCGGTTTAAAGATTCTTTATGTTCTCAAAGAACATAATACGTAGTTCACTTAAATAAGAAAACAAAAATTTAAGTACTTATAAGTATCTACTTAAAATTATATTTTAGCACGAGTGTGCTTACTTGCTAACATAGTGTACCTACTTACCAATCTACTAAATCAAAAGGAAAAAAAAACAGTAAATAAAGGAAATTAATCTAAAACACCTATCATGAGAAAACCAGTATAGTTTATTTATTTCAACTGTTGGGACATCTTTGAACACTTAGGTTCGTCAAATCTTACAGAGTAGATACCAACTTAATGATAACAACATTAAGTCCTCTTCATCCAAAGGTTGTCTGGAAGAGATCGCTTCTAAGCGATAAGGCCGCCCAATGTACGTTGAGTTTTGTTTTTTTATAGTTATGTTATTTTTATTTTCTTATGGTGTGCAATAAAGTGTTTTCATTCATTCATTCATTCATTCATACAACATATCTACGTGTCCTTGAACCAAAAGTTCAAGGGTATGTGCAATTGCCACAATTGGTCAGTGTTTCAAACAAGCGGCAATGAGCTTGCAATCTATGACGTCGAATGCTATAACTACTATGCAAAACGTGGGCATATGCCAAGTATAGTATTTGGAAGTGCCTCTGACTTCCCCTTTGGTAGGTGTATTTTATGTCATAATATCTTAAGGATCTGCATATTTAGATGTCCAGCATGTAGATTACAGATGTGAGCATGTTCTTAAGCCATCTTAATTAGAGCGCAGAGGGTTTTAGTTAGAAACTGCATCAAGAAATACTTTTTCAATCCAATAAACAGGAATCCTAAATTTAAACTGAAGTTAGAAGCCACACCGAATACCAAGTATTTGCGAGGCCTCTTTGAAACTACGATTATGTTTTCTATTCAGCGTACATTGCGGGCTGCGGACGAATGACCAAGCCAGCGAGGGTAAACTATGTAAAACTCGACTGACCTACTTACGTTGAAATTGTTATAGGAATTTTTAATAAAAAGCTTTGACGCGTATCGTTATTTATGAAGGCGGGAGTGTGTGAAACGCTTGTGCGAGCTTGCAATGTTTTCATAACTGAACAGAATGGCTCGAGTATAAGTTATATAAATGGTGATGATACATTTCAGCGCGAACGTTCTCACTTAAGGCCCTTTGTTGACCATGATAGTATTATTTAAAACTCATTAGTACCAAGTTGACGATCTCAGGGGCGCGTTAGGTAAGTCCGGTTAAGACGAAAGAGGTGCGGTTTCGATTGCTGATATGGGACAAATGTTTGCATGTTAGACATTTGTTCCGATCTGGGTGTTGTAGAACCACGGTACTTGTAGTTCCTGATATACGGAACCCCCTAGGGTTCCGTATAACTAGTCCCAACCCCTAGGTTGGGACTAGTTATGTGGCTGTAGGGTGTAAAAGTAAGATATTCGTATATACTTTTGGTTTTTAAATATTTGGTTCTTTAAATAAAGTTTTTTAACATCGTATTATTTTGGTCAAACCTGTCCAAAATAAGTCCAAACACAGTCATCTATTTTATCCAATTCAACCTTTTTACCCGGAACGTAGGAAATCCCGTAAATTATTTTGGTATAAGAGGTGGTTTTGTACGTTTGTTCGTATGGTACCATTTTCATCTAAAACGACTCAGCAAAGTGAAATTCGGTTTTTCACAACCGATTTGTATGAATTCAAGGGTTGTTCTGCCACAAATCACTAGAAGGTGCTTCAATTGATGCAATGTGAAACACCGAAACTAATTGCATTCAGCATTTTGTGATGTATATGGCTTGAAGAATTGTTCTTAGATAGGTTTTAACTAGTCTAACTGATACACGTTGTGGGTCTACAAATATCGTTACTTATCTATGTTAATATCAGTGAAGAAACATCAATAACAAAAGCCATCCGATGCAATAACATAAAAAGCACCAATTTCTAATATTAATTGTACCATCACGCCCGAAAGTCAATAAGTCACACCGGTGTCAAAACGTCACTATTACTTCACGTTCGAGTTCATTACGAAAAGAACTGAGTGAGTGACAATTTAATGAAGTGTTGCCCCATTGTGTAATTAAAGCCGTACATTAAAAGCCTTAGCTCATATCCCATAAAGCCTTCTTTAAGTTGAGCATGTTACTCGTCAATTGCACGAAGTAGTTTAGTAGTTAGAAGTTTTCAAGTAAGTTTGTATGATCTAACGTTTGTGCTTTAGACGAAGACGCTCCTCGCCACATTGGCAATCATAATAGCAGTATCAATGTCTGGTGCTTCTAAAACTTGATCATAAAATAGGTAGGAAAGTGTATGTGGTGGGGTGCGATTTCATGGTAAAATGTCGGAGTTTTTTTGGTTGCCCGAAGGCCTCTTATAAGGCCTGATGTTTGTTTGGCTCCAAAACTTGAAAGCGCTTATTTCTAAGTATAACTACCGGTCGGTGACTTTGCAAACATTACTTAACCTAGTTGATTTCGTAAAATAAGCTATGCCGCCGTGTTTTAAAGATAGATGCTATGCGTTTCCTAAGGGTCTATGATATTGGCTAATTTAGGTCTACAATTCCGATTGATTATGTTTCTAAACAAATATCTTCGAAACTTTCATGCTATATCGTGGATCACATCGTAACTAACCACAACATGCGATTATTTTTAAACAAATTTACGTATCATACCATCATAAAAAAACAACCAAAAAGTCGCTGTAAAATCAATAGGCAGAATCAAAATTGAACAAATAGTAAGACATTGGTCTCCATTTGGATTGAACTAGTTACTCTACCGAAATACTAGCACCATTCTAAGGAGGCTTTAACTTGGACTAATGAATGGATGCATGATTACGTCGATTTCGTAACAGAAAATAAAGATTTTGAATCGAGTTCGATTGCTCACGATAAGGTTTTGGATTGTTCCGATGAAGAAGTTATAATTAATTAATATTGGTTATTGAACTGGATTGACATGGGCACGGATATTGTAATACTATACGGCATGGGCGACAATAGAGCGGCTACTGAGGCCGTGATTTTAAGTAAGTGGGCAATAATTGGTTACACAACGTGATTGATTAAAATATCAGCTAACAATGAAAGTGAATAATAAGTGAAGTTACGCAACTGATTTGGAATCTCTATCATCGTCACTTTTATGAAGATGAAAAAGTTTGAAGGCATATCTTGTTGACAATTATGACTGTGTATTGGTTAAGTAACTAAAAAAAAATATCATCACAAACCAACATACCCCTAGAATCGATAATTCGGCATGAATAGGCGATGGGCGATGAATAAACAATACGTATACAACTGCCTCATAGAATGCTTATAGGTCTCATTACAAAACGTGGTTTAAGTCAAGTTTAAGCAAAAACTCGAGTTTAGACTCTGGTTTTAGAAAATTGATATTACGAAACGAGGTTTAAGCCAAAAACTCGGTCTATCTGTGGTTTATAATTAAACCAGGCAGCCCCCTAGTTTATCTCTGGTTTTAGCTCTTTTTACAGATTTGAATGTAATTAATTGCTTGTTGTAGAATAGAGGTTATGTTTGTGCACCTTCGATGATTCGTACTTATCTGATTTTATTTTGTGATTCCAAAACGACTAAGCTTGAAAATGGACTGGAATTTGATTTACGATACCTATGGATTTTGATTGTTGCGATATGAAGGACATACTGGCGCCTTGTCGCTTACGTTTCGTTTCAAGTAAATAAACGTAATCTGTAACTTCTCAGTAAAAATATATTTTATTTAATTTTCAGAGAATGTTACTGTTTATTTTAATCACGAGCTGACTGGTTTTAGGATCAAATAATAATCATACGTTTTATTAACTGGTAACTACATATATTTAAAGTCGTGAAGAAATTAATAAAACAAATAATTTTATTCAAGATTCTTGAAGGAATGAAACGTTATCGATGTCTGTGGCATGCAAAGTCCAAGATCATAGGCTGTTGTCAGTGAATGATTGAATGATACATGTAGACCCGAGTTCTAGTTGGGTTTAGTTAGACCTCGGAAAAATCTGCTTTTGTAATAAAGTCAAGTCTAAACCAAAGGTCTATATTTAGACCTGGACTTAGTAGTGCTGGCTTAAACTCGAGTTTAGACCACGTTTCGTAATGAGACCGTATGTGTCTAAGAAGTTGTTTTTTTTTGTTTGTATGTTTGACTGGTACCAGTCTCCAAAACGGCTTATTTTATTGAAATGCGTTTTTTTGCAATCAAAGATGGTTCTTAAATAGCTTCTAAGGGGCGCTGCAATAGGCGGAAAAAATGGATTTTACAATATAAAGTATTATTAATATGTGCCCTTGGTATCCTCATGGATCTGCACACTGAATAAAATTCTAACCATTATAAGGATTATATTAGCTGAGAGGACGTCTTTTTCATAGAGCTGCCAAAATATTCCATCGATGAGACTTTGATGCATGCCTATGCCCAGCCGTGGCCTTCTTCAGACTGATGATGACTATAACTTAGCAGTTTAAATAAACTCCTATAGTGACTACAATAGCAGATGCCATATATACACTAGCCAGGTGGATAGACGAAATCGTTGCCGTTCAGGGCAAGACCAGAGGATCTAGACAAATACCGCATGCTTAGTTTTCCTTTCACACTAACGCAAATTTGTCAATGAAAAACTTGGCAGAAGTCACGTGGTATTTCCGCAACTAATGTCATTTCCATACAATTCAATCTTTCCGCAGGCGTTAACGCTAACAGAAAGTGGTATTTGTCTGGACACCCTGAACAAGAAAAGCCCAAAATAGACAGGAGTGGCGTTGAAGAAGGGGCTTATGCATAGCTATGGGTTACTACGAGCTACCAATGATGATGATGACTATAGTGGGTTCTTTGTGATGCTTCACAAATTCTGTGCTCATAAAAAAATAATTCATTTAGCTAAGTATTTTTGCAATCATAAATAAAAATAACTTTCGAACGAGGTATTTTTATATAAGTAAGTACCTATTTTACCTTTGTCAGTGATGCCGCGTTTTATAGGGATTTCTTACCTATAAACACCTTTCCAATCAAGAGATTAACTATACATTTCTTCATAACGTACTAATTACGATTAGCCACACATCATCAGATTCTCATCTCAACGCATAGATGGTGTAGGTAACTGAAATTCATTACGCATCTCAGTCGTGAAATTAATTCTCGGAACTGAGCCTACTGTTGTGGAATTACAAAGCGAGGCCTAAGCGTTTAGTTCCAGCTCCTTCAAAAAGCTTGAACACTCTCTTGTTATAAGACTTTTTTCCATGTTCATCTATCCCGGTGCAGTCTCTCACTCTCATCGAACGCCTTCTTGGTCGGCTTCATCGTTACTTTCAGTCGTCCTCATTCGTAATATGACTACTATCAAAAGGATTGGAAGGATCATAGTTTTCACGATCAATTTACGCAAAAAAACGAGCTGAGCTTTCAGTTTTGAGGAGTGTGGTCTGTACCGTTTTACAAAAATATAGCGTAAATAGCATTATGCTTCTTACAGAATAGAGCCAGTCTGGTTTCTCTTTAGGGTAAACTGTCGTCGATTATCTTATATAGCAACTAAACTCTCGCTCTCTTTTACTACCAGTAACAAAATAAAGAGAAAGCAAAAATACAATTTTAGTGCTGTCAAATTACTCAAATTTAAGTCTTCCATACAAGTTTAGTCGTGATTTTAAAACATGCTGACTTTAAACACGAAGAAGACACGTAAACTAATTAGACAGCAGTTAAATTCTTGCCATCTCTTTCTTGTGTTTACTATCAGTAAAAGAGAGCGATAGTTTAAATTAAGTTTAGTTGGTGTATAAGAAAATCGACGCCTATACACACTTATTGCATTTTTTATTAGTATTGTAACTAGCTGCTTATGATATCGTTTCTTTTATATCCGGGTTACAACGAGGCTTGACTATACTCTCGTTGTTCAGTATGCCATTTACCTTAACTAGATATTAAAAAATATATATATCTTGCCTCTATTTCATTAAAAAAAAACCCTTTGCCTCAAAAAACCCTCACCTTATCCAATATTGTTTCAACTGCTTACTAAGCGCCTGTGTCTTAGTTCAATTGCTCATTTCAAATTTCTCATTAGCTTACTGTAATCAATCAGAGTTGTTTTGTTCCTGTTAATATTATAATGTCTGTAAATCTGGGTTTGTCCTTGGTGTTGGTTTGATTAATATGAATTTTGTCTAAATTATCCAAAGCATTACGTTGTTTTAGGATATTAGGACGCGATCAAACTGACGGTAACTTTCAAAGGAAAATGGTTGTTGTGGTTGTCAAAGTTCACGTGTCTGAACGAGTTCATGAATATGACTCTAGGAGAATCTTCATTTTTGCATGACAACGAGGTTGAGTAGAATGAGCTCTTGACAAATACTTGGATACTAGCTTCTGCCCACGGCTTCTCCCGCGTGGTACCCGGATAAAAAGTAGCCTATGTATTATTTTGATGTATAAGCTACTCGTATATTACAGTAAAGTTTCACCAAAATCCGTTCAGTAGTTTTTGCGTGAAAGAGTAACAAACATCCATCCTCACAAACTTTCGCGTATACGTATTTCATACGTATTTGTGCCGCCAAACATTAACACTCGAATTGCTGTTTTCCGGTTTGAAGAGTGTAGGTGCCGGTGAAATTACAGACACATGAGACTTTTCAGCATTATATCTTAGGGTTGGCAACGTGCGAATGAAACCTCTGGTATTGCAACCGTCAATCGGTACCTAAACGCATAGCTTCAGAATAAGCCTTTGCTTATTTTGTGGCAGGAGTATAAAAATGCTAAAAATAGTTTTTATAAAAATTTAAGAAAAATGAAACATTGCAAAATATGAACGCTAAGGTATTTTTTTTATAATTTTACCTCAATGTTTAAATAATATGCGTAGCGAAATGAACATAACTGAGTAGCTTCTGTAACTTCTGTTTATGCAATAGCTCTATTCCACGCTATTTATGGCACAAAAAAAAACAAAGACGACAAAGACTCGTGTCCCTACATTTTATTACCTTTCTTGTATTTGTGTCAATACTCAGCATACAATGACTCATAATACTGCAAGTATTTTTATGATCTTCGGCAGATGTTCTCATTGTTTTTAAGTCGCGATCCGCAGTAGGTTTCTACCTTTATTAATTATTAAAATTATTTGTTGTTTAAAATGTAAACCTGTTCTTGATCGTAAAATATGATAAGTAGGAATTAAATATTTGTTTTATGTCATTTAAATAAAATAAATAAATAATTCCATAAATGCATTAACAAGAAAAATATTAAAAAACATACACAACCTCGTAACCCCCATGATGAAGATCCTCAGATCCATGCACCTTTCGTAAAAAAAATAATTTGAATAAAATATATCGAAATATATTATCGCAACAATAAAAAAATACACGCACAGTTTATATGAATAAGTTTATGTGTACAAACAATAATATGATGCCTAAATTGTGAAAATCACCACCAATCGATAGATTCTTTTTGAGTTATTTATGTTTTTCTATCCGTTTTGGGTAATCCATAAAACTTTTTGGAGCCATTGGCAAGTAATGAAATTACTAAAATAAATAAATAAAAAATTCACAAGAACAATTTTTTCAGTTTTTTAAATAAATTCTCAAGACCGTTTTTCAAGTCACGAACCGCAGGTTGACTATGGTTGCTCATAGATTTTTTTGTACCAAGAAGGAGCTACCAGTATTTGGAATAACAAAAAACAAAGGGGTTTTGTTCATAAAATTCCGTCTTTTGTGTATAAATTAAGAATAACTTCTCAATAAGACTCGCAACTCTGAGCATTGTGTAATATACCTAGTAACAATTTAGTAGAATTTTATTGTGAGAAATAAATTGATAGTACAGTTTTTTGAACACCAAAAACATGAACTCTGATCCTCTGTTTCATAATCACTCGCTAACTTTAACAGCGTTGTCAGCAACAAAAGTTGTCTCCATCTATCCTTTGTTTAATGTTAGAAAAAGACGGGTTATAGAAGTGTCTTGCTAAGTAAGCGAGTCATTATGAAAGAGAAGGTTAGGGTATAGGGTTAAGCTCGCATTTGCACATGATTTATCTAATATTTTTATTCATATTACTGAGTGTATAAAAAAATATAAGAATAAGAATCGAACATTCCTCAGATTAATCCTCAGTCCGCAGATCTGTGAGAATAGAAAAGATCAAGTCGGGGAATACCAAAGCCAGATATATTTTTTTTATATTTTACACATGCTCGTGATTTGAATAGTAGTTAATATTATAAGTGATAGGATAAGAAGCTATTCGACACTTTTTTATTATATGTTAAAAGGACATACTTAACCAGACTGAAGAGAAGTTTTGTGCATCATTACCAATGCAGCAGCTACTGTGCACGTTAACTCATATGTTTCACGCTACTAGGCAAGAGATGGCGTTAGTCTGCACATGACTTTAGTTATAACTTTATTCGTGAAGACAAAATAGTCGTCTAATAACAAATGGTATTTTTTATAAATGAACTGAAAATAATTTATTTAGCACGACAAAAAAAAACAACCATTACGAGATTATTGTAATGGTAGGATTGTAAAAAAACCTAAATAAATATTACATAGTATAAAATAAAGCCAATTTTACTTATACTTAAGTAAAATTGGAATAGTAATGCCCCATACACATTGCTGATCTACCTAGATCTACCTACACGTTTCAATGTCGCATTATTTTACATTATTATGTGAGATTTTAAAGTTTTTCTAGATTTTCTAGATACTCGAAGTAAAAGTGATATTCAGATTGACAATTCTTTTGGTAAACTTCAAAAAAAAATAAATTGAATAGGTTCATTACACTCGTAATTTTTGTTATGTTAAGTGTTTGTTTGGTTTATACTTTTCATCATTAAAATTAAGAAAACATTTCTATTCGTATGGTAAAACACGTTTCGACCTACTAAGGCTAGTTACTCCTACACTATGTCCTAACGCCTGACTAGACATTTGTCCTGACACTAACGACTACAAAACCCTCATTTAGGCTACATTAGGCATCAGACATCCAATTTGGATAACGGGCGGGAGCGCCAATGTCTACTGTCAGCTCATGACAGTAGACATTGGCATGTAATTACTGTCAGCTGACTTTGACACAGTGGAATTGATCTTATCAGTTAAATTCTAAACACAATAATAAATGATTTACTGACGCACAAATATTTGCCAACAAAATCATTCTGAATATAGACCGGGAAGCGACAGTCTTCAATGAATCCGCATCGTTTTTAGGATTTATGCACCTGGGCGCTATTTTGTAGGATTTTTAAACCCCTTTTTTTCTGTTCTTGTTAGGGTTACGCTCGCCATTGTACATGCCCTATTTATAAGTTTTTTTTGTCTGTATTTTCTGTGTATATAATAATGAATAAAGAATAAAGAAAGAGTACCTTATGTAGCAGGCTATGCCTAGGCAATCCAGGGCACTTATAGGTTTGCGTGTCCTCTTTCATCTCATGCATATAAATCTCATGCTAGTTGGTAATATGTATACATAATTATATATTACTAGCTTCTGCCCACGGATTCGCCCGCGTGCTCGTACAAAAAGTAGCCTATGAGTTATTCTGATGTATAAGCTATATTACTGTAAAGTTTCATTAAAGTCCGTTCAGTAGTTTTTGCGTTAAAAAGTAACAAACATCCATCCTCACAAACTTTCGCGTTTATAATAGTAGTAGGATGTAAATAAATAAATGTATGAAATCGAAGGAACTGAATCGAAGAAGGTGTCAATTTAATCCCGATCAAACTATTCAGAATTACCCCATGTCCTTGGGCAAGATGTAACATACTTAGATACGTGAATAGAGTTCAACGTTACAGGTGTCTTATTCCACATCTTGTATAACTCAACTTGGTCATCGATAGGTCGGGTTGGTGACTGTGGCCACTCCGTCTAGTACTGTATTGAAAAATTGCCAAGTGTAGATCAAATCGTAAGTTCGAATATTTGTTTTAGAGGTTCTTATATTTATAATAACGTGTACTAAAATAGTAAAGGAAAACGCCAAACAACTATAAAAGAAATCAACTGAAAAAAATTAAAGAATGTGATAATGAGATCCATTATAGAGCCTTCTAGATTCATTTCATTTCATCTTGGTCACAAGTCGGCTCTTTCAGGATCACCATAACCCAAATTATACTAGGAAAATGATAATGGAAACAATACATTTTGGCATTATCTATATTTATTTAAATTTGAAAATGGTAAGCTTAGGGCGAGAAATATCCACTTTTCAAGTATCAGAAGTTTTAGACACCCAAAATTAGTCATTCTCAACTGTCGTTTCGCTGTGTAATTGGGAGGCTTTACTGTTCGGCTATAAAAATAACAAGCACGTTGGCAGAATTACTTTCTGTAGAAAATCATTGCCACAGTCTTTTTTCGCTAAACAGCTTAAATCCTATCCTACTAATATTATAATCGCGAAAGTTTGTGAGGATGGATGTTTGTTAATCTTTCACGCAAAAACTACTGAACGGATTTTGATGAAACTTTACAGTAATATAGCTTATACAACAGAATAACACATTGGCTACTTTTTATCCGGGTACCACATGGGCGAAGCTGTTGGCAAAAGCTAGTATTTAATATTTATTAAGAAGAAATCGTAAGGAAACCAACATGCCCTAGAAACAAAAAATCGAAGGCATGCGTCATCTGTTAGTTTTCCCATAAGCGGCAATGAGTTTGCAACCACGTGAAATGCTTACTTGCAAAATGCTGGCATGTACCAACCATATTGCTTAGACGTAGCTCTGACTGCCCCCTACTTGATATCCTCAAAGATCTACGCACTGTATATGTATCTGAGTATGTCCATCTTGGGAAATACAGTCGTGAGCGTGTTTATTTTAATACTTTTGAATAAACTATTTTAGACTTATCAGTAACCCAACTAGAATTCACTCAAATAAACTTTAATCAAAACTAGATCCTTAACGATCATAAATTACGAGCGTTTCGAGGTTCTTCGTTGCATAAATAGGTCAAGGTCTTCAATCTTTAAGCAGTGAAAGCCCATCACACATAACCCAACTCTACGCCAAACAAAGGGTAGATTAGATCTGACTGTCAGTCTCTTTGGTAAGGTAATGAAATATATTTTAACAGAACACTCTTCAGAGGAAGTCAGCCGCCGACCAGTATACTCGCCTTGCTGTGTTCCGGTTTGATGGTATGGGCCTGTGAAATTACATCCACATTATGACTTTTCACCTGTTACCGATGAGTTACCGGCCCTGAGACATACTTAGGGCTGGTAACTCGCGAGTGATACCTCTAGTATTGCAAGCGTCCATAAGTTACGGTAACTGCTTAACAACACGTGGGTTGTATGCTTGATGGCCACTTTAGTAGCGTACTAATAATAAAAAATCTATAAACACCTAACATTAACAAACTAGGCTTCCCTGTATCGAAACCTGTATAAAAAAATATATATTTGTATATATAAAAATATATTTTTTTTTTCGTCTTTCTTTCTTTCTTTCTATCGTAGGTAGTAGAGCTATTAGTGAAATATTTGCAGAATGTGCTAACAAAGGTCCCGTAGCGGGAATCGAACCCACTCTTGCGACAACAAGCGCAATATACAAGCACCTACGTAAAGTAAGAGTCATAATTAAGCATACATTCACAACCTCTTGGTTCGACCTTAACCTACCGAATGATCTTTTGCAAGCGTTTAATTAGATCCATCAAAGTTAATCTGCTGTTGACGGCGCTTCTATACGAAAAAAGTTGTGGGATTTCTACTTAGGAATCGAATGATGTTTCATAATAATTGATATTGCCATTCTATGTGTCAGTTTCTAAGGCTTGCCGCTTCGGAAGTGAGAAATAGAAGCTGTTCAAAAGAATAATATTTTTTAAATAGAACAAAATGAAATTTTACATTATCAGAACAAAATAAATTACAGTTCCAATGCTAGGTAACCTACCACCTTTTTGGTGCAACATTGAACCGTCTAGGTAGATGGATCAGTAAGGTTCATGGAGCATTTCTGTTTCAGTTCTCCTAGGCTATTCATGTTTGTTTTTGTTTCTTAACTGTCCCACCTTCATATTCTTGCATAGTATTTATTTTTTTATAAATTAACAACATGCTTTGTCACCAAATTAAAAATAACATTGTTACCATATTAAGACAGAAGAGATAACAAGAAGTGACATCTCTTCCAATTAATGATTTTTATAATGTTTTTTGCTTGGACATACCATGTTAATAGAAATAACTTGTTTTGATCACTCAGATACAGAATTCTGTAGAAACTTTTATTAATTTCTAAAAACAAAATATCCAAGTAGGTAATAGCATACCAACAACAAAACTCTAGCAAGGAAACAAGCCCATTAATCTAATAAGAGAGGTTCAAGGAATTAACTTACCAGTTTCGTAACATTTCTTTTTATATTGAGATTTGTGTAACTAGATTAGCTTTCAAGCCCAATGGCATCATTTTGCAGCCGGCTCCCTTCGTGGATAGTAAAGAAGGTAACATTTAAAATTCCGTTGGTGACTCTACCTCGAGATTATGATAGGATGGTAGGTATGAACCACTAAGAGTGACCGCGTCATTCTAGTCACGTAAACTCTCCCGTGCTTTGTCAGATTTAGTTGGTACAGGTAGAAGCCTTTTTTCATAATCCTTAGCATTGCGGACGCGCTCTCTCTGCTCCTGACTCACTGAAATTAAT